>CM077306.1:157155714-158514642 GCA_039655065.1 Glossophaga mutica
TGATGGAAAGAATATAACAAAAATAATGTAAAAAAAGAACTATGTTCAGAAACTGTTTTTTACAAAAATAATAAATAAAAAATAAATATAAGGATCAATGCAAAATGGGATAGGGAACACTTAGAAGAAATGATGGTCTCCCGAACTGGAGGTGGAATTGAAATTTCATGTAACACTTCCTATTGGTATTAGCTCAGGCAGCCATAACAAAATATCACGTTAAGCTTACACTACAGAAATTGTGATTTTTCTCACAGTTCTGGAGGCTAGAAGTCCCAGATCAAGGTGACAGCCAATTTGATTCCTGTTGAAAGCTCTCTTGCTGGCTTCCAGACATCTGCCTTCTCTCCGTCTTTACATGGATTTTCTTCTGCACGTTTGTGGACAGAAGAGATAGCTAGAGAGGGAGAGAGAAAGGGAGAGGAAGAAGGAGAGAGGGAGAGGGAGAAGAGACCTGGTGTCTCTTCTTGTAAGGACACCAGCCTTACACAGACAGCCTTACTGGATTTGCCTCCTCTACCCCATATGGTCTCCTTTAACTTTACCTCTCTAAAAGCCCAAATACAATCACACTGGCAATTAGGGCTTCAAACATATGAATTTGGGGGGATGTGACTCAGTTCGTAGCACTATCCAGTTACCTAAGTTACAAGGATAACAGGAGGTGGGTGTGATCATTGTCTGGCAAAGAAAACCTGCCAGCTCCTCCAGAAAAGCAGATATTTTCATAGGCATTAGGGATATGTCCTGCATAAGTTCACAGAGTAACACGACAGGCTATTTCTTTGACTACAGATCTGTTGAAGATACAAAAGTTTTTCTCACAGGGTCATTTATTATTCTATCCATCAGCAGTTACAATATTAGGAAGATAAGAAATTATTATTCAGATATGGAAAGCTCAATGATTTCTGTACCATATCTTGAGAGTTATAAGAAGCACATATTTTTTACTTATAATCGAAATAGTAACATAGACAAATTTTATTAAGTACATTTATAGATAAACGAGTATGTTATGTTATAGCACTAGAGGAAAACTAAGAACATTCACTGAAAATATCAATGCTATGCCATTAGCTCTATTTTTAAAGTGTTCTTATTTCATTTTCCTTTTTAAAACTCGTATCATGCATCTGAGAAAACCAAAATCAGAATATTAATTACATCATTTATCACTGAGAATCTGAAGGCTGATATTATCAACCTAATAATGCAAAAGTAATAATTTCCTGAAAGATAATTATTCTTTATATATTTTTTAAATTAATACCTGTTCTATGTCAGACATTGCCTGGGATATTGATTTAGACCTTGTCTAATTCTTTCAACAAATTTTTTCCTTAAGTATATTTTATTAATTATGCAATCACAGTTGTCCCATTTTTTTTTATCCCCTTTATCTCCCCCCACCCTGCACCACCATTCCACCAGCATTCTCTCCCCTTAGTTCATGTCCATGGGTCATACATATACATAAGTTATTTGGCCTCTTCATTTCCTATATTATTCTTAACCTCCTCCTGTCTATTTTGTACTTATTATTTATACTTCTTATTCCCTGTACTTTTCCTCCCATTCTCCCCATCCCCTCCCTGCTGATAGCCCTCCATGTGATCTCTATTTCTGAGATTCTATTCTTCTTCTGGTTGTTTGATAGTTTGTTTTTGTTTTGTAGTTGCAGTTGTTGATAGTTGTGAGTTTGTTGTCATTTTACTGTTCATAGTTTTGATCTTTTTCTTAGATAAATCCCTTCAACATTTTGTATAATAAGGGCTTGGCAACAATGAATTCCTTTAACTTCAGCTTATCTGGGAAGCATTTTATCTGCCCTTCCATTCTAAATGATAGCTTTGCTGGAGAGAGTAATCTTGGATGCAGGTCCTTGTCTTTCATGATTTGGAATACTTCTTTTTGGATCCTTCTTGCCTGCACGATTTCTTTTGAGAAAACAGCTGATAGTCTTGTGGGAACTCCTTTGTAGGGAACTCTCTGCTTTTCTCTTGCTGTTTTTAAGATTCTCTCCCTATCTCTAATCTTGGATAATTTAATTACAATGTGTCTTGATGTATGCTTCCTTGGGTCCAACTTGTTTGGGACTCTCTGAGCTTCCTGGACTTCCTGGAAATCTATTTCCTTTGCCTGATTGTGGAAGTTTTCCTTCATTATTTTTTCAAATAAGTTTTCAGTTTCTTGTTCTTCCACTTCTCCTTCTGAGACACCTATGAGTCAGAGGTTGGAACGTTTAAAGTTGTCCCAGAGGTTCCTGAGCCTCTCCTCATTTTTTTGAATTCTCATTTCTTCATTCTGTTCTGATTGAATGTTTATTTCTTCCTTCTGCTCCAAATCATTGATTTCCTGCCCTTCACTGTTGGTTCCCTGTATATTTTTCTTTACTTCACTTTGCATAGCCTTCACTTCTTCTTCTATTTTGCAACCATACTCAATCATTTCCGTGAACATCCTGATTACCAGTGTTTTGAACTGTGCATCTTATAGATTGGCTATCTCTTCATTGCTTAGTTCTTTTTATGGAGTTTTGATCTGTCTTTTTTTTTTTTTTTTTTTTTTTCATTTGGGCCACCTTGCTTTGTCTTGGTGCACCTGTTATGTTGTAAGGGACAGAGACTTGAGTATTTGTGAGGGCAGGACAACCCACTTCTTGAATTGTGGTGTTGTATATGGGGGAAAGGTCACAGAGGAGACAGTACTGCTTGCTTGACTCTCACTCTCGCTTTCAGTCACTTCCCTATTACCCACAAGCAAATTCGACCATTCTGGTGCTGATTCCTGGGTTGGTGGGCTTGTGTACATTCTAGAACTCCACTGGTCTCTCCTATAAACTCTCCTGTGAGCTTGGGAGTTTCCTTTAATGCCACAACCCTCACAGGTTTTTACAGCCAGAGGTTTTGAGAGTTTAGTTCCCCATGCTGGAACCCTAGGTTTGGAGATCTGTTTTGCTCCCCAGTTGCTCCTCCTGGCTTATCTGCAAGCAAATGTGGGATCACCCAGTCTGCCAGCCATTGCCTTGCCCACCCTGTCCATTGCTTTGCCACTCATCCTCTCTACCTGTCCTATCAGTCTGGATGAATGGTTCTTCTTTAACAAACTGGACTTCTGTATATTTGATTTGCTGGAATTTCTGGTTGTTTTTTATTTTTAAATTGGTTGCTGTCTTTCTTTTGGTTATGTGAAGAAGTAAATTGTATCTACTCACACTCCATCGTGGCCAGAAGTCCCTCATTTTTTTTCAAAAAATCTTGACTAGCTATTTCATAGTAAGCTTATACACTCACACACATAAGTATTCTCTCCTATAACGTACTTGGCTTTTGCTGAATAAAGTGGTGGTTTTGGTGTCTCATATTGCATCTGATTTTTTAAAAGGTAAAAACAAAGAAAGCAATCACTTATATTTATTAAGCATAAATATGCTTCATGTGTTTTGTCCAAGTTACAGTGTTGTTTTTTAAATACATAGCATCTCAATTCAGCTTGATGAATAAAAGTTCTATAAAGTTAGTTACATATTTATAGATGCAAAAGTTGGGCCTTAGAAAAATTAAATAACTTACTTTGAAAACTTCACTAGTAAATGTTTAATCAAGAATATTTTTATTCTGCCCTGGCTGGTGTAGCTCAGTGGATTGAGCACAGGCCTGTGAAGCAAAGGGTCACTGGTTCGATTCCCAGTCAGGGCATACGCCTGGGTTGCAGGCCAGGTCCCCAGTGGGGGACACATGAAGGCAACTACACATTAATGTTTCTCTCCCTCTCTTTCTCCCTCCCTTCCCTTCTCTCTAAAAATAAATAAATAAAATCTTTTTAAAAAAGAATATTTTTATTCTACCCTGGCTGGTGTAGTTCAATGGATTGAGCATGGGCCTGTGAACCAAAGGGTGGCCAGTTCAATTCCCAGTTGGTGCACATGCTTGGGTTGCGGGCCAGGTCCCTAGTGGGGGGCATGCATGAGAGGCAACCACACATTGATGCCCCCCCATCTTCCTCCCTTCTCCTCTCTCTAAAAATAAATAAATGAAATCTTTTTAAAAAGAATATTTTCATTCAAGAGTCCAAGTTCTTTACCACTATGCCAATGCCTGAAATTTTAAAAATTATTGTAGTGAACTTAGCCATAGCCACAGTTAATTTCTTCTGAGCTATTGTTCTCATTTGTTTTTATCTTTTGTTTAGGAATAAACCTTTATTTTCACTGTTTCTGTCATCAGAAAAATAAGGAAAAAAATGAAGATTTTTTATTATTCTGTACAAATAACCATTATAATGATATACATGAGGACATCATTTTTACAAAATTAAGGAAAAATAAATGGATAGTGGGAAAATTTATACATTACTATGAGTTTAATTTGTATTGTTTATAGATTGTTTATATGGAGTTTATACCAAACATTATTTATAGGCAATATATTCGGTGGTCAGATAACCATTTAATTTACATATATATCTGAAACTATTGCCACAATGCCTGCCTTACAATATGTACTTCATTGATGGTCAGTGATATCAGAGACGGTGATGATGATGACCTGAGAAACAGCAGTGCTGGTCAGGTTGCCTGGTGGGTGTCAGAACACCAGCAGAAAAGCTGCTAGGAATCAGCAGTGCCCTTAAGAAGGTGCTCAATCAGTCACCCTAGTATTGTTCAACATCTCCAATGAAATGACATTTGTTTGACCAGTTTAAACCATATAGCTAACAATTTAACAAAGCCTATACTTGACAGTTACCTTCTTGCCTCTCTGAGAACTATTTTAAATATTTAAGTCAATCTCATTATTATAAATTAAAAAGAAAAAGACAATTCATCAGTAAATTATAAGTGAAAAAGTAAGAGTAAGAGATAGTTCTACTGTCAAATCACTGTTACAAGGCAAAGTTTATCACTATGTGAAGAACTTATTCTGGATCTTACTCAAGGGCTCTAAACTTTATTTTTGCTTTATTTTGTTTTATAAATTAAAAGGCTATTATTCTTAGGTTTATATCTGCCTCAAAAATAAGATAACAATCAACAATAAAAAGGATATATTTTACTTGAATTCAAAATGATACCATTCTACAGGTTTTGGGGGCAAGTCTTTGGAATTTTAGTTTGTTTTTCTCAGTGTTAGGACATCAAAATGAGTAATGTCTGTTACAAAAAAGAGAATTACTACTTTTCAATGAGTCAAATCATATATATTCATTCACTAACCTGGTATCATACTTCATTGATACCGTTAACACATATTTATTGAGCTCTTACTCTACCTCTGGTATCCTTCTTGATTTTAGGAGTACAGGACTAAGAAACATAAATGGTGTCTGCTGCTTATATTCTAGTTAGAGAAAAAGACATTAAACATGTAACAAATAATGTCAAATAGAGATAAATGCAAAAGCAAGGCAAAATTGGTTAAGACATTATAGGTAGGAGCTTCTTTTGAAAGAATGGTCACCCAATGTATCTTCAAAGTAAGGACATTTGAAATGAAGCCTAAATAGGCAACCCAATGTTAAAGCTAAATGTAGAAACAACTCATCTTACATATTAATATTTGGTAATGCCCAGTAATCATTGATGTAAAATAAAAAATGCAATTGTACCCATGAGTCAGAATAAATGCTATCAAATTATCAGGACTACAAAGATGTCAATGTAAAGCGACAAAAAAATTTAAGTCTACAGAGACCTTGTAGCTTACTGAGTCCCATCTTCTGGAAATAGAGGTCACTAGACTTTGAATGATTTGCTGTAGTATTACATTGTCAAGCACTAGAACTGAGAGCAGAAAATAGTCAGCTCTCCTAAATCCCATTCAATGTTACGACAGTAATACCATTCCAGTTCTTTTAGTTTTGTGATCTGGTTGCTTCTCACCAGCCTTCCTTCCTTAGAGACACAAGCACCTATCAAAGTATTTGGCACTTAATAAATAAATGCTGACAAAATTTAGTTTTTATTCATAAGTCTGAATTTCACTGGTGGAAGAAAGAAAGAAGGATAAAACAGTTTAGAGACTTTTTTTATATTGTGTGTCTGTGTGGAATGTGTAATATATGGTGCTGTTGACTGAATGTTTGTTTCCCCAAAATTCCTGTGTTGCTAACCTAATGCCTAAGCATTAGGAGGTGGGGCCTTTGGGAAGTGATTAGGTCATGAGAGCAGGCCCCTCATGAATGGGATTAGTGCCTACATAAAAGAGACCTGAGAAAGGTCACGTGCCACTTCCACCATGTGAGAATACAAGGAGAAGTCTGCCACCCTCAAAAGGTCACTCATCTGATAACACTGACACTCTTATCTTGGACTTCCAGCTCCCAGAACTATGAGAAATAGATTTCTGTTGTTTATAAGCCACTTAATCTGTTATATTTTTATGGAATGGACTAAGACAGATGGCAAAAAATTGTGGTGATTCAAATAAAGTCAGCTTACATATGTATGTAAATCTCATGTATTCATTTATTTGTACATTCTTCAGTAAAAAACAGTTTATAACTGATGTATAATTAAAATATATGCCCCAATATCAAAAGATAAGAAAAAGGGGTACTATTTTAAGGTTCTCATACTCTATGTGAAATAGCATAATATCTCTTTTTTATAGAACAGCTTTTTTGAGATGTAAGCCACATATCATACAAATCACCTTTTTAAAGTGTGCAATTCAAAGGTTTTCAGTATATTATATATATATATAAGAAATTTCATACTTATTATTGATGATTCTTCATTCCCTTTTATCCTCTTCCTCTGGAAAATACTAATCATTTTTCTGGTATTACACCTCATTGATACTAAGAGCTGTACTGAGCTCTTAGTCTATCTTAGGTTTATTCCATCCTGTCTGTATGAGTTTGCTTTTTATGGACATTTCGCAGAAATGAATCATACAATAGGTGGTCTTTTGGGACTGGTTTCTTTCACTTAGCATAATGTTTTTCAAGGTCTTTTCATGGTGTGCCTTGTATCAGTGCTGCATTCCTTTTTATTGCTAAATAGTCTATTATATGAATGTGCTATATTTTATTTATATATTCAGCAGTTAATGGACATTTAGATCGGTTCTATTTTGAACCGTTATAAACAATATAGCTATCACTGTACATGTTTTTGTGGACATATGTCCACATATCTCTTGGATACACACACACACACACACACACACTTATGAGTAGCATTGCTCGATTATATGGCCACTCTCTTTAACCTTTTGAGAAACTGCCAGACTTTCCCAAGACAGCTGAATCATTCTACATTCCAATCAGCAGCTATGTAGGTTTCAATTTCTGCACATCCTTGTCTTATGATTGTAGCTGCCCCAGTGAGGGTGGGGAGTTTGATTTCCTGATGGCTAATGATGCTTAGCACCTTTCCATGTATGAATGACTCCATTTTTTCCCAGGATTAATTGAAATCCATTCCTTTGGTTACAAAGGAAGGGAAAGAAAAAAATAGAACCTTTGAGAGCACTGTTTGATGTGACCAAAAGCAGAATTACATTCTTGTCGATTATATATCTTGTACCTTTTTTGACTGTGAGTAGCCAGTAAAGTTTTCTAAAGGTAACAGTGGAAGACAATGGACAAAATTGCCCACTGTTAGTGTTGCACTGAAACACTCTTATTGATAATGGCATCCTTTACCTGAAAGCTATCTCGTTGAGCCTGAATCACAGAAGCAAGTGCTGAGATGCACATTGGCCTGGTCATGATGCCACATACTTATGCATCACCTGTAGTTGTCAATTATTATGGAAAATGTAATCATAAATAAGACTTTTTATTACTTCCCTTAGGACAAGAAACTAGACTGAATAGACTGTATTCAGAAAAGGAAGTGCAACCCCCAAGATTAGTGATTTCATGATGACATGGTGCTGGCATTCTGAACAGGACCATGGGCTTTAAACCTGCCAAGGTCTAGTAGGTGAAGTGCTAACTTGAAAGCCAGTCAAAATAAAGCAAGAAGGGAACACAAGGAAAAACTTAGCACTAAACTGTGTAGCAAGGAAACATACAGAAGCTCAGGGAAAGCAGAATAAGGACTATAAATAAGACAATAATAATCAAGGCTGGTGCTTTGCTTGTGGTCAGGGTAGCAATCAGACACAAAGAATTAAGAAGTAGACTGGGCATATCAGCAGTGAACCAGGGAGGCTCATGGTATATTCCAGGAAACAAATAACTTAAGGTTCAGACACAGGAGAAGATATATAAATTTAAAGAAAAATCAGGAAGGATGCTTTGTCTCTAATTATCCTTGGTTAAAACATTTGCTAATGAGAGGGGAGGCTGATGATTAAAGAAGGCCACAACTGTGATACAAAAATTCTAATTGTTTGTTAAATGAACCCATTTATTCCCGCCTCAGTGCTGGGCTTTATTATACAATTTAAAAATCATATTTAAGATGTTTACTTTGGTCACACCTAACTAAACACATTACCATTTTGTGTAGAATGTAACCAACCTTTAAAATAATGTCTGGGAGTGAGTCATAGACATGTTCATATAAGTAATTACTTTGAATTTGAATGTCAAGTAGAGAGGTCCATGAGTATGGGACTGCATCTCTTTTGCTAACAATAGTTTCTCCCATGCCTAGCAGAGTAACTGGCATTCACAAATTTATATAGTAAATGACCAGGACTGAGAAAATGGCAAACACATGTTCTGTGTGGATGATTAGACATTATACATTCACAAATACACATTCATTTAAATGATAAATCCCCAATAATATAGCATAAAGGTAAAGATAAATACTGCTTCAGATATTGTAAGACTATTGTTCAATTAATTATATAGACCTGAGTACATCAACCATGTCACCAGGTTTAGAAGCTAATTCATAAATTATCATATTGTGATGGTTTGTTTTATCCTTTAACTTGACTAAGCTATGGTGCCCAGCTGTTTGGTCAAACACTGAAAAATGTTTTTTCTAGAAAGTCTAGGTGTTTCTGTAAAGGCAATTTTTAGATGTGATTAATATTTAAATCAGTAGACTTTGAGAGATTATCCTCCATAATATGAATATACATCATCCAATCAGTTGAAGGCCTTAAGAGCAAAGACAGGTTTTCCAAAGAAAAAGCAATTCTTCTAAAGACTACAACATGGAATCCTTGCTGAGTTTCCAGCTTGCTGCCATGTAAGTGAAGATTCAAGACTGCAACTTCATCCTGGATGGGTAACACCATTGGTTAAATACACCAAGGTTACAGGTTTGATTCCTAGTCAGGGCACACACAAGAATCAACCAACGAAAATGTATAAGTGGAACAACACACTTGTACCTCTCGTTGATAAATAATTTTTTTAAAAAAGATCACAGCATCAACTCATCTGTACTTCTAGTGTGCCAGTCAGACCTATATGTTTCAGATTGGCCCAATTCCACAAGTATGTGAGTCAATTCCTTCAAATAAGTATCTATCTATCTATCTATCTATTATCTATTTCCAATTAATTGAGTTTCTCTGGAGAATTCTGACAAATACACATTTTACATTCTCAGGTAACTATCATCACCGAAATGCCTCAGTTTCGATCCTGGACCTACCCATTTAAAATTAGTCATTTTGTTTCTTTATACAAATAAGCAATGTTAAGTACTATATTTTCCAATCACTAGAAGTAATAAAAATTAATCTCCTAATATCAATAAAATATTATAAAAATAAATGTGAAAATATTAAAATTTTGTTCTACAGTTTCCAAGGAAAAATTATTATATATAAAGTGTTATCACATTATTCAAATACATATAAATGACCTAATATTTCAAGTCAAATAAAAATTAAATATTTCCATAGTATTAGTACATTACAAATTACATTAGTAAAATAATCAAAAAAGCAAGGTTAGAACATAAATATCCTAAATTTTTTATTTGAAACGTTTAGATGACTTGATAAAGGAATTTATTTGTTTTCTGTCTTAAATGAACTTTAAAAATAGCATAAATGAAGTAAAGAGAAAATGATGGTTGTAAATGTACATTGAGGCACTTTAGAATTGAGATATTACTTATTAATAATGATTAGTAATAATTGTTTTCCATGTAATTTGAAGACAGAATTGGAATTGATTAACTCACATTGATATCAGAATATTTTTTCTTTGAAAATGAGCATTAGTCACTCAGTACAACATGTTTTCATCCATCTGGACTCCTCCTATTGAGAGCATGGAACTGAACAACTCAAAATTCTTCAAACTTATGAACACATATCGCATGCATACTGCTAATAAATAGTGCATGCACACACACACACACACACACCTTAATGAATGGATATAGGGGACTTTTATGTAGAAATAAGTGCCTTGTAATGAAAAAGTAACATAAAATGTGTCCATTTTTCCTGACAATTATAAGATACACAAAATGATAAAAAGACATTCAGCATATTTCTATTATTTTATTAGAAAGTTGAAATGGCAAATAGACAATGGTGTAATGTCTACAAATAAAACATATTAACTAGTAACTAGGGTAGGAAAAAGAACAGGTGAATTTAAAGTAAATAATTACAAAAATACCTATAGTATCAGAAAAAATCTGACCTTTTTTTTAAACCCAAAGTAAAGGTATTGAGAAATACTCGATTTCTGTTAAAAAAACAAAATGAGAATTAATGACAAATCAGTGTTGGACATCATTAAAAAATCAACAATTATTTTGGACTGAGAGGTCAATAGAAGAGATTTATATTAAGTGAATATTAAAATAGTTGGTGTTAAGGAAATAAATCTATATGAAACTATGTAAAATTACCTAAAACTATGGGTACATAAAATGTCTAAAACTATGGGAGAGAGTTGAGTACTGGGTAAGGCCCTATGTTCAAATAACACTCAGTAAGTGTGAGTTGACAGTAGTGGTGGAAATGGCCGGTCCCTTCCATGGTAGAAGAATTATTCTAGCGATGGGCCAAGTGAAGCCAAAGTATTAAAAAAGAAAATAACATTTACAGCAAGCTCATTTTCAACATTGTCAGTATGGATAATAAAATCACCTAAGATTAATGGGCTATGTGGTTCCAAGGAGAGTTGAGAAACAAAAATCTATAAATTCATTAAGAAAACTTGTGGTTTCTAAAGAGGTCTGTAAATTAAAAGTGTAGCTAAAGGTGTATGACAAGAACAGACAGATACATACAGACAAAATTGAGATGTTTTGATTTTGTAGCGGAATACATTAAACGCAGATTGAACTCTAACTTTTACAGTCTAAAACAAATGTTCAGTATGTAAGATATAACAAGACTTATGAAACCCAAAATAAGATTTTCATTGCATAGTATCCTTATTATCTAAGCTAATCCAAGCCATTTTTAGAATGTGGATATCACCACTGACTCAGAAGTTTTGGCAGTAATTATATGATAGCTATAATATGTCATTATACTCTGTTACAAAGAACATAATCTATAAAATACAATTCAATATCCAAAAATTTTGGAATTTATGAACTTATATATTTTAGATTGTACTTTAATGTACAACATTTGATAATAATGCATATTATCAAATGTAAGTAATTATGTATTTTAGGCTTATTTTTATGTATTATAATTATGTATTTTATGGTTTATCTTTATTTTTGTTGATACATTATAAAATATAATTTCCATGTTTCTAATTTCCTTTAACTAATTTATTGAAACGATCTGGCTAGAAATAACAGAAAATGGGCAATTCCAAACCCATTATTGTACAATTAAACAAACTAAGGCTCAAATATATAAAATAAATTTACTCAAATTCTATGAACTTTTAGTTCACAACCAAGATTAGATGAGAGATCAACAGAATTTTATTCCAGTATAATTTCTTTAGTTTTAAAAATGCTGTCACTTTCAAAAAGTGAGAATTCTGCTTGTCTTAAAATCTAGCCCATGTGCTGACTAGCTGTGTGACAATGAGTAAAGTGCTTTAATTCTCCAAGGCTCAGTTATTTACCTGCAAAATCAGAAGACCCCAGTGCTTAATCCAGGTGGCTTTCTTAGTCCTGAAGCAAAGGCCTGAGCACCGTGCTCTGTACAGGTCCAAGTGCTCTTTGTGAGTTAGGCCTTTTTGTCTTCATCATTGTCATCATCATCAACAACGACTCCTGGCAAATGGCCACACAACCAACATTTGTTATCTGTTGACTGAAAATAAGATAAATAGTTTTTAAATGTACAAAAAAGTGTGCTTTTCCACAAAAAAAAATATGTAGTTGAGCAAAATGTGAAAAAAGAATCTATAGCTACTTTATCTTCATAAATAATTACTTTCCCGCTTTCAATTTTTTAGAACATCTTTTTTATTTCTTTAAATATGTGACATTAAAATATTCTAGGTTATGACTGTGTTCATTTATTTCCCCACTGGATCTCACATCCAGGGTTTCCTCCAAGCAAGTGGGAAAAGCCATTCATACTTTTGTTTCAGAGGAAGGCTCCTGGACCAGCTGTCGTCATGATGCAAGGTGACCTGCACTGCCATCAGAACTGGTGTTAGACTCCTCCAGAAGAGGGGCCAAGGCTTTTTACCAAAGTCATTTTATTTTATTTTTTTTTCTTTTTTTTCTTTTTTTTTAATATATTTTATTGATTATGCTATTACAGTTGTCCCATTTCTCCCCCATCATTCCCCTCCACCCTACCCACCCTCTCCCACCCACATTCCCCCCTTTAGTTCATGTCCATGGGTCATAAGTTTTCTAGCTTCTACATTTCCCACACTATTCTTGCCCTCCCCCTGTCTATTTTTTCCCATTATCTATGCTACTCATTCTCTGTACCTTTTCCCCCTCTCTCCTCCTCCCACGCCCCTGTTGCTAACCCTCCATATGATCTCCATTTCTGTGGTTCTGTTCCTGTTCTAGCTGTTTGCTTAGTTTGCTTTTGTTTTAGGTGTGGTTCTTCATAGCTATGAGTTTGTTGTCTTTTCACTGTCATAGTTTTATCTTCTTTTTAAAAGAAAAATGACTCAAGTATTCCCAGATTTATTATCAGACTCATTTTCATACACTTTATTTCCTTCTGTAATAAAGTAGAATATAAAGCCACAGAGTATAAAGGGAGAGGTAAGTAAACAATCAAGAAATTTCATTTTATTTTACTACATTTAAAATGTAGTTTTCTTTATTTTCCTATTTTTTCCTATTTCAACTTCTGTTGTCTTTCTTTTCCTTTTTCTTCTCCCCAAAGCCTTTCTCCTTCTTTTCTTTTCATAGAAGTAATATAACCTGAGGAAAATTTCTAGACTTTATGATTTAAAACCATTTTTCTGTTCCCATTTAGCTATTTGATGCTTTAACAGTTCATATTCAGGATAAAGACAGCAACCTCCCTCTCTGAGCAATTTCAATTATTTCAAGTTATTGATTCTTCTTTCACCAGGAAAGTCCGTATGTACTGCAAAAATTTCTCCACATATATTCACTATTTATTTTCCACATTTTAATATGGAAAGGGAACATGTAAAAGAAGATCTGTATATTTATTCTCTTATTCCAACACCTATATAATTAAGATACAAAAATAACATGGAAGTTTTAAAAAGAAACCCCAATATGGCTGCCCAATCAGCTTATCTGCAAAGTTAATACATTTACTTTTTTTAATCCAGAAAGAATGCATTTTCTCTGAACAGACATAAATAATAATGGCAACAAAAATTATCCAAACACAAACATTTTTGAAAGTACACAGTTTAGTCATAGTTCAAAAAATAATAAAATGTATCTCAATTTTTCACTTTCTAAAACTGCGGATACTCCCAACTTGCTTTAATTTACCTTTTTGCACGCTGTAGTGGACCTGACCTCCAGCGAACAGCTGAGGGGAGCAGTGCATGCAGCTGAGCCAGCCTCTCAGCCAGTGGGCCATCGGTGGTGTATTCGGAGTGTGTGCCTTGGGGACAGTGGATGGCACCTTTACTGTACGAAACCCTCACTCCAGATTGCAGGCACTTCCAGGTTATTCTAACTTCTTTGTAAAATAAAAAATAACTTTTGAAGGGCTCACCTACTCTGGGTTTTCACCCACTGTCCTGGGATGTAAATGGATTTGCTCACATTCATGCTCAAGGCAGAGGTAAAAAGACAATCTCCAGGGAAAGGGAGAGTGGAGGCAGAGTTGAGGCCTCACACCAAACACAAACTGACCCATACATACAGCTCAATTTTTATACTCAGTCCAACCTGGCCACTATTGGTCAACGGACTTTGTAGAATTAGCCACCCCACAGTTCCCAGTTAATTTCAAAGAGAAACAGCATAAACTCAGGAAAACTCATCACCTGCACTGCAGTGCCAATGCCAAGGTCAGTGTGTGGTCAATAATTCTGGCTGCATTTAGAAGCAAAATGGCAACGTAGATTTCACATAGAGCACTGACAGCAAGTTAAAGACACTGGAAACAGTTTTTCCTTAACAAGAGATTCGGTGCCAGGAGAAAAGACATTGTGACGGGAAAGACTCCTGTGAGGAATTTGGAGTTCTGGTCATGGCTCTGTTCCCGCTCTGTCACTCACCCCTAATATGAAGTGAGCCCATCAAATTATCATCTCAAACTGCAGCTGCCTCGTGTCCAAGTGAGAGAGACAATGCGATGCCCTTAACTTCCAGGATTCTATGAGATATTTACGGGAAAAGAAAACCAATGACACCGAGTTGGGGGTTTATATCTGCAACTATGTAAGTATGGTAAAATGGGCCACAAGAAACACTCTGAATAAAATCTCCTTTACCAGCTCATGACAATAACAAAGATAAAAACAAACATCTCTGTATTTGAAGGAGGAAATTGGGCCAGTCCGTGAACACACACTTGTACACACTCACCACAAAACCAAAAACAAATATCCTGTGGACACAGACATAAATTCCAAGATAACTTTAGAAACAGAATAACATTTTTCTAGACCTGGGTTTATATTTTTACTGAGAATTATACTTAGTTTACATAAAGTCTGATTCACTCTGGTACTGAAAGAAGGGACCAATGATAGGTCATTCACCAAATACATTTTTTTATAATATGCTATGAATTTTCCCACATGCCCTAGAGGGAAACATCTTCTTCAAGCTCATGCTTCTAATTCTCATTACAGTAAATAATTGCACCACAATTACAATTATTTTTATTCACTCTAAGATCAGTATGGCAAAATGTAAAGAAATTTTTGCTGTTTATTCTAGACTCAGAATTTCACGAAAATGTTAAAAAAATTAAATATCACAATGGAGTTGAACCTTATAAAATTTAAAGAGTAAAATTAAAACAAAATCACTACATTGTAGTTACATGGGAGATTTCTGTACTGGTTCTGAATAATTTTTCTGATGTATCACCTTTTTCTTTCAATAAAAACACTACTCAAGTAGCATACAGTCATAATATCTTAGCTACTTTATAAATAATATTTGTATATATATTTTTTCCTTAAATTTTAGATTTGGTTACCTAAATCACAAAGTGCACAAACTTACTAAGGTAACTAATAAATATAACCCCTCAGATTTATCATGGCAGCAATTCAGTATATTTCGTTCATTTTTACTAAAATAGAAGCTTCTTAAAATCAAACTATAAAAAATAAATACAATTTATATTTCTTTTAAAATATTACAATTAATATTTATCCTGAACACCTGGACTAATCTATAGATCATGCAACTTCAGTAAGACCTCTGCTTAAGAATAAGTCATCAATATGCAATAACAGATGCATATTTCAAAACTTGAAAGAACTTTGCCTTCATTTCCTTTGTAATTTAGTCATTGCTACTAGCGCTTGTACAGAGCTAATGCTTATCCTCACAGTTTCAACACAGAGTACAATTTTTAGAACATATCAGATATTCCAATAGCAATTAGTAGTTGTGGACTTACAACTCTTAAGAATAAATTGTGTTGTATATGTTTTAACAATGCAAAGAGTCATACAAAAATAGCCTCTCAGAGTTTGGGCAGCCAACTTAAGGTCCAACTAACCTATAAGAAAGCCAGAATATTTATTTTAGCTAAATAATTAGTTATTTGTTCTACCATCATCAAAGCTTCATTTATTTCATAACACAGAATTGCGATGTGGGCAAACTAAAAATGAGACAGAAAGAAAACAAAGACTGGAACACTGGAACTTCAAGAGAACAAGCGCAGAAGAAAATTGTAAACAAAATTTAGGTTATTGCTTGTATATATGAAAAACTTTAAATAAAAGATTTGACTGGGAATCAAGAAGCTCTCTTTTGGTTATGATGTAATGCAATACCAAATTCTTGGAAGAGAATGGGATAAGTAACATACCATTACCTCAAATACTAGTTGTATTTAGTCAATAGATACATAAATAAACATTAAGTGTTTGGCATTTCTTAAGTTTAAATTATATATTTAAGAACTTTAAATTCTTGGAGCAATCCCTTGGAGTAAATATTTCTTAACCTCAACAAAATATTTCAGACTTCAGCATCTGGTAAGATTTAATGATACATACTTATTATTCACTTAAAAATAATGTTGCTGGCTTCATTTGATTTTCTTCCAAAAGATTATACCACTATGAATGTTTAGGTAGATTGCTTATATCCTCATGTTTAGTAAGAAACTGTTTTCTTTTTGTGTGAAATATCAAAGGTATAAGTGAATAATCTATGACTCTTCTATTAGCATTCCCATTACTAATAAAAGTGCCTACGTGGGTATTGGATTCACAGTTTCACATTTACTTAAAAAGAGTTAAGCTTGAGAGATGTGGAGAATTCTAGGAAGATTTTGTCTTCTGATTTGGAAAATAAACAAACAAAAATTTTCTCCACTAGTTTCAATATATAAAAATCTTATTAATGATTAAAGCATAGTTCTTCAACAGTCATCCAGACTTACAGAAACATCAGCAGAACTGATGCTATTACAGAAAATTAATCAATTTGGAAAATGCTGAGTGGATAACACTCGAAGATCTGCTTGATGGATATAAATTAGATGAGAGTAAAATGTGAAATTTTGTGTCATTCACTGCCCTCAACTTTTCTTGTCCACTTCTGATCATCACAGCTAATTGAAATTTATTCCACTTGTCAAAACGTCTCAACATTGAGTTGACGAGTGATGGAAGCAGAAATAGAGACAATGATGACAAGTGATGGAAGTAGAAACAGAGACAATAACCGTTGTAGCTGAATGCCCTGAGAGGAGCTGAGTGAACTCCAATATCTCATAAGGGAGGGATCAAGAGGACCAAACGGAGAGAACTGATAGGCAGACAAGCATAATTTCCTGTTACTTTTCCATAGCAGACAAAAGGCAAGGAGTGGAAGTGGCAGGCCACTGTTCTATTGGAGAACAAGTGATTACAGCAAGTGTAAAGGATTTGCACAGATTTCTTGAGAGGGGCCATAGTAAGTTAATGAGGCAACAGGACAGAGGGACATCACCAGCGTGTATCACTTTAGTGAAGTGTCCCAAGTCAGGATGAATTTCAATGTCTGAGGGCTCCAGTTATTTCCTCCAAGCCATACTGCTAAACTGTCGTTTCCTTAAGGAGTAACTGCCATTAGAAACAGCAAGAGAGACAAAGTGTCTTTCATTCAGAAAGGATTTTGTTGTTTTTTGTTCTCAGGGTAACAACTCTAATATAATTTCATTTGCATTAAAAAATAAGGGAAAGAGAACTAAACTAGAAAGAATTTTAGTTCATAATTTCATACCCATTTGCATAAACTAGTTCACCCCCTTTTCAATTTCTTTGTGACTGTCAATAGTTATTACTCTTAAATTTGTATCTGATCATTTTTATGAACAAAATACAATAGCAACTTTTCATCCTGACTCTTTAACAACTTAAGAAGCAGAGAAGAAAAAAAATGTAATTAGCTAGATGAAAATTTTCGAGTTAAAAACCAAAGCACGGTGTAAACGCATCTTCTGGCACATCTGCATTAGTATTATTTAGATTTACCTATCAGTCATACAATGCTGTTTCCTCAACTCTAGTTCTCTTCAGTTGACTACAGGTACCACTACTTCTAAATTAGGTACTGATATAGAGGGTAGTTCAAGAGTACTTGGCTTAACTTCAGATTATGCTTTTAAATTTATGTTCAGATTCAAATTCAGATCAAGCTAATGGACAGACATGTCATCTGATGGGAGGAAGCATGGAAAGTACCTAGTTAGCAAAGCGTTTACATGATATACAGTATGTGGAAGCTCTTGAGAGTCTCGTTTTCACCCATTTTCATGCACAATAACAATACCTGACAAGATTTAGACTGGCACAAGTATATTGTCTGTCAAAGGTGCTTGAAGATTTATTCGGCTCTTAGTCGACTCACATTATTACAAGCTCTTTGATACACAGAGCACAAAGCAGCTTAACACTGTTGCTATTAGTGTTCAAGCCACACTGAAAACACTTCATTAAACAGCCTACTGCAGTGTAATTGTTTAATAATATTTTGATTAGGTTGTTTAGTAGACAATCCATGCTGTAAAACATTCTCTTGCTGTCAAGTGAATCACTGGTAAAAAGGCTATAGCAAAATACTTAACTGCATCTCTTAGACAAAAAATTAAATGAAAAATTAAAAACCCACCGAAGTCAATCTGCTCCTAGTATACAGTGTATTAGTTTCCTATAGCTTCTATAACAAATTACCACAAACTTAGTGACTTAAAACTACACAAATGCATTATCTTATAGTTCTGCAGGTCAGTAGCCTGACAGGGGTCTCCCAGGACTAAAATCAGGGTCAGCAGGGCTGTGTTCCTTTTGGTAAGCTCTAAAGGAGGACCCATTTCCTTGGATTTTTTTTCCAGCTTCTGAAGGTTTCTTGCATTCTTTGGCTCATGGCTCTCTTCCCTCATCTTCAAAACCAGCAATGGTTAATTATTTCTCACATCGAGTAAGTCAGATGCTAACTCTTCTAACTCTCTTTTTCAGGTGGGAGGACCTTTGGGTCCACCGAAATAATCAAGGATAATCTATTTTAAGGCCATCTACTTGACAACAACCTTAACTCCCCCTTGCCATGTACCATGCATAGCCCCAGGTGCCAGTAATCGGGATACAGAAATATTTTTAGGTGAGGGAAGAGAGAAGTTATTCTGCCTCACCCCCCATCATGTTCGCTCATGAAAGTTATAAAAAAACTCATATTTCACAGAGAAAACCCTCTTTGAGTGAGTAGATTGGGAATTTTAAGAAGAATGTTGTAATACATATACATATACATATACATACACATGCATACATATACATACATACAGGGTAGGCCTGTTGTGACTATTGGAAACAGCTTTTTCTTGTACTTTTAGTTGTTAATTATTGTATTATTTATTTGTATTTCAACTGTAAGCCTACTTTTGCCTACCCTGTATGTATTCATTCTTTGGTCATCTTTATTTTAGCACAGAATCTGATTTCAAGGGTTAATATCAGAAGTATACATGTTCTGCCCTGGATATTGTGGTTCAGTGGATTGAGCACTGGCCTGCAAACCAAAGGGTCGCCAGTTCAATTCCCAGTCACGGCACATGGCTGGGCTGAGGGCCAGGTGCCCAGTACAGGGTGTGCCAGACTCAACCACATGTTGATGTTTCTTTCCCTTTCTTTCTCTCTCCCTTCTCCTCTCTCTAAACATCAATCAATCAATCAATAAATAAATAAATACTTTTTAAAGAGTATATATATTCTGTACTCTTTTATTTAAAAATTACTAATTAAGTCCTTAATCCATGAGAAATCTAATTCTATGGGCCTTAGATACAACAGTGACAATGAATTCCCGTGCTCCAGGGGAAAATACTGGCTATGATGGGTAATGCATTCATTCTCCCTACTGGATACAAATAAGCTCTAGCTCTTAAGAATGAGGACATGGGCTTACACCATTTTCATCAGTTCTACTTCCATGGCAATGATAGTATTTGGACCTTCTGTCATTAGGGGTTTTGCTAACTCTGATTGTTGGCTTCAAAGAGTAGAACTCATCAGTGTCGTAGATAATAGTCATTAGTTTCCCAGACATTTCTTAATGGCAATGTGTGTTTCCTGAAAAAGTCTAAATAATTCTGTTGAATTATTAAATTTTATGTCATTTTGCTCAGTGAAAAGGTTTCTTAATTTTTGAGATAGTAAGCAAAAAATGTATGCATTTTGAAACCTAATAAAATGTTTCTGTTGTAGCATTGTAAGTTTCATAATTTTTAAAAAAGCTTTAAATATTAAGTACAATAACTTCATTGCATCCCAAACTCTGATTTAAATAGTAAAAATATCTTTTTTTATATAAAGACCAGTTTTTTCACTTTGCATGGTATTTTAAATCTGTTTGGTAAAGTCCAGCTTCTTGATAGCTATACAGAGCCTTTGAAATTTCTGTCTTTGCGTCACTCCTACAAATATTTTAAAAAGCTACAATCTGTGCCCTGTGGTAGAATAAACTTCTCCAATCCATGTTACATCTTGGTGTCAGACCCCTTCATTGCCTGGTCATGTACATTTGAGTAGAGTCCAGGTTATATCAGTATTTCCTTTGAAGTCTTGTTCCTGGAAGGAAATAGCACCCTCTTGGTGTGATCTGATCAGATTCTCCCCACCCACTTTCTAAGATACTAAATTGCCATTGTTGTGGACAAAGATCCTGTCTGTGGTATACATCCTCACAGGTCACTTTTTACTTTTATAGTATATTTTAATTGAACCTTCTAGTGTTTCTATTTTGCTTCTACTTCATTTAGTTTGTTTTGGTAGTGCTGCTGTCAAGTCTCTCTTCCTCCACTGGTACTATTAGTTGTTCTTCTTAATCTGTTTCTTAATCTTATATTTTGATATGAAAATGAAAATTTTAAATATGGCTTCATTTAACTTCACCTTATTTGATGTAGTTTAAGCTGACTGAGAGCTGCTGAGATATTGATTCTCTAATTCAAACCTATGCAATTTCCTTCCTTGGGTCACGTCAGCTGCACAGTTGGGTAAATACCCTGGGTACCTTCAGTAAGGTAATGGGAAAAGTTGAATGAGATTAGTCCAAAGAATGCCAGGAAAGGTGGTCTCCAGTGCATGAAACAATACACTCCAGGCAAGGCTTTCTCACTCACCTGACTGGAATGTTGGCTATTGCAGTAATTACTGCACACCAATTTATTTTTCTACTTAACAGTCTTAGTACTTTTCACATAAAACTGAATGTAAAGTACTGGTGTGTGGAACAAATAAAAACAGCACTCCTCTGTTGGTCGCTGGGCTAGCATCCCACAGCTCACTGCCCAGTTTCTGCTTTACTAGGCAATCCCTCTGTTGAACCCAGAGCCTCAGGGCTTGAAAACTGGTAGTTTGAAATTTTTGGCTTTGTAAGACAACAACAGAAATCTTAGTTCAAACTTCATTAAATGTATGCTGTGAATCAGTGAGCTTCACCATCAGGTCCACCGTGCTTTTTAGTTAGTTTCCATTTTTCCTTTCGAAATGTCAACAACTACTACTACTTAATTATTTCTTGCTCTCATATTTCATGCTAGGGTATGAAACTATGACATTATCATTGTTTAGTAAGCAAAATCTCTAGTCCTTAGTCCAATTGAGCGTTACAATGAGAGAACACAATATTTAGAATTAGATGATTATTTCAGACAGAAGACATTTTAGAAATTGTTGATTTTGATTTTACAGATGCAAAAACTATGGCCCAGGGAGTTTAGAGAATGCTGTTAATGACAAATGGCTAGAAGTTAATAGAACAAAACCCTCATTTTGAATTTGGTGATCTTTCACATATTATTTTCAGACTAATTTTTTAAGGACATGCACTAGATACGTGGGAAAGGTGAAACTTAAATTCATTCGGGTGCAGCCAGTTCTTCCTGTTGACTCACAAGGCATGTATCGATGTTAGTCTCCATACTTCCAAGAAATTATAAATTTCAATGATGAATTTGATAAATGCTTGTCAGAATTTGTGACTATTTTAACTAATATTTCATTATCCCTACATAGTTTGAATTTTGATGTAAAATGTTTCTGAGAAAAGTAAGGGCATACGAAGGGAAGATCCGCTATCAGTTTATATGAAAATGTACCGGTCTCTGAGGAGCTTCTGAGATTTCACCTGTCATTGAGCTATGCCATGACCAGCCATATTTTTAAAAGGTTTGAACGACAAAACCACTTATTGACTTTCATATAATGACGTCCATCTACGTACGCATATATTAGAATGTCTTCATGTGACAAAGGGGCACAAGGCCATTTAAAGGCATTGTTCAGTTAGTAATCTTGAGACCAAACACATCTTGTGTCAACACCCTTTATACCTACTGAACAAAAATTATTAGAGTTCTTAACTGTACCTGTGAAAATATGTAGTTGTCAGTTATGAAAATAAAAAAGACATTATCTGACTAATAAAATCTTGGGCAACAAAAGTTTAATGACAAAAGTAACCCCAACATTTTTTTATCCTTTAATATTTCTCCCTCATTTCAAAATGCTGGGTTCTCCTATGCCAAGAAGATCTTCTAGACAAAAGATGTACATTGAGTTTCTTGTTTTACCAATTTCCTTAGTACATGAAACACACTCTAAAGAAGAAGAAAAGTATGTGGGTCAAATAAGGAAAGTTCTATAGCTAAAAAAAGCCTAAGATTTAGAATTTAGAAAGAGGAGTCTGCATTGCTTATGAGAGAGGTTTAAATGCAACTCTCTTTTCTTAAAATTTTGGATTATAATCTAAGTTACAAGAAATATGACTGGATTTAGAGTCATCATAATTATGCTCCTTCTCACTAAAGCTTAATTATTTATGTCCTAATTGATTTAGAAATAGTTTTATGTTGGACACATTTGTTTAAAAGGGATTGAGGGGGGTACATTATATTTGGAAGACTAATTAATGAACTTGATTTTATATATACACATACATATGCATAACATACAATTCTAGGAGATTTAACATACTTATTATCTTGATTAAATTTTTTTCTGACATGATTTTCACCAAATATCATGTTCTAAACCAGAGCCAATCTAATTATCCTGTTATTTTGGATAAGGAACGTGAAGAATTAAATGATGATCCAAGTCACTGCCTGAATGAAAAATTGCGATGGATGGTATAGGACAAATTAGCCCTAGATATGTAATTATCCTTCCAAACTCATGAGTTGAACATTAACTGTAACGGTTCTCAAATGGGAGTCTTTAAATGATTGTGGCTCCTAGTTAGCATAAAATCAAAATCATAGAACATATCTTTGTTGTTTTCAGAATCTTAAACTAGTAAGACATATGCTACAGTGGGTTTGTTTTTTAGTTTACTAGTCAGTAAGCAGTTAACCATATTTAAAAATCATTATGTCTTATAGTGCTTCACAGAATATGCTGTCAAAATCTAAATCCAATTACAACAGGTCATCTAGCCAAAATAGAACAGGGAAAAGGTTGTTGAGTTAATATCACATTAATGATAAACACATGAATGACTAGTGAATATTTTAAATGACAACTCTGAACATTATTTAACAAATATAACAAATCACACAAAACTCTTAAGATGGGACAGGCTTTGAAAACTCAGATCAGTCCTATATACATTGCGGGGTATTCTCATTGGATAGAAGAAAGTGTTTTAATTTTTTTAACGAAATTGTTAGAAAGCCTATTTTCCCCTTTGTTCATTAAATTTGGATTCTTATCTAAAAATTCTATAACACAATACTAAAACAAAATACTATTCTTTTATCACTACTTGGCTCTCAGTAGGACTTGTTTCAAAATATTCATTTTAAAAATTCTTAAGAGAAATAAAAAATAGTGTAATTTAAAATGCCCATGTGGCTAGGACTTACAAATTGGACTAGTATGCATTAAGGGATTTATATTTTCCTGAAAAAATATTTTAAATTGTTGGTCACTGAGAAGCTTTTGGCTGCAATCGTAAAGATGCAAGTTCTTCCACGCAACCCAGGTAAATGCAAAGGACAGTGTAAAATTTTTTATATTGACCTTCTATCATCATGACCCAAATATTGCTGGAGCATGGTAGTGATGAAAAGTTAGTAACTAACATAAAAATGGCTGTTTTTTTGTAACACAGTTTACATTTACTTTATAACATCTATCTGCAGATCAAGCCTTCCCCTGAAATCATGTGTTCTCAACCCTTTTCCATAATCATCCTCCCCATGATATGTGACAATATTAAGCAAAGATATGCCTAATGGGGTTAATTTCAAATTCAGTCTCTTGACAGTGAAATTTAATAGCGACTCACCTACAAAACTAAGAGGTTAAAAAAGAAGGGAAAAAAGCATTCAAACAGCACAATTGTAAGTATGCCAGTATCTGCATCAACAATTAAAAGGTTTTGTTAATTAGGTGCTCATGGAGACACAGAGCACAAATGGTTCCAGATCAAATGCTCTTCAAGGTGAAATGATTTGATCTTATAAGAAATGGAAGAAGTAGTTAAAGGAAAGTTTGCCAACAGAGATGGGCTTCCACTTTCCCAAGGCCCCCAAAGAAAAAGAGGTTCAAATATTCTGGATATCACAGAAGGCCTTCCTTCACTGCCCAGCTCTGAATTCAATTTACTGGCTTGTTTTTAAATTAGGTTAAGTTGGGAAAAAAAGACAAATAGATGTGTTTTCAATGTTAATATAATACATTTACCTGATCTAATGAAAAATTCCAAATTGATTTTCACCATGCTTTTGAATTCAGATAAATTTTCCACAATCTACAATTCATGAAGAAGTTAAGTCATTGATTTATTTTAAAATTAAGCAGTTGAGTAGCTTGTTTGAGAGATTAAAACAAATAAAATTTTCTTTCTAACCATGACTCGATTGCATTTCTTGTGTATACAGTCTATTGGCTTGAAATAATTTGAAAATTATAATTTTAAACCTGATGTTCTCCATCATCCATTGTTCATCATGGATGCCTAAAAGATAAGAGAAATCAAGCTTATTTTAAAAGTAGCAGTAAAGTTATCCCTATACTCCATTAATTTAGTCTAGCCTTTATTAATATTTGTAAAAGATACCAAAAATACTCTGATTTCTATCCTACCTACAGAGGATAATTTCCAAGACCACAACAGATACCTGAGTCCTCAGATAGTCCCAAACCCTATGCATACTGTGTTTTTCCTGCATACATGCACTGCCATGATAAAGTTTAAATTATAAATTAGGTACAGTCAGAGATTAACATTAAGAAATTGATTGCTTCTTTTTAGCATATCTGAATTGTCACCATTGCTATTTTTGCACTTTGGGACCATTATTAAGTAAAATAAGGGTTACTTGAATGCAAGCACTGAGATGCCCCAGCAGTCTTTCTGATAACCAAGATGGTTGCTAAGTGACAATGGGGTGAGTCGTTTATATGCCTTGTGGATAGGCTGGACAAAGGAATGAGTCACGTACCAAGAAGTATGAAGCAGGATACAAAGATTTCAACATGCTGCCCAGTGCTTTGCTGTATTTAAAAATCACGAATTGTTTTCTTATTTTTTGAACTTCACGTTTAATAGTTTCAGACCCAGGTTGGTCACAGATAACTGAAACCACAGAAGGTGAAACCATGAATAAGGAGGGACTACTTTATTGTCACTTTAAGACTTTAAATTATCCTTTTTCTAGATTGAGTTGCTTTTGAAGGTATAATTACCTCATGTAGACCCCTACAACACTCCTAAATTTGTTAAAATGCCAATGCTCCACTACCAAGTTTTCTATGATTTCATTGTCCCAAGTTGCCATGATGTTTCTTATTGGCAGAAGAAGTTTATGCATAAAAGATAAAAATCATGGACCAATGAAATGAGCTTCCAAGGAAAAAATTATTTAAGAGATACATGTACATTTTTTTCTTTTAAAAAGTATAGCTACTAAATGCTGAGTTGACGAAAGCATTCAAATATCTGTGTGTGTTTGTGTGTGTAGGTATTTGACAAAGTGCCATAAAAAGCCATTGACCCATCACTCAGTTTAAGAAAAGAACATCACTATTAGTTTTTAAATAGTTGTGCATCCCTCCCCAAACTGATAACCATACCTTCATCCTGAATATGAATATTCTTGAGTTTATATAAATTGTTTCTCTGCTTTTCTTTATGCTTGTACCATCTATATTTGTATTTCTTAGTATATAGTTATACTTGTGCATACTTTTTTACTCCATATGAATAGACTCATACCTCTTATAGTATTCAGTGGCTGTCTTTTTATGTTCAACATTATGATCTAAGGTTTTATCCATGCTGTTTCTTATAGTTAAAAATAATTGGTTTTTATATTGAATAGTAAACCACTCTATGAATGTGCCAGGATTATTTTTCATTTCACTATTGATGAACACTTGTATTTTTAGTTTTGATTTGCTTTGTTTTGCACTCCTTATTAAAATGTTTGCTATGAACATTTGTACTCATGTCTTCTGGTTCACTTTTGAGGTTTTTAGGTCTGTAATTGGGAATGGAATTGCTCAGCTTAGGGTTAGATAATCTTCATATTTATTAAATAATGTCTAATTATTTTCCAAAGTGTTTGTACTAATTTACACTCCATGAGTATTATATGAGAGTTTGTTATTGTTCTATATTTTCTTAACATTTGATATTGTCTAGTGTATAATATTTTTGCAAATATAATGGGAGTGAAACTATATCTCATTGTAGGCTTGTTTTACATATCTCTAAGTACTAATTAAGCATCTTTTTATAGGCTTATGTGCCATTTGAGTTTTATCTTGTGTGAAATAACTATTCAAGATTTTTTCTACAGAGTTGTTTGTTTTAATTATATTTACTTGGAGGGACTCTGCATGCTAATTCTTTGTCAGTGATATAGATTACATATTTTAAGTTTTTATGATCTCTTTAGATGAATATAATTTCATAATTTTTAATAAAGTTCATTTAATCAACTTTTTCTTAATGATTTGTGTGTTTTCCACCAGGTAAATATTTTTTTACTCAGAGAATATAGAAATAATTTCCTGTTAAAGAACAAAAAGTTCATTTTGTATGCCTGCCTCCAAAAAAAGCCAAACTCATGAGGCAGGTGCTGACGCAAAAGGAAAAATGTTTTTTATTCAGGTGTCGCACGACCTGAGAGAATGACAGACTTCCTATCTCAGAGCTCATCTCCTCCATAAAACCAAGATAAAGTCTAACTGTCCTCAACAAGACCAATACAAAAGCCAGTGCCCAGAGTTCCTGCTCCATTTTTGTGGCACCATCCTTTGGAGTCCACAGACATCTGCTATGTGGTCATCCAGGTAGCTTAGCTCGTTACCAGCTATTGTCCATTGCAGCCTCCTTCCAGGAGGTCATGGGCCGAATCCACTGCTAGGGATGCAAGATCCTGTACTTCTGGGCAAGAGAGCACAGAGACTCCTTCCTGGAGGTCATGGGCTATGTGGTTCATAATACCACGGGCCCATGTACAGGACAAGCCAGTATACCATCCAAGTGTAGGTCCCAAAAATGATCCACGGCCAAGATCAAGCATCTCATTATTCCCCTGAAACTTTATTAGCCTGGGTGTAGGATGAACCAAGTTCTTCTCAAAATGACGTACCAACTTCCCAAACTTCCCAACATTTGAGGTGGATATACCTCTCAACCAATCCTTTCTTTCCTCAGGCTAGACTGACAGGTCTCTTTGGTCCAGAACCTCCCTTTGTGCCATTTTGATTTCAATGATGCATGTGCCTGCCTTTCCCTGGTCCCATTCCCAATCTGGTAGCAGAGGGGTAAGGGAAGGACTTTTTATGTGCTCAGTGTAAAAACCTCTCCCTGCCTCCATCTCAGCTGGTGGGGGAGACTCCACTGACTCCCACATTCTGAGGCTGCCAGCATCCCTGCCCCTGGAGTCAGCCCTGTTGGCATGGTTCCAACATCTTCGAGCCAATGCTCCACCACAGTTAGGCCCAACCATCGCCCCAACAGTGAGTGGTAGTGCCCTGCCAGTCATGGTGTTCACCAGGCTTCCTGTTGCCTCTGAGCCAGGCAGTCACGAGGCCAAGATGCCTGGCAGCCAGACAGTCCTCTACAACAATCAGCACAGCCTCATCATCCTAGACAGTGAGCTCCTTACACCACCACACAGGGGCATAGCCTCCTCCTTAGAGGCTTCCTACAGACTGCCAAGCACTGGGCACCTTGGCTCACCAAGAAGGGGAAGGCTGAGGGTAGTTTCATCCACCAGAAACATTCCTACATTGTATTATAAACGTTTTATAATTTTTTTCTTTCTATATAAATTTTAGTTTGCCTTTTATATTTTTGGGTGTATGACGTGAGGTTAGAAGCTTATTTAATGCATTTACATATAATTAATCAGTTTTACCAGCACTGTATGTTGATCAAGAAAGGCAGAAAAGACTCAATTAGTTCCCCTTTGATTTTATGCTTTCTTTTTACATGTGCTTTGTTTAGGTAAGACCACTTAACATGAGATTTAACTTATTAACAAAAATTTACATATACAATACATTATTGTTGACTATAGGTACCCAGTTGTACAGCAAATCCCTAGGGTTTATTCATGTTGCTTAACTAAAACTTTATGCCCCTTGATTAGCAACTTCCCATTTGCCCCAGCCTCCAACCCCTGGCCACCACCATTCTGCTTTTTTTTTTTTTTTTAAATATATTTTATTGATTATGCTATTACAGTTGTCCCGTTTCTCCCCCATCATTCCCCCCACCCTGCACACCCTCTCCCACCCACATTCCCCCCTTTAGTTCATGTCTTTGTGTCATAAGTTCTTTAGCTTCTACATTTCCCATACTATTCTTACCCTGCCCCTGTCTATTTTCTACCCACTATCTATGCTACTCATTCTCTGTACCTTCCCCCCCTCCTCCTCCCACTCCCCTGTTGCTAACCCTCCATATGATCTCCATTTCTGTGGTTCTGTTCCTGTTCTAGCTGTTTGCTTAGTTTGCTTTTGTTTTAGGTGTGGTTCTTAATAGCTGTGAGTTTGCTGTCTTTTCACTGTCATATTTTTGATCTTCTTTTTCTTAGATAAGTCCCTTTAACATTTCATATAATAAGAGCTTGGTGATGATGAACTCCTTGAACTTGACCTTATCTGAGAAGCGCTTTATCTGTCCTTCCATTCTAAATGACAGCTTTGCTGGATAAAGCAATTTTGGATGTAGGTCCCTGCTTTTCAAGATTTCAAATATTTCTTTCCAGCCCCTTCTTGCCTGTAAGGTCTCTTTTGAGAAATCAGCTGACAGTCTGATGGGAACTCCTTTGTAGGTGACTGTCCCCTTATCCCTTGCTGCTTCTAGAATTCTCTCCTTCATTTGAATCTTGGCTAATGTAATTACGATGTGCCTTGATGTGTTCCTCCTTGGGTCCAACTTCTTTGGGACTCTCTGAGCTTCCTGGACGTCCTAGTAGTCTACTTCCTTTGCCAGATTGGGGAAGTTCTTCTTTATTATTTGTTCAAATAAGTTTTCTACTTGTTGCTCTTCTTCCCCTTCTGGGACCCCTATAAATTGGATGTTGGGACATTTAATGATGTCCCGGAGGTTCCTAAGCCTCTCCTCATTTTTTTGAATTCTTGTTTCTTCCTCGTTTTCTGTTTGGTTGTTAATTTCTTCCTTCTGGTCCACTCCATTGATTTGAGTCCCAGTTTTCCTTCCATCTCTATCGGTTCCCCATGCATCTTCCTTCATTTCACATATTGTAGCCTGCATTTTCTCATCTAATTTGTGAGCAAAATCAACCAATTCTGTGAGCATTTTGATGACCAGTGCTTTGAACTGTGCATCTGATAGGTTGGCTATCTCTTCGTTGCTTAGAGGAATTGACTCTGGGGTTTTCATTTTTTCTCCGGTTTGAGCCATTTTTGGTGGGTTTTTTTGTTTTGTTTTGTTTTGGTTTTAGTCTGGTTGCAGCTATTACGTATGAGGGGTGGAGCCTTAGGTGTTCCTCAGGGCGGGGCAGCCCAGTTGCTGGGTTGTGACGCTATAGGTGGGGGCGGGGTCTGAGAGGGAACAATGGCGCCTGCTCCGCTCTCTCCTGGATTCAGTCCCTTCCGCCACTTCTCCTCTGCCTGGACCATCTGCGTGCTCGAATGTGGGACCCCCTGGTCAGCCAGCCACCTTGTGCGTCCTCACTGGGTCTGCACAGTTGCCCCCCTGTGCCTGGGGTCCGCCAGCTGCCGCCCGTGCACCTGGGAACTACAAGCCGCTGCTGCCTGCATTCCTGGGTCCGAACCTCCACTTTTTCCTGCTGCGACTCTGCCCCTCTTACCAGTCTGGATGAATGGTTGTTGGACTTCCGTACAGTTCAATTTTCTATAAGTTCTGGTTGTTTTCTTGTTTCTAAATATTTGTTGTCCTTAATTTTGGTTGCGAGAGGAGGCACAGTGTGTCCGCCTACGCCTCCATCTTGGCCGAAAGAAGGTAGTTTCCCATTCTGCTTTTTGATTCTACAAATTTGACTGTATAAGAATACATCATAGAATGGAATCCAGCAGTATTTGTCTTTCTGTGTCTGGCTTATGTTTCTCAGAAGAATGACCTCAGGACTCATCCATATTGTTGCATGATGCAGAATTTCTATCTTTTTTTAAAGGCTGTAAAATATCCCATTATATATATATATATATTACATTTTCTTTATCTAGTCATCTGTCAATGGACATTTACTTTCACATCTTGCTATTGTGAATAGCAATGCAATTAACATAAAAATTCTAGTATTTCTTTGAGAGTTTGATTTCAATCCTTTATGATAAATAGGAGTGGAGTTGCTGGATCACGCAGTAGTTTTGTTTTTAATTTTTTGAGGAGCCTCCGTATTTCCTTTTCATACCTAAATACTTACTGTTGAAATTATTGGTTTTCTACTGACATTTAATTTATAAATGACCCAGTTCCAAATCCTATCCTGTGGGTCAGGCTTTTAGAATTATTTCTGGTACAAATGATCTCACCCTGTTTTCCAAAATAACAAGGCCTTAGATAAAGCTAGATGTATGAGTAGTTGATATAAAAATATGATTCCAGGGAACAAGAAGGATGGGAAGAGTGTATGAAGCATAAAATAAAAGATGTGTTATCAATTTGGCTACAGCAACAGGTTATGAGACTATTAAAATGTCTTATGAAGCCTCTTATGATGATAATCCAGCAAAGGAAGAAAGAGGAAGACATTTATTCATTGGTTCCTGTTATGTACTGCTGACTAGATTATGAGTTCCAAGATAGTGGAGAGATGTTTTCAAATGTTTTATTCGTTGTTATATACTCAGTACCATAGTAGGTGCAGAATAACTAGTTACAGGATGACTGAATGGGTTTTTTCATAATTATAATCCATCCTCTACTCACATGCAGTTTCTGGCTCATTCTCCTTTCCCTCTAATCATAGAACATAATTACATTTAAGTTAGAGCTTTTCATTTTATATTCTGTATCTTTTAACAACTCTTTAAATTTCCTACACCTCCTCCCCGCTACACAAAGAAACATTTCTTCAGATATATCTTTTAGTCCACTAAGGCACTATGCCTATGTCATAACTTAATTTTTATTTTTAATGATTATATTTTATTAATAGAATAGATGTATTTTTTCTTCAAACATACTTGGTTACTCAATAGCATATTTTTTCATTTTTATGCACATTTTCAATTTGTTTATATCCTTAAATGTATCCAATTATACTCAAAACTGCTAATTGTGATATTATTTGTCACTTTTGAGTCTTTATTTTTTCTGTTAGAGATCATGTTACCTTATTTCTGTTTTTTCTCTGTGAGCTTCTATTACATGTAACAACATCAATCAAAAACATTCGAGAAATTTTCAAGGCATATTTCTGCAAAGAATATTTGCACTAGCTTCTGTTACGTCCACTGGTAGTGTTGGTCAGTAGAAACAGCTAAACTAAATGAAAACACCTGCCATATGAGATCATATGAATATAAGCGAGAGGCTAGAGTCACTTGACTTTGACTTGATAAGGGAGATTTCTATATTTCAACTCATTGCTAAGATTTCAAATGCACAATTTTTTATGATTTGAGAAGTAAATTTGTTGGATTTACTCTTGTATTGATGGTGATGCCATTTTGGCTCTCAGGAGGGTCTTAATTAGATTTCATAGCTTTGGCCAATTCTAGACTTTGAGTTCTGTACTCTAATTTCTATCTATGATCATAAAATTAAAAGCTCAAGTTCACCTACTTGGCTCCTAACACAACACCCAGATTCAGTATCAGCTCACCACTTAAGATACTAGTTATTAAATTTTGGGTTTCTCAATGATACATCTGCTAAGAGGCTAATATTTAAAATTTATAAAGAACTTACAAAATTCAGCACACAAAAATATATAATTAAAAATTGACAAAGGACCTAAATAGACAGTTCTCCAAAGAGGAAATACACATGGCCAACAGACACATGAAAAGATGCTCAACATCACTAATCATCAGAGAAATGCAAATCAAAACCAGAGTGAGCTCTCACCTCACAATAGTCACAGTGGCTATCAACAATGAATCAACAAACAAGTGCTGGCAAGGTTGTGGAGAACAGGGAACCCTTTTGCACTGCTGTGAGTAGGAATGCAGACTGGTGCAGCCACTGTGGAAAGCAATATGGAGACAAGTCAAAAAATAAAAATGGAACTGCCTTTTAACCAAGCAACCTACTTCTGGGGATATATCCAAAGGAACCCAAAACACTAATTTGAAAGAATATAAGCACTTTTATGTTTATTGCAGTGTTATTTACAACAGCCAAGATTTGGAAGTCCTATCAGTAGAAAAAACTAATAAATTCGTATCTTAAGTGGTGAGCTGACACTGAATCTGAGTCTTGTATTAGAAACCAAACAGGTGAACTTGAGCTTTTATTTTTCTGGTCATATATAGAACATGAGGTACACAATTCAAAGTCCAGAAGTGGTTACAACTATAAAATTTAATTGAGATCAGCCTGAAAGCCAAAATGGCATCATCATCAATATGATAGTAAATCTAACAAACTTATTTCCCAAAAGCATTAAAAAATTACTATCAGATATATCATTGGCGAATATGTTCTCCCACTTAGTGAGTTGTCTTTTCATTTTGTTGAGGGTTTCCTTTGCTGTGCAAAATATTTTTAGTTTAATGTAGTCCCACTTGTTTACTTTTTTGTTTGTTTCCCTTGCCCAAGAAGATATATCAGAAAAAAATATTGTGACATGAAATGTCTGAGATTTTACTGCCTAGCTTTTCTTTTTTTAATTTAATCTTTATTGTATTTTTTCCATGACTATTTAGTCCCTTTATACACCCCTCCCTGCAGTAATCACCACACTGTTGACCTTGCCCGTGAATCCTTTTTTTCTTTTTGCTCAATCACTCCACTTCCTAACCCGCACCCTTGTACCTGTCATCTGCTCTCCATCTATGAGTGTCTTTCTGTTTTGCTTGTTTGTTCAGTTTGTTCATTAGATTCCACATATAAGTGAAATAATATGGTATTTGACTTTCTCTGGCTGGCTTATTTCACTTAGCATGATGTTCTCTAGGTCCATCCACAGTGTTGCAAAGGGTAAATTTTTCTTCTTTTTTACAGCCAAATAGAATTCCATTGTGTAATTGTCCCATAGTTGTTTTACCCACTCATCTACTGATAGACATGTGGGCTGCTTCCATATCTTGATGATTGTAAATAAAGCTGCAATGAACACAATGGTTCTTCTGTTATTTCAAATTAGTGGTTTGGTTTCCTTTGGATATATTCCCAGAAACGAAATCACTGGGTCAAAAGGCAGATCCATTTTTAATTTTTTGAGGTATCTCCATAGTGCTTTCCACAGTGCCTGTACCAGTCTGCATTCCCATCAACAGTGCAAATGGGTTCCTTTTCCTCTACATCCTCTCTAGCACTTATTTGTTGATTTATTGATGATAGCCATTCCAACAGGTTTGAGATGATATCTCATTGTGGTTTTAACATGCATTTCTCTGATGATTAGTGACCTTGAACAACTGTTCATGTGTCTTTTGGCCATCTGTATGTCCTCTTTGGTGAAGTATCTATTCAGGTCCTTTACTATTTTTTAATTGGGTTGTTTAGTTTTTTAGTGTTGAGTTTTATATGTACTTTATAAATTTTGGATATTAACCCCTTATCAGACATGTTGGTGAACACCTTCTCCCATTCTGTGGGTTGTCTTTATATTTTGTTGACAATTTCCTTTGCTGTGTAAAACCTTTTTAGTTTGATATAGTCCCACTTGTTTATTTTTCTTTTGTTTTACTTGCCTTGGGAGATATATCTGAAAAAGTTTCTATGAGCAACATCCAATATTTTGCTGCTTATGTTTTCTTCTAGGATTTTTATGGTTTGGGGTCTAACATTTAAGTCTGATCCATTTTGAATTTATTCTTGTGTATGTGGTAAGGAGATTGTTTAATTTCGTTGTTTGTACATATTTGTCCAATTTTCCCAAGATCATTTATTGAACAGACTATCTTTACTCCATTGTATGTTCTTGCAAATATGTAAGAACATACAATGTACATTGTATGTCCTTTGTCAAATATTAATAGACTATAAAAATGTGTGTTTATTTCTGAACTCTCTATTTTGTTCCATTGATTTATATGTCTGTTTTTATGCCATTACCATGCTGTTTGGATTACTATGGCCTTATAGTATTGTCTGATATCACCATGATTCCTCCAACTTTGCTCATCTTAAGATTACTTTGACTATTTGGGTTATTTTGCAGTTCCATATGAATTTTTGGAGTATTAATGTATTGAATATAGTCTATATACCTGGCTTGTAGCAGGCCTTTTATATATACCATCTCAATTAATTACATTACCAGCATTAGAAGATAGGTAATTATGGGGATTCTCAGCCTAGAAAGGTATATAATGAAAAGCTCAATATCACACAGACTGGAAACAAAGTTTGAATTTAATAGAGGCTTGACTTCAAAAAATGGAATATAACTGAAAATTTATTATTTTGGAAATGATTTATTCTTTCAATGGTACTGCTAAACTATTCTAGGAAATATAAATTTATTTACAGGCATCAAGAAAGTACATAAACCAGTTTTAGATGGACAATGAGTGTATTTCACTTTGATGCTGCTGTCCAATTTTTGTTCTAATCACTACTTAGCAATTTATGACTCCAGAAATCCAATCACATATCATTTTGCATCAGTCAACATGACAAGTCTATTATACCCTGGCAAGTAACTCCTCAATCCTTATTTCCCAAACCAAGTTGTAGTGAACGCTCATTCATCAGTGATATCAATCTATTATATAATTCAAGAAAAAGTAATTGCCTAGTGATGTTTCAAAACATTAGAACAAGGTGGATAGCAAATAAAAATAAAATTTATAGTCAGTTTTTCAAAATATTTTTTCAAATCTTTTGAATTTTTTTAATTTTTTTCAAAATTCTATACACTTTCTTATAGTTGATATTATCCTTTAAAAAGCTAACTTACCTGACATCATATAAATCATTTAATTTATACTCACCACCTTTCTGAAATATAACATCAAGAGAAAGAGAAATTTAACAAAACAATAGATCCTTCATAAAAAACTTTTGAGGTACCATTATCTATGTTATAATAGATTTATATACCCTTATTTTAGAAGTTAAACACTTATTTTTAAGTATTACTCTTTAAATTTTTCTATAATTTCTTAGTTTACATTTAAGGAAAACTTGAGAATGTTCACTAAAAGAGTCACTGAAGCATAAAAGTACTGACATATTTTTGACAAGCAATAAGCAAATAATGTTTAAAATCAGATGCAACAAGCACTGAATTTTAAGGAAGGAACAAAACATCTTAATATTCCTTGGATTTATCAGTAAAATAATAAATTTTACTATCACATTTTAAGTCTCTAAGAATACTTTTTAAATGAATATTTATAAATGGTTAAGTTCAATTTAAATAAAAAATTCAAAGACAATCTTTTTATTGATCTTGATAAATAAAAACAGTATTATTGATGGCATGTTGATCCTTTAATTATAGTATATGTGAATTGAACACTTACATTGAAACTATCAATCAGTTGCTCTGAAAATATTTTCTTTAGTAACAGCTTTCCAGCATGACTTCATTTATTAAAAACAACACACCGTTTTATTTGACTACTGCTTCCTTCTTCTACCCCAGACTTGATCAATGACTTACATGGCTTCAACCCACAAAACTTGACTCTTCTTTGGGTCATCTCACTTTAAATGAGTTTATAACAGTCTTCCTTTGGATTTTTGAATGTGGGTCCAAAGAAAATATTAGGTATATCCTTGCCAACCATAAACAAAAGTCAACTATGTATTTTATCATCAAAAAGGCTTTATTCAGGAAAAAGGATTGCAATCAGGTACTTGCAGATATGAAGAACCACTGCAGGAAGAGAGAGCAAGTTAAGAGGAAGGGAAACAGGGTTTTGAACTAGAGGTTCACAAAACAGAAAAGTCCCCCACTAACCTGGCTGGAGGGCAGGGGAGTGGGAAAACTTACCAAGACTGCACAAGAAGCAGAAAGCTCCATGAAAGGCAGGAGGCTCTGCCAGTCATAGGGAGTTTGGAGTGAATATTTAGACAAAGCGCAGAAGACATTTCACTCTCTCTGCCACGCAGTTTAGCAAGGAGAAGCAAAACAGGATGTAGCAACCATGCAGAGCTCTCTGCCATGCAGCTTAGAAAGGAGAAAGAGGGTCTCTGCCATGTAGGCCGCAGTAGGGAGTAGGCCACGCGCTGCTGCTGTGATCATGTCTGCCCTAGCTGACTCCAGGGCTGTAAAGGACTTCCTTGCAAGATCCTGCCCTGCTGCACCTGGATTTTACCTGGACTCTTAGACCTGTGCCTTTCCTGAGTCTCATCATGATCCAGGATAACACAGCACATGCTTTCCTGAACTATTACATGGAGCCTGATGGCAGCGTATTCCAGATCTTCACAAAGACATGGGAAATTTGGGGGTCTTTAGCCTGGTAGGGAGCACGGCAAATACTGTGTCTCGTGGGAAAGGAGGGCTCTGAGCAGAGGTACTCTGAGTCCGCCCCCCACCCCTGAAGGTTGGAATGTTTCAAATAAACATCTGCTTCTTCCAGCATTAATTAATTGCTGGGTCCTTCACCAAGGTGCTAAGTGAACAGGCCCTGGTCTGCTCACTTAGTTTTGGCAAGTTCTGTAACAGAGGGACTATTATAACCATCCAAGCTCTGTTGTAACCATAGCGTCCTTCCTGTAAGGCTTTTGCCACAACTGAGAGCTCCTCCCTCAAGCCCTCTGGATTTCTGTCTAGGTTAGGGTCTTTGTCATAAATTTTGATACCCTTTTTCTAGATGGTGAAAACAAGAGGTAAAATTTGGGCACTTTTGTTGGCCATGTTTTCTATCACGTGAAGGAAGCCAGTTGTTGGTGAGAAAGGATAATTTAATAGTAGGAGGTCAGGAAATCTTTAATAAATGATGAGTTATAAATTTTCTCCTCTTCTTTAAATTTTCTGTTTTGTTTTGTTATTTGTTAGTGTGTGGAGAGCAGGACCTGAAGCCATGTTTAGAGCAAGGAGGATAATGCAGTACCTCAAACATGCATGGGATAATGTGGTCAGTAAGCGTGCATCAGAAGGGCAACACCACCCTCTCAGAGAGCAAAGTAAGCAATGTGTGCCTATCGGGACTGAGAAAAACCTGTGTTTATTGAAATTGAGAAAAATATGTTTATGAGACACAGTGCAGAAAGAAACATAAAAGCAGAGGACTCAGACCGTGGACGATGCATCTGGTGAGGAGTCACCTTGAGACATCCTGCCCTGCACATTCGGCCTTGGGAGAAAGAGCTCTGCCATGTTGCCGTCCCTCTGACTCTGCTATACAAGCTGCCTACCACCCCTGGTTGCCTCCTGAACCCAGACTTGATTTGGACTCTTGAGACTCAGGTTTGTTATCTCCCCATTTTCTTGTGTGGTTTTATTGCTGCTTATTTCTGAGTGAGTATTATTGTTATTAGATTAGTATAGATTTACATTGGATCCACATTACTAAAAGCTGACTGAATAGCATAGTCACCTGGGCTGACCCACTGTTATTCCTTAGTGCTGGCATTACCTGTAGGGCTGGTGGTGGTACAGGCAGCTCAGCACTTTTGGTTCTTAAGGCCCAGATCAGACAACCTGAGCAGGGACCAAGGGCTGACTTATAGGAAAGACTATATCAAAAAACATTCCCTTGCTACCTGGTGTTTATTTTACATTCTGAAAACCCTTTATCATGGTATAAAAATGTTCTACAATACTTTTGCATGTGGTTTTTAAAAATGTTATCCTATCAAGTAATAATGCCTTATAAAGCCAAAACTACCTCTTAAAGAGTGCTGGAAGCAATGCCAGCAAGAAGCAGTAAAATCAATATCAAGGGACTTCCTATTAAGCCTGTTGAATTGTCCACATGCTGTAAACGCTTTTCTTCTCAAGGCCTTACTAAAAAAAGAATTAAAAAAATCTAAGCTACAAAAACCTAAAAACAAAGAGCAAAAGAGAAGATATTGGTAGACAGTAGAATTAAACTATCTTTAAAATATCTAATGGTGATGTAATTAATCAGCAGAGACTATTTCTCATAACCTGAAGACACACAAGTTTCCAGATTGAAGGGGTCCATCAGATGCTGAGCACAATGAATGAAACACACACACACGTGCTGTAAAATATATTTCAGTGACATTTCAAAACATTAGAATAAAGACAACGCCTAACAATATAAAATAAATATCCAAAAACATTCAAAGGAAAATGAATATGTGTAAGAATGGCTTTCACCATCAAATTAGAATGCAGTAGTGCAATCTCTTTCAAAATCCAAAAAATCATAATTTTTCATCATAAAATCTTAAACCAAGTCAACAATCGATCAAATCTGACCACTTCTCTCCACTGCTTCCAATCTCCTACCATTCTTTGTCATTCCCACTTGTGTGATTTTTTCCTAATTTGTACCCCTGTACCATTTTTGGTTCCTTTCAGTTTGTCTTTCACAAAAGAACCAAAGCAATATTTTTGACGTACATACCTAAATATGTGCCCTCCATGCTGAACATACTTGGATGACTTCTCACTATTCCATGCAAGCCCTCCATGCTCTACAATGGTTTAGCCCCAACCTCTCTCTTATTTTATCTCAATCTCCCTCTTCCTTCCTCTCTGCCACAGGTTTGATGCTCTCAAACCTTTATCTATAACATGCTCCTTCTTGCTGCAAGACTTGCAAACTATATCATTCAGGGAACAAGCTCTTCAGTTCCTTCTTCCCATAGTAAATTCTTATTTATCCTTCAGACTCAACCTGATAATCACTCATGAAAAATCTTTCTTGATCTCATCTACTACACAAACCTGCCCTACTTTGCAACCTAATGATATCAGGCACCACATATGTGAGGCTTTTTTTCATAGCTGCAATTTTATATTGTGTGTGCGTGTGTGTAGCTAATTGGACAAAATTTATTTTTGATATAATAAAATAAATTCCATGAGAATAGAGGGCTTGTCATGTGTAACATACCCAATAAATAGCAGAGTGCCTGGATCTCAGTAAGGCCTCAATTATTATTTGAAAGAGAGGTATATTGGTGGATAGATGGATGAAAGAATGTATGAATAAATGAATGAATTAATTAGTTAATGAATCAATTAATAGCATGTCTTCCCATACAGAAATGTTTTATATGTATGCATTTATCCAGTTCTCTTAAGTTTCTTAGCTGAATTTTGTCATTTTCTTGATAAAGATTGTAGATATTTCATGTTTTATCTAGGATATGTTAACATATTTTTGCTATAAGGAATGAATATTTCTCCATACGGTTTGTCCTTGGTAATTATTTATGAACCCAATCAGTAAATGTACTAAACCAACTTTCACCTGACTTTATAAATAAAGTTTTATTGGAACACAACTGTGCCAACTTGTTGCTATGAATGCATTAACTATGCAATTAATAACTGAGACAGAGACTTTATGGCCCGAAAAGTCTAAAATATTTAGTAGCTGTTTCTTTACACAGAAAGATTAAACCTCTTGGACTAGAGGATATATAAATTTAGAATTTTAATGTTGATAGAAGATTTTCTATTTTTCTCAATTTTAATGAGGAAGCTTCTAGAATTTCCTGAGTCAGTTTCTTTTCAAATGTGGAATTCTAGGTTATTGTGTATCAATTTCAGTATTTTAAACACATTTCTCTAGTGTTCTACTGGTTTATGTTGCTGATGAAAAGGCTTTTATGAATCTAGTTTCCATTTGCCTTCAAGTGGTTTGTTTTTCCTCTCATGTAGTTTTTATGATTTTTAATTTTTTTTTTCCTCCAAGTAAATAAGCTTACTCTTTTTATGCTCTGGGACATAGTAGGGCTACTTTAAGCTAAACACAATATCTTTTATATTCTCAGTGATTGGCTCTTTAGTCATAGCATCTTCCTTATTTTTCTTATTTTTATAACTACAGACAAAATTGTTTGTTCCTTGAGTCTCTCCATTTTAACTTGTTTTCTTCCTTCTCTTTACATCTTTATGCTATATTCTCACATTTTTTCTATCTCTCAATTTATTTAGTTTCTCTCCATCTGAATCAATAGTATTATTTTCTCCATTGTTGGATTTTTTATTTCAATGACTATATTTTTCAATTCTGAAATCATAATTAATACTTTCACATGTCTGGCCTATTCCTATTCATACTCTCCTGTGTTTGTTTTCTAATTGTTAATAGGCTTTGATGTCTTGAACGATTTAAAATATACAGTTTGAAAGTCATATTGTTTTATATTATCTATTTTCTTGAGTCACTGAATACTTTTTAATGTTTCCGAAGTGACATTTCAAATTTTTTTGTGTGTTTCTAGTTTTTGTTTATGAATTTCTCTTCAGTAGGGATTTTCATACTTAGGTACCTACACTTCTTAATTTTAAAAACTATTACAAACCTATAGTAATCAAAAATTTATGGTATTGGCATAAAAACAGATACATACATCAGTAGAATACAATAGAGACCCCAGAAATTAATCCATGCAAATATGGCCACTTAATTTACAAAAATGGAGCCGAGAATATACAATGGAAAAAGACTAATCTCTTCAATAAATGGTGTTTGGAAAATTAGATAACCACCTGCAAAAGAATGAAACTGAATTTCTATCTTATATCATATACAAAATCAACTGAAAATTGATTAAATCTCGAATAAAACTTGAAACTGTAGTACTTCTAAAAAAAAATAAGAGTATGCTCCTTGATATTGGTCTTGAGAATTATTTTTTTTTGTATTTGACACCAAAAGCAAAGGTAACAAAAGCAAAATTAAACAAGTGGAACTATATTAAAATAAAAATTACATATGTTATAGCAAAATACTCATATGTGTTCATATTTTCATATATCTTAATTTTAAGTTATATTTCTATTTGTTCAAGCAGAGGAAAAGTGATTTCTATTTTGATCTTTAAGGGATCACTTCTGTAAATATAGACATAAAGTGCTAAGTTTTTCCAATAGTCTTTTAGCATCTTCACTGAGTAATTACTTGGCAGCTATAGAAGTAGCAAGAAATCTTAATATAAAATCAGTATATTTTCTATATACAAGATATACGGGTTAAGATAGGCTACATACTATAACAAAGAAATCTTAAATTTTATTTTTTTACTCATATCTCAGTCCAAATATAGTGTCTGGCAACAAGATGACAATATGCTGATTAACAGGCAGAGTTTCCTTCCATATAGTGAATCTGCTACCCAATAGGGTCTGTAAATCTTCCTTTGAATTTTGCAGTTAAAAGATGTGGGGAAAGGGACCAACTTGATTTCAGGAGGATTTTAAGGAGCAGGGTCTAGAAGTACCATAAATCACTTCCACCAACATTTGTGGGCTGAATGTAGTCATATGATTTTACCCAATCTCAAGAGAGTGTGGGGATAACTCTGTGCCAAAAGAACTGGACTTGAACTTGATTATGTAGCCACACAGCTTAATTTCTACTACTTAAGATAATTTTTAATTTGGTCTGCATTTTAAAGCCTTTGTAACTTTAAATAATAATCTCCGCTTAAATAAAGTAGCGTTGAGATAATCAGGATAATTTCCTGATAGGAATGTAACAATTTTTAGTAATATATAGGCCATTTTGTTTAAATATCTTATCTCTAAAGAAAGGTACCATTTACCTTTTTTTCAAATTTATAAAATAGAATTAGAGAAAAAGTACATCAGATTTGGAACATGTCCACTTTCCCAGAGGACAGAGTAAACCTTTTTAAAAACAATGTGAACTAAGTTTTTCATTTGTGTCAAATAGTATTTTTTTATGTTTTTAAACAAAGTGAAAAGACTTTATCTGTGCACACAGATATAGAAAAATATTTATCAAAAAACCACTGCACTTCTTTTTCAAAATAGATAACAAAGAATAAAATGATTTGGTCAAATAATTATTTTCAGGGTTTGTTGGGTTATTATTTACTATATCTCATTATTATTTTTAACAGAAATTAACATGCTGGAGGCAGTATCTTGTAATTGTATGTAAACCGAGGAAATTGGATAATTTTTGTTTTAGGCAGAAAATTTTATCTGAAGATTTCACACATGCACAATATCATTATTCTAATTACAAAAATTATTCTCTAGAATTTAGCATAACATTTTAAGAGGCCTAAAATATTCGGGTTTTTTTTCAACTCTCAACTTCCTTTGTGTATACAACCATAGACTCACTCGCATATCAAACTCTGAAGAATTACATCGGCAATACCTACAGAATAATTTATGAAGTTACCATTCCTTTTGGACCTGGTGTATAACCAGTAAAATGATCTTCCTAGTACTCTTCCCTCTAGGCTGTTTCCTAAGGTAGCAGAATGGCTCTATTATTGTTTTACTGTAGCTATTCAAAAAAAAATATATATAGGCCCTTAGGATCTCATTCAAACTTTTGTTTCCAAGTACTTTAGATGAAATCAAATATCATGAAATATTTACAGTTTGTACTCAGCTATGAAAGAACACTTTGGGAGAGGAATAGGGAAATAGAAGATAAGAGAGCAGAGAATCGTAACCACCATTCTAAAAAGTGTAGGCTTAGTAGAAATTGTCTGCATGGCTTAGCCAACTTGCTTTTGGCAGTTTCTGTTTAACATCACCCTCTTTTCTGGGACCTGATTGCCAAGGGCCAAGAGGAGAACTCCCGGTGCCAGTAGGCATGGCTGCTGTTGTTTCTGTTTGGAAGACAATTTAGGAATAGGGAGTTGATAACAGAACAGGGCCTCTTGAATTGCAGCTGATAATTGGTATGTTTGTGTCTCCCTTTGGAAATGCTGATATTGAAATAATGTATATATAAAGGAAGAAAAAAGAATAGTTCATTTACTGTCATCATGAAAAAAGGATATAGTGAGTTCACTACATCGTTTCAGATTCTGATAGAGTACAAATTGAAATAATTGCAGCCCACAAACAGAATAAAAAGTACTTAGATATGATTGAGCAACACATATTTTTTTAAATTATGAGTGAGAGGTCATAATTACATGTATTCAAAAATTTGGACACATAATGTGTCCTCAAAAAAAGCCCTGTTAGAGATTTGGAATCTTGAATGTTTATTATTCTGTAGAGAATCAAGCTAAGTTTCTACCCAGTTCTAAAACCAAGATTCTGTGAAAGTTTCTTTTCAGTACAGTATTAATCAGGATTTTACAACAGAAATATAATGTGAGTTACCAAGCCATTCCACCCACATGACTTTAAAATTTTTAGTAGTCACATTAAAGTAAAAATAAGAAGGTGAAAATAATTTTAATAATATAGTTTTCTTAACCTAATAGATCCTAAGTATCATTTTGACCTATAATCAATATTTTAAAGTATTAATGAGATATTTGTAGCCTTTTTTAGCACTGATTCTTGAAAACCCTGAATTTTACACTGAGAGCACTTTTCAATTTACCTAGCCACATTTCAGGAGCTCAGTAGCCACATGTGACAGCAGACTACTGTAATAGCACAGCTATAACCCACATGGATAGCTATAGTTTTGAAAGATATGAAAAATATTTTATCATTTCATAGCCATATGAATGAATAGAGAACATCAAATCTGGCAGTTTCGTTCATATAAATTTCAATACTCTCACAATTTCATCAGTAACATTTAAATATATATTTTAAGAACAAACATTATATGCATATCATAATTGATCATTCCTTTTTCTTATGTTATAAATATTTTTTTTCAATACCCTTTATTTTTATATTGGTGCATAATGACCTCCAAATGGCTTTTTTTTCCTCTTAGAAATCTCAGCACTTCCAATATGGAGGTTATGATGCATTCAACATTCAAATTAGCTTATCTCTTAAGGTATTAATATCGACAAAAATAACAAATGTGACCTAATAAAACTAATATTTTAAATTATCTCCATAGAAAAAATAGTAGGTAGTATATTTCTTTACAGCTGATACTTACCAAAAATAAGAGGAAGAAGAAGTAAAGAGGGAACAGAATGAGAAGGAAAAAATGAAGAGATAAAAAAGAGGAGGGAATAGAGGAGGAAGAAGATAAAAACAAAGAGGGAGGAGAAGAACAAGAAAACCAGAAACAAGAACAGTGACAACTTTCACCAGCAACAAAAAGGAGGAGGAAGAAGTGGAGAGAAACAGGAGTAGAAGCAGAAGAAGAAAGAACACCATCAAAGCCATATGGTAGTGAGGGGCTTGAAATCCTTTTGCTGACAGAAAGTTGTTTCTAAAGGCACTTCATTTCTTGAATTCCACCAACAGTTACTGTACATTTAACATGCCGAAGAAGGCTTGGCTCATGCTGAGAGTAATTGCAGACAAAAGAACAGGTAGCTAGATCTGGAAAAAGGCTTTCCACACTGAAAAAAGATTCATACACACTGAGAAATTCCCTTGCTGCATCCTGACAGATGTTACCTGCTTAAATACTGTCAATAAACAAGAATTGACTACCTCTGAGGCAGCACATTTTATTTGTAGAGCCTTGCATTCACTCTAAACTTCCCTTATAAGGACACAATAGATCATTCATGTGTTCATTGTTCTGTTCCGGCCTCTAGAGACAGTGTAAATCTGTCTATCTAAGTCTGTAAGAGAATCCTTAAATATTTGAAAACATCTTACTAGCATATTTTTATTTATTTCTTCTTTCTCATAAAATATACTGTTAGCCACTTTGCCATGCTGATCTTTAGACTTCAAATGTGCATTTGGTGAATTCTTATTTTTAATTATTTTGCTCAGAACAAAATGTTCTGGAAACAATCAGTGGTAAATTTATTGGATCATAATTTTGTCACGATCTTGGCATTATAAATCTATTCAAGTGGTCTAGGAATGTGCTCACCTTTTTATTAGTCACATCATAAATTCAGTTCATTCATTACAGATGATTATTGACTATCTACCATGCACTGGACTAAGTGCTGTGGTTACAAAACTAAATAAAACACTGTCTCTTCCTCAAATAGCTTGTGGTCCAATGGGATGTACAGCAACTACTTTAGCAACTGTCAGTGTGCTGTAGGTATAGAGGAGGAAGGTGTGTTGAGACCAGGATAATACTGATCACCTATTCATCAGCCAACTAAAATCATACTGTTTCACCTGTAATGCCACCAAGCTGGATTACTCCCAATTTACAAACTGTGCAAAGTATTTATTGAATCTACATGAAGAAATTTACATTTATTCTAGTTAAAATTAATCTCTTTTTATTTATTTCTAAGATAGCTTGGAGTGTGAATTGTTTCAGACATCTTTTCTGACTTTCTTTCTCTGCAAAGTGAGTCCTGTGTGTGTTACCCAAGTCATTAACACAACTCTTGGAAAACACTGGGAAATGGCACACTATTAGCAGCATCCCGTCTATAGGGATACACAAAACCATTATTTGCCATTTATTAAACCAGGTGTTCACATTCTCATAAATACGTACCATAGGTCTCTCATCCAAGTCACCTTTTGCTACCTTATTCATAAGAATGGGACAGAATCCTGTCCTAAATATTTCCTAAAATAACACAATATTCATGTCATTCTGTGTACCAAGCAACCATACATAATATAGGCTTGGATTTGGTTTTGAGACAGGATAGTAAGAAACTAGAAAAACTCCTTGGCAAGTGGAATTGGGAAACAGAGATAAATAACACAACGGCTGAACAATTTACAGCCGGATGCAGATGGTCACCAGGGCAGAGTGCCTGGCATGTGGCAAAATTAGGAAAACAAAGACCTCACCCCCCAGTTCCCCAGTTTAACCTCTCCTCCCCTAGTTTTCCTACCTGGAGATAACATCTAGGCCTCAGTTATATTTCAGTTCCAGGCTCAGCAAAACCGGATGGGAGATGCCAGGACCAACGGCAATACATAAAGACCCCCTACCTTGTCACTGACGAATCAGGAGAGACCACAAACCTAAAAAGACACACATAGAAAGCTGATGAATATTCAGATGAAACCTTCCCCTGAGACCTCCATGAAGATTACTGCATGTAGGAGAGAGATAAAAGGCTGAGGACAAAGGACCTAGTGCACACACTCTTCCCAGGTTTGGGGTTGGGAGGTGCAGCCTATGTTATTCCCTTTGCTTTCTTCTTCCCCTGACTTCTTCCTTCACAGGCACGTGTCTCCAAAGCTCCTAGAATAATACCCCAAACCTCTGGCAGCTTGTCCCAGGCTAATCCTCTGAACCCATTTGTAAAACCCCCTTTTCCCCTGATTTTCCAGTAAGCTAAGGCAGCCCAGCCTAGGCTCTCCTGTTGCTTCTTCTATGCTAAGAGCCCTCATAAAGCAATCCCCAGCTTTGGTAAACATACCCTCATAGTCATCCAGACCCATGTTGTAAAATCTTTCCTGCATGAAGTCAAGAACCCACACACTACAGCTGGCCCTAGGCAGACCCTCGCAGGGCCAGGCCCCTGTCCCATAATGGTTTGACATGATTCTTTTAAGTGGATTTATGATGCATTCTTGTGAATGTCTGGCAGAAATTATGTTGCCTGGCTATTAAACCATGAAGGTTAAATCATACAAGGAACTGCCTTTTGTTGTCTTCTTTAAATAATTTTAAATGAAGAAAGAATTAAGACATTAATATACAACAGATAATATATAGCATGATATATAATATGTGATCTATCTAAAATACCGTAATGTAATATAATAATTCACTTCAGGGTTCAGTGACTTTCAGCTGTGGGAATCATATCCATGGTCAAAACAACAACAAAAAAAAAATACACGTTTCTATGTCTAAATCAGGGAAATAGGAGTCATTTTCCTATCAAAAATTGTTATATAATGGTGAGATATATTCAACATGGTTCAGCTAACACAATATTTTAGCAATATGATAGGTTAAAAGACTTTACAGAGCTGGTCAGGGAGTTTCACTACAATTTATAGCATTATTTCAAAGAGAAAATGGGTTCTAAAATCTCAATAATGGATTTTTTAAAATAACTCTTTTAAACACAATCCAATTACAGGTTTAAATTGCCTGTGTGTGGTTTCATAGTTTCATGAAAATCTAAATGTTCATGTAGGTGTATATTATCAACATTTGTTTGCTTTATATGAATTTTCATGAAACATAGAAATCAGTGAACCTTGCACACTGATAAATGCAAAATCAAAAATTAATATTTAGCTAAAATTTACACTTTTTGATTTTACTCTTATCCACAAAATGAAATGTTAACGTCTATATGCAACCTTAAAAAATAGTTGTGCTTCTTCCTATAATTATTAATAGCATCATTTACTTACAATGTTATTTGCCTGACACTGTATAATGCTGCATATTAGGTAAGTATCATTATTCCCATTTATAGCTGAAAATCTGTGGCTTGGAGAAATAAAATATTTTCCAAGATTGTATAACTAGATGGAATAGAGTCAGGATTAGATTCTCCTTGATTTCAAAGCCTTTGCACTTAATCACAATGATATATTACCTTCTAAAAATACAAGATAGTGAGACAGGAAGAATTTCATTATAGTGGTTATGATAATTATTTGATTGTTACTATGACATGGAACTACATTATTAGAAAGGGTATTTGTCACTTCTTTAGCACTAGGCACTTAGCATTTGATTTCTGGGGTCAAGAGGCATTCCACAGATAGAAGCTGTAATCACTTAATGATTGAATCCATAGAGGTCAATTATTTTGATCACTTTCCTTAGCCAATGATGATTGTTCTTTTGCTCAATTCTTTATGTTTTTCTAACCCCTCTGACAGGCATTTGCCTGTCACTAATTTCCAGTAGGAGCACTAGTGGCATTGCAGTTTTTCAAGACTTTTCAAGTCTCTTGGATTCTAGGCATGACATATGGTTTCAGTAGGGAACTACTGATTGCATGGTGAAGCCTGTTATTTCTTCCACTTTTCACTGCTCAGCTCACAGCATGCTGGCAGCTGAGCTGCGAATAGGATTTTAAGGTTCAGCATGAGATCCAGGAGCCCTGAAACAACAACAATAATAAAAGTGGGCTCTGGTTTTGTGCTAGAGGCAAGTTCTGCTTTCTGTATTCAGAACTTTTTGAAGGGGGGCAATGGAAGGCAAAGAGACAGGAAATGAAAATGCTACCCAGACCCCTGCTTACCACAAAGAAATCTCTTGCTCCTTTGAAATTACATTTTTTTTTCTAGGTACTGATGTAAGCAAACTACAATACAGCTTTATTTCCTTTCCTGTGATGTGAAATGCCACCATCCCAGCCAAAGTTTTAAGAAATGCCATGACACACATAAAAACACTCAATTATGTTGCTGAAATAATCCAGGCACATTTTTCTCTCCAAAAACCCTCTGCTATATTTTACATGAAAAATTACTACAAATACATGTGTCAAAAGTCCTCCCCAGTGCAAACCCTGGGTCTTGCGACATCGATGGATTAACACTTGTAACCTTCAGTTCTAATTGGAATAAAGTCAATGTCTGCTTTAAAAAAAAAATGATTTCAAGAAAATCAGTGCACTTTCACAACAAAGGCCAAATTCTTTATTGTTACATAGACATGAGAAGGTTTATTTAGGTCTCTGTTTATATTGGCTGTATTAAATGATCTTAGTCATTTGTTAAAGGTCCAACACTGGCACTCAGAAACTACCCAAAACAATCAAAAGCAGTATATTCTTGATGGCTGGGACTCTAACTAATGTAGAAACAATTTCTGACTGCTAGTTATGTAATTGAAAAGGAGACTAGGGCTAGGCTACTGGCATCTGTGTTAGCAATAAGCAGTGAGAATCTAAGAGACAGCGTGATCAAGTAAAAAGACCTGGAATCATAGGACATGAGGTCACCCTGTATCATCGCTACTTACTAATTATCTGATATGAGGTTTTTTTCTTAAGTTTTCTGAAGTATTGTTTCTTCATCCATAAAATAAAGCTTAAAATTATCTACCTCACTTTGAGAAATAATTGTTCATGGGTCTCTCATTTTGTTGCACATCTTGCCAGCAAAGGTACAGGCAGCTTTTGTTCTGGATTACCTTTTCGTGAATGTTTGTACACTGTATAGTTAACAGCACTAGAAGTTGAAAGATAGTGCTTTTTTTGGGCAAGAGGGAAGATTTGTTTGCTCTTCAGAATAATAAAGATAATATCTCCTTCTAGGGCAAAGGTTGGGCAGTTTGGCTAGTAGCTACTTTTTTATCATTTCAAAAAATATATTATATTTTTCTATTACCATTTAAACCCATCAAAATGCCCTGGCCCCCTCCAAATCACCACACTGTTGTCCATCTCCATGAGTCCTTTTTCTTTTTTGCTCAATCCCCCCACACCTTAACGTGCCCCACCGAGTTGTCAGCCTGCTCTCTATGAGTCTGTCTCTAGTTTTGCTTGTTTGGTTGGTTTATTTATTAGATTCCACATATAAGTGAAAAAATATAGTATTTATCTTTCTCTGACTGGCTTATTTCACTTAGCATAATGTTCTCCAGGTCTATCTATGCTGTCGCAAAGGGTAAAATTTTCTTTTTTTTTTTTTTACAGTCAAGTAGTATCCCATTGTGTAAATGTCCCATACTTGTTTTATCCACCCTTCTACTGATGGACACTTGGGCTGTTTCCCTATCTTGATAATTGTTAATAATGCTGCAGTGGACATAAGGGTACTTATTTTCTTTAGAATTAATGTTTTGGCTTTCCTCACATATATTCCCAGAAGTGGGATCACCAGGTCAAAAGGCAGATCTATTTTTAATTTTTTGAGGTATCTCCATACTGCTTTCCACAGTGGTTCCACTGGTCTGCATTCCCAGCAATAATGCAGAAGGGTTCTCCTTTCTCCACATCCTTGCCAGCATTTGTTTGTTGATTAATTTATGGTAGCCTTTCTGACAGGTTTGAAATGATATCTCATTGTGGTTTTAATTTGCATTTCTCTGATAATTAGTGCTATTGAGCATTTTCTCATATGTCTATTGGCCATCTCTGTGTCCTCTTTGAAGAAATGTCTTTTCAGGTCCTTTGTTGGTTTTTTAATTGGATTGTTTGTTTTCTTGGTTTTGAATTCTGTAAGTTCTTTATAATTTTTGGATATTAACCCCTCATTAGATGCATTGACAAATACGTTCTCCCATTCCATGGGTTGTCTTTTTATTTTGTTGATAGTCTGCTTTGCTGTACAAAAACTTTTTAGTTTGAAGTACTCCCATTTGTTTATTTTTTATTTCATTTCCCATGCCTGGGGAGACATACCAGATAAAATATTGCTATGAGCAATTGGAAAGAAAGAAGTAAAACTGTCTGTATTTGCAGATGACATGATACTCTATACATAGAGAACCCTAAAAATTCCTCCCAGAAAATACTACAATTGATAAATGAATTCCACAAAGTAGCAGGATACAAAGTTAGCATACAGAAATCATTTTATTTTATGTTGCATTTTATATGCCAATAATGAACTAACAGAAAGAGAAATTAAGAAAACAATCCCATTCACAATTATGTCAAAAAGAATAAAATACTTAGGAATAAACCTAACCAGGGTTGTAAAAGACCTGTACTCAGAAAATTATTAGACAATGAAGAAAGAAATTGAAGAAGATGCAAATAAGTGAAAGCACATACAGTATTCATGGATAAGAAGAATCATTAAAATGTCCATGCTACCCAAAGCAATCTATATATTCAATGCAATTCCTATTAAGATTCCAATGTCGTATTTCATAGAACCAGAAGAAATATTTCAAAAATTTATATGGAACTACAAAAGGCCCTGGATAGCAACACTGATCCTGAGAAAGAACAGCAAAGTTGGAGGAATCATACTACCTAATATCAAATTATACTATAAAGCCATAGTAATCAAAACAGCATGGTACTGGCATAAAAACAGACACATAGATCAGTGGAGCAGAATAGAGAGTCCAGAAAGAAACACATACCTTTATAGTTAACTACTATTTGACAGAGAAAGCTAGTGATTCCTTTAAAAAATTTTGTGGTTTCTGAAACTATGTTTTTTTTCTCCTATAACACAATCCAATGAGTGTGTAGATGTTGTGTGGACCTTGTGTTGCCTGTAAAAAAATTGGGTTCAAGCAACTGGTGCATTAAAGTTACTTTGGTAACTCCTATTTCTTTGACTAATAAACTGTCCTTTGTCTCTGAGCCAAGAATGTCATATTTATAGCCAGTACCCACCCAGCAGTCCACAGCCTTTCTGGCATCAGGGACCGGTTTTATAGAAGACAATTTTTCCACAGAGACAGGTAGGGGGGATGGTTTGGGATGATTCAAGTGCATTATATTCAAGCTCATTTCCTGCTGTGCAGCCTGGTTCCTGTGCAGATCAGTACCATGAACCAGTACCAGTCCATGGCCCAGGGATTGGGGACTCCTGCCTTAAACAATAGAAGACTAAGCTGTTAGCTTAAAGGTAGAGCAAAATCTCAGGCTCTTAATAGTACTTGACATTTATAAAGTTTCTGTGAAATTTAAAAGTAAAATTATTTGGAAAGACTTAATGAAGTGTCTTACAATATAAAAAAGTATCTGATAAATATTGGTTATCATTATCACTATCAATATGGTGATAACAATGGTTTCGATTTTGAGTGAGAATATTATTATGGGAAACAAAAGAAATAACATACATTGACAATTAATCACTTTAGAATATCTTCTAGAACAATAAATGGAGTTGTATTGTATTTTAAATAAAGCCACACTGACGTAAGTTACAATATAAAGGTAATGTAAGCAATTGACAACCTGCAGAATAGGAGAAATTAATCACAAACCATCTATCTGTTAAGTAGTTAGTATCCAAAATATATAAGAAAGTCACACAATATAATAGCAAGGAAAAAACAATTTGATTTAGAAGCTGATAGAGAAATTGAACAAACATTTCAATAGAATGAAATAGCCAACAGGTATATGTAAAGATACCCTACATCACTAATCATCAGGAAAATGCAATCAAAACCACAATGACATATCATCCTGTACGTGTTAGGATGGGTATTATCAAATAGGCAAAAGACAACAAGTGAGACTGTGGAGAGAAAGGAACCCTTGTGCAGTATCAATGGGAATGTAAATTCATACAGTCACTAGAGAAAACAGTATGGAATTTCCTCAAAATACTAAAAATTGAGCTACTATATAATCCAGCAATTCCACTTCTGGGTACATAGCTAAAGGAATCAAAGTTACTACCTCAAAATAATTCCTGCACCTCCATGTTTATTACTGCATTCTACACAATAGCTAAGACATGGGAACAACCTAAGTGTCCATCAATAGGTGAAAGAATAAAGAAAATAAGGTATATGTCTAAAATAAAATATTATTCAGCCATTAAAAAAAAAAAGTAAATCCTGCCTTTTGGGACTATAAATGGACTTTGAAGGCATTATGTTAAGTGAAATAAGTGAGAGAAAGACAGACACTGTATGATTTCATTTATATGTGGAATATAAAAATGCTGAATATATGGAAATAGAATAAAAATGAGATTGGTTTTCAAGGGTTGATAGAAGGAGAAAACAGAGAGATACTGGTCAAACTGTATAAACTTCTAACTATAAGATGTATAAAATTTAATGTATAGCATAGTCACTAAAAAAATGAATTAAAAATAAATTATATATACTTCTGGCCAAGATGGAGGCGTAGGTGGACACACTGTGCCTCTTCCCACAATCAAAATTAAGGACAACAAAGATTTAGAAATAAGAAAACAATCAGAACTCATAGAAAAATAGAACTGTACGGAAGTTCAACAACCATTCATCCAGACCAGTAAGAGGGATGGAGTCATGGCAAGAAAAAGTGGAAATTGACTGACCCAGGTGCCCAGGCAGCAGTGGCTGACAGACCCCAGGTGCACAGGCCATGGCTAGTGGACCCCAGGCATGGCGTGGCAACGGTGCAGACCCAGTGAAGCTGTGCAAGGCGGCTGGCTGACCAGGTGATCCCACATTCACACTCAGTTAATCCAGATGCAGGGGAAGTGGCAAAAGGGACTGGAATCCAAGAGAGAGCAGAGCAAGTGCCATTGTTCCCTCTTGGACCCCACCCTGACACACAGCGGCACTACCCAGCAACTGGGCTTCCCCACCCTGGGGAACATCTAAGGCTCTGCTCCTCACTACACAATAGCCATGACCAGCTCCCCCCTCCAAAAAAAAAAAAAAAAAAAAAATGGCTCAAACGGGAGAACAAATGAAAGCCCCAGAGCCAATTCATCTAAGCAGACAAGAGATAGCCAACCCATCAGATGCACAGTTCAAAGCCCTGGTGATCAGGATGCTCACAGAATTGGTTGATTTTGCTCACAAATTAAATGAACAAATGAAGACTACAATAAGTGAAATGAAGGAAAACGCACAGGAAACCAATAGAGATGGAGGAAAACTGGGACTCAAATCAATGGAGTGGACCAGAAGGAAGAAACAAACAACCAAACAAAAAAGAATGAAGAGATAAGAATTCAAAAAAATGAGGAGAGGCTTAGGAACCTCTAGGACATCTTGAAACATCCCAACATCTGAATTATAGGGGTACCAGAAGGGGAAGAGGAAGAATAACAAGTGGAAAACTTATTTGAACAAATAATAAAGGAGAACTTCCCCAATTTGGAAAGGAAATAGACTTCCAGGAAGTCCAGGAAGCTCAGAGAATCCCAAAGAAGTTGGACCCAAAGAGGAACACACCAAGGCACATCATAATTACTTTAGCCAAGATGAAAATGAAGGACAGAATTCTAAAAGCAGAAAAGGATAAGGGGACAGTCACCTACAAAGGAGTTCCCATCAGACTGTCAGCTGATTTCTCAAAAGAGACCTTCCAGGCAAGAAGGGGCTGGAAAGAAATATTCCAAGTCATGAAAGTCAAGGACCTACATCCAAGATTGCTCTATCCAACAAAGTTTTCATTTAAAATGGAAGGGAAGATAAAGTGCTTCTCAGATAAGGTCAAGTTCAAGGAGTTCATCATCACCAAGCCCTTATTATATGAAATGTTAAAGGGACTTACCTAAGAAAAAGAAGATAAAAAATATGACAGTAAAAAGACAGCAAACTCACAGCTATTAACAACCACACCTAAAAGAAAAGCAAACTAAGCAAATAGCTAGAACAGGAACAGAACCACAGAAATGGAGATCACATGGAGGATTAGCAACAGGGGTGTGGGAGGAGAAGAGAGGGGGGAAGGTACAGAGAATAAGTAGCATAGACAGTGGGTAGAAAATAGGGGGAGGGCAAGAATAGTGTGGGAAAAGTAGAAGCTAAAGAACTTATGACCCATGGGCATTAACTAAAGGGGGGGAATGTGGGTGGGAGAGGGTGTGCATGGTGGAGGGGAATGAAGGGGGGAATGGGACAACTGTAATAGCATAATCGATGAAATATATTTAAAAATTAAAATAAATAAATTATATATATGATTTAAAAATCCCCTGCCTTCAATAATCTCATTTTCTGATTTGAGAGGCAAGACCTAAACTTATGAAAAATGAAGTAATAAACCAAAATAAAAATTTTATTATAATAAAGAGTTGATATAATAAAACAATGTGTTATTTATTTGCCAAATAAGTGATATATACATAGTAAGTGATTTGGAATTTAGACGAAACAAAACTCTGGATGCTTGCTGTTTCCAAAGTCCCTCCTTATGCTAGAGGTTTCCTTAGGTCAGTTGTTTTACTTATTATCACAAACTCATTACCTTGACCATGGATATTTAAAAAGTAAATACTTAATTCAAACTCTTACAGGGTCTGGGACAGTAGCTCTAATTACTGTATTATTGATGGTGATTTATGAATCCAATAAATCTCCTCTCTCAGGGAGTTTTATTGTGATATATAGAGAGTCAGATTACAAAAGGATGATACAAAAAAATACAAGTTTTCTATTTTGTGCATAAAGAGAGAAATGAGCAAAAGCAGTCAGAATATCTAGGAATGGGAGGAATAATGTTGAAAAAGAGTCAAGAGTCAAGAAGAGGCAGAGGCAGGACAATGATGCACCCTTGAATTAAAGATACTTGCTTCTCAGGAAACAGAAAAATTAAGTTGCTGCATCATCGTATGAGCTTTTGCCTCTTACATATGAGTTGTTGCTTCTGTTACAATCTCTGAAGTCTCAGCTATTAATGAATTCTGTTTCTGAATATGGTGGTATTTCTTCCTGTCTCCCTTACTTGTCCATGCACTCTTATAAAGTCCTCATTAATTAATATAGTCTGAATTATCAGTCTGTGGTAATCTGAAAATGTCTAACACATGGGTACTAAGATTAGCAAAGTCCTCAAAAAGACTTCCCAGGCAGACATTGACATAAACCCTAAATAAGCAAAGGCATGCATGGAGGACAATGAGGAGAGCCATTCGTCTGGAGCAGAGCTTCAGAGAGGGGAGAAGTAAGAGATACAACTCTGTGCCACACCGCGGTCAACTGTAAGAGCAAGCCTAAGGATTCTGCAAATTGTTCAATTTATAGTTAATTAAGGAATATATTCTATTTGTTTTATAGAAAAAGGACAAGATCAAACACTGTTCATCAACAGGAATGATAGGCATACTACATGTACAGTTCCATAACTAAAAGCGATGATACTGACAAGCTACTACTCTCAACCCTGAAAGGCAGGTGAGTGGCCAAGATCCACTCTCGACTAAAAGTATCATCTTAGCACTTTCTGTTCCATCTTCCCTTCTCCTAAGTTTTAGATCTGCTTGTGTCTCCCCTCATCTGCATACCCACTCTCTCATACATGCTTCCCACCCTCAAAAAATGAATAAGGGGGCTTCCAATTTAAGTTCCCTAGTAGCCATTTAGACAATGGTGAACATTTTCTATACTTTTCTTTTTAACCCATTTAAATTGAGTTGATTTTTAATTTTATGTGTCTTTGCTCTCAACTTCTGCTCTGAAAGTATTCCTGCTTCCCCCAAGCTTACCCGAGCAATCTTAACTTTGTAAAGGGACCTCCATACTTCCATCAATACTTTGCTTTAAGAAAGATTTGCTCATTTGTCTCATCTGCTAATCTGTTTTAGGTTATAAAACTGTTTTTTAGTCTATAAATTGTTTTAGGTTAAAATTGGTTTTTAATCATCTATGTGTTTCCAGAGACTGGTACGGTACCTGCTCTATTCTATGTACTAAATAATTTTTGAAAAAATGACCTAAATCTTTCTCCTCTACTTTAGCATAAAATGTAAGATATTCACATATAATAATCTGTAAGATGCTACATGATTTGCCAGAATCAATAATCATCATTTTTGTTTCTGTTACATTAAATGAAATTGCACTGGCTAATACTGTTCCTTCTTGATTTGTATCTTCCCACATGTCATTGTCTCACTGCACCTAAAGCAATACATGAGATTTATGTCTTTTCCAAAGGCATAAAAATTAATCTGATTTTTAATTATTTTTCCCAATAGCATATAGGCTTCAATTTAGTTTCTACTTAGGATCAATGTTGAATTAATTCACTTTAGTAATTTCACCTTAAAAACATGTTATAGCTAACCACATAAAATTATGGCTTACTTCTCATTAATATTAATCACAAGCATTAAATTTGGTTCTCTCTTTAGGGTTTGAGAAGCTATAAGATTAGTCAGGGAAAACAAGTCCTTCTTTCCTGAATTTTTGTGAGATCACTACCTAGTGGCCATCATGGTCCACAGTAAATTGCAATGCACTGCCAATTCTACTACTAACCAACAAACTTCATGGGTGCTCATTCTTGTTGTTTATCATGAAGTATAGTTTGAGTCCTCATATAAATATTCGGGAGGGCTAGAAAGGCTTCAGTACAAGGATAAGGACATAACTTGCTATCTTTTTACATAGAAAACTAGCTTGACCCTAACTGTTGAATGAGGCACGTAGAAGATGTAAAAGAATTAGATCTCCCTACTTTAAAATGAACAAGGCAATTTCTAGGAATACAGGAGGCAATCCTGTATCATTCATGCCACCGATTTCCTTTTCTGCATCTCTAACCAAAATGCTCTTTTTTCCTGAGCCTGGACTCAGCTCAGAGCCCTGCACAAACCATAACTTCATGTAGTGTGACTACTCGCCAGAATTAAAACAAGTATGTAAACCTCATTACATACTTGCCCTATAGTATCACATGTACAAAATCCCACTCAACAAAGATTAAAACTCTCACTTTAACACCAAGCTATAGGATACTGTCACTGTATAGAAACATGCCTCTGATTTGCTCATATAGTGGTATATCATGGAAATCACCTGTATTTTCTTGATTTCAAAACATGTGTTCAGATTTTAACATTTCTGAGTTTGAGGTATGCACATATAATGTGGTAGCGTTTGCTGTTTATCATGTTTTATTTTGTTTTTATTCATTTGATTTGCAATTATTTCACTTGAAAATCTTATTAATTTATGATCCTTTGTATGATATAATAATATCAAATTTGTGAATATTCAACCCTTTTCAGGGATAAATAGTTGCTGTGATATTTCATTGTCAGTATATTTTGAAATAGTGGCATATATTAATTTTAAGAAAATAAGCTGTATTATAATTAACCAATCATATTTCAGTAGCACCATGATGATTTGTAGTTTTAATTGCCTCTGACAGACACTATAACTTAGCCACCAACCACAGTAGAAATTGACATGGCATAATTCCATCAACATCAATCAAATTCAAAGTTATATAGCTCCTACTTTACCATATGGTAAAATAACAATATCATATTCATCATAAGAGTAATATAACAAGGAGAAAGTATGTGACAAAATAGAACATATGATGTAAGTTTTACGAAATGACAGAGGTAGGAAACTTTGAAAGAATGTAACTTGCCTCATTTTTTATATTTGCCTAAATCTTGGTTAGTGGGAGAGTTACCTATCTTTAGGAACTCTAGACCTTTTTCTACTTTTATCAATAATCATGTATGTATACATGTCACTGTTTTTGAATAAAGTGTATGTGTTCTCAATAATATACTAAATGAAAACTATAAGCTAAATATCTTATTCACATAATTATTGTTTTATTTGAGGTGATGGCAAAATTAAGTTTATTCTTACCCTCAGAGACTTACAGTCAAATCAGACCAGAATATTTATAGAAAGGGAGAAAGCCAGATAGTTACAGTATATCCTCTAGTTACTAAGAATAAGTTAGATAATACATTTGAAAAAATATAGGAAAGTGCGAAGGCTAGATTAGATATTTGTTAAAATCTTCCCACATGAGAACATCTAAAATTCCAAATAGAGCTTTATAAAATATTATTGCAAATGTATACTTGTGCTCACAAAACAGAAAGAAAGCCCACAAGAATTAAAATATAAACTTAACAGCAGATTAATAAATACTCCATGAAGTCACAGGGACCAGGGTACTTGCAGATATGAGAAATTTAGAACTTTATGTTTCGTGGCTGCTTTGGATTGGGAGATAATTTCTTGATCCTCATCATTTGGGGAGTTGTTGTTACCTATGAGTTTGGGTTCTTGTCTCCTCATATAAAAGAATTTAGACCATGGACACTAGTAAAAGCAAGGGTAAATTTATTAAGGATCTGCAGAGAGCAAGAACCTTGAGACAGAGTCCCAGGTTCTACACGTCAAAAGAAGGTTTCCTGGGTATTATAGCTTGGGAATACGGAAGTTGCTGGGGTTAATCAATCAGGATGCAGATTAGCAGGCTTCTCCTTTTCTGGAACACCGATGTCTGGTTAGAGAGTATATTCAGCAAAGGGAAGCATTCTGAGATTGTGTAGCACTTACGAGTATTTTGAGATGCAGTTAGGGACTTTCCAACCAGGTATTGAGTTTGTCTCTGGTTTGTGTCTTGGCTTTAGATCTGAAAAAAATAAACTTAAAAGAAGTCAAGTTAGTTCCTGGACCATTGTTTTATATCTAGCTATTGAAAACTGCCATAGTTCTGTCAGGGCTTAATTCGATGGAGCAATTTGTCCTGGTAGGGCTTGACTCTATGGAGCAATTTTTGGGAACATTTATTCCACCTGTTTCTTTGTGACAGAGACTTCTGTATAAAGCCAAGATCCTTTGAAAGGAATACACACTTAGAAAAGAGAATATTGGATAAAGTATCATTCATAAGCAAAGAAGATTTATTTTCTCTATCTGAGAAAACCTCCTTTGAAAATTTATTACCCCAGGCTTGCTCTCATACAGTTGCTAACTCCTAATATATTCTACCAGGATGTTGGTCTTAGGTACCTCAAGAGGAACATTAAATTTAAATTAAATTGATCTCCAGTTGGTAGAGTTTTTGTATGCTGACAGAAATAAATTATTCCTGGAGGGATATACCCTCAAAACAAGCATTGGTGTTCCCTAAAATAAACTGGGCTAAACGAGAATTCACAATTCAAAATCACAAAATACTTGAGGAAACAAGTCTCTGTAAAGAAGAGTTGGGAAAAACAACGGAGTGAAAGCAGATTTCCACTCTGCATGACTGCAGAGTATTAGAATTCCTGGATCTTGAATATAAAATCATATACTCAATATGTTTAACAAAATATATAATTCAAATGAGCAAGAAAGCAGATACCTCTAAAACAAACAAAACTGGTCACATTTTAGAAGAATTGAATATATCTTATATATATTTTTAAATCAATATAATAAAGTTTAGTGGATCAGATAAATATTTAGAGTAAAGCTAATTTGTGCTCTGGAATAGAGACCTGAAGAACTACACTAGAATATAACATAGAAAGACTAAAAGGCGAGAAATATGAGAAGCTATTAATAAACTATAGGGCTAAAATGAGATGTAACAAAAATCAAATAGGAATTAAACATAATTGAGTAGAAACAATAAAGGGGATATACAGCCAACACCCTATTTCCGTGGGTTGTACATCCACAGATTCAATCAGCCACAGTTCAAAAATACATGAAAGAAAAAAGTTTCATTGCTCTTGACATGTACTATGTAGCTAGGCCTTTGATGGTTGCATTTTAGTAAATAGATATGGACTTTTCCCCTTATCATCATTCCCTCAACAATACAGTATGGCAGCTATTTAAATAGTATTTATACTTTTTTAGGTATTATAAGAAAACTAGAATGATCTAAAGTATACAGGAGAATATGCATATGTTATTTTCAAATGGTATGTCATTTTATGAAAGGGTCTCGAGTGCCTGTGGATTTTGTTGTCTGTGGGCCGGAGTATGGCAGGAGAACATCCTAGAACCAGTTCCTCAGTGATACCCCAGGACAACTGTATAGACAAAGTACATTTACTCCATTATCATGTAAATATGCTTGAAGGAAAAAATGTGGTAATACCTAAAGCATTTTAATACTTGGTGAAATATATAAACAGAGAGATTCATAACATATAAATAGTATAAAAATTAAGTAGAAAAGGAAAAAATAGAAACTTATAATGAGATCTGTCACAGTAATAACAGCAAAGACAAAAAAAGAAGAGCTCGAACTTAAAAAAAAATAAAAAGTTTCCTTCAAAAACAATGCAAATTATTTTCAAAGTGTTTCAAGGAAATAGCCATCGACCATCTTTCATTAACATTAACAGATAAGTGCCAATTGTATAACTTCAAAAACAATGGATATTTTTTATCACCACCAAATGATTAATAAAAGTTATATTTTTAAAAAGAAATTAATTGTAAAAGGAATGTTTAAGACTAGAAAGATACTTTAAGCAAATAAATTGGAGTATCAAAATAACTATCAATAATATGTATAACAATGATAATACCTACTTACTGATGTTAAAATACAGATAAAACTACTATACTGGATGACTATGTAAGATAGAGAAGATACCTAACAGAGAGAAGTCCTTTCATGTTTTTGGATAATTCAAGAGGAAGGGCCTGTCATTTATTTACCTTATGTATGATTAAAGTAAGTTTTGTGTGTTAATATTTTTCAGGTAACTACCCTAGAAAAACCGTGCATATAATTCTACACCAGTGTATGGAAAAGGGAACTAAAAATTCAATTAACCTACACAGAGGAAGAACAGCAGAAATACAATAGAAAAAGTAGCACAAACGCAAAATATAAATTACTATAGTAGAAATGAATACACATCTATCAACAGCTCAATAAATAAAAAAGATTAAAAGGGATGTACCCAAAGACAAATGAATATGGTATGGTAGAAAGTAAAGTGATGAAAGTAGTTTTTAAGAAAAACCCACAAGACAAAATAATTTTACTGTATTGTCATATAAATATACTTTAAGTAAATAAGCATCATTAATCCTAAAGAGGATAAATATATAGTGATAAAACCTGAGTTCAGTAGAAAAACAGATATTATAACATTAATGCATGCAATAACAACTGCAATATATATAAATAAAAACTAACATAATGACAAGAGGAAATAGAAAAATTCACCACATAGAATGAAAATTGAACTCTGTGAGATAACATAAAAGCCAAACAGAACACAACTTTGTAAGGCTATAGATTTAAATCACACTAATAATAAAGTTCATTTAGTAAATATACATGCAACCCCAAATCCAACAATTACCCCCTTTATAAACACTAATGGAGCATTTTTTTAAATGACCATATACCCTAGACCTACACTTTCCAAAATGATAGCTACTAGTCATCTGTGACTACTTAAATTTAAATCTAAAGTAATTAAAATCAAATTAAATTTAAAATAGTTTCATCAGTCACAATTGGTCATATTTCAAGTGCTCAATAACCACAGGTGGCCATTGTCTGCCACTCTGGGCAGCAAAGGTGGAAACCATTGACATCATCACAGTTTTACTGCACATCACTGCTCTAGGAAAAACTGTCGACATTTCCGTAGTGCTGTCCATAAAGAAAATTACTGCACATTTAAAGAAATGAGTATCAACTTCGAAGAATCAAATATCTCTTTGTATTCAAGATACTCCTTTTAAAATGATATATCCAGTGTGAAAGTCAGTTTGCGGGTTTCAAATGAAACAGGAAAACAAATGAGTGATTGAAAAAAGGACTGCATTAAAAATAAAATTCGATAAACAGATTATCAAATGATCATTGAATCACAGATAATTGGAAAGAAATTGAGTTATACATGCCAACTAGTGTTCCTTAAACAACAAAGCATAATTGTAACCCTTGGACAGAAACAGGAGGCCCATTCTAAATTTTTTTGTCAGAAGTATATAGATTAGATCATTTTTATAATTCTTTAGCACTATTATATGAAAATGTCCAGATATAAATCCACACGTGATCAACTGACCTTTGACAAAAACACCAGCAGTGTGGAATGGGGATAAGATAATGTCTGCTACCCATTACATGAGGAAAACTGAGTATTCATGGGCAAAAGAATGACATTGACCCTTACACTATGCACAAAAATCAACTCAGAACAAATTAAAGACTTCAATATTACAACTGAAACTATAAAACTCCTAGAAGAAAGCATTGGGGTAAAGCTTCTTGACATGTCATGCGCATGGCATTGTTCTTGTTAGTGATTTTATACGTATGACAACAAAATGACAGACAACAAGCACAAAAATCGGTAACTGGGGCTACATCAAACAACAGCTTCTGTGGAGCAAGGGAAACAATCAAGAGAAGGAAAGGTAACCTACAGAATGGGGGGGAATATTTGCAAGCGGTGTATCTGAAAAGGGGTAAATTTCCAAAACATAGAAACACCTACAATTCAATAGCAGGAAAAAAATAAAAATAAAACAACTAATAATCTGATTAACAAATGAGCAAAAGCCTTAACTAAACACTTCTCTAAAGAAGATGCAAATGGCCAAGAGAGATGAAAAGATGTACAATGTCACCAAGTTCCAGAGAAATACAAATCAAAACCACAATGAGATATCACTTTATCACCTCACAACTGTCAGTGCAATCATTATTAATAAAAAAGACAGGTGTTGATGAAGATGTGGAGAAATTGGAACCCTTGCATACTCTGGGTAAGATTGCAAAATAGTGTAGCTACTATGGAAAACATTATGAAGTTTCCACAAAAACTTAAAAGTAGAAGTACTCTATGATCCCACAATCCCACTCTTGGGTATTTATCCAAAGGAATCAGCATCAGAACCTTGAAGAAATACCAAAATTTCCATGTTCATGGCAGCGCTACGCACTATGCACAAATGGGCTATGCACAATATAGCCCAGACGTGCAAATAACCTAAATGTCCATGAACACAAAAAATGATTAAAAATGTTGTATGTACATACAATGAAATATTATTCAGCCTTTTTAAAAAGGAAACCCTGAAATATGTGACAACAACAATGAGGATAAACATTGAGGACATTATGCTAAGTGAAATAAATGAATTACAGGAGGACAGATACTAAATGCTTCCACTTATATGGGGTGTCGAAAATAGTCAAAATCATAGAAGCAAAGAATAAAATGATGGTTTCCAGGGTCTGGAAAGAGAGGGAAATGGGGAGTTGAAAATCAAGAGTTACAAAATTTCAGTTAGGTAAGATGAGTAAGTTCTAGACATCTGCTGTACTTCACTGTGCCTATAGAAAACCACGCTGTTGTGTACTTAAAAATCTGTGAAAAGGTAGATCTCATGCTAAGTGTTCTACCACAATAAAAGAAAATAATAATTTTAAAAATACCAGAGGAAACTCAGATGTTCAGTGAACCCAGTGGAGCTTAAACTAATGTTGATTCCAGCTCAGTAAATGGCCACAGATTGTGTTCCTCCTCATAGGCTGAATACACACCTGGAAGACAGCTCCTCCAGCTCCTCATCTTGCTGACTCCTGAACTCCTCTTTCAGGTCCCAAGGGTGGGGTTGCGGAGAGGTGGGGAAGAGAAAGAAACTTTGCTGCATCCCTAGCTGTCAGAACAGCGTCTGCCATACAGTAGGTACTAGGAGAATAATGGTAGAATGTAGGAAGGAATAGATGAATGGGTAAAAGTTTTCTAAATCTACCATCCTATATCCCATGTTCTCTTTTCCTTATTGACATACAAAAGATTGTAAGTATGGTGGGAGAGGGTCAATGCATTTCTGGAGAGAACCAAACTTCAGCTGTATAAACAATGTAGCCATGATATTTTTTAATGAAAAAAACTGCCTTATATTTTTAAACAAAAAAAGATGGTTACCTATTAAAAATTTCCTTTGTCTATTATTCACACAAGAAATCCCTAGTGGAAATTTGCTTCCTGCCAAGATTAGTTGGGATTCTTTTAACCACAAGTAAAAGAAATACTAAAATGCATATATATTTATAAATATTCAGGTCAAATGCGTGAAATAACGCATAAGAAATGCAGTTGCAGAAATACACTGGCTTAACAAGGTTTTCGGTGCCATCAGAGTCACATTTCCTTTTGCGTCTCTGCTCCATTTCCTCTCCGCCTTGGTTTCCATCACGTGATTACCAAGAGGAGAATTTGGCCTGCTTCAGTGACGTGTCCTCGCCCAACTTCAGTGAACTGCTCATGTCTACACCGTTTAATCGTGGCCGAAAGGGTATGTGTAATTTATAAGGAAAAGTGAGCTCCTCTGCAACTACATTGAATGGCAGGGTGAGTTGGCCTGTAAATCTGGCGAGAAAGAACATTGCAAAAATAAAAACAATAGTGCCTAACACTGCCCTCATTCTCAGGTTAACTATTTTCCTGGGCTCGTTGATATAGAAACCAACTGGGCCTGAATAAATCAATCCAAAAGCATCTTGGATTCTTTTTTCACATTGAAAACAAATAAAGCTAGACATCTTGCAACATACATCAAAAAAACATTTGTTTTTGCCACTTATAATATTTGAATGTTCACATGTCTGCAGTTTCTCTAACTGTTTTGGCCTGCTTCAGCATCTTCACTTCTGACGGCCATTCCAGGCTGTATGTCTGCTGGGTTCCTAAAATCCATTTGTCTAGCATTAATACCATGAGCCTCAAACTTCACCATAGTCCCAAAACTTTTGTTTAACTGTAGTAATAAGAGACCAGTTACTACACTTGGTTCATATCAAGCACTCCGAGCATAGATGATAAAATGAATACGGATACTTTGAGAAAAAAAAAAACAATAAATTCAATGAATAGACATGTGGGCCAGAACAATATTGAGGACATTGTATAGCGAATGCTTTTAACATCATGGCTATAGGATGCAAACAGAATCTGATTTGTCTGTAAAAAAAATATGTGTGTATATACACACACACATATATATAGTTAGTTAGAATGAAATAACAGTAAGTGCTTGTTTACTGAATATGTTTTGTGTGAATACAGTATATGAACATTTGAAGAACATTGCTTTTTGGATGTAAAGTGCAAAGAAATACTTGCATCATAGAAGCATGTTCTTAGTAACCTGGGGATATTTATTTACTTCAAAAATAAATTACAGCAAGAAATAGGTCTCAAACTATTCAATAAAAGGGAAATGATTCTCACTAATTTTTCTTATCAATATACACCCTTTGCTGATTCCTCACTATACTGCAGTCAATATTCAGGAAGAAAAGATCAATGCAAAACAAACTGCAGGACCTGCGGCTTCAGGAAGATGTGTGCCATGTGAAGACATTGCATTGCTCATAGCAGATTGGTATGTTTCCCTCTAGTGGTTAAAAGGCACTTAACTCCATCAACCAAGTCACCTTTGCGAAACAAAGCAGGAATTGAGAACAGGGAAGCTTTCAGTGAGGGAAAAAAATCATGATTTCCAAGTAGGATCAAGCTGGTTATGGTGGAAAAAGTAATTCATGGTTTAAATACCTGATCAATTTCCCCGGGATGAATAAGGACAAAGAATAATTTGAACTCTGGCTGATGAGAGATGCCGATGATGAGTAAGGAAATGAAATTCAGAAAGGGAAACAATTAAAATACTTAGTAAAGCCAATTTATTTTAATGTGGCCTGAGATTGGTAATGAAGCAAGATTAGCAATTTTTAATACCATGTTGCATTACTTATTTAAAAATCCCTTATTAAAATAATTTTATTTTTGAGAAATCGGAATTCCTGTGCTGGCTTCATGCCAGTGATGACTGACTGCATTTCTCCCTCGACCCTGCAGCCTCAGAGTGGGCAGTGTTACACTTCACAAGGAGGAAAAGCAGCGACACTCTAATCACAGCAAGCATTTGCCGAAATACATCTCCAGGTCTAAAATATTCCATTAGAGGCAGTGAGGTAGTTTATTTGTGACACTAGTTGCATTTAACTCTTTAAAGTGCAGACAATTACATGAAGGGTCTATCTCTCCTTTTTCTAAATACTGTGAGTGTGTGTTTGGAATATTGACAATCAACTCAACAGCAAAATGCCACATGAGCTCCAAATATGCACACTGGGGTTCCTTGAGCAATCAAACTTGCTGAAATTAAGGGTCGAAAGATCAGCACTGTAACTTTAGGCAACCCAGGGGAAGACAACAATCTTCCACCTTTGTTGAATTCTGTGAACTGGCCATGATCACAGAAAGTGAAAAACAGCTATCAGATCACAGGATCATTTCTGCTCCAGAAAGCACCTGCAGTTATTATGTACAAAAGAAGCTCACAATGCCAGGCTTTCAGAAGCACATAACGCTAGCTGTCCTTCCAATTTCTCATAGGGAAATATGTGCATGAAATAAAGCAAAGAAAATGCCCATGATTCAGACACTCACCCCCAAATCTTTCCCAACACCACTATTCAGAATTTGGTCTATTGAAGGGGGATGAAAGAGAAGAACTAAAAACAGAACCTTGAAATTATCAGCTCATCACCCATAATGAAGCTATAGATCCTTAAGGGGGAACACTGAACAACAAGAAACAATTATTGTACAACTTCTCTTTGTGTTTAACCGGCTATAAACAATGTGGCCAATAAATTAATCTTGCCTTTCCAAGGCAAATAAACAAATCGAAATGAACTGCCTTCAATTATTGATCATTTACTTCGTATATTTATTCATTGTCTACAATAAACTGTAGAAAAAAGTACAAGTAGTTCTAACTTTCTGGAAGATGGAATAAAAATGATAGATATGCAAATATGCTATTTTAACTTATAATTATTTTGTCTATATTTAGTAGCAACTGTACAAAATTACAGAAAATTGAGCAGAAGTTCATGGGCTTTTTTGTGCTTTTGGTTTTGTTGTTTTAGAAAACTTAGAGGTTATCAATTGTAAAATCCAGAGCATGTCAAAATACTTCTTTTCTATATCATGGTCAGCTGAAATAGATTAGTCACAAAACATGTTAATTGCTGAACGTTGTATCAGAACAAAGCAAAGGGGACTATAAGAGCTTAATTGAATCTTGTGCAAAAGATAGTGTGTGAAAGCCTCTCACCAATAACAAACCACCTTAACAATCTGAAGGTATTTGTATCTTATTTTGATTTTGTCTTATTTTCCATCAAAATTGGAAAATTTATAATGTCTGAAAGTTTTGTTGACCTCTTTGGCAAAGATAGGTTACAAGGTGGAGAGAATTTAATGTAATGTGTTCATATACCTATTTAATAAGCTATTCCAGTGCTCATTTGGCCTTTCTAGTTGATGTGACATTAAAAATGAAGCTTCTGTTTCTGCATACAGGATGCCTAATTTAGTCATTGCACTTGCACAAAATTTGATAGGTATTTATAAACAGAAGCCATCGCTGTGTATGTCATAATCATCCTGGGAAGAATCCTATACTATGCTTGAAAAGTAGAACTTTTAATCTAGGAGTTCTCTCTTTGGATTGTAATATTGAGCCAAGCCAGATCTGGAGCTTAAGTTTCTCAACAGAGTCCTGTTCAAATGAGAAAATGAGGAGATCACGTAAAATGCTATCTCACTGGAAGACAGAAGACGGGTGATGAGAAAGGAGGAAGCTGTGGGAAAAGGAGTATAAGGATGAAAGAAGTAAAAGACCAGCAAATGAGAAATGGAAAATGGAGGGCAGACTGAAAGCCAAGAATATCTTTCATGAAAATAAAAGACCAATTGTCAAGAACACATATTAGAAGTGTATCATGTGTTTTTCTCCCACAGCATACTAATTTCATTTTTTGAAACATGTGGGAGGGCCTTTCTCTTTCTTCGCCTCCTATAAATTATCCTATATTGAGTGCTGACTTATCGACGCACAAAGGCACACAAAGAGTCTGGGCATTAGTATTTCCCAGGATGTACACGGGATGCCTAATGGAGGTAATGAGCACCCTGGCCGGGAGCCAGGATGACAAGCTCCAGACACAAAGCAGTTAGTCAACTGTAAGACAACCACACAGACAAATGCAGAGGCCAAGCGATTATTTTTGCTAAACAGAAATATCTATGCCACAGTAGCCAGTTATCTCCTTGTCCCCTGTGTTAGCTGGCTGTATTAGGGGCAATTCTCTAAACAGGGGCATGGAAATTCAGTCTATCATAAAATGCAAAAGTGGGATTAAAGGTTTTAAGTGCTTAAGTATAAAACCAAAATGAGAAGAACCATTCTTTCTAATTGTAACAAGATGCTGCTTTTACTCCTGCCTTTTTACATTGAGATCGAAGGAACACTAAAGAGTCAGAAAGATTTTTCAGCATGTCAAGTATACCTCTAAATTTTCCCCAGCACTGTTAGCACTGATTAATTCTTAACAAGTGCTGGTAAATAGCATGATAACTACAAAAATGAGAAAGCATTTATTCAATTATCTCTCTGACTTCTAATGGAGCTTAGTTTGTGGATTGTTATATTGTTTAATAAGATATCTATTTAAAAATATTACCTAATATTCCCATCCATATGTTTTTTCTTTGATATATCCTAGAGCACTCTCTCCCTTTCTCCTTCTCTTTCTATACCTCTTCTCCCACTCTTAAATGGCAGCACAGATAGAAAAAATAAAATAACATACAGACTAAGTAGATAATAAAATAACTAGCACCAGTGGTAGGGTGCACTTATTCTTTATTTACACTTTCATCATCAAAACTGAAGAATTCAATAAATTGGAAAAATGCTTCTGAAAGTTTATTAAAAATACATTCCTTATATTTTATAGGATTTGCTTACAATGCATACATTAGGTACCCATATTAATTATGTAGTTCTCCTAATTGGCAAGGCAAACCTCAACTAATCTAAATTAAGTGTAATTTAGATTAATACTTTTATACATAGTTTTAATAGTAAATCCTGAAACCTTCCCATAAGTTTCTTCTCACAAAAATTTTATAAGCATTTTGAGTTTTACCGACAAACCCAGTACAGTGTAACTGTACTTTACCACAACTCTTAGAGTGCAGGATGAAGGGATGAAGAACACTTGCAAAAAATTTAATTGGGCCAGAGATCAATCTTCTGACAGAAAGATAAAGGGACACAGAGAATAAGTGAAAACCAGATGGCTATTTCCAAGCACAGAAATTAATACTACATTCCACCTGCTTCCAGCCCCATCTTCTTTCTGAACCACTGCAGAAGGTACAAATTCCTAATGATTTTCCTGACTGTAGGACTCTTATGGCTTGGGTATAAAGCATGCAAGACAGGCTACATTTAGAGCTGAGCAGGTTTTCCATGCTGTGAAGAGATCACAGACTGATGTTACCTGGGAGGCAAAACCAGCATTATTTAGCCCGAGTATGCAAATAAAGGTGGCACTTCAATCTAAGCAAAACTAAAATGGGATTTCCAACCTTTCCCAAGATTCTACATGGGCCGTGTTAACCTTCCAGAAAGGTCAGGAACACTGAACCTTCGTCTCCTGTTTCCATGCAGGAAAAGGAACAAAGTGTTAAGTGCCATAAGAGAAGTCAGTAGGTGAAATTAAATATCATCCTTGTGGAGTTCTCAATGTCTAAATGCAATCTACATTCTTATTGTTGGATTATATATGTTGTACGTTTTCTGTGAATAAAACATCTCAGCGAAACTTTCCAGCAGAACTCTTTGTCCTTTAATTCACATGTTTCCAAGAGTGCTGCAAAGTAGCAAGAGTTGAATCTGTCACCCAGCAATATTCCAGGAAACTAATTACTAGAAGAATTCATGAAAGATTGCATAGATTACTGTGCCTCAACAATAAAGTAATGAGACTGGTTTCCACAAGGCATACATAAAAATCACATCTATCTGCTGTGTATTGATTTATGCACACATTTTAGAAGATCTATGCAAATTTTACCTGGCTCCAATTCTTTTCTCTTTACAAAGCCTTCCCTACCAATCAAGCTGAACATCATATTTCTCTCTCCTGAACTTGTTTTGCATACCACACATTTAGAATCTAGCATTTATGCAGCTATTGGTAGTTATTTTGTTATGTGTGTGTGCATTACAATTCAAAACTGCCTTTCCAATAATATGGAAATTCTATTGGGTTAACTACAAAGATTGTTTAGTTTTTTTTTTTTTCCACCTGATGGCTCTAGTAGTTCTGAGTTGTCTTTAACTTCATTCTCAACAACTTTGTTAGACTGTGTCATGACAACAGTCATATCAGTGTGCATTTAAAAAATGTATCAAAATTGGTGGATTTTTGTGCAGCCATTTAAATGTTGAAGATGAAAGAAGATATGCAAGATTTGGGGTGTATTATGCTTTATTATTTTAAAAAGGTAAACACACAACTAGAACAGACAAGATCTATGCAGTGTAAGGAAAAGGCACTGTGACTGATTGAACGTGTCAAAAGTGGTTTGCGAAGTTTCTTGGTACTATTGCCATTTTGGCCAAATAATTCTTTGCTGTGAGGCTGTCTTATGCACTGGAAGATGTTTAGCAGCTCCCCTGGCCTCTACCCACTAGAAACCAACAGCAGGAGATAGCTGACCTACTCAAAATATCCAAATCAATAAAGTTATTTGTGAAAATAAAAAAATGTTTATTTTATTTTACAGAAAAAAACTAAATGGAGTTTTACCAACTTAATATAATATTTTTATTGCTACATAACAAATGATGCTCCGAAACTTAGCAGCTTAAAACAAAATTTTTTAAATCTCACCCACCTTTTGAGGGTTACGCATCCAGGAGAAGTTTGCCTGGGCGGTTAGCTCAGTGTGCCTTGTGGGGTTTCAGTCCAGCTGCTAGCCAGGGTTCTAGTCCTCTGAAGTTATTATCTGAACTGGAAAATACTCTTGATTTAGTTACTTTTTTGTTGGAGACTTCAGTTCTTCATGTGGGTCCCCAACATAAGGCTGTTCTTGCCTTGCTAGAAAATCTAATTGGGCCAGAGGTCAATCTTCTGATGGGAAGATAAAAGGTCATAGAGAATACATAAAAATAAGATGGCTCTTTCCAAGTACAGAAATTAATACTACGTTCCACCTGCCCCCACTACATCTCCTTTTTGAACCACAGCAGAAGGTAGAAATTTCTGATTTTCTTGACTTATAAGACTCTTAAGTCTTGGTTATAATGCGTGTGAGACAGGCTACATTTATAGCTGAACAGATTTCCCAAGGTATGAAGAGATCACAGACTGATGTTACCTGGGGGGGCAGAACCTGCATTATTAGCTGAGTATGTAAAGAAAAGTGGAATTTCAATTTAAGAAAAACTTGGAGAAACATCAAGAAAGTATTGAAGATCTCAGTTTCTCAATGTGGAGGCCTCTCTAGAACAAGCTGGAGAGAGAAAGAGGAGGACAGAGAAAGGGAGTAGGGGAGGCAGAGGAACACCATCAAGAAAAAAGTGTCTTTTATAACAAAAAATCAGAGGTGACATTATTATAACTTCCACCATATTCTATTGCTCACATAAACCAGGTGGAAAGGGATTACACAGTGGTATGAATACAAGAGACAGGATCACTTGGAAGTGTCTCAGCAACCGGGTGCCACAAAAGCCCTACTTTGTGCCTTTTTGCCATTTGTCCTTTCAGAGATCATAACATGATACATTGTTTAGGATAAAGAATCAACAAATATTTCTTAAATTTATTATTATTCCTCATATCCTTAAAATATATTATTCAATTACTCTTTTATTCTTCTCCAACTGTCACTCCATTTAAACACATTAATAACAAAAGAACATTAGTTACTCGCTTCTATTTCTTAACAATCAGAGGAAGAGACTAGAACTGAAATGATTAGGTGCATTTCTTACATGAACAAACACTTGTGTTTTTTATTCAAATCATTCACTCACATTTTGTCTTTGTTTCTCAATATTTATTCACGGAGTAAATATTTATGGACCATTCACTACCTGCTTGGGACACAAAACTGCAACACACTTTGATGACTATTATAGTAAGGAAAATGAAGAATCATGTGGCATTGTGAATCTGAGAATACTTTTCTCTATAATATTTAGTCAAATTTAAAGATAGGAAATGTAAGATAGAAAATAGGTAGATCAATATATGAGCACATGAAGGAAAAATTAAATTGTTTCCATAAGGTTGTGATAGTGTAGATTATACCAAAATGATAACAGTGGGATGTAAAATTAGATCTCCTAGTAGAAACATAGACAATATGTACAGTATTATAAAATAAGGGAACGAAATGAGCAGGCAGTGTCATGTAGAAGCTGTTGGCATGTACTGTTGCTAATATATCTATCCTCTAACTATTTGTCTTATTTTCTTTCTTAAGAGATCCAACGTTCAGATTTCTACCTATCCCTACACAATTCAATGCCCTAGGTGTTATACTGGTAAGTTCTAGTTGAGTGATTAGTTCAAATCATCTTTTTTTTTTTTTCCATTTACCCTGAAAATTTCGTGGATATAGTGACAAGACTGGCTTTAGGAAAAATTTGGAACTAAGTGAAGTATGTGTTAACTGTTACCCTCTACAGTGGGTTTAACAGTACCCTCCAAAAGGTATATCTATGTGCAAAGTGACAGGTCTGCTCATAAGAGGCACGAAGAGAGAACACAGAGAAAAGAAGACATTGTGCAGGAGGCAGAGACCGAAGTTATGAAGCCATGGCAGTTAACAAACTCACAGAGGCACCAAAAGCTGGAAGAGGTAGGGATGGATTCTCTCTTGGAGGCTTCAGGAAAGTACACGGCTCTGCCAATGAGAGAACACATCTGCCAGCTTCAGACTTCTAGCCTCCAGAACAGCTAGAGAACAAATCTCTTTGTTTTACGCCACACAGCTTGTGATACTTGTTACAGCATATTAACACAACCTTGAAGCTAAATAGTATTCCAACTCTAATTTACATGTTCTTTTTTATTTTTTCAGTAGGCTTAGCCTGTCCCAAAGACAACAAGGGTAAATGCTAAAGCCTGCTCTAACTCTTCCAATGCCAGCTAACTGCAGTACTCAGCACTCTCCAAAGGGGTGAGCCAGTTCATCAAGAAACTAATTCAAACAATTTGTTAACAGGCATGAATACATTAATTTATTCATTATTATATTACCCTTTGGGGTGACATAAGCATAAATGTGGCCTTTCCAATGACTACTTTCATTGTATCAACAGTCAGACTATTGGAGCAGGTCAGTGTTGAATATACTCCCATGCTATATATAAATAGGCTTAGTTCTGGCATTGAATGTGGGGTAAATTACAGAAGATAAATGGGAAAAAAATATTTCAGCAGTAAAAAATATTATGTGTAGAAAAGTTGTGACAAGAGTAGAGAATGAGAAAAATAATATAGATGTTGATAAGAGCTTGCAAATTAGTGTTTTCCAGACTGTGGTTTAAAGAACAATAGTTCCAGAAAAAGTCCTCCAGAAAAAGTGTTGTCTGGTCAAACAAGCTACTATGTAAGCCTCTATTTTGGAGGTAAATGTGTATAAGCATTTCAAAATGTTATGTTGTGTGAAAATCAGAAAAAAAAAACAGAAAAGAGAATCTCTACTTTAGTTACGGTTATTATATCAAGGTAGAAGACCTTTGGAGTATTGCAGACCAATCTATTTTAATCCACTACATTCCAGCTAAGTAATCTTCAGTAAATTACTTAGCAGTTTTAGTTTCTCCATAAGTAAAATAAGGAAATGATACCTATACGTTATCTTGTGTCCATTACAATTCACGTAAAACACCTATACTTCTTAAATGCAGTGGGCCCTATAGTCATAAGTTCTCCATAAATGGTCTCTATTATAGTTGCTTATTTTTGTGGTTATTATGGTGGGCAGTCACTGAGGCTATGGTAGCCAACATCACCACGGCCACCCATTCCACCTATGGAAATGCAATTATCTGAGAGATTACATTTTAAAAATAAAATAATCCCAGCAAAGATAGCACAATAGAGATAGCTATTCATTCAGCCAAGGAAAACTCCTAAGAAACCTGAAGGAATTTATTAGCATGACTAAAGAAGCATCAATCTATCAAATAGAGCATTGCACAGCCTTGAAAGCATGGAAAAGGAGAAACATAAAGATAAAACTTGGCATTAATATGAAAGAAGGAGAACCTCAGGCAAGGTTCTCAAGTATTCCCGTGCTTGAGGCAAAGTCAACCAGATTGTAGAAATAACTGGAATCATATCCACTCGACTAAAAATGCCTTTGTCCTTTTGACAAAATAGTTCTGAATTATAAATGTTTATACCAAGCTGCCAACCTATCATATCCTCTGTCATTAAATGCTGAATATTTCTAACTCTCTGTACTGAGTTGAATAGTATGCCCCCCAAAATTCATATTTACCAACAACCTGAGAATGTGACTTTGTATGAAAATTGAATGATTGAAGATGTAATCATGCTAAGATGAGGGCATACTGGATTAGTACAGGCCCTCACTCCAATATACTAGTGTCCTTATAAGAACAGGGAAATTTGGACACAGAAACAAACAAGGAGAATACTATGTAAGAGTGAAGGCAGGAATTAGTGATACATATATAAATCAAGGAATGTCAAGAATTGCAGAACACTATAAGCTAGGAAGAGGTGAGAAAGAATGCTCTAGTGTTTTTAGAGAGAGTATGGCCTTGCCTACACCTTGATTTCAAACTTCTGAACTCCAGAACTATGAGAGAATAAATTGTTTGAAGCCACCAAATTTGTGGTAATTTGTAAGGGCGGCACTGGGAAACTCATGCACTCCCTTCTGTTAGGACATTGTGTTCACTCAGCAGTTTTCAGAGTAAGAGTAACTTCCCAAGTAGGGGAACACATATATGGAAACAATATTTAAGTGTACATATCTTTTTAAATTCCTGTCTCTGTAATAATTATTCTGTATTTGCAAATTGGCATTATAGCCTTTATCAACCCACTTTATGGACTTACAGAATGCAGACTTCTATTGAAAGATAAATCCGCCCTTACAAGATAAAGACAATACCGGTTTTCTGAATACACTACCCAGTGGGGAGAGATAAAGAAAGAAGCCCCTCTTAAGACCTCTCTAAGCCTGTGGTCTCTCTCTGGCTGATCCAAGTCCCTTACTTGGCACCATGCACTCACCATAATGCCTTGGTTAGCAGAGCAGCAAGGACATTTTCTTCAATAATATTTTATTGCTACTTTTCACTAAGAAGCCACAGACTGTTTTAATTGCCACTGATGTCCTAGAAAAGTGCTACATGACAAAGAAGTCACAATAATAGTAACACTAACAAATGTTAGCATTCACAAATTTAACGACTCTTGCGAATTTTTTTAAAGAACATACTTTACATATTAGAAAATAATGAATATTTTAGTATTTTGGACATAGCTAAAGTAATATGATGAAGAAACACTAATAATCATGCCACTATTTCAGTAGACTACTTTTCAATTAGACAAAATAAAATAATACATGAAGAAATACATGAAAATAATACATAAAATTTAACATGAAATTTTCCCAAAGAATTATAGTCATGGTATGACTATATGGAAAACGTTTTCCATTCATTAATTTATTCACTCAATCAATTTAAGAGACATTTCTTGAGTAATTATGATGGTCCAGGAAATATGCTAAGTGCTGGGAATATAAATCTAAATAGAACGTATGATTCATGCCTTCAAAGAACTTATTCTAATAGGGAGACAAACAAACAGATAATTACAGTAGATCAATTTGAGCACTGTATAAAGGGTATAAACAAAATTCTGGTCAGACCCTGCAAAAAAGAGAGCTAAAATCTTATTGAGGTAGGTAGGAACTGCTCATTCAGTTTTCTGGTAATGTTATGCTAAACAATAAGTATAACAAAGTCCATTTGGCAATATATCTATAAATTCTAACTAATTTATTTAAATCAATATTAGTCATGTCCTTTTGAATGAATCAAGTGCTGAGCATGTGTTTTTAAATTAAAAAGTAAATTCCAATAAAATTCACATCAATTGAATCAATCTTCCTTTCCGTACTCATCATTCTCTAAGAAAATCTTTGATAACTCAGTTGGTTTATTTCATCAATAAATATTTTTCCCTACACACATACGATGGCAAAACCACGTATATTCAAAAGAAAAATCATTAAAAATTGAAACAAGAGACTTCTGTTTCACCTCTGACATGTAAAGTGATTAAATGTTGTAAGTGCCATTCTTTTGTAGTTTTTTTTTTTTTTTTTTTTTTTTTTTTTGGTTATAAGTATTTTGTAACTGCAATTCTTTTTTTTTTTTAAGATTGATTTATTTGTTTATTTTTAGAGAGGGGAAGGGAGGGAGAAAGACAAGGAGAAAAACATCAATATGTGGTTGTCTCCCACACACTCCCCAACTGAAGACCTGACCTACAACCAGACACATGCCCTGACTGGGAATTGAACCGGTGACTCTTTAGTTCACAGGCCGGCACTCAGTTCACTGAGCCACACCAGCTGGGGCTTTTTGTAACTGCCATTCTTATACAAGTAAAAAGCTGAACAAATAAAAAACCCAAAACTCTTATTGAACCTATGAAAGAACTCAGGCTGCAAGGCAAACCACCAGTCACTCAGAAATCTGGAGAGACAGGCAAATGATAGCCATGGTTTGCTTACTTGGAGCAGAAACCATGAACTGGTAGGAATTCTTAAGTGGTAATTCGGACAAATTGTTGGAGATTGAGTGTGTACTACTTTGCGAGTGAGAAACTATTGGGAGCCACAGTCACACAGGGCAACCACATGTGTGTGTGGGGGGTTACCTTCATGAATTCCACCCACCAGGTTCTCAAGGTAAGAAGGCAAGGAATGTTCCCATCCCTGGGTCTGCCCTCCAAGACGTTAAAAGAAGTTGTCCAGGGAGAAGAATAATGCTGGAGATCAAAAAACTCAGACCTACATTTAAAATGAGCATTAGAGAAAGAATAAATGAATATAGACTGTAATTATTACCTGGGATAATACAATGGTGGGTACATGACATTGTGCGTTTGTCAACTCCCTTAAACTTTACAGAGAAAAAGTGAACCTTAACCTATCAAGGAAAAAAAAAAGAAATAACCAAAAAACAAACAAAAAAAACTTTTAGCAGATTGAGGGAAGTTAGAAAGGACTGCAAACTGTTATCAGATAGTCTAACTCAATTATAAATATACAAAAGAATCCCACTGAAGGACCTAAATAACTGGAAATTAGTGGCTTCTCTAAGACTGAGGGCAAAGGAATTATGACACTGTCTTCTGTTTAATAAAGTTGTTTCCCATGCAGGTTGACAATTCTAATACTGCTATACATTTATACTGGAATTGAAGAATTATATTAATAAATGGTGGATGGTGGGAATCAGATTTCTGACTGTTCAAGTAGGAGTTTACAGATAAGGGGAAAAGAGATTAGAATAATCCGTGTGGTAACAGACTAGAGTAATCCACAATTATTTACCTGAACCTTTCAGCATTAATTGAATTCCTACAGCAGTTACAGCTTGTAGCAGTCATCCAGAAAATTGCTATGCATTATTTTTATAAGTCCCAAATTTTTAACAGATTCAACAGACTTAAAGTTACCATCTCAAATTGTTAAAGGTTTCTAAATACTTATTCTCAATTCCTGTATGTATATCATCACAGCTCAGTCATAAACAAACAGGGAAAACCTTGTCCATGGACTTCACATTATGTAGCACTGCCTTACAACAAGAAATGGAGATTCGACACCTTTACATCTTCACTTGCTGCTGTGCTTCTCTATTCTGAAGGCTTCCACCAGGAACTGAAGATCTTCTTCCATTGTGGAAAATTCTCGTTTATCTTCCTCTCTTTTAACTCATCCTATTCCTTTACCAATTTGCTTTCTCTTGACCCTCACAAATGTCTTTTCAAGGCTAAGAACAAAGAGATAGAAATGAGTCACTGAAATAAAAGTAATAGCTAAATTTACTGAAAGGTGGAAAGAGGACAAGATTAGGTTCTCCTTCTTTCTTTAAAAAAGATTTTATTTATTCATTTTTAGAGAGAGGGTAAGGGAGTGAGAAAGAGAGGGAGGGAAGCATCAATGTGTAGTTGCCTCTCATTGGCCCCTACAAGGAACCTGGCCTGCAACCCAGGCATGTGCTCTGACTGGGAATCAAACCAGTGACCCTTTGGTTCATAGGCTGGCACTCAGTCCACTAAACCACACCAGCCAGGGAAGACATTCTTTATTCTGTGGGATGGCTATAGTAAGAAGCTGGATAGGAAAACAATGAAAGAAAAAGGCACAAAGAATAGTTATGATTATTACCACTGTCACCATACTGATTAATAATAACCAGGTAATAATAATAGCAAAAGTCCTGACTAATGGCTTCACAGGTGAGTTCTACCAAACATCCAGGACTACATCAAACTAGAAAGTTTTTGCACAGAAAGCTTTTTAATGAGAGCTTTTTCATTAGGAAAATGAAAAGGGAACCCACTGTATGGGAGAACATATTTGCTAATGATGCACCTGATAAGGGGTTAATTTGTAAAATATAGAAAGAACTTATACCACAAGGAAGACAAATAATCCAATTTTTTAATTTAAAAAAAGGACAAAAAACCTGAGTAGACACTTCTCCAAAGAAGACATACAGAGGGACAATAGACATGTGAAAAAATGTTCAACATCACTGATCATCAGAGAGATGCTAATTAAGACCGCAACATGATACCACTTCACACCTGTCAGAATGGCTCTCATCAATAAGTCAACAAGTGTTGGGGAGGATGTAAGGAAAAGGCAACCCTCGTGTATTGCTGATGGGAATACAAAACTGGTACACTACTGTGGAAAACAGTAGGGAGTTTCCTTAAAGAAACAAAAATTGAAGTGCCTTTTGACTCAGCAATCCCACTTTTGGGAATATTTCCTGAGAATCTCAAACCACTAATTTGAAAAAAAACATATGCCCTCCTGTGTTCATAGCAGCATTATTTATAATAGCTAAGATCTGGAAACAGACCAAGTACCAATCAGTAGATTAGTGGATAAAAAAGTTATGGTCATTTACACAAAGGAATACAATGCTGCTGTTAAAAAGTAGATTAAAAAAAGCTGTGGTATAATTACGCAATGGAATACTGTATGACCATAAAATGGAAATCTTACTGTTTACAAAAATGTGGATGAACTGGGAGATTACTATGCTAAATAAAAAAAAAAAAAAGTCAGAGAAAGACATATTCTATATGATCTCACTTTTTTGTGAAATCTAATAAACAATATAAACTGATGAAAAATAGAAACAGAGGCATGGATACATGAAACAGACTGACAATTATCAGAAAAGAGGAGGGATGTGGACTGGATGAAAGAAGGTGAAAGGGTTACCAAAGACCATATTCAGGGGTGTCAAACTCATTTTCACCAGGGGCCACATCAGCCTCATGGTTGCATTCAAAGGGACGAATGTAATTTTAGGACTGTATAAATGTGATTACCCCTTAATGGTTAAGTGAGAACTCAGTACTTCTGCCAGGTAGAAATAAGGTTCCAGGCTGGATAAAACAAGGTGGAGGGCTGGATCCAGCCTGCGGGCCTGTTTGCCACCTGTGCCATATATGTATAACACACAGACACAAATGATAGTGTGGTGATGGCCAGAGGGAAGGGGGTGTCAGGGGCTGGGTGGAGGTGGGCAAAGGGGGAAAATGGGGACATCTGCAATTGTGTCAGCAATAAAAATAAAGAAAAAATATTTTTAAAAAGAACTAATACTTATTCTTCTCAAACTATTCCCAAAAAATCAAGAGGAAAGAAGACTCCCAAGCTCATTTTACAAGGCCAACATTATTCTAATTCCAAAATCAGATAAAGATTCTACAAATAAAGAAAATTATAGGCCAATATCCCTGATGAGCATAGCTGCTAAATTGCTCAACAAAATATTACTAAACCAGATTCAACAATGCATTAAAAAGATCATGCACCGTGATCAAGTGGAAATTATTCCAAGGATGCAAGGTTGGTATAATATCCTCAAATCAATAAATGTGATACAGCACATAAACAAAATGAAGGATAAAGATGAGATGGTCATATGAATAGATGCAGAAAAAGCATTTGATAAAACCCTGTGCCCATTTATGATTTAAAAAACTTTTAGGAAAGTGGGAATAGAGGGAACATACCTCAATATAATAAAGGCCATATATGATAAACCCTCAGCCAACATCATACACAATGAGCAAAACTTAAAATGTTTCCCTTAAGATCAGGAGCAAGAAAAAGATGCTCGCTTTCACCTGTCTTGTTCAACATACTACTGGAAGTCCTAGCCACAGCAATCAGACAAGAAGAAGAAGTAAAAGTCATCCAATCTGGAAAGGAAGAAATAAAACTGTCATTATTTGCAGATTACATGACACTGTTATGCATTATTAAATATTGTCATTCCTAAGAATATTTTAATTTTTAGGAATTAAATGACTTTTTTAACCAACTGTATATTGCCAAAATATCACATTCATGTTAAATATTAGTATTTCTCCGATCCAGTTTACATCACCTAATAAAAGTACCAAACATGTGCAGAGCATTAACTAACAACTTTTTGATCAATGAAATAAGATTGTGATTTAATATACTTATTGAAGCAAGAATTTTTAAACAGCAATCTTTATTTAAATGTCTGGCTTTATCTAAGAGTCACAGTTGAAAATATTTTGCTGACTTTCTTAATGTAATAATTACTTTCATAATGATTTTTGCAAAAGTAAAATCATGTTTAACAACTTTCTCTACATTTTAACATACAAGAGTTTATCATATAAAGAGGTTGCACTTAAAGAACATATTTATTTTTGATAAGTTAAACATCAACAGAAAATAACCTGGTATTAGATAATAAATAATGCCTTGATAAATTTGAAAGATTTAACTTTATTTACATTTTGTTCTCTGAAAATAATTCAGTAAAATTAAAAATCAATAGTGAAAAGATTGCTGTAGTGAAAATGTTTATGTCTTTGCTGGTTTCAAAGAAAGGTAGGTTATTTTCACCAATTCTTCTATCAAAACCAACTGAAAATAATGAATAAAAAAGAATAATCTTCATAAAAGGTGCACAAATCTGATGTAACATGAAGGAATTTCCAGCCTACAATCTAAAAAGAGAACAAGAACTACAGAGAATGAAAACTCTAACTCACTCTGACACTGGGAATTTGCTATGGCTCAACCTATCTTTGGCATGGAAGGACTTCACAAAGCATAGAGACAGCCAAGGTGAAGACATTTGGAGCCTACCACATTTATTTGTGACACTGAAGTCTATGTTGTCATAGTAAGATGACCTAAAGCAAACCCTCTTTCTCTTTCCAAGAAAAGAAATCCTTGGAGTGACTGTAAACACATGTAGCACTCACAGTTTTAAAGAGCTCAATTTATCTCTTGGGGTTGTCCCAAAATAATCTCAAGCAGTAAATTTAGTTTGTTGTGATTCTGTGATGTTAGTGTCAATGAGCACTGGGAGGAAATGGATGCACTTCTCTCTGGAGTCAAATTATCTCTATTTGACCTTTTGAGAATTCTCACAAGAAAAATTTTGTGATAGTAAATCCAATAGAAGAATAATCGAGTACACAAGGTAACAAGCCAAGGTGTAAAATCTAGCAGAAGCAACAGAAAACAGAAATTGAGGAAAAGACTTCAGATAATCAATTTATCAAATGCAGATTGTTAAAAAGAAAGAAAGAAAAGCAGGCTTTCTCAATTGTTGCAGCGGGGGGGAGGGGGAGAACTTAGAGTTATCCACATATAACAGGAAATAAGAACACATGCACTATAGCCTGGTCAGGGAGCGCAGTTAGTAAGAGTATTAATCCAATACGCTAAGGTCATAAGTTCAATCATCAGTCAAGGCACATAAAAGAATCAACCAATGTATACATAAATAAGTCAAACAACAAATCAATGTTTCTCTCCCTAAAATCAATAAGTAAAAAATTAAAAAATACCTGCTTTATTGAAAGAGAATTAGAGTAATAGAGGTGAAAATATATAATAAATTTAAACTCAACAAATGAGTATGGAAGTAGATAGTTATAAATTAAAGAGAGAATTAGTGAAATGGAAGCACAGCCATGAAGAGAACATGTAGCACATGGAAGGAAAACATGAGAAATAGTTTAAGAGCTGTAGATAAGAAAGTTAGGTCTAGACTTCCGGCCAAGATGGAGGTGTAGGCGGACACGCTGTGCCTCCTCTAACAACCAAAATTAAGGACAACAAATATTTAGAAACAAGAAAACAACCAGAACTTATAGAAAATTGAACTGTACGGAAGTCCAACAACCATTCATCCAGACCGGTAAGAGGGGCGGAGTCGCAGCAGGAGAAAGTGGAGGTACGGACCCGGGGACGCAAGCAGCATCTGCAGGCAGTTCCCAGGTGCACAGGCGGCGGCTGGCGATCCCCGGGCCCACAGGCAGCAGCTAGTGGACCCCGGACACAGGGGGGCAACTGTGCAGACCCAGTGAGGCCGCACAAGGTGGCTGGCTGACCAGGTGGTCCCATATTCGCGCGCAGAGACGGTCGGGGAAGTGGCGGAAGGGACTGAATCCAGAGAGAGTGGAGCAGGCGCCATTGTTCCCTCTCAGACCCCGCCCCCACATACAGCGTCACAACCCAGCGACTGGGCTGCCCCGCACTGGGGAGCGTCAGAGGCTCCACTCTTCACTACGTAACAGTACGCGCGCATGCGCAAATAATCCAGGTGAAGGGGAAGCGGCGGAAAGGGCCGGAGTCCAGGAGAGAGCGGAACAGGCACCATTGTTCCCTCTCAGACCCCGCCCCCATATACAGCGTCACAACCCGGCGACTGGGCTGCCCCGCCCTGAGGAACACCTAAGGCTCCACCCCTCACTACGTAATAGCTGCGACCAGAGTAAAACCAAAACAACAACAACAACAAAAATCCCACCAAAATGGCTCAAACTGGAAAACAAATAAAAGCCCCAGAGCCAATTCCTCTAAGCAGTGAAGAGATAGCCAACCTATCAGATGCACAGTTCAAAGCACTGGTCATCAAAATGCTCACAGAATTGGTTGATTTTGCTCACAAACTAGATGAAAAAATGCAGGCTACAATACGTGAAATGAAGGAAGATGCATGGGGAACTGATAGAGATGGAAGGAAAACTGGGACTCAAATCAATGGAGTGGACCAGAAGGAAGAAACTAACAACCAAACAGAAGACGAGGAAGAAACAAGAATTCAAAAAAACGAGGAGAGGCTTAGGAACCTCCGGGACATCGTTAAACGTCCCAACATCCGAATTATAGGGGTCCCAGAAGGGGAAGAAGAAGAGCAACAAGTGGAAAACTTATTTCAACAAATAATAAAGGAGAACTTCCCCAATATGGCAAAGGAAATAGACTACCAGGACGTCCAGGAAGCTCAGAGAGTCCCAAAGAAGTTGGACCCGAGGAGGAACACACCAAGGCACAACGTAATTACATTACCCAAAATTAAAATGAAGGAGAAAATTCTAGAAACAGCAAGGAATAAGGGGACAGTCACCTACAAAGGAGTTCCCATCAGACTGTCAGCTGATTTCTCAAAAGAGACCTTACAGGCAAGAAAGGGCTGGAAAGAAATATTTGAAATCTTGAAAAGCAGGGACCTACATCCAAAATTGCTCTATCCAGCAAAGCTGTCATTTAGAATGGATGGACAGATAAAGCGCTTCTCAGATAAGGTCAAGTTGAAGGAGTTCATCATCACCCAGCTCTTATTATACAAAATGTTAAAGGGACTTATCTAAGAAAAAGAAGATAAAATATGACAGTGAAAAGACAACAAACGCATAGCTATCAAGAACCACACCTAAAACAAAAGCAAACTAAGCAAACAGCTAGAACAGGAACAGAACCACAGAAATGGAGATCATATGGAGGGTTAGCAACAGGGGCGTGGGAGGAAGAGAGAGGGGAAAGGTACAGAGAATGAGTAGCATAGATAGTGGGTAGAAAATAGACAGGGGGAGGGAGGGCAAGAATAGTATGGGAAATGTAGAAGCTAAAGAACTTATGACACATGGACATGAACTAAAGAGGGGGAATGTGGGTGGAAGAGGGTGTGTAGGGTGGAGGGGAATGATGGGGGAGAAATGGGACAACTGTAATAGCATAATCAATAAAATATATTAAAAAAAAAAAAAGAAAGTTAGGTCTAAAATATATTTAATTTGAGTTCCAGAGTAAAGAGAAAGCAAGAAGCAAAAAAGTATTTACAGAGAAAATACTTGAGAATATTTAATGGGCACAGACAAAGAAATTTAAGTATGTTAAGTAAACACAAGTGCAAACATTGTCATACTTTAGTGAAACCACATAAAATAAATGACAAATATTAATAAAACCATTAAAGACTGTAAGAAAAAATTACAGTGAGTTTTAGATTAGTACTGAATTCTCAAATGCAAAAGTGGTAGATAATGATGTACTGTGCACATATTAATCAAAAGGCAGTTTATATGAGGCCTAAGTTTTGAGAGAAGTAAAGAAGGTCTGTAATAATATTAAATTTTTAATTTATCAAAGTAATGTAACAGTTTGAATTTGTACACTTTGATACTCAGGAAGAGTGATTTTTGTTATGTTTCCCTTTATATAAAAGTTCTTTTATCCCAAGGAAGTTAACCTTGCAATATTCACATAGTTTCTTCTTATTTCTTTCTATTTCAATACTGTATTTCTGTCATTATTACCCTCTTAATTGAAATTTGACCAGTCTCTACTCTAGGAAGTTGTCCAGCAAGGCTGATTGAATCAGTTTATCTATATTCCTTTGGATCTGTTTTTGTTTGTTTGTTTGTTTGTTTGTTTTGTTTTGTTTAAGTTTCTGGTGGGTTATCTTTATCAGTATTATAAACTCTATCCATGTATTGAGAGCCAAAATACTAGCCAATGCCTCACTTGCACTTTCCCATAGAAGTTTCTCTCTCTTGGATTTCTCCCAGAGAGTGCCAAAGTTCCTTTACAGTAGCCAGGACCTACTGAATAAAACCCTGAGGACAAATCAATTTAAAGTTAGCATAATAGACTAACTTTAAATAATAGGAGGTATGAGCTATAAGACGGTTCAGTTGTTACCATGCTTCTTACCAAACCTTTTGTGCTCAGCCCTCTTACCTACCTTCCAAGCAAACTAGCCTATATTCTAATACTTTTCTGAGTTTCTGGTACAGAAGCCATAAATATAATTTGTTCCCTCTGCCCTGGCTAGTGTAGCTCAGTGGGTTGAGCACCAGCCTGTGAACCAAAGGATCACCGGTTGGATTCCCAGTCAGGGCACATGTCTGGGTGGCGGGCCAGATCCCCAGTGGGGGATGTGTGAGAGGCAACCACACATTGATGTTGCTCTCCCTCTCTTTCTCACTCCCTTCCCCTTTCTCTAAAAATAAATAAATAAAATCTATTCTAATTCGTTTGCTCTATGTGGTTTATGTCTCTGTAACTGTTTTCTTAAGAGGGTCAGAAACATTTGCCCTCCCTCAATGGTCAAACAGAGTTTACTACAAGTTCTTACAATGAGGAGTACTTGAATCTGACTTCCAAACTGATGAGAAAGTCCTCCCCTACTACCCCAGCCTAGAGGACAATTAGCAAAACCCAGACAATGTTTGGGCAGAACACTTATTGCCCTTACAGTTTCGTCAACATGTCACTACTGATTCCCACAGATTATGCTCAAATCCCATTAATTAGCCTACAAGGTCCTCATTTGTCTTCTTCCAGAAAGTCATGTATCTGTAAGCATATCACCTATATTGTCAAAAACCATCAACAAAAATCTGAAAGGTTAGGGTTAGCTTGCCAAATTTCATGGATGCTGGCAGATGTCACAAGACTCTGGGGGTACAGATAAGGTTGGTTTATTGCAATAGCATTGCCAAAATAGCAGCATTTGTACTATTTTCCTGACCTCCAACTCTTAGCAGGTGACATAAATTGGGCCAGATGGTCCCTGCCTTTCATTACAGGAGAGGGACCCTGAGCTTAGGGAACCTGAATATTTTATACTGGACAGTGAGCATGCCTGCCAAACTTTCCTCCAGAGGGGGACAACCATCTCTATTTCAAGGGCTATAAGTAAACCTGTTATTTGCTTCAGAGAGAGAAAATTAACTCTACTACTTAAGTCTATTCTCTATTTAAAAATTATTATTTAAAGCTAGTACAGAACAAAGGGCAGTCAGTGCCTCTGCTTGCAAGATGTATACAAACAAAAGAGACCCACGAAGAGTTGTCTCCCAACAGATCACCAGTTAAAGAGAGAATTTCAGAAATAAATTGATTTACCCAGTTAAGTTTTTTCCACCAGAGAGCTGTTTGACCTTATTCTTTTTGTTAGATTACTTGGTATACACTAAATCACATACACACAAATATAACATGCATTGTGCTAATACATTTTTCATATTTCTTTCAAAAAGAAATGTGAAGTCACTTTGGAAACTAAGGTTCTTTGGGGATGGATATATAGTATATACTATCTAAATCAAATATTAAAAAGGGAAAGGCTGAAGAAAGTATAAGAATAGTGTAATGAAATAACTGCAAGTAAAAATGTAAAATGATACAGAGACAAGAATGATAGAAGAAGATGAACACTCGATTAAATCAGGACAGTAGAGTGAAAACCAGCTGTACATGGAGCAAGAATATGTTTTGGCTTTGCAGCTAAAGTAGATTTGGACAGAATTAGATTTATTACTCTGAATTGTTCCTGTCTTTTGAAAATAAATTTTGAAGGTGATTCTATAATGCTGAATGATATAAAGGAAATAAAACAAATTTTGAAAAAGTAGAGATAGCTCAATTTTACAATAAGTTTAGGAGGTAAGAGAGACAGTATTAAAACAGAACAAGAAAAACAAAGGGATGCATGTAAATATTATAAAGCTAGTCTTTGGGGGGGCAAAAGAATACTTATATGAAAAGAAATTTAAAAAAACTAAACTCTCTGTGATTAAAATTAACAAAGACATGCTTAAAATTTTCATTAATTAAGAGCAAGCTGGCAACTTTGGATTCAGAAAAGTATTAAGGGCCATCACTCTAGTCACATTCTAAACTCCAGATCCGAGTTCTGAGTAATGCAAATTGAGAAAGAGGCAGAGAAACAGGAAGAAAAAGGAGGAGGAAGAAGAAAAAGGGGGAAATAAAGGCAGGGAAGAAAAAAGGAAAAAGAAAGACAGTCAGCATAAAGGAGTAAAAGGACAAAAGGAAGGAGGATCAGAGAGAGAGAGTGAGGGACCTCATTTAGTGCCAGAAAGCATAACCTATCATTGTGTTTCAGTCAACTGAGTTGGGCAAAATAATTTAAGTTTTTTGTACATTTTATATGCTCTGGAACACTAATATATGATCCATTTGGTTGTTTTACTACTAAAAAATTAAAGCAGCCTGCAATTGTACACCAGTAGTACAAAAACAAAGGCAGATTAAAAGGCAGCTGTCATTACAGTAAACACTCAAATCCACTTACTGTAGCTTTTTTCCATCCAACTTCCACACATCCCTCAAATGAGCCCTACAGGTAGAGAGTTATCAGTATTTGTACTGACTCCTGTTTTCGGGCTTCTTAAAAGATAAATGATTACAAGTTTGGGATTGAACGAATTACTGAATTACATATCCACAGTTTCCAAACTATATTTGATATTTTCTAGAATTGTGGCAAGTTTATTTAAATACATTTATTTATTTTTTAAGGACATATGGTTCAATAACTTAAAATTAAATTGCTTTATTGTTGATCTCTCTTTGGGGGAGGAAGGCTGCAAGTTAGGTAGTGAATATCAATTGTTTCCATAAAAAATCTTAGAAAATAGCTTTTGCATCAGTGATATTAGAGCATCAAAAGATTTATTTATAGAGCTAAAGTTTATGTCAGTATTTCTCTTTCCTTTATGTACTGTATAAAAGCAAACAATGTAGTCTGAGAAAGGCTGGGTTAATATTAGTATCAGAATCAGGTTGAAAGTTGGACTGCATTACCTTTGATATTCCTTTACTGACTACACATTTGAATTTTGTAGTGTTATCCAGATGATATACAATATAAACTGTTTGACATGAAACCCCTTTAGTAATTTGAGAGTCTGTCAGAATTCATTCATTTTGTATATTGCCTGCTATTCAAAGGAAAATGGTTTGTATCATATCGGTGTATTGATCTGTGGTTATTGTTGTTTGTTTGTTTCCTGGAGAGATTCTATTCAACAGCCACTTTGCTCTGATTCTCAATAAGAAGTAATTGTTTCAATATGATATGAATTGAAGAGTAAAGTAAAACCTGCCATGTCTTTCTTGGTCAGTCAGCACCAGTTACATTTTTAATTGAAACTATCTTCTAAGAAATTACAAGCAAAACACCAAATATCTGGGCACTTCAAAGTTGCAGGAGTCTTCACATTCCATTCTAAAATTAACAATTTTCATAAAATATTTCATGACAAACTTGACATGGATTTGAGTATTGTAATGTTCCTCATAAAATTCTGTCACATTATTCAATATTGGGTAAATAAGACTGAAAATGTTGGTAAATTTGAAAACATTTGTTTAACTCCCTGTGCTGCTGTACAGTTGTTCTAAAAGTAGAAATGATTATTATATATTCTTGTTAGGATAGGGTCAAATCCTCTACCAGGCCATGCTTCATAGAAACACCACCTTTGTTTTTTACCTTCCAAAATCTGAATACTTCAGGCTTGCTACACTATACCAGACATGATAATTTTAACAATGTTTCTTTTTATACCCCATTATATGTTTCCATCATTTCTCTACTAATATTTAAACAGCCTAATATAAAAGCAGAAAGAAAGAAGAGATAGAAATGTCCTTTTAAGGGTCATGAAGGCCTTGTCACCTTTGAAATAGATTGGTGGGATATAAGCTACTATGTCCCTTCATCTTTCTATCAATCTAGCGAACAGCGTGGCAGCAGCCATTTACACACCAGGAAGAAATAAAGTCCCTGAAGAACCGCTTGTTCAGTGTGTTATTTAGCTCTGCCAATGTCAGTCGAAAGTGTTTTCATCCTTCAGCGTTTTCTCGGCCTGGCAGAAAAATGGATAATGGATGATGATGTGGATGACAAAGTGCATGAACTCTAAAACTGATGAAGAGGAGAGAGAATTTGATAAGAAAAGCACTTCTGGGACACAGCATTATGAAAAATCTCAAATAAATACACAAGTGGAGACTTATGCTGCTTGTCTGTTGCTTGGCGCTTGCTCTCTCGTGATCACCCCATCTCGTCTCTTCCCTTAGATACCGTAATAAAAAATTCAGACACACAGAGTGTGGAGTAATAAGGGTTATTATCCTTTCTCCAGTAACTTTTTTTGATTCAATGTTTTTGCTTTTTTAATTTTATTTGTATTGTTTATACTATTACAAGTGTCCCCATTTTCCCCCCTTCGCCTTCCTCCACCCGCGCTAGCCCCCTTCCTTCTGGCCGTCATCACGCTGTCTGTGTCTGCACATTTTGCATATATGTTCCTTGGGCTGATCCCAACTCTTTAAATGAGATTTATAAATCCTTGTTTTATAATTTTCAAATTTTTCAATCTTTTAGATTGCCATGAGAAATGATCACTATCAACAATAATCCCTAATCTGTACATAAAAACCAAAGTTGGATAAGAAGTAAACTAAATTTATATATGCTAACATCTGGTATCTTATCATGATGGCCTGTGTTACACATTTACCTAGTAATGAGAACAACACAAACTCTTTTCGATGATGAATGGTACAATATCGTGCACCCAGGATAAATAATCAAAAGAAATAGAAAAGTCTGAGAGCAGGGTGTCAGGGGAGCAAAAGGAACAGAATGTGTTTAATTAATGAAGTTAAACATATTTTGTTCACCTGTCAGTTGCTCTTACTGTTTCTCTGTAATTCTTCCCATCACCACCATTTCCTCCACCTCTCTTTCTCAATTACTTTAGTCATTGTTATCATGGCAGCTTTTCCAAATATTGCTGACCTGCAGTAGGTGCTTCATATTTTTATTTTCAGAGTGAATTATTTGTTTCCCTGCTTCTAACCTGCGTTCATCCACTTTTCTTTGAACTCTTCTGGAGCAGCTGTGACGTACCTGGTCCTGTCCTAAGGGAACAACATACAACTGACACAGCCCTGTGTTCAGTTTAACAACACACGGTGTGCCCTCTCAATGTTCCCTAAAGACTCACTTCGCTCCTATCCCCCTGTGGCTTCCTCTCAAACAATTGTTATTGTTTGTATCAATTTTGCCCAGCTAAGTCTGTTTAGACATTATTTACTCCAAGGGGACCTCCTCTAACCTCTGAAGCAGGTTGGATATGCTTGCTGCTTGCTCCCCTAAAACCTTGCCGGCACATGGTTTGTCTTACAATGAGCTGCATTTCTGGTACCTAATACTTTTACTAGGTAATTGGTGTTCAATACATATTTGTTGTCTTACTGGAATTCAACAAGTCTGAATTGAAAAATATTAAAGGTCATAAAGGTCATTTTTATCATAGGTTTATTTTCGTGTTTCAAAGAAAGCATTAAACGTATTTTAGAGCTAAGCAGAGTAAGTACCTACATACAATAGAAAGGAGGTCAAGACCCTCTTACATATAGTATATTAAAACATCATTCTTCTCTCCTCCGTTTTTGGCTCATCGAATAAGTAATCAAATTGCGGAAACTAAAACAAATAGAAATCCATTATAATACCTTTTTTGTACTCTGTGCTGGAACATGCATATAAAAGTATCCCAGTTGCTGAGGCTCAAAACTGTAGGTGTAACCGAGAGGAGCAAAACGTATAATGATTTTACTTAAGAAGTTAGAAAAAGCAGCATTTCTCCAACCTGAGAGTTAGAGAATTATTGCAAAAGCCTCATAAATCTCATGACACTGAGCTCTATGTTTAACCCAGGTAACCATCTGGTCTTCCCTGGCCATCCGACACAAAGCAGATTTCAACCTTTGCTTGTTCACTCAACAGAATCTAAGGCCAGGCTGGTGCCTAGAATCTTGAATAAGACACATGGCTTTTGTGTTTAATGGTTTTAATATTGAAATGCTTCTTAACTGAAAATCTTGTGCTAATAGAATCTTTCTAATTATTATTCCTGCTTATTCTGACCCTCAAAACAGTGATGTGTGCTTCCTAATTGGGATAGATTTTCTGTCTGTCCCTTCTATCTTCAAATAATTCTTGGAGTTTATTTATAGTCATTTTTCTCTTTAGATCATGTTTTGAGGCACAAAGAAGCAAAAAGGCAAATAACCCTTTTGTCATTGGTCCAACATACTTGCTAGTAAGACAGGTAAGGAAAAGAAAATGCTAATTTATTATTTTTCACTCTTCTATCTTCTGAGATTTAAAAAAGACATAAATAAGGCACTCATTATACAATAACATTTCTCCTACAATTATTAAAAATAATGCAATGAATGTGAAATTAAGTTACTTATTTTTTGCAAGTCAAATGAATAATGTATGGTGCTCATGTATAGCAACATAAAGAATCGTCAATTTTTGGAGTCATAATGTTTTTAAAATATGACTTCTTCACTTTTAACCTGAGATACAGCCCTTTAGCTATATATTATAAGCAGGTATTACTGAAAAAAATATTTCTAATTTTGAATAAATGTTTTTGTATTATAATAATTTCCCAGGAATATAAAGAAATATAACTGGATATAACTGTAAAGAAAAAAGATTAGTTTTCGTATTCGAATCACTAAAATAACCAAATTATTCTGTAGTTATAATTTCTCTATGCTTAAATGATCATAAATTTTTAATTAAATCAATATTTAAGATAATTTTCTAATGCGTGAGTCTCTTGATTTTCAAAAATGTCTAGCAAGAGTTTCAGTCTAAACAAAATGAAGATATGTGGGCAGTATGTTAATTTTCAACTAAAATCTTCAGTCCTTTCTCTTTGGAGCCTCTTCATTTTTCATATTTTTCAAAGGAGATTTCAGTAGTCAGTCATCATTTGCGTGCTAATTATTTTTTAATCATTGTTTTGTACTTTAGTACAAGGTGTAGTTAGTGAAAAAACTTTATCATCTTTGCAAAAGTTTTTCTTAAATTGTTTTCTAAAAGATCCTTTTTACTTAATAACGTACTTTAAAATTTTGAAATAAATGTTGTCCTTTGAAAATAAAAATCAGCATATAAATTCAATATCCTCCTATATTTTACAAACTGATGACTCATTTCCCTGAAAATAAGATACCTGATAATTAAAAGTGTTTAGCCTCACAAAATCATAATTACTGGGGGAAGGGGAGAAGGAGTCATTCAATAGTAATCTCATACAGAAATTGTTTTTATATTTCAGGCAGCATTATGTTTAACAACTACAACTCTTGTCATAAGATGGCACTGCAAATAAATGTAAGCCAATAAATAGAAGGTCCCAGATTAAAGGAAATATAATACTGACAGAAGATTGGCATTGTTATGTTTTTGTCCTGCCAACATCTTTAATCAGAAAAAAATATGGAAGGTCATTTATCTAATCATACAAAATCAGGAACAAGCTTAGCTGTAGCATTAGTGCAAAACTTGTATGGAAAGGTTACTTGTGCATAACATGTGCATAGCTGACATTATTTATATTAACATAGACTAAGCAAAACCCTGTAGTTCCCATAAAACTCTGAAATGCTAAAAAAAAAAAAAAAAAGTGAGAGCATTGTTTCATAGTTGCTAGTGTTGGCAAAAATGAAATGTTACTTCCACAGCATAAAATTGACAGCCCTTCTCTTTTAAAATTGCAGACGCTCATTAACGTTTTGTGTATAAAATGTGCAAAATTTGAGAGTGCTTTGAACATTTATATCTATAGGTATATGAGTATAAATGATTGCAAACTGTACAAATTGCATAATAGTTAATACAGTCCTGGGAGCCTTTGTCATTGACTTCTATGCTATGACCAACTCAGCCATATTGTGAGGAAAAAATTTTTTTCAGGTGATTTTTGTTTACTTTTCTAATGAAAAAGTATGATAAATAATAATCCTGGAACCAGATAATAGATTTTAGCACAATTTGAGGTGTCTCTAGCAATTTATTTGGATGAAGTCTTCAGGGGTCATTCTGGTTATACCCAAAGCTGGTCTGGATTCTTCCATGTGGAGGAATTTGTTGTCACCTTATACGAACACTCTGTGGCTAAGGCATTCATTGGGGGTCGGGGGGGGGGGGCAGAGGAGGAAGATGAATCTTTCAAGTCATAGTCACATGAAGCTAGTAGTTTTCTGAGGATTAAAATGGAGATAAAAACTTAAAACATTGATATTTTCTTAGTGGATAAGGTATTTAAAACATGTTTGACATAACAGTCCAATTTAAAAGGAAATGCTATCATTTCAGATGTAAGATAGCAGCCTTTTCATCTTAAATACATACTAATCTCAAAGAATACAAAGCACAGTGTTCCCAACTACTAAACCTTGATATTAGAGTATTTTCTTACTAAGCTTTCTTTTCTCTCCTTTGACCCTCTCACATTCTAAAAAGATGCCATAAGGAGCTAACGGTCCTTTAGGATTATAATGGGCCATTACATTAGAAACAGTCTGAATACATACAATTTCATAAACATATGGAATCACAAAATGTGACTATCAACATTTATTTTAAATCTCTAAATAAATCACCTTTATTATTGCAGCCAACAGTAAAGAAAAAGAAAAAGTTTAGATTCTCCACCAACTTTCCTCTTTCACTACAAGATCAGTAGATGTAGGTGGGAAGCTATTTTGGCTTTTCAGTATCCTGATTGCTCTAGATATATCAACTATTCACCTTCATGTTAGTGACTTCATTAAATTCTGATTTAGAAACTAATTTGAAAGAAGCCTGACCTTTGAAATACAAAGGGTGACAAGAGAGCAAAGGAAAGAGGTAGAGATGATACTGCTGAGCAGATCTCAAATCACATTCATGTTTTAAAAGCTACCTTATGAGCTATTCACCACTCACAATTTAGCTTTTTAATCCAAATTTTAACTTGAAAGTCGCCCCTGCTGACTCAAAAGTGTTATAACATGCAGTGGCCAGGTGGGGGAGAAGTGCAGCCTTAGCCCTTTGAAGCTTGGTTGCCCATGATCAATCGGAGCTCACAGGTGGCCACACTTCAAAGAGGAGGCATTGGGTCTCTGTTTCAGTCGGCCCAGCCCTGTAACAGTTATTTTCCCCCCAGTGGCTTGGAATTGGCTTTCATGTTATACTTTCGCTTCGGAAAGTAAATGAAGAGCATTACAGGCAGATCTTGATTAAAAGATTTTTTTTTAAGCCAACATCTTGAGAGAACCAGCTACCTTTTAAAAGCACCTATTAATGCAATTGCTGGGTAGAAGGTAAGGTAAGCCTGCCAGGGAGGTTTTTAAAAGCAACCCACTCACAGGGTTGCATCTGACATTTTAGCAACAAAGCTACATCCCTTCATTGAGCTATAATGGTTGCAAGTAAATTTTTATTTAACATTTTGTAGAGTGGTGTCTATTTCATGGTGCAGTTAGGTTGAAAAAAACACAGTGATATTAGCTGAACAATAGCAATGACCAATGCTGAGCCGTTAAATGTATTCTGTACAACCAGCACACAAAAATGTCGCTCTTGAGAACATTTATACATGCCATTGGCTGAAACATTATGTTCTACTGACTTTTATTCTTACATATAGTATATTTCAGTAGATCTTATATACTTCATTTTATATAAACAAGAACCTGATATAATGAGTAATGTTTCTCTTGCCATAAGTAAATCATGTGAATCACACAGATTATTATAAATAATATAAAAAATAGAGAAATACTTCATATTCCAGAAAAATGGTCCTCCAGTTTGGCCACATGGTAAAATCATCTGGCATGCTTTAAGGGAAAAAAGAGATGCCTGCACACCACTTGCAGATTTTAATTTACTCAGCCTAGAGTGGGCCTGGGCATAGGAATTTGAAAAGCTCCCCAGGAGATTCTCATGTGCACCCTGACCTTGAACAGGACCTCTCAAACTCTAGCATGTGTATAACCATCCGGGGATCTTGTTAAACTGAAATGTATTGTGATTCAGTGGGTCCGGGGTGGGGCCTGACATTCTGCCTGTGTAACTAGCTCCCAAGTGATGCGAAGCTGCTGATCCCTAAACCATTCATTGTAGAAGAACAAGTCAACGTTTCACAGCTCAGGAAAAAGGCATAGGTTGTAATCATTAAGGTATTTGAGCTGAAACTACCTATATTCTCATTACTTCCAATCTAAATAACCACCCACTACTCCACCTACCCCCAGTTACCCCAACTTCATCTACTACTACTTCTTATCTTTTAGGGTAGTCTTGCTGCCAAAGGTCATTAAACCTGGCTGTGGAATAATCTTTGGAAGACCATGCTGGGGCTTTAAAATGAAGTCACCAATAGCTGTTGTATGTTGGGGTGTTTCAAATGAAGGAACTGCTTTCGAAGTAAGCAGTTTGCTACAAAAAAGCAGTTTTGCAGCATTAAATTGCTTCTGTTGGTATGTAGATGTAGAGCTTGATGCCAGCAAGAATGCTAAGTGGGGCCTTTACTCTCACTGGACCGTATTCATGGCGTCTATTCAAGGAGAGGATAAGCTGCGTGAAAGGCCATTTGAACCTAAGGGTCCACATTGGCAGGGGTCAGGCAGTTCTGTATACACAGCAGAGCATGTTTCACTGTGACACGAACATACACCTCCCGAGTGGCGTGCATGGGTCCCCGGCTGCTCACTGCAGGGTGCACCAGCCTGGCCATGAAAGTTTGAAAGTTTCAAGTTTCTGACACTGGTCATCAAACTCACCTTTGAACTTATCTCCCCTGACCAGTAGAACTTTGAAATAAACCACAGTATTTGAAAAGTATAAGCAAGAATTTTGTATGTTATCCCTCAAATCTTCTTATGTTCTATAACAAGTGATGTTTTAAAACTGTCATGAGTTTCAAATATGAAAAACTTGAGTTTGAGAAGGGTTGTACTTGTTTGGCTTCTGGATGTGGGTATATGAGTGGAGGCACAAAAGGTGGGAAGGAGGCAACCAAACAGTGAAGGAAAGGGCTTCACAGGCAAAGACAACCAAAGCAAAGGGCCTTCGCTGACACAGGGCAGCATCTGGGGACCAGAAAGCAGCAGCCCAGCAGGGGAAAAACAGAACAGAATGGGGTCAGAGAGAGCTGCGTGGGCAGGATCCCACAAAGCCTGGAAGGGCATGCTGAAAAGGTTAAACTTATTTCCAGGGCTGCGTGAAGCTACTCAAGGGTTTAAAAAAGCACCATGATCTAATTTTTGTTTTGAAAAAAATTGTGTTTGTGGCTGCAATGTGGAGACTAGGCTATAAGAAGGTAGGCTTAGAACTAGGAAGGTCAGTCAGCAGACTATTGGTGGAGTCTGCGTGAAAGATGATGGAGCTCGGATGCTTTCAAAGTTATCACAGAATACCTGGCACAGAGTAAGTGCTTAACAAATAGCAACAATTACTATCATAGTTAATCCAAGGAAGATCTCCATGGCACCTCTCTAGTGCTCTTCCAGGGCATGGTTAGGGACCACAGCCACTGCCTTAACTAACTTGCTTGCTGTGGCCCTTATTTTCCCAAAGAGCCTGAAGCATTTCGCCAACTAACACTAGCTTGTTCATAACTATAATTGTTTTTCTGGGAAAAAAAAAAAAAAACATTTAGCGCACTGTTGAACCTAGTTATTTGATACTAACAATAGAACTTAAAATATTCTGATATTGGCAAAAATTGTTTAATTGTAAAGTGTTCAGAGTCAGGAAGTGAATTACAATTGCTGTGCACAATGAAGGGGATAGAGTCTTTTTCCCTGAAAAATTGTTATTAAATAGGCAGCATATCTTTCAATTAGTATATTCTTGAAATCATAAAACAAGAGTATTTTAAAATAATAAATATGTAAGTAAGGAAAAACAAAACAAGAGAAACTTCATAATATCCAACACATTATAGTGAGAAAGCTTTCTCAAAAAACAGTGAGCAATATTAAGCAGGACTTATCACTTTGTAACTTAAAACAAATATCACAGATAAATGTTACATATGATAGAAAGCCACGGTATTGAAACATATAGCTATAATGGAAGATGCAATTCCATAAAAGTTTAATTCTTGTATAATTTAGGAAGAAAACTTCAGGTTTCTAATTTAAACTATGGTCTCAATAAAGACATCACAGCGGCAGAAAATTGTCTAAATTCGGCAAAAGAATAAAAAGAATGAGCATAACAGAATGTTGAAATAGCGTGATTAACCTCTGGTTTAGAAAGAGACTCTCAGAAAGACTGTATTGTTGCACAGATTTCTTTTAGTTTAAGGCCCATGAATAGGTTCTCCATCTAAACTATCATATCCTTTAGGGATTAAGAGGAAAACTTGTGGGTAGAGCAAATTAAATAGTACATTTTATTCTATCTTGTAGTAAAGAACTAGAATATAATGAATCTATAGGAAAGAACAGAGGTAAACCCTGGCTCTGTTTTTAATAAAATCTAAATGGAAGAGGACTGCCAACACATAATGATTACGTAAAAAATATTAAACAATTTGTATAAGGGGACAGGTGTATCATGTTTTGCATATTAAATGTTTCTAAAATTTGACCAGTAAAATAGTCATTGAAAAAGGTGGACATTTCTACTTCGACTTTTGTTGCAGACCCTTCTGAGTAGCCTGGGCCCAGATCCCACTCAGAGAAGCACAGGACCCACACCCACAGATAGGTTCTCTCGTGGGTAACCAGATTTACAATATACCTAGGCTGCTTTTCACTGAGAACTCCCTCACCCTGCAAATGCTTTCTGTGACTTCCTAAAATCCATGCTAAACCTTGCAGGGATCAGTGTAAAGCCTCAACCACTTTTGCCTTTTCATTTGCTAATATCCTTCTTCTGTGATGTGATTAGGGGCATGGGCTCCTTTTGTTGTAACCTGGTGCATAGTAGTGAGGACCATCTTGTAACGTGAGGAGATATATAGAATGGAGGCCACAGCTTTTGCTCCCCTTGAGAGAAAAGTCATGCTGCCATCCTTTTTCCTCCACCGGACTCGGTAGTCCATGTGTATGTTTTCTTTGTTTTGTTTTGTTTTTTGTTTTTTTTTTTGCATTATTTTTTAATATTTGTCCTTTATTTTAATCGTTGTTCTTGTACAGTTTTCTGTCTTTTACTCCCATCCCAGCCCACTGCCCCAGCCCTCCCCACCTCCCTCCCATTTCCAACCTCCCTGGTTTTTGTCCATGTGTCTTTTATACTTGTTGCTCTAAACCCTTCCCCTTTTCCTCTGAAATTCCCTCCCCTCTCCCCTCTGGTGTCTGTCAGCCTGTTCTCAATTTCAGTGTCTTTGGTTATATTATGCTTGTTTGTTTGTTTTGTTGATTAGGTTCCTGTTAAAGGTGAGATCATATGTTTTATTTCATCCATAATGATGAGGACACTGCTAGCCAGTGTCCACATCAGACTTTCATTTTACTAGACATGTAGTTTTTTCTTTCCATTGCTTTAGTTATATTTTGTCACTTTAGCTTAGTTTCTTTGCTGTCTAGTATCTTTTAAACAATTAAGTATTTAAATACTTTACCTAGAAACTTGTCACAAATTCTTTTTAACACAAGCAGGTACCACTAATTAAATTTCTTGAATCACTTGTAACATTCAGAGACCCTCTTAAAGAAGCTAGCTAATATGTGTGATATCTGGAGGCAGAGCGCCTTCTCTAACAAAATGATTTGGGTTGCATGGCAAATGAGAGCAGTTCTTGCTTTACATATTCAATGTTCTAGCCACAAACAGGAATCACAAAAATCACCCCATTACCATCAAAGATTGAAAAATAGTGATACCTCTACATATTTGTATGAAGCACTGAATGTTATTCAGAAATTTTGCCTAACTGTAAACCCATTCTTTTCACGTGAGAGATATTGCACATGATTGCTCTTTATTTCCCTCCCCAATTCTATAGCTTAATATAAATGATCAATTCATTATACAGTACATATCATAAAATATATACAGCTTTTGCATTTTCATTTGTGTGCCACTATGTCCATACTGTGTTTTAGAAACACCATAGGGAGCAAAAACGAATGACCTTTTCTGCTATTCTTTTTATCCTGGGTTTGATTTTTTCTTTTATTTCCCCTAGAGAAATTCAGAAAATATAAATTAGAATGCGGATTCCTAGGATAATGGCTTCTTGCTTTAATTCAGTCAATAAATCAGTGCTTTCTCTGCCAAAGAGTGTGTATCCTTAGAGAAGATAAATGGGCTCACTACCTGTGCAGAGCTAGGTAGGAATATAATTGATAAAATTTTGACGTGGTGTATAGCTGCTGGTTGAAATGCCAACAGAAGCTTTAAGGTGTTGAGTAGAGAAAGCAAAAGAGAATAAATGAATAGAAGAAATGAACAGTTATATGCTATAGCAGAAACAGTGTGGAACCAAATGCTGCTTGCACATAGAATAGAAAACTGTATACTTGAATACACAGCTTAGCTTCCTTTGGTTCCTCTTAATCTACCTCCACTCGTTCAGTCAATGAGGAAGACCAAGACTTGTACTCATCTCCAAACCATACTACTATTCCCATTCTTCTCTCTATTTTATTCTAAATGATCTCTGGGTAAATCATCATCATCTCTTAACTGGTCATCTTTCTTCCACTCTGAAGCGGACCCAATCCAACACTATAGCCAAATCCAAACACAGAAGACAATTATCTTCACCTTGCTGGATGTTTTTACTCCCCCTGCATTAAATCATTTCATGTCTACTGATATAGTTCAAATAAAATCTAAATTATGTACCAATTTTTTCAATCCCAGTATCACCTGTGCCCATATTCTTTTGTTTTTGCATCATGCACCCCTCCCACGCCTTGTCTCTTAATTTCCAGCCATAGCTGGCCTTTCTCCTCTGAAAAGTTTGTTTCTACCCTGTTTTTTGCCCCAGTGGCTGTGCGTTTCTTCTCTCAGATACTCTTCCTGATTTTTGCATCCCCTAAATGTTCTTCCTTTAGCTGTTTCTTATCATTAGATTTTAGTTTAACTTTTACCTTCTTGTAAAGAACTTTCCCGATCCTCTGATCTTAAGTAGCCCTCTTTTTCAATCTAGTGCATTACTTTATTTCTCTGTGTAATGCTCATTAACAAAATACATATTCTTTATTATTCCTGTTTTTTGTTTAGTTATCACCTGCATCTTTTCCTCCATTAACTCGATGAAAAGCTCCATGAGAGCAGGAACCTTTCCTGTTTTGCAGACTATTCTACCTCCAGGTTCAGGATAACTTACATAGGCCCTGGCTGGTGCGACTCAGTGGATTCAGTGCTACCCTGCAAACGAAAAGGTCACCAGTTTGATTCCCAGTCAGGGCACATACCTGGGTTGTGGGTGAGGTCCCCAGTTGGGGGTACATGAGAAGGACTCACACATGGATTTTTCTCTTCCTCTTTCTCCCTCCCTTCCCCTTTCTCTAAAAATAAATAACAGAAAAAATAATAAAAGTTCTCAGTAACTATTTTCTGAATAAATAAACAGTGCATTCTTACCCCTCGTCTTCACCCCATTATATTAGGGCTGTCTGTGACCTGCCAGAATTTCCCCTACTTAACTCCTTTGGGCCTTTTTCATCAGTTCTGGGCAGAGATGTTGGGTGGGCTCATAGAGTATTTATGATTTTTAATTTGGCCATTGTTATTTGCATTGACTTATTGCAATTAGAATTTACTAAATATAGAAATACTAAACACATAATAAGAACAAAAACAACCACTAGCTCATGTGTAATTTTAAAAATCTAAACAAATGGAAGAAATATTTAGTCCATGCACTTGAAAATCATGCTAATGTTGCCTAAGTAATCCTCTTCTTTGATATTTTCACTGTGTATCTCTGTATATTTGTTATCTATTACATGAAACCTTAAACATTATGCATTTTAGTTATGTGCATACCTAGTGCTATAACTAAATATTAAAAAAAGTGATTCCTTTTATTTACTTTTCTTATTTAGACATTTCCGAAAAGTCTATTTTGGGTAAGACTGCCTGTCTAAAATTTTTTAATTAAATTTATGGGGAGCACTATTTAATAACTTTATACATATATGACTTTTAGGATGGCTATTACCAGTAAGATAATAAATAACAAGTGTTGGAGAGGATATGGATAAAATGGAATTCTTCCTATTAAGTTTTTGACACCTGAATTTAGAAGGTTGACAAGCTACAATATCGTCTCCTCTAGAGGACACAGTTAGAGGTAGACTGACTATACAAGTATCTAGTGTCTCTCCAAATATTCACCAAATATCTGTGTGCTACTGTCTGTACTCTTACCAAACATTACTACAATCAGTCCTTTAAAAGGGAGATGTTATATATTTCAGGCAAACTTTATACCTGAAAGAATTCAAAATTACACACGATATAAATATGGGTGTAATTATATAGCAAATAGTTCCAAACAAAATAGAACTTCAGAATTTTTTGCCTGTAAGTTTCTGTTAGAAATCACTAGAAGGTAAAAGTAGATTGGGGGAAAGTAATAGAATAATATCCAAAAATTAAGTCATTTGATGTTTATTCCCCAAACCCAGGACTATTCACTGGCTTGGCACATACTACATACTCAATAAATATCTGCTGAGTTATTAAGGAATCATCTTGCCTTTTTTTTTCTATATAAAAGTACCACAAGTACGTATCAGATAAAGAAATTCATGAATGTTTATAGTATTGCATTATAACACTGACATTTATTTTAAAATATCTCTGGGTTCTAATTGTGATCTGCCAATGTCACATCTTGAACATGCCAGAACTCTGTAATTCTATGTTAGCTCCCCATTATTAATAGTTAACAGTTCCCTTTTTAAAGGAATGATCATAAGTGCAATTGAGGCTTGAATGGAACTGACCCACAGGGATATATTATCCTTGGGTTCAGAGCTATAACTATTCTTTGCAGAACTTGGCACAGTTTGCACCTCTGCCTCTTTGAATCATGGTCAGTGCCTGTGCTCATAAAGAACCACCCCCTTTCTGGTTGCTCAATGCCAGATTCTTCCTGCTGCTACAGTATCCCGGCAGGCCAAAGCTATGTAGCATCTTTTAACATGGATAGAGTTTGTCGACATTGTCAATCCTCTATATTTATGAAGCGTTGCATTTGTGGGGATAAAACATAGCCAAATCTGTGTTGTTTTCAGCCTGCCTTTTCTGTAACTGTCATTTCTTTGGCTTGAAGTGGATAATGCTTTCTTTCCAGGGAGCATATTTAGCTTCTTTTCAGAATGGAGTCTGGAAGGGATTTACATTCTCACACTAAACAGACTTCTTTTTCTAAGAGTATCAAAAATCAGCAGAATTACAAGAAAGAAAAAGAGGGGAGAAAGTATGTAAAAAAGTCAATTTTTTAATTCTTTCAAAACACAGTAGGATTAAAAGTTTTGACACATTAGCTCGTGTATATGGCATTCGCTGTATTTGAGATCAATTAAAAATAATACCTGCTTTATAAGTACATAAATGTGTCACCAATTCATCTCTGCAAATGTTATGACATTCAGAAATACATACGCTTTTGCACAACATGGAGTTCAAAAACTACCTGCAGTGTGGTAGCAGAACTGCACAAAATTATAAGAAATAAAACCCCGAAAATGTACATTCAGCAGCCTAGAGCAGGAGCATCCCGGTCTCAAAACCTTCACCCATTATTGCTTTCTGACAGTAAATTCTACACGAGTAACTATCACAGAGAATATGTGTATCTCTTTTTTAAGATTTTATTTATTTATTTTTTAAAGATAGGAGAAGAGAGGGAGAAAAAGGGAGTGAAACATTGATTGATTGCCTCTCACATACCCCCATCAGGGGATATGGCCCTCAGCCCACACATATGCCCTGATCAGGAATTGAACCTGCTACTTTTCAGTTTGTGGGATAATGCCCAAGCCAGTAAGATACATGAGTAGGGGTGAGAATATTTGTACCTTAAGATAACATTCCAATAATGCTAAATCACAATAAAGCCATGAACACATGTAAGGACAAAACACGCAGCTGATAACTTTCTGTTTGAGGTTGATCAGGAGTAAAAAAGTGACAGAAAGCTAACAATGATAACTTTATGAATCAAACTCTATTTACCATTGCTTAAAAATATTACTTTCTGCCCTGGCTGGTGTAGCTCAGTGGATTGAGCACGGGCCTGCGAACCAGAGGATCGAGGTTCGATTCCCAGTCAGGGCACATGCCTGGGTTGCAGGCCAGTTCTCGGCAGGGGACACACGAGAGGCAACCGTACATTGATATTTCTCTCCCTCTCCTTCTCTCCTACCCTTCCCCTCTAAAAGATAAATAAATAATAAATAAAATCTTTAAAAAAATATTACTTTCTTATTTTAATAATAAAACACAGGCTGACAGCTGTAGGGGGAGGTTGGGTGAGGGTAGAGGGATAAGCAAAAAAGAAAAAAGAAAAAATATCCTGGACACAGACAACAGTATGGTGATTGCTTGGGGAGTGGGATGGTGAAAGGTGGAGGAGGGTAAGTGAGGGATAAATGGTGATGAAAGGAGACTTGATTTAGAGTCGTGAACACAATACATTATACAGATGGTGTGTTATAGGATTGTGCACCTGAACCCTGTATAATTTTGTTAATCACTGTCACCACAATAAATTCAATAAAAAGGAAAGTAAATAATAAAAAATAAAAGTGTTAAGGAAGGATAATTAGCTATTTATTAAGGATACAGTATTATTGCTACTTAATGGGCTATTTCATTGGCTTCATAAGAAAATAAGTATTGAGGGTTGAATTTGCAGAAAGTCTAGTCACTTAGTGAAAGAAAATATAAAATGAGTTTTTCCTTATTCCAAAGAAAAAAATTCCACTAATTCAAACAGTGTCTTTAAAAGTAAATTAAGTTAGAAATAAAATATTTTAAAAGTAACCTGCTTGTTATATAGGTATCACTCAGGTACCTTTTTCTTGTTTTAGAGTAATTTTTCTTTCAGGTGTTCTACTTTTTATTTTATAACATCACGACTGTTTTTATTTGCACACACAAAGAGCTAAAAACATACAGATGATGTAGGATAATAAGAATGCAAACATTATAAGAGCATTAATCATGTAAACAGTTCAGCAAATATCCGTACCGTTGCAGTCCATTTGCTCTTTTTTGTTGTGTTCTATATAACTGGATTATGATGAACTATGGTCTCACATCATTCATCAGCAACTGGATTATAGCTGTATTGCAATTTGCTTAATTGGTATCAAAGCAAAAATCAGGCTGTACTGGACAGGCTGTTAACAGAATGTAACAAAGGGAAAAATGTCATCTCTAGCAAATCTGAACATCACAATATAATGCTATACCTATCAAAGCAAGGGGATGGGTTTTAAATGCCACGACAAATAATTAGAAACTGTGAGCATGATCTGTGCTCACTCAGAAAGTGTTCTGTTAAAGTCCTTTGCACTTCTGGATAGGAACTTTGAATTTTTAAATCATATATTAATAAAAAATACTAAAGAAAAGAGATAATATTGTGCCATCAAAAACAGAAAGTTAAATTTTCATGCCTTGGGAGCAAAAGCATAATTTTTTTAACTGAAGCACTCAAAATGAATAAAGTTACCTCAAGATGAACAAGAGTTGCATTTTTCATCATCAGAATTCAAATTGCTATCCACTCTGAAATGTAAGATGAAAAACTAGTAACTGATTTATAAAGGGCCATATTTTAGTTGGAGTCTTGACCCCTTTTTTCATTGAATAATTGCAAGAAGAATTCTTAAAATTCATTAATTGGACAAAGTCACAGGCTTTCAAAGATCTATTTTATTCACACACATGCACACACACACCGTATACCTATGTCTCTCTACTCATATTCATGTAAATATAGTCTAATGCAAACTTTCTAAAATCTACTTGAAAATGGAATATCAGACTTGAAAATTAAATAATAGGTTTCTCATGCATAAGTGTAATTATTTATAAGTTTTACTTGCCTAATTATATTTTCAAAATCTTGTCTTAAAAAGCAAATGAATTCTTTCATCATATACTGATAGCAGAGAAAGATATTTCAATTAACTTACAACTGAAAATTAACTTGCATTTTAAAAAGAAAAGATAATTTATAAAATGATACTTCTCATGTAAAACCAATATAAGTGTAAGGTGTATTATATGCTTCATTGAATATGCTCTTCCCTACATACTCTGCATTAACACTTATCTGTGTCCAAGTACACAAATACAAGTATGTGAAAGCAAGAGTAAACACTCTTATTCCTCCAATAAGTAATAGTTGAGTTTTACTAGCATGGTTTTATGCTATTCCATTGGACAAGTTCAAAAAGGACATCACAGATTCATTGAACATTACGGCCAAAAGGGAATTTTGAGGTCTTTTAGTACAAACTCATCATGCAGTTTAAAATGTCAATCAAAATATATTTAAATACATTATAGATGAATATTTTCATCAAGCAGGTCTTATGATAATATACATACACATTGAGACACACATTAGTCATTCTCAATTTTCACTGCATATTACAATCACCTAAGAATTTTTTTAAAAATACCCATACCTGGGATCCCTATCTCCAGAGAGTTTATTTAATTTGATGAAGTCTGGTCATTAGTGTGTTAGAAAATTCACCATCGGTATATTTCTAAAGCGCATACTAATGTGTAGCTAGGGTTGACAACCACTGACCCACATAAATCATATAAGTAGTCACTGTTAGAAGAGGATATCAAAATGCAAATGCAAAATGTCAGAAATAAGCAAAGTCTATTTCCAAGTTAAAACAAATTGTTAATATTGCAAACCAGATTCATACATGTAAATTCATATAAACAGTTTTTCCATGTTTATTAAATGAATCATTATGCATACATATTTTTAAATTTTAAATTAAGGCTATTTTACATTACTATGACATCGAAGTTGTTAAAAAGCACTTTACAAACATTAATTGTGCTTCACAATATCACTATAAGCTACATACTATTATTTCTGTTTTACAAATGGGAAAACACAGGCATGAAGAGGCTAAACTAATTATCCACAGTCATGCAACTAATAAATGTTACAGCTGGGAAAATAAGAGGAGATTTTAATACTTAATTTCCTTATCTAATAACGTTTCTGTAAGGAATGGGATAAAATACTGAAAAAATGTTTTCAATGTAGTGCTTTTTCTTTTAGAAGATGCTCTGTCATGGTCTACAATATTTATTATGTAGTTTCTGTGGCTAGGGTACCATGCCAGACGCAGTGAAGGTAAAACAGTACAGAGCCAAGAATCTCCATTTCACCTACTGAATCAAGAACTTTCATACTACAACCATGCAAAGGCTTCATTTCTTTAATATGAAATTTTCTCCTTTCTTTTCTTTTGATTCAAATGGGCCTCATTCAGCACCCTGACTGACCTGCCTCTCTCTCCCTTGTATGCCCACTCCTTTAATCATGAAGCCCTCAGAACAATAAGGTTCTGGTCAGCATCAAATAGTCTTAGGAAAAAAGTCTCAGGTCTGTTCACCATAGAAGAAGAGTTTCAGTCAAACTCAAGGTAACATCCAGGCTTCAGTTGCATTTCATGCAACTGAAAAGCAAAAGGACCCCACCAACCATACCCTTGTGAGACCAGATGAGGTACTCCATGGCTGACACCAGTACCAGATGCAATGATCAACTAGCCCTTACCGTCACACCCACCAATCAATAGAAACCAGGACGCTAACCCCGATCCTAACTCCCTTAGCCCCCCAAAACCCATCCCCTAGAAGCTACTGGGGAGCCAGGTTTTAGAACTCTAGTTTACCTGTGCCTCTAGGTTTGGTGCCGTGTCCGTCAAAATAAACTTTTACTTTCTTTGCTGCAAACACCTGTACTTATTGGGCTGTGGTATGCACAGGCAAATGGACTCCTTCAGTTTGAAAATAATGTCATGTACAGGACCAAGAGTATTTTTTCTAAATATAGGACCAGCTGGCCAGGCAGCTAAGTTGGTTAGAACATTAGCCTGACAGTCAAGGTTGAAGGACAGGTCTCCGGGCATATACAAGAAGCAACCAATGAAGGCATGAGTAAGTGGGTCAACAATCAACAAATTTCTCTCTCTCTCTCTACCTCTCTCCCTCTCTCTTCCTCTCTCTCAAATCAATTTTATATATAATTGATTTAGAAATTGATTTTATATATGAAATTGATTTGAAATCAATAGATAATTGATTTCTATATACATATATTGCCAAGAAATTCCATCTGAGATGAATACCTATGAAGTAAATAACCATACAAACATTATGTATGCTAAGAGCCAAACCTGTGGTGAAGAAAGAACTATATGGATTCAGAGTTAATTTTGGGAAAAGTTTGAAATCAAATTGATATGAAGACATGAAATAATTCAAGGCCAAAATATGTACAAAATGTTTGGTAATTATTAGTTCCTTTATCTCTTTTGATGCTGGTAGCCTTGCAAGAGTATAGATGAAAAGGTTGGGAAATGTGGTCAGGGCCAAGGGTGAAGAGACTTGAATAGCAGTCTAAGAAGTTTGAATATTACCTCCAGGCAAAAGGCAAAGCTATTGAACATCTGTACTAGAGGTACATCAAAGGCAAAATACTACGTAGAAATATTAATCTAAAACATAATTTGTAAGAAAGATTCAAATGGGAGAGATTAGAGGTGAAGAGACTAATTAGGATACAAATTTGGGGGTGAAGTGGAGAAACACCTGGTCAGTAACAACGGTGCCCTGACTGGTGTGGCTCAGTGGGTTGAGCATCATCCCGCAAACCCAAAGGTCACTGCTTCAGCTCTGGTCAGGGCGCATGCCTGGGCTGGAGGTGTGCAAGAGTCAACTGATTGTTTCTCTCATGCATCAGCATTTCTCTCCCTCCCTTTCTCCTTCCCTTCCCCTCTTTCTAAAAGTAAATAAATAAAATCTTTAAAAAAAAACAGCAAGTGTGGGAATAGAAGGAAACACATGAATTAGTAAGGTCTTTGGGAGAAAACAACAACAAAAAAAAAACATTAAAAGACTTTGTGAATAACTGACAATAGGAAGAGATGAATTTGAAGATGATAAAATCTGTCAGTGTACGAATATTCTATATGGCATCTAGCCAGGTGTTAAATATATTTTGTAATGGAATACTCCCTTTTACAAGTGGCAGCCCATTTCATAGTAGGATGGTCTTGATTACTACAAAGCTGGTTGCATTTGGCAACAATTTCACCTAATGTAACTTTTATCCTTTGGTTCTAGGTTTGCACTTATACTACTCTAGTTCACAAATACAAATTATTATTTCTTCTCCAAAGGTTCAGATAGTAAGTATTTTAGGCTCTGGAAGACATATGGTACCTGTCACAATTATTCAGCATGCTGTTGTGGGGAGAAAGTAGCCATAGACAATACACAATGTGAATGAACGTGGCTTTCTTCCAATGAAACTTTGTTTACACAAACAGATGGCAGGTAAGTTTTGGCCCAACAGCCACAGTTGGCTGACCCCTGCTGTAGCTCGTAACTATGTTTAACCTATTTTAAGGCACATTTTATCTTTCAAACTTTCTACAAATTCCTCTTCTCCAGCCTACACACACCCAGGTCCTTTGACTATTTCTGATATGACAGGATTTTGAATCATACTTCTGAGGTTTCAGCAATGCACCCATGTATTTTATAGACTGTGACACTCATAATATAATAAGTCCCCTCAAAATGGTCAAACAATTGAGAGGGATTATTGACTTCCTTTACTGGACACTGTAGTCCACTAACAAATTCTATGACTGAATAAACTATTCATGACAGCTATATTTTTCTGTTGATTCATGCATCAGATTAAGACTCCTCTCCACACTTTGAGAAGATGAGCTATTGTTGAGGCTGCTCTCCTTGATGTCTAGTACTCTGACTCTTATGCACTGTAGGGACAAGATTAGTATAGGCCAATGTATGCTTGGAATTCTAGATAAGCAGATACTTAATGAACTGGCTTTTTTTCTCCAAAAGCCTAGACCAAGGTCTGCCTTCTCTGTATCAGATTTTCAGATAGTTTCCAGTTCTGGTGAGTTTCTATTTGTCCTTTAGGCTAGAAAGGATCTGTGGAGTAATGATCACGTAGCCTGAGCCAAGACTAATCCACGCTGTGTTTAAACTATCCAGAAATAGAGGAGACATTTACTGAGACAAGAGTTCCATCCCCACCCTCTGGAGATCATGAACTCCCAGGAGATTTAGTTCAATGATGTCTGCTATTGAATCTGCATCCTTTGATCAAAGAGTAAAATTTAAAACTGTCAAGGTCCTGTATTATGTATGCTTTTTAAAAATTGAGCTTTAGCAAAGATTTTCTGAATAACTGGTGCTGTTACTACAACCAACCATTTTACCAAGTCAGCTTTTCTATTTGTCTTTGTAGCATTTATCACTAGGTGAAACTATATTTCTTTCCTTCCTTCCTTCCTTTCTTTCTTCCCTCCTCCCTTCCTTCCTCCATTCCTTTGTATTCTTTCTCTCTCAGTAGAGTATAAGCTCCTAAGAGCAAAGACTTTTTTGGCCTAGTAGCTGCAATGTTCCAGGAACTGTTTGGATCAGTGGTGAAGAAGACCTAGGCTTTGCCCTCAAGGATCAAACTTTGGGAAAGCAAGAAAACTGTGAATAAAATTATAATATATAGATATTTCTAGCATGTTTGGCTCTAATGTAATGCCCCTATAGTTTGTTTGTTTTTTTTTTTTTTTTTTGCATTAACCACTATAAAACTTCTTCACTTTTTAATTGATAAGCTTAACTCTTTATGACTATTCTAGTTATCTGATACTGTTACAAGGGTCCTAAAATTGAATTGAAACAACAGATACTTGCTCCTGAATCAGTAATTCAGACAAGCCTCTGATCCTTTTGGTGTCAGCTGAGACTTGGGCAGACCAGAATCAAATGAAGGCTGACACTCTCACAAGTCTGGAGATTGCATTTGGCTGTTGACTAGAACACAGATTAAGGCTGTTGGTCAAAATTCCTAAATGCGACCTTTCCATGTGGCCTCACTTGCCTCATGATACAACACAGAGACTGATTTCAAAAAGGGGCATTCTCAGAGAGAACTTAGCAGGAACTGTGGTACCTTTTCTAACCTAGCCTCTTAGTCATGCAGTGACAATGGTGCCACCTTTAGTTTCTCAGAAGAAAGATTAAGACCAGCCACTCTTTCAGAGGAGAGACAACAGTGTCCAATTTTTTTATGAGAGGTGTGTGGACATGTTTTGAAGTCACTGTAGTTTGTCTTCTGTGCACCACAAATTACTTACATTTTTCCAACAAGAAAAATAGTGCATCTCTTCATAAGGCCTCCCAAAAGGCCCTACAGCAATGAGCTTAAGCTTGTTTTCCAGGGTTTCATACCTGTCGTAGGTCAAGTTGACTTGAGTCTCTTGTGGTACAGTCACTTGACTACAGCTCTTCAAGAAGTTTATGTTAATCTGAAGAACCCAAATTAACTAAAAGTCATCTGATACCTCATACACCAAACAAACAGTGGTGCAACAGGCATAGGATAAACACTATAAATATACCCAGTCAAAAAAAAAAAAAAAAAAAAAAGGACAGGACACTACACAACCAGGGGCAGTCCCTACAACCCAGAGCCCAGGGAAATTATTCAAACCAGGCAATCCTAAACTTGTTTTCCTTTCCTCTCCTCTCTCTCTCTCCCATGGAAACCAGAACAGGGCCTCAGCCCACTTTCTCTCTACCTGACGCCAACGGTGTTTGCTCCCCTGGACCTTGTGAGACAAAAAAACCTGGAACTGTGAAAAAAACAGAGTTGGACCCAAACAGGGGGCATCTCAACACCTGAGACAGTGGAAGCTGTGAACACCAGGAAACCCGAAGGAGACTCCACCACTGAATCTCACAAGTATTCGACCACAGAAGTTCACACCATAAACCCAGGGAGCCAGTACAGATCAATTTAAGAAGCTGAGGCTAACAAGAAAAGTCTCACAAACAATGGGAATACAAAGAAACAATCCCCAAAAGAAAGGAAAGGAGGAAGCCCCAAAAAGAATGCTAAATGAAATGGAGGCAACTCAACTATCAGATATCAAGTTCAAAGCAATTATTGTCAGGAAGCTCCATGAGCTCTCAATGAGCTACCAGAAACTACAGGGAAGCTACGATGAACTCACTGCAAACTATATCAACATGAAAAAGGAAATAGAAACTATCAACAAGGGCCAAGAGGAAATGAAGAATATAATTTCTGAACTGAAGAACACAGTAGGAGGAATGAAAAGCAGAACGTATGAAGCAGAAGATCAGATCAGCGAGTTGTAGGACAAAGTAGAAAAAAAACACCAAGAAAGAGCAAGAAAAGGAAAAGAGGCTCAGAAAGAATAAAGAGGGATTAAGAGAAATGAAAGACAATATGAAACGTAATAATATCCATATAATAGGGATACCAGAAAGAGAAGAAGAGCAAGGGATAGAAAACTTTTTTGAAAAAGTAATGATGGAAAGCTTCCCTAATTTGATGAGAGAAAAAGTCACACAAATCCAGGAAACACAGAGAGTCCCAATCAAGAGGAACCCAAACAGGCCCAGTTCAAGACACATCATAATTAAAATGGCAAAATTCCAAGACAAAGAGAGAATCTTAAAGGCGGCAAGGGAGAAAAAGGAAATAACATACAAGGGAGCCCTAATAAGGTTAGAAGCTGACTTCTCAATGGAAACGCTCCAAGCCAGAAGACAATGGCAAGCAATATTCCAAGTAATGAGAACCAAAGGCCTGCAACCAAGACTACTTTACCCAGCAAGGCTTTCAATCAAGATAGAAGGACAAATAAGGAGCTTCCCAGAGAAAAGAAGTCTAAAAGAATACACCTCTACCAAACCAGTTCTGCAAGAAATACTAAAGGGACTGCTTTAAGGAAAGGAAGGAAAAGAGAGAGAGGGAAAGAGGAACACAGGTACGAAAATGGTAATGAATCAGTACCTATCAATAATAAATTTAAATGTAAATGGATTAAATGCTCCAATCAAAAGACATAGAATAGCTGAATGGATAAGAAAGCATGACCCACACATATGCTGCCTACAAGAGACCCACCTCAGGACAAAAAGACCTACACAGACTCAAAGTGAAGGGCTGGAAACAAATTTTCCAAGCAAATGGACAGGAAAAAAAAAGCTGGGGTAGAAATACTTATATCAGACAAAATAGACGTCAAAAGAAGAGCCATAAAGAGAAACTCAGAAAGTCACTTCATAATACTTCAGGGAAGAAGAATCCACCAAGAAGACATAAACATTGTAAATACATATGCACCCAACATAGGAGCACCTAAATACATCAAGAAAATCTTAGAGGACTTCAAGAAAGATACTGACAGCAGCACAATTATAGTAGGGGATTTTAACACCCCACTGTCAAAAATGGACAGATCTTCCAAACAAAATATCAACAAAGATATTGTGACATTGAACAACGCTCTAGATGAAATGGACTTAACTGATATATAGAGAGCCCTTCATTCCAAAGACACTAAATACACATTCTTTTCAAATGCACATGGAACATTTTCAAAGACAGACCACATGATAGGACACAAAACAAGCCTCAACAAATTCAAGAAAATTGAAATCATACCAAGCATTTTCTCTGACCACAAGAGACTGAAACTAGAAACCAACCCCAAGGGGAAAAATTCAAAACCCTCAAAATCATGGAGATTGAATAGCATATTATTAAACAATGAGTGGGTCAAGAATGAAATTAGGGAGGAAATCAAAAAGTTTCTGGAAATAAAAAAAAAAAAAAATGAACTCACAAGGACCCAAAACTTATGGGACACAGCAAAGTCAGTCCTCAGAGGGAAGTTCAAAGTGATACAGGCCTACCTAAAAAAGAGGAACATTTCAAACAAACAACTTAACCCTACGCCTACAAGAACTTGAGGAACAACAACAAAGACAGCCCAGAGCAAGTAGAAGGAAGGAAATCACCAAGATCAGAGCAGAATTAAATGACATAGAGACTAAAAGCACAATCCTAAGGATCAATGAATCCAGGAGCTGGTTCTCTGAGAAGATACACAAAATCAACAAGCCTTTAGGCAGGCTCATCAAGAAAAAAAGAGACAGGACTCAAATAAACACAATCAGAAATGAAAGAGGAGAGATTACAACTGACACCACAGAAATACAAAGGATTGTAAGAAATTACTATGAAGAACTGTATGCCAAGGAATTTGAAAACCTAGGTGAAATGGACAAGTTTCTAGAAAAGTATAATCTTCCAAAACTCAATGAAGAAGAAGCAGAAAGCCTGAACAGACCAATAACAGCAGATGGAATTGAAGCAGTAATCAAAAAACTCCTGACACACAAAAGCCCTTAGAATTTTCTAAGAAAACTAAAAATGGATCTACCTTTTGACCCAGCAATTCTACTGCTTGGATTATATCCTAAGAACCCTGAAACACCAATCCAAAAGAACCTATGCACCCCTATGTTCATAGCAGCACAATTTACAATAGCCAAGTGTTGGAAGCAACCTAGCTGCCCATCAGTAAATGAATGGATCAAAAAACTATGGTACATTTACACAATAGGATTCTATGCAGCAGAAAGAAAGAAGGAGCTCCTACCCTTTGCAATAGCATGGATGAAACTGGAAAGCATCATGCTAAGCTAAACAAGCCAGGCGGTGAAAGATAAATACCATATGATCTCACCTTTAACAGGAACCTAATCAACAAAACAAACAAACAAGCAAAATATAACCAAAAACACTGAAATTGAGAACAGGCTGACAGTCACCAGAGGGGAGAGGGGAGGGAATTTCAGGGGGAAAGGGGAAGGGTTTAGAGCAACAAGTATAAAGGACACATGGACAAAAACAAGGTGGCAGTGGAAATGGGAGGGAGGTGGGGAGAGCTGGGGTGGTGAACTGGGATGGGAGTAAAAGACAGAAAACTGTACAAGAACAACAATTGAAATAAAAATTTAAAAAATAGGACAGGAAGTATATAGCAGTCACTGACCCATAGAGCTATCAAATTCCAGCCAGGCACTTGTTGCTAGTCCCAGTTTCTGGAAATAGTTCTCAAAACATCTTAGTGCTGCCCTCTGGGCTCTTGGTTCCACCCTTTGAGTCATCATTTCTTTTATGTGAAACACGGCTAGTGTTTGTAGCAGATTATTTTCTTTAGTCTTCTTACTGCCCATAATAGTTCCAGAGCCCAAAGGACTCTTCACTTTGTAATGTCTCTGCCTCTTTTAGTTCAAGCTGGTAGAATGTTTAAAAAAAATTAGAGAAAGTAACCAAACCCTTTAAAAAATATCTTCAGGATTAGTCTGCTCTACTTTGGGTTCCCTGGAATGCTACTGTGGAGACAGTTCTCTCAAGATTCTTACATGGCCTTCTGCCTAGTTGAAAGGGTCTACATGGTATCCCCTTAAAACTTTCTAAGGTCTTAAGAAATGTTTTTATAGTTACATCCTTGGTTTTATCTTTAAACCATGTTTTTCTGAGAGTGACCTAGATTTTAACTTTGCCCGGAAGCTGTTATTTAATTATAGCATCTTTTGCAATCAGGAGAGTCTTGGAATAAAACACCATTTTATATTTGAAATCGGCAAGCCCAGTTCTTTCTCTTTCTTTCTTTCTTTCTTCCTTCCTTTCTTTCTTTCTTTCTTTCTTTCTTTCTTTCTTTCTTTCTTTCTTTCTTTCTTTCTTTCTTTCTTTTTTCTTTCTTTCTTTTTCTTTCTTTCTCTCTTTTCCCTTCCTTCCTTCCTTCCTTCCTTCCTTCCTTCCTTCCTTCCTTCCCTTCCTTTTCTTTCTTCTTTCTTCTCTTTTGCATTTCTCTCTCACATTTTACTATTAAGCAATTTGAAGAAGCTGGGTGGCACCTTAAACACTTCTATCTAGAAAACTAGATCATCCAATTCATTAGGTATATATTTCCTTTTTACATTTTGATGAGAGGTGTTTTAAAGAAATTACAAGCATTTGTTAAAACCACCACAGTATCCAAGTGCAGTGACCATCATGATGTTAAGGAAAGATTACTGAGCCAAGAGTCTAAACACACTTTAACTCCAACTTTATCATTGACTAATAGTGTCTTATTTATGTCAAAATTTAGAAAAGAGTTTATAACAAATAAAGGTATTTATGATGGTATTCAGAAAAATTAGGCATCTATCAGGTAAATCATTTTAATAAATGTAAAAAAAGAATGACGTTTAGTCTGAAATACATGTTTATGTTGAAGTCATTATAACTTCTGCCAATATTCCTGTTTTATAAAATATTCCCCAAACATTCAATTATGAGTATACCAGAAATTAAAACAAAACCACTTTTTGAAATTATGAACAATTGATCATTTGTAATTTTCTAATAACTGTCCAGAGTTCCAATGTTCCTCAGATAATAGAAATGGCAGCTCAATTATCTTAGTGTAAGCTCCCCAACAGCTAAATTGGAACCTTTCATATACAGTAGGATTGAATTTAGGTAAAGTAGCTAAACCTTCAATTATCACCTCACCATCAATCCTGATCCTCAGTTCTATTTCAGGGAAATTAAATCATATCATGTTAGCATTATAAAAAAACCCACTGTGGTCAACTAGAAGAATGATATGTCAATACCAAAGACACATCAAGTAGGAAGCCAGACAATGAAATCATGAAGACCAGTGAGTGCCAAGATGCATTTTAGGCATTAACATTAGACAACAGAAAAATCATGGGAGAATTTCAAGCATCGAAGTATTGAGGATAAATTCAGTGGGCAATTATGTGAACATTGACTGATAGAAGTGATGAAGTGTTATATTTATTAAATAATAAGGTTAAAGCAAATATAAAATCAACTTTATATAATTTAAAATATTGGTCAAAGACAAGTCTATGATAATTGTAACAATATAATCGGTTTTAAAAAATGTAAGAATATGTGTTTTGGTTGAAAATCCTTAAGAATTCCTTATACCATGTATAGTCTTAACTGTGCCAAAAAGAAAAAGTACTTTGGAAGATTTTTCAGGATCTGTCAAAAAATGAGGAATTTTGCTACAACACATATGAGATTTAAACCAATAATCACTCCTGGCAAATCAATTGGAAAGCCTGACCAAATGCTTTTAAAGCTGCTAGCTGTAGTATACACAGCAATGAGAATAACTAAGAATAGAAGCTCCTCCTAAAAGAGACAACCAGGGTCTTTGAGAGAAAATGAAACTTATTTTGAATTTATGGTGATAGGCTAGAGTTTGGGGTATGATCTGTCGCTTACTGTTAACAGTGTTAACAAAGATAACAAACAGGAGGTAAGAGTGACTATTTTACTTTTAAAGACATTTCAAGTGATTATTTTTCCTAAATTAAAATAAAATTCACATGAAAAACACAACAAAAGTGACTCCAAAAAATATATATGGATATTAGAATCAGAAAATAAAAGTATTTGTATGACTAAAGAAAAAAGATTCACAAACAAGTTAAGTCCAAAACTAATTTTTGAGTGACTATTTTTGGTCCATTATTGATATGGTATAATTTTTTCTAAAGGGATAATTTAACACAATTAGCCATTATCCGAACCCAATATAAACCACTAATTTTGGTGTTTTTTACAATATCGAAGCATTAGAACACTGGAAAAAAGAAATTAAGAAATAACATGTAGTGCTAGATAGTGTAATAAAAAGCAGTAAAAAATCATGCTATATGTGATCACAATGTATGTATAGTAATATTTTGTGTTAATAATTTTAACATAATGTAAAATTCATGGTTCATTTCTGAATTCCAGTTGCTATAACAGTGGCTGATTGACGTTTCCTCAAATTTGAAAAATAACTAAAAACTTACAAGAAAGCTAGTGTAATTCGATGTTATAACATTGAAACACATGTTGTATTAAATCTCTTATTATAACTAATAACACGAATGGGATAAACATATACTAGTTTATTAAGTCCCTATATGCTTGTTATATTGTTAATTCAAAGTTGTTGAACCTTGAACAGAACATCCAGATATGCACAATAACAATGAAATTCAGTAGTTTTGGATATTTTGCCAACTATCATTTATCTTTGATATTTTTTATAAGTTTCACTGTTTTAAAAATTGTAGCTTTATACACTTTTATATTTTGTGATTAGGAAGGTATGTTTGTCCAAATAGGAGGAAAAAACACATATTTAACAATATCCTAGTTTCATTTGCACATACACATTCACACACACACACCATGTAGGCCTCCATTCTCCCCACTGGCTTTGTGAATTTTCTAGGTAGGATATTTTAATTTTTCCAGACTAGACTCTTTTTTGCATCTCCCAACTCTAGCTTTATATTTGTCATCTCTACTTGAATGTTTCACATATACTTCAAACTTACCATATCAAATATAAAACTATTGCCATCCTCCCCAATTTGTTAAGGTACTTCTTATTTATATCGCTGTAGAAAGCACCTCTAGTCACTTGGTTATCAATATCATCTGGTAGTTGAACTCAACACACCCAATCCATCATTCAAATAGATTCTATGTTCAATATATACTTTAAAACTCTATTTATGCTACCAATACTTAATCTAAGCCACAATCATATTTAATATATATATATATATATATTTAACTTCTAATTCAGTAAATATTGATATGTATAATGGGCATATCAAAAGCTCTTTGGAGTCATCATATTTAAAATCAAAACATTCAAATAGATACACTAGACCATAAGCTCTAAAAGTCTGGGCATCATCTGTTTTTCTCACCTGTTTTTATACACCACCACTTTTATACAGCATAGTGTCTGGCACCAGATATTTGTTGAATGAATTAGTGCACAGTTGATGAATTTGGAGTAAGAACTAGCTTGCTGGAAGTTAGATAGGGTGACTCACTAGGAAATATCATCAACATGGGTAAACAATATTTTACAGGGGTTACTCAGCAAATTAAATGAGATAAACAGGAAGGGTATTAATGAAGGAAGCAAGGCCATAAGATTGTTTCAAGGTGTGGGATTTGGCCCTGTTCAATTTACATGTCCTCGTAGTTATGTGCGCAAGATTGTGCACTAGATGAATTCCTTTTTTTCCCCCCCAGGTTGCAATACATGTACGCCATGTTTGGGATCCTTTGATAGTCCTTTTCCAGTTGCTCCTCCCACACTTCTGATAGAAACTCATAACACATGGATTAAGCATTTTTAAGTCTGATTGCCTTTGGGATGTCTTCAAAGCACAAAGTATGCTTCTGGCTCCGTGTGTATCATGGCTGTAAAGAAAATATGTACTAGTTAGACAAGTTGAAATGTCAACCACTGTTTTAAGATAGTCATAAATGAAACGAAATTTCCTTCCTCCAGTTTGCAATGGGAAAGCAATAGCAATTACTTATTTCACTGCCTGAGAAAGCACCAGTAAGGAATGCAGCACGGTGGGAGACCCAAATTCTTCCAAGTGAGTATGTGCAAAGCCAAGAAGGGAGCAGTCTGGGTGAGCAGTTTCAAGGGTGCAGTGCCATTCACTCTAGAATAAACCTGTGCTTTATTCCACCAGGTTTAAACTTGTGTGTTTAAACATGTGCTCTGGGTATTTTTTATCTGAATTTCTCTCTGTCTCTGTCCTTTCTCTCTCTCTCTCTCTCTCTCTCTCTCTCTCTCTCTCTCTCTCTCTCTCTCTCTCTCTCTCCCCCCCCCCCTCTCTCTTAAGCTCTGATTTGAACTGCCAGCTCTGATATTTTTAGGCGACTTTGCTGCTGCCTTAATTCTTATTAAGGTCAGTCCTGCCTGGCCATGTAGAACACATGTGGCTAGCGCTCTGATGGCTGCCACTTGCCAATTTAGAATTAGAAATGTTCCTTTTGAACCAAAGAAGAAAGAAAAAATACTTAAAGATGACAAGTAAAATCTATGATATAAATGTAATAAGCATACTGAATGTAAAATAATGGATTCACATAAAAAATGGCTTTGGGGAAATTATTTTAGTGTGATAAGGACCACAATTTTTAGCCTGACAAATAATATGCCCTTTTTATCAGCATAATTGAAATTACAAGATGTTGTGGGCCAAATGGAAGACCCCCAAAATATGTTAATGTCTTAATCTCTGGAACCTGTGAATATTACCTTATATGACAACAGAGTAAATATTACTTTTATATGGTAAATGTGATGGTTATGTGAGGAGGAGCTTATCCTGGATTATCCTGGTGGTCTGTAAATGCAATCACATGCATTCTCATACAAGGGAGTTTTAAGACAGATACACAAGGAAGAAGAGAGAAGAGGAAAAAGCAGTGGGAGTGATGTGACCACAAGCCACAGAATGCCTGCAGCCACCAGAAGCTGTAGAGGCAAAGAACAGATTCTCTCCAAGAGCTTCATGCAGGAACACTGCCCTGCCATCGCCTTGGTATCAAACGTCTGACCTCCAAAAACTGAGAGAATGCATTTTTAAGCCTCCCAGTTTGTGGTAATTTGTAAAGGCAGCCCCAGGAAAGCAATACAAGTATAAAAGATAAACATTAGAGTCAGATTGCTTTTGTTTTCTTCAGGTTCAATTCATACACACACACACACACACACACACACACACACACAGATATGTGTGTGTGTGTGTAGATATATATGTATGCATGTATGTATATAATGATGCATGTAATGATTGCTACTCTCTCGTTAGGTTAATAGAAAATTAAATTGAAAACTGGTAAAACCCAAATTATGTGGCACCTAAAAGTAAGGGCTGAACAGTGAATATGCACTACATCTGTCTCCTGTACACACATACATTTGTAGTATGAGATGCTGAAATTGGCAATGAGTAAGTGTTTCTAATGTTGAGGGAACTGTTGATTACACCCATGTAGACATTAAACTCCTTTCATAAAATACATATCCCTTTGCAGCAGAAGGCACCAGGACTGTATGAATGTAATAAGTAGAATGTGATCACAATCATTGTACTATACACATCTGTTTGCATTTCCCAGGATCTTGCCATGATTCCTATTTTTTGCCTAATTTGTCAATATACCATCTGTTTGAAGATAGATTGATCACTGGTGCTTGGCTTATTGGGTAAGTAGTGCTTATGTTTATTATCATGTGCATAACAATACCTTAAAATTATATTTAATGTAAGTTAATCTTTAGGTGGCAGTGGGTATCCCAGAAGCCCTATTTACAAGCAATGGGAACCACAGTAGAACTGGGATGCAATTGTATACTCAGCTATATTCAAATATCCCCAGAAATGAGAGTTCAAATCTGATCACAGGCCTCTGTAGATATAAAAAGACTCAATTACACCTTTGATAGGACATATCCCACAAGCCTTGCAACTTTTATATCTGGCAATGACAGAGTAAGTTGCTGGCTGAAAAAGAATCCATCTGAACTATGGCAGAAGCCTGGGAAAACTCAAGGTTCAGGTTTCTCAAGTCCTGAGTTTGCTGAGGAGATAGCCTTGTCAATAGGAACCAGTCTTGGATCTATCGATCACAGATATGGTGGACAAGGATCATAAATTCTACCTTGATTGGAGCAGTCTTTCAGTCTTTGGAAGTACTTTTCAAATTAAAAATTTTAAATATAATGTTAAAAATAAAAATATTTTGATTACTATGCTAAAATTTCAAGTTATTTTAATTCAAATATGAAATTTTATTTAATTATCAAGTTAGTTTTAATAAAGTTAAGGCTCCTATCCTATTGTATAACTTGCTATCATAATCTGCTTATTCTTAAGAATCACTGTGCATCCTTTAATCCTATGTTCTTTTTTTTTTTTTTTTTTAAATATTTTATTTATTTGTCTATCTTTAGAGGGGAAGGGAAGGAGAGAGGGAGAGAAACATCAATGTGCGGTTGCCTCTTGTATGTCCCCTGCCGGGAACTGGCCGGGCAACCCAGGCATGTGCCCTGACTGGGAATCGAACCGCGATCCTCTGGTTCGCAGGCCCGCGCTCAATCCACTGAGCTACACCAGCCAGGTAATCCTATGTTCTTAAAGAGCGTATATCTTCATGGACATAATTTAAAATTTATTTAAAATAAATTAACTTTGACTAATATCTGTTTCAATATGTCAATATGATAACATTTGAAGCTAAGATTCTACGTGGTGCTGCACCACATGATTTGTTTATATAGAGAATTTGTTTATACTGACACATATAAAAACCAAATTAAAAGTATAATATGCACAGACACATTTGAGTATTATGCCAAATGATTATACTTAGCTATTGATTTGCCTCAAGTTTCAATACCTTCTTGTAACCAGCATTAAGTCCCATACACCTAAATAGTCTTTGGTATATCAAGTGACAGAAATACTTTTCATACAGGATTATAAAGCATAACAAAAGATGGTTATGAGCAAACATAGAATCAATTAATTTAAAACACTGTTGAGGTTGGGGAATTTCTACTTCTGATAAAAATGGTGGCTGAGGTGTCAACCCACAGGAATCTGCACAGAGACTGTAGCTGGTGGTTTGTTGCACTGGGAATGGAGGAAGAAGCAATCAGTCTCAGCTAGACTCTACCTTTCTGCCAGGCCCTGGTTGGAGGAGTGTTGGGTCAGTCGTTAGAGCAGCCACACCTCTGGTACAGGAATTTATTTTTAAGAGTTAATCAATACTTCCAGTCAAGATGGCTGCATAGGTAAACACAGCTCGTCTCCTTGAACAACCACACCAAAAATACAACGAAAATATAGAACAACTATCACTCAAAACCATCAGAAATTGAGTTGAATGGAAGTCTGACAACTACAGAATTAAAGAAACCACATCCATCCAGACTGGTAGGAGGAACACGGATGCAGAATGGATTGGTTCCACATCCATGCGTGGTGGGGAAAATTTTGGGAGGGATAAATCAGGAACAAGGAGTACCAGACCCACACCAGGCTTCCAGCCAAAGGTTCCAGTGCCAGGAAGATAAGTCCCCATAACTTCAGCTGCAAAACAACAGTAGGGATTGAGTCAGTGGAAGAAACTTTGAGAGCCCCAAGAGGTTCCCCTTAAGGAACCCACACACAGACTTATTCAGATTCATTCCCTCTGAGCTCCAGCATCAGGATAGTGCCTTGAAAGGCAGCAGTGGCATAAAAGGAGGAATTGTTTGGCATCAAGGTGGAAGCTAGGGGACAGTTTTCTCCCAGACAGAGGCCACTGCCCCTTTTCTGAATCTCACAACAGAGCCACATAGCTGGCAGGTAGATGCCATATCTGAGACTCCATCAAACTTGCTAACACTGTTTGCCCCACCCTGGAGATCCCCTGAGACTCCATCCCACCCAATTAATGGGCCTACCCAAGATATGAATAGCTAGTCTTGGCTCATACTTTACAACTTCCTAAATCCTATCAAACAAGAAACAACCAGCCTCTATAAGCCCCCAGCCACCAGACTCGGAACCTTTTGCTATGTGGCTCCAGGCCTAGCACTAGCAGCAGCAAGCCTAGATTCACAGCTTGGCTTTGCCTGGGAATCTCCAAGCCCAAGACAAGTAGTTGTCATCTCAGATTGCTTTGTAGCTCATGCAGGGTGGCCTTGGGAAGAAAACAGGTGGGGGCTGATATTGGCTGGCACCACCCAGGAAATCCCAGAGCCTGCACACTCAGTAGATAGCTATGGACCATGTTGGAGCACCACCACCCTGCCCCTGCACAGCTAATCCTCCACAGAGGGTGGAGGTTGACAGTTAGTGGTCACAGCCAGTCCTTGCAGATGACTGGCCCTGGTAAATCCCTTCCACTGACTTGCCAACAGCAATCAAGGCTCAACTACAAAGGAGTGTCACTCAGCCCACACAAAGGGCACATCTCAAGTACCCAGCTTGGTTGAGAATGGAGGCTGTGCCACCAGACCCTACAGGACACCTACAACATTAGGCCAGGCTACCAGAAAAGGGAGTCATAGCAGCTCTAATACATACATACAAACACAGTAAGGCCGCCAAATGAGGAAACAAAGAAACATGGCCCAAATGAAAGAATAGATCAAAACTCCAGAAAAAGAACTAAACAAAATGGAGATTAGCAATCTATCAAATGCAAAGTTCAAGACACTAGTTATAAGGATGCTCAAGGAACTTATTGAGCACCTCAGCAACATAAAAAAGATCCAGTCAGAAGTGAAGGATATACTACTTAAAATAAAGAACAATTTACAGGGAAACAACAGTAGAGTGGATGAAGCCAAAAATCAAATCAATGACTTGGAACATAAGGAAGCAAAAAACAACCAATCAGAACAATAAGAAGGAAAAAAATCTAAAAAATGAGGACAGTGTAAGCAGTTTCTGGGACAACTTCAAACCTCCCAATATTTGTATCATAAGGGTGGCAGAAGAAGAGAAAGAGCAAGAAATTGGAAAGCTATTTGAAAAAATAATGAAAGAAAATTTCTTTAAGTTTATGAAGGAAATAGATGTGCAAGTCCAGAAAGGACAGAAAGTCCCAAACAAAACGGTTGCAAAGAGGCCCATTCCAAGACACATTATAATTAAAATGTCAAAGGTTAAAGATAAAGAAAGAATCTTAAAAACTGCAAGAGAAAAGCAGTTACTTATCTACAGGGGAGTTACCATAAAATTGTTGGCTGGGTGAAGAGGTGAGGGGATTAAGAAGTACAAATAGGTAGTTACAGAATAGCCATGGGGATGTGCAGTACAGTGTAGGAAAAGGAATATGCAAGGAATTTATACACATGATCCATGGACGTGAACAATAGGGAGATTGCCTGAAGGATTAAGGGTGCTGGGTGGAAGGGGGCAAAGGGAAAGTTTGGGACAACTGTAATAGCATAATCAATAAAATATAATTAAAAATAAAATAATATTGAATGAAATAATAGTAGATGATTCTTTAATTAGTCACAACAATTTATAACCAGGCCTTATTTTCTATTCTGCACTCTTTTCCATTAGTATCAATATCAAAATGACATTTTCCTTGAAAATACTATGACCAAATACTATGATTTTGACTTCCTTTCTCTACCACAACCCAACCACCACCAACACAGCCCAGTAAATTTAGTAAGGGTTTATTCTTATGATCTGTATGAAGTATTCCTATATTCCCATAACCTCCTAAAACTATGGCCAAATTCATCCAATCCCAACTTAACTCATTAGGCCATGCAGGTACACCTGTCTTCTTTTCCTTCCCAAAGACTGTTTTATCTCTGGGTATAAGACTTAACTAATCATGATAAAAAGACATTCTTGCTGAAAAAGTAAAATTAGACCTCCCCAAAATAATGGGGGGGAAATCAATTTACTCCCCACCCTTGCCCCACAACAGTACGAGAAGGGCTAAACAAACTTGTCTCTCTGTGAGCACCCAGTGAGGAATATACTTCATGTGCCTTTTCTCACCAGAGATTAAAAGATGCAGGGGACCAAGACCAGATGTTCTAGATCAGATTGCTACCTCTAGACCACTGTCAAACATGTGAGCAGGAAAAACATTTAGGAGTGAGGTGTCGCCAATATTAAGTACATTCAGGAGGCAGAATGTCCCTATCGTCATCCCAGTTCCTACAATAGTCTGCTGGATGGCTGTGGGTAAGTCATGCCCCTTACTGTTTCAGTAACCTCAACGGTAAATCTGGGCTGAGTGATAGTGTCAGAATTTACCTTCTGCAGGTGTTGTAAATGTTCACTGAGATCTGGTATGTGCCAAATTTTAGCACAATGTCCGACACATCTGAAGCACTCAATAATTAATAACTTTATTACTTTTATTATTATGCTATATTTAAACCAGAAAAAAATAGGTGATATTACATGTTAGTGATTGGATTCAGGCTCTTCATGGTGTTACAAGGCATTATTATTTTGTTGTGAGATGGAGAGGATTTAATCCTATTCTACCCCTACCCCAACAGATAGCATGAACTTTTTCATCTGGGACTCATTACTGAACTATTTTGAGAGTCAATTACCTCTTCTGTTAAACAGGTGTTATGGAAGTGCCGAACACATAGTAGGGATTCAGTATAGTTAATTTTCCTGTGTTCTTCCTCTCAGTTTTGTACTTATACTAAAAATATAACAGCAAGTGACAGAAACCACAATACACCCTTAGAAATAGAAAAATGCTTGTTCTAGGACCAATCTACATGCTAAACAGCTGCAACTTCCCTTAGCTTCTGAGTAAATTGTAAGTCCTCAGGGAACAGCCTAGGCTACTTAAGGTTAATCACTGCTGCTTAAAGTTAATTGTTATCAATCCCTTTGTCAAAGGTTGTTCAGTAGAGGTTTTCCATACATAACAATCAATTCAAACAAGGGCTCCAGGCATGCGAGGATTTCTTACTATAGTCTTCCCCATAATCAATTATCAAAATACAGATATCAAACAGTAAAACTGAACCTCATTTCATCACACTTGCCATCTAGGTACATCTGTAGTTTTCTTCAAATTTGAGAGCGCATCAAAATCACTTGGGGAGCTTTTTAAATACAGATTGCTGAGCCTCAGTGTCTAAGTTTCTGATTCCTCAGATCCAGGGTGGAGCCAACGAACATGCATTTCTCGTAAGTTTCCAGGTGCTGCTGATACTATTGGCTCTAAAAAGCAAACTGGTGGGTTTTGTTGTTGTTGTTGTTGCTGTTGTTATTTGTTTGCTTTTGCTTTTGGTTTTGGGTTTTTTTTTTTTTTTTTTTAATTCTTTGGGGCATTTGTAAGGAAGAAAGGCTAATGAGCAAATTTATCCTGAGGGATCTAACTTGATCACCATGAATGACCCCCTTTGTCCTTGCCAAGCCTTTGCTGGCCCCACACATTCCTACCTGCACAGTGTAGTCTCACCTACAGCCCTTGCAGCCCTTTCCCTCTTCTCCACAGCACCTATGAGGATGCTTCTTTCCTCATCAAAGATATAGAGAATACAAAGTCAAATCATCTCCGCAGCAGAGATATCCAGTATCTGTCTTCTGTTGCGGATAGGTCATTGTCAGAGACTCTTGTAGGAGTAGACCATGTTCTCTTCTTCCCTTGTAGGTTCTGTTGTTAGGCCTGATAATTAAATTGGCATAAAACAGATTAACAGGAGAAAACCAAATTTAATTACATATGTATAAGAGCCCCACAAAGACAGGAGACTCAAAGAATGTCAGGTAATTCGGCTTAAATAGGTACCATCCTGAGCTAAGAAGGAGGAGGCAGGGGCCTGGCGCTTCAAAGGGGAGGAAGGCTATTCACAGGAAGATGAGAAGAGCAAATGCTTGATAAACAAATGCTTGCCCTGCCAAGCAAACGTCCTCCTGATAGACCAACTTGTCTCTGGCAATAGCTCTCTTCCTGGTACAAGCCCCCATCTAAATTGTGTTAGGCAGTTAGGGGGAAGGTAAAAATCTCTTCCTGTGTCTGCTGGGTCATGATCGTGTTTAGCTCAAAACAATCTACATGCCAACTTTGCACATTTTGAGGTGGTGTATTCTAACCCCCTTCAATTTTATGAGCCACTCTGCCTTCCCCTGCTACCATTAAATGCCACAGAGACTCTTCCCCTCTGGTCCTGTAGCTTTAAATAGGGATACCTTTGTTCAGAAAGTGAAGAGTGACCAAAATGGCTTTCAGTTCCCTTTAGTTTGACAAAACTTTGGACAGGCCTTTTCCTGACTATAGGCCTTAATCTTCCTTTTCTTAGAATATTTACTTTAGAAACACACAATTGTAAACTCTCTGCCCCTTTGAGATGCAAGTCTATGAACCAAAAATGTTGTTTTCAGGGATCTAGAACCATTGAAATGTAATTATTGAGAAAGATTGTGCCCCAATCCATCAGTCATTGTGGAAGAGCAGAAGCCTAACTTTAATGAGAGACAATTGGCAAACAGATGGCTGCCTCTTAAAGTTCCCAGGTACTTTCTCCATTAGATTACCCAAGAGTTTAACACCCCCCACCTTTTGTTTCAGTGGAGTTGGGTTCAATGTCTTCCTCTATTGCAACAGTCCCAAATAAAGTCTTCCTTGCCCATTAATTCCATCTAGTGCAATTTTCCTTTGACAGAAGTCTCTCCCTGCCTGACTTGAATAAGTGCATCCCCCCATTTGACTTGTTTAATGTGCACATTTCCTGCCCCCAACCTCCTACCACCTTCCTACCCAGTTGTCTCCCATCCCAGTAGTGAACAAGCAGGCAGGTTCAATAGTGCATTGTGACATTTGGGGACACAGCACTCCTCTCCTGTCTCCTGATGGCATAAAGAGACCAAGGCATTTCTCATAAATATAGTATTTTCCCCTGGTATCCAGTGCTTGGCTCCTGTGACATAAAGACAATTAATGTATGGCCCATGTGCTTGACTTTCAAATATGTTTCCTTGAGCAGCAAAGATAACTAATATATGCAGATGTATATACAACTAATATATCCAGCTACTCTAGCTATTTGTAAGAGAGAGGTAACTACTCAGGTTTCTCTGATAAACAGAAGGCAAGGGGCACCCTGAGGACATCCTGATAACACCGGCTCAGTGCCATTTATCCACAGAGGGAGAGTTACTGCAGATTAAGTAAGAGTCCAGACTTCAATGACAGCCAGTCATTGATTCCACAAAGAGCTTTCTACTTACTCCTTAGAACTAAAGTGACCTTTTAATTTACTAACAATCATGACACTTTTGAGTGGCAGGCATGCTCCTAAACACACTGGGATAACATGTATAACCAGGATCATTTTGGCCAAACAGGGGTTTTAGGTCACCCTTTTTAACACCAGTCATGAAGATATTTGCAGTAATTGGAGGTCAGAGGGCAAAAGTTTAGTTTCTATCTTCACCAGTGCACCTTAAACACACACACACACACACACACACACACACAGAGCCATGGAGAATATAAAATCAGGTCTCATTTCAGGATCAAGTTGGCATCAGAGGGCACCTTACACCTGTACCTCTAAGAGACACACAGCCTCAGTCTCTCAACACAAAAAATTCCTCCTGGCCTTTCTTCTTCATGTCCGCCCCTCCCCCACCCCTGGAATCACAGCCCATCGGACCTATGCTTTCTTACCACTGGAGAAGGAGTAGGGCCGTGTTAGGAAAAGTAGTCTAACTCCAGGTAAAGTTATATAAAAAAAGAAAAGAAAAATCTAAAAGAATGGCCATCTCACATTGCCAAGTTGTAGTTTCCAATCCAGGTTGTCTCTTCTAACCTCTGAGTTTCGCTGTCGTTGGCTATTCAAAAAAATGTGATTAATACTATTTGCACTGATGGATTATTGTGAAAATTAAAAATATAAGGAGTCTACCACATCTGATATATAAGTGCCAGACAAATTTTAGACCTCATTTGCATATCTGATACTGAAGCTAAAACACATATGAAGATGATGATATCTTTAATAAAAATATTAAATAATGAGTTATGAATAGATAAAATTGATGTTAACAGGTCAATGAAGAAAATTACCATATACTAATTAAAGAAACAGTTTGCGACCCCCAACTTGATTCTGCATAGTTGCTTTCTAATCATAATCCACAGATTTATTCTATTTTTTTGCATTGCTGTATTTTTTTAATTTTTATTTTAGTTGTTGATCTATTCTATTTTTAAATCAAAGCAATAACCTCCTTCCCTTTTTTTATCATTTGGGAAGTAATGCTAATCAATATCTAAAGTAAACAGTCTTCCTAAATTTTAAATTTACTAACATGTTACAGTAAAAGAACAGTGCTTTAATTTCTATTTTCACATCATTAAAAAAGATTTGACAGTAGGGAGTTAAGAAAAGCAGATCAGGAGCCCTAAATGTTTGGATTTCTTTGTTAATTTGGGACAAGTTGTTACAAAGACTTGCGTTTTCCTCTTTCCTTTGATACAATCTGCTTTGACTGCTGCTCTTCCTTTGTCTCCCTGCCTTTCTGCTGTGCATACCCACCATAAGAAACAAACATGAGAGGCAACATCTCATCAAGAAAAGACTGGAAATGTATCATAGATAATTATCTTTTCCTTAGAGAGATGAATTCGGAACCTTCTAAGTCAGATGTAAATATGACATTTAAGATTTTTATAAATAGAAGCAACGATTCCCAAACAATGCAAAAATAAAGCATAACAAGAAGAAGCTGGTGGTGAGAAACCAAAGGGGTATTATTATTGTGATTATTTAATAAACTGAATGTCGACTAGGAGTGACACTCAAGATACATTCATTACCATATTTTCCATTAGCTACATGGCATCCTAAGCAGTACCACACTTACTCCATTGCTAATTTTAGCTTGAATGATATAACTTATTTTTATATTCAATTTACTTATTTGATATATCAATTTAAAAGAAAAATACACCTCTAAACTTAGGGTGAAAATGGCACACGATATTCCTATGACTGGCAAAAGCAAGGGTGCTTCAATCCTCCCTGTCACCTCGGTGGCAGTTGTAACAGTTATTTCCCAGGTTTTGCATTTGGCTTCTTGTTTAAATCAGTGCTGCTTTTTAAAAAATCAGTTTATTCTGCATAACTTTTAAAACCAGTGCAAATTAAGGTTCCAGTTAAGAAAAAAAGAAAGAAAACGCTGACAGTTGATGTGATTATTTTCCAGTAGGTAATTTTAGTGCTCTGGTGAATGTTTTTATTTTAGAGTGAAAAGCAATATCCACTCTTTAGATAGGCATTGAATTCAAAACAACAAATTATTGAGATATTAGTTTAAATGTTCTGTAATTTGGGTAAAGAGTATATTTATTAGAAATATAACTTTGGAAAAAAGATGTCACCATTTTTAATATGTCTACTGGAGAATAATTTAACAACCTTGAATATAGTCAAACTTCCTTAGTAAATAAATAGGACTTTATGAAAGGGAAAAAATTTGCAGGATTACATTTATCCTATGATGTTATAAATATGGTCCTAATAATGTTGTCATTTCATTTTAAAATCTCAATTTTCAAAAGATTATATTACAAAGAATGTCTTTTTTCATATAAATTAACTTTAGGTCCAGCTTAAAATAACATGCCTACAGTTAGATTTTATTTAGGAAAGAAGCACTTATTACTTATCTTCTTTAAAAATATAAAGCCAATTACAGAAGTGGCATACTTCTTTAACATCAACTCAAAACCAAAACTATTTGTTTGGGGAAAGTTCACAAAGTCATAGCAGTTTATGTTAAAAACCCTATTCAATTATAGTGGGTTTCATGTACTCTATAAAATAGCTGTTTGAAAAAAAAAATGTTGTTGAACTTTAGTTCTTTTAAATGTCCCAAGATTTTAAATTGAACTTTATATTTTACAACATTTAATAGCATTTCCCATTCTTAGAGCCTCAAATTTTCAAAATTCTTTAAATGTGTTCAAGTAGAAAGCCTTGTGTATCGTAGATTCCCTGAAACATAAAGACCTTTAAAACAAACGCTTAAGGACAAGTGATTCAATGAAAATAAATTCTTCTTGTATTTGAAAGTCTGTAAACTACATGAAATAGAATTTTAAATTAGTTTGTTTAAAACTTTTACACAAAAAATGTTTTCAACATTCTTTCTATATGTAACACAAATGAACAGAGTACTTGGTTCTATTAAAAGAAAATTGTCATTTAAAATGTTAATAACAATTATACTCACAACCTGATTAGGAGGAATTAAAAAGAGTAGATAAATTCCAAAGACTTGACTTGTATTTTCGACAGCCATTTCTTTTATTTTCAGAATAACGATACATATTGTCCATGGACCAAGACTAGATATTGTTCCTAAAGCAAGGTTAGATTCTGCACATATTCTCCCAGGGAGTTCACACTAGATTTCAACTTTTTTTATTATAAATAATAAAGCAGTGTCTACTGCAATGCTCTGAAGAGAAGGCCAGAATGACATGTTGATTGAGAAAACCTAGGTTTCCACTCACTGCAGCAAGGAGAGCACCATTTTGCTTAAGGTTCAGAAATATCTTGGAAGAATAGTTTAAAGCTGGTATTTTAAAATTTGGGATCTTTTTGTCAATGATTTAAGGCAAATCTTTCAACATGGGGTTGTATTAAGGATATTGGACACATTCTTAATTTAATAGTTTAGAACTGAAAGAAGGAAGCAAGGAGCACATCTTTGTGAAGAAACCATTGTCTGAAAGGCAGCTGGTTTTGACCAGCTGAGTGATCTATGATCCAGAGAAGGGAGTTGGTTGAGCACTTCATTGGTTAGGTAAGTGACTTTTTCTGACATTACAGAAGAAAAGTTGAAGTTATGTACTGTTTTACAGCCTTATCTTTCTGGTTAAGAACTTTCTGTAGCAAATGTTGAAGTCGTGTACATAGGCTTATACCTGAAAGTTAAATTCTGGGAGCCCAAGGTATCAGTTGTCAGTACTTGGAAATTGCTTTTAAAAAAATTACTAGATACACACACTAGGAGCAGACCAAGAAAAAACAAAATGAAATACTTTCATGTAAATGTAAAAATAACCTTATACTCTGATGCTATAAAAGGATAATAAATGCACAATATTCCATTGTGTAAATGTACCACACATTTATTATCCTTTTATAGCATCAGAAAGAAAGAAGGAACTACTACCCTTTATGATGGCATGGATGGAACTGGAGAGCATTATGCAAAGTGAAATAAGCCAGGTGGTGGTGAAAGACAAATACCATATGATCTCACCTATGTGTGGAATCTAATTAACAAAACAAACAAGCAAGCAAAATAGAACCAGAGACATTGAAATTAAGAACAAACTGACAATAACCAGAGGAAGAGGGGAATAAGAGGGGAACGAAGGGGAAGGGTCATCAAGGAACAAGTATAAAGGACCCATGGACAGAGCAAAAAGGGGGTAGAATTGAAGGGGGGGACAAGGGAAAGTCATGGCAGGAAAATGGAGACAACTATACTTGAGCAACAATAAAAAAGAAACACACACACATATATATTTATATATATTTTATGCAGGACAGTTGCTAGGTAAGCACATCCAGACAGCATCCCAGAAGCATTCTACCTGGAAAAAAGTATAATGTGAACCACATGAACAATCTGTCCAAATGTACACCTCAAATTATATTTCCTTTCTGAATATCTGAAAAGTGATATTTTAATGATTAATAATGACATGTATGTTGGGCATTATATCTCTGGTTCTTACTGTGTTAAACTGTATATTAGATGAAAGTGAAATATGTAGCTATAAACTCTAAGATATTTCCAAGTATTCAAATATGTTCCAGTGGAGCCTCTGAGCATTAGTGCAACTGAAAGGTCACATGGGGTCTGTGTCAAAGAAAGCTGGTGTTAAAATAAGTGTCCATGGAGTTAGCTATTTTTAGAATTCATCGTCTGCATAATAGAAATATAGACTCATGAAATAAAATAGCATTTGGACTCTTGACACTGTGTTTGAAAATATTTTCCTTGGAGTACTCTTCACATTTAAGAAATATGTTGGCTGTATGAATATTTTCTCTCCTTCTTTCTGTCCTTCTTTTCCTCTTGGATTCCTTTTCTTCATCCCTTTACTTCTTAATTTTCCTTCCTGCCCTTCCAGTTATGTCTCCAGTTTTCATTAGCCCCTGTAGAAGGGCTGTGGAGAAATAGGAAGATGAATCAGAATTATGTGTACAGACTTACAATTGTCCTTTAAATAATATATTTGGAGATATTACATTTTATAAAATGCAGTACTGAAAGCAACACCTATAATCATCAGATGTTATTCCTTTTAGGTTTGTTTTAATGACACCTCTCTAATGGGACCACATACACTTCTTTATGAAGAATTACAAATTTTTTTTCCTATGATGTCTCTTATTTCAAGAAATCTTTGAAATTATTTCAAATTTATCTTTCTATTTATTTGTTTATCTATGTAAATTATCCATGCTTCTTGCCATTCCAAGGTTTTTTTTAATAGTCAATACCATTTAAGTAATGAAGTAAAATTCTCACCAAAACCTTCAGAAATAAGGGCAATCTAATATGTAAATATGTATTTTACATTTCTTAAATAAAGTGGTAGCGTTTCTTCCATACTTTTCATTCACTTTATTTATGGCAGAAATAAAAATTAATAAAAAATAAATACAAAAGGCAAATAGAAAAGTGTTAGGGATGAAACTCCCAGAAACTCTGTTTTTCTTGACAATGCAGTAAAGAACTACAGATGAGCAAGCCTATTGGCGTGCAGGCAAAGTTTATTAGTGCAAAGTTCTAATGTGAGATCAAATGCAAGGGTGGCAAGAGCAGAGTAGCCAGAGGCCAGGTGACCAGCACCTGGGTGGCCAGAGGTCCAGTGATTAAAGTCCCTCTGGATAGAGGTCTGCTGGTCAGGGGCTACCCCTGTGACAAGAGAGGGTCAAGAGAATGAGTCCTTTGTTCTGAGTACATAGAGAGTTGACAGGATAGGGGTGAAGAAGTTTATGTATTGATTGATGGGTAAAAGTGGCACCAACTTTCCCTCAAGGAGACGTGACTACCCAAATGTAGGTATGTATAGGGATCTGCTACCCTGAATCCTTATCATGCCCCAGATTCTATTTGCTCATTGTGTATACATGACAGGAGGAAGACAATTAACCAAAATTATTTTATAGGCTTCACTGTGGACTCCTCCTCTTCCCCTTCCAGGCCTTGGGATGAATACACAGTCTCAAGGTTTTCCTTTCCCAAGTTAATGGAGATGACACACACAGACTTTCAAGGGCTCCCCTTCCCCATCCCTTCACTATTATAGTTTTTCTTGTTGTTCAGAATGACTGGCAGCCTTATTGATCCAGGCTCAGGACTACCGGGTCAACGGGTGAGACATTTCTTCCTTTGCTTTTAGCTTCCTGTATTAAACACTTTGTTAGATTGCAATGGTAAGGGTCCTGACTTTATTTCTCTTCTGGCTGCCATTCCATAGGCTACCTAACAAAAGGGAAAGGTAAAATGTGCAACTGATTTGAGGCTATTTTCCTAATCATGACTTTGTATATCACCAATAATTCAAATGAAGCATCTTTATCATTGGTTGAGTTTTATTGTTTATTTCACTGCTATGACTACTATTACCAAATTAGAAATTAGCTCTTGTCACCTAAACCAATGTTTGCTGGTTATTTGGCGGAAGAGGAGGAGAATTGTAACAGTTCACTGGATGTTAAATGCTAAATTGTACATTATTCAAACAGAATAATAATCACTCTCATCTATAAACAAGGATTGAGAGTCCCATATTAATATATATTTTTCTGGAAAATTCTACATGCCTCCATGAAGGAAAACATTTCACTGCAATCAGTTAATGTATTTACATGTCATTTTTTTATTTCAGAGATGAATGTATTAAAGACATTATGTTTGCTCAAATAAATACATTTGCATTAGTGTTCCTATTTTTTAAATATGGAATTCTAGTCATTTATAATGCAACCACCCAAACATTTTGGTATATTTTTTATGTTAAGCTTATATACATGTCCATGTTGTATAGATATGTGGGCTTTATTTTTACAAATTAGGGTCATTTTTTCTTCCTTTTTTTTCTTGTTGTTATTTTAGTCTTGCTCTTATCTGTCCATAATTTCTTTTTCTTCACCTGCTTCTGTTCTTTGTCTCTGCCCAAACACTGCATCTACTTTAGGAAATTTGCTTTCAGTAAATAGGTAATTTAGTTATATAGCAAATTACTTTCAAGCTTACTTGGCTTCTTTCAAGTAAGCTCTTTGGCAGACTTAATTCATTTGTGTTCCTAAGTGTTGATCCTATCTTCTGGTTCTTAGATAAGGAATTGGTTTACCAACATCCCACTATGGTGATGCTTTGGCTACCCATGTGTTGTCCTGCCGATGTATGGTACATATCAACAGTACAGTGTCTGTTGTAACCAAGTGAATATGGGTGCGTAAAACTGTTTAAAAGAGTAACTAAAAAAGTGCAAGGTACACCAGAGTTTTATGATCATGTCAGCTTGAACAAATCACAATCAATTTGGGGTAAAAATAAAGTTAATGGTATATTCCCTTCTTTCCACTTTACAGATGCCAGGAAATGAAAACTAAATGCCTTAGAAAATGACATTTTATAAAATACAGGGTATCATTATGTTTTAAAATAAATAAAAATCATGTTTTCAAAAATAGAGTAAATTTCTAAGTTTAAGCATATTCAAACTTCAAACATCTGTGGCCTACCTATATAATCAAGGAAAATAATCAGGAAAATGAATATTTCTAGAGGTTCAAGGAAATCACTTTCATATATGCTACACTTAACAGTATAAAAATATATAGGTCAAGATTCATAAGCCACAGGGAGACGTGACTTTCTGTCAGGTGGGCATGAAAATTACAGAAATATAATGTTATTGAAATAAGCAAAATTACTAATATTGAACAGTTTCCATTTCACAGTCTTAAAATTTGCACCATTAAGCTGTTTTAAAAAGAAAATTAGAATCACATTTTTATCTACAAGCCAACACAATTAAAACATAATATAAAATATGTTTGAAAATTCTAATCAATTTTAGCAGCTTATAAAAAGTGTTCCATTTTTAAAAAAGAAAAAACTATGTGCAAGCATGAGAAAAAATAAGTAGCAAGTTAGCAGGCATTTACTACATAAAGTGAAATATCTGTAACTGTGGAATATTAGACATGAAAAGAAATATTTCAGGGTGGACATTTTTGCTAGTATCCTTTTCATACCTTATAGGTGAAAATCTTATCTGCTTATGTACATGCGATGGTTTGGCTACAGGTCTTACTTTACTTTCCCAAAGTAGAGTCTACTTTTATTGTAACCAACAAGAGGTGGCAAAAGATAATTTTTTGATGGGGAACTTTTCATCTTTGGTTGGAGAGACACCAACATATTCCAGAGGTGTCACTCTATCCTCTGTAACCAGTTTAGCTAACATTTCCTTTTGGGATGCTTTAGTTATATCAGATGGAGCCAGAAGTACCAATGTTCCCATGATTTGTACTCACTCACCTAGCAGCCTCCTTCTCAGTTACGTTCTATGATATAAATTCAGGGTATACCAGGCCAGGACATTAAACCAATAAACTCATAACCAGATGATGTGAATGATTACATGAACACCTATTGAGTTCCTGAAACAACCTATGCCATGTGTATGCTTATCACTAGGAACACTTTAACAAAGATACCAGTGCCTATGTTTTTACTGTTCCAAGACTGGTAAACAGTGTTTCACCAGCTAGATCTGTCTTCCTACCCTACTGATTAGTGATCTGACAATATGAGTAATGAAACCCTCCTCCTCATTTTTTTCTAAGAAGCGGGTCTAAGGAAGAACCCCATGTGTTCTAACATATTCCTCTATTTTTTTTATCATTCTAGTATAAGAAGAAAGGAGAGAATAAAAGAGACCTTCTCCCCAAAAACCTGAAACAAAGATAGTTTCCACCGTCTCCTACCCTGACATTGTTTTATGCCTCTAATATTGGGGGGAGGTCTCCAGAGCTAGAAGCAGTTTTATTCCCATCATGCCACTTCAGCTTCATGAGCTAAAAACCAATAAGGAAAAGAAGCTGACCATGGGGAAGAATACAGTTTGTACATCCTATGTTTGTTACTGTTTTTATATAATTTTTTTCTTCCACCTAACTTTGACTACTGTTATCAATTTCTTTAGTTTACTCCTGCCTAGTGCATGTTGGGTCTGAGCAGAGGAGAGAGGCAGTGGAAGAGAAGAAGCAGTGGCCAGTCACAGGAATGTCCAGCCTCGCGCTGGCTAAAGGAAGCTCCACGTGGACCACAGCCTGTAGTGTGCTCTGGAAGCAACTCAAGAAAAGATGCCAGGAAATTGATAAAGATCGTTTCTTTAGGTTGTATTCTAGACAGTATATTATTTATGCTGTTGCTGGCACCAAAAGATGAATTAGACCATCTGAACAGTCTTCAACAGAACAGAAGTGATAATTGCAAACTGAGTTATACAACATTCTGAACAAAATGCAATAAGGCATGTAATAGACCAAATTAACTCCAAAGTTACATTTAAGAGAAAGCCCTCTGCTCTCAGTTGTATGTTTGCATAGTGCAAACTCTTTTCTATTCTGGAATAAGTCCAAGTGAGGGCAGCTATGACATTAGTAATCACCTGTATCTCAGTGAGCTTTATCACAGAATTGTATTGAACAATACAGTTTAAGGGAGGACTAAAATAAATTATGGCAAGAAACAGGTGGTTAGCTGGTGAATTTATAATGATCACTGTCTTAATATTTGTTGAACAAAGAAATAATTATATTGTTGAGAAACTTAAGTGTCAACTAAATAGCCTAAAGCTATGGATCAGTAGTCATTTAGATATTGATAAATAAGTTTTCTGTTGAGTTTCTCAGTTTTCTTCACTCTGAAACAAAATATGGTTAATATGAAGTTTAATCATCAAGATATTTCCATTAATTCTAAGTAGTTGTCTACATTTTTGGTTATCACTTTAATTCAAATTCTAGATAATACATTATAAAAAGGGTTTGTTAAACTTATGTGTGTGTGTATGTTTATGAAAACTACACTACACCTTCACCAAAACCAGATTTTCAATCCATTTTACACATAGGCAGTGTTCTTTGCTCCAAAATGTCAGCCTCCAAAGTCTTAATAGCTATTCTTAAGAAACAAAACAACAGCAAAACCTAAAGCAAAGTGAAAAGCCATATTTTGCAGGCACTGACTTCTGACCATTTCATTCGCTTTTATCCCCAGTAGGACCACACTGACAGGATGGGAAAGGTGGTTTTGCGTGGCTGTTTTGTGCAGTGGGGAATAAAAACACAGAGGATCTTCACAAGCCAGAAGAAAAGGAACAATAAAGAGAGAAAAGTTGATTAGTAAATTCATTTTTTAAATTTTATTGAGTTCATTAGAGTGATAATGGTTAATAAAATTATATAGGTTTCAATTGTATAGTTCTACAACACATCATCTGTATATTGTGTTGTGTGTTCACCACTCCAAGTCAAATCTCCTTCCATCACCATTTATCCAACCCTCACCCTCTCCCTCTTTGCCCCATACTGTTGTCTGTGTCTATATTTTTGTTTGTTTGTTTTTGCTTAATCCCCTCACTTTTTCACCTGCTCTCTAGCCCCCCACCTCTGATAGCTTTCAATCTGTTCTATTTATGACTCTGTTTCCATTGTGTTTATTAGTTCAGTTTGTTCATTAAATTCTACATATGAGTGAAATCATATGGTATGTGTCTTTCTCTGACTGGCTTATTTCACTTAGCATAATACTCTCCAGATATATCCATGATATTGCAAAAGGTAAGATTTCCTTTTTTTGTACGGTGGAGTAGCATCCCATCGTGTAAATGTACCACAGTCATTCATCTGTGGGCATTTGGGCTTCTCCTAAATCTCGTTTTTTGTGAATAATGCTGCAATGAATATAGGGATACTTATGTTCTTTCAAACTAGTGTTTCAGATTTTTAGGGTATATTCCCAGAATTCATTTTCAGTGCACATTTCAACTGTCTATTCTTCAAGGAAGTTTTTGCTTAGGAAAATAAGATAACCATATAGGAGCTCATGGAAATTCTGCTGAAGAGCAATTACCTGAGGTCTACGTAGGAGGGGCAGGCTTGGAGCAGTTCGTGGTGACCAAATAAAGCTGTTTTACTATTTAGGCCTAATGTGACTTGATATTAGGATGTGGTAGGAATTTTTAAAAAATATATAGTTAGAAGCATTTCAGAGAGGGAACAGCAGACTCAACAATACACATCAAACGAAATGTTGTCTTTATGTATAAAATGCAGCTGCAGACTTCAATGTTCCATTGGACAGGCATCTCAAATTCACCACGCATCTCACTTGCACATAGTGATGGATAGTAGCTACACTTTTGAAGGTGGTCACTTTGAAGAATATACAGATGTTGAATTATAATGTTGTACACATGAAATTTATATATGAAATAGCTTTTATATCCCTAAAATGAATAGATCATCTTTCCAGAAACAATTACTTCCTCTCATAAATTATTTATCTCAGTAAACAGAAGCCACAACCTTTCCTGTGGCCTAGCCCAGAAGATTGGAAGTTATCCTAATCCCTGCACTTCCTCTCACTCTTATACACAAGCAGTTGCCATCTTAGAAAATAAAATTCTCCCCCGAATCTTTATACTCTTCCCACTTGCCTCTATTCCCATCACACCTCTCAGTAAAATCATGATCTCTCTTCTGAATTCTTTTAATAATTACCAGACTGGTTTCCCTTTCTCTGCTCTTGTTCTCTTCCACTAAACCATTTTCCATGTTGCAGCCAGAGGAATCTTTTCTAAATGCAGATCTGATCCTTTCAGTGATCTGCTTAAATGCAGTACTCTTCAGATGAGGAAAAAAAAAAAAAAAAAAAACTCTCCTATTAGGTCCTTCCTAACAGCCACATCTTCATTCCTCAGCAGCACTACTCTCACACTGCAAGACATCCACTCCACTGGTCTTCCAGGTCTTTCAACGTACTATGAGACAATTGACAGGATTTATCCTATACCTCTATTATTATTCTTTATTTTTATTGAATTCATTGAGGTGACATTGGTTTGCAGAACCATACAGGTTTCCAGGGAACAACTCATTAACACATAATCTGCATCCTGTGTCACATGCCCATTACCTTAAGAAAGTCTCTTTACATTCCTATTCTTCTCACTTTGCCCACTTCCACCTACCACCACTGCCCTTTCCCTCTATCACTACACTGCTGTTTGTGATATCACAGATGGGGGTGTGTGTGTATGTATAACATATAAATATTTTTATTGCTTAATCCTTTCACTTCTTTCATCCAGCTCCCCCCAACCCCTTCCCTCTGACAGCTGTCAGTCTATCCCATGTATCCATGCCTCTGTTTCTATTTTGTTCAATTTATTTTGTTCATTAGATTTTAAGCTGTGCTGTTACAAAAGGTAAGAAACTTTTTTTATGACCAAACAGTATTACATTGTGGAATTGCACCACAGCTTTTTTGTTCACTTGTTTACTGACAGGCACTTTGGTTATATCCAGGCCTTGGCTACTGTAAATAGTGTTGCAATGAATATACAGGTGCTTATGTTCTTTTGAATATGTGTCTTGGGTTTCTCAGGATATATTCCCAAAAGTGTTATTGCTGGGTCAGAAGGCAGTTCCTTTTTAAATTTTGTGAGGAAATGCCACACTGTCTATTTTTTAATAGTATGTCATTTTAAATATTCTATATTTAAATGGAAGATACTGGTGTAGGTGTGCTGAGAAAACTCTTTTCTATAATGGGGTCACTTTGTTTAAACTTAACATGTAATTTACATATGAGCCTGTAACCTATTGGGACCAGCCTCACTGTGGAATTATTAAATTCAAATGATCACAGGGTATGAATCAAAATTAAAAGTAATTTTATTGTTGCTTTCTTCTTTCAGAGGACACTGACAGGAGATTCCATTTATGACCACTAATTCTATCCATTTTCTTCCTCCTATTTCTGAAAACCTACAAGCACAACACTGAATATTCCCTTGTTTCTGCAGCCTGACTTTCTCTAAACTCCACACTGTGTCAGTAAGCTTGGTCTCTCTGGGCTCCTTTTGGTTTCAATTTATCCTGATTCTCTAAAAATGCATGCAGTCCCAGGATATGCTGGAGCAAGCAGGTAGGGTGACTAGGGAAACTGATGACCCAATACATTATGGACTTTTCTCCACTGCACATTTATAGTTTAGCCTCTATTACGTAACTATCACAATATTCCAGTGGTTCAATCACAATGATTCCCGTGAGGAATAAATACATCAAGAAGCAGTCTAAAATTTCAATGGAGCATGAGGGAAACTGAAACTTCACCTTGCTAAAAAAAAAAAAAAAAAAAAGTCAACCACAAAATGGAAGAAAGGGTTGACAAATACAAAACAGTGGCACCCAATTGAAAAGAGGTTATAAAGGCAATTCAATCTCTGAATGAGTTGAGGTCTGCCTTAATGATAAGAGGAATAACAAGCATTTCTATTATATTTTTCCCTTTCCCTCAGTTTAAAATATGCTTGCTTATTGCTTATTGCAGTGTAGCAGATATGATAGATAGACTAACTCAGTACCTGTTCCATCCTTCTCTCATGTGTCTTCCTGTGCTGCAGAAGCTGGGGAACTAAAATCCACATTTCCCAGATGCTGTGGCAGCTAAGTTTCAGGGTGTGATTTAGGTTCTGCCAATCAGACATTTTCATGTGAAGCTCAAATGTGGAAGAGAGGACAAGTATATATATCATACTATTATTTTTAAAAGCCTAATCTGGTTGCATTTTATGTTCCTAGTCTTGGCTGTATTTAATCCTGTGCTCTTATATTTATTTATACTCCTTTTTATTTCTGCATTTTGAAAGCCATCTTAAGAACATTCTAGAACAACCAGTATTGAGCCTACACTTTTATAGAATTTTGAACATCTTTCCGTTTAATAACATTAAATAGCTATCTCCTACAGATTATAATTTTTTAAAAAAATCTTGGATAGTCTTACTTCTCACAAAAGATATTTTCTTCTAATTTGTATCTGTCCAGTTCTTAAACATTTTAATATTTTATATGTTTTTAAGCCATTTATAAGTCCTCTTTGGAAAACCAGAATTCATGCCCTATGCTCATTTATCAATTAGAAATTTATGTTTATATTTTTAAAGCATATTGTCATTATTTGGAGGATATTACCTATTGCTTTATTAATTTCATACATCTCCCACAACTTGTTATTCAGCTCTTAAAAGTATCTGTTTTTTAAACTGGCATTCAAAGGAGTTTACACTGCAATATGAGAAGGCGTATTGTTAAATGCTACAGTGAAAACATGTGAAGCAAAACTGTTCAACACTTAATACATTATGTAGAATAGTACTTCATTAAAAGATAGAATGAATACTAAAAAATGGTAAACTCAAGCCTAAAAAAGGAAGAAGAAAGCTTGTAACAGCACATCTAGCAATTTTCAATGAATATAATTTAAATTTCCAAAATGTTAAGTTTTAAATTAGGTTTTACCACATAACTGGTATTAGTATGTTTTTAAGAACATAGAAGAAAGAGAACATCCCTGACCTGTGTGGGTAGGTCGGTTGGGCATCGTCCAGCAAAGTGAAAGGTTGCTGTGCTGGTTGGATTCTCAGTCAGGGCACATGCCTGGGTTGCTGGTTCAGTCCCTATTGGTCGGAGCATATATGAGGCAACCAATTAATGTTTTTCTCTCATACTGAAGTTTCTCTTCCTCTCTTTCTCCCTCCATTTACTTCTTTTTAAAAATAAGTAAAATCTTAAAAAAAGAGAAGCAGCAAAATTCTAAAACTGAGAAAATACTGATCCCAGTCAAGAGAAGGAAAAAGAATGTGTGAAAAGTACACAGTGAGCTTGATACTATATCCTAGAAAAATCCATGTCATGATAACTAAATAGATAATTTATAAATATTTAAGAAGTATGATCTGTAGAAACCATGACAATTCAAAATTAGCATATTTTCTTTTTTCATTCAGATAAGAAATCAGGAAATTTTACCATGTAGAGATTTGGCTCAATATTTGGCAAGTATCTCATACGTTATTGTTGTCAGGAAAAATAAATATGGACTTCTGGGAAAAAGTGTATCTGCTAGAACCATGTTTCCCATAGAACTCCAATCATTTAGTTGAGAGAAGTTTCTTAAGCTGGCCTTCACCAAACTTTTTTGGTAGGAATATAAAAAAATAATATAGAAAACAATTTTGAGTATATCTATAGTCACATATAAATTATTTACATATTCCTGTGCTAAAATTTTGTAGATAATAAAACCCACACAAAAAGCCAAATTTATAAAGATGAGATAAAGATTGAATAAATGATATTTGACTCATGAACATTATAAAAGCTATAACCAAAAATGTATTATTAATAATATCCTGAATGTTTTTTAAAATGTTGCTATTAGTAATACTTTAATTATTAAGGAATACCCCAAGGCACAAAGAATGTTTATTTTTCTGTTTATCCCCAACAGTTGAGGATGTCTGAAATCTTGCAAATTACAAAACTTTGGGCTGGCACTGCCGAATAGGCTTGGGTTCTCATGACGTGTGTCATGTGCTTGATTAGAGGTTTCACTGGAAGGAGAACATCTGCTCTGCCCTCTTGTTCCTCGCTTACATTTATGAAACAGTATTATTTTCTTTTGTAGTTTTTAAACTGAAATTTTAAGCTACTTGCGCATTTAAATAACCAGGATATCCGCTGACCACACACAAACTGCAACATAGAGCAGCAGGCAAAATGAGAGCAAACGCTTCGGATGTCATCACCCAACCCTCTGTGTTAGCCTACTCTCATTCTTTCTTACACCAAAACCTAGCTGGATGGAATGTGACTCAATTAACATTAGATAAAAATATATAAAAGTCACATAATACGATCTTCCTCATCTCAATGGCTCAAATCATCTTGTGAAATCCCAGGGATGAGAACACCACTCTTTATAGACCATCATTTTTTCATATTAATGACCTAGCTGAGACATATGAAAGATGATAATTAAATTTGCTTCTGAGACAAAATAGGAGGGATAATTAACATGGTAGATGAGCTCTTAATTAAATTCAAGTACAATATCTCTCAAGAATGGGAATGGAAATGGGGATGGAAGAGTAGAGGTGGAATCTGCATGAGATTGGTGGTGCAGGCTTCATGATGTTGGAAATGAGTAAGGAAAGATAAATCTCAGAAAGGAATTTATCAGGGATGTTGGGTGACAGGTCAAATTGGTAACTGTATAATGATGGAGATTTTTATCGATACTGAGATACTGAAGAAGTGGATATTAGGGTAATGGAATGTTTCACTAACAATAGGAGCCATTCACATTGGCTTTGTAAATCTAAACATATTTAACTAAATGATTATATGAATTTTATAATGCAATCAAATTGCCTGAAGATAATCAGGTCTTACCCATGTACATGAGGCTCCCCTGGTACCTTCTAAACACCTATATCAAAATTAAAAGAGCCAAAGCTGTTTTTGCTGGGGGAAAAAATGAGAATATACAAAATAGTCTTAAAATATATGAAAGACTACATAATTTAGAAATTTCCAGGGAGTAGAATTAAAATCGATGAGTGGAGATTATTATTTAAGTAAATGTAAGGGGGAAAAAGGTTTTCTAACATTTATCAAGTTACCCCAAAACGCAGTGCTCTGCCTGTGAGGTAGAGATAAGTGTCCAAACAGAAAGAAGGGTCACTTTGTAATGGACTGTAGGGCAGAGGTCAGAAAAATATCCCCCAAATGTCCACAGCCATGGCTTGGAGCATAGGGAAAGCAGAGCACCACAATTGAGAGGTTTTTCATATCATGGCAACTTGGCTAGCTTAATGATTATGTTAAAAATCTGTGCCTGTGTCTGAGGCAAGGGAGATAGGCGTGACTTTCTGATTGTATCCTGGCTGGAGACTTAGCCCAGCAGTTTACAGCACATTCATTAAGCCAGGAGGCGGTTCCCTGGTTACAGCAGTTGTCTCTATGTCACGAGGAGACTCCTGCCCAGCCTGGGAATGGCAACTGAGTGAATGTAAGATGGGAGGGCTGGCAATACGTAGCTAACTGTGGGATGAGTCAGAAATGGGGTGGTGCCAGAAGCTCCAGGAGGGATTTAAACCAGGAGGGGCAGCCATTTCCTCTCTTGGTCATGCAAAACGAAAGGGTGCATTTTGGATGAAGAGCTGGAAACATGGTGGCACAAATGGTGATGATGCTGAGAATTGTTGACCCTGCCTAGCCAAGCACGAATTACTGGGAGCAGGGAATGCTTACCTGAGACCGAGGGAGTGTTAAGCCATGGACTTGTTTTTTCTTTCCTAAAAAATGGTACCTCTGATTGGTATATTCTGAAAGTGGTCTAATTTCGCAAAAGTGAGGCAGGGGTATGTGTGTGTTCCTGGGTATTTTAAAAGGAGTGGGACTTAACAGCAGAATTTTGCCATTTTTCTAAACCTGTATAACTTTTTAATAAACAATTCCTTTCCTTTTAACCAAAGTCTGGAATTGGGAGTCACGCTTCTTGGTGGTGGGCAATTGGGCCCACACATCTGTTTCAGAATTGCATAGGCTGGGATTCTGTAACAATCTGATCACAGAATTTATATTATAATTTTCTCTGCAGTGTATGGAATGAATTTACTCATTAAAAAAAATTTTCCTGCTGTAAGATTCTGTGATTCTACAAACCATTGTATATAGAACAAGTTTGTTTAGTCTTTGGACTTGTGAAAGTTCTCATTAACTTTTACATGTTTAAAGAATACACAAAAAGAATTTTGAAATTATATTACCATATGCATCAATTAAATATTTTACTTAATGCCATACACACAGTTCCAAGCAAAATTTTTATTTTGCTGGTTCAAATACTATATTCTCTCTGCCACATGAATCTACTTCATCCTTTCTGGGGGGAGGAGGAAGAAGAAGGATGGGAGGATTGTGTTCAGATGATACAAATATAAATGAAATAAATACTATAAGCAAGAATATATTTTAGAGATAGTTGTTTTCTATTAAATAAATTTTAGGAACAAGAGTCAAAAATAATTTGTTTTGTTTTTTTCTTCTGAATGCACAACTAGTATCCCAAATAAGTTGTTTTTTATTTATTTATTTTTTTTACTTACCTGATTCTGACTATCTCAGTATGTATGTCTATATAACAGGGAAATGAAATTCAATAAATTTCACTTAAAACATGCTTACTATAGGTAATTCATTAAGGTACCTTTCTAGAGTATTTATTCTACAGTTATACAATTATACTCTGAGGAAAAAATCATAAATACATAAAAAAATTTGAAATCCAAGGTATGTCTCCTGAGCTAAATACTTTGGGTAGATTGTTTTATCTCCTGTATCTAATTCTTTCATAATATATTTTAGATATAAACAAGGGGGAACTTTGATCAAGTTTCATACATGGTTTCAAATAGAGTATTTGTAAATATTTGCTGCTTGCAAAGAACATAATATTTTTTCAAAATAGATTCACTTATGGTTCTATTCACTTGTATAATTAACCTACATTACCAGTATAAGAAAGACTTCCTTAAAAAATTGAAGGAGAATTGGGTTCTAATGTAACGGTGTGTAGGCTTAATGGGGTGCAGACTTAAAGGGACATAGGCTGAGAAGCCCCAGGCTCCCCCACAAGCCTAGTTTGAGGGCTGGGAAAAGCAGCAGGACAGGGATTGAGAGTTATTTTGCATATCAATAACAGCAGATTTGCCTACTAGCTTTTGAGGGGCCAGGAAGGTATGCATGACTTTGACCTATGATGTAACTGGGAGGCAGCTCCTTGTGTTACAGCACCTGCGGGAGAGCTTGAAGATGCCATGCCACAGGGTCGCACCTGACAGCACTAACTGTGGCAGCCAAGAAAGGCAGGGAATACACCAGTGCCAGCAGGTATAGCCGAGTGTGGGAGGAGTCAGAAATGGGGTTACAGAGGAATGTCCCTGCCAGAATTTAAACCTAGGCCGGCTGCCATGAGGGGGCTTTAACCACACAGTTTTGGGAGTGGAGAGGGGGCCGACTTTACCAAGCGGCTTAGGAAACAGGAAAGCAAAATGTCGCATACATGTAGAGCTCTTTTTCTTAGTGGTTTGAAAGAGTGCAGAAGGACTCTCACCCACCCACCAAGAGAATGAAGTTTTGCATTAAGAATGGCTGGTGTAGCTCAGTGGATTGAGCGCAGGCCTGCGAACCGAAGGATCGCGGTTCGATTCCCGGTCAGGGCACATGCCTGGGTTGCCAGGCCAGTTCCCGGCAGGGGACATACAAGAGGCAACCGCACATTGATGTTTCTCTCCCTCTCTGCTTCCCTTCCCCTCTAAAGATAAATAAATAATTAATAAATAAATAAATAAAAATTTAAAAAAAAAAAAAAAGAATGGGAGTCTAACCGAGCTACGGAATCCTATTTCTTTTCTTGAGCTATGGTACCCCCGACTGACCTGGTGTGGCAAAGGGAGGCAGGACTGTGTATGTGTGTGGGCAGTGTATCTTTGTTCCTAAAGGGAGTGGGATTTAACAGTGACATTCCACCATTACTCTAAACTTCCATAACTTTTGAGTACATAGTTCCTTTCCTTTTACCAAACTCTGGCCTTGAGAGCCCCAGTTCCTAACACAATGGTGGCTGTCAAAGAAGCATAGTAAAAGAAAGACCCCAGGGAGATGGGGGTTGTTTCAGTAACACTAATATATGAGAATGAATTAAGAGCTCCATTTCAACACAGGGAACATTAATAAATTGACTTCTCCTTATTATTCAGAAAACAACTTCTCATTAAAAGAAAATAAAAAAACACCTTTAAAAGTATATCCTGAACAATAAAAAAAACATTACTATCTATAAAGTTCAAATTTCAGTGAAAGTCTACAAAGTATGCATTAAATTTATAATTGTTGGAGAAGATACTTAACATTTTCTTTTTATTGAACTTTTTTCCTTTTGAGAGTTAATCTCTGGGAAATTTTAAAACTTTAGCCAAATTCTTCAGAATTTGCTTCCTTCAATTCACAAAATGACCTTCACTGCTCACCAGTAAACTCTGTGTTCCGCTAAATATGGGAATGTGGCTTAACCCCTTAAGATATCATCATTAGATGATATCAGAGTATTCTAACCATCCAATCATATTTACTGATTAGAAGATTAGAATCTGCATTGAAAATATGAAAACTTCTGGTATATTTTTAATAGCATACCATTGTTCTTGTTTTAAGGTATTGTTCTAGGTGCCATTTGCTTGATTACTCTGAGGTGGTTTTCTCCTACTGAAATAAATATATTGAATGTCTGACCCCAAGCTTTTTTGTATTGTTATTTTTTAATTGGAAAAATTCAAATTCAATAATTAAATTTAAGAGATTCACATTAGCAATTTTCTATTTAATCAGAGTAATACCTTTTGTTTTCACTTTTAATTTTTAATGTCATGAAAAAGAAATTTTCATGATCAAATTCATTAACATATTATGGCAGTTATTAATTTGCCAGTCCATACTACTTTGCTAAATAACTTGCTTTGTAATTAATAAGTTTTATTTTAAAAAGTAGTTTAGTTAATTTTAATGATAAATTGTTCATTCTTCAGGAAAATTAGGTTGTTTTGGCTGGTGTTGCTCAGTGGTTTGAGCCGCTGCCTGCAAACCGAAGGGTCACTGAGTCGATTCTCAGTCAGGACCCATGCCTAGGTTTCAGGCCAGGTCCCTAGTAGTGGGCGTGTAAGAAGCAACCACACATTGATGTTTCTCTCACTCTCTTTCCCTTCCCCTCTGTCTAAAAATAAATAAAATCTTTTTAAAAATTTAAAAGAAAATAAAGTAAAACTTAAAAAAATTAGATACTGAAAAGTTGACCAAAACAAAAACAACACTGAAAAAAACACCCAGCAACCTCCACCCCCTGCAAAATAACCAAACCAAGCATTCAGAATAAAATTTGAAAAACTTGAGACTAATTTCACAGCAATACTTCAAGTTCTGATTAATATTTTGGAAACTTTTTTAATGGAAAGATAACATGAAGTTATGTATTGTGTCTATAGAAAAAAACATGAATGAATATAAGGCCAATAATTACAGCCCGTTTATGCAATGCTTTTGCTAGAGAGAAAGTGACCTCTCTCCTGAAGGTGAGAGAAAAGAAAGTCGAGATTTGAAGGGCTAGACTGTCACAAATTTAAGAGAATTGGTGCCTTTAAGGGTGCACTGACACTGAAAGTTTTAAGAAGCCCTAATCAATCATAACTCTTAAAAGTAGCTATTGTAATACGGTATGAAAGTCATACTGCGTGGCAAGAACTTTCCAAAAACCAGGACTGACAGCAGCCCTCTCCAAGGACACTCATGTTCTCCCCACCAAACCCATGCTTGAAAAAGAAGAACAAGAATGTGAATTATTCCAAAAATGATATTTTACATATTAAGTAATTTGAATATGTAGGATTGGGATTTTATGAATAAAAATATTTGCAACCTGATTTAATATACATAAAATAGACACAGGATAAAGTCAAAGAGTTACAGATCAAAAATGATGAGCATGACCCTTCCTTTTAATGAAATCCATCGAGGCCGATTTTAACATTAAATGAATGTAAGTAAAGAAAGTTTTACAGAATCAGGTATAATAGAGCTCACTGATACAGGATCATTTGAAAGGTGATTGGTATTAGGATGGGTATACAGGATGCTTTTGCACTTTCTATTTCTCTTCATTAGTTGAGGAAGATGATCATACTGCTCACATAAAATTGAGAGAATGGAGATAGTTTGGAGGTGGTTATATGTGACAATAAATAGCCAGCCGTAAAGGAAGGAAAACGATTCTAGCAGGCCATCCTTATAAATAATCACGCGGCTCAGTAAAATGTCCACGAATAGTAAATCTCAAAAAGTAAGAGGTGTTTTTCTTTTGGCAATCCTGCCGAGGTCTCTGAGGATTTGAGAGACACACACTCTTTTCTTAAATATTGTTACATACATTGGGTGCATAAACATGTTTGTATGTGACTAATCTTAAGCCATAACATCAAAGCCAGTTATGACCAGAACCTATGCACCCAATATATGTAACAATATTTAAGAAAATAGTTCGTTTGTATCTCTCAGATCTGCCGTGACCTCTGCTGGTTATGAGGGTACCAATGGTTTGTTTCCTGAATTCCTCTCTTTCTCCCCTCCATGCCCCCTTGTTCTACCTGTTCACATACATAAGTGACCAGGAGGCAGATGAGATAGATTACTTTTAAAGGGTTCATGCTAAGTGAAATAAGCCAGGCAGTGAAAGACAAATACCATATGATCTCACCTTAAACAGGAACCTAATCAACAAAACAAACAAACAAGCATAATATAACCAAAGACACTGAAATTGAGAACAGGCAGAGAGTGAACAGAGGGGAGAAGGGAGGGAATTTCAGGGGAAAAGGAGAAGGGTTTACAGGAACAAGTATAAAGGACACATGGACAAAAACTAGGGGGGGTGGAAATGGGAGGGAGGTGAGGAGGGCTGGGGCAGTGGGCTGGGATGGGAGTAAAAGACAGAAAACTGTCCAAGAACAACAATTAAAATAAAAATTAAAAAATAAAGGGTTCAGGATATGTCATCCCAAAATTTGCTACTTTAGCCAAGTGTTGTTTGAGCTAAAGGCAATTGAGAGGTGCTTTCTGTCCTTCCCCTTTCTGACTAAACACTACATGCTAAAAGCTAGGCATACATTTCCCTTTGTAACAGTGACATAAATTTCCATTTGTAAAGATGTCCCGGGAAGGGGAAAACAACTCTGGAGAAGGCTCATTATCAGAAATGACTTAAGTATGCCTGACAAACCTCACTGAACAATCCTTACTATACCTTTGCTATTAAACTTTCCACAATGTATTGACTCTAGGAGCCCAAACTTGGCTGTCCTTATCAAGGCACAATTTATTGCCCTTTGATAAAATGGTATAAAATCCCATAATCTAACTGCTTCTATTGGTTTTCACTTCTTTTCTATGATGCCCCTGTGCACATAAAAATGTTAATAAAATTTGTATGCCATTTCTCCTCTTGATCTGTCTTGAAAGTTTAATTCACAGGCCCCAAGTGTACACCTAAGAAAGTAGAGAAACAGTTTTTTACTCCCCTACACTATCAATGTTTATCAATGGGGAGGCATATCAGTGTCATGAGAAGATGAGAACACGTTCAGTTTTTTATATTTAAAAAATTTACCAAGTATGCTCTAGGTTAAATATCAGAATGTTCCCTGTTTGGATTTAGAAATATTAATGTAAAGAATATTTTGATTCATAGGACTATGAAATTATTTGTTCATGTTCACTTACAGTAAAAATAATTCTCAACATCAAGGGTATAATTAATACAAATAAAAATCACAGAATAAATTTGGTTGACATATTTCCAAATTGTTTTATTTCTTCATTAAGTCTATATTATGCTTATTTTTCAATAAAATGCCGACTAAAAGAATACTATATAATAGAACCTCAAAGACTAATTTTCACCTCAATAACTGAATATTTCAAGGAAATTTATATTAACTTCATAGTAATATATCCACATAACAAATGTGTTATGTTTCATTTATGCACATATACAGGGGGTGGCAAAAGGAAGTTTCAGTTATGAGTGAGTATTCAAAACAGAGTTTATTTTTTTTTTAGGATTTTATTTATTTATTTTTAGAGAGGGGAAGGGAGGGAGAAAGAGAGGGAGAGAAACAGCAATGTGTGGTTGCCTCTCACGTGGCCCCCACTACGGGCCTGGCCTGCAACCCAGGCATGTGCCCTGACTGGGAATCGAACCTGTGACCCTTTGGTTCGCAGCCCGCGCTCAATCCACTGAGCTACGCCAGCCAGGGCAAAACAGAGTTTATTCTTATTATTTATTGATTATTTTATTATATATTTGTATTTCAACTGCAAACCTATTTTGCGCACCCCGTCTGTGAAATTATAAATCATTAATGTTTGCAATGTACATAGAACTTTGTATTTGAATGATAAATAATTCAACTCAAGCATAGTCTTGGACATATGTAATATATTATAATAGTATTATGTTACATATAATTGTAACATATATAATATTGAGTCCTATCTGTCAACATTTTAAGCATCATGTAAAATAAATAGAAGTAACTAGATAGATACTAAATAAATTATCTGAAGTTTAGAAAAAGTCATTAAGGTGGATATTTATTCTGAGGAGTTTAAAATTCAATCATCCTAAGAAAATTTTAGGGATCAGAGATAACAAATACATTTAAATCCAGGAGAAGAAGGAGAGGGGGACAGAAGTTCTACATCACTAGAAACAAAATACTGAAAAGTAAATGTTTGCATCAATGAAAACAAAAGTTCCCAATTCTACAGAAAATTTCTTCCTAAGGAATAACTGCTCAAACAGTATTTTATCAATTGTATTTAGGCAATGATAATTATCCTGCCTTAGTTCCTCTTCTAGATGCTTTTTATTTATTTATTTTTTATTGTTACCTGAGGCCATTTTTTCATTGCTTTTAGAGAGAGAGTAAGGGGGAGCAAGGAAGAGAGAGAAAGAGAGAGAGGGAGAGGAAAACACTGATGTAAGAGAGAAACATTGATCCTTTGCCTCTGGTAGGCTCCCTGATTAGGGATTGAATCCACAAGGTAGGAAGGTACCCTGACTAAGAGTGGAACCTGCAGTCTTTTGGTGCATTGGACAATGCTTCAACCCACTGAGCCACACCTGCCAGGGCTCTTCCAGATGTTTTCTAAAATCAGGTCTACATCTCTGAGACTTCTAGGAAAGTAATTTTGATATACTGTAGCCCCCCTATCCCCCAGTGGATGTTTGAAATCTTGCAGAGTTCTGAATCATTCATATATATACACACATATACATAACTATATATATGTATATAGTCAGCTAGTTATTAATTAGGAAAGAAATAAAGGGAATCAAGCATTGTTGAGTCTAATGATCTGGGGAACATAAACTTGCTTCATCAGGAAGCTACAGCTTCACACACTGCAAGGATTAACATTTCTCCCTTCTCCCTCCACTACCAGATTGTAGGGGAGAGCAGGGAAAGGTAAGCACATGTACAATAGAACTCAAAATGGCACAGGGAGAGGTGCTTGACCTTAGAGGACTCTCAGTCTAACCTGAGAGAAGGATCAGTTGGCTAGGAGTTGGACCCATCAGAATCTTGCAAAAGTTTGCAAAGTTGATTGGTTATTTTGAAAAAGCTCCTGGTCCTTCCCAAGCCTGAGCTAATACAAACTCAGGGGAATAAAAAAGGTCTCTTCTCTTCTCTTCTCTTCTCTTCTCTTCTCTTCTCTTCTCTTCTCTTCTCTTCTCTTCTCTTCTCTTCTCTTCTCTTCTCTTCTCTTCTCTTCTCTTCTCTTCTCTTCTCTTCTCTTCTCTTCTCTTCTCTTCTCTCCCTCCCTCAACCAATCTGATAACGGAGAGGGATACTAAGTGACTAAGAGGCAAGTAGCAGGATATGCTACACAGTTACTCTGGACAAAAGATGATTCATGCTCCAAGTGGTGTGGCTCAGTGGATTGAGCACCAGACGGAGAAGCAAAGAGTCACCGGTTCGATTCCCACTCAAGGCACATGATTGTGTTGTGGGTCAGGTCCTGGGTTGGGGGTACACGAGAGGCAAACACATATTGGTATTTTTATCTCTCTTTTTTTCCCTGCCTTCCCACTCTCTAAAAATAAATAAATAAAATCTAAAAATAAATAAATAAAATCTTTAAAAAAAAGATGATTCATATCCCTGGCAAAATGGAGCAAGAAGGCAGGAGGTGCTATCATGCTGCCCAGAATAGTGCATGATTTAAAACTTATGAATTGTTTATTTCTGAAATTTTGCATTTAATATTTTTCAACTATAGTTGACCATGTATAACTGAAACTGAGGAACACAAAACCTCATACAGTCAAGGGGATATTACTGTAGAGCTATAGTTAACACTAAAATATTTTGTATCACAGTGAAATTTATTAGGATCTAAAGTCATACAGGAAAGATAGCATCAAGATGTTTTGATTTTACTGGACTTGGAGTTCTCCCAATACACAAACCTATTCTCTAAGAAAACATGCACAGGTTATACAACACATTCCTATGTCTGAAAAACCAGAAGTTGGCATCAGTATGTTATATAATTGAATTTTGGTCAACCTTTGCCTCAATTCCTAAAACTCATTTTTTGTATCCCAGAATATCTCTTCTCGTGGAGGTTCATTTTCTTAATAGAAAAATTGTTCATGATGAAGATATATCTCTTTTATAGTTGATGAATGGATTATAATTTTCCTTTGATTATTACTGCATTATGTACCTGAATATTGTATTTGATAGCTTATGGAAACTTCAAAACAAAGAGAGTCTAAATCATTGTTGCACTGAAGCCCTGGAATTCTAGTATGTGTGCACAATCAAAATCTGGTCTTGATTCTTTGTTATCACTATAAGAAGGCACAATCTCCCAAAAGAAAATTTTGTCATTATCTTTGAAATATATCTTTAAAATTATCTATAATTAGTTAATTTGAGCCTGCTTAGGAATCCCCCCAGTTCATTCTCTTCTTGAGATCCAACCTTCTTAGGAAAGTCATGTCACACCTCACATACACAGGGTTGAAATTCACAAATTTTCCTGTAGAGAAAAGGTCGTTAACTATGCATGGCTTTTCTTGGGCTGTGCCTACTGTCAAGCAGGTATCTAGGGGCCATAGAAACACATCAACAAAAGAAACAAATAAGTAGAACAATTGTTAATGTAAAAGCAAGGTTTGCTTAGTTTGAAATAGAAAAACCTATGCAAGACCTGGGACTTAGTTTTTAGCTTTCTATTCTTGTATTCTTCAACATACTAAAAAAAAAAAAGGAGGAAAATATCCTAAAGTCTCCACAGACAGTTGCGCATATTGATACTTAAGAAGGCAAGGTGTTGTCATGGAGAGCATGAGACAGGATTTTGGCAGGCAGGACACCCAGGCTCTCATCAGCTCTGCCTGTCTTTGTTCTGTGTGTCAGGGCAGCCACAACAGCCCTAAGTCTGTGTTTACCTGGGAAATTCAAGGGCTTCCTCTGCATCATCTCTGAGAGTCTCTCTAGCTCTAATATGCCCATGATTTATTCACCAAAAGGGTCCATGATTGATTCACTAAAATCAATTTTTGTATCATAGAGCAATCAAACTACTGGGAGCATCTTTTCTGCTTCCCTTTATTCTGAAATGCAATTGTTGTGTTTTATTTACCACATAAGAATTTTCATTATACTCAGCAAAACTAAAATTAATGACATTAATCCTTCATGTTGCACAAAATGTAGATGTTGACTGTTTTACGTGGGATTCACAGATGGTCAACTTGATGGTCAGAACAGTTTACAGTGGTAAACCAAGTAATTTTTCTCCAAATGCTGATGTGATAAAACCAAATTTTGTATCAAATGAGAACTACAAAAGCAAGCACTCAATTTCTAGAAATGTATTCTACTTTTTAAAAAATCTATAAGCAAGGGTCCAACAGTTGTTGCTTATCTGCAGAAATTATTACAGAAACTTTTTTTCCAAATAGACACTCTACAAAAACTACAAAGTTTTGCCTATTTTATGTAACTATATTTTTCCAACAACACACATATTTTTATACAGATGTCTTTGATTCTAGTAATAATGCTAGAGTCTAGTTACTTTTTTCCTTTTATTAGTAAAGCTTACACAATTACATAGGGATAGTCTGCCCTGGATATACTAAAATTTGACAAATAGGATTCAAATGGGTTTTTCCCATCTGGACAGAGAAATCCTTACAATCAAAGAAAGAGCCACATAACAGGGTTTCTTCAGCAAAGATCAACTTAGTTCATGATAATCATACCAATATGTTACAAATTGAATACTCTTCCTGCTCCAGTGAAACAAACCACAAAATATATAAAGGCCTCAGTGCTGATGACATTTTGGTTTAAATTATTTTCTTTTGTAGACCATGTGTGTTCCTTGTCTTGACAGACTGCAGATCCTATGAAGGCGATTATGTCTTTAGATTTGTCTTCTTTGGGGTCAGTGGTATAATTGTGAGTTTGCACAGCTAAGTTGGTAAATGGTATATTTATTTAATTGTTTACCACTTGAATTTGAGCCAGCTTTAGCAGAACAAAAGCCTGAGATAAGTGTATAGTCAGATCCATCATAATTTATGGCTGGCTGGATTTGCTGCAGCCAAATCATCTGGCAAAACCCTGCCCCAGTGACCCAGCAATGCCAGGCTCTCAGAGGATGTCTTGGGCGTATGAACCAGTTCTAAGAAACAAAGCTTTCCACTTTGTGGACCTCTCAGTGTTGATTTACCACATGCACAATTGAATTGCTCTAGTCACTGTTTTCAAACCTCAGGAATATTATTTAATTATGAAAAATCAAATATCAAGCATATGTAATCTTATTTATGAATTAAGTAATACTTAGAGTACATATGTCAATAAGGATTTCCTTATAAAATCATGTTTCCATTGTAGCAACCATCATAAATGTTGACTTCTTTTCCTCTTCTTTTTCCTTTTTTTTTGTTGTTAGATTTCTCCTCTCCTCATACTCTTTGAACATATAAAGATTTATTGAGCTTCTCTTTGGGGCACATAGTAGGCAATCAATAAATATCATCTCTCTATCTTTCTATCATCTAACTATCTATTAGCTGTCTATCATCATCTAGGCTATCATCTACAGGGCACAAATGAATTGTTGCTAAATGAATGAATTCCCTCAGTGTAGTTTTAAATAGTCCCTCAATGCTAGTTTTAAATAGTCATGAACTGACAACTTTTTCTTGGGATGTAACCCAACTTTTAGACTAAATTAAGCACCATAAGCAGCTACAATGACAAGAGTACTTAAATTAGATTATTTTTGATTACTTGATAAAATTTAATACCTCAAAATGAGTAAGAGGAGCTCACAAATAAAAAGGCAGGTAAAATCTTGAGGTTAATGTAAAATATCATTAAACTTTAAGAAGCTTTTTTTAAAGTCTGATTAGGATTTTCAAAAAGGTTTTGGGAGATGATTTTCGCAGATGCAAATTCAGGCCTATAAAAAATGTATATTGTTGACAATGGAGGATTTGGATTATTGCTTTGTGATTTGTAAGAATTGTCTTATTAATGAAGGATAGTAGTGACTGGTTTTCATCAAGAGTGTTCTTTTTAAAAACTATAGACAGTTTTGAAAAAATAGCTACCTTAGTCATTTGGTTAGAGACATACAGCCAATGTCTTTTTTAGCTAATGAGAGGAAACATGTGCCAAAGAAAACCAGATCAGTAGTAGAGGCCTACATCATTTTTAAAAAGAAAAGTGAACAAATATAGTCAAATATTGTTCCTTCCCCGCCATTGCCTGATTATTTGGGGGGCCTCATTCCCAAAGCATGATAAAAGCATAAGCACCTGGCACTAACATTCTGGAATCCACTGGAAATCCACACCGGAACAGGAAGTTGAAATGCTCACCTTTCCTTTACCAAACCATCCTTTGCATTGTACCACACAGTGTTCACATCCCCAGCAAGCAGTCCCGAGTTGCTGCAGTCCTTGCATGCACTCCGTAGATATTTCTCGTCTAACTTCCTGCAGGGAACTCCTGCTTCTGTCCTTTTCTCACCCAGGTCCAGATTCTCTTGCAGCAGAATAACAGGAATTTCATGATTCTTCCTTTCTATAGACATGAATCTCTTATTATCAATTTCAAATCTCAGCTAGAGCCATGTCTCCACTTCTTACTTGTCACTTTTTCCTAAAATATTTATTGATGTTTAACATGTACACAAAAGTGCACAAAACATAGCTATGCCTCTCTAATATTTTCACAAAGTAAACACACTTTATTATTTTTTTAGATTTTTTAAGTATGTTTATTGATTTTAGGGAGAGAGAAAGGGAGAGAGAAAGAGAGAGAAACATCAATATAAGAAAGAAACATCAATTGATTACCTCTCATATGTGCCCTGTCTGGGGAGTGAACCCACAAACTAGGTATGTGCCCTGACCAGGAATCAAACATGCAAACTTGTGGTGTACGGGAAGATGCTCCAATCAACTCAGCCATACTGGCCAGGGCAAAGTGAATACACTTTAGTATACAAACCGTATATAGAAGTAGAACATTAGTAGCTATTCTTTTACCAGTCTCTACAACTATATTTTTATCTATTCAGGTGTATTGGTATCCAGTTGTTCTGGTTTTAATTTACCTTCTCCTCATGGCTAATGAGATCAAAGTCTTTTTCTTATGTTCAGTGCCCTCTTCCTCTAAGTAACCCTAACTCTCTTGTCTAATTCTTCAGTGGTTTCACTTAAACTAACAATACAATTTTTTAAGTTTTTTTATGTATTTTGGGTCAGAGAACTTAATTAAATGTACATTTCAAATATATCCTCTTACTCTGTTGCTTGCTTTTGCACTCATTTAATGTCTTTTGAGGAACAGAAGTTCTTAATTTAGTCATCAGTTTTCCCCCTGTTGAGGAAACAAGTTCATGCTTTTTGTTCCCTGTTAAGGAAAATTTTGCCTGTTCAAAATTTAAAGACAAATAATATATTCTTTTCTATTTTCTGCATTACTATTAATGTCATCCAAATAAAATGACTGTCTTATTCTTCCTTTCAAATTCTTATGACCTCTTATTTTCACTGTGCTCTAGTATTAATTGTGCATATTCTTGCCTAATTGCTGATCTCAGAGTAAAAGTTTTCAATATTTTACCACTAAATGTGATGTTTTCTAAGAGTCTTTGTTAAAAATTTTATCATGAAAAGCTACACTCTTGTATCACTTGTATACTGAGTTTAAGAAAGTAAATGGGGATTAATTGTAGCAGATGATATTTATGCATTTATTGAAATAAACATAATTTTTCTCATTTTTTAGTGAATTACATTGATTGATTTGTAAATCTTAATCCAAACTTGTATTCTTGGATTGAAGCCCATTGATTTTTTTCCCAATTTATTTTCAACAAAGATTGGTTTATGAGAATTGTACAGCCTCTTCCACCAGAGAAGGTTTTGCTTATTCACTAGTAGGCAACTAGAGTGTGACAGGTCACTAAAATCCAGTTAAGAACAGAGTCAAGTACAGGTTAATGTTTTCCTAACACGTGGGTTATTCTGGCAGGTCTTCTCTCCCGGGATACTGTCTGTATTTCTATAGAGCAGGGAATCTCTCCAACAACAGCCTAAGGAAAGTGACAAGATCCCAGAGATAAAACAGGTCTTTTCAGACAGCCTCTCAAAAGATTCACATTTATAAAATGTAGCATAAAAATGGCAGAGAATTGGGAAGCTTGAGGATGTCTTTTCTCATTAATAATTGTTTTAAAGAAGCTCTGTCCAGTGTGGCTCAGTTGGTTGTAGTGTTGTTCCATAACCAAAGTTTCCTGGTTTGATTCCTGGTCAGGGCGCATACCTGGGCTGCAGGTTAAATCTCCGGTCTGGTCTGGGTGCCTACTGGAGGCAACCAATAAATGTTTCCCTCTCTCGCATCGATGTCTCACTCTCTCCTTTCCTTTCTCTCTAAAAGCAATAAAAAAAGTCCTCAGGTGTGGATATAATAATAATAATAATAACAGTTTTAAAGTATATGTGTGATTTTAGAAACTTTGAAATCTCTCCAGGTTTGTAATTATCATGGTCATCCCCTTTTTTTGTAGTGAATGGTAGTAGGGAAACCAATAATTGGGAGAAGCTTCAAATGCAGTAGTTTGGGGAAATGAGGATGGGGAAAGTGGGAAGAAAGGGTCTCCTCCCTGTAGTCTGTCAGTATCTACAGGGTGTACGTTCCTCAGAAGCCTAAGATTTGCTCCCAGGAGGAGGAAAGGTCTGACCTGAGCTCAAAAAAGACCTGGGACTCAACATTCCTCCAGATTTGACATTTGTTCTTGTGACACAGTGCTCACTAAAGAAGCCACCCATTCAAAATGTAGACTTACATAAATATCCCTTGAGAGGTTTGTAGCAACTTTCTTCTGTCAAGCTAGATACAATCAAGATAATTCTGAATGCAACACATTTTTTAATTTAAATTGCATAGAAGGCAATTCTATCTAGATTTCATACCATATATAATATAAATTTATGTTTATTTGTTAGAATCATCTAGCATAATACATATGTAGGTGCCTAATAAATTGATTGACATATGTTTGAGACTTTTTTCTTATTATAGTATCTCCTGATTTTATAGTCAATCTCTGTTTTTATGGGCTAATTTGTCAGGTTATGAAAATTTCAAAACTATTTTTCTCTTATTTTTAGTACCTACTACTTTAGGACTCTTGCTAGTAGGATCATCACAGAAAGTAGAAAAAGTAAAACTTTGGACCAGGTACCTGGGGAAAGTGTGGAATTGCCTTGTGGGTGTTTTATTACTTACTGTAAAAACTTCTGGTAGATGACATGAATGACTTTAATTTCTGCTTGACTCCTTCTAGGTAGTCTCTTGCAAGGAGGTGTCAATCACCTATTAAATGCATCTGTTCCTTCAGGAATCTCTCATCTTCCCCGACTGATGTTTTCCATATCTGCACACCTTTGCTTTGAGGGTCATATAACTAAATGACAACCAGGTGCCCTTTTTTGGAAATTTTGCAAATAAAAAAATTCAAATTTCTGAATGAAAATTTATTTATATCCTAAATTTATGTCTCTCTATCTTATATCTAACTTCTGTCTATGTACCTATGCATAAGGTATGTGTGCATGTATCATCTACCTATCTGTGATCTGTCATATCTCTTTTACTTCCTTACCAATTGTTAATGCCTAAGTTTAAAACTTATTACCCATCAAGTGAATTATTCTTGTGGTTTCCCCAACTGCTGGTTTCTGCTTTCAGCCTGAATCCAACTACAAATCATCCTCTAAGCTGCTCCTACAGTGACCTTTTTAAACATTCAAATCTGATCATATTATAAGACACAGTGACTTCCTGTGGCTTTCAGGATGGTATTAAAATACCATTACTTAACACAGAATATTATTTGTTATTTGGAAATCCCCTATTTTGTGCTTCTTCTTATTTGAGGGGGTGGGAAGCTCATAAAAGTCCTCTCTCCTCCACCCTTACTTCATTAAATAATATTTACTCAATTCCCCAAAACTCAGTACAAGCTTTCCACATTCACCTATTTAAATTTAGAAGTCTTTCCTCAGTGTTTATAGAGAACTCTATTAGAGCAATTACCATACTTTATTAAACAGGTATTTCTTTATCTTACTCTCAAATTAAACTTTACTAACTCTGATGACATTCTTTGACATTGTAGTCCAGTGAAGTAGCTTAATACCTTGCATATAATTGATGTCCAATAAATATGTGCTGTAATCATGGATAAAGAAATTAATGTTTGAATGTGACATACTTTAAATGCAAAAATAATCAACTTATATTTCAAAAATATTGATATAGACAAGAGAAAATATTTTCAGTGCATGGAATACTAACAACTACAGTCCCCCTTTGGTGTCCACAGAGTGTTGGTTGTACGACACCACCCCTCCGAAATCTGCACACTCATTTCCGTTATGTAAAATGGCACAGTGTTAGCATACAAACTATGCACTTTCTCCTATATACTTTGTCATCTCCAAGTTACTTATAATACCTAATACAATGGAAATGCTATGTAAATAGTTGTTACAGTGTATTGTTTAGGGAATGATGATAAGGAAAAAATATCCATACATGTTCAATATAAACACAACCATCAAAGGCTTGACTACATAGTACATGTCAGCAACAATATTTTTTGTGGGGAATATTTTCAATCAGCAGTTGGTTGAATTCATGGATGCAGAACCATCGATATGGAGGGCTGACCATATAAACCATACAGAGTTGACAAATCAAGGGAAACTGTTTACCTAATGTGACCACAATTTGATGAGTTATGAAGAAAGGATATTTTCTTTGAAATGGTATATTTAATTGTACAATAAAATGTATAGGGTTATAAAATTTAATGTAAGCTTTCTTATTTTAATAACAAATGCCAACTTTTTAAACAGGGATTTTGTAGAGTTGCTTTATATGGTTCCTTAAATTTACCTCTTAGGTTAAGTCTGCTAATTGATTCAATAAGTTTTGCAAATCAAAAAATAACCAATGAGAAGTTGAGTTGTAATTGCCTCTTAATTATGGTGATTTGGAGGAGTCTGGAAGATGACCCTGAGGGCACTTGAAAACACAGATTTTCTTTACTGCATTGCTGCAGTTTTGCTAATGTGGCTTGTGGTTATTTAGATAATTAGGAAGAATAGTTTCTATAAACAACAGGCTTTCTAAATAAAATATTTTCTTGTAACTCTAAAGGCAGGGATTTATTGCCTTTGTTTTTAAAGTCAGAACTCTACATGATAATTAAGTTTCTATTAATTCCTGTAGTAGGGATGAAGGAAATTTATCTTTAATAAAGCCCAGACAGAAAATAGGAAATCCTGATGTCTGGTTTTAAAATGATTTTCAAAGGATATACTTATGTGTGTGTACCTTCATATGTAAAGGATCAGAGGGATATAGGTATTAAATGATAATGTATTCAATATTGCCTTGCCTGTGTATTGTTATAACCTGACTCTATAAGGCTATTCAAAATAAGATTTGTTCTCTTGTCCTCCACTTGAGTTTAAAATGCATAGTAAGCGCATCTACATAAAAATGCTATAATTTATTATCATAACTTTCATTTTTGCCACTTAGCCTGCTTTAAAATATCAGAACTTCAAGTGTATTCATTTAAAAACATCTCCCCCAACAGGATATATTATAAAATGTGTGTGTACATTTCTCACAGCATCATTTGTTCTGCAAATGCCTTCAAATTTAAATATGTCAAAGTTATAATTATAGTAAAATGAAAGCAAATGCAAGAATAGCTCTGAGAGGTTTATCCTTGTAAACTGCAAATTTCACTCTTGTACACAGGCAGGTTTAATTTCAACGATTTTCATTGCATGAACTAATTAATTAGTTAATAATGCATGAAGCCAGTAGAGCATTATCAGTGCTATATCCCAGATGGAAATCTAGAACAAATGAAGAAATTTACATTTAATTTGACCCTTTTAAACGTGAAAATGGTAGGCTTTTCTTGTTGTCTTATTACATTTCTATTCCCCTGCTCCACACACATACAACTACAGAATTTTTAGACTCTTAGGGATGAGAAAGGGAGGTGACAATAAATTATTTAATGGACTTGATAAAGCTGATTAAACACTGAACTTATTCTTCACTGTGATGGCACATGTCTTGTATGGGCTGCTAGTGGCCATTTGCAGAATCATCTCCATGATTAAAACAAATGGAAACCTAATGGCCTGAGGGAACTAGTGCCCCCAACAGCACCTCTGCTCCTACACATACGTACTAAAAAAAGTAACCTGGACTCTTCATCCTTCTTGGTTGTATGTATTATTCCCAAAGGGTTATATAAAATCTAAACAGCAATGTGATTTTAATCATCAAATACATTCTTTTCTTTTATGTCTATTCTTATGTAGCCACGATGCTAATTAGACAGGTAGAATTTATTTAATGCTGTAAAGTGTTATCACTGTTCTACCACTTACGATTTTTATGATCTTTTTTATAGACAGAGGCAGCTAGAAAAAATCTACAAATTAAATTCTGTGTTACTTTCTCAATTAATAAATTTCTTCTTTAGGTTTAAGGGAAAAATTCAAGCCTCTTCTGCTCTGTGGCTCATTTACCAGTAGCAAATAAGACAGTGTGTTACAATGTAAGTACAAACTCTTTCTGTATTTAAGGAGTAAATTTTTCTCTGAAAGATCTAAATAGAGAAAGAACAAACTTGCATTCTTAAGAATGGAAGGCAAATTTTTAAATCCTTAAGTGGCTCACTACAAACAATAGAAAGAGAAACATAATCACAGGCATTCTTTCCTAAAGGTACCCGATTCTTGCCCTATCATGTGAGAGCTGAGAATTACGGAGTCACTATTTGAAACCACCATTATAACTATCTAATTATTAATAAAATCCCTACATATTACAATAAGAAAAGTAGCTAAACTCCCTCTCCAAATGATGGAGACTTATTCAGAGGTGGTGACAGCCCACTGGCCCTACCAGGTCAATGCTTGGCTAGAGGGATGGAGCAGATTATGACTGCTATCAGAATGTAAGTTTCAGATATGGAGTCAAGGAAAATGGTACAGGAAGTACAATATCTTAAAATAATGATAAATATAAAGTAGGTTAATGCTTATTTAGGAATGAGGAAACCAAAAAGAGAAATAGAAGGGCATGCTAATGAAAAAGCCTTCTGAAGAATTTAGAGTCCTCACATCTCCCTCCCTTAACTAAGAAACTAGAACTGATGAGAAGGTTAAGATGTTACTTATGGATCTGTAGCACAAAGAACAAACCCAAATTTCAGGTTGTTTGCTACTAACAGTCCAGAAAAATTGTGGTTTCACATGTCATTTAATGTAATTGGTGAATAATTCATTCTGCACCTGGAAATTTCCTTTAATTTTACTACTTCATTTAAGAATTACTCATTGTAGTTGCCACATTAGCTGCTGGAGAAACAAGTGTACGTATAAAGGGCAAGGTGCTTGCTCTCACTGAGCTTCTGATTTACTGTGGGAATGAGATCATTAAAGGTGCAATTACCATAGAGTGAAACAAGTACAAGTCATTGTGGTGGAAGAACAGAGTGTTCAAGGAAGCACAGATCAGAAACAATCAACTAGGTTTTAAGGGGCATTGGAAGTGAGGAATTCAATGATATGATATCTATGCTATAATCTGAGAAATGGACGAAATGTTAATGAGATGGGGAGAGAGAAGACTGTATTACAGCTTTGTGTGGGTTGATGGTCAAAGAGGAAAGAAGTTACATTTAGTGAAGAAAGTCATGATAAATGACTGAGGCAATGAATCATAGAATCAACAGTGAGAAATTATATATACATACACACACACACACACATACGTATATACACAATGTATGTATGTTTAATTGTAAATTGTTGGTTTTTTTTTTTTGTGGTAGTGACAAAATTGTATGTGTGTGTTAATCATAACTACTATAGGATTTTGACAAGATCCTAAACCAGGAAGAGTGAGGATTGGATGTTGAAATATGGGGAAAATGCTAAAGTAATCTCAGGCAGACCTTGAGAAGATCCTTTTATCTGCACTGTAAAGCTTGCCCACCATAGGCCTTCCCCTCTCTTTTCTCTCTGTCAGTTCATTTAAAACTGTTTTAGTTTCATGGAATTTTCAAAATAGTATCAGCTACAAAGGTAGATTGATTGATTTTTTTTCCAACCATCTAATTTACTCTAATTCTATATTTCTTTTGTAAATTTTAATTTACTCCAGGCAAATGTTTCTTTCTGAAAGTGAATACTTTTTGCAGATACCTTTCCCATGTCTAAGTGCAAGCATTTGATTTCTAATGTTGTTGCCCAGTATTTTACTGAGAGTTGGCTTCTCCCACAAGCAGCAAAACCACAACCTTTGAGGACATAAATTGTAAACTAATACAGTGAAAGCAACAACAGAAGTATTTTTTGTACATTCAGCACTTGGCATTTGTAGCATTTTCAAGCAAAGTTTATGAAAGAAAAAGGATACCATTTGGCAATAGTTCTTGAAGGGAGACTTGTGTTTAACTATTGTGTTATTGTTTTAATTGTTTCTTTCAGAAGTTGGTGAATAATAATTTAGCAAAGGCAACTGTATATATTCACAAGAATAAACTAAAGATGGATTTTTCTCTTCACCCAATATTACAATCAAATTTTAGTGTGGCTTTTCTGAATCAGGTCTTCCCATAAATGTGTATACTGGATAAACCTCATAGAAACATAGTCTCAAGTCTAATGTAATAGATTTGGTTTTTAAGATTATATTGTTTATGCTATTCACAGTTGTCCCAATTTTCCTCCTTTGGCCCCACCCATCCAGGCCACCCCCCTACCCACAGTCAGTCCCCACACCTGTTGTCCACATCCATGAGGGATGAATATATGCTCTTTATTAATCTCTTCACCTTCTTTCAACTAGTCCCCACCCTGCCCCCCTCCTCTGGCTGCTGTCAGTCTGTGCCATATTTCCCTATCTCTGATTCTATTTTGCTCCTTAGTTTATTTTGTTCATTAGACTCCACTTATAAGCAAACTCATATATTTGTCTTTCACTTATTGACTTATTTCACTTAGCATAATGGTTTCCAGTTTCATTCATGCTGTTGCAAAAGGTAAAAAGTTCCCTTTTTTACTGTTGTGTAGTATTCCATTGTGTAAATGTGCCACAGCTTTTTTATCCACTCATCTACTAATGAACACTTAGGATGTTTCCAAATCTTGGCTATTGCAAGCAATGCTGTTGCTATGAATATAGGGGTGCATATATTCTTTTGCAATGGTGTTTCAAGATTCTTAGTATATATTCCCAGGGGTGGAATCACGGGGTCAAAAGACAGTTCCATTTTCAATATTTTGAGGAAACTCCATACTGTCTTCCATAGAGGCTGCACCAGCCTGCATTCCCACCAACACTGCACTAGGGTTCCCCTTTCTCTACATCCTTGATTTATTAATGATAGCCACTTTGGCAGACGTGAGGTGATATCTCATGGTGGTTTTAACTTGCAGCTCTCTGATGGCTAGTGATGTTGAACATTTTTTCAGATGTCTATGATCCATCTGTATGTCATCTAGGTCCTTTGCTCATTTTTAAAATTAGATTGTGTGTCTTCCTGATGTTGAGTTGTGTAACTCCTTTATATCTTTTGGAGATTAAACCCTTGTCCAATGTATCACTGGCAAATACGTTCTCCCATAAAGTGGATTCCCTTTTCATTTTGATAATGGTTTCTTTAGCTATGTAGATGCTTTTTAATAGAATGTAGTCCCATTTGTTTATTTTTTCCTTTGTTTCCCTTGCCCTAAGACACATATCAGAAAAAATATTGTTACATAAGATATCTGAAGTTTTACTGCCTACATTTTCCTCTAGGATTTTTATTGTATTGTGACTTACATTTAAGTCTTTCATCCATTTTGAATTTATTCTGGTATATGGTATGAGTTGGTGGTCTAGTTTCATTTTTTTGCAAGTACTAGTCCGATTCTCCCAACATCATTTATTGAAGAGATTGTCTTTATTCCATTGTATGCTCTTGCCTCCTTTGTGAAAAATTAATTCACCATAAAGGTGTAGGTTTATTTCTGGGCTCTCTATTCTGTCCCATTGATCTATGTGTCTGTCTTATGCCAGTACCAGACTTCATAGATTATAGTGGCCTTATAGTATAGTTTGATATCAGATGTTGTGATCCCTCCAAATTTGTTCTGCTTTTCTCAAGATTGCTGAGGCTGCTATTGCTATTGCTGCTATTCAGGGTCTTTTTTGGTTCCATATAAATTTTTGGAATATTTGTTCTAGATCTCTAAAATATGCCATTGGTATTTTAATAGGAATTGCTTTGAATCTATTGATTCCTTTAGGTAGTATGGACATTTTAATGATGTTAATTCTTCCAACCCATTAGCATGGTAGGTGCTTCCAATTATTTGTATTTTCCTTGTGTGGGCTCTGGGTCTTCCACAAAACACACTCTCCCCAGGTTGTGGGTGCATGCACTTGGCCAGGCTGCCTCTGGTCCCACGGGTTCAGGTGCACACTGTTCCCAACTCTATGCACGGGTGCTCACAGCCCGTGTGTGTTTGCCACTTAGTCCCTATTCCCCTTTCTGTGCTTCCAAGCAACCAGGTGTCTCCTGGTACTGCTCAAACTTTGTTTGGCCAGAGAAGGAGCAGTTGACCCAGCTCTCTCCCAAGAGCCCTGTGGCAGACCCAGAGAGCACTGGACCTGGGGCGGCCGCCTCCCTGGTCCCTGCGCTGATCCCTGGGCCTTTATTGTCCTGAAGTACTCTCCTTACCATCTGGTTTTTTAATGTCCTCTACACTTTTTGATCTCATATTTTCATATATTCTGGGGTACTATTGGCTGTTTGCTCTGTTCCTCCATAGATTGGCTAGGTTTTTCTCCATGTGCAGAGGGAAGTGGAATCTGCTCCCTCCTACCTCGCCACCATCTTCCTCTCTCCCCAAATGCTTCTTATTCATAATTTCTATGTCCTTTTTCATGCTGATATAGTTCTTACTAAGTTCCTTATAGCTCTCATTAAGTTCCTTAAACATCCTTCTGACCTTACTTTGACCTCTATGTCTGATAAATTGCTTGCCTCATTTTATTTAGCTCTTTTTGGGAGCTTTCCTCATTTTCTTTTGTTTGGGTGTTGTTTCTTTGTCTCCTCATTTTAGCTGACTCTCTTTGTTTATTTCTATGTGTTAGATGGATCTGTTTTGACATGAGGTGTCCTTATGTGGTAGGAGTCCTGTGGGATGCAGTGGTGTAGTCTATTGATCTCCTGAGCATAATGCTCTATAAATGTCCCTTGTGTGGATTATGTGGGATCTCCTTTTGTTTTGGGGCCTTGATTGTTGATCCATTTGTTGCTGTGATCTCTCCTCTAGCTGTCTGACTGCGAGGCTCAACCCACATCATGTCTTGCATGCTGCTGTACAGTTGCTGACAGAACAAAATAAAACAACACAAAAAAGAACAAGCAAAACAACAATAACATCAACAGCAAAATCAATGACAAAAAAGCAAAGAACAATAAAGGTGAAAAGAGAAATAGAGTAGTAAAAGAAAAAAGAATATGAGAATTAAAAAGGAAAGAAAATGGTTATAAAAGGAGAGATGGAAGAGAAATATAAGAATAAGAAATAGAAAGAGGGGATTTGCAAAAAAAATAATAAGGGGGAAAATGAAAAATTAAGAAAAGATAAAAGAAAAATGAAATAAGAAAAGGGAAGAGTAAAATAAGAGATATGGAAGAAGAATAGAGAATGAAAGAAAAATAGAAAATAAAAGAATAGTAAAAAGAAAAAGTAAAAAGCCTTAGCAAAAGAAAAAATAATTAAAAAACGAAAAAAAATAAAGTAGAATTTGTCTCAGCAGTTTAGTGCTAGCCTTCTGAGTTCTCCCTTTGGATATGGCTCTGGTGTTGAGTGAAGCAGGTATAAGCCATGCAAAGCAGATGCTGTGCATGTCTAACCCTCGATGATTTGTTCAAAATTACAAGGAATTCAGTTTGTGGCTGTCCCTTCTGGGCTTGGCCGCACCTGGGATGGACCAGGCTTCACTGTAAGACTGGTTTTTATAACATAGGTCTCAGAGATGCATCGGCAAATGTCCAAAGGGACCGATGACCTGCCTCCCCCTGCTTCTACAGGCCGACCAGCTGTTGCTTAGTCTAGTTTCTAATCCGGCTGTTTCTGAGAGAGCTTCTGACAGAATCAGGAGGATGGGACCCCTGGATCTCCCATGGGAGGTGCTACCTAGACTTTAGGGAAGATGGTGGATGTGTTTTCCTATCTTTCCAGAAGTTTTCAGCCTGTCCTGATTATTTCTCTGAACTTGGCAGGACAGAGCCCCTAGCAGGAAAGCAGGTATGGCCTCAAGAACCTAGAGTCTGGGTCTCCTGGAAACCAGGACAATGTTTCTATGGCTCTCCCATGATGGGGGAAATGCCAGTCTTGTTCCCAAGAAAGTGTATGGAATGGTCATGCCCTAAAACCACTCTCTGATACCCCCTAAGTCTGCCTATGTTGCTATCTCCTCAGCAAGCATTAAGATGCAGGATGGAGGAAAGTAACAAAATGATGATACAGGTAGCGTGAGCAGAATCCCAGAGGATTTAGTGAGCAGTTTCCCATAGCGTAGTGTAATTGCTTTTCCCCTAGGAGTGACTTGCTCTTCTCAAGAAAAATGGTTGCTCCAGTACCGAGGTATATCCCAGCACAGGAAACCCAACAGCTGTTCCCCAACATCTCTCCCCAAAGCCTCCACTTCAGACTCTTTAGGCATCTCCAGTCCACTGCTCTCCCTTTGCCTGGGCCTAAGGTGAGTGGCTGCAAATGATGCTTCATGCACTCACCTCTGCTTCATGCCCTTAAAAATTAGTATCTTTTTCTCCAGTAGGCTCCGTCTCTCCCCACCAGACAAAACCCCACAGCCTTTCACCACTGGATGCTATGTTGGCTGTTCCCTGCACTGGCACTCTGTGCTTGGGAGCCCCTCTTGGGGTCCAGGCTTCACTTCTTTGGGGAGAAGCTCCCACAGCTGTGCTGTAATCTTAGCCTACTGCCCATGGGAGCCTTGCTGGCCACTTTCATGTCCTCATCCTTCCTACTGCTCTTGAAGTGATTTCTGTCTGTCCTTGGTTAAAAATTTCCTCTTCAGGTAGTCTTTAGATGCTTATTTTGGGTGATTGTTCCCCTCTTTATCTTTATTTCCAGTTTGGTTCTGGGAGGCAGTGTGGGAAAGATCCTCCTACTCTGCCACCATCTGTCCCCCACCCCCAAATTTGTGATAGTCAAAAAAACTGGAATCTATCAAGCTGTTCCATTTACTACATGAACAATAAATAGTTGTCAGATTCAAATGAAGCAAAGGATGGAAAATGATTTTATTTTATTTTTTGAGTCAGGGCCTAGTGGTCCATATGTGCTACACATGTAGAAATGTATATTTGAACATATCACCACTTTATTTTTTGATAGCATTCTCAGTACAATGAGGTAAAAGTAATTTCCTTAATGTTCTACAAATATGACATGAATACAATAAAGTCTGAATACAAGCTGTCAGTAGTATTTATTGTGTTACTCAGTTCTCTTCTCTTAAAAATATTTCGCTATAAAATTTGGATATAAATTACAATCCTTCAGTTTACAAAGATGTATTTTGTGAAGTGGAGAAAACAAAATTTTAAGCAAAAATATATTACTGGAATGATCATTTAAAATTTTTAAAATATGTTTATTGATTTTAGAAAGAGAGAAAGAAGCATCAATGTGAAAGGGAAATATCAATTGGTTGCCTCCCATAGGTGCCCTGACCGGGCATCAAACCCACAAACCTAGGCATGTGCCCTGATCAGGAATCAAACCTCCAACCTTTTGGTGTATGGGTAACACTCCAACCAACTAAGCCACACCAGCAAGGGCTACTGTCTTGAGCTTCAACAGACATTATATAAGAAATGAAAAAGACAAAATAGTATCTCTGTTTGAAAAAATATTTAAATTTCCTTTCTTCTCATACACATACGAAATATATCATATAAGAATATTTAATATATCTAGGTTTAATTGATCAGGCCATCTCAAATATCAACTGACAAGGATTTAGTCATCTTTACCAACTTGGTATTTATTCATCCCTTTTACTTTTTCTTGAGTTGGAGGATTGGGAATGAACAAATTGATTTTCCTTGGAAATTTACCGCTTCTTCATCCACCTCTATGTAGTTGAGGTGAGCATGAAGCTACCTAACAGCTTTACAGGTAGCCATAATTCCCAAAGCTAGGTCGATGGAACTCAATTCCATTGAAACAATTGGGAAAGAAAAGCACTCTTTCCTCTTCTATTGCTCTGCTTTGAGACTGTAAACATAAAGCTGTTTAGAGTTTCTAGAGTAGGAGAGTGTGCCTTAAAAGTAAACCAACAATGAAGAAATAAATAGCCAACAGGGGAAGAGAGATAATTTCCTTACAATTATATTTCAGGACTACGATCTAGCCATGCCTAGACTTTACCAGCTTGTTGTGTAAATTTTTTCTGTTTTTGCTTAAGGCAAATTGAGTATATTTTTTGTCAGTTGTGATTTAATAAGTCCTGATTAATACACCAATATCATTATGATGAACTAAGTTAACCAGAAACTCCCCAGAAAGAACTGCTTTCAGCCAAATATACTAAATAAGTCTCTAAATAGTTGTTCTAGAAATCAGAATTACAATCATGCATATATTTATGAAATTATGAGAAACATTGCTTGAAAATATAAATTTAACTATGCGTAAGTCATATCTTGCTTATCTTTGTATTCCCATTACCTTGTATTTGGTCTAGCATATAATTAACACAAACATTATTGACTGAAGTGTCTGTAAAGTTCCATGAATTCATTGGGCAGTAGAGACACAAAAAATAAAAGACACAAACAAACAAAAAAAAATGGTTACATTTTTTCAGTATAGTAATTATTGTAATAATCTACATTTTTATCTTGTCCATAGATATTTAAAAATGTTCTTAAAAATTAAAAAGGATTATAGGCTGAAATAAATTTGAGAAATGGCCTCCTGTTATTTTATTTTAAACAATCTCCGAATACATTAACACACTAAAGACCCCTGGAAGGCCTGCAATTTGAGGAGTCAGGACTAGGCTGCCAAATTTGCAAATGGAAACTTTTAAAAAATGAAACACCTATTAATATCTCACATGAGCATTCCACATGCCACCATTAGAAAAGCTGAAGCATAGCATGCTAAGGACAATACACTGGGACTGGATGAAAGTCCTGGGGTGAGGCTGTAAGAAAGGATATTTGAAAAGCCTGTTGAGACCTTGTGGAGAGTGTTGTGAGAAGAGGCTGAGGGAAAAGTGCATGCCAAGCCACATTTTTCTGCCAGCACCATAGTACAGACAAGAGCAAAGATTTTTGACACTAATTCTCAATATGGACTATCCTTGTCAATGGTAATTATTAACAATTTCTTCTTTTGTTATTTTATTCAATTCTTACTGTAAGAATCATGTTCTTCCTTCAAATCATATCTGTAAAAACTGATTCTTTCTTTCTTTCTTTCTTTCTTTCTTTCTTTCCTTCCATAATAATTAAATACTACCAATTATAATACCATATTTTGCCATGTATAATGCACATGTTTTTGCCCCAATTTTTGAAGGAAAAATAAGGATGCACATTATACATGGGTAGTACCTGAAATGCCTTGTATCTGTTCTTATGTTTTATAATTATTTGTTACATAAATTTTCTTGTACCATACTATATTCAAAAATAAATGCTAAAATTCCTTTAATATACAAAAAAAAACAAGTTTCTAAAATAAACATATAATTGAATTAGAAAATTAAAGCAAAAGATTTTTTTTCTAAAAGATGGGGCCAAAAATGGGTGTGCATTATACATGACAAAATATGGTAGTAATAGCAGAAAGGAAAGTAATACATGTCAGGTAGGTTTCTAAGAGCTTTGTGTGTTTAAATCCTTTAACTTTCACAGAAACCTTGCTACATAGGAACTTTTATTATCCTCATTTTGTATCATAGTCTTAAAGAGATACTCAATACCTCATTGAACTGAGACAGATGTTAATTAGACCCAAGATTACAAAACGGCAGAGCCAGATCCAACACGGGATACCTGGCCACAGCACCTGCATCCTATAATGTCATTCTTTACCACATGCGGCACTAGCCTGGGCACGTGTACATGTTGGTAAAAATACAGACAAGTGCCCTACCTGGTCAATTTACAGTCAGTGAAAAACATTGACCAAAACAAAAGCAAATAAGCAAACAAAAACTAATCTCAAAATAGAAATCCCACTCTCCTACTTCTTTTTTAAAAAGATTTTATTTATTCATTTATAGAAAGGGGGAGGGAGGGTGAAAGAGTGGGAAACATTGATGTGTGGTTGCTTCTTGCACTCCCACTACTGGGGACCTGGTCTGCAACTCAGGCCCGTGCCTTTGTCTAGGGATCGAACCAGCAACCCTTTGGTTTGCAGTCCAGCACTCAGTCCACAGAGCCACATCAGCCAGGGCCCTTTCCCACTTCTCACTGAAATTTTTAAGTCAATGAATCAAGTTTAGCACAGTAAAAAGGGGATAGCTGGTGATAACCAGGTAATACAAAATTGATTGTAATGTACTTTGTGTGAAAAACAACTTTCATTGCTAATGTCAGGATTTATTTTTATGAGTTTTGAAATACTTTACCTTGGTATTTTATGATAACTGAGTCTCTGTACTTAATGTGATGAAGATATAAAAGTGGGGCAAAGCAGTTGGGAAAAGAAGAAGTAACCTCAGCAAGTGCTTACATTTTACTTGGTAGAGTTCCTTCCCATTGATTTAACTCTTTTCTCCAGGACAGATAGAGGAAGTTGGGGAGTGAAGCCCCAATGACTAAACAGCCACTTAAATTGGTCTCCAGATACTTGACACCCTTGCAGCCTACATTAATTTTACCTACATCTTCCCTCCCTCTTTCTTCTTTTGAATTCTGAAATAACCTTTCTCTTCCCATCCACAACAAAACTCCCATCCTTTTAGAATGATTAATATACATTAGCATAAAAAATAAACCTTTTTTCTAACTTCCAGTTTCAATATTTCTGGATATAACAAAGTCTCCAGTGACTTGGTCATCTTTGCTATTTCCCTTATTAGAGGAGATCATTGACTCTCAACTATTCTCCTAATTAGTCCAAGAGTCTACACCATCTATTTTCTTTGTTTCCTGGGACCAAAATCATGATAATGATTACCTAATCTCTTTTTCTTCTAAGCATTGCTGAGGTTAACAAAAACTATTGTCAGTAGAGTAATCTAAATATTGCAGCATTAAGACAAGGAATGTGTGATACATACAACCTTGAGAATTGCTGTTTGAAATCTCCATATTTGAGTAATATCCATGGTAATATAAGTTTAATATTGAAGAATCAGTTTTTAACACAGTTCATGCATGCTTCATTTTATAGTCAGATATAAATTATGGTGGGTAAAATAAAAATCTAAGATTATATCCGCAACAACACTGTTTAAGCAAACACATAGGACCACAGGTCTTAGCCAAGAAAGTTGAATTCCTTGAGCAGAACCACTCATTCACTTTTGAGAACTTATAAAATAGCCTATGTGCCAGGCCTGAGAATGCTTTAAAAATAATTCTATCCATTTAATTGAAGCTATTCAATCAATTTTAAATTTGCTATCATGTTCTCTGCCCCAGAGAGCAAGGCCTCAACACATGTAAAAGAAACTTAAACTTCAAAGAAGTCCAAATGAAAAAATGAATATGACACTTACTTAAAAAGAAACTTAAAGATTATCTCAAGAAGATAATTAATATTAAGTTAGAAATGAAATTTCCCTAGTAAAAGATTGTTCTTCCTTCCTTAAGAGCACTGGAAAATACCTCCTCGTTTAAGTCAAATAGGTTCACAATGAATTAGGAGTAAGAGTGGAATAGAGTACCCAAGTAAGAAGATCTAATATTGACTATTTTTATATGCAATGAATAATCTAAGATTAAAATTGGATTGATAGTATCAGAGTATTTAAATCTGATGATTACTTTAATCTTTACTGAACAATTTACTTACTTCTAATATCAGTCATTCTCCAAATTTTATGATACAAAAGTAAACTTATTCAAAAGAAATTCTTAAGAATTGTAGGATGCACTTTAAAAAAACTGAGTAAGAACCATTTCAACATTTAATCTTCAGGAAAATACACAGAATCTAATGATTAACATTGATTAATATTCAGAACGATGTCAATACAGTATGTAAACCAACTGAGTTTGGCACAACATATTGGAGGCATTTTTTTTCCATTTTATGTAAGTCAAGGTCACCTTATGGAATGAATACCCATTACTCAAAAGACAAAAAAAATGACTGAATGTATACATGTTTAGCTATTCTTCAGCATATGACATTTTACAAAAATAGAGAAAGAATGTCCATGCTGACTCACTAAGCCTACTGAGTAATTTAGGTCAAGATAAATGAAGTACATAAATAATTTATATTTTCCACTGAGTACTTTGCAATGTTATCCAATTTACAGAGTGCAGAGCATCATACATAAATGTTTGGAATCTCATTAAAACATAATATGAGTCTACTGATATATCAGGCAGACTGTGAATTCTAGAGAATCTCTCCAATTTTGAACTATAAAAATAGACATTAATGTTATAAGGAAAGCTTTAGTGATATATCAGCTCACCTGCTTCTCTTAGCCCATTAATTTATACTGTTTACAGCACCTTTCTACTAATAAAACAAAATGAAATAGAATCTCTCAAAAGATTTGAAACTTTCCCTCTAGAGTCTATGATGGTTTAAATTTCATGTATAGCTCCTAAGCACAAGCATGACAAAATGCATTTTGGAACAAGAAAAGAACTTAGAAATAATCCAATTCAAAGCTGTCACTTTAAAGATGAATAAATTTAGCACTGGACAACTCTCCAACAGAAGTCCTTAGAAGCATTATGATCTTACATCCCATGTGCCATTAATAAAGGACTTTATTAATTAAAGTTTGCAACTCATGAGTTTATGTCAGTTGGTATCATAAAATCTGCATCATCTTGGATATTCTTTAAAAATTCTAGTGTCTCATAGACTACTTTTCTGGTTCTCTTTATCATCTTTTATGACATACCAAAGGGGTATGCTATATTCCACTGTTGATTTTAATCTGAGAAAAACTGAAATTTTAAAATAAAAATGTCAGGCAACAAACATATAGGACTCCAAACAGCCTCAGTCATACATCTGGTTTGGTTTCTTATCAAAAACATAGTGTAGGACTCTAATTGCAGTTATCTTCTTTTGAGAAATGGATGGTAAATGACAAAATGATACCTAACGCTCATAGCACAATGTCATGAAATTTATTGATCTACCTCAAAATGTCTGCAGTTTCCATACTTCAGGCCTTCTGAGTAGTAGTGTACTCTCCGTACACTACTCTCTGTATATCATGCACATTAAGGTTTTATTAAAAATTCAATGAAATATTTATATCTCAGTTATAAATCCCTGATGGGTAGATGAATGCAATTAAGACTTAGTGATTTTGCAATGTGAGTTTTATACATAGAACATTTTGTCATGGCAATGAATGACTTTTAGTTTTAAAAAGATAACAGTGGTTAAGTGCCCTACTTGTTATATGGGAACAACTTATTTGACCACTATTTTAATTCTTCTCTTTCTTCACCCCTTTCCTCACCCTATTCCTAACCGAAGAGTAAAATTGGTTTATAAGAAAATTCCCATAGGGACTATTTCAAATTTCCCTGGGCAATTTAGAAAAAATTTCAAATTTCCCTAGGTAATTCAGAAATAATTTTATAATAATGCATAATAAATTTTATGCAGATTTTAAAGTTATAATCCTTTCTATTAAAATTCCCAAGATAACATGTCTTACAGTAATTCCATTGTGTAAGTACAAAGGCAATTGTCACTAATTCCAAATGATGTCGATATTTGAAGACAAAAATATCTATCCCTCCTGAGCTGCCGTCATGCTCATCTCTAGGGGCAGCATTCACAGAGAATCAAAAATGAATGGGAATAAGGACACTGACACCCAGGACAAGGGACTCTGCTGCTGAAATAATAATATCTGGGTGGTTCAGTTATAGCGCTAACATTATTTAAATGAGTGTATCATTCTAGAAAGTCCCTTCAGAATTTAAAGTAAGGTTTTGTTTTGTTTTGTTTTGTTTTTTGTTTTGTTTTTGTTGTTGCATTTCTTTGTTAGTTTTGCATTTGCCTGGAGTACCAATAAAATATGGATCAAAACTTACTTCCAGCCATTTTCCAAAAAATGTATAATTCACATTAGTATTTGACCTCAGAAAGTTTTGCTATATTTTAAGTAATTTTAATAATATTTAGTGACATAGATACTAAGATAGAATATAACATAATCTAAAATAAGAAAAGCAAACTCAATATACTTTTCCAAATTATTTGATCTTGAGGTTATTTATAACACACAAATTAACAACATCACCACCAGGGCCTGGTTTAAAAAGGCAAAAGTATAGGAGCCACTAAACTTGATGATTGCTTATTCCTGTTCCTCCTATAAATATCTCTGCTGATAATCTTTTTCTTTCTGATTTAAAATGTTAGTAGTCATTTAACAAAAATGATATCTCGAATTATATCTCTGCTAAATAATTTACAGTGCTATTTAGAAATTTTAAGTCAACAAATTATTCACACATAAACAGGGGATTTAAAATACAATAACTAAGATTTTCTATCTTACATTGTAGAAAAAAGTTGTGTTTTCCAAAATAAATAAAATGTTAAAATTTAATAGCCCCCATGCTCTCTTCTATAATATAGTCCTATTTTCAAGTGTACTTCAGTAAACATTCTTTATAATTTTGCAAAACATTCATCATATTCCCCATATTGTAAATCTGCCTTCACACTTGTATAAGGTAGAAATTTAGTAGCTCTGAACGGATGACTAAGTGGACAAATCAGGCTGCCAATACAGCCATACTGATGTACAGACCTTTAAAAACACGTAGGGTTTTAATCGATGACATTCCAAATCACTCACAAAGAATATCTTCTATCAGTTGTTTTCTCTATTTTATTCTTGAGTTTTCTTAATTTGTGTTAAGTTTAAGGGAGGTAGAGAATAACGAGGAGGGAGATAATATCATACGACTGTTATCAGTATTGATAAAAATAGTAAGCACATTTGAAGTGGGAGATGTTCCACAGCCTGGGAGAGGAAATTCAAATCAGATAATTTTTATATCACACTTTTAAAAATAAAGCCCTGGGAGAAATAAGGGAGGACAAGAGGAATCTAGAAAAGAAATGTTTTATTGAGACAGTAAAACTTACCCCTCTCAATAGTTTTACCATCTCTTATTTTTTAAACTTCCCAGGAACTGAAATCTGTTAAAAGCAAGACCAAATATTGTGCATCAGCCTGTCCCTAGGTTGTTCTACCATTACAATAATGTCATGGCAGAACGGCAAAGGTCTGACATTGGCTGTTTTTCCTCAAGAGCCATGCCTACCCTCTGTAAATGTTGTTGATGTATCTGTCCTTCCTTGCACTTCTCCCATGTCCCCTTCAACCTGCATTATAAATTAAACTGATTTCATCTCAAGTCTCGCCTTTCTAAGCAGACTTCTCATAGATTAATTCTAGACACAACAGACCACTAGCTGAAACCTTGAAATAAAACCTGAAAGTGGTGAGTGAAATGTATAAGGATACCAGATTTTGCAGATTTTTTTTTGGCGGGGGGTTCCTCCTTTTGACTAAAAATGGAATGAACGTTCAAATTTCCTTTATCCAATGCTGGTATTGAACAATTATTAGAATTTTTCTAAAAACATGAAATCACAACTGATAACATAACTCAGATGAGTATTTCTTAAATTTGATGATTTTGATGCATTTATTATTTTATAGTTGCATTGTTAAATATCTCTATTACTCTACTAATTATCTCAAGTCTAGCAAAACCTTTTAATCTAAAGAAATGTGTAGTTGCTGTCTCATGAATGATTTTGTCAAGGTCAGTATGAGGAAAGTATATTTGCTGGAATTATGCTTGATTGTCATTTGTTTAGCTTAACGGATAATGAAGCTTTAGAATATAAAAGCAATCCCTGCATTCATTTCTCAGAATTCACTACTGGCAGAAAATGGGTGGGAAACTTGACTGTTAGGACAGCCAGTATTTTCCTGGACAATTTCCAAAATTTAGATGCATTGTTATTAAAAGTCAAGTCTGCCTGTTGTGCATAGACATACAATTTCTGATTATAAACTTAGGGCAAGAATTCCCCTCAAATTCTGTGACCTTTCTGAGTATTTTGGCTACTTTTGCAAATTAGTTTTATTAGATATAAGCTAAATAAAATAACTTCAGTTTTCTGAAAGTTTCCTTTATCTAATATACATCATAAAATATATACATGTTAGAATATAAACGAGGACAAAAGGCCAACTCACGACAGTCAGGAGTATTAGCTAGATAAAGAAAAATAGCCTTCCATAAAGTAAAACACTTTTTTGTGTTCTGTTTGTTTTTTATGCCTTCATTAAGTATTTTCAAACATTTTTAATATTCTAACTGTAAAGCACAGTGACAAACTTTGCAAAGGCGGGTAAAGTATGATTCCTGACCTCAAGTCTTTCACATTCTGTTAAAAGGTAACATGGATTATAAAAATGTTATAGGATGTGATACCACCTGCACAGTAAAAAACAAAACAAAACAAAAACTATTATTCAAAGGAGGAACAATGATTTTCAGTAGGAGAGCTAGGATCACCAAGGCATATTTTGTGACTGAGCCTTAAAGAACACAAAGAGTTTTATAATAGGGAGAAATCTCAGTGGGTAGCATTCCAGGTGAAGAAAGGAGCAGGAACAAAGGTAAAAAGCAAGGGATGCACATAAAATAGTGAGTAGTCAAGTTCAAACTCCAAAGCCTGACATATGACATTGTTCAGGTTAGTTATTGCTATGTACTATGTAACAAGTCACCCCAAAACTCAGTAGCTTAAAACACAAATCATTCCATTGTCTGTTAAGGTTTCTGTGGGTCAGGAACTGGGGAAGGACTTAGCTTGACAATGCAGGCTTAAAGTCCCCCGTGAAGTTGCAGTCACATAGTAGCTGGCGCTGGAAATGTGTGGGGCTGGAGCACTGAGAGCCGCCTCAGCAGCTGCCTCTCCTTACATAGTGTCATACTGGCCACCCAGCCACCCTGTACGGGCTGGTGAGGGCTTCCTCACGGCATGGTGGCCACTGGGCAGTCTGATGGCTGACAGCGTGGCTGAAGGCTCCCAGAGCAATCATTCTAGGGAAGTGGGTGGGGTTGGTTCACCTTTATGATTTTAGTCTGAGAAGTCCTGCAGAAATCCTGTGTGTCACTTCTGCCACATTCCATTGTTTACAAGCAGATCACAAATCTTCCTAAACTGCAAGGGAAAGGATTTAGAGGCCCTTTCCTGATGAAGATGTGGCAAGGTACTGTAAGACTATGTGAGACAGGAAATAGTGTTACTATCCTAGGAAAATACAATCTGCCACAGACATTATTCATGACCTGATCCTAGCTAACCATTTCCAGGTTGAATTATTTTAATTTATTCATATACAAGCATGTGTCTTCTGTCATAGGGAACAATTTGGGATTATAAGACATTATTACACCTTTTTCATATCTCCCTGCCATTGAGACTATTCTTTCTCTGCATGAATTACCTTTGCCCTTTGTGTCTACCTAGCAAAATTCTATTAATAAGTACAATCATTTAAAAAAAATGTCCTTCTGTGTCTGGTTTATTTCACTTAGCATAATGTTTTCGAGGTTCATCCACATTGTAGCATGTGATAAAATTTTATTCTTTGAAGGCTGAATAGTATTTCACTGAATGTACATACCACATTTTATTTATCATTTGCATTGTTTCCACCTTTTGCCTATTGTGAATAATGCTGCCATGAACATTAGTGTATTTCAGTGGTATTTCACATTCTCCGAGGAAATTTATTACAATGTACTGTAAGCATTTCCTGCATGTCTGTTAAGCATCGCTTAACCACCCAAACTCATATATTGTAATAAAATTTTTAATGATTAATTTCTATATCTCCATATCCTAAAACACAATAAGTGTTCAATAAAAATTGTGGATTAAACAGTATACAACTGAGACAATCTACATTGTATAAGACCCACTTTGAACTTCAATCCCTTTTTGCCAAAGGCTTTCTCACTTATTTTATCTACCATATTTTTTTGTACCATAAGACACACCTAGGTTTTAGAGGAGGAAAATAGGAAAAAAATTTTTGAAGCAAAAAATGTGGTAAAATATTTAATAACATAAATAACATAATATTTCACCAATATAAATGTAAACAGAACTCAACAGCAGCATTAACAACCATTATTTCTCCCAAATTTGGAGGGAAAAAGTGCATCTTATAGTCCAAAAAATACAGTAAATTTAAAGTCTTCATTTTATAGAGATCAGTATGTATTAGATGCTATTGAAAACACAGCTTAAAAAAGGTCTGATTTTCAGAAGCTCAAATTTTTACAGTGAAGTTTGTTTTCTTTTTTAAAAAAATATATTTTATTGATTATGCTATTACAGTTGTCCCAGTTTTTCTCCCTGTGACCCCCTCCACCCAGCAGCCCCCACTCCCTTAGGCAATCCCCCCACCATTGTTCATGTCCGTGGATCATGCGTATAAGTTCTTTGGCTACTCCATTTCCTATATTGTACTTTACATCCTCTTGATTATTCTGTAACTACCTATTTGTACTTCTTAATCACCTCACCTCTTCACCCATTTCCCCACACTCCCCTCCCATCTGGCAACCATCAAAACCCTCTCCATATCCATGATTCTGTCTCTGTTCTTATTTGCTTAGTTTGTTCTTTAGATTCAATTGTTGATAGGTATGTAGTTACTGTCATTTTACTGTTCATAGTTTTGATCTTCTTCTTTTTCTTAAATAAGTACCAATAACATTTCATATAATAATGGCTTGGTGACGATGAACTCCTTGACATACTTTGGAAAAAAAAGTTATTCACAGAAAACAAGAGTAGATTTTCCCCCGATAGGTTGAAAATACTACAGCTTTCTGGAAATAAGATTATGATGCATTAAATTCTTAAGCTATGTTAATGTAATTTGTCTTTTTCCCCATAAACATATTATAGTAATTCATATATTTAAGTAGGTTATTTATTACTTTTTAGGCTGTAAGCATAGGTCCTTTGAATTTAAAAGTTCTATGCTAATTGAATTCCAGTATTAATAGCTATTTCTTATGTAAAAATAAAAAGGCAAATATTAGGTTCTAAGAAACTGAGAGGAAATTCTTGTGCTGGCTACAAGATAATCTGTATAACATAATGGGCCACTGATTAATAATAATTGCAAACACCATTTTGTAGGGTTTGTAGATTCATGGAATTGAGAGCTCAACAAATTCATGATTTTATTCACATATAAAATACATACAAAGTGAAAAAATGAGGTATATGCTTTCTATTGGATTCGTTGAATGGGAAGGAGAAAAATACCTTCAAGTGTGTTTTCAAGATATTATTTGTTTTCTGAGTTTCTGAGCTATGTTGATTAAAATACTCTGGTAATCTATTATTATAGAAAACATAACAATTAAGAGGAGGTAGCACTTTAAAAACTTTCAGATATTCATTCACATTAGTTTTTAAAGCATTTCTATATATTTGTTTCCACATTTGTGTACCCAGCCCCTAGCAGACTACTTGCCTGAAAAATCAAAGGCATTTAATCAATGTATAAATAATTTATAAATGTGTAAATCTAAATTTGGCTTTTAAAATATACACTTGATTATTTATAGAAGTAAGAATACCAAAAATTGCTTAAATTCCCAACTAAAATATTAAAAAATCATTAAAATTACATTATTGAAAATTTTTAGCAATCTATAAAATTGTCCCAAAGATAATAATAACTAAAAATAATGATAGTAATTTAACTTTGCTTTTAAGTACTATATACACATACACACACAAATACTTCAAATACATGTTAATATATAATAATACTTTTCATATTCATGTGTATGCATACACACATATGTTTGCCATATATTTGTGAACATGTTTAATTAAATCTGTATAATTAACAAAATTTGCCCTGACTGGTGTGGCTCAGTGGATTGAGCACCGGCCTGCGAACCTAAGGATCACTGGTTCGATTCCTAGTCAGGGCACATGCCTGGGTTGTGAGCCAGATCCCCAGTAGGAGGCACAAGAGAGGCAACCACACATTGATGTTTCCCTCTTTTTCTTCTTCCCTTACCCTCTCTTTAAAAATAAATAAATAAAATCTTTAAAAAATTGAAGTTTTTAGCCTGGCCTGTGTGGTTCAGTTGATTCGACATCTCCCACCTGACAAGGAATCACCAGTTTGATTCCTTAGTCAGGGAATATGCCTGGGTTGCAGGTTCAGTCCTTGGGAGGGATGCATATGAAAGGCAACTGATTGCTGTTTCTCTTTCATGTTGATGTTTCTTTCCTCCGTTTTCTCCCTTTTTTACCCCTCTGTCTAAAAATAAATAAATAAGAAGGAATTGCTACTTTTTGCAACAGCATGGATGGAACTGGAGACTATTATGCCAACAAGTGAAAGACAAATACCGTGTTTTCTCACTTATAAGAGGAATCTAATGAACAAAATAAATTAATAGCATAATAGAACCAGAGACATAGAATCATGGAATAGACTGACAGCTGTAAGATGGGAGTGGGAAGGTGGGGACTGATTGAAAGAAGGTGAAGGGGTCAAAGAACATATATGATAGGCATATGGACTGGACAAAAGTGAGCGGACAGATTATGGAAGTGGGGGCAGAGTGGTTGGAAGAGGGGAAAAGGGAAAAAAGTGGAACAATTGTAATAGTATAAACAATAAAATATTTAAAATAAAAATCTTTAAAAATTAGTTTTTTTTTAGATTTTATTTATTTATTTTTAGAGGGGAAGGGAAAACATCAATGTGTAGTTACCTCCTGAGCACCCCTTACTGAGGACCTGGCCTGCAACCCAGGCTTGTGCTCTGACTGGGAATCGAACCAGTGACCACTTGCTTTGCAGGCTGGCACTCAATCTAGTGAACCACACCAGCCAGAGGAAAAAAAAATAGTTTTGTTTTATAATAGCATGCCATGTAATCAATTCTGATTTAAGAGCAATGTATTATTATCATTATTTTATCTGCCAGTAGGAAAAAGGAATAGCAATGCACAATATTTATGTCAAAACAAAAATTCTCCAATGAAGTATTTGTGCAAAAGCATCTTTTCAATGACATTCTTTTTTTCACTGTTTTTCAATTACAGTTGTTGCAGCTTTTCCCTGTTGCTGTCTGCTGCCCTGTGCCCTCCTTCCAGCTCCCAGAGTCAATCTCCACCCCATTGTCAGTGCCCATGCATCCTCTGTTCATGTTCCTTGACTTGCCCCTACCCCTTCCTTCCCCCATTATCCCCCTTCCCCCACCCCACTGGTCACTGTCAATTTGTTCTTTATTTCTATGTCTCTGGTTTTATTTCGCTTGTTTGTTTGTTTTGTTGATTAGGTTCCTGTTAAAGGTGAGATCATATGATATTTGTCTTTCACAACCTGTCTTATTTAACTTAGCATGATGCTCTCCAGTTCCATCCATGTTGTCATGGAGGGTAGGAGTTCTTTTTTTCCACTACATAGTATTCCATTGTGTAAATGTACCACAGTTTTTTGATCCACTCATTCACTGATGGGCACTTAGGTTGCTTCCAGCACTTGGTTATTGTAAATTGTGCTGCTATGAACATTGGGTGCACAAATTCTTTTGAATTGGTGTTTCAGGATTCTTAGGGTACAATACCAGCAGTGGAGTCACTGGATCAAAAGGCAGTTTCATTTTCAGTTTTTTGAGGAAATTCCATACTGTTTTCATAGCAGCTGTACCAGTCTGCATTCCCACCAACAAAAAACAACCATTTTTCTCCACAACCTCACCAGCACTTGTTGTTTGTTGATTTGTTTGTGATGACCATTCTGACTGGTATGTAGTGGTATCTCATTGTCATTTTAATTTGCATCTGACAAATCCTACTGATGCTGAGCATCCTTTCATTTGTCCCTGGGCCCTTTGTATGACCTCCTTGGAGAAGTGTCTGTTCAGGTCCTTTGCCCGCTTTTTAATTGGATTATTTGTCTTTCTTGCGTGGAGTCATGTGAGTTCTTGATGACATTTAGAATGGACAAAGCCTTAACTAAATCATAGGTAGAATTTCCTTTTAATCACTTGAAGAAACTTAAATCACTTCAACTGATAAGTTTATGAGGAAGAAAACAATTTGCTATACTGAAAAGAAAATGACTTCAAATTTAAAAATAACCCGAAGCTACCCGATTTCCAGCAGACCATTAGCATAAAGTATATTTGAACTACTCCTAAACATGTGTTTTTACAATGGAAGTTATGATGTTTCTTATTATCATAAGATAATTTTCTGTCAAGCTTGAATCTTTTAAATATTCTTTGTAGTATTCTCATTTCATCTAATCAGGAAACTAAAGAATTGCAACTCCTATCTTTTTGTAATAGTGAATAAATGAACAGCAACCCAGCATAAGTTATGGAATGGAACAATGTAGTGGAGGTAAATATGAAATAAACCAATATTTTATATGACAAAACTGATGCAAGCCAAAGAAATCCTGTGGCAAGCCATATCTATAAGTAGTAACAGAGAAATGCAATAATATTGTAATATGTTTTTATTGACTTGTAAGCCAAAAATTTTATTATGTAAATAGAACATAGCATCTTTGTTTTTGTCAGTCTGATGGGCTTTAATGCATGGATTAACTTGTGTCCTGAAAACAATTATACATATTAGAAACCTAGGTAAATTTATATTTATAATTGTAAAATTAAATATAAATTTAAAAAGACAGACTATAATCTTTCTAATTAAAAATGTAAATAACAAAAAAATTAAATCTCACTCTAAGGTTTGTATGTACCTTTGAAGCATTAGAATAAAAAGGCAACAGTAAACATGAGTCAACAAGGGATCTACATTTGTTGTCTACAGTAATGCAATTAAAGAACTATTTTGTCTATTATTAAAATTTCCAATAATACTAAAAGAACTTTTCATTCTGTCTATCCATTGATATAAAAATTGTTATCACTTTTTAAATAAGCTGCTTTTTAAAAATGAAAACTTACATGATAATTATATTCTTTATATATTAAATTTCATTATACAAACAAGCTTAAAATTTTAGTCATTTGTCAAAAGACCACAACATAGGTCTCTACATTTTGATATATAAGATTACGAAGCCTGCCTTGGCTGGAAGGTCACAAGTTCGATTCCTGGTCAGGGCACTTATCTAGGCTGTGGGTTCAGTATCCCCATGGGGAGCATAAGAGAGGCAACCAAATCGATGTTTCTCTGTTGCATCAATGTTTTTCTTCCCCTATTTCTCTCTCCCTTCCTCTCTCTCTAAAAATCAATAACCTTGTTCTTTGGTAAGAATTTTTAAAAAATAAGAAAAAAGATTATGAAGCTACTTTGTGTTTATCTTCATAATTTTTCATGAACTTATTAAAACATCCACCAAAGAACTATTTTAGTGTAATTTCACATATACCTTTTGGATCATTAGAATCTATCTCCAAATTTAAGTGATTCTATAGAGAAAGTTACATTTTGATCTTTGGAGGATAATGTGCACCAACAAGTTAATCCTCTGTACTAACGACGGCAAAGGAAATCAATACCCACCGAAGTACAAGGTTCACAAAGAATTTTGAAAGAACAACACTGCTAAGCTAGTCATCATCCATTAGGTTTTACCATTTTTATATGAAAAGAGAGGGTGTAGGGTAAAAAGCCAGGGATGTTGATGGACCCACTTCCTAGGTTTTCACAGCATCACCACCAACAAGACTGAAATATGTCAAAGTCCGTGTGAAAAATGAAAACCGGTGGCAATGAAAGCATTCAGCTTGAAAGATGTATTACCTCTTTCCCATGTTACACTTCAGAAACAGTACAAAACATGATCAGCAGTCCCACAGGAGGAGGACACTTTACAAGTGATATTACCATTTCAAAATGTCTTTGTGTGAATGCAGAGCTAAATAGAGTCTGAAACATCAGAACTTCTACGATGGAAGCTGGAATTTCTATAAAGAGATGTATTCCTGGATAGAAGGATGGCAGACAGGGGTGGAAAAGAGTCAGTTTTTACATTAACTGTCCATGTTTAGTTGGGCAATTTTCAAGGGGATAAAAAAATTGTAAATAAAAAGGTTGTAGATGTATTATTACCGTGAATAGTGTGGGATTTTATTAAGCACAAAATATGAATCAAATGTTTCTGTGTTACTGTCAGAAGGGTCAGTTCCCCAAAGGACATGTTCATTCACAGTCCAAATCCCTAAGTGTCTGCATGTCACTTGAAAATTAACAGATGATCTACTTAGTGAGGAGCTTCTATTTCTGATCTGTGTTGGTCATTTTCGAAGACCTAGAGGAGGCTAAATGGGAAAGGGTAATATTACACTTCAAGTGCAACTTTCCTTTACTTTTTTCTTCAGTCGCCGTGCATGCAGTATGAACTTACTTCTCTAAAAGTGAAAACTTTCCATTGAACAATGAAAAAAGTTCAGCCTTTTTAATGAGCTCCTTTAGTGTGCTTGGTCGGCCATAACAAAACACCACAGGCTGAATGGCATTGCTTTAATTCATCTTCTCAGAGTTCTAGAGGCCAGCAGTCCCAGGTCAAGGTCCAGAAGATTCTGTTTCTGGTGAGAGCTCACCTGGATTCTAGATGGCTGCTTTCTTGCTTTGTCCTCACGGGAGACAGGGGAAGGGAGGGGAAGAAAGACGTTGCTCTCCAGTGTTTCTTTGCCTAAGAACCCCAACGCTACCAGATCAAGGCTCTTTAACCTTAATTACGTCTTAAAACCCTGTATTCAAATGCACTTATGGGAGGGGTTAAGAATTCAACACATGAATTTTGAATTTTTGAGATTTATTAGGTTAGGTTATGTAAGACTTTTGCTTTATTTATGCTGTCCAGAGTGTAAATAAAACCAAAATCTTACACAACCTAACCTAGTAAATCTAAATAAGAGAAATGATCACTGTAAAATCATTTAGACTAATTTTATTGTTTCAAATTTTTTATTATACTGGTCTTATTTGAGTGATTTCTCCCCTACTCTATCCCTAGTCTCCGTTACTAAACATGAAAAATGTTTCAGTTTGAGTGGTCAATATGGGAAGATCATTCACTGTGCAGGCATACAAACATGTGTTTCAACTTAATTTATATTGTTATCATTCTTTTGGAGTTACTGTTAACACTTAATAAATACAATCTATTTTTATTTTTATGTATGTCACATCCTAAACAATTTTATTTTAAATGTTTCCTAAAGAAAACAAAACCTGTGATACATTCCATAGCTAAGATATCAAACTAAGAAGCTCTTCTGAAAGTCTGCTGGTACCCGCTTCCAGCCAATATGTCCAAACAATGATCACACCCATGAAATATTTTATTATGTCTTTTATTCATTCTAATAGGACTAAGAGAGATTATATCTGTGCAAACTGAGCAAATAAACTTTAAATTATTTTCTGGTGTAACACAACAGAGTGTGTTTGCACTCTGAAATTATATAAACTATTTCCCCTAAATTCAAAGTTCATAGCTTAATGAGGAAAACACTACTTAAAAATTATTATTTTAAGCCCTGGCTGGTGTAGCTCAGTGGATTGAGCGCGGGCCTGCGAACCAGAGGATCGCGGTTCGATTCCCAGTCAGGGCACATGCCTGGGTTGCAGGCCAGTTCCCAGTAGGGAACGCATGAGAGGCAACCGTATATTGATATTTCTCTCCCTCTCCCTCTCTCCCACCCTTCCCCTCTAAAGATAAATAAATAAATAAATAAATAAATAAATAAATAAATAAATCTTTAAAAAAAATTATTATTTTAAGAAAATTGGTGATTCAAGGGTGAGATATAATTACTTTTAAAATTTTCCAGCTAGGCATCATTTATCCCTTAAAAATATCTCCTGTGTATCTAATACTTCTTACAATTTCCTCATTTTAACTGTGAAGATGGTATGTACACCTAACTTTGTTGAAAAAATATTTCTACTTTTACTCACTTGGTACAGGCTATATGGAATTGCATAGTATTGGTATGAATCATTTTTTTCCTGCCACTCCAACCACAGCCAGGTTTTGACACAGAAGCCCTTCCAAACATTTTGGCTTTCTCAATGACCTTCTCTTTTTGACGTGCTGGTGCCAAGTGCATGTCACAAGAGCAATGGCTGTTGTCTATACATTCTTCCTCAAGATATGTGCATTTTTCAGAAAACACAGTAGGAGGAAAATGGGAGGAATCATTCACAGGCGGATGTTTCATTAATTCCTTCACACAGTTTTGTCCATGGTCTACAAGTTCAGCCATTAGACTTCTGTTGAGCACTGCTGCCTTCATGGGATTCAAAACATGAGCCTTACAACCACTCTTTAAAATTCTCTGCAGTATCTACTGAAGCTGAACCTGTACTACCCCTAAGACCCTGAAAAAACAAGTACTAGATAGCCCGTAGCAGCACAGTGCTCCATGGGCTCAGACTGGTAGCTTGTAAAATGCTCTTTATTTTTGAGCATCAGCAGTAGAATAGATCATTACTCTGTGGCATATCAACACAACAGAACAGAATACTGTAGAATAAGAGTGAATAAATTGCAAACACAATTTTAAAATGGGAATGAATCTCACAGGCAGAAAACAGAAGCCTGAGCCCTGGCTGGTGGGCTTGGTGGATTGGGTGCTGGCCTGTGAACCCAAGGGTTGCATGTTTGATTCCCAGTCAGGGCACCCCCAGTAGTGGGCATGCGAGAGACAACCACACATTGATGTTTCCTTCCCTTTCTTTCTCCCTCCCTTCCCCTCTCTCTAAAAATAAATAAAATCTTTAAAAACAGAAAACAGAAGCTTGAACCAAGATTTCAAACTATATAATTCCATTTATGTAAAGTTTAAAAAATGGCAAGACGATCTGTAGTGTTAGAAGCCAGGAATGTGGGATGAAGTTAGAGACTAGAAGGAACATGACAGGGATTTCCGGATGCTGATGGTACCTTGAGATCTTGGTGCTAAACAGTTACCTTCAGCTTGTGAAAATTCAGTGTGCTGCAGGCTTATGATTTGTGCACTTTTCTGCTTGTATATTAGGATTTAATAAATAGTAAAAACAAAACAAAAAATGCACAATCCCCTCGGGGTTAGTATGAGTAGAGGTAGTTAAGGTAACTTGAAATGTTATAAGCTCAGTTTAAAGCTTTCAAGCATCTGGGTTACATTTCTTATAGATGCAAATTTTTTTAATCCTGAAAATTTCAGAACCAGTGATTGGGCCTCCAATACAGACTTAGTATTATGTAGCTAAATCATGCCTCCTCAGTTGATGGTTTTATCTGTCAGTCTTTTATCTTTCCAAGATTACTATAGCAATGTTCTCTATGAAATGACTAATTTTCTCTTCTAAATTTCTGCTTTATGTTTATTCACTTTCCCACTTCTTTTTCCTTCATTATAGCTTCAGATTTCAGAAACTGATTTTCTTGATTTTGGCTTCTTTAAAATTACTCTAAAATAAACTCCTAGGTAAATAAAATTGCACACACACACACATACACACACACACACACACATATATAGCATATGGCACAAATTCAAAAATTCTAAGCAAACATTGAATTCAATGATCACCAGTTTACCCATTTACACAATTTGGACAGTAGGTTCTCTTCCTCCATTTCCTTTATCCACATTCTATCAAATTTATATTTCTAAACCTCAGCATAGTACATAAACATTCTAAAAATAAGGTTATATAAACAGTCCTCAAATTAAATTAGAGCATTATAAACAGAAGGAGCCAGTGTGGTATATCAGATAATTCAGGGTGAAAATTTTGGCTAATAGGAGCTGCACATGAAGCTGTCTCAGAGGAGCCCATGTGGTTCCTCTGAGCCTCAGTGATTATGGGCAAAAGTAGTGTAAGTGGATGTAACTCCTAGAATGTACGACTTGGAAAACTTTAGTTAATTCTTCTATTACAGTGCAGGGAAAGTTCATGGCACTGCTAGACATAGAAAGGAGACCTTCAATATGCATAAAAGAAATTTCTTGGATACATTTTAGACCATGTTTCTCTTCCACAGGCAATAGAAACAGGACTAGCATATGAATTTAGGTCATTCTTTGAATTAGTACAATTTTCTCTTTATTCTTTATCTCTGTATTCCTACAGCCCAGCCTAGTGCGTATAGCATAAAGTAGGCAACACAAATATGATTCACTTGAAGAATGAATAGAGTCAAAGGGACTCGGGAGAGGGTAATTCTCTCTCCGCCTAACAAGCAGAAGTGTGATGGCCTGTTAGAGTTAGAGACATGTGGGTGTGCTTTAACAGATACTTAATGAGCAGTTTAATTACCATGCTTTTGAGTCGGGCCTATATTGCAATGCATTATTGTGAGGCGATAAATTATTTACATAGCTTAAACATGGGTATCTGTTTTGATTCTCTTTTTTCCTAAGTACTTTGTATTAACTAGCATCTCGACAAAAAAAAAAAATTATATGTATTTCCTCAAGATAAGGGAGAAAATATATCTCAAATGGAGAAATCAATTTGTTAAATCTATATTTTCATGTTATAAAGTATTTTCACTTTGAGAATTACCAGGATTAATTGCCCTCATTTGTTCTCCATGTGGCAGTATTCAGGCCTTCCAATGGATGTATTCCCCCTGCTCCCAATGAGTGTACAAAAATTTCTTAAAGCTCCTTTTGGAAACATTCCCAGATGTAAGTAAATATGTTGAAAATAATAGAACTGAGAAAATAATGTTTTTCAAAGGGAAATTTCATAAAGGTAACTTTTAGATGGAAACTAATTTTTGCCGCATTAAAGAGGAATGTGTTACCAGCAGCCTGTGAAACACCAGCACAATGGTAAGTAGTAAATGAGTGCGCCGCTCATCGAGACTGCAGCAGGAACTTCAAACAGTACTTTGAAGGTGAAAGTGGCTATAATTCCACAAAGTTCTTAAAAAATAAACACACTTGGGTCCTTTGTATGGGCCTGAGTAGCATTACCCTTAGTAAAAACATAGGTGAACTGGGACCCATCAACTTGTAGCCACAATTGAAAGAAAACCAATTTTGTTAATGCATACGGGTTCCCAGAAAGAGTACATGAGATTATAATTAACTACTTAAGAAAGACAGGCAGAATGTTAGTAACTGTGGTAGGTTCAACTCTAAAATAGTGACAGAAGCAATAAGCAGTCAAAATAGCAAATGACTCTATGACTTTCTTTTTTTATTTGGGGGTAATCATTTTCCTGAGTGCTGAAAGTCAAAGAAAAACATGAAGATAAAGTCTACATTTGTTACAGCAAACTCTTTTGTGTGAAGTGTAGAAAAAAACTGCTCAAAATGTACCCAGGAAATTTATTTTATGCATACTTAATGGCGGCTTCACTCTCTAGCATTTGAATGCACTGTGCTAAGACCAAAGAACCAATATCAGTGTGAGTCTCGCTTAGTTTCAGAGGGTTCCGCAGTCATGAATTAAACACCCCTATATACCTAATAATTGTGACAAGACATGATGGATGCACCACAGTAGAAAAACAAGTAAGTATATATGGCCACTCAGAGTTTTCTAACCATGACATGTGTACTCATATGTGCACACAAATATATAAACCTGCTCAGTCCCTCATCCAACATCCATCTGTAGAGCACCCACTATGTAAGACCTATGGAAACTTTCTAAAGTTATAATAAAAAATATAATTGACTCTGTCTCAGTATATAGCATTACAGTAGGGCCATAGAGCAGGAAATCATATATACACTTAAATATCGAATGAAAACTATAAGCCTTTTTTAAGAGAAAAAGCATTCATTTGCATAGATATCCACATAATTCCACAAGTAATTTTGGGGCTCACATGTCTCTAAAGCCTACCCATGCACCCAGGGATTCATGGGTCACAAATTACAGCTGCTCCGTGGATGGGCCCTCCCAATCCTAACTAACTACCATGATTCCTCATTTCATAGCTGCCTGTCATACTGAAGAAATGTTTTTACTATCACATTATACTACTTATATTGCTGCATAAACCTGAACTGTTCTAAAATGTAACAGCTAAAAACACAAAAATTTAATATGTCACATAGTTTCTAAGGGTCTGGAAACTTGGAGTAACTGAGCTCAGTGATTCTGTCATAAGGTCCCTCATGAGGTTGCAGGTAAGCTGTTGGCCGGTGCTCCCGTCATCTTGAGGTTTGCCTGGGTCAGGAATCTCTGCTTCTAAGCTCACTCACATGTCTGATGGCAAGAGGTCTCAGTTTCTTGCTAGCTGTTGGCTGCCTTCCTCAGTTCCCCATCATATCGGCACCTTTACGAGACTGCTCAGCCATGGTTGCTGTCTTCTCCCAAGAGAAGCAAAACCAGACAGAAGAGGAAGCCACGGTAACATTTATGACCTAACCTCAAAAATTAAATAATCTGTGAATCTATTCATCACACACACCAACCCTTGATACAATGTAGTAAGGGATTTCACAAGGGCATGAATATCATGTGGTAGGGATCACTAGGGACCATCTTGGAAACGGGCTACCACAACATTCAAACAAGAATGATGAAAATAATAATGACATGATCAAGGTACTTGGAGTATAGACCGGTTCCTGAAATTAGTTTAGTGCAAGATATTGACCAAGTCGATTACCTTTCACATATAAAATGAAAAGCATTAGTTAATAAGCTCTGAGATATCTTCTACCTTGAATATTGTATGATTAGATAAACTTTCCATTTTAATTTAAATGTCTAGTAGTTATACAGCTATTAGGAAGAAAATCCTAACATTCAGTACAACCCAGTGCCGATCAATAAATGCTCCCAATTTATGCACTCAGGAAGACACATTCATTTTACCATGTTATGAAAAGTAATGATTCCTGACGATACTGCTAGCCACAAACACATTGCTTTTACTCTGAATTTTCTTGCCTACCTAGTGATTACTATTAAAATTACAAAGAAGCAAATTGTCAACAACACCTTTCAAAAAGTTAAGTGTTGTTGACCTGTTGTAGAATTTTCTTAGTAAAACCTGTATTGTGTTAAGTCATCTTCAGCTTATAGGCAACTCCTAACACAAGTCTTACAAAATTTCCTGAAATCCATTTCATGTTGCGTATGTTGTCACCATGAAGCAATAGTTCATGAACAACTGCCTCAAGGGCTTTTGAGGAGGATTGCAAGTTATTGAAGTGGAAAAGCCTTTTAGAAGATCAGAATATATCCTAATATCAACCCTGAGGTCCCTTGTTGCATAGTCAAGCATGGGTGCATAAAATAGATTGAATAAAACTGGAACCATCAGATAGTCCTGCTTCCCAGGACCAGTGATGGATGGCTCTGGACAAATGCCATCAACACTAACTTGACCAGTCATTTCATCATGAAAGTTTCAAGCTGTTGGTAAACTTCTCTGGCAAACCAACTTATTATTGTATTTGTCAGTGCAAGATTCTCTGCTTTCAGTAAAAGTTGTGGTAGATTAATAATTACAATGTTGACAGCTGAAAGGATGCAACATTTGAGTTCATTGTGAGATGGTATTGCTGAAACTAAGTGGCATAGTCTTATCAGTCATAATGTGAACTATTCTTGATTTCTCAAAAACAATCAAAATCAGTAAAATACATGCATCATGCCATGTGATTCAATAAATATTTAATGAGGAGACTTTAGTAAATAGATCAGCAAGATATTTGCCTTCAGGCAGCTTACCATTTAACCTGTGAAGGAAAATAGAATGTAAAAATTTACAACATTAATAAATAGTAACTACCATAATCAGTTTCCATAATTCTTGTAATGAAAGCCATTCCTAGGGCTCATAATTAAAATTTTGATAGCTACCTACAACTTCATATTCTCTCTGTCTCTCTCTCTCTTTCTCTCTTCCTTCTCCTTCTCTTCTTCCTCTTTCTTCTCTACCTTCTCTCCCTGCCTGTCCCTCTCCTTTGCTCACTTCCACCCACCACTTCTTGCTCTTTCCTTCCTGGAATATATGTCATCGTTGCTGTATTTCTGGAACCTTCTCTACCTTGTCTGGACCATATGTCTTTACTGTGTCTCTGCCCTTCTCTACCTTGTTCTTGGCTTAGGAGATTGACCCTGAATGGACCCCACCAATTGGTTTCCCTGGCCTCTAGTTTTCATTTGGGATTGGTCAGTAGGCAGCCATACCGGAAGTAGAAAGAAGGAAGCAGATTGAGCTCAGAGTATCCCACCCCCCCGCCCCCCGCTACTTCCTTACTTGGCTGGGTCATCTGCAGTTGGCCAAGTCCCTTGACCAATACAGTTTCTTTCTTAACCCCTTTATGCCTAGCATGGTAATGGCCCCAAGCACTGTGGTTTCTCTACACATATAGACTATATAGACTATGCCTTTGAACATAGTTATTTAATATCTACCTCCTCTTGCATTGTCCTTATTTGAGCCTGAAATGAAACAGAATATTTCAGCTTCAACTATGAGAAATCGTTACTGTTTTGTCCTTTCTTTCTGTTGGATTGGCATTACTTCTAGGTTGTTTGTCTTTTTCCTTCTTTAAGACAAACCATATGTAATTTCAGAGACAAAACAAACAAACCGAACAAAGAACTAGGCTCTGCAAACAAGCATTTGCCTGAGAGACTGGTCATTTGGCTCACTGGCTAGTTCCTCTGAATTTTTGTTTCTGCTTCTTTGTGTTTGCATTGTTGAAGACTGACACAGGGAACTGGCTCTGGAGTGCCACAGAGAGGGAAGAGGCAAAGGTGAATATGGAGTCAATAAGAAAAGTCTAGAGATGTAAATCTTTCATAAGAAATTAATTTCTAGTTGGTAAAATTTTCTATATTCAAACTTGGGGCAGAGGAGCAGGGAAAACAGAAGAGCTGTGAGGGACAGGTAAATTCCATGGATACAGCAGGAGAGGATAGCTTTTTTCCACAGGAAACAGAAAAAATGGGGTGCATTTAGCCTTAATAAGACAATTAATCATTGGATTCATTTTGGGAGAAAACTAAAAAAAATTAAATAATTACTTTAAATAATCCATAACTTTTCTGCTTTAATTTTCTTTCAGTGGGATATTACTATATACAGTGTGGAACATTACATCATTAAAATGCTGACTGATTAATTTTTTTAGGAAATATTTTTAATTTTATTAAAATTGCACACACACAAAGATAATGTAATCTCACATAAGGTGATTTATTCATTGTGCACATGTCATTAGTACCCACTAAATAAAACCATTTGTGCATTTTACATGTATGTGGAATTTTGCATCTACAGTGGATCTCTGTGCAGAGACTGAAACTCAGTCAAACCTTTTTTGTGTATATTACAGGATCACTCCTAACTAACCAGTAATCACATTCCCATCAAAGATGCCAAAGGTAGTTGAACAAACTGGTACTTTGTGATAGAAAAAAGCCTAATACCTTGTAATTTTTGTTATTATTCTTATTAAATCAATGAATGCCTGTAATAAAATTTTCAAGTATAGGGTGTATTGGATGCTATATGGTCACAGATTTGTTACTGCTCTCCTCATAAAGAAATAGCGTTTTATAGCTAAGTATCAGAATTTTCTCTGTTCTAATGCATTTCCCTTTACTTTCCTATTTTATGTACACTTTTCCTCACTTTCAAAATACTAATATACAAAGAAAAACAGAAGAAAGTAAATGTTATCAAATATCTTAAGGATAAATTCTCCCAGCAAATGTCAATGGCAGATATCACCAATGAAGTTTAATAAAAGGGTTGACTACATTTAAAAAAAGAAGAAAGAAAAAGAAATGGAGTCAATGTCCACATTCTTTAAATCTGGGCGGGTCTTGTTATTTGCTTTCACTAATAACATATAGCAAAAGTGATTCTGGGTGAATACCAAGCCTTGGTTTCTAAATGGCCTACAGTTTTTGTTTTTTTTTTTCTTATTTTTTCCCCTTTTTTGGAAAACTGCTGCTGTGAACAAACAGAGAGAGCTCACATGGAGACAGAGGCCTAGTCATCTCAGCCATTTCAGTCACGCTCCAAACATGAGATTAAGGTCATTCAGGACAAGCCAGACCCCCACTAACCCTCCGATTATAGACAGGGGAGTGAACCTAAACATGACATCATCAAGATAAGCCATCCCAGCTGAACCATGCCTAAGATGCTAACCACAGAATTATAAGCAAATAAACAGTGGTTGTTTGATGTTACCAAGATGCTGGGTGCTTTGTAAAACAGCCAATAGACAACTAATACACACAGAAAAGCATAAAACAATACGTAAAAGTTGTCCTCACACTGATTCTTTCTACCTCACTTCCCAATAATTATTATTGTTAACATTTTATTGTTGTTGCTCATCCTTCCTGACATTTCACATGCCTTGGACAATAGTTAGACAAAAAGATGGGCAAACAGTTAGGTAGGGAGTTAGATGGATAGATCGATGATAGGTAGATAGATAAATTTTATGACTGTCATTCAACAAGATATGTGTGTACAACTTTGCTTGAAGTAAAAATAATACATTTTTTCATACCAATACAAAAATATACTCCTCACTCTTTTCAATAACTATGCAATATTAATATTACTATATAATACTTTATTTAATATCTCCTTATTTGTAGACAGTGAGGTGGTTTACATTTTTCCCCAATATAAAATCTTATTGAAAATAATATTACCAGTCTTTTATTTTTTTAAACTTGTGCATATCTGAAGAAAAAGAGACTATAAGAATAATTGCTGAGTAGGAGATATTTACCTTATAAACTTAAAATAGAAAGTTTCAGGTTGTGATTCTAAATATTAGTACCCATTCAGTTTATTTTTTCCCTGAAATTTTGGGGGTGCTTTTGTCTGTCGTTGACCAACTTGTTGGGAGAAGTTTGTTTTCCTTCCATCATCTTTGTATTTCGAGCCACACTGATTATTGTGGAGGTGACTTCTTATGACACTTGAACATGACCTCAACTTTTAGAAGATTCTATGTTCACTTTTTGTGTATTTGGGAGAACCAGTTTATGTAGTATACATGACCCATTTAAAAGTGCATTCAGAGTGAATGTAATTCACCTAAGTACACTGAAATCTGCTGATGGCCAGGGAAACATTCAGTGCGCTGCCAAATCCATTCAGCCTGAAGTCAATCAGCCTGCTGTCATTTTCATTGAGTTCTAATGAGATAATGCATTATGGAAAATGACCAAAAAAAAAAAAGGATGTGGAAATATATATGAATGTTGAGTAAAATAAAGAAACAAAACCTGGGTTTAGTGGAGAACACTGAAACTTGACACAAATAAGTGTCTTAAACTTTTCTTGGGGGAAAAAGAACTCTTTTCACATCTACGATGAAATATAGAATAAAAACAGACAACAGAGTAAACCTTCTGAGATTTAAACTGCAGGTGTGTGGGTTCCTGCTGCTTCCCTTCCAGATGTGTTATCCATCAGAGAGCTCCCCTATTAACCCTGGTGGACAGGTTGGCTCTATGAGACTGGGAGGAGTCATTTCCTTGGTTATCCAGGGATGCCTGGTATGCAGGTTAATGGGCCCTGTCAGTGGCTGGGACTGAAAGGCTCCTCACCAGGCAAACCACTCCTTCACATAGTCTGTGACTCACCAGGTCAGGAACCTCAGAAGGCAACTGTATGGGAGAGATGATTCTCTGTCTGGCTGCTGCTGCTCAACCCCTGCCCTGCTCCCACCCAATTCATCTCCTACAGAATTGTTAGGGGTTCCACAAAACCACCTTATCCGGGTGGTTTTGTGGGCTACCTGCAGTTAGGGAGCAATATCACCATTTAGTTAAATTTATATTACAAGGTCAAAAATTTAATTCCCATTATAATGCTCTTACTTGTTTTTTCAGTTATTCTGCTATGTTTTCCTGCCTTGGAACATGATCTAGACTTGTGAGAAAATGACTACGTCATTCAGTGGTAAACTACACACATCACCAAGGTATCTCATATATGCAGGCAAAAATAAATAAGAAGCAAATAAACTTACCTCTTTAGGAAGGATTTTAATTTTCAAAAATAAAAGTTGGATTTTATTTAATTTGGAGAACTCTAGAGTTATGTCAATAAATAAAAACTTAGTCATCTGAAATCTAAAAGACCAAAAAGTACATATGCAGGCATATCTTGTTTTATTGAGCTTCCCTTTATTGTGCTTCATAAATGTTGCATTTTTTCAAATTGAAGGCAAAACCTTCCACCAGCAAAAAGATTACGAGTTTCTTTATTGCAGTGGCCTGAAACTTGAACCTGCTATGTCTCCAAGGTATGCCTCTAACTCCATCTTCTTTTAGATATTGTTTCATCAGAAAGAATCCAGGAAGTAGCAAAAACTATCCATTCCTTTTCTTCAAAATAAACATATCCTAAAATGTGTCAAGGAGTCAAGTTTAAATGAAATGCTGAACTTTTAAGGAGATTTAATGCTCATTTTCATGAGTATAAGGGAATAGAAAGCCTTAAGTATTTAAGTTTAGCCTAATATCATTTAGATTTTTGGATGACAGATAATGGGGTGGGGAGGTTAGGGAGTGAAGGTACTGAGCAAAAAGGAAAAAGGATTCATGGACATGGACAACAGTGTAGGTTTAAGGAGACTAAATGGTAATAGGAAAATATAATAAAGATTTTATACTTAAAAATAAAATAATTTAATAACAAAAATAGTGCTTCATATATTTAAGCAATGTATTAAACAATTGTCTAAACATATTTGTTATGTAATCTTAAATAAAAGAAAAATGATTCTGTCCCTGGCTGGTGTGGCTCAGTGGATTGAGTGCTGGCTGCAAACAGAAGAATCGTCAGTTTGATTCCCAGTCAGGGTACAAGGTGGGCTGTGGGCCACGGCCCCGGTTGGGGGCATGAGAGAGGCTACCGATCAATGTTCTTTTCATGCATCAATGTTTCTCTCTCTCTTTCTTCCTCCTTTCCCCTCTCTCTAACAATAAATAAGTAAAATCTTTAAAAAATAAATAAGTAAAATAAAATTAAGAATAGAAGATACTGAATTGTTACAGGTTAACCTTGAGTAGGTTAACCTACTCTTGTTAACCACCATTGTTTCTTTCCATGCTAATCTCCATATTTGGTGCATCTGATATGCCCATGAGCCATAGGTAACTTTTATTAGTAAGAATCAATAGATTTCCTAAGCATATAGATTCCAACACAATTTCAGGGCTTTAGATTGAATGTAGAATAAATTCAGCTTGTAATGCAAGATCCAGTGATTATAACAACAGCTTAAGACGTCAAAATACTAAATCATTATGATTTTTTTCTGTCAAATACCAAAATAGATATAAATAAAAGTGAAATATTTTACCACTATCCAGGAAAGGTTCATTGTAGGTATTACTAGTGCTGGTGAATCACTCTAATAAAAGATGTTCACAACTTCAGTTTGACTTTATCCACAGAGGTATCATGTCTAAACATCAACTGCCACTAGTAGCAGCTGGATAAAAGTAATTAATATAATATTGAATATTGGATTTCTTTTTTAAATGGCTTGTATTTATTGTAGTTGCAATGATTCCAGCCATAAACTGTAAAATCTGTGAGACATATGCTATGTGACTAAACATTTGACTTGTCCAAGTCCAGAAAGCCAGTGTCATATAACATCTAAATAAGCAGCATAGATTACAACAACCTGCTTTAATAAACAAGCCTGCAGAACAGGGGGAAAGTTGTTTTATTCAGTTTCAAATTTAACCTCTGTAGGTCTAAAATTTAAATAGTTATCTGTGGCCCATACCTTATTCTGCTTTTTCTTATTTTCTTGATTATGGATTTGCATCATGTCAGACTTTTTGTACTGATTGATTAATACATTTTATATCCAGCCTCTTTTTTTTTTAAATTAAAGTCATGACAACAAAAACTATTTGGAATGTTATAAAATTGTAACACATCTGTTTATTGACTAATGACTCAAAATTGTCTTTCCCTTTAAGAAAATTTCAGCAGTTGCAATTGTACTGGTTTACTCCACTGGCATTTAAGGAATAACATTTCTATCTAACCAAAGGAATATTTTGTGCATTATGGGGTTAACTCATGTGAAGTCTATGTTGCTCTCCTGAAACTGATGCAAAATACAGTAAGTCCTCACTGAACATCATCCATAGGTTCTCGGAAGCTGCGACTTTAAGTAAAATGACATAACAAAACCAATTTTACCAAAGGCTAATAGATCTAAGCTAATAGATAGATGTTTCTAGGTCATATTTCTGGTCATCAAACTTCTAATAAAACCCTCAGACACTCCTAATATTAAAAATTGAAATAAATGTGAGCCATGCATACAATAATGATGAATAAAAACAGGTAAGATAATTCTTTTCCAACCCACTTCTTCCAGTTCAGGGACTCAGGAGGGAGGAGCCTCTCAAGGCATGAACAAATGGTGAGTAAGACACCCTTCCCCCACAGGATGCATTCACACTCTCTCTCTCTCTCTCACACACACACACACACACACACACACACTCAGACTGGAATAGTTTAGACACACCAATTCACCCAATGTGCACACCTTTGGGATGTCAGAGGACACTGGAGTATCTGGAGAAAACCCAAGCAGACATGTGAAGAATGTGCAAACCCTATTCAGACAGTGGCCCCAGCCAGAAATAAGTTTTTTTAAAACAAGGGTAGCAAAATAACTTATTCAAGGGTGTGCTTTCAGTGCACTTTATCTAACTTAGTCTAGTTTCTCAAGTGCACATTTCCTGCTTTTGTGTGTTTCTGCCTTTGTAAGTTTCTACTTTTGCAGGTTTCCTATTGTGTTCTAATTATTTCTACTTCCTTTCTTAATTTCTCTTGTTAAAGTAATTTAACATCTTGATCATTTGAGGTTATCACTGATTTCTTTAATTTCATAACTTTCCTAATTTATTAGGGAGCTTATTTTCTATCTCATTTTTACTGATATGATTGTGAAGTTTCATCTTTTCTCCTCAATACCATTTTGCTTCCCTTATCTCACACTCTTTTTTTTCTTAATAACTTTCTGCATCCTATTAACTTTCCCACAGACCTATTTGATAAAACATATTTTTTCTTGGTTCATATTCCACTTCTTTGATGGTAAATCTTTAAAGTGTGTCTGTCTGTGTGTACACACATATGTCCTTAGAAAGGAGACATTTGAGACATTTTGAATTAACTCAATTCGAATAAATATAATTAACATCACAATCTAGTCTTTTACCTCAGGCTATAATTTTCTAACTACAACATATATGTATAAATGTTACTGTTTTTTATACCTCGATAGTCACTTTGGTTTTGCTCATATATTTCTTTACTATTACATTCTATCTCCTTAGATATTAAATGTTTAAATGGAATAATGAATTGGACATAATTATTTACTTATATCCTTTGTGAAAACAAGAGCCAACACTGTAAAAATATTAAAGATCATAGCTTGTATGAATTAATGAAACTTTTAAAATATCAAACTTCCTCACAGGGAGTAATTTAAACTCTAGCTTATCACTTCAAAAATATAAATTATGACTAGAAACACATATAAGGTAAAAAAAAATAAGTTGCCTGGCATCTTTCATCTTCAAATAACATAGGATAGAAAGTATTGGATTTGACACACTATTAAGGTATATGGCCACGATTGAGTCATTTCTACGGGAGAGGTCACCATCTACCATGTCAGCTGAGGGACTGTCACATGTGGACCACATAAACACCCCTCCCTGCTCCTGAATGGAGAACATGTGACCAAAGAACAGCCAGACCACAGGCTGTCTAATATTATATGTGTGTATGTGTGTGCATATATATATGATCTCCATTGTATATATATATATGATCTCCATTATATTTATATATATATGATCTCCATTATCTGTAGAGCAGTAAGATTTGAAAGTTCCACCCTAAATTAACATAGCCAATCAAGCCTTATTCTTGAACCTATTGATACAAAGAGAATCAAGTAGTTAGCTATAAAATCTGCAGTGCAAAGCCTGCATTCCAAGAGGCATGATGAGTCAAAAATCAGGAAAATATTGTGTACAAACTAAAACAATGAAATATTGAAAGAGTATACATTGTAACTGGTTTTCAATGGGTAAGGGGGTGCAGTGCATTTTCTGTGAAAGATTCTGAGGGCAAGCATGAAATAGCTTGGAAACATCTTGCAAGTGACACAGAGCAGAAAGTGAGAAACCCTCGGAGACCATGGAGCACTTTGGAAAGTTATTAAGAAGCAGTAATAGTGAAATACTAGAGTAGATTTTTATGAATTCTTGCTGTTGAAATCACCAGAACTGTCTTAGAACTTTCGCTTACTTTAATTCTAAGATTTTAATTAAATTCTCTCTTATTGTCATATTTATCTCTATAATAAACTATCACTAACTGGAACTTTCTTGAGTGAGTTGCTTTTCCTTATAGCCAATGGAAGCCCAGCAATATTTTATTTACTCTGGTTTCACTGGGTAAGTACTTTCTGATCACATGGAATGTACAGTGCACTGTGGTTGATGGTATGGAATACATACATTCAAAAATAAATTGTGCAGTTCTATTCTCAAGAAGCTTACCATCTCCTGGAGAAAAGCTTTATACAAATATTTGTGAAATTAAAATTAAACAAATCATAAAACACCTGAAAAAGGAAAGGTCAATGGTCAAAATAACTGCTTTCCTATCTTTTCTGTATTATAAACTGTTGATTCAGAGTGTTCTTCTGGCCTGGCTAGTGTGGCTCAGTGGAATGAATGTGGGCCTGTAAACCAGAGGGTCGCAGGTTCCATTCTCAGTCAGGGCATATGCTTGGGTTGCAGGCCAGGTCCCCAGCAGGGGGCATGTGAGAGGCAACCACACATTGATGTTTCTCTCCCTCTTTTTCTCCCTCCCGCCCCCTCTCTAAAGTAAATAAATAAGATCTTTTAAAAAGTGTTCTCCTTTACTCTTCATAAACAGAGGGAGATAAAAGTTGGTCTATAGTTCTGAGTAGGCAAAACAGTTTATTCTTGAATTATTATTTATTAATTATTGTATTATTTTCCATACAAATTGTAAATCTGCTTTGTCCTACCCTATATTATAGCTAAAAGTAGCACTTGATCCCAGACACTAAACTGAGTAAAGAATATAGAAAAAGTTTTAAAGAATAAAAATTTGGCTTTCCCCTCATAACCAGTTGTTAAAAGTACTAGGAAACTGATTAGATAGCCTGATAGCACAATTTTATTTTCCAGAAAATAAATATGATCACTGTCCCAATGCAATTTAATGGCAAACATATGTAAATTTTACATATCAAAATTGTTACCTTTAATTGTTAGAGATCATATTTTGCAAATCGTATCTTTTTTCAAAATCAGCCGTCACAAAAATCTCTTTCACAAAACTAGAAAAAGACTTTAGTGAAACATGGCAGTTGCTCAAAGCTTGGTATCGTCTATCTGAGGACACGGCAGGAATTATCTGCCGTCATCGCAGACATGAGTAATTACGAATGAAGACCATTCTGATCACACTGACAAGATGAGCAGAAGCAGGTTAAGAGAATAGCAGATGGGATTCAGATTAAAATATTAGAATGACATTTCAACTATAACTGAAACACACTTTTTTGGCAAGAACAAAGAATCCTTTTCTCCAGAAATGTCTGAGGACAATGAAAACTACAATATGGTGCTTCTTAACAGCAGAAGGAGTGAAGGTTTTCTCTCTGAATTAACTTCTGATTCTGATTCTAAATGTATAAAAGCTACTTACACCCTTGAGCAACTAATAGCACACTTTGCCACAATAAATTAAATATATATGTGTGGACACCTATAGATACATATCCATAACTATTTATTTAGCTTTCAAAACATCTTTGCAATTATTTCATGAAAGTACAGTATTTGTTTTAGATGTTTACTAACCCATTCATAAAATATTCATTGAATACCAGTTATATGCTATGCACTGAGATGGATGCTGTAAAGATACAAGGATAATCTGTCCTATATTATAGGGAAGGTATCAACTAAACTTATTGCCCTGAGATACTGTCTTTATGCATTACATCTGGCGGTGGCAGAGCAACCAGTTTTATTAAAGTGATTTGTCTTTTTTCCTTATTTTTTTAATTATGTCATTCAAACAAATAGTCCTATATACAGACACAAAAGAGAAAACCCATATACTTTTTTAGTATATTTTACTGATTATACTATTACAGTTTCTCCAATTTTCCCTTTATGCCCACTTCCACCATGTACCTGCCTTCCCTTGAGCAATCCCCCCTTAGTTCCTGTCCGTGGGTCGTGTATATAAATTCTTTGGCTTCTCCATTTCCTATACTATTCTTAACCTCCCCATGTCTATTTTGTACCTACCAATTATGCTTCTAAACCTTGCACCTTTTCTCCATTCTCCTCTTTCCCCCTCCCAATTGATAAGCCTCCAAATGATCTCCATATCTATGATTCAGTATCTGTTCGGATTATTTGCTTAGTTTGTTTTTGTTTTTTAGATTTAGTTGTTGATAGTTGTGAGTTTGTTGTCATTTTAACGTTCATAGTTTTGATCTTCTTTTTCTTAAATAAGTCCCTTCAACATTTCATGTAATAATGGCTTGGTGAAAATGAATTCAAGTTTACCTTATCTGGGAAGCACTTTATCTGCCCTTCTATTCTACATGACAGCTTTGATGGGTAGAGTAATCGTGGATGTAGATCCTTGCTTTTCATTACTTTGAATACCTCTTGCCAGTCCCTTCTTGCCTGCAAAGTTTCTGTTGAAAAATCACCTGATAGTCTTATGGGAACTTCTTAAAGCTTTTCTCTTACTGCTTTTAAGTTTCTCTCTTTATCTTTAACCTTTGGCACTTTAAGTCTTGGTGTGGTTTTATTTGGGTCCAACTGGTATGGGACTGTCTGTGCTTCCTGTACTTCGTTGGCTGTCTAGTTCCTTCTCCAAATTAGGAAAGTTTTCTTTCATTATTTCTTCAAATAAGTTTTCAATTTCTTGCTCCTTCTCTTCTCCTTCTGGCACCCCTATAATTCGGATGTTGGTTCATTTAAAGTTGTGCCAGACGTTCCAAAGCCTTTCCTCAATTTTTGAATTCTTGTCTCTTATTTCTATTCTGGTTGAATGTTTATTTCTCCCTTTAATTCCAAATTGTTGATTTGAATCCCTGCTTCCTTCCCTTCAATGTTGGTTCCCTGTATATTTTTTATTTCACTTAGCGTATTACTCATTTCTTCCTTTATTTTGTGGCTGTACTCAATAAGTTCTCTGAGCATCCTGTTCACCAGTATTTTGAACTCTGCATCTGATAGATTGGCTATCTCTGTTTTGTTTAGTTCTTTTTCAGGGCTTTATTCTGTTCTTTCATTTGGACCACATTTCTTTGCCTCCTCAATTTGGCAGCTTCCCTGTGTTTCTTTCTGTGTATTAAGGAGAGCTGCTTTTACTCCCTATCTCGGCATGGCCTGTGTAGAAAAGGTTCTTGTAAATTTTGTGGGGCAGAGCCTTAGGTATCTGCTTCTGGAAGCCTGCCTGTCATTCGCCCCACTTCCAGTCACCTCAGCTACCCTCTGTATGTGATTGGCACCCTTCCAGCTGCAACCATGAGGTCTGCATACATTGTCAGCCCACGAGGACCCATTAAGTGACAAAAATCTGGCATTGCTTCCTCTACCCCAACCCCATTGGTATTTGCAGCCAAAGGTAAGGGGGTTTATCTTCCTGTTGCTGGAACCCTGGGCTGTGCACTCTGGCATGAGGCTTGGAATCACTGGTTCCCTGGGTATCCCTCCCTATTTTTATCCACCACATGTGAATGTGGGACCATTCATTCTTCCATTGCCACCGCAGCTGCCTCTCTATACCACACCACCTCTCTGCCCCACGTGTGCGAATCCACCCCACCTACCCATCTGCATGAATGAGGCTTCTTGGTTGTCAGATCCTTGGTTGTCAGACTTCCATACAGCTTGATTTTCTGACAGTTCTAGGTGTTATTTGTTTTAGAAATCTGGTTGTAACTCTTTCTACGATTGCATGAGGAGATAAAGCATGTCTATCTATCTCTCCACCTTGACCTGCAGTAAAACCCACATACTTTTTATTGTACAAAATTTCAGGATGTTTCATAATGAGGACCCCCTACAAATGAAACAAATTGACTCAAGCTAAGTTGTAATATTGAACAATGCCATTATTTTATATAATCAACACTTCTTTAACTTTAATCTATTGAAATGACTAATTGAAATATTGAATTGGGTCAATAAGTACAAAGATCTAAATGGGCTTTAATAATATTAAAATTTTATTTTATTGAGCAATAAAAAGTGAAAAATGTGAATGAATATGAGTGTACTCACTCACACACTTTACAGTGCAGAGATTTGGGATTAGATAGTTTATCAAAGCAATCTAACTTTATATAAATAAAAACAAAAGGGATGATGAGTTCCTTAAAAAGAATGAATCAGACAGGTAATCATAATTTAGTATTCAGAAATGTAAGCCATAAAAAGAATTAAATGGATAAAATGATCTTTCCACTGAGCATCATATTTTGTATTATCTTGTACAGAAGATGTAATTTACAGAAGAAACATTTTACCTTTCATAAACTCTAGTTTTGATAATCGAGCTGCCAATTAACAAAGTAATTGCAAGGGTAGATTAATGTCACAGTTCTCACTCAGTTATCTTGTAGCCACTCCCTATGCATGTAGTAAATATTCAGAGCACATTTTTTCTTTAGTATTCCCTCAACCCAGATTTTACCTTAGCATAATTGACAAATTTGGAGGGCACTTTTTACTACAAGAGCCTGAGGACCTAATCTTATCATTAAAAGCACCCCAGGATGAAAAATTCAAATGCAAATTTCAACTGACCTTTTCAAAAACAACTCATATTATTTTGCATCAGTAGCCACTAGAGATTTGTCTGGCTATATATGGATTTCCACATCTGTCAGCTATAAGTGCACTTCATCTGTCTGCTAAATCAGAGAGCCAGAAATAGATGACAGTGATCAAGCCTTTGAGCTTCTCATAAATTAGCCACATCATGAGGTAAAGTTAGTTTCTCCACAGGGCTTTCATTCTAAAGGTTTACTCCTAAGAAACTTAGAAAAAAGAATACATCATAAAAGGAAATCAAATCTTCCTTTCTGTGATTGCTTTTTCCTTCTTCTTAGAATGGAGTGCTGACCAAACAGCCTGTTTGTGGGTAGGACCTACTGGGAGAATGGAGTATAAATTACTCTTATTTGCAGCTACTTAAGCTCTGCTACCAAAGCACAACTGGATCAGGAGAGTTACAATGAACTTCACCTAGGCCCAGGTTCTCCTACAGACACCCTACTGTTTCCTTCCTTGGTGAACTGCTTGAAGAAAATAAAATGTTACTTACCCTTGGACACGAGTCCAGGGCGATATGCATAGTAGCTGCTAGTGTGGAAATGCGTTGAAGTCTTTTCCTTATTCCTTTCCATCTCCACTCTTCATTAAAGAGTCTATATGATGAGATAGGGAAGTATAGCCACTTTTGCCTAACATTTAGCTTCCCAGTTTGTGCGTTACACTTCAAAAATATTTTCTAAAGTAAGGTTAAAGAAAAGTCAAACATCTCTGAATCATTCTGTATCACCTGGGTATCCTTTTCCACAGTGTGGTCACGTGGAAAGAGAAAGGTCCATAGGAACAAAAATGTGTAGAGAAATATCTTTCTGTAGAAAGGTCAAGAAAAAATGTTTTGCACTTAGCCTCATAACTAGATTCTTCTTCCCCCCTTTTAGGACTGTATTATTAAGGTAGAAACTCTATCACTAAACACAGAAGGGAGCAAAACAAAAGCCTGGTCCCTACCACAGTGTTCACTGCTTCCTAGCTACAGAAGCCTGACCCCAAGGGTAAGAGTATGCCTCCTAAAGGTCCTCACTGTTGACTATCATTTGAACAATTACAAACTGCATTCCTTAGGTAGATGTCCTGTATTTTTTCCTATATATACAAAAGTGAACAATTACAGTACATTAAGAGTTTGATCTTCACTCTTTCAAAGATGTTTAACTTATTCTTAATGGCCTTGATTTTATGGTGGGTTTAGGGAATTTCAAGGAGAAATATGGGTGTGCAGCACATTGACAGCTTATTAGAATTCATTATATGGGTGTTAACACTGAATTTCTTGGCAGGCCAAGGAATTTTTGATGCATGCCAATGTCATTCTCTAGCCAAAAACTCTTAAGGTAATGTCACCAACTCCTTCTACATTAAGGTCAGTAATTAAGCAGAGCTTCCAAACTCATGCTAATATATTTAATATGATTAATCAGAGCAATTGCATATGCACTACCACTCAGTAACCACTGCCTTATAAATTTAATATCTACATTAATAATATTTCTACCTTTTCTCTAGTTGTGAGATAATCTAGTATTACTTCATGTGTTATTAATAAAAATCTCCAAATGTCTACTTTTTAGGCTAGGTGGAATTTAACTTGGGTGAAATAGAAGAAGAAAGAATGGAAGAAAATCCTTTGATGATAGCATCAAATACTTTGTCAAATACATTTATTTTTATTTCTCAAGAAACATTTCCATTAAAATCCTCTTTATTTCTATAATATTCTCCCTCAGAAACAGATTTGCAGTTTCAAACAAAGTCCAAGATACACTCTTCAGTCTCACAAGAGCATATGTCTTCACCTAGGAGAGCTGGTTGTTCTAGAATAATTAGGAAAGACATAGCAATTATATTTACTTTGGTTAAGGATTTAGAAATGAATGGATATATAGCAGAGCCCATGTTCAACTTACAAAAATATGTTTTATGACTTTATTTTATATTTAATAAACAATATTTCCTAAACCAATGTTACCAAGGAGTGAGAATCCTGCCCAAGATGGTACTACAGGATGAAGTAGATATAATCTGTTGCTCCAGATCACAGACTGCAAATAAAGGCAGCTCTGTGATCCTATGCAAATTATTTAAATTATATATCCTTCAGCATTATATCTGTTTTGGAATATTATTGTAGAAAATGAATGGAATAATGCCTATAGTACTTAGCACAAAATAGTCAATATTAAGCAAGTATGTGAAAAAAAACACAAAGCCTATGAACAATTTTTTGTCAGGTCATTAATTACCTCTCTCATTTCTTCTTTCTCTAATTATTTACTTTGTCCTTCTTATCTAAAAATATTCTCAGTTTAGGACTTCTAGTCAAGATGGAGGCATAGGTAAACACGCTTTACCTCTCTGCACAACCACAGCAAAAATTACAACTAAATTACAAAACTGCTATCACCCAGAATCATCAGAAAATCAAGCTGTCTGACTTGATGGAAGTCTGACAACAAAGGGATTAAAGAAATTATATTCATCCAGATACATAGGAAGGGCACAGATGTGGGGGCACAGGCAGGGAGACACATGGAGACTCAGGATGGGAAGTCTCACACCCACATGTGGTAGGTAAAAGTCAGGAGGGATACCTCAGGATCAAGGGATCCCAGCTTCACACCAGACTACACAGCCCACGGTCTCAGTACCATGAAAATAAATTCCTGTAACTTCTGGCTGTAAAAACCAGTAGGGGTTGGGGCAGCAGAAAAAAACTATAGGATTCTCTATTATCTCCTTTTAAAGGACCTGCAATTCCTGCAATGGAGTTAGGCCTTAACCAGACTCACTCCCTTTGGGTTCTAGCACCAGTGCAGCAGCTGGGAGAACACTGGTGGCATATGAAGAGAAACTGAAGTGTCTGGCATCAGGGAAAGTGTCAGAGCACATCTTGGAAAAACTCTAGAGGACAGGCAGTGGCATTGTCCCCTTTCTGAGCCCTCCCCCACACAGAGCCATAGAGCAGTGATACCATATCAGAGACTCCATCAACTTGGTTCACACAGGTTGCCCTGCACTAGCAATTACCTAAGGCTCCACTTTATTGAACTTATGGGAGTGCTTTTCTACAATAGGCCACACTACTAAGACAGGAGGTCAAAATAGCTGTACCTAATACATAGAAACAAACACAGGGAGGGTACCAAAATGAGGAGACAAAGATACATGGTACAAATGAAAGAACTGGACAAAATCCATAAAAAGAATAAACAAATGAAAATAAGCAATCTATCAGATGCAGAGTTCAAAACACTGGTTATTAGGATGTTCAAGGAATTCACTGGATACTTCAACAGCATAAAAAAGACCTGGGCAGAAATGAAGTTTACACTAAGTGAAAAAAAATTTTACAGGAAATCAACAGTGGAGTGGATGAAGCCAAGAATCACATCAATGGTTTGGAACATAAGAAAGAAAAAAGCATTCAGTCAGAACAGCAAGAAGAAAAATGAATCTAAAATAACAGGGATAGGTAAGGAGTCTCTGGAACAACTTCAAACGTACCACCATTCAAATCAAAAGAGTGTCAGAGGGAGAAGAAAAAGAACTAAGAAATTGAAAACTTGTTTGAAAAATAATGAAAAAAAAAAACCTTCCCTAATTTGATGATGGAAATAGACATACAAGTCCAGGAAGCACAGAGAGTCCCAAACATGACACAAAGAAGACCTCACCAAAATACGTTATAATTAAAATGCCAAAGGTTAAAGATAAAGAGAGAATTTTAAAAGCAGCAAAAGAAAAGTGGGTACTTACCTACAAAGAAGTTCCCATGAGATTATCAGGTGATTTCTCAAAAGAAACTTTGCAGATAAGAAGGGGCTGGAAAGAAGTATTCGAAGCAATGAAAGCAAGGATCTACATCCAAGATTACTACACCCAGCAAAGCTATCATTTAGAATGGAAGGGCAGATAAAGTGCTTCCCAGACAAGGTAAAACTAAAGGAGTTCATTATCACCAAACCATAATTATAGGAAATTTTAAAGGATTTTTAAAACATTTTATTTATCTTTAGAAGGGAAAGGAGGAAAAAAGAGAGGGAGAGAAACATCAGTGTGTGGTTGTCTCTCATGTACTCTACCGGGGACCTGACCCACAACCCATGCATGTGCCCTAACTGGGAATAGAACCAATGACCTTTTATTTTTCAGGCCAGGACTCAATCCATTGAGCCATACCAGCCAGGGCTAAAAGAACTTATTTAAGAAAAAGAAGTTCAAAACTATGAACATTTTAATGGCAATAAATTCACAACTATTAACAATTGAATTTTAAAACACAAACTAAGCAAGCAAGCAGAACAGAAACAGAATCACAGATATGGAGATCATTTGGAAGATTTTCAGTTGGGAGTGGGAAAGGGGCAAATGGGGGGAAAGTTGTCAGGATTAAATACAAATTGGCAGGCGCAGAATAGACAGGGGGATGTTAAGAACAGTACAGAAAATGGAGTAGAGAAAGAACTTATATGCATGACCTATGGACATGAACTAAGGGGTGGGGGCTTGCCAAAAGGAATGGGGGTACCAGGTAGAGGGGGCAAAGGAGAAAAATTGGGACAACTTGATAGCATAATCAATAAAATAAATTTAAAAAATGTTAAAACAGATATTCACAGATCAAATCCTTCAAATACAGTCCAATTATTTCCAATGTGTGTTGCTATTATTATTTTGGGGAATAGTCTTTTTTTATTGTTGATACTGTTAGAGATGTCCTCCATCCCCCCACCTTTGCCCACCTCCAGGTGTTAACTACTTTTTATTCTGACTCATATAACAGCTGAATGCCAAAAAGCAGTTTGTAATAGCCCTTCCCACACAATAATGTTCTTCTCTCCCCCTCTTTCTCTCTATCATTCCTATGTTCTAATGCATGTCTTTATTTTTCTGAAGTTAAATATTAATTTCTTTTTAAGTCAGACTTGGACTCTCATTTGCAAATTTTATCTCTATAGAACTATACAATATAGCATCTCATAATTTTTCATGATAAACAAAATAAAGGAAAAACCCACACAAATGTAATTGAAAAACCATGAGACCTCAGGAGAGAAGATAAAAATCCATATTTTTTATTCTATGCCAATTTTTATGTTATGAAGTAGATAAAAAACTTAATGTCAGAATCTGGAACAAGTATAGATAAGGGCACCTTTATTCATCATCTTAGAGTCTCTAAAAATATGAAGCAGCCAAGGGTTAATGCGAGCCCCACACCACATCCTTGGAGGATGTCCCGCATGTATACCCTGTCCTGCACAGAGACCAGCAGTGAAAGGATCAGAGCAGGCCTCACAACAGAATGGAGCTGACTGGTGAGAGCATTGCACTCTGGGAGTAGACCAAGAGCTGTGTGCATCACACTAGATTCCAGCTGCTGTGTAAAAAAACATTTGACAGTCACCCAGGTTGAGAAACCTGACACGTACAAGCTGTGTGCCTTACCAGATTCAAATGTCAAGCCTGCATAGAAATGATTCACATAAGAATTTATAAAGAGAAAAATAAAGTGACACAAATATTAACATAGAAGGAAAACATAAATTTTATAAGTATTCATGTTAAAAACTTTAAAGCAATTTCATGAAAATAGAATCTAATATAAGAAGAGATAAACTAAAATTAATAGTTTAAGAATAAACAACACATGCTCACTGAGAGTAAGCAGCAGAACCACATTTTAAATTTTAATACTAAACAGAAACATGATTAGAAGAAGAGTATGTAACAAAGGAAAAGACAGGAACAGAAAAAATACCATTTCAAAATAGATTCCAACAATTAGGAAAATAAACATTTTAAAATGTATTTGAAAATTATAAATCTAAGCAACCACGTAGAGAATTTAAAATAGCACCCAAAACTTACAAAACATTACAAAGTATGAAAGCAAAAAAGAGGAAGAGTGATTACAAAAAAATAAGAGTAGAATTAAATAATAGAAATTAACAAACCAAAGCTAAAGTGAGAATGAAAGTACACAAGGCAAATGCAAACTAAAAGAAATCAGGAATTACTACTGAAAAAAATAAGCAGGCAAAAAATAATAATTTCATACTCCCCAAAATGGGACAACCATGAGCAATTTTAGCATCTCCAATACTGTATTGAACACATAAAGGAAAAGCTATCGGGAGTGAGAAAACATGGAGTAAAGGTCAGAAATAGAATCGGAGTGGAGGATTTTAATAAATGCTTTCAGTCTTTACTAGGTTAAGGTAGTAAAAGTAATTCAGGATATAAAGGATTTGAAAAATATCATTATTAGATTAGATTTTAATAGTCACAACTTAAAATCTTTACCCCCAAACCTAGAAAACGCTTATTTAAAATTCACAAACCATTTTCATTGAAGTATGCACTCACAGATGCACAAAAAGTACATAAAGCTCGATGACTTACCCCACACGGCATTCATATAACCATTAGCAAGCTAAAAGTCAGAGCTTCTCAGTGGCCCAGACGCCCACTTCACGGTACCCTGTAGTCTTTATTTCTTCCTTCCTCTCACGGAGAACAATTAGTATGGCTGGTAATGCAATAGATTATTTCACTTATTGTTGAACTTTGTCTTAATGGAATCATATAGTAGGTATTCTGTTTTTGTCTAGCTTCTCTGTGAAAACATTGTATAATGAGAATTATAAATGTTGCATAAAACTGTCATTCATTCCATTTTTTCTTTTTTGTAAATTGGTTTTCAAGTACAGTTGCCACCACTCCCCCCCACTCCACCCACACCCACCTCCCACCCTCAATCTTTCCCCTCTTTGGCTACACACACAAAAAAATGAAACTTGACCACCAACTTACACCATTCATTCAGTTTCATAACTGTCACTTACTCTGCTTGGTTAATAAATGACATGAATAATCAAAATTTATTTTTTCATTCTACTATCTGTGCATACGTGAATTATTTCATTATTTTTGGCCATTATATTAATGTTGTTACAAATATCATTTTACTTCATCTAAGTGCATGCATGCACCCATTTCTGTGGGCTATACATTTTAAATTAAACTTTTAAGTTGCACCGCGGGTCTATGTACAATTTTAGCAGATACTGTTAAATTTTTCTGTAAGTAGGTGCGCCAGTGGAAATCTCCATACATTTTAGTGAACAGTTGTCTCCATTGCTCCCATCCTTGTCAATACTTAACAGTGCCAATTTTTGATTTGAGCCATTCACATAAGTGCATAATACTATCTCGTTTAATTTTAACAATTGTACTTTCTTCACAAGTAATTTGAGATTAAATACCTTTCATATGTTTATTTTGTCAACATATAATAAAAGATGCCTGTTTCCACCTTCTATCATTTTTCAATCTTTTAGATATTGATCTTTGAATTTCTTCAGATAAATTGTACACAGCCTTAAGTCATTCAGACACTTTACTAATGTCATCTCTTATTCCACTGGGTGCGTTTTTACTCTTAACTTTTCATAAAGATATAATCTTAATTTTTATTTACCACAACTGAACAATCATTTCCTTTAAGGTAGGTTATTTTTGTGTTCTGTGGAAGCAATATACATTTATCCCAATGTCAAAAAAGTTTTGCATTTACTTATTGGTATTTTATTTAGAATGTCAAGTCACACACACAACTGCTAGCATTTCTACTGGAATTCAATTAAATCTATGCATCTATTTACAGAAAATTGAAATTATTTTATATAATGAATCTTATAAACAGTGAACATGATATATCTTCCCATTAAATTGGTAAAATTACTTGATATTTTATCATCTTCTTCAGAAAATGGACACATTATTTTTTAATTTATAAATTTTGATATTATTAAAATAACAACATTTTAAAATTTTATTTCCATTGTTATAGTGAAGTAGACTATTGAAGTATTAATCTTCTATCCAGAAATCTTCCTGAAGTCACATATCAATTTCTATAACTTATCTCTAGATTAATTTGGATTTGCTACATAAACACACACCATCAACAGATAATAAATATAATATTATTTATTTTCTAATTCACACACCTTTTATAGTTTTTCTAGTTTAATTGCACTGGATAAAACAGAGATTCTCAACTTAAGGTAATTATCCCCACCCTACTCCCATTAGGTCATTGGCAGTGTCCAAGAACATTTGTCACAGCTGGGTGAGGGCAGAGTGATACTGGCACCCAGAGGGTAGAGAGATGAGGGACAATGCTCAACATTCTCAAAGTGTGAAACAGTGCCCCACAGCAAAGATGCGTCTGCCTCCAAATACTCAAAATGCAGGGTGTGACCCTCTATGTAATATTGAAACGAAGTTGAAAAAAAGTGGAAGTTCTTGTTTTATTCCCATCTCAGAGGAAAATAATGCAATATCTCACCTTTAATAGGGCATTTAGATTGTTTATGAAGTTAACATTTGTAAGATTGAAAAAATTCCTTCTATTTCTAGTTTCCTAAGTTATTCTTAATGGATATTAAGATTTCTCAAATGCTTTTTATGCAGATATTCTGATAATCACATGATTTTTCTTCTTTATTAATGTAGTCAATTAAGCTAATTTTTCAAATTTTAAACTGATCTTGCCTTCTTAGAATAATAATTCATCTCTGAGCCACCAGACCATTTTTACTACTTTGGGAAAAGTTTAATTATAGATGCAATGTATTTAATATTATATATTAAGTATATTATATATATATGTATTCAGTTGCACTTTCTATTTTTCCAAAATTAGTTTTGGCCAACTATTGTTTTCACAACTTAAGCAGATAAGCTATATTTTTAATTCATCAGCGTTGAATTGTTTATAACCTTATGATATCTTCAATGTAAGATTTATTACCAGAATTCCTTTTTTTTACTGCTTTTAAATGTTATCAATACTTTAAATTGTTTTAATCACAAAAGAAAATGAATTATAAAAGAGACAACAAAACAGAAAATTTAAAAAATTTTTAAGGATAATAGAAAATTCTAGAACAATAATCTGTGTTAGAAGGTCTCTGTGTTAGTACACGGAACTTAGACCATTGAATCTCCATTTCATACTAAATTATTTTAATTTAAATAGTAAAAATTCACCATAGCAAAAGTCAAGGGAAAAGGATACAACCTTATGCCATAATTCAAAAATTGTTAACAAAATTTAAAAAAAACAGTCTGACTGGTGTGGTTCAGTGGATTGAGTGCTGGCCTGTGAACCAAAAGGTCACCAGTTCCATTCCCAGTCAGGGCTCATGCCTTGGTTGCTGGCCAGGTCCCCAGTAGTGGGCACGTGAGGGGCAATCACACAATGATGTTTCTCTCCCTCTCCTCCCTCTCTTCCCCTCTGTCTACAAATAAAATAAATAAAATCTTTTTTAAGAAAAGAATAACTTGTATGAAAGCAGAAAAGAAAAATACAAAACAATTACTTAGGAGACATATCATGTTTGCTTTACAAATTCAGAAATAAAGAAAATTGTTTAGATATTTGATAGAAAGAAAAAAAAAGATCAGCTATGGGAAGAAAAAAATAGAGCTCGCTTCATACTTTGGCACAGCAATTCTCTATGCCAAAGAAAATTGAACAATGTCTCCCAGTTTTGAGAAGACAATTTGATCCATGAGTATTACGCTTAGTCAAATTGTCTTTCAGGGTATAAATCAACAGACAGACATTCTGAAGATGAAATAACTCAGGGAAATACCACCCAAGGGTCCCTATTGAAAAACCACTTGGCAAGTAAGTGAGTTGAATCAAAATATGTAACTCAGGAAAGAAGAAACCATGGTTGAAGTTGAGTGTGAAACTATGATTCATTTTACATATAGAACTTAAATAGAATAGCAGGTGTTGTGTTTGCAGACAAAATCTAGATGTGATACATTTTGAAAAATTATTATATATCTGGATTGCAGAAGGAGAGAAAAAGAAAGTATCCAAGAATTCGAGATCAGTTTTTATGAGCAAGCGGTCAATTAACATAAAAAGGGATCCAAGTACTGAAAAGAACAACAGAATGATCTCAACCCATTATGTTCTTATATATATTTTTTAACTTCACCTAAGATAGTTTAGACAGTAATATATTTTCTTAGTAAAATACTATCTAGATTCTTTAGTTTCATATCTGTATCTTTTTATCCCCTCCCCAAAAGAAAGTATTAAACGTAAGGCTATATTAAAATCCATGTTTATATAACATGCTCTTGTCTTTATGTTACTAATTTGTCTTTTTATGTATGCCTGTCTATAGTTCAACATGTAGGTTCGTAGAAATAAGTGACTGAGATGTTGCTTACTAAATATTAGGAGTGGTTATTATTTGTGGTAAGGTAATAGTGTGTGATTTATTTTTTAATACTTTTTGTATTGTCTAATTTTTAATAATAAGCATTTGACACTTCATAGAAACAATTACCCTTAGGATAATATAACAAATACTTGGTCGTAAAGAGGGAATAATATAAAATTACTAACAATGTTAAAGAATATTTTTTTAAAAACAGAATTTTACTTTAGGGCAAAACAGAGAGAAGCATATGATTTTATCATATGAGAAAGTTTAATTGCATAAGAAGTTAATTTTTCACACTTAACTCATGTAATTAATTAAATGCAATCCCAATTTGATCTGTTTGGAATTTGAGAAATAATTCCTCCCCCCACCCTGCCAAAGAACAGAAAAGTGAGAGATCCAATAGATACCAAAAAAAAGAAGACTGTAAGTTAGGAGAAAACATTTGGCATTATCTTTAACAAAAAAACAAGCAAAAATTATGAATAAACAACATTTAAGAAAGTGTAATAGTGATGTAGTAATAATTAGAAAAGTGGAATAGTACTTAAGTAATTTTTGAAATGTAATTTCCTTAATCAATGAAAAACATTGATTTCATGTTTAGATATATGAGGCTTTTCAAAAAAATATAACCAATTTTTTTAAAGCATACAGGCAAAATACCATCAACCCGGATTGAAGAACTAAAATTTTTAAATACAGTCATTAAAGGACTATTAGAAACTTGCTTGGTTGGTTTGGATATGATTCAAAGCAATCAGAAAGAAAAATACATATTCTGTTTTTCAAGAAATATAAATGACCTTATGCCAGAATGACTTTGAATTCCTTCCTCAGTTTTAAACATACAAAAAAAGAATAATATTGCTAACACAGGGAAGATATATAACCTTATTCAAAGAGGGAGGTTTACATTTCTGGAATAGAATAAAAATACACAGTGTTACATGGAGGCCCTAGCCAAGAGCATCAAGGCCTGAAGTATCACTAGCAGAAACAATTGGCAGATTTACTCTATATGTGTAGGAAAAGCAGAGGCATAAAACTGTTACTGATGCAAGGGAAGTTCTTGTGGTGTTGTGAGGAAAAGAATTTCCTGAGACCCCCATGGGAGGATGTGGTTCCATAGTAAACCTTATTGATGATGTAAAATTAAAGGGGTTCCCCTCCTGGCTTCCCAATATCCCATCTCCATCCATCTCACTATGGAAAAGGTCCAATTTTCTTCAGTGGGGCCAGAATCAAGGCCACTGCCTAGAGTTGCGGCTCCATATTAAAGTACAGTCCAGTACAGCATCCTGCTAGCTTAGCATGGGTTTCCAGCTGCAGTTCACTGCTGTGCACTGCTGTGCTGTGATATTCAGGCTGTCTTCTGGAGCCTGCATGTGGAGTCCACACAGCCATGGGCCATTCAGTTGCTAGGGCCACATGGCCATGGAGAGAACAGGTGAGTGTAGGTCATCAGGCAAGAGAGAGACAGACAGAGCTTCATTGTTCTCCTGGGACTATATTAGTTTGGGTTTAGAAAAAAAAAACAGAAGCTTTTTCACACTGGCCAATGAACTTCCCAAGTTTTTGTGGGCTTTTGATAGGCCCACCCCCTAGTTACACTGACAGGCGTCTTGGTCCTGTGTCTCCCCCTACACCCGACAATTCCACACCATAGTCGGGAAAGGGAGGAGCATTAACCCCCCTGAGAGAGAAATGCTGTAATCTGCTGCAGTGTGAAGCTGCAGCTTCCCAGTGAAGGAAACAGACCCATGCTCCTCAGTTCATTCAGCTCAATGTCAAACTCACGTTGCTTCCTCTTTCTTATTAATAATTACCTAAATACTGACAGTAACAAAACCTGGGACTAAGAAAGGGCTATGGGGCCTGCAAAATGAAGCCAAAATTTCCTTGAATGCTACTGTGAAGTAAGAACCAAAGAAATCATTTTGGATAGTACTGGAGATGAACCATTCTCTCTGGTTCTGCCCTTCAGATTTCTGGAACCAAGTGGAGATAAGCAAACTACTACCAAAGAGAAAGTAATCTGTGGGAAGAGAAATAGTCACCCAAAATGAGCTCACAAACAAATATGTCAAAGCACTAGAGGGAGAACTTCATTAGGAAGCACATTCATCAAATTTTACAATTAAAACATAAATCCAATTCCGATGAAATGTAAATAATATCAAAATCCTTCTTTGAGATAATTATTTGTTAGACAGATAAAATTTAAAAAATAAAATAATTAAACACAGGTTAATAGTTAAATACAAAATAATTAAATATGTATTAAGAAGCTGAATATAAAAAACTAGACCTAAAAGTACAAAAAATGTAATTATTAAAATTATTATAATATTGAACATATAGGATATATTCCACACTCAACAAAGCTATAGAAAAAATAAATGAATTGGGAAAATATGCTTAAAGATTTTATAGTTGAAGGCAGCACAAACAAAAAAATAAGTAAATGTATGAAAAAAACCTGAGACCAGAGATGTAAAAATCCAGCACAAAACAAATTGTAGGGAAGTAATATTTGAAGAGATAATAAGATTTTTCAGGATGGATGAGAAAAATATTATGATAATGTTTTTATCATAAATATCCCATCATATGGACTCTCTCATTCAGGCCAGAATGTGCCCATGATGCATTTATATTCCCAGACAAGAGTCATCTTTAGGATACTCTTCTTATTGGTCTCATATAATAAAAATGACAATGAACATTGTAAGTCATTCAATGAAGACAAAGTAGTCAGTAAACCTATAAAAATTATGTCCAGCATCACTAGTAAGTAGAGAAACAAAAGTTAACATATAAGTGAACCAGTTTTACTATGAGCAATTGCACTGATACTTCAGGAAGAATCTGTAACTGTGGTGGAGATCCAAGTTCAGAAAAGAAGATTTAGCATGGATAGGCATTTGCTCTTTCCCCTAATTCTCCATTATCATAATTAAAACCAGAAAAAAAAAATAGGTCTGTTTCCTGGGGAGGAGTATTTATTATTACATCAGCAAGAGATCAAGGACTAAATTTTCTGGAACACCTGTTCTTAGGGGAAGGGCAGAGGCTAGGAAAAAACAAACACATTGTTGACAGATGTGTTAGAGACACATTTGGAGGAGAAAATGAAGGAGAAAAAATGAAAATGTAATAACAAAATTTCTAGGAAAAAAGGTAGTGATAAATTAATATTAATATTCCCAGATGACAGTGAAGATGAACTTTGAGGAAATGTCATTAAATGTGAAAACTTTCTAGTTGGAAACTTCAAAGAGGAATTTTACCAGTTTCTTGGATGTAACATCAAATTCAAGAAATCTGCAATTATTTAATGAAGAAGAAATAATGTATTGTAGTAATTTCACTAATTTAAGACATTTAACAAGGTTGTAAGTTGTTTAGGAACATAGGTTAATTTATCACCTATAAATTCTCAGTCCTCTTCATTTTCCAGCATATAGCAAACCTCAATAATACTTTATGAATGAAAAACTATACTCTTTACTTTTCCCTACAACTTATTTGTCAGCCTCCTCTGAAGGGCTTTCTGCCCAACCATTGCTCTGTACACAGCTTTTGCCAAGGCATCCAGTGACTTTCAAGTCACTAAATCCATGCATTTTTTTTTCCCATCTTTATCTTGACCTTTCAGCAGCTGGCCAACATTTGAACACTCTTTACATGAAACAACCTGATACTTGGTTTTCAAGATTCAACACTCTCGTATTTTCCTTCCTCTGAGCACTCTTGTTTCCTTCACGTGCCCACCCTCCTCTTTCAAACTACTAAATTCGGTATTCTTTAAGATCTTAGGTTTAAACACAACTGATTTGGAAATTTATATCTATAATGCAAACTTTTTTCTGAGCTCCAGACTTATATATCAAGTATTTATTTATCTCTTTTTTTGTATTATTTAAAGGAACTTCAGAAACATCTTTAAACCTGGAGCTTTATCTCTGCACAAAGTGTTTCTCTTTCAGAGGTCCTCATCCCACCAAATTGTTTAACCATGCATTTGAAGAAGACAACTAGATGCATCCCTGGCACCTCCCTCTCCATCACTGCCCACATAATCCATTCTTTAGGTCTTTTGATTTTACCTCCTATACATCTTTACTACTTCTGCTTCACTCCAACTTTATCAGTTCTGTCTAGGTCCAAGCTAACACTATCTCTTAACTTTGACTGCAGTATAGAACCTCCTAATTGTTTTGCTTTTATACTATCTGCCAAACTCTCCAATCCATTCTTCATATTGTAATCACCATTTTTTTCTCAAAATAGATGTTTAGTCACCTTATCTACATATAATGTTTCAATGGCTTCCATTAATCTTATGTTAATAATTAACAAAAAAATTAATGGGTTTTTAAGAGACCTAAATGAACTCACCCCTGTTTCCCTTTGTGGTTTCTCTCTCTTACAACCTCATCTGCTTTCTGTCCATTCTTTAAATTCTCCATACTAGGCCACAAATGTCCATGTATGAAAGAGGCCTTTCTGATAGGTTTTTTTTATTATTTCCTCAATCATTAAGGTATATCTTCCTTGAGCTCGCACCTCAATTTTCATTTCTTGTTTTATATGTGCTTGTAGTATCAAACTCTTGTTTGAGGAGAGCACCACTGTAATATGGCATTGGTTTATGTAACTATTTAATTAATCTGGTTGTTCATTTAGACCGCAAACTCTATGAAGGCAGAGGCAGCATTTATATTTGCTCATCACTGTATCTCTAGTACCTAGAACAAAATATTCATTAAATGAACATGAAATTTGCTAAATTAAATAAAGGTTTACTTAAATAACTTGCCAGACATGTGAGGGATCAATCGATATGTGAAAAACACACACAAAGTGGAAGAAAGGCAAAGGGATGACGTGATATGGAGATGTAAAGAGGACAGAGATAAGGAATGCAGGAGGGAGGTCTGGACCAACCAAGAAGAGAAGCACAATGCCTGACACTAGGTATTAATGAAATTGCCTTTTTGAAAATTGAATAAGTATTAGCATTGGTGACTAGAAATTTTTTCTTTGGATATAAAATAAAAGAATAATTATAAAGACAATTTCTAGTTTGAAGTTCAACAAATTCCCTTAACATGATTGTCCTTGGAAGTAAGAAGTCCTTTGCTGTCTGGGTTGCAGAGCCATACTTCTGCTTCAGGTCCAAACTACTGTCCCTGCAGCTACCTGCATTGCAGATTGCTAGCACCTTATCAAATGTTCTACGAGGAGTACTGTAAGTGAGATTTCTTGTTCTGGGCTCTTAGCAAAACGTTCTACTTTCCTGAACTAAGCACCTCATCTCATTTAGCATATTCCAGCTTCTCCCTGTTCTTTTTTAAAAGATTTTATGTATTCATTTTTAGAGAGAGGGAAGGGAGAGAGAGAAACATTGATGTGAAAGAAAAACATCAATCAGTTTCCTGTTGTATGTGCCCCAACCAGAGACCAAACCCACAACCTAGGCATATGCCCTGACCAGGAATAGAACAAGCTACCCCTTGCTCTGTGGGATGACACAGAGCCAACTAAGTCTTTCTCTATTCTTATTTCCTAACTCGTATTACATCAAACAGTTTTACAGTTCTGACATCCCAACTTGATTATCAGGGACTCTTACTCTCCCATTTATAGATTGTCATCATCCCCCTATATCCACCTATCACATTTGCATGTTATTCTTTCTCTCAACCATTAACAAACCCAATAGCTGTTCTGCACCTTGTTTATAGTACAATTTCTTTAGTCCCATCCAGATTCAACATTCCTCTTAATCTAAAATGACTCCAGGGAAGGAAAATTTTGTCCTTCAAGCCCACATTCTTTTGGCAAATTAATAAAGCTAAGACAGGATATATATGTTGCCCTTCTTGATACTAAGTGACTTGTAGAAATAGCACACACCTCTGGCTATTTCATAGGCAGCATTTCTTAAGGTTAAAGTCACATTAAAATTTCAAATTTTCCCATATTAACATAAATTGAAAATAAAAAAAAACAACATATGATGGAAAAAAGTAATTGGAAAGCATCTTTTCCTTTGTGTAAATACAATTCCCCTATTTTTTTCCTGGGAATATTCTAGCATACAGGTCTCTGGCAATATAATGCCTCAAGAGAGAAAATACCCACACGTGTTTATACTGATGACCAGAAGCCATGACAATGAGGAGAGTGGAGCACCACATCATTGATCCTAAGTACACAAACTCCAGACTGAAATGCCAATGCAATTCTTTACAGCTCACAGAAGGAAATATTTATATTGCAAAACTTTCCTAATGGGATCCCCATTAATGCAGGGTTGAGATTTTGCCTTTGTTCATCAGATTATAATGAATTTCTAGCTTTCTGGTAATATATGATTTTTATCACCTCCAAAAATAGTTTATAATGTTAACAGTTTTAAAAAATCTATTGCATGTAAACTGACTCTATCTCCTAGTTTGCCCAAGACAATACCAGTTTAAGATTCTTGTTTCTGTGAAATTATTAGTGGTCTCTTCTATTGTCAAATGTTGCATGGTAAATTGTGTGGTCATCTAATTATACAGCTTTGATGACTAGTGCTATATGTTCCAAAACAACTTGCAGAAATAGTGCTCCATGAACCATATGTTGAAAAATGTAATGTTTACCTATCTGAAGGCATACAATGTGTTTGTCTATTGAAAGAGCACTTTTTCAAAGAAAAAAATCTCTCAGCAGAGGCCCTGGGTATGAATATTTAGAATCCATGATTACATTCCTTTGAAAATGTCACATTGGTTATTACCGTCGCACTGTGCAAATTGCATTCATCTCCCTAGTGGTCATGAAACAAGAGGAACAATAGTTTGTCATTCACTTCACAAATAGATATGGTACCCAGCTAATAATTTCCCAGGGAATCTTCTCGCATACTTTGTGTGGAAAAGATGGACACATGTCAACCCTTGTCACCTCTCTTGTTTTTGAGTACAAATGCAGCCAACCAAATCTTCAGTTTTTATGGGATAAATAAATATAATATTATGGTAGTGGGTTAATGGAGAGACATTTAATTTCTGATTTGCTAGACAAAACTGTATCTGTAGCAAATCCTAGCAAGATGGTATTCAAATTATATGTTAATGGTTTGAAACATCTGCAATATGCAACTAGTTCTGAAAACCCTGCTGGTTTTGAACACTGATGGTGAAACAGCATGTAAGCTGCAGGGAGAACTGCTCTTTGACAAATATCACCTCCCCCTCTTAACAGTTTATTCTCTCCCCCTTCAAAATACCCACGCTGTTCATCAAGCATTGTTAGAAAGGAAATTCTAAGTCCTCTCAGAATGTGCCAACCTATCAATAATCTAATTTAAACAGGCTACCCTATAAAGCTTTCAAAAATTATAACATAAGAAAGAAAAGTTGAGAATAGCACCGAGATTTAAAAAGAAAAGTATCTAATAGTCTTTTGTGATTGATTCATCACTGCACAGTGAATTAATATTATAAATCAAGTTCTTCTCTGATAGGAAATTAATTATACCTATGTAGGTTGGTAGAAGCAGAGAAATCACACTTAGATAAGCATAGAGAATTGTGAAAACTATGAATAGAATATGCTACATTTATTTATTTGATATAAAGGTATGGCTTATTTATAAAACTGTAAATGAATTCTGAACTGAATGGTCTATAAACTAGAAGATGACATGTAGTTTATTACGTGCATAATCTAATGATTAGGGCAACATAAAAGGAAAAGAAAAAAGAAAACACAAGACAGGCAATGAGATCATAAAAAGAATCATTTGGATATTTTAAATAATTTCGAATTATTTCCAGGGAATTTAAAGAATCTGAATAAAATGCTTGTGGAATGGAGACATGCCAGAGGATTGGAAACATCCAAATGTGCCTGGTTTTGCAACTGCAGCAAAGGATCTGTGCTGGAAGTTGCCAAAAAATACTTGATTAAGCTCCTGGCAAGACTCTACACTGAACTACTGCTTGTGTACAAAATTAGAAAAACAAAAGCATATATGTCACGGATGGCCTGAAGTTTTCTCTCTTTCGTGGTTTCAAAACTAACTTGAAGCCACATAAAATAAAACTAGGTTGCTGAACAAATGTATGCTTTTATTTATAAGGTGCCTCTTCAGTCCACACAGAGTTGAAATTGCATTTCACTTTCCCCATACCCTTAGCCGTTCATTGCCTTGTACTATGGAGCTGTTTCTGGGTAAGACAGAGAGGAGGAGGGAGAAAGATGCAATAATATGCCAAGCCCAGAACCATTCCATCTTATATATGTGGTTTTCACCTTGTCTCTTTCACAGGATACATCTTTTGCAAAACAAATGGAAAGCACTCTTCATTAAAAAACCCTCAGGGCCTTACTCCCTGAGTGTCAGTTTTCTCAGTAACCAATCACAGCCTGGCTATTAACTACCCAGTAAATTCCTGATACACTTTCTTCTCATTACCTAAGACCAGTTACATGCTTACAAGCAATCCAACTTGGCTCTTTGGGTCAAGACTTTCCATTCTCCTTTTGGTACCAGAGGTTTTGAAATGCATGCTAATGGCTTCCTTGTTGACCTCATCCTCAAACCCAGCTTCTCCATTATGTGTCATGCTTTGGAGGACTTAGAAAATGTGTTCCCTCTGGTAGTCCAGTGCTAGAATTTCCCAAGAAGTTTCCTGTGTTGGCCAGTTATACTGGACCCTCCTGTTTTTGAAGCAACTAAAACCCAATAGAGATTCTAATTTCTTTTCACTATTATCTCATTCTCTCTAATTCTCTCTCTCCCCACCTCTCTCTCTCCCTCTCTCTCTGTCTCTCTCTCTTTTTCTGTGTCTGAAGAAAGAAACCTTTTCCCCAAAGTGTCCTTCATTCAACAAGCAGATACGGACCACTTATACTGTTCCAGACCTTCTACTCTGATCTTGTAGCAACATCAGTTTGCCCTGTGTTGAGATGGCCACCAGCGTGAAGGTGTAAAGAACTCCAAGGCAAAGATATTACCTGGGAAGTCAATGCAATTTTTTTCTGTGATTATGCCAAAAATCAAAATAACAATAAAAATCTGTGAGCTTAATGATAGCATGAAAAGTACTCCATGGCTATCCGGAATCTTTGAATGATAAAGTTACAGAGATTCAGGGCATATAACAAAGATGAAGCTGTTATGAGTAAGGAGGAGCTCAGAGCTAGAAACTAGTTGTACAGAATTAAGAATGAAAACAAGGCATCCAAGTAGCAACACAAAGCGTAGAGAATGAAGAAACTTTATGAGTTATGTGAGTCATAAGGAGGGCAGTGTTTGACTCTCCCATGGGTTCTACTCTTTCCGTAGTCTTTATTATTACATTTCTAAATTTCCCTGAATATTTACCTTTTTTGTATCCTTATGTATCCTTACAACTAGAACTTTACTGAAGCAATACCTTCCACAGTTATTGAACAACCAAAATGAATTATATAGGAGCTGTGTGTTTTACATGCATTATTAATTCTAAATTTACAATTTAAAGTAAATATTGTCACCCTCACTTTTAATAGTGGGAAACTGAGGGTCTGGCTGACCAGAAATAGTGTACTGCTGAAACAGCAGTATTTTGCCAGACATTAATTTTCTTCTCTTCTTTACTAATTACCACTTCATTTCAATTTCGGTTAAGGTACAAAATCATCTTTAAACTTCTATAGGTCGTATTCAGAAAAGAGAGAGTAACAGGACCTTTTAGTTTTATTTTTGATTCCTTTATTCAAAAAAGAAAAAGAAATTTTCTTATTTCTGAAGCAAACCGATTTCCAGGAAAGTAAAGGGATTCAATTCTGTGTTTTTGAGCTGAAGAATTCTGGTACTTGTCTAAAATTCGTAATCCTACAGCTGGTGAAGTCCCTGATAGGTGTAACATATGTGATGCGAGGGACTTGTTTCCTAGATATAGTCCCTTTTGATCAAGCTTAGTTCAGAGCGAATAGAGTCCCTGTCCCTTTATGAGTTGGTCAGCTCTGGGAAAGTCTCTAAACTAGGAACAACCCCTTCAAAAATCACGGCAATGCACCACAGATTGGATAATTAATGAATAAATTTTGAGAGTGATAAACACTAGGAAGCTGATGAGACTTCAGTTTCCTGTGTAAATAACTAGCATGAAGATTTTTTTTGGATCAGAAAATCTCTGAGAAAATTGAAGAGGAGTGGCTCAAAGATAAGGCTCTGAAAAGAATGTCAGTGAACTAAATAGCTAATTAGAAAAATGAAATAGTTTTAGTGGAATTCTTCTCCCAACTCCAATTTTTATAATAGTGCATATTGATTTTGCAAATAAGTTTTTTCTAAGTACACAGCTAATAAATATGAAAGCTAGGATTCATTTCTACAGTCTCATGGTTTCCAAATCTTAACATTTATATCATTTATATCATGCTGTATTATTGCTCATTAATTTAAAAGTCATGGAGGTATTTTGATACAAATATATATGTAAAATTACTCATTATCACTCATAGCTTGATGAAATTTTCAATTGGTTCTTACTCTATTTTATCTCTATTCTTTTTTCTACCCTTTATTTATACTTTGTTTATCAAAGTATAAATATTTGTTCTTTCCTAAGCATATTAAAAATGTAAACCTAATAGTCTTTTGGAGTCTATAAATTTATGGAAAAAAACATAAAAATGCATATTGATTTCATTTACTTTTCTAGCTCTTTATCTTCTAATAAAAATCAGATTGCTGGTAAATAAACATGAGTGAATTCTTTTGTATTAAATATACTCATATATCACCCTTCCCTAATATTTTGAAATTATCTAGTTTAACAAAAAAAAAAAATAGAGTTGAGACAGTTCCAAAAGGTAGAGCATGAGTTGAAATGGTAGCTGAGGTGGGGTGGAGTTATAGAGAGACAGCTAATGACTTCATAGTCCCATTTTTCCAAAATTTGAAACTTCTTCTTGGAGCTCATCCTGATGAAGAAATAACCATAATAATCATCCCTTTCTGTTCATTTGGCCAATGAAATGTGAAAGGGAGTGGCATGTGACACTCTCCTGCAGAAGCTTTAAGAACTATTGCTTAATCCACTATTGTATTTGTCCATATCCAAGATAAGGGATGCTCCAATGCTCCAACACTCTGGGCTCTGGATTAAAGAGCTAAACAGCCTTAAGATGGAAAAGTAGCAGGAGTAAGAAACAAATGATTACTGTGAAGCCACTGAGATTTGGGGTGTCATTTACTACCGAAACCTGATTTGGCTAAGCAGATTACATAGAAAGTAATACCCAAAATGAAATGCTGCTCTAACAAACAAACAAAACAAAACAAAATATTGGCCTTAGAGTATCAGATAGTAGGTGGTGAGGAAATTATTAATGAAGGCTGGAAAGATGGTGACATGTTTCCAGTGGCAAAACAATTAGTAAAACTGTCATCTCCTGTATCTTAGAAGGCAGATGATGTATCTAATATGTGTTTTGGCTTTGGCTGTAGCAGTGGGAAAATAGAATATTAATAGATTCAGTGGGCTGTATTTGACAAGGCATTACAAAATTAAATAAGTTCTAGAAAGACTTGAACAGATTGCAAACACATTTGGAAGACAATTGAGAAATTCCAGGAAATGTGGGATAGAAGATGAAACTGGTGTCATTTCCAAAAATTAAAAGATATAACCAAGAAGGACTTCAAAAAATGACAGCTGATTAAAACTCAGTCTCCTTGTAACTCAAAAAAAAAAGAGGAAGAAAGAAATGATGAGAGAAAGAAAATCTATGGGCATCTAGGCACCCAGCAAACCATTTGAATTAAATTAAAAAAACTCAAGTAAGAAACTAAAGGTATAGGTATCCTTAAAAAAATGATAGACTCAAATCACCAGCAAAATATATTAGGAAAGAGAGATAGGCTTGCTTTATTAAAAATGTGGGTTTTGGCTATTTACAGGCAGTTCATTGTAATAAAATATGTATAAAAAGCTGACTCAAGTTCTGAAGAGAAGTGCGTGATCTGAAGACCCATTGACTAAAAGACACAGAACTAGTTAACTCACAAAACGACTGCCGCATTGTCAAACTTGTACTGATGACAGCAGGTAGAGAAATCCACTCAGCAACCAAGGGAAGACTATTTTCTAATTTCCCTTCAGACATAGCTATGGAAGCAAATAGAAATAAAGGAACTAACAGTGAGCAAAATCCAGAGCCAGTGGAACAATTGGTGAGAGGCCACTGCCAAGCCCGAGCAGAACGCAAGCCTAGCCAAGAGGGCCTACTCTCTTTCCTTTCTTGGTGCCCACTTTAATCCAATTTGGAGCTAGGACTAGGATCCACCCTCTGGAGGCCCTTAGGTGTGACTGCAAGTCTGGTTTGTCTGGATAAACTTGGTTTTCACCAGGTATTCAAACATAATTATTAATAGCATCCCTTTTACTATGATGATACATTATACAGTGCCCCTATTCTGAGTTGGGGCTAACCTGTTTAAACTTTTTTACTCCCAATTCCAAATAATGAAATGCAATTTACTCCTATAAGGATCCTAGACAGTGAAACGAAGGCAGAAGTCCAATTAATTACAGGCTTTTTTTTTTTTTTTCCCTGATGAGTTATGATGGTTATTTAATCCGGTCTATGAAAAATAAAAGTTAGATACAACTTCCTCAACTTTACAGAAAAAGAGGTCAATATCAATAATAAATTATGAGTGCCAAATTGCTCTTCATTTTTAGGACCTAAGACTGAAAAGTTTCCATACATGACAAAAAGATATATAGGAATTTCTCTGCCTTAGAGAGACTCCCACACTGAGTTCAATTGTGATGTCTCTGCATTAGTGGTCTTTACTGCTAGAGCAAATGAAAATGCAATCTGAGGGGAGTGAAAAACTTGGAAAATCCCACACTGCTAGTAAATTAGGTCTTTTAAGAAAGGAACATCCCAGCAAGCTTGGATAAATCAATGTGACTCTAAGAAACAGCACTGAAAGGTAAGTGCACTTTCAGGGTTACATCTTTGTTCTCTTTCTTTCTCAGCTATTTGACTCCTGGTGAAGAAAATTTCTTTTGACTTTTTTTTTTTCTTTCATGATCTACAAGTCACTACAAAATGGACTTAACTCACTGGAGTTTTAATTACAAAGCAACACAGTTGCTGCACAGAATGGCAACACCGTGTTACTGAACTAAATGGGCTCAGATGTGGCTGGAATCCTGTATTCCCTTTGCTTTATAAAGATGAGAAACTGACCAGATGCCCTACCAGCAGGACTGCTTTCTGATAAAAGGTAATTAAACCCTACAAACAAAGGCAGTGATCTGAGTTCTTACAGAACCAGACTAGTTAACATAGGGAGAAACAGCATAATGACAGACACAAAAGCTGAATGAGTCACTGATGGAATTTTCAAATATTTCTTTTCCTTCTCATTATTTCTCCAAGTAAATAATTAGTTACTCTACTCTTTTCCTTGTCCAAATGAAAGAATAGCTCAAAATTAGAAAAATAGTGTACCTGCTAATATATGCGAGGAAAAGGAAAACAGGCCCTGGAGATTCAAACTCTTCATACCGTTTAGGACGGCCAACTTCCCTAGTTTACCCAAGGACTGTCCCCTTGTCACCTGGTGAGTCCTGTGTCCCAGGAATACTTGGTGGGGCTGGGGGGAGGCATATTCTTTAGCTCAGAACTTTATGAACAGTACAGGTATCTAATCTGAGTTATTTAAAACACAAAATGAAATCAGAAACATGTATCATGATACTATCAGTTTAAGCATAAATATATACATAAATATATCTAACAAAATTTGACTATTAAATAAAGTCGTAATGTCAATAACTGCTTCCTGGTCACTCATTAAAAACTAGAATGAGTCACTGTTGCACAGAATTTTTTTTCATTTTTGTTCCGTGACTATTCCTTCTCTTCCTTCCAAGTTCTGCTGTCTTCTCCCTGCATCTCACATTGCTTTCATCTCAGATGCTTTGTGCTTCTCTCTTTCTGTTTATGAGGCACATTGGCTTCCTGCCTGTCTGTCTCCTCTCAAAGTCTCATACTCTATGATTCTGATCATACCATTGGGGAAAAATATATGGTTTATAATATTCTGAGAAGCAAGTAACTTCCTGATCAGCATCCAAATTGAAAACTCATTTTCTCCATTGGCTAGGGTCATGGAAACCATTGTAAGTTCTACAGGACTTGTGTGATAGTGTTATACACATTTTTGGACTCAACAATTTTAGATGGAGCTCTTCTTAATGATTTCACTCAGCATCATGTGAGACACATGAGCTAGCCTTTAAATGTGCGTTTGTTAAAATATCCATGTATGCGTATTCATCTTTGTATTTTCTTTTTAAACCAGTTTTTATAGTATATGTTTCAGTGGTTATTCAAATTTTTATATAAATTTTATAATTTTCAATTGCTTTCTGTCAAAGTAGCTTTGCCTTTTTCTCTTTAAGAAAAAACAGCCATTTTGCACAATAAAAGTCTCATGTTTTACTACTAATCAAGCATGCAGAGCACTTTATATTTTTATCTTAAACTGGCTTCATCAAAATAAAACTCTGTACCAGATGCACAGTCCCTCATTATCAATAAATATTAATTATTTGGGTATTCTATAATTAATGGGAATTAAAAACTTTATTTTATCAAAGATAATTTTAAATAAAGATTACATCTAACTTTTTTGTTCGTTCTGTGTCTTGCTGATTTCTCATGATGAATATCTGTATCTTGTTATAAAATTTTAATTGGTTTTTAAACTATATTTGCATAAGAAAAGTAACTGTGATAGTAGTTTAAACTGGAAAATGGGATACATATACAAATAAGCAATTTTAATAGAGAAATTTGGTGTCAGGCATAAAAGTTTCAAAATAAAGTCAGTGTTCCATGTAGTGTGTAATTCACACATTTTTGCTCAAATTTTTGAGGGAAAAATAAGGATGTGCATTATACATGGGTAGTACTAATTCCATATCTATATAAATATTTTTAATTATTTTATTTATGCTTATACATTAAAAGTGTAATTCTGGAAAGTAAGAATGATATCTGTATGCAAAATAATACCCTGGAATACAATAATTGGTTTTGCTCCTAAATATAAGTAAATAATTGAATTACAAATTTCAAATGAAAGATTTTTTTCCTGAAAGTTTGAACCAAAAATGTGAGTGTGGATTATACATGGCAAAATATGGTAGTCATTTAAATAAAAACCATAAACATAAAAAAAACTGATAAGCAAGAAAAATAATAGTAAACTCTCTACTTAACTCTCTATATATATCATTATGAACAAAATAAACTAACAAAGTAGAGACAAACTCATGGGTACATAGAACACACTGACAGCTGTCAGAGGAGTGGAGGTTGAGGGCTGGGTGAGAAGGGTGAAGGGACTAAGCAAAAAAAAAGAGAGAGAGAGAGAGAGAGAGACTCATGGACACAGACAAGAGCATGGTGATTGCCAGAGGAAAAGAGGGGTGTCAGAAAGTAGAAGATGGTGAAAGGAAGATAAATGATGATGGAGGGAGACTTGACTTGGTGGTGAACGTACAATACAATATACAGATGATGTAGTATAGAGTTGCATACCGGATACCTATAAAATTTCATTTAAAAACTATCACCCCAATAAATTCAATGAGAAATATTTTTTAAAAAAGAATATATCGAGGCTGGGGTATAGATGGAGTATTTCTGTGTAGTTTGGAAAGATTTTATCAAATGTAGGAAACCTTTCTTTAAAACAAACAAGCAACCAAACTTTATTGCAAATATCCTACACACCAAATAGAGAGCACATACTCTAATCTGTATCAACCAATGATCGGTTTGTCTTTCCCATACACAGACCATTGCGTTCAGCTTTTGTGTTCCAAGGGTATACTGGTCAACTTAAAAAAAAAAAAAAAAAAAAAAAACAGACAAAGTAAAAAGATGGCAATAATGTTTCCCAGGTTAAATTGCCATCTTGAAGTCTTATGACTTCTTTTGTTTATGACTGAAGATTTCTAAGGCTCCTCAAGTGAACAGTCCACAGAACATAGAGCTGATCTGCAACTTGTTGGTGCTGACTTTGCTAGTCTAAAGGAATTACAAAAACAGAGAAGACATCAATACATGAGATTTACCCTCTCAACAAATTTTTTAAGTGTACGGTATTGTTAACTATAAGTATAATGCTGTAGATTTCTAGAACACTTTCATCTTGCATGACTGAAACTTTGTATCCATTTAACAGCATCTCATTTTAACCACTAAGACGTCAGAAGGCCTTTCAAACCTTGCTACTCAAAATGTGATCCTTAACCCAGCAGCTGGAGGCCCAGGCTGGGACCTTATAAAAAGACAGGATCTCAGCCCCACCTGCTGAATTGGAATGACCTGTCATGTAAACAAGATCCCCATTTCAAAGTACATTGAAGTTTGAAAACCCTGTCTTTAAAACACTGCTCTACTTCATGCCTCTCAGGCAAAACACCTTACAGAGAGTAAACATTTCCTCTGCTGTGGGATAGTATGATGAAATTTGTGAAAACAATGTCTAAGTCTTTAAATCTGTGATTTGGGGTTACTATTCTTGTTGAGGAGTCATTCTGAAATTGAAACACAAACATTGCCTTTAAAAGAAGAATCTTTTTTTTAATTCCAGAAAACCCCCAAGTTGTTTCCTCCTAATGACCCTGCGTGTTTGTGTAGATAATTCTGTTTCTGTGGATTTACCTGGAAAGTGTTCTGCCGGTGAGTGTTTCAAAATGTGTTGGCACTACCTAGCGTGGCCATGCACTTCTGCTTCTTTATTTTCATTATTTTTGTTGCTTTTTGATCCATGGTTGTGGATCAAAATACATTGTTTGTCCTGTAATACTAAACAATCCGGTGGGCAATTCTAAAAGCATCATTCACAGCAAATAACTGCCTTGGTCCGATTTGAGAAAAATACCATAAATGTGCTCTTTTATTCCCTCAGAGAGATAGAAGATAGGAAACACCATTGAAAGTCATTTTCTTCAGGAATCATTTATATGCAGATTTAGGGAGCTTTTTGGCAGAGAAAACTAGTTAGAATATGAATGTCACCAGGCCATTCTCTGAAGTCAACAAGTAGGGAAGTATGACAGGCAAATACATTCCCCTCTTTGCATCAAGTTATGTGGTGTCTCAATTCCCACGACATTTCTCGGATTTGTGACTGTAGACAAAAATATAACAAAACTAGGTATAAATTCTGAAAAAAAGTATAACTTAAAACATACCTTTTCCCCACCTATCTTTTTTATTTTTTCCCTAAATCTATTTTTAATATTCTATCTACTATGTGATATTGGGCAATAAAATGAGGAAATTCTGAAAACTTGGGGTGCATTCTTAGCCTACCATATTCACCACAATTATGCTTTATTATTAGACGTTTTGCTAATCTTTTTTATTAAAAAAATAAAAGGTTCCCTAAAATTACTGCTCAAAAGAGGACTATTCAGGTTTAATCATATTTTCTAAACTGAAAATTGAACATAAAAATGAGTGAGAGGTGTCTGTTTCTGCCTCTGTTTAGTAGGGAGAGGCTGAGCCAGGAAAGTCAGTACTTTTTGAGGACAGACACCAAGTGGAAATGATCCAGGTATTACATCTCCCATTACCTGGGTAGGCTGAGCCTACGGCAAGCCCAGCCCACTTGCTAATCCTTTTAGACAGCTAAATTGCTGGAAACTTTTCAAGATAGCCTCGCTATCCTATTCTCATACTTCTAGCAATAGGAAATAAGTTGTAGTGCTAAGAAAATCAGAAACTAATAATAGTTATGTCTACCTAGGATAAGAGTCTTCAATGTTAAAATAAGAAGGAAATGTAAAATATAAGTGTCCAGGTAATCATACCAATTTAATGAGCAAAACTTAAGTAGCATCATTGCAATGCAGCTCAAACTTAGCATTTAGACATTTTATCTAATCCCTTGAAATTACTAACATGCTCAAATTTTAAGTTAAGATGATGTTAATCTGTGTCAAAGAGTACTCTAAAATAGGGTCTAGAATTAGGGCAGTGACTTCTCTCTTTCCCATTCCAGATGCAAGCATCGTACATGAACGTTCATCCCTTACAATGTTAAAAAAAAAAAGGCATATATGCATGTAATATCCACAGTGAGGGCTTTCTTGTGTTTTTAATAAAAGAATTAAACTTTGTGGAAAGTGAAAGGAAAAGTTGTTCTTTAAAAAAAATAAAATATCACAGTATAGGTAATACCTGTGGGGATTCAACAGAACTTGAAAGACTACTTTTAAGTATTCTTGATCTAAATGATCTAAGGGGATTGTAAGAATTAATGAATAGTAGGTTGCAGGCTAGGTCAACACAGAACTTCTCTACCCTATTACCCCAGAAAGTTTTTATTATAGAAGCACTTTCTTATCTCACTGTCTGGGGTTTATTCAGTTGGATATTTGCATTTCAAATGGTCATTTAAATATGACAGTTTATGCAACTCTAATGGAATTACAGAAATAAAGGCATTTATTTTTCAAAATATGCAAAAATTCCTTCTATTAGAGAAATTAATTTGAAATGTAAATTATATAGGAAAGAAGGGGAAGGGACTAGTCAAGGAACATGTATGAATGACCCGTGGACATAAGTGACAGGGTGGGGATGGACTGTGGAAGTGGGGGGTGGGCTGGACCTAGGAGAGCAATGGGGGAATATTGAGACAATTGTAATAATAGAATAACAATAAAAAAGAAATGTAAACTACATCATTTCATCGTATATTAATAGAGCTTCTGTTTTGTGTAAAATACAATATTAGGTTCTGGAGAATGGGAAACGAAGCGGAAGGCTTGGCCATTGCTACTCTGCATGTTAACATCAGTTAATCAACGAAAAAGAAGAGCAAACATTATTTTTGGTAAGATTACAAACAATAAATCATAACAAACTTATAATACTAGATATATCTCAATCACTACCTGTGAAATAAAGAGAACCAGTAGTATCATGAAGCCACATATTTTGAATAGGAAATTATGTAGTATACACACAAAGATGCAATATTTTGGATGAGAAAAGCAAGCCAGCCTTGACTCTCTTCAATTAGTCAGAAAATTTGCTTTCTAAAGGACCAAATTGCACAGACTTTGGCTTTGTGGGTCAGTCAGTTTCTGTAATAACTACTCAGCATTACTACTGGAGTGCAAATGCAGCCATAGACAACAGGTAAATATTAATGAATGTAGCTGTGTTCCCATGAAACCACACTTACAAAAATAGGCAGTGGGCTGAATCTGGCCCACTGGCAATAGTTAGCAAACCCCTCTCTATACAAGGTTTAAATTACCTCTTGAAAGATTATACTTACAGGGATCCTTTCTGTAGTTTGTTAAATTACCTCTTGAAAAGTGAATTCCTGCATGACAGTGTCTGTTGGTTGTGATATTTGTATACACGATAAGCAAACCACCTCACAATGTGGCTCTAAAGACTAGAACTTTGTCATGAGTGCATTTTGTGCTGAGTAGATATTTAACGGGATATTTAATGGCTTAATTGGGGAATATAAAATACTGGAGGATATATTTTATATGACAATTTTATATAGCCTAGGGAAATAAACTAGATAAGTTACAGCATTTTTCCATTTCTATTTTCTGTACTTTCATGATTTATTCAAGATAAATTAATGAAACAGTTTCTTACTTAGATTTCATCTGTTGAAGTTTAATGTGTTACCACCACTAGTCAGAATAAACTATTTCTTTCAAATGACAAAAATAATTCATTGTATATTTTCTTAAAAGAGATGTATTACAAACACATACATGCAAAAAAAGTCTAACTAAAGATACTAAAACCCATTGAAAATACTAGCAGCTTCCCTAAATTAAAAGATATATTTGGCATCTCTGATTTAATTCAGAGTTTACCATGCAGAGTACATTTTTTTACTCACTAGAAAAGTATAAGATTAAAATATTATAGCTTTTGTTTAAAGATAAATGATTAGGAAGGGTGAAAGGAAAACTGCATGAAATACTTGCAATAAAGAACTAAATATCTACCCTGTAAGTGGAATAATAAAAGTGTGCTTTGCATTGCGGATGGTATTCTTTGTTTCTTGTAGTTAATTTTCAAATGCTGAAAAGGAAACATTGTACTTTGAATCTGGAACATCTGATTAGAAAAAAAAAAAAGTAATTTCTAAGTTGATAACTGTAAAGGTTTAGTACACATAAATTTTACAAATAAACAATACAAGTTTGTGATATATCAAGAGTAATTTATAAATGGATGAGATATATGTCTACTTAGAGTCATGGCTTTTGAAGCTTTATAATTATAGCCATTAACAAATTTATGAGAGTGAAACTATCGTAAGCTCTTCACTGAAAGATCCTAGAGCTTTTAAAATAAGTTTAAACAAGATGTTTTTAACACTTATTCTAAATAAGATAGTGAATTTAAAGTTTAGTAATGTACATTAAAAAAACTAAGAAAATATTTAAAGATTCTATGCCTCTACAAATGTTCATAAGTGATCTAACTTTTGCAATTGTACATTACAATTGTACATAGTCTTTCTTGAATATCAGCCTCTCTGAGTACTACACAGTGAGGATGCTGGGCTTTGTTCCAATTAGAGCTGTAGCACTAATATTCTGAACGTTCAAACTGCCTAAAACTCAGAACATGGGTAGGAAGTCATATTGACCCACTTGAGATCGTGTTAGGGTTTAGCAGTGTTCAGGCCCCTAGTGACTTTTCTATAATGAAGCAAAATTACTTTTTCAGATTGAAACAAAGTAATTATATCTTTTTATCTGATTCAAGGCTAAATCATAGGCCTATTTCATACTTGCACTTACAAAACTATCATGGCCTGAGCTGATATAGGTAAAGAATAGTGGTAAGAGGCAAACAGAAATAATATCTTGTTTAGAATTCTGATAAAGAACTATTTTTCCAGAAGGAAGTTCCCAGATAGTCTTTAATTAGACCTTCTATAATTAAACCATATTGAAATATATATTTATTTCTAATGTATCTTCAGTATTGACATTAATCCCGAATTTAAAAAAGTAGAATATTTTTAAAGAGATATAGTATTTTTATATTTTTCTCATGACTTCCTTTTCCATGGCATATTTTCTTCTGAGTTCTCATGTGTTATGAAACCATCCAGTGGCCAAACAAGTAGGCCAAACAAGAATATATGTAGAAAAAATGACTGTGTCATGTGCTGCTGTGAAAAGTATTAGACTGAGTTGGTTAAATGGATTCCACAATGCCAAAATGCACATGATGAATGTATATTTACCAAGCAGAATTTTATGACTTTTCGATACCTCCAGGACTACCAACTTCATGAGGTAAAGCAAAGCAAATTATTGATTTTTTACAGTTAATTATATTCAACAATGCATATAGTTTAAATCCAAATTCCACAGTTATCTTTGATTTTTAATCTTTTTTTCTAATGCAGATCTGTTTCTTCAGCTGGCTGAATAGAGAAACCAGCTGGTTAAATTTTAACAATCTTTGTTACATTCTCAAAATTCAATACCTTTAAAATTAAGTATTATCAATTCAGTTTCTGGTTATTTATAACTTCTTCACATAATGCAGATAGGTATGCTTCATTATTAGGGTTTTATGATTTAATTTTCTTGTCAATGACCTCCAAGTAAATCAAATACACATTTTATTAAGTAAGTCCTAATAGAACTAATTATTCCTTAAGAAACCAATTATTCCCTATTGTATGGGGCCAGACCATTAGTGAAATATCTTAAGTGAAAAATTAATATAAGAAATAGCAAGAATAGACACTGGCTTATATAGGCATGCATTTTGAGATATAGCAAAAGCCTTTGCTTATCTGAACACTTCAATACTTTGTTTCAATTTAAATACATTATAAATAGTTCCAGAACTAAAGATAATTTGCTGGATAAAATAATCATTAAATACAGACATATAATAAGCAATATTGGGGGAAATTTATTATACATGGAATGATCTTTCCTTATTTTTAAAAATGAGTTGCTTCTACTCTTATCTAATAAACTTCAGCTCATGGATTATTCTTGGAGAGAAACACTAGAAGTCTCATTTTAAATTTATTCATTTACTTATATCTCCATTAGCATTACATGCTAACTTACAAGAAAACTCTGGCAGCTTATTTTGGTTAAACTTAAGAAAACTCTATTAGATTATAAGCTACTTTTATTTTTATTATTATGTCCACAACGTGGGTTAGTGTCCTTCTTGAAATGACTAGAACAGATATATCATAATTATATAGAAATCATGCAGAATGGAAAACAATCATTAAAGATATCTGAAAAGAAAAAAAAATCCTATTACAAAGCCTAAGGAAAACAGTATCCAGAGCATAAGACCAATACAAGTGTTTTCTTTTCAATGGTTATAAATTTGGTGTGTATTTGTGCACAAACAAGAAAGTAATTTGTTTTATAGCAGTAAAGAGTACATTTAACTCCGACTTTTAAATTATTTGAGAATTTTCCCACTTTTTTCAAACTGGTACATTTTACTAAACTGATTAAATGTGAATATGATTTAGCCAATGGAAAATATAATCTCAAGGAGTAAAAGAAAACATCTGCCATATCATTGTTTCCATGGTTGTCAAGATTTCATAATTATTCTCCATCATCTCATGAGAGTGAGTGTCTGCAGCTTCATGATGTGGAGCCCCTGTATGAGGGAGGTGTATTTCATGTTCCTCCAAATATGATTTATTTAGAAGCAAATTATAATACTTTAAACCTAGTTAAAAAATAGAATTTTCTTAAAATATAACATAATGTGTTCTGCTTTTTACGATAAAATTGGGAATCATAGAATTCATTTATGAATGAGTGATTAGAGAGAGGGTCATCCCAATGATGCTGTATTTGGAAACTACTACAACAGTCAAGCTGGCCTGTATCCGCCAACAAGAGAGATGCCCTAATGATGCGCGCCAAGAGCACCAGGGCAGCATGCTCAAAGGGAAACTGGCGCTCATTTGATTCATTCACATTGGAACAAAAAGTGGCATCTGGAAATAACTTAGAAGCAAATTAGTTGTGCTTTTGGTATGAGAAATGCTTTAATTCAAACAGAGCTAAAGTTGAAACAATTTAAATGGACAGAAAGAATGCAGTTGTTTTGTTACTATACCACTTCCTATTGATGATGACATTGTGTTAGGATGTCAATTCAGAGCGTAGAAGCATCATTGTTTTAACAGAGAATTTCCAATATGTTTACCATTTGTCACATGCAGCACATCTGCTACAGTCAAACTATGGCAAATTGATGCTCCCCACTTCGTTAAGGACCAGAGTACGGGGAGGTGATCTGTGCATTATCGTGAATCACAATGGCATTGTATTTCATGGCTTCTAATCACCAAACAAGAACATATTTTAAGGATAACTCCTCACTCTACTTCATCCCCATGCAGTTCCAAACATGAGCAGATTACAATTCTGATAGACACCAATGGATTGGGTTATGCTGTAAGGAACAGGTATTTTCCTAAGTCAAATACAAGCAATTTCATGTAGTTCAAATTTCGTCTGAAATATGTTAAATTCTGAGTGGGATCCTATTTTCAAGTATCACTACTCAGAGATCACAGCTGAGAACAAACAGCATGAGGAACAACACAGTCCAGGTTCTGAGACTGGCCAGTGCTTGCTGAGAGGACAGTTAAACCAAGGGACAGGCACTGTTCCTGTTCCCCACACTCCTGGGCAGCACAGGAGGATGACAGAGAAGGAGATCAACAAGCAAAATCACATTTTCAGTCAACTCAGTGTTTTCTGAAAGAGAATAGAATAATCTTTTTCCTAATAATAGAGTATGGTGCATCTCCTCCCTATACATAGCCAAGTATAGAGCCCATAAAAAAGGAACTGTTCATCAAATTAGGGAGTAATTATGGTAAATGTTATTTACTTTTTTGTTGCCTGAGTTGATATCATTAAGATGCCAACTTGCTGCTGGAAGAGTGTGCCCCCCAAAATAAATATGTTGAAGCCATAACCCCCAATGCGATGGGATTTGGAGATGGAGCTTTTGGGAGGTGATTAAGTTTTGATGAGGCTATGGAGGTGGGTTCTCTTGATAGAAATAATGTCCTTATAAGAAGAGACATCAAAGAGCTTTCTCTCTCTCTCTCCCTCTCTCCCTCCCCTGCCCCTCTCTCTTTCACTCTTTCTCTCTACCATGTGAGAACACAGAGACAAGGTGGCCTTCTGCAATCCAAGATGGGAGTTCCCACCAGAACCTAACCACGTGAACAACTGATTCTAAGACATCCAGCTTCCAGAACTGTGAGAAAATAAGTTGTTGTTCAAGTCTATGGTGTTTGACACAACAGCCCAAGCAGACTAATACAAAGACCTACAAAACAGATGATGAAAACCAGAGCCATCATCTCAATTTTTCAATTGTTATGGAAGATAGATCTTATCTTTGCTGACTGTACATGAATTTGGGAATAATGGAATGTGCGTAAGATTGGAGGCTACAGTCTTTCCTAGAAACAGTCCTATGAGGCTCCAGGTATTATACTCGCAGGTCAGTTTCGGTCAATACATCCAGCCACAGGACAGACCACCAGTGGAGGAGAAATCAAACAAATAGACAATGATCCCAGCTGGTGACAACACAGGGAAGGAGATATATCTCAGAGCAGGAGAAACCCCACACCCAAGTCTGGTAGAATTCAAATATTAGATTGATGATCTTAGAGCATCAGGAATAAGTTTTATAAATGGAATTATTCTGCTCTAGTAAACAAACAAAAAAGCCAAAAAATTAGGGACTTGGACTGATATAGCCATTATCAATGAAGTCTGCTACCCAGAGTGAAAGGAAGTAGCCACAAGCAGTTGGTGACAATTATTGAGAAAATTAAAATTGCTACATGCTAATAGACTCACAATTTGAATCTCTTTTCTAAAGCATTTATACTAAGGTTTTAGAGCATAAATATATTCTGATACTATGGGTATTTGTAGGAATATTTATTGTTTGTCATTCTCTGAATTCTATAAAAACAATTTCTATAAAATTGTTTCTCAGGAGTTTGATGCTAGGCAAATAAAAATATCTTTGAATGTTCTACAACAAAAGGTATCACTGAGTCAGTTTCTGTAACCAACAAGCATTGATTGAGTGCTTACCTTCAGCCAATATTTCAAAGAAGAAAAAGAATATAATCCCTGACATTAATAAGTTTGAAGTCTAGTAGGAGAGACCAGTACTCATTCAAGCAATGAATTTTAACAATTAAAGATTTATATTATACACTTTGTTTCTTTTCTGATTAAATGCATTTTGTTACCATCCTATTAATATTATACAAAAGAATGCATTTAACTTGTTTATGCAAGCATGCTAATAACACATATATTCCAGGAGAGAAATTATATTCCAGTTAATTGATTTTTTAGAAAATCAATGTTTTGCACACATACAACATATTTTTGATTTAATATCTCATTACAAACAGTTTCTAAATGAAATTATAAGAATCATTAGGCACAGAACACATGATCAAGATCATAATTATTTACTCTCGTTTCTATTTATTCTATTTTCTTATTTACTTCACTAAAAGTCAAAATTTTTGAGTGACAATTTATGACTTTATTTATGAAGTTTATGCTATTAAATTACATCTAATAATTTTCTAAATCAATCCTATTGTCTACAAAATTATTTGTATAAGTATCCCCAAATTTCCAAAGCTTAGGTTTTCAAAATCCCAAACATTTGGTTAATGATTTTCCTCTGTTTTACCTAATTCATTAACTTCATTAACACCTAACTAATCAACTGAGCAAGAAATTATAAATGGATTTTTTGTTTCTTTCTTTGTTCATCAGCTCTTCTGTATTCTATAAATTAGCAAAAGGAGTGGTAACATCCTTTAAATAAATGGTTTGGACTATCCATGTAGGAAAAAGACTCTGTGAAGCCTGGATTCATACTAATTGCAGAAATCTTGTTAGACTTTGCTTACAGTTAAAATATGGCTGACTCTACTGGCAAAGCAGTAGTGGCACTGCCTCTGGACTTCAGTTGGTCAATCCTGAAAATGCAAAGGAACAAGGGTAACTCAAAAGGATTCTGAAACCTCTACAGGGTGCCATTTTAGGGTCAAATACACAATACAACCATGTCTCTACAAGGCAAGTTGGCTGCAATATTTGAAATATATTTAGTTTCACTGGGTTTTAGCAGCCCATTTCATGTTGCATTAATTATAGTTGCCACTTTCTATAAATAAATATCAGTAGCAAATAAAATTATTATTCAATATTGTTTTGTACTTCTCTGTCATGCCTATCAGTAAATGGGTTAGAGTTTTGATAGTGATTTTACACAGAGCTTGGTTAGCACCAGTACAGGTGGAATGAAAGTCCTGAAATTACACCATAATTTTAGAAGCAATACAGCCATTGTATGCTTGCATTATAATATAACTGTTGGGTTTTTTTGCAGGTTACATAGATCCTAGGCATTCTTAGAGTCATTTCAATTTATTTAGAGAAACTTCTACATGAAATCTATTAGGATAATGCTCAGTGAAAAAAATTTTAATAGCTTAATTTAAAAATTATATCTATGTTTACTTTCAAAATTGATGATCAGTAAAAACAAAGTCCCTTAACTTTTTCTGATAAATGTATAGATCAGTGAACAGAAAAGTCTTAGTGTTGAATATAGAAAACTAACCAAAACATAAAATATTTATAGTTTTCTATAGTGGCCATTTATTTGCATGATAACAGAAATCAATTTTAAAGTTACACTAATTTAAAATATCAACACAACATCTTTTTAAAAATTTTTTTCATAACATCAAGCTTCACATGGAACAGTCAGATCAAGACTGGCTATGAAGACTAAAATAAAATTAAAATAAGTTGGATTAAGAGTTGACACATCAATGACAAAAAAACCCACAAAACCATGAAACAGTTCTGTGGATTAAAATTTGGACAAGTGGTATGCCCCTTTTCCTGGAATCTTTTTTTTTAGTTAACTAGAGTCTTTACAAATACTTACCAAACATTTGAAAGCATTATCACAAATATTATGACATAAAAAGAGAGTAGAAAATTTTTGTCAAAGTTTCATAATACATAGCCTTATACTTAAAATGCATTTGGCATCATTATTAAATATTATAATTCATAAGATCATTTATTGTCTTGCTACCTCACAATTAGCTCTGTCAGAGTCATTTATCAAGGACCCAGAGTTATACATGGGCTGCCTGCTAGTGTGATTTCAGAGGCATACCTCCTAGGCTAAACCGGGATGTGCAAAATGTTTGGAATGATTTTACCAGAGGACAAACAGCTCTGAATGCATTAATAAAGATAAGGCTTAAAATGTAAATATTAATGGTGGAGAGAATACATCAGATAAGGTTTATAAGGTACACATGATGGCTCTTAGATTTTCCCCCCAAGAATCCGTTTTTATCGTTGAAGAGAGCAATGGGATATTCAAAATGAGGCCAGAAGTACCTTGGATTAACCTGGGGTGGAAGCTGGAGAATGAATGAAGCTGTTTGTAAAATATCAGGGAAGTTAAAAGAAATCTAAAGATAAAGAAGCACATAAAAATTCGTCTACTTGACTTCAATTGCCCCTCCATTTGGGTCACTCCCAAATTTAAGTATCATTTATTATCTCTTGCCTGTATTCTAGCTGTATCGGATGTATCTACTATTAATCTCAATCTCAATAAATAAAGGGCATCTTGGTCCTAAAATTATGATAAACAAACAGCATTTTTCCAGCTCTTAGAAAACCAGTTTGATCCCAAGAGAAAAACATTCATCCTCTCATTCCAAGTCAGAATTCATACAATTTATCCTCTCTATTCCTTAATCCCTCATATGTATTTATATGTAGAAATACATGAGTGATTGATTTCTTGAAATCACTCAAATACATATGAGTGATTACATTTATTTCTCTAAAATTTAGTTTTCCATTCCTCTCCATATTCACATCCATCATGTTACCCAGTCTCCATTCCACATGTCCAAATCAGTGAACCGTCTCCTATTTGCTCTTAAGTACCCTAAAGTTACACATGTTTAACTACTCAGTTAGGCAAACTTCCTTAAAACATTCTCTTTTCTGGGTCAGCTCCATGCTCAAGACTGTGTGATAGCTTTAAATTGTCAACTTTTTCCCATAAATATTATTTTTACTATTCCCTAATATACAGATCACACTCTTACTATATACTGTACACGATGTACATTATATATAATACATCTTACATATATAAAACCTGTTCCATTTATTTGCCTATGAAAATTACTTTCTTTAAACTATTTAGCTATTAAAGTTTTATAATCCTTAAAGATCTGGTTTGTCTTTCTCCTCCCATGATATTCTCTTCACTCAGCTTTTCCCCTTGAAGTCCTGTTCCCTTTGCTGTCAGCACTTACCCAGTGTAAGCCAACCCTCTCTAATGGCTTCACATGCCAGTTTCCTCTTTGTTTTCTTTGAGGACAAGAAGAGTATCCACGTTATTTTTTGTATACAGTACAACACAAAATCAATAATGGCTACATATCTGGCGCTGATATTTATTATCTTACATACTGATTTCCACTGAATTTAGGGCTAAATTACTAGAGTAGATAGAAATCAGTTGTCAAGTAGATTAATAACTTTTTGACTTCCACACAAATGTTAAATCCCAGTAGGTAGTCATGTCTTGTCATTTACTTAGGATTTATACCCTCACTGTTACCCTTCTTCTCCCCAAAATAGGAAACTGATGACTACTAAATTTCCTCCATTTCCTGAGATTTGATGATTCTGAAACTGGATCACTCATATGAGAAAGCAAAACTAAAATTAAATCAGCTTTAAAGGCTAACGTAATGTATAGAAAAATTCTGAGCCAGGTTGCTGGAAAATTTGCAAAACAAAAAATATATAAATAAATATATAATATATTTATCATACTATTATGTATAATAATCTGAAATTTAACAATGATATGCTGGCAAGATTGGTAATAAGAATGATTATAAGGAGCTAGATTTATGGTACCATATAAGCATCAGCCTAGTTATTAAAAACAAAGAAAACATTTAATAAAACTATTTAAAAATTTGATTCAAAATAAAGGTAAAGCATAGTCACTATTATTACACATATGTGTTCCTTGAGAATTAAATGTGCTCTAATGAATACAATTGCTTTAGAAGTTGAAGAGAGTATATTGTAGTAGGAGTTCAATTCTGTTATGGCATATACATAAGTCATGTAATTTATTAAAGTTTGTGTTACTTTAGAAAAATTTTAAGAACCTTTTTCTAGAAATCTCAAAGGGCATTGTGATAACTGGTAAGACCACAGCTGCAGTTTTTAGGACCAGGTGTTGTAGAAGGCATGCGCTTGGAAAAATTGCATCTGGCAGCTGCTCTTGTTCTGCAACCAGAGAGCTGGCTGATGAACTACAACAGGATCTTTTCTAAGGTCAAGGGTTTTAGGAAATCAGTCCCTTCCTGGCTGCCCTCATCCTATACCTGGCTAGTAGAGATTCTTGGAGAATAGAGTGCCAGTGAAAAGAAAATCTGTCCCTTTTCTTCTTGATAGACAAAATCAGAACATCTGTTTTCTCCCTTTTATATTCTAACACTGACTGGGCCATGCCTTGCTTTTCTTCCCACTCTACCCCATTCTCCCTCTTCTGACTCTTCCTTCTCATTTCCTGCAGAGGAAAGGATTTATGAAAAGTTACCTATGTAGATTTTAAACCTGTGAGCGGGAATTTAAAATCTTTTAAAGAAATGATTGTTTTCCTGTGTAAAATTAATTCAAACCCATTTGGGGCCAACAGGAGGTGAAAGTAAACCACATGCTTGTGTGTGTCCATCCTTCACATGACTCCTAAAGGCAACACTGGGGTAATTAACATGGGAAATCCATAGGAGAGGTTTTAGAGATGGACATCCAATGTAGGAATTCGTGGTCAATAATCAAAGTGCTTAAGCCTTCAAATTGTTGAATAAAAAAGTCTATACAGCATGCTAAGAGAAAGCAATGTTACAGATAAAGTGTTATTAGCAGTATTTAAGGCCATCTGACATTTTTGTAATAAGATTTTGGGGTTCTTTCAAGGAGGAAGAAACTCACACCAAGTTCTAAATGAACAAGTCTCTAGGGCAGTTTGGTTAAAACAAGCATCTGTTTCTCAGAGAAACAGATCCATGTGTATGGACACGGGATTACTCTTTCTGTCTCGATTGGTTCTCCGATAGTGATAGGTGTCAGGGAGATCCTCTGGTAACTAGATTGTGGCCCAGGAGTTAGACTCGAGTTCTGACTGGCACGCTCATGCATGTAGTTGTTAACACAGTGGATGCAAAGGCCGTTTATGGAGGGAATCATTGCACTGAACTGCAAATGAATTCTTAAAAAGGGCACAATGAACAGCCGGATTGTTAGAAATTAAACCTGAAACTACATTAAATATTAAAATATTTAATAAATTTATAAAATATCTAGCTTTTTGTGGTGCCATCTCTCTTTTCTTACCTCTTAGTTTAAGGTGACAGGTCTGTTCTCACTGAAGTATGAAAAAAATCTTATTTTATTCCACTTTAGAAGAATAATAGAATTGGTTAGAATTGGAGAAAGATAGAGAATGATATCTGCTCAGAAAATAGTGTGAGCCTTTTTCCTTATGTAGATTTGAGCCAAAGCACACACTTTTATTGACTATTTCATTATCTTGTTGTGCCCTGTTTCTGATAAGGTAGGAATCATGAGAAAAATTACTATTAAAAGTATTCACAGCATGCACTTTCTAGACATTATTTTATTTAAGGTATATAATAATCCTGAAAGGTGGGCATGATTATGCCCGCTAATAAATGAAGAAGTTGAGGTTTAGAGAGCTTGAGTTACACTCAAATTCACACCCTGTTACAGCGGCAGAGCTGAAGTCTAAGGCAGGAGTCCTAACCCCATACAGAGCTGTAGTTCCTACCTACTCTGCTCTGCTCTCCCAAGACGCTAGAGTTTATTATTCCCTGATGAGAAACAAAGGGAAAGGACCTCTATGCTCTTACAGCCATAGAAACACAAAGGTTAAACCTGTGAAGATGTTACTCTGTCCTCAGATTAATACCATTCAGGTCTCCCAAGATTTTCCAATATAACATATTTAAAATTTGATTTTAAAATTTCCCTCAGAACTTACAATGTCTTTGGTAAGTTGTACATTTTTGTTTAAAAAAAATATTTAAGTCAAGTCTTTCCAAGCAAGTTTTTCAGGTTAATAAACTGCTAACAAGAAAGCATTTGGAGCTTGTAGACCAGAGACAGTCGATTGTATTATAAAGCACAGTTCTAGTTTATAAATACATGAAGAACACTAAAATGAGAATAGTGTTTTAAAACATGTATATCTTCTTTTTTGAGATGACCATTGTCATGCAGGCATTTATTACCAGAATTTATTGACCCAGATATTACAAATTGCCAGGTATTATCCTCAAATTCAAAGAACCACAGGGGCTTCCAACAGAAGTCCGTATTTGAATGGTTTCTAAAATGAAGAAAACTTGATGGAGAGGAGACAGGGGTCAGTTGTCACAAGTGCCTAGTGTGTTGTTTGGGGTCATTAGTCCACTGATGTCCACTGATTTTCAAAGCATGTGCAGGAACAGCGATGTGATGATGAACTGGAGGAGTATTAATGCATTCTGATATTAGATTATACTTTACAGTGTATCCGTAGAGTTGAATCTAATCCAACAGCATAGCATTTGATAATCAAAGTACTTTAATGTCTTTTCTAGGCAAATAAGTGACAGAGTAAGTGTACATGATTCTCAACAGGGTCATTCAAGTATATTTCACTGCTGCTGAAAGAAAAAATAAAGAAAATCCAACTTAATATGACAATGTTTTAGCACTTACCAGTAGTGAAAACAGAATTCTGAAATAAGAAATTTGTCACTGTTTTCAGGAACATAAACTTGTACAATTTAAGACAGTCAAAATAGCTTCTTTCATTAAAAAAAAATTGTCTGCACTAAATTATTATCAAACAACTGTACTGTTACCCATGGACAACAGTGGTGGAGAGAAAGATGCTTTTGCTGCTAATGACAAGCATTTCATTATTTGAGCATTTACTATGTGTAAGATAACATTATATAGATTTAACACATATTATCTAAATAAAACCTCTCAACACCTTATAGAGAATGGTGTTTTGTCAGCATTTTACTGAAGACAAACGTCAACAGTCAAAGTTTCAACGCATGAGCCGACGGCATGCCACTAGCAAACTGCAGAGCAAGGGTCGAGCTCTGTCCCCTCAGCCTCACGGCAATTGGTGCCCAGGTCTATATGCCACACTCACTTGTGCCATAAAATTTTCTTCACCCTTTCTATCATTTTTATGCAATAATATTTTATGATTCATAATAGTCTAAGGAAAAATTTTAAATGATTTTCTTCTGTGAGTCAAAAGAAAGTTACAGTAGACAAAATGTAGTAGTTTATTTAGGAAATTCCTTCTAATATTTTACTATTATTATTTAACAGATGCTTTTGTTACCATAAGACAAGGATAGGAGCAGGAGCAAAAATAGAAATATAGCTTGTTTCCATTTTACCTTTTAAGGTCACTGGTAACCGTAGTATTTCCTTATATAAATATATGTATACATATATACAATTTTAAACTGAGGTTAATAAATAACTAATATATATATTAATAATTACTATAGAGTTGAAAAGCTTCTTATTAGAAAGAATTATCTTAAATCAATATTACCTTTCAATTTTTTAAATAATCACATTAAGTTTAGTTCTATTAAACATCATAGAGATTATCTTGGAAAGGATTTGGAAATGAACTTGCTATCTCTAGCTATTGGTTTGCAAAATATTTAGCTGTCCTGGATATGTAAAGACATTTTTAATTAGATGAATAATGTATTTCTAGGCAAATGAATGCAACCCAATTTACCCAAAACAAACAAACCAAAAACCCAGCTCATGGGAACAATCTCTGTAATAAGATTACTGATTTGTTGCTTTTTTTCTTTCTTTTTCTTTGATTGAATACAAGGTATCTTTATTATCTGAATATTAATTATCAGGAACTCCACTAAAATATTGTGACACAGAAAATCAAAAGTTACTATATAATGAAAATATTCTCTAACATGAAGTCAAGTATCTCTTCCCGAGCTAATTTGTTTCTTTATTGTGTTAGTATCTCTTTCCAACATCATAGAATATCAAACACAATCAGTTTGTGGTGAGTCCTGATTTAAAAAATAGAATCCACATGAATGTTTTAATGCATTTTACATCATAGACTATGTAACATTGATGTCTGAATTATTAACTATTCAACTTACCTATATCTTGTGAAGAATGCCATAAATGTTTTTCTCACCAGTTTCTTACATTAAAGCTAGAAACTCAAGCTTAACTCAGGGGTTTCATTTCTCCTACACAAAATCAGTATGATTCTTTTCATACCCCTGCCAGAGGTGGTTATGGCTGTATTTAATTCCTGAATGTACAGTGCTTTCAAATACTATTCAAAATCTCAGAAGGGAAAAATTAATATGTTTTGTGTCAAATATAATATCTTTCTTTCTTATTAAGACTTTATTGTTTAGGTCAATTTTTTAGAGCACAGCAAAATTCAGGGGAGGTTACAGAGATTTTTTTTTTCATTTTTTATTGTTGTTTAATTACAATTGTCCCCATTTTTCCTCCATTACTCTCCCCTGCCCTACCCACTCCCAGTCCCATACATTCAATCCTTCCCCCCACTGTTGTCTTCATCCATGGGTCCTCTATACATGTTCCTTGACTTGATCCTTCCCCTTCATTCCCCCATTATAACCCTCCCCCGCCCCTCTGGTCCCTGTCAGTTTGTTCTTTATTTCCATCCTACACATGCATAGCCTCCTTTATTATAAACCTTCCCCACTAGTGTGGTATATTTGTTCTAATCAATAAACCTACATTGACATATCATAATCACTCAAAGATCATAGTTTACACCATTTTTCACTCCTGATGTTATACATTGCATGGGTATGGAGAAATGTATAATGACATGTTTTCATCACTATGGTATATTCAAAAACTTCATTGCCTTAAAATCCTCTGTGCTCTACCTACACATCCCTCCTCAACCACCAAACTTTGGCAACCACTGATCTTTTTACTGTATCCACAGTTTTGGTTTTTTATGAACGTTGTAATATTGGAATCATATAATATGTAGTCTCTTCAAATTAGCTTTTTTCACATGTGCTTTTAATTTTTCTTCATGTCTTTTCATTGCTGGATAGCTCATTTCTTTTTAACACTGTATAATACTCCACTGTCTAGATGTACCACAGATTATTTACGTATTCATCTACTGAAAGGCATCTTGATTGCTTACAATTTTTATCAATTATGAATAAAGCTGCTATAAACATCTGTATCCAGGTTTTTAAGTGGCGATAAGTTTTCAGCTCCTGAAGGAAAACACAGAGGAGTGTAATTGCTGGATCATATCATAAGAGTATGCTTTGATTTGTAAAGAACTGACAAACTGTCTTCCAAAGTGTCAGTATGATTTTGCATTTCCACCAGCAATGAATGAGGTTCCTATTATTGCAGTCCTTTGAAGTGTTTGATATTGTCAGCGCTCCATATTTTTACCATTATAATAGGTAGGTATATCATGTGAGGCACCTTTTTAATGCATATTTACCACTTGTATATCCTCTTTTGTGAGGTGTCTGTTAAAGTCCTTTTTTTAAAAAAACAGGGTTGTTTGTTTTTTTACTGCTGAGTTTTCAGAGTCTTCATATATTTTCATAACAGTCTTTTCTTAGATGTCTTTTTTTGCAAACATGTTTCCTATTCTGTGGCTTATCTTCTCATTCTGTTAATGCTATCTTTTGCAGAGCAGATGTTTTTAATTTTCATGAAGTCCCATTTTGTTATTTTGCCTTTGGTGTTGCATCTAAAATGTCTTCGCTATACTCAAGATCATCTAGGTTTTCGTCCATGTTATCTCCTAGGGATTTTTAGTTTTGCATTTTACATTTAAGTCCATGATCCTTTTCAGTTAATTTTTGTGAGGAATGTAAAGTTTGTCTCAAGATTCATTTTTTATTTTTATTTTTACAAATGATGTCTACCTATTCTAGTACTGTTTGTTGAAAGACTATCTTTGTGCCAGTGTATTGCCTTTGTGCTTTTGTTAAAGTAGTTGGCTATAGTTATGTGGGTCAGTTCCAGGGCTATCTATTCTGCTCTATTGATTTATTCATCTTTTTTTTTTTTTTTTTTTTTTTTTTTTGCCAGTACTATACTGTCTTTACTACTGTAGCTTTATAGTGAGTCTTTAAGTCAGGTTGTATCAATCCTCAAACTTTGTTCTTCTCCTTCAATATTGTGTTAGGTCTCCTGGGTCATTAGATATTTCTATATAAATTTTAGGATGAGTTTGTTGAAATACACAAAATAAATTGCTGGGCATTTTAATCAGTATTGCGTTGAACCTATAGATCAAGTTGGAAAGAACTGGAATCTTGAAAACATGAGTTTTTCTATCCATGAACATAGAATATCTCACTATTTCCTTAGTTCTTATTTGATTTCATTCATCAGAGTTTCAGAATTTCCTCATATAACCATGTACATATTTTATTAGCTTTATACCTAAGTAGTTCACTCTGGGGGTGCTAATACAAATGGTATTTTATTTTTTATTTCAAATTCTACTTGTTTATTATCGTACATAGAAAAGCAATAGACTTTTGTATATTAACCTTGCATCTGCAACTTTGCTATGATTGCTCATTAGTCTCAGGAGTTTTTCTGTCAATTCTTTTGGATTTTCTACATATGTAATTGTGTCATCTGTGAACAAAGACAGTTTTATTTCTTTCTTCCCAATTTGTACGCATTTAATTTCCTTTTCTTGTAATGCTGCATTAGTTACGACTTAGTATGCTGTTGAAAAGGAGCAGTAATGAGAGAATACGCTCACACTGTACCTGGTCTTAGTGGGAAAACTTCAAGTTTCTCATTATTGAATATGGAGTTACCTGTGGGGTTTTTGTAGATAGTCTTTATCAAGTTGAGACACTTTCCCTTATTTCTAGTTTACTGAAAGTTTTTATCATTAATGGATGTTAAAGTTTATCAAATGCTTTTCTGTTTCTATTGATAAAATCATGTATTTTTTTCTTTTTTAGCTTGTTAATATGATGAATTACATTAACTGATCTTTGAATGCTGAACCAGCCTTACATCGTTAGGATAAATTTCACTTGGTTGTAGAGTATAATTATCTTGGTACATTGTTGGAATTGATTTGCTAGTATTTTGTTGAGGATTTTTACATATATATGTTGATAAGAGCTATGGGTCTATAGTTTTCTTGTAACAATTTTGTCTGGTTTTGGTATTTGGGTGATCCTGGCTTCATACAATGAGTTAGAAAGTATTCTCTCTGCTTCTACCTTTCGAAAGGAATGGTAGAGAATTGTTATAATTTCATCCTTAAGTGTTTTGTAGAATTCACCAACAAACACATATACACTGGTGTTTTCTCTTTTGGAATATTATCAATTATTGGTTCAATTTCTTTTATCAGTAAATACCTATTCAGATCATCTTCTTCTTCTTGTGTGAGTTTTGGCAAATTTTTCAAGGAATTGCTGCATGTCATCTGGATTATCAAATTTGTTGGCATAGAATCATGCATATGATTCTTTTATTATCTTTTAATATCCATAGGATCTGTAGTGATATTTCTTTTTTCATTTATGATATTAATTACTTGTGTCTTTTCTCTTTTTTTCTTTGTTAGCCTGGCTAGAGACTTATTAATTTTATTGATCTTTTCAGAAAACACACTTTTGACTTTGCTGATTTTCTCTATTAATTTTCTTTTAAATTTTATTAATTTCTGCTCTAATTCTTATTTCTTTTGGAATTTGCTCTTCTTTTACTGGCTTTCTAAGGTATAAACCAAGATTATTGATTTTAGATTTTTTTCTAATATATGTATTCAAAGCTATACATTTCCCTCTAAGCACTGCTACCACTGCATACCACAGATTTTGGTAAATTGTGTTTTTATTTACATGTATTTCAAAATACTTTTTAATTTCTCTTGACATTCCTTCTTTGACTCATGTGTTATATACTAATGTGTTCTTTATCTGTATATATTTTGAAATTTTCCAGTTATCTTTCTGTTATTGATTTCTAATTTAATTTCATTATAATCAGAGCAGACTTTATATAATTTATATCCCTTTAAATTTTTAAGGTGTGTTTATGGCCCAGGATGTAGTGCATCCTGGTGAATATTCCATGTGAGCTTGAGGAGACTATATATTCTCTTAATGTTGGATAAAGAAGTCTATACATGTCAAATATATCCATTGACTGGTGGTGCCGTTGAACTCAGTTCTGTGTTTATAGATTTCTGCCTGCGGGATCTGTCCATGTGTGATGGAGGGGTGTTGAAGTCTGTCACTGTAATAGTGGATTCATCGATTTCTTCAGTATTTATTCTTTAAAGTAGTCTTCTTAGGCTTCTATCCATTTCATTCACAAATATGTATTTTTATAATGGTGTACAATAATCTTTCAGTTGACACTTCTAACTCCAACCAAATATATAATGGATTAATACTCTAAGTTTTATTTCATCTAAATTTTCCAGTTGTCATATGATAAAATTTAAGTTTTAAAATTAAAAGTACTTTTATTTATAATTTTCTTTGTATTTCACAAACATAGAAAAAAGCTTTACTTTTTTCATTGTTCTTAATTGCCCACTTTGATATTACCAATCCATTCATGCATAAGAAATGTAAAGATAATTTCATACCCACAGTCATCTGTTGGCTTATTTTACTACCTAATTGGACTCTACTCAATATGAAGCACTAGTTCCTAGCACTCATTTCCACATATCTCTAAAGAACAATAGAAACGTTTCCTCTTTCTACTTCACCTGTACCTTGAATTAGCAGGTGGCTCCTCTCTATTTACTTCTGATTTTATATATATATATATACACATATATATGTGTATATACACACACATATGTATATATATACACACACAAAAACACATATGCATATATACACACATATATATGACACATATCTGCAACATTTATTAGTTTTATACTTAAATATATTTAATACTAAGAAAGATTTTACACCATCAGTAAATACCTCAAAGCTCACAAATATTGAATATCTAAACCACTGTGCAGTTTTGTCAAGTTTTTCCCTAAAGCAAAGCTATTATAGTCTCAAAACCTTTTTCCTAAATTTTCTCCTGGTTTTATACTTTATTGGTATAATACCTTAACAATGTCTCTGCCATACAATTTGTTATACAAAGGAATTGCCAATTGAGTCTGTGGTTTATGTCATTTTTTATTAGGTGTGGGCAAAAGAGGTGTTGTTTTTCCCACTGGCAGAGAAATGTCCAAAAGATATTGTAGTCCCAGCATAATAATTTCAGTAGTGAGACCAAACATTATATTCATGGCTAAGGAAATAATAAGTTCATTTGGAGATTGATATATTTGCTTATTTTCTTATTATTTGTCAGTACTATTAAAGTTAAACTTCTTTCCACCATCTCTGTGAAATGTGAATAGAGTTTAAAGAGAAAAAGTCAAGAAAACAAGAAAAATTCTACTTAATAGTACAATGTTGGCAACCAATTACAAATTCCATAATTTTTGACAACTATTTAAAATCGGCTATTGCTCCAACTATAAGTTTAGTCCATGTACATAATTTTCTTTTGTTTCCTTCCAAAAACAAAATGACTCAAAGTTAGGCATAAACTGATTACATAATATCACTGTAACATAGTGAAGCTTTAGAATATAACAATCCAGAGTGTGCTCCTTGGAGTACTTCATCTGGATTTGCTTGTCTGTAAAAGAAGACAACCATGGGAGTTCGTGGGGATTAATATGGGTTCACACTGTTGAGGCATGCTAGAGAGGCATAGAAAATACTGAGTGCTCAGTAAGTGTAGATTCTCCTTTTGTGTGCCACACGTGGTACAGATTAGGAAAAAGGAAGAGAAAGCCCGTAACACCTATACCTAGTGCAATGCAATATGGAGACACTTCAGATTAATCTCCAAACAGGAATATCTCTTTCTGCTAATAAGAATTGACATGAGAGAGGTTGTCAGCTGCTACAGGGAAAAAGCTGATTCAAAAAAGGGGCCCAAATTGTTGACAACCAATGAGAACTCATTTTGTGTTCTTTTGGTACTAGGTAAAGCAGGTAGCCATCAATTTGTGAGGCTAAATGAAAAAGCAGTTTACATACAAATAGCAGATAACAATTCAATTCTAAAACTTTATATATTGAGCAAGTGCAGATCTAAGCTTTCTGTAACTCATAATAGAGGACTACAATAAAAGGAGACATGCTCGCACCATTGGTGTTATACATAGAGTTTTGGCCTTCAAAAACATCCATATCCTAATCCCTGAAACCTGTGAATATACATTACATGAAAAAAAGACTTTAAACCTGTGGTTAAATTAAGAATATTGATATAGGGAAATTATCTTGTATTAGCCACGTAGACCTGATATAATTAACCACAAGCATCCTGATAAGAGGGGAAAAAATGGTCAGAGTCAAGGAAGGGGATATGGTGTTAGAAGAAGAGAGAGAGAATTGAAGATGCTACAATTGGCTTTGAAGATGGAGAAAGCAGTCACGAGTCATGGCAAAACATATTCTTGCCTAAAGCATCCACAAGGAACACAGTCCTTCTCAGATGTTGGTTTTAGTCCTTCTGGCATTTAAATCCATAAAATAATAAATTTGTGTGGCTTAATCCATTGAATTTTTGCTCATTTGTTATAGCTGCAATAGAATAAGAAACTGACATAACTAGTCATACAAGAAAAGTAGCTTGGGTGTACATGCACACATACACATACACACACACACACTCTATTAGTCTAGGACTATTGTCACTGAATAATGCCAGTTACCAATTCTTTTGCACAAAATTGCTAAAATAGCATTAAATGTATATTCTTTACCGGTGTTCTAATTGTGTAGAATGTATTGCAAAACTGTTTTTCATTCCATCATCCAAATATTTTGTTCTAATTACTTTCATGAAGTTACTATTTTCAAAAACTGATGAACAATAACAAATAAGATATAGTGTATGTAATTCCTGAATGGTGAATCATGTTTCTAGTTTTCAAGTGTACATTGGACTTTAGGGAATACAAAACTAGAATTCATGCTTCCTTACTCTTCCTATCTCTAAGAGCTAGGACAGATTATGGCATCAATTAAGGTCTCATTCAAAGTCTGTTGTGCTCAATCAAACAAGATAATAAAAACTAACTAAACAGTGTTTCTTACATAGTTTTTTTGTTGAACAATTCTGAGCAAAAGTCAAGGCATTGTTAATATAATGAGAATGGTTTGCACAACATTGATATAACCTGGTGGCCAACGAGAGTGGACTGGAATGCACATGTGTGAACAATGATGACTTCACTGTGCTAGTCAGTGGGGTACTAGTCAGTGGGAGTGGTAGACACTGCTGAGTGAGCACATGTACTGTGTGGCCCATGCATTCGAAATGACTGAGAACAGAGCAATGAATCTGAATCAAACTTTGCCTTAAGCTTGAACATTCCTCCATAGTAACTATTCAAATGATTCAGAAAGCTTTTGGGGTAATGCAATAAGTGCAGCTCAAATAAAAATATAGCACAAATGCTTCAAAGATGGTTGAATCTGTTGAAAGTGATCCACATTCTGGAAGGCCTGCAACAAGCAGAACACCTGAGAATGTTAAACGTTTATGGGCTGCAATCAACAAATATCAGCAACTGACAGTGGGGGCACTAGAAGCTGATCCGGGGATTCCAAACACTACCATGTCCAAGATTTTGTAGCAGGAGCTTGGCATAAAATGTGTTATGGCAAAAATTGTTCTGTGACTTCAGCTATCAAAACAGAAGGAGCATTGTGCTGCAGTTACTAATGACTTGATTCAAAATACTACCAATAAACCATATTTCCTCAAGAAGGACATAACCAGAGATGGATCATGGGTCTATGGATATGATCTGGAAATGAAGGCCCAGTTATCCCAAAGGAAATCAGCTGGTTCTCCACATCCAAAAAAGGTGCAGCAAAGTCGCAGCAAGATCAAGACCATGTCAACTGTGTTTTATTGGGAAGGTGTTGTACAACACGAGTACATCCCTCCAGGCCAAACAATTAATAAAGAGTGCTACCTCAATGTTCTTCATCGGTTGAAAGATGCAATATGATGAAAATGGCCTCACCTGTGGGCAACTGGTGATTGGCAGCTTCATCACAACAATGCGCCTGCTCATGCAATCATGTCTCCTGCAGAGTTTTTGCAAAATATTAAATCGCCCAGGTAACTCAGCCCCTCTTCAGCCCAGCTGTGGTGCCCTGTGGCACCTGGCTTTTCCCAAAAGTAAAATCACCTTTGAAAGGGAAGGGATTTCAGGCAGTGGATTCAGGAAAATATGCTAGGGTAGCTGACAGTGATTGGGAGAACTGTGTGAGGTCAAGGTGCCTACTTTGAAAGGGAATGAGGCATCATTGTCCTATGTACAATGTTTTCTGTATCTTTTCCAGTAAAGGTCTTTTTCATAGTATGCGGCTGGATACTTTCTGGACAGACATCATGCATGCTCTTGTGTGTGTCTGCCTATATAAATGTGTCTGTGAAAGTATATGTGTACTCTCTCAGCAGATAAAAATGTTTCTGTTTTTCTTGTTCTGTAATAGTAGAGGATTTCTTGCTTTATGACAATATTTCACATTTATCTGATGGCTGGCCAAAAATATGAGTGTGGGCTCTGTTCATGAGTTACCAGAAAGAAAAAAACTGGTCTCCACCAGAATCTCACTCACACAGCACCCAGAACAACATAGTAAGCTCAGCGTTTATCATAAATTAAATAAGATTTTATTATGATGGTGATGATGGTGATATAATAAAGTTATTCCTCTTGTTTTGTACTATAGTGTCTATGAATAAAAAGTCAGACCCTAAGTGTGCATTTACAAGTGAAAAAAATCTCATTAATTCAAAAAAGGACTGATTAAATCTATTAATATTCAGCAAATATATATTCTAATTCACACTAAACTAATAAACAAAAATGCCAGGGCTATTAAAGCCACATGGTGGTAAACTGTGTGCATGATTACTGTCTGGTAATCTGCCCAAATAGCACTAAAATGGAATTTAACAAATGAGATTAGCATCCTCATCTGAGTGCTAAATATCTCATTGCAATCCACAGCAGCCAAGGAAACTTCAAGGTCTGCTACTTTGGGGATCTGAGAGGGGTTAGACTAAATCCAAAACATTTACATTTGCAGTGCATCACTTCTCTTGTACTAAGAACTATGCAACCACTGTCTCATTTTCTCTGTTAAAAATCGCAGTTCTGGTCACTCTAATCTGTCTTCAGCAATAAGCAAGTAATTAATCAAGTTCTAAGGAATAGTTAAAAGAATTCCCTTTATAAGCCTATATCTGTAGTGCAATTTTGGGTCTTCTCTGCCCTGCCATTTTTCATAGGCCCTATGAACTCACATATGTGCAGCGACAGTCTCACTGCCACCATGAAGAAGCTGGAACAGGTTTCTGAAAGGATTCCAAGACGTTCTGCCCTCCCAGGCCTCTTCTACCTCTGTCACTCTCCTTGAAATTCTGTTTTGTTCCTCTTTGTATTCTTTCTTCCTAGCCTTTTGAATACAGCATGATAAAACATTCTGTAAATGTCACAGTCTCTTCTATGCCAGAGTATTCTGGAGAAAAAATTCTAAGGAAGGAAAGAATTACCACTGCTTTTGCTACTTTTGTTTGCATTTAAGTCAATTTTACAATAATGTATTATCCAAATAGCTTAAATACAAATCTATAAGCCATTAAAAGACATGAAAAAAATGAGGATGAAGCTTGTTTTCAAAGAGACCAAAATAAAGCACAACACAAATTAAAAAGACCAGACTGGTAGCCAAACTCCCCCAAAATTTATCTTGCCATTGTAATCTGGATGACAATTTTTTAAACTAGCATGTATGTGAGGAAGTGGGAAGAAAGGGTGGGGGGAGAGAGAGAGAAGTTTATTTAGTCTGAACACTGAAATGTGATTTGGTTGATGAAAGTTACATACAGATCTGCAAAGGCTGTGAGATGAATTAACCTATATGTCAGGAAGCAGGCAGATGGCTCTGATCTAACCCCCACCCCACACCCCACTCACACATTTTTGTGCCAGTAGATGTTTTTAGTCTTCTTTTATTTCTTTATCTAATTAACCTACCTAATTTGGAGCACAGTGCAAATGAAATTTTTTCACCAGATCTTTTACTTACAAAAGCCAAAGTACATTTTATGTGTAACTCACCCAAGAGCTAAAATAATAAACCTTTGCTACTATTTCCATGTTAAAATGACCATCAAGCATATTTATGTATGCTTGTGTAATACATCATATATGCATGTGTAATACATCAGTGTCCCGTAATTCACAGGAGATATGTTCCAAGACCCCCCCAGTGGATGCCTGAAACCACAGATAGTACCAAACCCTATATGTATTGTTCTATTCCCTATATATACCTACCTCACATAAAGTTTAATTCTAAATTAGGCATGGTAAAAAATTAATGAGAACTAATAATAAAACTAAACAATGATAACAAATACTGTAATAAAAGTTATGTGAATGTGGTCTCTCCCAAAATATCTTACTGTAACATCCTCACCCTTCTTGTGACATGAGGTGATAAAACGAGTAACCCTACATGAGTAACGGTTACTTCAACACAAGCACTGCAGTGCAAGTTGAGGGGTGGGGAAGGGGGGGGGGGAGTGGGGAGCTATTGTATACAATTTACATCTATTTGATACTTTTTAAAGTTACATAAGAAATTAACAGGTAGGCCAATTCTCAGCCCACCTCCCTGTTCATTATACTCCACAAGCATATGTTCCCGTATCAGTGGGAACATGTTGTCATTCTGAAAATGAATCTAATGTTTAAATTACCGAGTTTACATAAAGCAGGCCCTTACATACCACCCAGCTGCTTTTTTTTGGTGCATTAGTTTAAAAAAAAAAAAAGAAGAAGAAGGAGCAAATCAGTGATTAATTCTCAAACAGGCCTACACAAGAATGGCATGAGGGTCACTGTGGCTCTCAGAGTGGCTCAGACTGGTCACCCTGTCTCACCTGAGACTCAGTGGACCCAGCTGACAAGACTTCTGCACAAACTTTCCTCCTAAACTTGCTCATGTGTCCCCATGTTCCCAAAGAGTCACTGAAAACAATTTCTGGCAATACTAAAAAACCACCAGTAAAGAGCAGGAGCCACACCATCAAGGGGACTATACGGGCAGGCTTCTGAGGCTCCCTTTCCCTTGTGGCAGTCTAAGTGGGGACAGCTGCTGAGAAAGCCCCTCTGAAGCTGCCAACAAAGGCCACGGTGAGGTGGTGGATAACCGAGATTTCTCCAAGACGACTTGCTAGCTTTTCTCTGTAGCTCTTCAGCTTCACTCTTTTTTCCTCTATGTATCAGGAAAAATATTCTGTGAATAGGACATAATGAAATTTGCTCTAGTCCTCAGGTATTTCTAAAATACTTGCTTAAAGGTCAGATAAAAAGATGCATGGAACTCTTTTTATATGCCAGCACGATCAGCTGAAGAATAAACATCCTCTCTACAAGGGGATTTCTCCAGGACAGATGAAAAGCCATACGTATCCTACCATAAGACAAGCAATAGAAAAGCTGTTATCAATAGAAAGCATCATTGTGTGACAGTATAGACATTCCATTAACATCTGTGCTGGGCAGGCTGTAATGGTAAAATACAAGGCTGAAATGCAATTAAACATGTCTACAAAACTCAAACTCAAGTACAACTTCAATTCGGTAATTTAGAGTTCCACCTCCTCACAAATCAGATCTATCTAGTATTCATAATGACAGTGTTTTCCTTCACTTAAATCAGGGTTTCTCAACTGCAGCACAATGGACATTTTGGCCTGGATAATTCTTAGATGTCTGGGCTGTCCTGTGCATTGCAGGATGTTTAGCAGCTTCCCTGACATCTAACAAGTAGAACCTGTATCACCATCAACCCTAGTACTGACAGCCAACAATGTCTCCAGATGTCACTTTATGTCCCCGGGGGCCAAATCACCTCAGTTAAGAACCACTGTGTTAGAGGGACTAGCACACCCATGCAGCTTTGATCAATGTTTGCCTTAACTTGTTCCATGTAAACACGTTGCTTAGATTCAAAATAAGAAATAAGAAAAGAAAGACTGATTTCAATTTAAATAGTGTTTGCCTCAAGAAAAAAATATAGAGAAATTTACTTCCGGCCAATATGAAGGCATAGGTGAACACATTGTGCCTCTTCGCACAGACAAAATTGAGGACAACAAAGATTTAAAAACAAGAAAATATTCAGAACTAACAGAAAATTGGACTATACGGAAATCCAACAACCATTCATCCAGACCAGTAAGAGGGGAAGAGTCACTGCAGGAAAAAGCAGAGGTTGGTGGACCCAGGCACCCAGGAGCCCCAGGTATGTAGGAGGTGGCTAGCAGATCCCAGGCACAGGTGGCAATGGTGGACCCAGTGAGGCCGTGCAAGGTGGCTGGCTGACCAGGCATCCCACATTCACATGCAGATAATCCAGGCGAAAATGGTGAGCAAGACAGACCTGACAACCCAGGGCCCCAGGGCCATGAAATAAAACCTGAAAACACCGATTGAAAACACTTGTGGGGGTTGAGGTGCTGGGAGAGACTCCCAGACTCACAGGAGAGTTTGTTGAAGAGACCCACAGGGCCGTAGAATGTACACAAGTCCATCCACCCAGGAACCAGCACTAGAAAGGCCAAGTTTGGTTGGGGGAAGTGGTGGAAGGGACTGAAATCCAGCAGAGAGCAGAGCAAGCTCCATTGTTCCCTCTTGGACCCCTTTTCCACAAACAGCCTCACAATGCAGTAATGTGGGTTGCCCTACCCTGGTGAACACCCAAGTCTCTGCCCCTCACTATGTAACAGGCATGGCCAGACCCCCCCCCCAAAAAAAAATTCAAAAGTGGCTCAAACTGGAGAACAGATCAAATCCCCAAAGCCAATTCATCTAAGTGATCAAGAGCATCTAAGTGATCAAGAGATAGCCAACCTATCAGATGCATAGTTCAAAGCACTGGTCATCAGGATGCTCACAAATTTGGTTGATTTTGCTCACAAATTAAATGAACAAATGAAGGCCACAATAAGTGAAATGAAGGAAAGCACACAGGGAACCAATAGTAATGGGAGGAAAACTGGGACTCAAATCAATGGAGTGGACCAGAAGGAAGAAACAAACAACCAAACAGAAAAGAAGGAAGAAACAAGAAGTAAAAAAAAATGAGGAGAGGCTTAGGAACCTCCAGGACATCTTTAAACATCCCAACATCTGAATTATAGGGGTACCAGAAGGGGAAGAAGAAGAACAACAAGTGGAAAAGTTACTTGAACAAATAATAAAGGAGAACTTCCCCAATCTGGCAAAGGAAATAGACTACCAGGAAGTCCAGGAAGCTCAGAGAGTCCCAAAGAAGGTGGACCCAAGGAGGAACACACCAAGGCACATCATAACTACATTAGCCAAGATGAAAATGAAGGAGACAATTCTAGAAGCAGGAGGGATAAGGGGACAGTCACCTACAAAGGAGTTCCCATCAGACTGTCAGCTGATTTCTCAAAAGAGACCTTCCAGGCAAGAAGGGGCTGGAAAGAAGTATTCCAAGTCATGAAAGTCAAGGGCCTACATCCAAGATTGCTCTATCCAGCAAAGCTTTCATTTAGAATGGAAGGGAAGATAAAGTGCTTCTCAGATAAGGTCAAGTTCAAGGAGTTCATCATCACCAAGTCCTTATTATGTGAAATGTTAAAGAGACTTATCTAAGAAAAAGAAGATAAAAAATGTGACAGTAAAAAGACAGCAAACTCACAGCTATTAAGAAGCACACCTAAAACAAAAGCGAACTAAGCAAACAGCTAGAACAGGAACAGAAACACAGAAATGGAGATCACATGGAGGGTTATCAACAGGGGAGTGGGAGGGGGAGAGAGGAGAAAAGGTACAGAGAATAAGTAGCATAGACGGTAGGTAGAAAATGGACAGAGGGAAGGCAAGAATAGTGTGGGAAATGTAGAAGCTAAAGAACTTATGACACATGGACATGAACTAAAGGGGGAATGTGGATGGGAAGGGGTGTGCAGGGTGGAGGGGAATGAAGGGGGGAAATGGGACAACTGTAATAGCATAATCAATAAAATATATTTTAAAAAATCTTCACAACAACACACACAAAAAATATAGAGAAATTTAAAGAAAATGCTAGAATCAAGCTGTGCTAAGGAACAAGACTACAGACTGCGTAAGATGTTTGACATTGAGTCTCTTTGAGAGAAACAGACTCAGTGGATGGTGGGAGAAAGAAAAATGGCTTGGTATGTGGTCCAGGTCTGAATGGCTAGAGCAGAGCTGGGGTCAGTAGAGTTCACCTCAGACCAGCCACATGGCTCTTCAATGGGGTGGGCCACTGAATGCATCTATTACAAGGCAATAATAAAACCAGCTGACTCCCACAATTTTGTCAAATTTTAGTTATATGTGTGTAGATTAATGAACTCATTTAAATAGACACACAATGAGTTTCTATTTAAATAGACAGAAAATGAGCATCTCCTTTAAATAGACAAAAGATGAGCATCTATTAATTGCTGATAATTATAAGGCATGCTAAGAATACCAACCTGAATACAAAATATTTCTGACCTTTAAAGACTTCACATACTATTAGAGTAAGACCATAATTTAGACTTAAAATCTCCATGATTGGGTAATTTTAAAAATATGGAATATGAAGCTTACTAAAATGCCATGAGGATTTAATCAAACTTCTAGAAACTAGATTTTGTGATGCTGTGTATCTGGCAGCAGGATTTGGGCTCTGCCAGAAGGGCTAACCTTTGTTGATTACCTATTTGCTGTGTTCCAAAAAACAATGAATATTGTTATTATAATATTGTGAAGTGATGTGATCACCTTTGTTTTAAAGAACAGAACACTGAGACACAGAAAAGTAAAGTAGGCTACCTAAGATCTCTCAGGATTTCAACCCTTATTTTTTTTATATCAAACTTATGGTCTTTTTTTAAAACAATTTCATTTGGAAGTAATTGCAAACATACAGAAAATGGAAAAAATAAGAAAGACATGGTTATTGCAAATATGGAATACCCACATAGTTAAAGAGTAGTGGTGAGAATGTAAAGTACAGCATAGGGAATATAGTCAATAATATTGCATTAACTATGTGTGGTGTCAGATGTGCATGAGATTTATTGGGATGATCACTTAGTAAGTTATGTAATGTGTAATCACTAGGTTGCACACCTAAAGTGAATATAATATTGTTGTCAACTAATTAAAAAATAAAAAAGTGTTTAAAGTAAAAAAAATAATACCCATGTACCATCAAATAAAGAACAAAATATTAATAATATATGGTGTAGTATGTAAGAATAATAAATAATACATTATATGTATTATATGTATACACTATATATTTATATATCATAAATTAATATATAGCATGCATACAATGTTTTTCCTGAATTATTGGAGAGCAAGTTTCACAAGTAATGTCCATTTACCCTAAATTCCTCAAGATGTTATTGCTAAGAATATTCTTTTATATAACCACAGCACAGACATCTACTAAAGTAAATTTCAATATTAATACAATACTTTTATATAATTTCACATCCATATTCTAAATTTTCCAATTAACCCAATAATGTTCTTTATAGTAAAATTCCCCTCCAGTACAGAAACCAGTTTAGAATCAGATATTCTATTTAATGGTCATGCCTATTGCTTCTCCTTTGAATCAGAAAAGTTCCATAATCTTCTTGTATTTTTTTTTTTAGATTTTATTTATTTATTTTTACAGAGAGGAAGAGGGAAGGAGAAAGACAGGGAGAGAAACATCAATGTGTGGTTGCCTCTCATGTGCCCCCTACTGGGGACCTGGCACACAACCCAGGCATGTGCCCTGACTGGGAATCAAACTGGTGACCCTTGGTTCAGAGGCTGGCACTCAATCCACTGAGCCTCACCAGCCAGGGCCCCAGTCTTCTTTTATGTGTGTGACATTGGCATTTTTGAGGAATATAGCCTCCTCCCCTCTTCTTAGAATGTTTTTCATTTCAGGTTTGTCTGAAATTTCTTCATGATTAGATTCAATTCGCTAATGGCTAGAATGCTGGATTAGCCAGGGAATCCTTCCCAGGGCATTCACAATGCCCTTCGGACCTTTATTGATGATGTTAATTTTGTATGAAATTGTCAATGTGTCATCCCATTTTTCCACTGTACACTTACTGTTTTTCCTCTTAGAATTTCTAATCAGTCTCTGGAAAGACACCTCATGACAATACAAATATCCTTTTCTTCAAATTTTTTCTCTAGATTTAACATACATTGATCCTTTCCTAAACCAACTACAGCACTCCTCCACGTTTCCCAATGGGACCTTGGCACTCTACAGTAAGTAAAGCCATCCCCTCCCTCTCATTTATTTGTCTATTTACTTTTGGTTTGATATTATGAATGTTTATTTCTAGAGATAACCCACAATTTATTAGTCAGTCGTTATTTGGGGGCACAAATTGTTCTATATTTGTAATTGAACAATTAAAAAAATAAAATAAAAAGGCAAAAAAAGAAATATATACATATATCTTAGATATCATGAGCCCACACAAATACCTGCAATTCCATTCCTCCACCCAAAAGATTCTTTGTTGCCTTTCCTAGTCCTTATTTAAATGCTCCTTCTTCTATAGTGAGAACTCTTGACTCCCAACAATACCAGCATATTTACTTACTTGCTTAATCCTACAACATCTTAAATAGCTTCAGGGTTGTTTTGTCCATACCATTAAAAAACAGTTCAGTCCCCTGGCTGGTATGGCTCAGTGGATTGAGCCCTGGCCTGCAAATCAAAGGGTCGCCAGTCAGAGCACATGCCTGGGTTTTGGTCATGTCCCCAGTAGGGGGTGCACAAAAGGCAACCACACACTGTTCCTCTCTCTCCCCTTATCCCTCCATCCCCTCTGTCTAAAATAAATAAATAAAATCTTTTAAAAAAATGAAGTTCAGGATTTGTATGCAGTTTTTCGCACCAATATACCATTAAAGATTGAAATATATTCATAAACTACTTGTGTTAGATTTTTTCTTTCCTTTCAGTGTAAGATTTATTTGTGTTTGTTTCAGATTTTTTTATTTTTATTTTTCCCAAAAACAAAAAAAATCTATCTAGTATAAAATCACTTTATTATAAATAACTCTTTACAATGTAAATAAATACACTGTTTTACTTTAAAACTATCGGTTCTCCTTTGTTTTAATGTAACAAAATAAAGTAACCTGTTATATTAAAATTTTACTTTTTGTTTTAGGAATAAGAAGTGAGTTTCATTCCTGCTGTTGAATGTTTCAACTGCATGAATCAGGGTAATATGTAATTGACTAAATATTCAATTAAATAGTGTCTTCTGAGGCTCTTTCTCTCTGAATGAAAGTATTTCACAGAAAGTGCACTTTTCAACCAGTACACACGGGGGTCTGACCCAGGAATGCCTGCTGACAGGCTGCACGTCTCATTGGCCCCACAGGTTCTCCAAAATCAGAAACTATTAATGATGTAAAGTTAATTAAACTGATGGAATATTATAAATGCAGCTGTTGTGATTTCTGGGTCTATCTGGGATATCATATAATGTGATATATTGTAAAAGGTTGTGTACTTGGCATTTGACAGTCTTGCATTGAATTTATTTTTATCTGCACATCTTTAGGAAATATCCATTCCCTAACGAGGATTTTTGTAAATAGAAGACTAATGGCATGTTTGTCTCTCTTATATTCTTATTAATGTGTGTATGTTCCTATTAGGCATATGTTGGTGATATCTCTTTCCTTTTCATCATCACCTTATAATAATCTTAATTTCTCTTAGCTAAAGTTTTAGTGTATACACACAAACACACAGATAAAATCACATACTTCCAGGCCAAACCTTGGTAGATATTTTTCCATATATAAGTAATTAGCTCAATTTTTGCTCGAGATGGCAGCATAGGTAAACACAGCTAGCCTCCTTGCAAAACCACATAAAAATTACAACTAAATTACAGAAGAGCCATTATTCAAAACCACCAGACAGAATTGAATGGAAGTCCTATAACTACAAAATTAAAGAAGAAACCACATCAAAACTGGAAGGAGGGGTAGAGATGTGAAATAAGCTGGCCCCACACCCACATGTGGTAGATAAAAATTGGGAGAGATATTTGGAGAGTGAGGGGTCCCAGCCCCACACAAGTTCCTCCCAGCCAGGCTTCCGGAAGTGCCAGGAAGAGAAGTCCCTATAACTTCTGCCTGTAAAAACCAGTGGGTATTAAGGTTGTTGAAGACAAACTGCTCAAGTCCCAGGCAGTACCTCTTAAAGAGCCCAAGCACAGATTTACTCGGTCTCACTCCCTCTCAGGTCTAGCATGGGAGCAGCAGATTGAAAGACACTCGAGGCATATGGGGAAGACCTGAAGTGTCTGGCATCAGGGCAAGAGTTGGGGGGCAGCTTTTCCCCAGACAGAAGTGCTGGCAGAGGCCTTTTTTCCTTTTCTGAGCCCTCCCCACCACTGAGCAGCAGAGCCAGCAGACAGGCAACATATCTGAGACTCCATCAACCTGGCTGGCATTCTTTGTCCTACCCTGGTGATTCACTAAGGATCTGCCTCACCCAAATTTGGGTGCAACCAAGCTGTTTCTAGTGGCTTTTCCATACAAATGGCTTGCCTTGGACCATGCTACTGATTTTTCTAAATGATCTCAGACAAGCAGCATCTGGCCTCACTATCCCCCGTGCCTATTACTAAGTGGTCTCAGAGCTAGTACTAACAGCATCCAGCCTTGGTTCACAGCTTTGATTCGCTTGTGCACCTCCAAGCCTAGCATAAGTAGCAGCCAACTGCAGGTTACTTTGTAGCTTATGTTAGGTATCCCTGAATAGAACGTAGTGGCTGACCTTGGCCTGCACCTCTCAAGAGGCCCCAGAGCCTGTGCACCCAGTGGACAACTACAGACCACATTACAGCACCATCCTCTAACCACCTCCACAAGCAATACACTCAAGGGGCAGACAACAGGTACCAGACCCCTGCTGGAGTAAATCTTGCCTTGTGTAGTGGGCCCTGACACAGCTGATTCTCCATGGTGGTTAGAGGTTGCTGGTTAATGGTCACAGCCAGCCCTTGCAGCTGATTGGCCTGGGCAAATCCCTCCCATTGTCCCTCCAACAGCAATCAAGACTCAACTACAAGAGGAGGGTACACACACTCCATGTGGTGGGCACACCTAGACTACTCAGCTTCGGTGATAGGGAAGGATATGCCACTGGAACTTATAAGACACTTATTACATTAAGCTACTCTTCCAAACCAGGAAGTCATAGCAGCTCTGCCTAATATACAGAAGCAAACACAGGGAGGCTGCCAAAATGACGAGACAAAGAAATGTGGCCCAAATGAAAGAACAGAACAAAACTCCAAAAAAATAACTAAATAAAATGGAGACAAGCAATCTGCTAGATGCAGAGTTCAAAACACTGGTTATAAGGCTGTTCAGTAAACTTAATGAGAAATTAAATACCATAAGAAAGGGCATAAAACCATAAAAAAGAACCAGTCAGAACGGAAGGATACACCAACCAAAATGAAGAACAACTTACATGTAATCAACAGAAGAGTGGATGAAGCCTAGAGTCAAATCAAGATGTAGAATATAAGAAAGCAAAAAAGCACCCAATCAGAACAAGAATAAAAAAGAATTAAAAAATGAAGATAGTGTAAGAAGCTTCTGAGAAAACTCAAGCATACCAACATTCACATCATGGGTTTCTAGAAAAAGATGAGAGAGAACAAGAAATTGAAAACCTATTGGAAAAAATGGTGACAGAAAACTTCCCTTAACTTGGTGAAAGAAATAGACATACAAGTCCAGGAAGCACAGAAATTCCTAAACAAGATGGACACAAATAGGCGCATACCAAGACACGTAATATAATTAAAATGTCAGAGTTTAAAGGCAAAGAGAGAATCTTAAAAGCATCAAGAGTAAAGCAGTTAGTTCCCTATCAGGAAGCTCCCATAAAACTGTCAGCTGATTTCTCAGGCTAGAAGGGATTGGCAAGAAATATTCAAAGTGATGGAAGCAAGTACCTACAACCAAGATTACTCTACTCAGCAAAACTATTATTTAGAATTGAAGGACAGATAAAGAGTTTCCCAGACAAGCAAAAGCTAAAGGAGTTCACCATCACTAAACCAGCATAATGTGTCTTCTTTAAGAAGAAAAAGAAGATAAAAAATATGATGGAGGTGTAGACAGACACACTGTGCCTCCTCGCACAACCAAAATAAGGACAGCAAAAATTTAGAAACAAAAAACAACCAGTACTGACAGAAAATTGAACTGTATGGAAGTCCGACAACCAAGGAGTTAAAATAGACACATTTTTCCAGACCTGTAGGAGGGGCAGAGTCGGGAGGGTGGAGAGGGTTCATGGCAGGAAAAAACAGTGGCCTGTGGACCCCCGGCACTCAGGCAGCAGCTGGCAGACCCCAGGCATGGGGAAGCAGCAGGTGAATAGAGCGAGGCGGCAGATTGTGGACGGGTGTACGCAAGGCAGCTGGCAGATCGGATGGCCCCACATTCGCTCACAGATAAACCAGGCGAAACTGGGGAGTGAGACAGACCCCATGAGACAAACCCAGGGTCCCAGCATGAGGAAATAAAGCCTCAAAACACCAACTGAAAACACCTGTGGGGGTTCAGGTGCCAGGAGAGACTCCCAGCTTCACAGGAGAGTTCATTGGGGAGACTCACAGGGTGCTAGAATGTACACAAACCCACCCACCCAGGAATCATCACCAGAAGGGCCCAGTTTGCATGGGGGAAGCGGCGGAAGGGACTGAAATCCAGCAGAGAGCAGAGCAAGCTCCATTGTTCCCTCTTGGACCCCTTCTCCACAAACAGCCTCACAACACAGTAACATGGGTTGCCCCGCCCTGGTGAACACCTAAGGCTCTGTCCCGCACTGTGTAACAGGTGTGACCAAACCAAAAAAAAAAAAAAAAAAAAGTGGCCCAAATGAAAGAACAAATCAAAGCTCCAGAACAAATATAACTGAGTGATAAAGAGATAGCCAACCTATCAGATGCACAGTTCAAAGCACTGGTCATCAGGATGCTCACAGAATTGGTTGAATTTGGTCACACAGTATATGAACAAATGAAGGCTACAATAAGAGAAATAATGGAAAATGCACAGGGAACCAATAGTGATGGGAGGAAAACTGGGATTCAAATCAATGGAGTGGACCAGAAGGAAGAAAGAAACAACCAAACAGAAAAGAAGGAAGAAACAAGAAGTAAAACAAAAAATGAGGAGAGACTGAGGAACCTCCAGGACATCTTTAAACATCCCAACATCTGAATTATAGGGGTACCAGAAGGGGAAGAAGAAGAACAACAAGTGGAAAAGTTACTTGAACAAATAATAAAGGAGAACTTCCCCAATCTGGCAAAGGAAATAGACTACCAGGAGGTCCAGGAAGCTCAGAGAGTCCCAAAGAAGGTGGACCCAAGGAGGAACACACCAAGGCACATCATAACTACATTAGCCAAGATGAAAATGAAGGAGAGAATTCTAGAAGCAGCAAGGGATAAGGGGACAGTCACCTACAAAGGAGTTCCCATCAGACTGTCAGCTGATTTCTCAAAAGAGACCTTCCAGGCAAGAAGGGGCTGGAAAGAAGTATTCCAAGTCATGAAAGTCAAGGGCCTACATCCAAGATTGCTCTATCCAGCAAAGGTGTCATTTAGAATGGAAGGGCGGATAAAGTGTTTCTCAGATAAGGTCAAGTTCAAGGAGTTCATCATCACCAAGCCCTTATTATAAAAAATATTAAAGGGACTTACCTAAGAAAAAGAAGATTAAAAACATGTATAGTAAAATGACAGCAAACTCACAATTATCAACAACCACACCTAAAACAAAAGCAAACTAAGCAAACAGCTAGAACAGGAACAGAAACACAGAAATAGAGATCACATGGAGGGTTAGCAACAGGCGAGTGGGAGAGAGAGAGAGAGTGGGGAAAAGGTACAGAGAATAAGTAACACAGATGGTGGATAGAAAATAGACAGGGGGAGGGCAAAAATAGTATGGGAAATGTAGAAGCTAAAGAACTTATAAGTATGACACATGGACATGAACTAAAGGGGGAGAATGTGGGTGGGAAAGGGTCTGCAGGGTGGACGGGAATGAAGGGGGGAATGGGACAACTGTAATAGCATAATCAATAAAATATATTTTAAAAAAGTAAAAAAAAATGAACAATAAAATGGCAATAAATACATATCTATCAATAATGGAATGTAAAAAACAAAATAAATGAATGAGTGGAACAGAAACAGAATCATAGATACAGAGAATGTTTTGATAGTTGCCAGATGGGAAAGGGTCAGAGGGATGAGAAAAAAGGTGAAGAAATTAAGAAGACAAATTGGTTGTTACAGAATAGTCATGAGGATATAAAGTACAGCATAGGGAATAGAGTACCCAAAAAGCATACATTCATGACCCATTACATGGACACTGGTGTGAGGATTGCCTGTGGGAGTGAGGTGTCTTGGTGCTGGGGGAAGGGGCAAATAGGAAAAATTGGGACAACTGTAACAGCCTAAACAATATAATGTAACTTAAACTTAAAAAGTAATAAGTAGTTAGCTCTGCTCTTTCCTGGAATTGTACATTGTAGACAGACCTTACATTATCATGATAATATTTAATATCTAGTATCACATAATCAAGACTAAAGAATTCTCACCTACTTTCCTCCTCGGTTCTTCCAAGTACCATGATGATTAATTGTGGGGACATCAGGGCCATTGCAAGTTCTACCAAGAAAGATGTTCCCTATTCTCTAGCTGCCGTCTAAGGTGAATACAACATATCTCAAAATGGTGTTATTTTCTTTGCAGGCATTCGCCTGATAAACCCTGAGCGGGACACTCCTTCAGTCTGCTGATACTGGGGCAAACTGACTGGCAACACAGCCTCAACTCCTGCCCATCACCCACAAAGCAGAATCCTGAGGTGGGGACCTCACACACAAAGCAGAAGCACCCAGACACCATCCTGTGCAATTGAGCACCACACATCCAGCACAGACCATTGCCAGCTAACTTGGAGATCAAATAGCAAATTCAGATGCAGGAGGCCTGCAGCCACATTCAGAGGTGTTGCTTTCCTCATAAGGGACAGAGGAAATTTGGAGTCTCCATTTCTCCTACCCCAGTCCTCATCTTCAGGAACCTTCCTAAACTCTGTGTTAAATTCTGTTTGCTACTTGGCAGTGAAACGTTTTAGTTTTTTATTTTTTCCCCACTAAGTGTTCATTTTTGGTGTCCATAACCGTTTGTTGTTGTTAACACATCTATATACTAAAGGCTGCCCACCGGAATACTGTGGTTCTCCAGGCCTGAAGGCTTTTGTTGGCCATGAGAACATGTTCATCTTCCACACGGGGCAAGCCTGAAATGCCAAAGTATTAATACTTAACAAAATGTACCCATGACCAGCAATGGACAAGGTATTAGCAATATATACCTTAAATCCTATCCCTTGGGTAATTTCAACAAGGGGATGGAGCTCCCATTGCCCAGTGGTCATTGGCTCCCTCATGCACCCTGTGTTCATCTCTCCCTCTTCTGTGCCTCATGCCCTACTCTTTTACTGGTGCTTTCTCAAACTTGGCTTCACTCACCTTCAAAGCCTTACCTCAGGATCTTATTGACAACAGGTGACAAAACGTTAAAAGTATATTCTAAGAATAATTAATAACCTTTAGGCATTACGATGTCTAATTCCAAATACAAGAAAGGAAAACCATTTGGGTTCTTCAGAAGAACACAATTTACTTTGTGAGACTGATAATATATATTCTATAATCTTCATTTGGGAAGACTTTCAGGAAAAATAAGTAGGTATTTTCTCTACAGCTACATGAATAAAACAATTTCATTGGTATTGGAGAAAAAGTTCTATCCCAAAGGTGAATCCCAGTCTCCACTTCCAGAGGCAGGAAATTGCTGCAACTTATAACTAACGGTCCTGCAGCATCATACTTTCCTTTGAACACTGCTGTCTTTGGTGTGTTTGCAGACGGGAATTCAAACTTAGCCATGTTTATTCAGCTAGCATCTTGCTGAGTCTAGTGTGTTTAAGAAATATTTGTTTATCTCAAATTCAATTGGAATGCCTGCTCTAGAAAGTCTTCAGTTATGATTTTGCCACCCTACCCAGTGCGACTCTGAGATCCTTACGTGAAATAACAGCTGAATTTTTTCAATTAATTTTGAAGCCAGGTTAATAATTAATGAATGAATAGATTTCAGATCAGATTGCATTAAAATCAAATATAAAGATTAATAATCCAATTGAACACAGCAGTGATTTGTGATACAATGTACATAAAGGTTGTGTATAGTTTCAAAAATTAGATTCTGGAGGTTTTACCTCCAGATGGTTTTACCACCAGACCTTATTTTAGTTGAATTAGTTCACTAGTAGAATTAAATCAGTGATTTCAATAAATGGAAATGCTCTGATGAGTTTTGTATAAGTACAATTAATGCACATGTGTAAATTATATTACATATATTATTGCTTTACTTATGAAACCGAAATTAATAATGTTATTAATTCATAAATATGATATATACATATAAAATCACTAGTCTTAGTCTACTTTGGGGAAGATACCTTATGACATCTTGAATATATTGTAAGTATTAATGATAATGAGGTTTTTGGTTTATAGGGTATTTATAGTATATAACACAACCATGTTCTATGAAACCATAAATGTATTTTACCTAATTATATCTGTTTTTCTGTAGCTACTCTACCATAAACACATACTTTTTTATTTATACCCAAACTTTCACTACATTTGTATATTTTAACCTCATTCCTTTCCCTGGCTTACTAATTTTATCAGGTAGAAGAATGCTTGATTGTATTGCTACAATTTGTTGATTCGTAACTATGGTTATAATCTGGAATATTTTATTTCACTTGCCATTACAAATATCATTAATGTTAATAAGTATTTTTACGAATACACAAAAGTTACAGGTATTATGTTTGTATGAAAGCAAAAGAGCTATCTAGGTACAAGTCTATTTCAGCCCTTTAAAAAGGCTCGTCATCTCAAACATTGTCAATAGTGTATTCAAAGAATATACACCTTTAAGGAAATAAGTATAAAGGAGAGGATATTATTCCTTGAAAAATATAAATCAGGATCAAATTAGAGTGAATTCACAGGAAATGCATCAACACTGTAAGACTATTAAATTGGAATGTATTTTAATTGGAATTCTGTTATGAATAGAATAGACTTTCTGATGGAAAAGTGTCATTAATAAGTGGCAAACTCCAGGAAGGATAAGAAATATTGATATTGAAGTGAAAATATTTTATGTAAAAAGATACCTCTTTGGTAGGAAGTAAGAAAGGGGTATTACACACTGTGGAGACATTTGAGGCTGTGCTGTTGAAAAAGACGTTAAAAGTAAATGTCCCTCCCTCTTCCTTGGCTTCCCCACCACTGCATGCATAGGTGTTGTGCAGCTCTCATCATCATTAATGTTTGCTCTGGAGAAGGGCCCTGGCACTGGCCTGGGCGCCTCGGGGCCGGGGGGCCGGGAGGGCAGCACTGCAGCAGTCATCTCTGTGTCCCTGTCCTGGGAGCACGGGCTGGGCTCAGGCTTTCTTGACTGCTGAGAGCAGGGTTGCAGTTATTTTTCCCAGGACTTTTAAAATTCATGCTTTCATAATGCTCCATGTGCACTCTAATCTTAGAATATCACAAAACAGATGTGCACTGTTATCCTATTAGCAAGAGAAAAACCTCACTGAAATTAATTTTGAAAAGAAAATGACAATTCTGTATTTGCAAACTATAATGTACTAACTCACTGAAAACGGTGTCTTAAAGTCTGTTTTTTTTCCTTTTAAATTCACTCTAACACACAAAATTGCTTCCTCCTATGTTGTTTTCTTTTCATCCCTTTGAGTTGTATTCAGTGGCACAAATGAGGAAAAGGTGGGAAGACGAAAATGTACTCCCATATACTGAGCCAAATCCTGTGATTTGTACAACAGTATAACACTAAGTAAGTGTATGTGGTTTCCCCTTTGTATTGTCCTGTCTAAATAGGCCAGAAGCCTACGAACAATTTTGCTTGGTTCCTTCTAGAAGGACCTTATTATTTACTAAGCAAACAAACAAACAAATAAAACCCTACATTCTTGTTTTTGTTCCCTATTACTTTCATTTTCTTAATTGTCACTGTCAAGAATTTTTAATTTTATATTTTATTATTTATTTGAAAACATGCAAGTAAAGCCTTTATTTTAATGACCGTAGTCTTCTCGAAATCCGGCTCTCCTTTAAGAGGAGGAAATAGATTTGTTTACATTATGTTTGATTTCTTGACTTCTTTTAAAGTCATAGAATGAAATGAATAAGAATTAATAATGGTTTTAATTATTATTCCATCTTCTATTGTCAAGATAATGTAATCAAAGGGCCAGTGTGGAAAGTTGATGTGTCCCATAGACTTTTTGTATGCTCTGATGGGTTAATGAGAAAACCACAACCCTAGAATGGCTTGAAACACATGATACCAAACCTAGATTTGATACTCGATCTAATTGATGTTTTAACCTCACCAAGAAACATTATCTGAACCAATCTAGAATTTTCTGGTCAGCACCAATGATGTAATCTGTCACTTGAGTCCTCCCCATCTACCCCTACTTCCCCCCGCCAAAGAAAAAAGAGGAAATCTGCAAGATAAAAACCCTTGCCATTTTTTTCCTGCCAAAGATGTCCTGTTCTAAAAATAATCCTTTATTATTGTACTTTTGTTAACAACTCCCTTGTTCCACCGGATTCCTATAAAACCTTTCATTTTGTACAACCCCTCAGCACTTCCTTCTTGTTCGATGGAATGCTTGCTGCCTGATTCATGCATCCCTTAATAAAGCCAATTAGATCTTCAAATGTCTTTCATTGAATCTTGTTCTTTAACAGATTCCATTTGGACTTCTCATTGGATAATTTAGCACTGGTGACTTAATAGGAAAAAGTAGTTTCTAGATTTTGATCGAATTTCCCATTCTCAGTACTTAAAGCCACATCAACCATTCCATTAGTAAAAGGGGGAATTATACTTTAGAACATAAAGGATTCTTTCTGCCATGTGTTTTGTAAGTGTAAATTGTTGACATGCAGAGAGAAGAGATGCCACATTGCAGATTATTCTTGTTGGATGAAGCACTACTGAAGTATCACTTTCTAACAATTAAGAAATTAGTACTAACAATTATGTGTCATTTCTTCTCTAGAGCTCACAGCATGATTAGTTTATGCCTAATTAAGGGCCTAAATCAGCAAAGAATGCCTGGCTTCAGCCGGAGGGGGAATTCCTGTAGGCTACTTTCTCAGCTTTCTCTACTTAAATTAGAATGTAATTCAATTTTATGTGATGATCTAAGGTCTCTTTCACTATTTCAAACAAATCTTTGATTTCCATCTCCTATCTTTTTTCTGTGCTGTCCTTTTTTAGTGTGTTAAAGTAAAAAAGAGAGAGAAAAGAGAAAGACAACATAAAGTAAAGGAAATATTCCATTAGGTTTGTATAGTCTTTCTTTTCTTTTGCAACAGGCTATCACCTCTCAATACAGTCGTGAGCTGCACAATGATATTTCATTTGAGGGATCCCATGTAGGATGGTGGTGTCTAGGTGTATAGTAGGCTATACCATCTGGCTTTGTGTAAGTACACTCTACGATGTGCACACAAAGACAAATTTGCCTTTCTCTGAACATGTTTCTCAGAATGTATCCCTGTTGTTAAGAGGTGCGTGACTGTAATTTCAAAACTCTCAGAAAATCTTTTAGAGCTAAAATCTGCAGCTGAGAACCAGAAGCCACAGTCTTTCACCCAATAATAAAAAGAAACATATATTTTTATATATTTAATGTGTTTTATTGATTCTGTAACTAGATAAAGGCTTTTTCATACACCGTATTTAAATATAGCAATATAAGGAAATTATTGTACATAAGATCACCAAAAATATAAAGAAAAGTTAATAAATTATATATATATGCACACTACATAAATGTGTATGTATGAGTGCATATGGATACACATATATACATGACTATTTTTATATATAAATACACATTGTATTATACATGTTAATACAGCATTTGCACATCCACATATGGAATTCATAATGCTTTATATTCTTACATGCATTATATTATAATATTATCTCTATTTTACAGCCAAGGGAACTGGAAACTGCAGCATAGAGTGTTTATTAACTTTCACGCAGTCCGACAGCCAGTGAAATGGCTGAGGCACAAAGGAAGGAAAACAGGACATACTAATATAAAGTAAAGGTCAAAAGAGTGCAAATAAAATTCCTAATTTAACGTTGCCTTTATGATTAGTTACACCATTTCAAAACTAATTTAACCCTTAAGGAACTCCTTACTAAAAAATATAAAACAAATGGCTCTTACAGTTTATCAAAACTAAGAAAAAGGTTTTTAATGAAATTTTATTTTTCTTTTGACATTCCTTTGCGTGACGAATTTAGAAAATATGAACAAATGGAAGCTGTTTTCTCTAAAAGAGAGAAATAAAAAAAATCTTATGATATCAATATAGTAAAAGAAAGAAACCAAGAAACCTCAATCTGGTGGACATATAAACAGCAATGCCTATACATTAAAAACTACCTACATGAAATTTTCCATGTTTAACTAAAACTAGTTTTATCTTCCTCCAATTTCCAGAATAGAAATCAACAACTTCTAAGGAACAAAAACAAAAGAAAACTAGAACAGCAAACCAAAAAGAAGCAAATTATATTTTCTTAATTAGAAAGCAAACAGAAGAGGAAAAGTGTCTTTTATATACCACATATTAATCCAGGAGTCTGCTTTTCACTTGAATCTATTTATTTGTTTTGCTGGAGTATGTCTGGGTTAAATGCACCCGCAGCCCTTGCATAACTAAGCAGGAAACACTTTGTTTCTTTAATTTTGCTTAGTATTTCAAATATATTTGTTATTGAGGAAATATAGTTAGAAATAGTTTCAGTATTTTTAAATTGATGTGCTAAAGCAAAACATGTATCTGTACATGTATATGCACATGTATTTATGTGCAAGTATTTACACACACAGGCACACACACATAGCCAGGTTTTGTCATGGACAATGCTTTGATCTTGGGACTCCTAATGAGCCAAATAGTTCACAGTACAAAACATACCCATATAAAATCACTAACAAATATTCAAATAATTAGAATCACAAGTCAGAATGGATCTAAGAAAATCAAGAATTTGACCTGAAACAACTTGTATACTGTTATATTTTATTTATACCCCTTGAAGAGGGGTTTTACCTGGAGAACATAAAGTCTGGATTAGTTTTTATAGGCAACACCACCATACTTACCGAAAATACAAGCAGAAACAGCTTATTGCAACATATATTTTATCAGCTTCAAACTATTTCCTGCCAAGAAAGAAATAGGTTCTTTTTACCAACTCCATATATGTAATATATCAACATAATAGAATATTTATTCTATTATCATTTTTTAAAATTTGATAATAATACTCATGAAAATGCTGATTTCCTGGTATTTATTTTAAAGGAGTTATAGGGCAATTTCCCATTTATATTGATAACCATAAAATAAATGGATTCTTATATCTGATAAACAGACTTAAAAATATCATATACCAGCTTATTTCATACTTATTTACAAGTTATACAGTTAGAAAATATTTCTACAGTGTTTTGCTGTTTTTATATCTTCAGAAAAATCCTATTTTGTAAATCAGCTCAACAAAGCTTATCTTTGTTCTCCACAAGAACTGTAATTGTAAACTCCTTTTTTCCCCTTCACAATACCTGTATTTCTATCAAGTTTTTAAAAGAGGGGTAGAGGTGGGGGAACAATGGCTTATTTATTTTTCCCAAAGCCTTTCACCTATTATAAAGTCCCATAGAATTGACCCTGAGGATTAAGTTATAGCAAAATTCTAATGGACTTATTTTGTTTTTTAAATCAGAAGTTTTGCTATGCAAATGATTGCTAAAACTATTATATGTTCTTTAACTGATATATGTACTTTGGGTCACAATGCTATGGAAAAAAAGAAAGGCTAGAAGGAAAGAAGAAAAACACTTTTACTGAGAATATGGGATTAAAATGCACTGTAAGTAACTACTTCTGTTGGCATTTTTAATGTTATTTTTGTCCTTTTCTCAATCTGAAAGTAGTTGATAATGAGGCATTGAGCACGTTAAGGCATCCAAATAGAAGGCCTTTCAATGACAAGTTTCTACTACATGGTAGTATTCAATATTCATTTGATTTAAGAGCATTTCTAGTGAACATAACCACTTTATAATGGCTGAATCAATGATTTATGTTGGACCAAAATGTTCATCAATTAATAATAAAGAATACTGTCTGTTCTTTCAGAAACAAAGTGAACAAGTAAACACATACACACAAATGTAAACCATCAAAATCTGGTCCTTCTTGTCTCTTTCTGACAGTGGGGAACTTCTCACATATTAAAGAGAAATATTAATTCTTAATGAGGAGAATAATATGTTTGTGAAATATAAAAATAAGGGAAATAGTCTCTGGCCTGAGCTACTTATCTGAGTATGCTATTAAAAAAATGGTTGCCTCTTCAAATATTATTCTAAGTAACATTATAGTTGTCCAAATAAATGGATAATCACTTGTCTCAAACTGCTTGTTAATAATTTATAGAACAGCAAATGTAACAAAGTTTTCCATAGTCACAGCCAATTGTTAGAATTTAAGAAAAATATTTGGGTAGATTTTTTTTTATTTTATAAAGTATATATCTTTAGGGAAATAATGACTTGGAAACCCTAGATAAAATAGGAAATTGCATGAAATGTACATTAATGTAATTTAATTATCTAACCATAAATAAACAACTTCTATAAAGTGAGTTGTGACTGCTTTTAGGGCCATGTTCTAGGACCCAGAGCTAGGCATATGTCCAATAAGAGAGCATAAAAATAACACAAGCATTTCCCTATCTGACTTTGGTCCTCAGGGTGGAAGAAATTGAACTGAATACAGGTAAAATGACCTATACTTGAGTTATAAATTGAAATTCTGTGAGATAAGGAAGCTTTTTTTTTTTTTTTTTTTACATTTGTTGCTTTCCCTGTATCTAGCACAGTGTCTAGCACATGTTCTAAAGACCAAGAGGTCTCTATGGTCAATTATAAGGCCCTGAATTAAGAACATCTCCCAGAGCACAATAGAATGTGTGCAGTGGGAGTTCCAACCTTGACATAAAGGAGACTTGAGAGGAGCATCTCACAGAGGGTCTCAGAGCCTCACTCAATATCTCTTTACTCTGGAGTGTAGCAGTTAGCAATGTCAAACCAATAATACAATTTGATGTCTCCTGTTCAGACATGGCTGGATATGTGTGTAGGTAAGGCAAATAAATGTGACCTTTTGAATCATGGGGTCGAACAAGAATTCCCAATAAATATGTGTCTTTTTATGGAAAGTCCTGAGGTATTGCTAATGGTGTAAGTAATTCCACCCAAGAGGAAATATTAAACTTTGTATCTTTGGGCAATTCACTTGTCTCAACCTCAGTTTCTCATCAGTAAAATGCACGAGTATGGAGCTTGTTGATAGCATTGTGAGAATTCAATGCATTAATAAACTTAACATCACATTTGCAAATAATGACTACCATAAATTAAGTGTTAGGTATCTATCAGCTAAAGTTTGAGACTTGAGACTTGAACTCTAGAGATCACTCAAGAGTGTGCAAATAGGTTTAAGATTCCAAGGTTTAAAGCTCAATGACAATTGGTGAAGCTATGAGAATAAATGGGTTATGTAAGAAAAACAGCACAGTGAGAGAAGCACACAAGTCTAAACTCTGAGATACATACAGCTTTATTAAGGGTTAAGAATGCTGTGTGGAGAAGTAAGTGGGTGGTAATGTACAGAATACTGACAATGAAGTTGAATAAAATCTAAATTCAAATTTTAGCTCTTATTTTCTACCATAGACTTGACCTGTTATTTATTATCTCTGATCCTCACTTTTCTAAGCTAGAAACTGGGAATAATATCAAAATGCCAGGCTTATTATGAAGATAAAAATACATTAAATATTTAATGCATGTAACAAAAATATCAATTATTAATATGTGGTAGTTATTATATTCAGTTAGTAGACAAAGAAAGGGCCAAACAGATTTTAAAAAGAAAAGGAGGAAGGGAGGGAGAGAGGGAGGAAGAAGAAGAAAAAGAAAACAGGTGAGAGAAGAGAAGGAATGAAGAAAAGGCAGAAGGAAAGAAGGAAAAAACTCAAAAGAATAAAGAGAAAAAGCAAAAAGGAAATAAAAGTAAAGAAAAAAGATACATTGATGGAAATTTTTAATTGTGAGGTAAACATGGCAGAGTGTTCGAAAATGGGGTCAATACTGCTGGGGTGGTGGGGGTGAGGGTGGAGCAGAGGGCCCTAAAGAAAATGTTACTACACCGACTTTTGTTCCCTCTGTTATTTTCACCCTTACTTAAAAAATGTGTTTTCAAAGAAAGTAAAAAGATTGCATGGAATATCAGAACCCAGACATTAAAATTACTATTTTCTACATAATTTTCCATATTTTTTATGGCTTCATATGATACACATTTCATGTGTACTTTTTTCATTAGTAATATGATTGATATATTTTTATAAGTAATTCTAAATAATTGCATAGGATGTGTCATGCTTTCTAAACTAAGCTCTTATTGTTAAATAATTAGGTTTTTTTCTCCCTTACTTTACCACTGAAAACAAAATTGCAATGAGAAGTCTGATACATAAATTATGTCCACAGAATATACTTTTAGAAATGAAATATTTGTATCAAAGCATTTAAGAAGTAATTGTAAAGCATAAGCAGTCATTAAAATTGAATGAATTTAAAGTGAAAAGTAAGGAAAATTAATACATCAAGTAAAATGTCATTATACAAAATATTATAAATTAGGGGGGAAAACTTCTCCATGAACACAATGATGAAAGAATGATTATCTCACTTTCTTCAATAGAATTTCAGGACAGCAAGGAAACAGGCAGCATAAAGTTGTTGGTCAATTTTGTTTCTAATTGTTTTACCATATTCCTTTTGGGCATAAGTGGAGAAGAAAAAAGTGTAATTGGCTCCAGATGGTGATGCCTGTATCTCCCTTGCTTTACTTTGCTGTGAAGTCTGGCTTGGGAGCCAAGTGATAGAACTTGAATCGTGAAGGGTAGAAGAAGAAATGTGGCAGGTGGGCAAACAAGAGGAGAATCAAAAAAAAGGTGGGGGCAGGAAAGTCGTCAGTGAGAGATAATGGGAGTTGCCTGCTCTCATTGAGTCGCACCTGCTCAGAAGTGGAAGAGGAGCACTATGGCAGCTAAGAGCTCCATCGCTGCAGGTTCTGACAGGAGCGACTCAAAAGGTTAGGTAAGCCCCCTCCCCTACACACTTTGTTCCGTCTTGATTAGAGAAAAGTATATTTATCTGTTTGAGAAGTCTTTTTAGAAAATTTGGAATCCCTTTGAGATATCGGCACTCTAGTTTCCCGGAGACAAATAGCTTCTTTGCTGGCTACTAAAAATGTTCTTTAAAATAAATGCAACTTTAGGTTCAATGAACTTCACAATTTTTTTCTAAATTTTATTCACAGATAGTTTAATTCTAAATGTTATATGAAGCTAAAATTGGAGTGCAATAAGCATGTAATATTTGTTGTCCAATAGGGAAAGCGCGAGATGGTGGCTGCTCTGGCACTTTGGTCTCAGCATGATGACGAGGACGAGAATGGACAGAGCCCCAGTCAACCCATCAGGACATATAGCGGGAATGAAAAAACAAACAAACAAAAAGAATAAAAACCTTTGTCATTGAAAGCTACTGCAGCAAAACCTAGGCTGGCCTGAATGATGCACAGCCCAAGAGAAAAACAAAAGGGAGAACCAGAATATTCACATAAGATGAAATATAAGCGAAATGTAGATGTACAGACAAAAGAGCTTTTCCCTTACCAGTAATAAAAAAGTTAAGTCAATAATTGTGTGTATGTATTATGCATATAATTTAAAATAGCTTTCAATACAAGGCTAGTAAAGATGACTAGTTAATGACATAACTTTCTAATACATAATCAAGAGCCTTAAAGTGATAATCAGAACTACCTTCAACTTTTGTACATTATTCTTCATAATGCTATTTATTACTGTGAGGAATAAAGCACACACACAAAGTCTTTGTTTCACTATTCCCAAGACTAGAACAATAAGAATTAAATATATTTTTGTATGTTCATCTTATGATTATCATATAGACATTAAAAGACAGGTTTGAAGATGAGAAGGTGAATTATAAACATCTATATACTTTATTATTATTTTTTGAGCCTCTGGTGTAAAGACCATGTATATTCTGTGGTGATGGTTTGTGACTTTGGGTGTTAGATATGAAGACAGAATTGGGCAATGCGAGATGGGAGAAGCAGCTTTGGAAAAGAACATCTACTGTAAAATGCTATGCAAAATGCTATGCCCTGTGGAATGGGACCCACTGTTGCAAAGCCATCCATCTTCAGTAATGTTATAAAAATTCTTAAGGAGAGTTTTCTGCATAAAAAGTTTATTGTACACAGATGCTCCTTAGATTTGGGATTTGGAGTATGATTTTGAAAATACTGAATTTGTGTCAGAATTTTAGGTACTCTGAAAAGTTAGCCAAGAGGTTAAGTGGAAGTAACTTAGGAAGAAAAATGACAGGAAGTGAAAATTTCTATATATTAACAGTAATATCTCTGGGTGGTGTGATTTAAGGGAATTATGTTTCTTCCTTATTCTCTATTATAATTTTCAAACATTCTAAAACTGTATTCTGCAGGCTGTATATACTAGTTTATAGTCAGAAAATGAATGTAATATTTTTAAAGATTTTATTTATTTATTTTTAGAGAGAGGAGAAGAAAGGGAGAGAGAGAGGGAGAGAAACATCATGTCAGAGAGATACATCCATCAGTTGCCTCTCACACACCCCCAGGTGGGGACCTGGCCAGCAATCCAGGCATATGCCCTGACAGGGAATCAAACCAGTGACCTTGAGGTTTGCAGGCTGAGACTCAATCCGCTGAGACTCAATCCACTGATCCACACAAACCAGGGCTGAATGTAACTTTTTAAAGCAAGTTTTTGGAGACAACTGTACTTGAACAACAATAAAAAAAAATCATCTCTATTAAGAAGTTCTTAGCATACTCCAGAAGTTTTTATTATATATATTAACCATTATGTTAAATAACTACAAATACTCACATCATAAATTCTTCTTTGGATTTAGTATTAGTAAAAAAGCTAGGCTTGTTTAATAAATTAGTTTTGTATTCTGGTAAAGAAATATCATCCTGTATCCTTCCTTTGGATACACACACACACACACACACACACACACACACACACACATATTTATTTACTGCCAAAAAAACTGAGAGCTATTTTATGTTTATTAGCAGCAAATCCTTTTTTCCTGGGTTTTCTGTTCATCTCTTACTTAAGTCACATTTTAATATTATTTATTCTTATTTTCCTAGTTTTAGTGTACATTTATCATGTTGTAGGCTGCTTCCACTTATTTGGAAAGTGTCTTGCCAAGCTCCTCTTCACAGAGTAGTAACTAAGAATACAGCTCTACACACCTCCATGTCTACGTATGCATTGTTTTCTCTGCCGACAGTCTACTTTTCATGATGGCAGGACTGGTGAAATCCTTCTGACTCTGCATAGTTCAAATTGATTATCAGCTCTAGTGGGTCCAACAATAGTTTGTATATTACTTCCACAAAATTTGTTACATTAAATTGCAATTACTATTATTATTATTATTATTATTATTATTACTATTTGACCAGGCTTTGAGTTTCTTGATGACTATAGTTAGTGTATTTATTCATTTCCTCAGCATCACTGCATACCACCACAAAGTAGATGCTCAATAAGTGCTTAAATAAATAATGTTAAAATAATGAACTCAATCAATAACTCAAACAATTGCATTCAACATCTATTTCAGGAATTTATTTGCAATTTTTGGAATTACAGATAGTTATCAAAGCTATGTTGCCTTTTTTTAAAATCTGGTTTTATTTATGTGATTTGATAGCCATTTTCTGGTCCATTTATTATTTATCCACTTTCCAAGGGTTTAATAATATGTACTTTGTGCTTACTCTTGAGCTAGAAACGAGGGAATCAAAGGAGAATAACACAGGTGTGATCAGTGCTTCTCATGAAGTTTCACCAGAGCAGGAGAGGCAGATATTAAATAATGTATTGCAAATTTTCTTTTTATTTTTTACTCGTGACTATAAAAATGCCATCAGAAAATGTAGGATGCAGAAGGAGTTCACAATGGAGGGCTGCACGGGCAGTGGGAGATCAGTGTACGCAGATAACGAAGGTGGGAGGGTGGAGAGGTGGGAGGCTTCTAGGGCTGTGGGAGCATCCGTGTGAGTCCCTGAATCTCTTGAAGTTTTGAAATAAAGTGGTGGCCAAGTTATAAATAATACATTTTCACTCACCTGATTATGAAAACAAGTGAACCTGATGCTCAAACCGTATGGAAAGATTAGTTTCACAGTAGAATTCTCCACTGGACACCTACGAGAGAAGAGATGCTTTTCCATCTTTATGCACTTAATACCTTGCACAGTGCTGGGCACATAACAGACACACCAAAATTTATTGAAATAGTTAATCCATTATCAATGGGAAATTATTCCTTCTTTCTAGATAAAACTAGGAATTTTTAATTTTTTAAGGAAATGTTAACATGAAGTTATTTAATAAATCACTATGATGAGCAATTGGAAATGCCATTAAAAGCAAGAAAATGTGCAGACTAACTTGAAAGGAAACCTGTAGCCTTGAGTTCATGGTACATTATTTATAGTATCTGAGACATGGAAACAATCTAAATGTCCATTGATGGAAAATACATACATATGTGTGTAATAATATATATATGTGCATACATACATAATACTTATGTAATAATATACATATTATTAATCCATATATAATGGATTATTATTCAGCCATTAAAAGTGAAGAAATCTTATCATTTTACAACATGGATCGATATTGTTAAGTTAAATAGGTCAGAGAAAGACAAGTGCTACATGATCTCACTTATATATGGCATCTAAAAATTTTTTTAAGAACTCGGAAAAAAGAAAAGACTTGTGATTACTAGAGGCAGAGATGGGGAGATGGGAGATTGTAGGAAGATGGTTAAAAGGTACAAACTTCCAGTTATAAGATAAAGAAGTACAGTGGATGGAATGTACAACATGATGACTATAGCACTGCTGTATGATACACAGGAAAGCTGTTAAGAGAGTAAATCCTAAGAGTTCTCATCGCAAGGAGAATGGTTTCCTTTATTTTCTTTTTCCTTTCCTTTCCTTTCCTTTCCTTTCCTTTCCTTTCCTTTCCTTTCCTTTCCTTTCCTTTCCTTTCCTTTCCTTTTTCCTTTCCTTTCCTTTCCTTTCCTTTCCTTTCCTTTTTCTCTTCTCTTTTCTTTTTTTTTCTTTTTTACTGTCTATATGAGAAGATGGATGTTACCTGAACCTATTATGGGAATCATTTCACAATATATGTAAAATCAAACCATCATACTGCACACCTTAAACTTATACAGTGATGTATGTCAATTATTCTCAGTACAACTGGAAAAAATTCCAGAAACACAGTCATTAAAAAAACAAAAGGTCAAATACCTATTAATGACACATGAGAACAAAACTAAGTTTTTACATTACATGCATTTCTTTTCTAACATAGTTTCCCCCGCCACTTTTTATTGTATTTTTGGTAGTTAAAGTAACTTCTGAATACTTCCAAGTTCTGCCCTGGCTGGTGTGGCTCAGGGGATTGAGTGTTGGCCTACAAATCAAAGGGTCGCTGGTTTGATTCCCAGTCAGGGCACATGGCTGGGTTGCAGGCCAGGTCCCCAGTAAGGGGTGCAGGAGAGGTAACCACACATTGATGTTTCTCTCCCTCTCTCCATCTCTTCCCCTCTCTAAAACTAAATATATAACATCTTAATAAAATAAATACTTTCAAGTTCTTCTTATAAACTCCTAGTAGAATATGATTTACATTAAATCAAGTTTGTGACCACTGAGCTAGGAACATCTATATTTTATTACATTACAGCCTGATTATTTTAGATGCTTTCTATTTTCTCTCCAGTTCTAGAAATTGTATCTACAAGTGACTAAAAACACTCCTTCTCACAGAATTGTCAACCCATAAAAATTTGCTGAATGATTTATTGATCTTAGTTATATTTTATTTCTGCTACCACCACCCTGATCTTATGTAACTCAATTGATATATTTCAAATTTTAAATTTGTTTTGGCATAAAGGGTTTTTTCCCCCCACATCTTTCCACGAACCTATATAAGCCTATCAACAAGGCCAAATTTCAACAAACTTATTAATATGTACAAGATTAATCAAAATTAAAACATATTACTAGCCATTTAGATCTAAGTGAATTTGCATATTATGCCTATTTTTAAATGCATTAATTATCCAGCAGACCATAATAACTTCTTCAAAGTCCCTTCAGTCTATCAATACATATGCTTATATTAGAACTAATTTTGACAACAGAGTATTTATCCATTAGTCTGAAAGAGCTCAACTGCAGCTGTTACTCTCGAGTTGTAGAGTCCCATATTTTGGCACTTTTTAATAAGAAGGCTTTTGTCCTAAAATAAAGCAATAGCTTTTTTTTTGTTATTTAGAAAGGGAAATATTGGCAGAATTCTTCTATGAATAGTGTGAAGGTTTGCAATATGTTAACTAACAACACAACAAGCAATCTGCTTTCTGTGTCAATGGAGGAAAAAACTCTCCAGAAAAACAAAAGACCGATCCAATGGAAAATAATCCCTTAGGAGGTGAATTTTTACTGTAACTCAGTAAAAGATCAGATTTAATTGCAAGAAAAAAGAAAAAAAAACAAATGTAAACCTCAATACATACACAATTCTCACTTAGAAGTTTATGAATGAACAACTGCAAACAAATGGGGAAATACTCCTACCTTCATTAAAAGTTATTTGGTGTTATAGAAAATTGAGTTTGTACTAGCAGTCAAGCCATCTATCCTAAAACTTCTTTTGCAATTAACACTGATTAAACATTCTGCATCCCAATCAAGGAATTTGTTATCCAATGTTTTCTTCATGTACATGAGAATTTTTTAGAGAATTGGTCCTATCACCTCACAACATTTATTATTAATAATATAAGGATAATAAAATTAGCAACCACTTAGTAGCGGGGGAGAGCATTAGTACACCATAGCATTATTGGGAAATTAGTCATTCATTAAATGTCTCCATTACTACTCAAATAATTCCTCACATTTGCTAACCTTCTATTTATCCTCCAGAATGCATTCTGGGTGATTTTTTTCCAAGACACAAATACTATTCTGTCTCTTCCCTATTCAAAATCCATCACCTTATAATATCATCAGGACAAATTACCAAAATGTTTACCTCTTGCCTGCTTGCTTTTTCTTACTAAAATGTTCTCACTTTTCCCAGTCTTTACCTATTAACATGTCAGCCCAAACATCCCTTCCAGGGTGTCCAGCAGCTGGCACCTTTGAGTCCAGTTTCTTGCCAATATCACAAGGTACCTCTTCTTCATTATACCTCTCACATTTATCTTTGATTTTGCTTTTCCTCTCTACCTCCCTTACCAGATTCATGAGAGTAAGAATACAGTCTAGGTTGCTTAAGATTATATTCTGTTTCCTAGTAAAGTCTGTGGCATATAGTTATTGCTCATCAACCCATTTGAATGAGGATTGAACCAGAAATTGAAATCTCTGTTCTTAATGTCTACTTGACTTCTTAGTAGCAGTATGAACTTGGATTAGTGTGTGTGTTTTACCCTGAGGCCAGAGAAGGGGCATTTCTATAGACTCACAGATGCATGAATAATTTTACCTAAGTGGTACATTCCCCACATTCATTGGCCAGTCTAAAGGTCACAGATTTTCTTACCATAATTAGAATAAAGGGCTTTATTCAAATGTAGTAGACTCTAGTCAAATGAAGTCCATCAAAGCCAAATTTGGATCCATGGCAAGGCAAATATACCAGGAAGCCAAAGTCAATGAGTAACACAACCAAGAGAAAGCAGAATTGTTCTTGAAGAAACAAAGAAACAGGATAAGAGGAACAGAAATAAAAGAGCATGAAGCTGGGGGCGGGGAGAGAAAGAGAGGGAGGGAGAGACAAATAGAGTATGTGATTAGTGATCTTATAACTTTCCAATTTCCATAGTCCTACTCAATTTCCAGCTCCATTTCCCCCTATATTTTCTTGTGTCCTTAGAAAAACTTGCATTTTTGTCTGAACTAGACTCAGTTTCTCTTCATTTTAACTAACAAATCCTAAGACACTGAGTTTCTTAAACTAGTGGACTTGCATTGTCTCATTTGTAAAAGGGATTAATTATAGGTCTGCTGCCTATCTCATAATGATACTCAGAACAAAATGAAATAATGCATGTGAAAGCACATGCATTTGTACAGTTTTAATTGATTTCTTTATATAGCCATTCAATAAACATCAATTATATGCTAAATATGGGCCAGGTTTTGAGTTTGTTCAGAGTAAGTCTCTAATACCTTTGAGAAATTCATCATCTAATAAAAAGCACTAAACACAATTATTTAATATTGTAATTTGAAACTATCAAAAATATTTTACTTTCCACTTTTTCTGCAGCAAACTATCTAAAACATTTTTTGTCATTTACTCACTAGTCAGTCAAGGACAAAATATGAATTACTTCAGTAAAATCTATTTTTTCAATACTGTAAAATTTATTGTCATTGCTATTTAGAATTTTGTATGTAACTTAATGTAAATAAGTAGTTACTCAAAAAGATCAAATAAATCACTAATGCAAAGAGCTGGTTATAATTTTTTCCAATATAAAGCACATATTGGAAATATTATCTTTACACAGAAACAATATAGATTTAATCCTTCGGAAAAGATCATAGTCCTGTTCACTGTCTGAGTATTCTACTATAACACACAGTTTGAGATTCAATTCAGCGTTGCTAAAATTTTGCTACAAAGACCCTAGTATTCTGCAAGATTGTTAGAGAAATGATGTGAAAAATAGTTTTGAAGTAAACAAACAGCTAGGCTTCATTCTCTTCTTTCTCACTCCTATTTCCTGATGTATGTATCCCTGATATTGTATACAGAATATACAGAATATTTTGTATACAATACAGAATATTGTATCCCCTGAATAAATTTTGGAAAATTTTAGTCTAAAAGTCATCTTGTATTTTTTTTTTCATTCATTCTTCCTGCAATGGGGTGCCAGCAATAAGGAACAGTAGGTTAAACATTCTCCCAATCTTTCAAGCCCTGTTCTAGGCACTGGGACAGATATGTTGGCAAACAAAATGGTCATTGGTATTGCTTTGTTCCTCAAAAGGCAAAGAAATAAATAGTAAATGACAAATACAAATATATAATGACAAAATGTGATAAGCACTATGAATAGAAATGATAGAGGGCATCATGTGAGAACTTTTCTAAAAGGAGGAGCTGAAGTCTGTGTAAGAACAGACAAAGAGGAAAGTGCTGTCACAGGCAGTAACACTTAAACTGAGACCTGAAAAATAAGGTTTAACCACTGTCACAGATTACATTCTCTGGAAAATAGACTTTGAGATGGAGATTAGCCTGCAGAAAGTCAACAGCTGTACAAAGGAAGGGAGGTTGCTGGATTAGCAGAGTGAGAAATTGGGCTGACATTGTCTCAGTGAAAGCCTTTGCTACCCCCACAAAGACATCTGAATCTGTAGTGGACCTACGGAGTTTTCCACTACTGGGAGGGAGAGGGGAGATGAGTTAGATGGTTAGAGAAATTGCCTATTGGATTTAGTGACATGAAAGTCATTTAGATGTGCAGATGAGAAATGAAATGTAGGGCTGTTAAGTAGAGTCATTTGAGTTTAGAGAGGTTAGAGATCATGAAATAATGTCTATAGGTACTATTTTTCTCTAGAAGTGCTAACTGTACTTATAGAAGATAGATGTTGAAAAGATACAGAGCTGGAATATTTTGCCAAGTATAATAGAGGAAAATGAAGATAAAGACATATTTTACATATATTAAATGATAAACCATGGAATATAAGAATGATGAAGAGAGAATTAAAAGTAAGAGTAGCCTGAAAAATAGAAAGGAAGTAATTGTGTTACTTGATTAAAAGACTCAACAATGAGGTCTAAGACTTTAGTAATCGGGAACATGTGGTTGAAGGGCCACATATTTGGAAAGGTGATATTCTCACTTGCTGAATATAATTCTGGTTCACGCCTGCAGTTCCAACATATGACTGGTGAAATCATTAATAATGTGTCCTCCCATTTTCAAAAATTTCCCAGTTAGAGTAAGTTATATGACTACTCTGTGAATATTTAAATACATGAACTTTAAGGTAGAGTATATTCTGGTGTTGACAATCCACTGAATGAGACCATGGAGACGTGCTGATAATGTGGTTTAGAGCAAAGAGTGATTGGCAATGAGATGGCAAAGAACGCAAGCCAATATCATTTCTGTGATCACTGAGGCACCAGGAATGATGGACAAAGGAAGTTGCTCATACTTAAATGAATAAGAACATTTTATAGCTGAAAAAATTTGGTTTAGATTTTTTTTGTAAGAGGGCAATGGAGATATATTCTCTGGGGGCTATCTGCCTAAACCTCAATCTTCCAAATAAATTTCTAGATGCTTTTTGTGGTACTCATTTATCTCTGTTATTTGGAAAGGTATATTATATCTTATATGACAGAATAATATAGAAAATATTTTTCAAACTTTTCCCATTATTAATTATCACCAGTAGTGATTGACTTCTTGAAATAGGATGAGCAAGTTTACTACTTATTATTCTTTTCCATTTAAATAATGGAATAATTTAGGATAACATAGAATAACTATGTAAAGATATGTTTAATATCAGGTAGCAAAGGACAGAGAAACAACTTGCCCAAGCAAAATAAAGACATTTACCACTTATCATTTGTTATATATATGCTGTTCAACATTTCCCTGCCCCTTTCAATAAGGTGGAGCTTTGGTGATCTTTTCTGTGTGCAAACATAATGTGTCATTTATGAGTCAAGGCATTTAAGAGAAAAAAAGATGAGGAGAAAACCTGCCCATTGAATTAAAAAAAAAAAAATGAAGAGAATGTGTGAGATTTATTCTCACTCTCTTCTCCTGCTATGGCGACCTGAAAGCCACATGCTGAAGTCGGAGAGCCAAAGATGGAGGTGACGGGCTCCTGAGTCATCACATGGGAGCTATCCTGGGAGCCTCTGGACATAGAACATTACGCATGAGTGCCTGCGTGCTAATTTATTGAGATTTCAGCATGATGTTGCCTATTGTGACTCATATGACAAGTTAACAATATTTTTGCATTAAAAAATGTAGCAAACAAGAAAAGTGAGTCATCACGATTCCCATAAGTAGTTATTTTAAATACAGGCATACCTCAGAGATAAGATGATTTTAGTTTCAGACTTTCACAATGAGGTGAATATTGCAATAAAGTGAATCACATGAATCATTGGGATTTGCAGTACATACAAATGATAGATTTACACTGCATTATAATTTAAGTGTGCAATAGCATTAAGTCTAAAAAAAGCCCCAAAGTATACAGCTTAATTAAAAAATATTTTATTGCACTTCCGGCCAAGATGGAGGTGTAGGTGGACACACTGTGCCTCCTCTCACAACCAAAATTAAGGACAACAAATATTTAGAAACAAGAAAACAACCAGAACTTATAGAAAATTGAACTGTACGGAAGTCCAACAACCATTCATCCAGACCGGTAAGAGGGGCGGAGTCGAGGTAGGAAAAAGTGGAGGTGAGGACCCAGGAATGCAAGTAGCAGCGGCTCGCAGTTCCCAGGTGCACGGGCGGTGGCTGGTGGTCCTTGGGCGCCCAGGCAGCAGCTGGCGGACCCCGGGCACAGGGGGGCAACTGTGCAGACCCAGTGAGGACCCACAAGGCGACTGGCTGACCAGGGGGTCCCACATTCGCGCACGCAGACGGTCCTGGCAGAGGGGAAGTGGCGGAAGGGACTGAATCCAGGAGAGAGCGGAGCAGGCGCCATTGTTCCCTCTCAGACCCCGCCCCCACATACAGCCTCACAACCCAGCGACTGGGCTGCCCCACACTGGGGAGCACCTGAGGCTCCACCCCTAATATGTAACAGCACGCGCGCGTGCGCAGATAATCCAGGCAAAGGGGAAGCAGCGGAAGGGACCGGAGTCCAGAAGAGAGGGGAACAGGTGCCATTCTTCCCTCTTGGACCCTGCCCCCACCTATAATGTCACAACCCAGCGACTGGGCTGCCCCGCCCTGAGGAACACCTAAGGCTCCACCCCTTATACATAATAGCTGCGACCAGACTAAAAACAAAACAAAACAAAACAAAAAACCCCACCAAAAATGGCTCAAACCTGAGAAAAAATGAAAACCCCAGAGTCAATTCCTCTAAGCAGTGAAGAGATAGCCAACCTATCAGATGCACAGTTCAAAGCCCTGGTCATCAAAATGCTCACAGAATTGGTTGATTTTGCTCATAAATTAGATGAGAAAATGCAGGCTACAATACGTGAAATGAAGGAAGACGCATGGGGAACCGATAGAGATGGAAGGAAAACTGGGACTCAAATCAATGGAGTGGACCAGAAGGAAGAAATTAACAATCAAACAGAAAACGAGGAAGAAACAAGAATTCAAAAAAATGAGGAGAGGCTTAGGAACCTCCGGGACATCGTTAAACATCCCAACATCCGAATTATAGGGGTCCCAGAAGGGGAAGAAGAGCAACAAGTAGAAAACTTATTTGAACAAATAATAAAGGAGAACTTCCCCAATCTGGCAAAGGAAATAGAATACCAGGATGTCCAGGAAGCTCAGAGAGTCCCAAAGAAGTTGGGCCCAAGGAGGAACACATCAAAGCACATTGTAATTACATTAGCCAAGATTAAAATGAAGCAGAGAATTCTAGAAGCAGCAAGGGATAAGGGGACAGTCACCTACAAAGGAGTTCCCATCAGACTGTCAGCTGATTTCTCAAAAGAGACCTTACAGGCAAGAAGGGGCTGGAAAGAAATATTTGAAATCTTGAAAAGCAAGGACCTACATCCAAAATTGCTCTATCCAGCAAAACTGTCATTTAGAATGGAAGGACAGATAAAGTGCTTCTCAGATAAGGTCAAGTTCAAGGAGTTCATCATCACCAAGCTCTTATTATATGAAATGTTAAAGGGACTTATCTAAGAAAAAGAAGATCAAAAATATGACAATGAAAAAACAGCAAACTCACAGCTATTAAGAACCACACCTAAAACAAAAGCAAACTAAGCAAACAGCTAGAACAGGAACAGAACCACAGAAATGGAGATCATATGGAGGGTTAGCAACAGGGGCGTGGGAGGACAGGGGGGGAAGGTACAGAGAATGAGTAGCATAGATAGTGGGTAGAAAATAGACAGGGGCAGGGTAAGAATAGTATGGGAAATGTAGAAGCTAAAGAACTTATGACACAAGGACATGAACTAAAGAGGGGAATGTGGGTGGGAGAGGGTGTGCAGGGTGGAGGGAATGATGGGGGAGAAACGGGACAACTGTAATAGCATAATCAATAAAATATATTTAAAAAATAAAAAATAAAATCAAATTAAAAAAAAAGACAGGCTAAAAAATATATATATATTTTATTGCTAAAAGTGCTAATCATCTGAGCTGTGAGTGAGTTATGATCTTTTTACAGGTGGAAGGTCTTGCCTTGATGTTGACGGTTGCTACCTCACCTGGGGAGTGGTTGCTAAAGGTTGGGGTAGCTGAGGCAATATCTTGAAATAAGACAAAAAGAAATTGGCCTCATTGATGATGGCTCACCCTTTCAGTTGAACATGTAGAGGTCATTGCAAGGTTATTAGTTACCCTAATTCCAAAACTCCTGTGCCTCAGGGAATAGGAAAGTCTGAGGAGAAGGACAGAAACAAGGAAGAAGGGGAGAAACTGAGCAATGTCCAGTGAGTGGAGCAGTCAGGACACATACAACATTTATTAAGTTTGCCGTCTTACATGGGCATGGTTCATGGGGTCCCAACACAATTACAACAGTAGTGTCAAAGATCACTGATCACAGATCACCAAGACAAATATAATTGTGAAAGTTGGAAATATTGCAAGATTTACAAAAATGTGACAAAGGCATGAAGTGAGTACATGCTGTTGGAAAAATGATGTCAACAGACCTGTTCAGCACAAAGTTACCATAAATCTTCAATTTAGGGGGAAAAAATGAAACAGTATACGTGAAGTGCAGTAGAGAAGTGATCACTATGGTATATTTTAGGACATTCACGCCAAAGCTATAAAACATATGAAAGAAATGTTTTTAAGGAGATTGGGCTAACAGATTCTATCCCTGTGTCCTTAAAATCATTCATCTTTCAAAAGGGAAATCCTTGAAACACCCTTCCTTCCACACAAGGAGAGTTGGTGAACCACACACTGTAGTAATCCAAGAGGCTTCTTTTAAATACTTATCAAACACATACTCTGACTTTTTTTTTTCAAATCATTCATTAAGCTACATCCTCCTGACCTTTACCAAATAACTCCGCCTTTGTAAAAAGAGAAATGCCTGGTTTCAGTCTGGAGAGATTATGGGAACAATGATTTATTGTTTCCTTGAACCTTGTGTTTCTTGGATAAATTGTGTAATCAGAGCTTCCTAGCACCTCCTTATATCTTCATGCTTATTTGAGAAGCCACTCCTTAGGTGGAAGAAACTAATCATAGATTCCTTACATTTCTAACATCCACAAAATAATGGTCTTTTGGCTCCAAGTCTTACACATTACTTATTTGAAGAATGACTATGGATCATACCTATAAGAACAAAGGACGGTGGTAAGACTGGAAGAGGAAAGGCAAAACAACTTTGATCTGTGGAGCCACAAGAGACCCTGTTGGGACTTGCCAAAATCAGGAATTAGATCTGCATGTCGCCTGTCCACTAAGCCCTCTGACTGCCCTTCTCAGAAACGTTATGGAGTGGTGCCAGGGCCAGGACAACTGTAGCAGAAACCAATGAATATCCCTTTAAAGAGGACAAATGGCCAATAAGACAGCATCTGGAATTGCTTAGCCTGCAGTTAATCACATATTTTATCTGTGCTACAAGGTATCCTTTCTAATAAATCCAATAAATCTCTTGTTTTAGAGCAAGGAGTAGGGACTGTTACTTTTGTTTCTGCAAACTCTACAGAGGTAGATAAACCCACATGCTTTGAAAGGGGATAAAAGGCCAGCTATCAAGATGGGAATGCTTAACCCCTCATTGGTGGGGAAAGAATAAGGAAAGGAGGTCCATGTTTGGAAAGAGGTTCACATGTGGACCTTTTATGGACTCAGCATCCAAAAGGATTCAAAAGGGCAACGTGAATTTGGTAAAGTCTGTGTTCAGTGCACTCCTCGAGACCATCACGGCCCACACTATGTTTCCTTTGTTCACTTTGTTACAGGTTTTTAGCATTTGTTAGTTTTCCTCTGAAACTTCAGTGCCTTCAGGATTTCCTGGGTCTCCACCAACATAGAGAAAGACAGTTAAATTACAAATCAATTAGCATTAAAATGTGGTTACTAAATGCCTCCAAATTTCATTAAATATCTACATTTTGTAAAGAATACTATGAGTGTGCAATGGCAAGGCTTAACACAGTAGTATGAGCTTGCACTATCCTATATAAAATACAAATACTACTTAGTGGATATCTACATAGAATAATAGGGAAGCGGGCATTTTCAGTATACCTCATAGCTGGATAGCTGATCACATTTTATTTTAGGAAAAATGGCAGGGAAATACTTTTTATCTGTTGACTTTATAACTGAATTTGTGTGTTTTCTTTTAAGTAGAGAGCAATTAAAGAAATAAAACTCACTGATAATGATGGGAGAAATATTTTTATACCTATAGCACAGTACTACAGAATTAAGACAATTGAAACACATTTCTAAGGAGCCATAATTCCTTTATCTTGAGAAGATTCTTTTTACTGACCCTAGGGGTGTGTAGAAATCTATGGAATTCTAAGAGATTGAATTGCAGCCTGGGAAAATGGCTTAATTGTTTGATACTGAAGTAGCTCTGCTCTCACACAAGGCCTGAAGCAGTTGCCATATTGTTGTCCATCTCTCTGCATACTTAAGCTTTACCTAGTTTTACCGAAAGACAAAACTTATTAAATGTTTATCTTACTACGCACAAGCTTCTTAATCCTTAATCTCATCTAGAGTCAAGTCTTTAATCCAGTTCTGTAGTTACAAAGATTCTGGGGATAGAACTCAAAGAATTTCAAGCTGGACAAAAAAATTATACCTAAAGGAAAAACCTTGTAAGAATTGAAACTCTGCAATAAAAAAAATAAAGAAGGTACCACCTATAGACTACCAAGAGAGGTAGTGGGATTCAGTCTCTAGCATATTCAGAGATGAGATAGACTTGGAAATAAAGGCAGAGAGAGACTATGGGACCAGATTTGCACTCCTTGGCTCCTCTAAGGTGCTAACTAGTTGTGTGACATTGCTCATTTAATGTAAGCTTTTTGAGGTAAAGTTTTTATTTCCTATAAATTAGGGTAAATAAGACTTACCTAAAAGTGTTTCTAGAAAGTTTCAATGGCATTTGGTTTCTGGTTTAATGATAAGCAATGTAGGTGATAAATATAAAGGCTTCCCCCACCCAAAAGACTTCACAAAATGAAATATGTGTCACAATGTATCACAACGGATAAAATGTTTAAAAATCATCTTTCATTTAAAATCAAAATGCTTTGTGTCCTTTGTTAGGTGACAAACCTAAATCAAAGTTGACTGTACATACTTAGCATAGACATTTAGCTTAAACTATGTATGCTGGATTGTATTATTAAAAGGAAACATTTTTAAGAGTATAAAGCATTTAGTGGTATTCCATAATACATTATAAAATGCATTTTTCATGCAAACCACTCATGTGCACATGAGGAGAAATGCATTTGCGAGAAAAAATGAAACACATGAAGTTTAGTTTTTAACCTAACCCACAGTCTCCTATGAAATTTGGCTATGGGACCAATGGGGGAGATTCAACTTGCCTGTGTCATGCTGATTTTGCCTCATATTTGTCATAATCATAATCTTCCTTTATAATAATCTTTAAAAAGTTTATTTTGTATAATCATTTCTATTTTTTTTCAAGATATGTTCTTGTTTAATCATTTAACACAGTTAGGTTCTTGTGAACAGATCTTATATCAGACTAGTCAAGGCAATTTTCTTTGATTTTTTTTCTAGAAAAGAGGCAGGGAATGTATAAACTTTCTCAGACTGCTACTCTGAGCTTTCCTCTGACTTAAAAGAAAATTACATTCATGAGATAGAATTTATTGTATCTTCACATTCATGGAGCAAGAAGAAATGGCACTTGAGATATTACTTGAATATTTGTGCTTTTATTAAAAGAGGCTATGTACTCTCTGCAGTAACATGTGCAGATGAAAAAAATTTTTGAGAAAAAACATCACAGGTAGTGCAAGAAGTCTCAGCTGCAACCACAGCACGTATTAATTTTTTTGGTAATAGAATTCAGAAGTCAGCATGGTTTAGGGGTTTGGTCTCCCAGCATTGGATTCAGACAAATCTGGGTTTGAATTCAGCTCTTCGATCACCACATTTGTGACTACAGACAATTTATTTAACCTTTTGAAGCCTCAAGTGTCTCATCTGAAAAAAAAAAAAAAGTGCCTACATGTAATACGAATCCCTGCTCCTGGGGTCTGAGGCATTATGGTTGAGATGAGACAAACTCACACAGATTACCAAGTCCTGTGGAGGAAAAGGGATGGTGCGGCTTCTCTCTCAAGGGGAGAGCGCCCTGACCCTTGCCTTGACAAGCTTGTATTGGGTTCAATTTGCACAGGAATACAGGGTGTATACATAAAGCTCATCAATCATTGTCAGGCAGAAATGATTAAATAATAGATAACATTCAAAGAGCTCTGAGGGCTTATTCTGAGTCAGGGTCAGATAGTTAAAGGACCGTAAAACTTTGGGGAACAAACTCACTTCCTGCTTAGACCCTTATCATTTAAATTGAGGGCATTAGCAAAGTAAGTTTCATATGATTTTATGCATTCTTTCTTAGGCCTGATTGCCTTAGGGAACCTGCCCTTTCCAACACAGGGCCACACCCACCTCCAGCATTGTTTCAGGCTTAAGTTCAGCAGGGCAGCCAAGAGATAAGGGGACTTCTCACAGACAGAATGAGGACTCAGGCTATGTCAAAGCCAAAGGGTGAGGGTCCATCACCCCCTTTTGCTATAGCGTCCCAAGTCCTTCCCTGAGGGCCCCTTTGAGACCATGCCTGTCTTAGGTCATCCCTCTTTTGAGGAATCCTACCCATCATTGGCTAACCAGTCATCCCCCTGGGGCCAAGCAGGGTGAAGGAAAGGGGGCAGAGGTGGTGCCCCTACAAGGATAATAATCTCTGTCTCCTAAGTGGCTTATGATCCCTTTACTCAGCCTTAGCCACAGGGGATTATAGCTTCTGAAACCAGGCAGGGCTATTCCCAACATACACAAATTGTGATAATTAGTGAGATGATGCATCAGAACTTAATAAACATTAGCTAATATTCACACTGTGCGTATGTGTGTGGTAGGAAAAGAAGCTGGGGTGGAGGGTTGGGATAATGGCACCAAAATATTCAATTCAGTTATTTGCTCTTTAGCCTTTTTAAAAAAACTAAACCTAAGGAATCAACTTCTTAATAATGTCTCTTTTCCATGTATTGGAAAGAAAGCCATTAAATGAGATACAATCTGAGGAAGGCATTCAACTTTTTTTGCAGCTATTAATTTTGTCATTTTCAAAACAAGTACTGAGTAGTATTCTTCTTTTTTTAATAGATACATTTCTGAACTTGACACTGATCCACTTCATAGAGTTAGCAGAAGAAACCATTGATTAATGTCACACCTAAGAAACAGGTTGTCTACCTTAGCTTTCTTACTGAATACACATGCAACATTGGTAACGTTCTCAAACTTACATACCTGATGTTGAAGGTTTGGGGGCCCCCATAATAATATTCCTTTTCTTCACCTGAGCTCAAAGCCAACTTAAAAATAGGGCAATAAATAAGGAAGAGGAGAAAAAAAATTCTCCATTGCTGGTAAACCTGAGATAAGAGAATGTGACACATATGTAGCATCATTGAGCCTCCTAATGCTAAACATTGGTTAGGCTCCTTTCCCCAGTCCTCCCTGCCCTGAGAACTCCCACCCCCTCCACTATCTGCTCTGAGGGGGCCCACTGTGTGGTGTGGCATAGCAAGAGCTCCGAGGGCAGCTCACTCCCAAAGAAAAGGAAGAGAGGAGGGACCTGGCCACTTTCTGTTTACCAGCTACATCTAATAGGTCTCTCTTCCTCCCCAGGGAAGGAATGGCGAGGGGGTGAAGGGAGACCAAAGTGTCATAGCAATATATGTTTCTAGTAAGAATCTGTTAGAAAGGGGAATTTAATGAATCTCTCACTAGGATTTCCCAGTTTAACCCATTGATTAGGTTGTTGTCTCATTTAGCCTACTATCTCCCAGGGAGGGCCTATTCCATTGGGGGATCTAATGGAATCCCATAGGCTATCTGACAGGCTTACTGGTACCTTCCTACATCCATGCTAACCACTACTTTTCTGGGTGTTCTCCTGAGGAACATATAATAGAAAATAAGGATTTTGCCCCCAAAGAGCTTCAAATTGTTTTAAACACTACATTTAAATGAACTGCAAAACTACTCTGTACCTAAGGCAAAAGTACATTATCTGTTCTATTTCCTATCCAAAATGCATTTTCACATTTTCCATTATATTTCTTCAGAGATTCTGCAATATGAAATGTAATGTCATAGATATATTTCAATAATTACATGAATAAGCACATTCTAATAATATAATGTCAGAAACAGAAAGAAAACTCCACATTTAAATAAAACACTTCTCTTTCTCACTTTCTAATGTCAGAAACAGAAAGAAAGCCCACATTTAAATAAAACACTTCTGTTTCTCACTTTCTAAGACAGATCAAGTTTAAAAGCTACTTGCAAAACCAAATTCAAAGAACAAAGGAAACGAAAATACAAAATCAAAATTTTTATCTTATAAGCTAAAAGTACAAGATAGTATACCCACTCCTTCCTCACACACACACAGTCTTATTGTCCTCTTTCAACCATAAGGATTCTTGATGCTTAGGTGGACTTGAAGTTTCTTTGGTCAACTCTACACGATCTTCCATGGTGATAAATGTACTTCCTTAAAGTTGTTAGAGGTTGAATTAACTCAATGTCAAATCTCTAAGGCCACGTGTTTTAGAGACTCTCATAAGTTAATGGAATTTTTAAGATGTGCATAGAATTGTCCTCAAAGGGAGCCATTTCCCAGCCTCCACGGTGATTATCCAAGATGCAATTCTATTCTTAGAGGATAGTACGTATGTTCCCAAAGATGTAGCAAAGACTCGGAAGTGTTTGGGTAAAGTAGGACAGGTATACATCTTCCTGGTTATAGCCTCATGAGAATGCCAGTCTTTGCTAATTGTCTGTGAATTTATTTATCCAGGAGTATTTTCAGAGCAAGATGTTAATTTTTGCACTATTTTTGTTGCACTGTCTGGGGAAAATTCCATCCAAGTATGTGTCTTCTCTCTGACAATGGCATTTGAGATATTGAAGATATTTTTCAAGGTTTATAAATTTGCAGTGATGACAGATCCTCTCTAAGGTGCCTTTCTTTCTCCATCAATACGGTGAAAAGCCCTCAATTTCCATTTTCTCTTTGTACTGCCTACTTATGCCCAGTACTAACAGCTTTATTCGAGAACCTCATCTGTGCTTTGTTTCAAACACAGACATCAGCATCTTTGTGGTTTAAAATTAATAAATTCCGTACCACCCATCAATGCATAAAAACCTGAAGAGAAAGGGGCTCTTTCTATTATAGATCTTTTCTTCACATGTTATTGGGGCCCCTACACACATTTGAGTCTGCAAAGGTTCCTGAAGAGCTTGAACACATGTTAGTAGGCTAACATCCATAAAGTTCAGAATCAAGCCATAGAAAGCCATGATAAAGGTATCATCATTAAATTAGTCATTTTATCGTGACCAGTGTTGTTCAATACAAACTTCCTAAGTCCCACAATATTCTGCCCACCTATTGCAGGTAAGTGTGTGTGTAGGGGGGGGGGGGTCTGGGGGGTGGAGGACAGGGAATAAGACATTGTGTGTATTTAACTAATGGATGTCCCTCTTTATTGAAGAAATTATCAGAACCATGAAAGAATCATTCCCTTACCCTTGTTGATAATGTATACATTTTTTTAAGTAGACTTACAGAAATTACTTTAGTTATAAATTGTCAAGTAGGGTGTACTCACATACTTAAATACTTCACTCAGAAGTAAAATTAATTACTAAGTATTCCTGTCATTAAAAAGTAATTTTTTATTAAACATCAGTACCAGAATTGTGAGTTTAAAAGGCAAATTAAGTTTTAAGTTTATTGAACTGATGAACCATTTAAAAAAATTTAACCCATTAGGAGTTTTATCAACTTAATTTTGTTTTACCGTGCCTATTTAAACTTAGTAATAATAGATTTTTCTTTTAATGCATACAATTCATGTTTAAATCCTGTACCTGTCTTTTGTTGGACATGATCCTACCTGTGATAAATCAGTCATAATCCTAAGGGCTAGTCCTACTGTGGGAGCTTTTACAGACAGCTAAAATTAATAAAAAATAAAAAGCGTATCATTTTAAATTGTTATCTTTCAATTAATGTTTACAGTCAATGTTATTCTGTATTAGTTTCAGGTGTACAGCATAGTATTTAGACAATCATATACTCTACAAAGTGTACTTCCAGATATTACTAGTACCCACCTGGCACCACACATATTTATTACAAAATTTTAACTACATTTCCTATGCTGTACGTGACAACCCCATTTGTGTAAAGAAACCCATGTTCTGCCCTAATGATAATAAAATATTTTTATAGACAACATAGAGCGAATGTTACCCACATTGCTTGCAATTTTGGTGAATTGGGTAGGAGTTCAGTTGCTGTATTTACATCTTATGCAGTGCTGGCCATGCTTATCCATCTTCTTTGAAGCCTAACACCAAGGGTCCTTGAGATCTAGGCTTGGCATCCATTAATGATTTAAGCACATCTAATTTTTCTTCTTCAGCCAATGTGCCACTTTAAAAAAAATCAAAACCACTTTATCCCACAACCTAAAAATGTCGTGGAGGAGGCAGCTTACTACATGTGGAAGAGTGCGTCGTTGTGCTTATCATCATCATTATTAACACTCGTTAGGGCTTTTCATCTTCAAAGTGCTCTGTGTGCACTGGAAACCCCTGCTCCCCTCTTGTCCACCTTTCCTCTCTCCTCAGAGGACTGTGATGGATCTTTAACTTCACATGACCTTTGAATTTTTATAAAGTGCAGTCATTGATGACGACTACCCTTTTGAGGTCAGTCTTATCTCTTGGTGAGGAGGAACATGTGCCTTGGGGCTCAAAATTAATAAGAAGTAAAATGCCTTCCAAGTGGAATTCAAGAACTCCTTTGAAACGCATCTTGCTTTGCTCACCTCTCTCCATCCGCCCCCTCCTTCCTGTCTTTGAAGGAATGCAAACAGGCCACCCTGCTCCAACACGTGGGGTTGTACACAAAGATGAGTGTGTGGCTGTGCCTGGACCCAAACTTTTCCCTGCCAGTGGAAGTTTTTAAGACAAGGAAGAAAAGAACTCAACCAAATGTTCAACAGGGTGTACAATAGGTTAGTATAAGAAAATATAATTTGCGAAGACAAGGTGTTTAAAAGAAATGAGGCATAAACTCAAACTGCAGAAGGACTGACCGTTGTTTTTCATCCATGTCTTCCTTTAAGCAATGATTCATAAAGGTAGATGAGTTACCAATGGCCCTTCAGGAAAGATTGGAAAGATTGGCCTGGAGCAGATATACTCTAATCAACTAACTAACTAAACGTGTAGCAGCCAAAAAACAGACATGGATATTTTAAAAATTCTGAGGAGGCACTCCTGAAATATAAGCGAATTTTGTTTTTGTCACAATTTACAGATTCTCACTAAAACGTGGATAATAACCTTGTCAGCAAAGTAAAGCCTCCTCCCAGGGGGTGATCAAGAGGACGATGAGAAAGGGAGGGTATGGCAGGGTTTATGTTGGTGGGATGCTTTCCCATAAATGATAGCGGCAGAGGTAACCTGAAAGAGTTCTGCTTTTAAAGGTGTGAGTAGTGCATTTAAAAAATTTGGAATCATAACTCTCATTGCAAGGGCCTAAAGAAAATTCCTGAGGTCCCATCTGAAGTTAGCAGTTTTGAATTTTCTTTACCTTTTCCCCTTAATTCTGAGAAGATCATTTTGTAGCAATGAAAGAATGAGGTTCTCCTTTTGGAAAAAAGAAATGGGCCTGTTTTGTTTTCTTTCTGTCTTTTTTAACTGTTTTAATCTGGGTGAGGTTGGTAAAGGATGTAAAGTGTTTGCCTTGGGCAAAAAAATAGAGAGAGAAAAAGCACTCACATTGTTTGTAAAACTCTTCAGCAATGAATTAATGTTTAGCAAACGATAGTTAACTTTTGATAAAGTATTACAGTGTTTCAAAGAACACTCACAATTATAGATTTTGTGTCTTTTGTTTTGTTTCCAATGTCCTTTAAAAAAAATTTCTCATCCAAGAGAAAGTATTCAACCTTTGTTAAAGTCACTTTGATAAAAACCTATTGCAAGTTAATCAGTTCCACATTTCTAATTGTTTTCTCAAAGAAGCTAAGGATTATTAATTTGGTGAAAGTTGTAAATGTTTGGCACTGGAGTTCCTGGGGAATACTTTGGTAAGACTGGTTGGAACCATGTGTTATAAACTATGCTCTAAATGCCACACTGACACACTCACAGGATCCAATGTTTTTAAGCCTGATTGCTCTGCAGGGATCAAAGGCATGTTACTTACTCATCTTACTCTAAGTTTTGGGATCAGGAAAAAAAGTAGCTTGATTCCCCCAAAAAAGCTGTTATGAGGCAAAATAGAGTGTAATAACCTATTTTTGAGCCAGGAAAAAAGGGGAACATACATTCCTAGTCAGTTTCATACAATGGATGATATAGAAAATATGTGATCAGTAGGGGAAAAAATGATTGTAACACATAGTTAACTTGGCAATTATAATCAGTGGGTTTATAAAGACACATTGGAAAGTATTTAAAAAAACATTTTTCAAATCACAAGGATTAGCTGAGTTTTAGATTAACCTTCTGAAACATAATCATTAAAAAGGAAAAAAAAAGGAGGGCTTTCATCTGGATTAGAGTTTTGCTCAGTTCTAGACTTCTAAAATCACTCATTTACTTGTGTGCTTGTATATTAAAAAGAGTCAAAAGCACCTCATTAAAAATGATATGTAAACAATTCTTAAGATATTGGAAGAAGTGGAATGATTTGTTTCCTAAAACTTAATAAATGAAAACAGCATTTAATAGCTAACCTGAGAGCTTGCACCATCTCCCAGAACTTTCCACTGAATTCTTCAAATAACTCTTCCTTCTCTTTCACACATGTCCTATTGGAGTCATGATTTTTCAACCCCAAAATGAGAAATTCACATGGTGTATTTAGTTAGGTCCAAAAAATCTACATTAAAATAATAGCAGACATTTATCAAGCAGTTGATAAATTGTGACACTGACTTCAGAACTTCACATTCCTAATTTCCCTCTAAAACAGAAGAGGTCCAAGTAGGAGAATTATAATTATTCTTTCATTTAAGGTGAGGAAACCAAGACACAGACGGTTTGAATGACTTGCTCAACACTCGCCAAGGTGGCAGATTTTAGCGTCCTGGCTCCGTAACCCATGACTGTAATCCCCAGTTTTAAAGAACCAGAGATATTATTCCTTTTATTTGTGCTGGTTATGAGTCACATGTGGATCCAGTTTCACCTAGTGTTTCCCTTCACTTTGGCCTTCTTCTCTGACTCTACCTTTACCGATATAAAGCATCATTTAATATCTTGGCACCCTAGTGGAATACAAAATATTTCAGTCAAATCATACACTGTAAAGATTATACTGATAATCACTGTAAATATTACTCCATTCAAGAGTCTCTGATACTCAGATAATAGATTTTTTTAAATAAAAGAAGCCCCCTTCTACAAGTAAGATATTATTTTTATCTTTTTATTCAAAACATGCAACTTTCATGATTCCTTCCTTCCTTCCTTCCTTCCTTCCTTCCTTCCTTCTTTCATGCCTTCTTGTTTTCTTTCTGTTCTCTATTCACTGAATTTATTTGCCAGTTCCACATTACCAACAACAGTCATTGTCCACTTTATAATAATGTAGAACTGGACTGAGCTGACCTTTAGACAAGTTAACTGCAATAATTACTTAGGAAGTGATTGCTATTAACAGAATTTCACTGAAAAAATTAAAAAGCTAAGATACTAAAGCAAATGTTTGTCTATGATACACATCTACATATAAACATATTGGCAATCGTAGCATAATTTAAAAGTAAAGCAGGGTCCAACAGACTATTACCATACCTTTAATAGGGTTTTAAGTTCTGGTTTATATTTGAAGTAAACTTATTTCTATTAAAAATTTAGAATCTTAATTAATTCTAATTGGCAATTTGACCCTGTATCGTTACACTACCTTGCTTGAGTTTCACTATCCTGTGGGTAATTTTCTTGAGTAATTTCCCATTTCTGTTCCCCTAATATATTTAGTGATTCAACCTGACATCTGTTCAACTGTAAATATTCCAGATGAGGTTTTCATTTTTACTTGTTAGACTACCATCAGGTAGGCCTGGAGTTTTAATAAAATGCTTGATATGATGATTATGCAAATGACAAAAATGACAATGATAATGTAAGTTTGAGATTTTAAATTTCTCAGTTTCTTTTATGAATGTAAAGCAGTAAATGTAGAAGAGAATGCAAAAAAACCCACAAAGTAAAGCAAAAACATTCTCAATACTGCCACTTCTGCCTTTCTAATGTAGAAATTATTTATTTTTGAAGTATTCTGATCATAGATGTAATCTTCTTATTTTCAAATCTCTTCTCCCCCAATTTTTTTTCTTTTTTTTTTTTAACTTAAAAATCACTGGCTCCATGGTTTAAAAATGGAGGGCACATTTTGCAATCCTCCTTCAGATGGGGACTACTTCACCACCACTGTCTTACCACTGGAACTATCCCTATTCAAGTGTGGAGATCTCCAAAACAATAAATACCTACCCAGCATCCCTCAGGTTTCCAATAGGCAGCATGTATTTGGGAAGCATTATTGATTTTAAAAGGCTCTGGGTCTTAGAATTTTTCTTCTTAAGATCCTTTGCATTTTTCTTTTCAAAGGATTTCAATATGGGGATCTGGTAAAGAAGGATTAATGCAGTTTAACAAAGCGAAAAACTAATTGAATCATTAACTCACTATTCAGATTCAAATATCTTCATTCCAAACTGCATTCACTATTTACACTTCTGCTTTGCTCCTCTGCCTGACTCTTTTCTTCTCCCTTATTGGTAAAACTTCTTAGTTGTGGTAGCCCTGACCTGAGAAGGTCATGTGAAAGTGCACACCACGCATGTCAGAGGAAGTCAGGGCTGCTACCCTGAAGGCCAGGAAAGCTATTGCCCCACAAGTTTGAAATCTAACATTTCAATTCCTTTAAACATTTTAGAACCCCATTAATTCAACTAAACTGACACAAAAACACAACTGGCTATCGCTTCTTTTAAAAGTTAGTACTTGATAGTGTTGAGTTGCTCTGTACACCGTATTGAACCATCTTACTCCTACTTAAAACAGAATTTGAATTCAAAGCTGCAATTCAATTTCTCTGAAATTTTGACAGTAATTTCTTCACATAGTAACACTCCCACACATTTACTATCACTTTTTTTAAAAACTGTGAAGAGTAATTTAATATGTGTTTATAGTGTGGACAGGCAATCATCTTACACATAGAGAAATCTGGGATGGGGGAGGGGTGCTGCCTCTGCAGGAGGCTGTTTAACTAGGCGTCACTAGTGAGACCTTCCCAGTAGTTACGTTCTATACTTCACCCCTCAAATTTTATTAGACCACTGGCAAATTTTAATCTTAGATATTAAACCAGTGATAATAACGTAACATCTAAGCAGTGTGTTCATTATTATACAAAATTATTACATTTCTGTTAAGTCTGATCTATTGTAGGCTCAATGATTTCTTTAGACAGACACACATTAATTTATACTGATGACAATACTAGTTGATGACACAGTACTAGTTGATGACACAATTTTAGTTGACTGGAAATAATTTCTTAACTAAGAGAACAATTCATGGACTTTTACAGATAAGCAGCTTTCTCCTGAAGCACTAGTAGACTCAAATCCATTCTAGTTCATTGATCTTTGCAATAGTAGTCGTAAAACAAACATTATGAGCAATTACTCAGATTTGTTTTAATACCATAAACGGAAATAGTTAGTCCTGAACTTAGATTTAAAACGAAACTCACCTTCAGTAATGTTTAAGCATTTGAGGAGAAAGAAAAAGTATTGCCTTCTTAAATAAGATCATGGTAGATAAAAATCAAATCCTAATTAAATGCAATTCCATTTGTGGAAGCACCTAATGCAGTTCCTTGCATATGGGAGGTGCTCATTGGGTGATAATTACGGCTATTAGCAGCGCTGGAACTAGACCAAAGGCTTCAGGACTCCAAGTCCTTTTCCCCCATTTTCTATTTTCCCCTGTAAACCTCCACCATCTCGTCCTATGCAATTTATCATCCCTGTACAAATCACACTCGAACTGCAGTTTCCAAGAGCAGGAGAGAGATAAACAAATCATGAAAGCTTGTGTGCAGTATCATCAGAGTCTAGACTTCCCTGAAAAGGCTCTGGTTTAAAATTATTTAGCATTTCAACTACAAATAGCCATTTACTTTTTTACTAACATCACCAGAGGCCAAATTTGTACCTGCAGGTCAGCACCAAAAGAACAATTAAAAAAGTTAAAGTAGTCTTGTGTTTAATGAAGTAAAGCACCAAAATGAGCCTAATCATGATTGATTTTGATAATGATTCATCATCAAAGATAATGAAACATATTGCCTGTTTTGCATATTGGAGCAAAGGACAGCTAGTCCAGGCCTTCACTGGTTCTCTTCTAGATACACCTCACATCCAGTGAGGAGAGAGAATAGAGATGCCAGGCAAATGAAAAAAACAGAGATAAAACTCAAGGATAAAAAAGGGGTTTTCCTACAGTTTTTCAACCAACACAGTACTTATTTATTTATTTATTGTTTGTTTGTTTGTTTGTTTCTAATCCCCCCTTTTGTAGTTGGGTATCCCTCACTAAACAAAAACAAACCAAAGACACTTCGCCCTAGCCCCTATTTTCCCACACTGCCTTGGGCTGCTCCTGGCGCTGATTTCAACTGTAGGAGGCCAGGCCAGGCCAGGAAGGGTGTCCAAGAAAAAGTCCCAGGTATGTATTTAAAGTTTTACAGTTTTCTTCTCTCCACAGCTGAGAATGTGCTTTCTGAGGGTGGGCATCCGAGGTACCTGTTGCATAACTGACGCTCCATGAAAAAATGAAATGAACTGCTCCCTGCACTTCCTCAGGCTTGGCTGCCTCATTTAAACAAAAGGGGAACGCAGTTTGGATTTATCTCATTCTCACCCTCCTTGCCGAGGCAGATGTTTTAAGCACTCTATTTTAAGGATTCAAAGACCATAATATTACTAATAACTCCACGTACTTGTTTGCATTTCCCACATTACCTATAAATGTCAAAAGCAATGACTTGCAGCCCCCTTTAATCCTGTGACAGCTTTATTATCATTGGTTGGCTGAACTTCAAGAGAAGTTATGACAGTGGCAAAGTTCTGCAAACTGCAGCGCATATTTCGGTAATTAGGTAAAGGAGGGTGAGCTACATTTAGAATGCACAGCTGAGATTATTTGCTAAACATTTAAGATGCTGAGGTATATCACATTCCTCCCAAGACAGCTTTAGAAGGATGATTTACAAAACATTTCTTTTACCGTTGACCTCCCTCTCTCTGTGCCGCCGAGTTAGGCTGCTTCAGCAACGGCTCTTACTTGAAAATGCATCTTCTGGAAATATTGCATTTGCGATGTGAGAAGGTGGGAGGAAGGCGTGGTCTGAGAGGCTGTGTTTTTTATTTTCTCTTGTTTTGAACTCAGCTTTCTCAAATTACTGCATCTCTCTTACAAATGTTTCAAATCATTGAAACTGATCCCCCGCCCCCCCCCCGCTCCCCCCTCCCCCCCGCCCTCCCGTTTTTTGCATCAGACCAAGGTTTTCCAATTTTGGATAGAAGTAACATAAAAACAACTTAAAATACAGTTTGATTCCACCCAAACCAATCCATTTGTCTTTGTTTTTTTTTTTTTTTTTTTCAAAATTTAATTGTCAGTTAAGTCAATGCTAACAAATACCTAATGCAGACCCTGGAGTTTATATTTTGTTAAAAGGTCATGTACTCCAACAATTTCTTAAAGGAATTTTTTCCCCTAGCACAGTCATGGATTTCAATGAAAAACCCCTTCATTCAGTGTTCTTTATAACCAAAATCATGGACAGGAAGAGACTGTAAAATCTGTGACTGAAAATAATGCAGATTTTGCTTAAGTGCTTAAATTTAGTCTAATTAGCACCCACGTTTAATTCCTAAAGTTGGCCTCCCCAGACTCATAGTTAAGAAAACCTATCTGTCAACTGCTAAAACCTTTAATTTTTGTTTTGATCTGAAATTCGAGCTATCTTCATCAATCCCATAAATTTCTTACAAGTTGACCTGAGTATCATTTAACAAGTTGACAAAAGTTGTTTAAATTTCCACAGGAAAATATGCGCTTGTTATGAGTGAAGGAGAAACTACCAATCCAATTTATACCACCCCCTCTGCTGCAAGATATTATGTTTCACTCCGTGAGGAATACAGAGCAAAATTCTCTCATTCTCATTCTTCTTTCTTTTCTTCTCCACTGTTCTTTCTTCACTTACCTCTTCTGCCTTCTCTCCTCTTTCCTTCTCTCCCAAACTATATCTTGAATCTATAGTTAAAATAGATTTAGAGAAACATAATATGTATAAGATAAAGCAAAATTTTAAAAAAATACAAGTACATAAAGAGATTAAGCCAAGGAAAAAAACAGACCTAGAAATGAGAATCTCATAAAATGTATGCCATTATCCAATACAATTGCTGCAAATTGACTTTAAGCAGGATAGAGTTTGGTTGGTTGTGTGATTGGATCTTCAATGTTTTTAAGAAAGAGCAAATCCAAAAATTGGGAAAGCACAAGTATCTCTGATCACAGAATGAACAAAAATTTTCTTTCAATAACACTGTGGGAGAGGAAAAAATTTTACTCTACTCTTCTGGGTACTTTCATCTGGTCTAATGATTGACATGAGTCTGATGAACAAGAGGAAATAACCATATTTAATTGCATGTGTATGTATAGGAACCCTACATACATGACAGTTCACAGACAGAAAGGTAAAAGGAAGTACACGAGATATCCTGAGCTACGGAACGGGGAGAGATGTCTGTCCTGAGGCTCAGAGGGAAAGAGGATAATTTCCTAGGAAAGTAAGAGCAGGTTTTTATTAATTAGATGTTTCCTCTGTCCTATAGATAGGTCATAAACATAATTTCTGGTAATAACTATATTATGAGCAAGGCCCAAATTTAAATTCTTTAAGGGAGCAGTGAAAGTTTCTCATGAGCCTGCAGGATTTTGATTATCTTCAGCTCAAAATATCCACATGTTCAAGTAGCACATCTTGGGGATGCCTGTTCTGAACCTCTTCAGTGCTCATAAGAAGGATGCTTCACAATATTATGCAACAAAGAGGGTCATTTACCACAGAGTAAGCAACACTCAGAACTTCATACATTTATTTATCATACTTTTCACTTTAGCCCCATGCCTTCTTACTAAGACCCAGTTCAGTAAATGCTGTCTTACAAGTCTGCTAGTATGCTTTCGGATGGCCTGGCTTACTTCAGGAGTATGTTATATACTACCTAAAACAATAAATGCACTATATATCTTTCAACAGATCTCACACTAATATTTCATTCAGTTAAGCTTTGTCAGACACTGGCAAGCACTGACTGCAAGATTATGCTTCAGACAGAAGTCTAGACTACAGCAAGCCTGTATTTCACTAGGTACAGATTTTTATAGTCTGAAAGTCAGGAGAATTCCAAGAGATTTGATCCTATCTTTGTTGCATCCTAAGTAGATACCATCTAGAAAGCTAAGGGTGTCTGCATTACCCATCTTCAAGTTTACCATTTATAAGATTACCAGTAAATAAGGGGGGAGAGAGAGACAGTGCTAAAAACATGACATGCTTTTCCCAGAAAAGAGATCAAGAGTAAATTTTATACCCATGTTACTTTTGTTTCATCTTTTACATGAATATCAAGAATTTCCATAAATTTTTTGTAATATTTGTAAGTTTCAAATAATATTTGTTTTTATAAAATATAGACATGGAAAACTGTAAGTTTGCCTTCCTTTTTTTGAAACACATTTAAAACAATTTTCTACCCACCATACTTTATCTAAATAAAATGAGTTCTATCAGCTATTTTTATTTTGTATTATTTGGCCTTCAGAATAAGGATTAGAATAACTTAAATGCAATAAATTTTGATCTGTATTTATATCAAAAGTAAATATGATACAAGCTAATCACAGATAAGTATTTGGTTTCTCTGAAAACCATTTATCTAAAGCTTAAACCAGTGTGTGTTTTGTTTTTAGAACTCATTAAATATCCAATATTTTAAAATTATAAGTCAGAACTATTGTAAAAATCTTCTTTGGAAGTTACAGTGTCCTGGAAAATTATAAGAATTGGCATAAGTAATTTAAACACTCAGTATAACCTTCAAAAAAAGAGAACTTGCCAATGAAGTATTCTTTCTTTAGTCTTTCAAAAAAGGAAGAAAAATTAGCAACAAAAAATATCTAAGAAAAGCTATTAGTGTAGACTTGTACATTTGTGCAAGAAAAGAAGAAATTAAAAAATTGTCATTTATTTCATATAACTCAAGTCACTTGGAGCAAATAAATGTTGGCAATCATTTTAATTTCAAATTAGAAACTGTATATTTTTAAAATGCTATGATCCATTATTTTGTTACATATAGTATTATTTTTTAAATGGGGTACCTAGAAATTTAACTGTGTGACACATCATCTTTTCTACAGCACCAGAACAATTAAAAGTCAGCTTTTCTCCTATATTCAACTAGCTAATAATACATCTCAATCTCCCAGTCATGTATAACCTCTTAAAGGATCTTCTGAAATCATGGCACACTTACTTTTCTGCATTTTTGGAGTGAGTAGCAGCGAGCAAACTGCCAAACACCTGAGGATAGGTTTTTTTTTCACAGTGGTGTATGAGGAAAATGGTGTAACAAAACCGTTGAGTATCATATAAACTAAGGTTCATTTACTTTGTATCCTTCAAGTGCTAAATGCAAGGGATGTGAAAAAGAACAAACCAAGCACTAAATTGAATCCCGGGGCTCCAGCTATTTGTGCCTTAGGACTGACCTCCCAGGAACACCTAATTGAAACAAAGCAGCTTTAGTGAAGTAGATAAAATAGAAATTTGGAGCCAAGGTTGGTTGTGTATTCTCTAGTCATTGTTTCTTACTGTGATACAATAATACTATTGGTCTTTGTCCTCAGTTCCTGGCGCACAATTTCTGAAACCCTTGGAATTTCCTTAGTGATAGGAATGTCTTTCGTTATTTTTAAGGGCCTTTTTGGAGTAACTTGAGTTTATGCTAATGAGGTTATTTAGGATGGAGCCCCTAGATAAGCTCAGGGTGAGGCTGTTTGTTCATCAAAAAGATGGAGTGATTAGTGGTTGGAAATTTCAGCCCCACCCATCAACTTTTGGTAAAGGGAAGGGGCTTGGGGGTTGTCTGGTGGAAATTAAGCTCTATAGAAACTCCTAACAATGAGCTTTGATGAGCTTCCTGGTTAGTGAATGCAATCACATGCCCAGATGCACCTCAGTTCTACAGAAACAGAAGCTCCTGTACCTGGAGGACTATTCTGGACTTTGCCTTATGTAACTCTTCACCTGGCTTGTGTTTTTATATCCTTTATAATAGTTTTTTTAATGTAAGTAAATGGTTCCTTAAACTTTGTGGGCTATTCTAGCAAATTATGGAACCTGATTAGGAAGTCTTAGGAATCCTATTTATAGCTCAATCAGTCAAATGTACAAGTGACACTCTGCAGTTGCTATTGATATCTAAAGTGGGGCAATTTGGTGAGACTTGTATATGATGCCATCTTCAGGTGCAATATGTCAGAACTGATTTAAATTTGTAAGACACGTGTTTGGTGTTTGTTAAGAACTGGAGAATTGTGTGGTGATGCTGGAAAGTGGCAGACTTATCATAAGATTGTTCTTACCAGGCACTCTGAGTTTGAATAGATATTGGATAGCTGTCTGTTTCATGGTCTCCTCCCCCATTTCAGAAGTGCGATGTTAATCAGCCTGCCAGTGATTTTTAACCTTATTCATTGCATGGTACACATTAAATTAATTACTAAAATTCTGTGGTACACCAAAAAATATATATTTTTGCTGATTTAGCAAAAATAAGTATAATTTTAATTGATTTACAAACATGTAATAACAACTACCTATACTTTTTGCCCCAAGTGACTTTTGAAAAAATGACTTTACTTGAATATAAGGATTTCTGTTACCAAGAATTAACCAATCAGAAGCAACCTTATAGTATAACCTGACCAATAAGATGCAACTTTATTATATGACCTATATCTGCATAGTTCAGGACAGGGCATTCACACCACACAGCTATTGTTGGGTTGGCTGTGTCATGGTTTTACATGACTATCTAAGGGAAAAGAGGTCAGTGCCCCTGACTAATTAGTCATGTATTGCATGTTTTAAAAATTCTTGCAGCACAATGCTTGAAAATCTCTGGCCTAAGCCAATCAGGATAGTTCCATTTCACTTGACAATTGTAGTTTAGCATTAGATGATATAAAACAGGCAAATAAGATGTTAGGAATATGTGCTGGATTTAAAAAAACAAAAACAAAAACGAATGCCAATGGGGTGTTCATTTACTCTGAACATTTTCATGTGAGTGTAAGTTGCCTGGATCTGCATCAGCCATCTGTGCTTCAGGACTGAGCCCCCACCCTCGGAACACCTCGTGACAAAGATATTCTCCGTTCCACCAATCTTGAATGACAAAGCAGTGTGATAAAAATCAACTGGTATTAATTACATTATTCAAAGATAGATTTGCAACTATAAACTCACAACATCAATTATCCTTACAGTAGAAAATTAAGAAAGTCTGACAGGCAATGGAGGAGACGTATAGGTGATTCTATAATACCAGCATGCAGCTGGCCTTCTCACGTAGTTGATTCTAAGTATCTTTATGTTTTTACTTTTTACTATTTTTCCCTAGGTTCACTTTTTCCTTCCTTGCATGACTTTTTTCTATACCTTGAATTGTATCCTTCTATGTCTTTCTCCATGCCCATTCAATAACATAATTTGCATTATAAAGGATTATAAAAGTAATGATTTAAAAAAATCATCATAATTATCAAATTGTATCATATATTTGATCTCTGCACCTTTCCTTTATGAACAACTTGTACATACCTATATGTCATTATATATCCATATGAAGAGCTGCAAAATATTCTAGAGAGGAAATATAACAACTTGTTCAGCAATTTTTCTATTGAAGAATATTGAGAACGTTCCCTTTGCTCCCCATTTATAACACTGCTACAGTAACAAACTTTTGTTTACATATACTTATGTGTCACCTCCACCAATACAGGATAGATTCCTAAAGGTAGCACTACTGTGTAAGTGCTATGCGATATATGCATATATCCTTGTTTCTTTCTTGTGTCAGAAAAATAAATTTAAAAGAAAATTCTAATCCCACCAAACCCCACTTTACCTCTTATAGAGAGTTCAATAAAATATATTCAAGTGGATTTATATATGTTTAATTGACCATAATACATATTATATTATCATATAATATAATAGTATATAATATATATAATATATAATATATATATGAGTACTTACCAAAAAGATTATTATCTTCTTGAGATTACCCTCTTGAATTTTATTTTACTTGTTTATTTCCAAAGTTAAGTGAGTACTCACTTAAAACTGAGTTTACAATACTGCATTTCAAGTTTCCTCATTCTGGGATTGCACTTGGTTACATATCTTAGTACTAAATTATTTTGCAGTCACTACTTTGCTATAATAAGCCCACAACTCATAGTTCAAGTTCTTTTTGATCATTTTATTTCAAAACAAGCTGACCTCAAATCTTCATGATATTTCATCACTTTTTCCATTTTACAAGAGAGGCAGAAGTTTCTTTTTTCATCTCTTCAGTTTAAAAGTCAGCACTCAGAACCAGCACTACTCTCCTAAGGTAACTATTCTTCTGAAGGGGAAGGTGTGAAACAGCAGCCGACCAGCTGTGGAATTGGCACTCTTTCTAAAATTGTTGCTTTGTTAAAACAGAAGGACATAATGATAGTTACACTGGAGTCTAAAGAAGTCTTTATTTATTAGTTTACTCCTTCTGTATTAGCCTTAGAGCCAGAAACTAGCAGACACATAATTGCAGTTGGCATTTGCTAAGATACCACTGGCAAAGGTGCTGGGATGGAGCAGCTCTCCTTTCCTGCAACAAGCAGCCAGGTGGGCAGGCTACCAAATAAAGGGGTGCCTGTCTCTTTTATCCACTCTTGTGACAAAGAGATCAGTGTCATCTGTCAGTTCGACATGTTCCACAAGCACAAAATCCACATGGGAATCAGAGTTTGAGAAGGATCTTCATTAGAAAATGAGTGTAGCAGTTAACTGGGGGGGATGAGGCTTCTAGAAAGTACAGGACATAGCACAATGAAGAAAACTGAAATGCCCTGGTTGTCGAAAATGCTCATAATTAATGCTGAAGTGACTTATGATACACTAAAATGAAATACAGGACCAAGATATATGCACCAAGTTACAAAACAAACAAACAAACAAACAAACAAAAAAACCCACCAGAATAAATACTTTATTCCTAACAATGTACAGTCTCATCTGTGGTTATCTTTATAGCTGATACATCTTAATGCAATGATGATTAAACTGAACCTGGCTGATGACAAAATATTTTGGATTATGAAAGAAGAATCATTTACTACATATTGCCCTATTAAGCATAACAGGCAAAGGAATATTAACCCAAATATTTTTAATATTGACATAACTGTCAGAGAGCCCTGAATTATAGGAGAAACTTAACATGTATCTACTTATAACCCAGGAAATTGACACAGTTTGTCTGTTTTTTTAACACCTATGAAATTCAAATAGCACTTGAAATTATAGAAATAAAATATAACTATTCAAATAATTCCTAATAGGTATTTATAGGTTATCTAAATTCATTCTAACATTTCTATGCAGTGCATTTCATGAATATTAAAAGCCAGTTTTTAACAGGCCATGGAGGTCAAGGTGTAATTGTATGTTATACACAGGAAAAACTAGAGGGTAGTAGTTCAGATATCAGATTTTAGAGTGAGTCAATCTCAGTTAAAATTCCACTTTTATTATTTATTTTCTGTGAAATTTTAAATGAGTGCTCTTTCTGTGCCCTAATTTCCTCATCTGCAGAATGTGGCTGAGAATAATTATAATACCTACATTAGAAATTGTTATAAAGCTATAGGATTTGATTCATGTTAAATCTTAGAAAAAGGTCCTAGATATAACTGGTGCTTAATACATATTAGTGAATATTGTTTGACCATTTATCTTTAGCAGGCTCTGCCTGCCTCTCATCTTCCATTCTCTATTGCTTATATACTGGTCATCATCCTTTATCACCATTAAACTCTATAAGGAAGAAAGTTGAGAAAAACTCTATTTGTCACCTTAAATTTAAGTTAATGTGCTACCTTTTTCTGTGTTAGTTAACTCTTCAGGGTATTTTCCCCTCTAATTGTGTAATTAAAAGCTTGCCACCTGTCACAGATATGGCAAAGCTCTAAATGAGTTTGAAGGTATTTCAGGTCCAAAGGTGTTATTTCATATTGAGTAAATAGTCCTACTTTACTAATTCCACCTACATCTAGGGCCTATCTCTTCCAAACACTCACAGGAATGTAAAGGAGAAATTAAAGTATTAAAAAAATAAGCATTGTATGTGTTTTTCAAAAAGAATTGTTAATATAAGTTCTACCGAACTCCTTTTTCTTCAACTTTCTAAGAGATTTAGAGAAAATAGAAACCAAAAAGTTAGTTCCCTGAAATATCACAAATAGCACAAAAAGTAACAAGTTTCTTCCAAATAGGATTAACCCATTTAAAATTTTTTATTCAATCTATTTATTCTTGTCTATGTAGATCTTAATGTCCTTATGCAATAGCCACTTAACTATAGGTGGCTACAGAGCTTGGAACACAGCTAATACAAAGTGAGATCTAAGAGTAAAACACGCTCTATACTTCACAGACTTAATTTGAAAGAAAGGTTGTAAAATATATCATTAATTTTTATATTGACAACATGCTGAAAATATTTATTTTGGGTTAATTAAAATATATTATGTAATTAACTTAATCTGTTTATGTACTTTTTGATGTGGCTACTAGAAAATTGAAAATTACATATGAGCCTTCAATTTGTGGCTTCCATTTATTCATATTTAATAGTAATAGAATGGAAATGTTGAACTTATAAAATACATGCAGATAATTTGGAATTTTTAAATACAATTTTTGAAAAGAAATTTAATCCCAAAACTTCATTTGTAAGTATAGTGGATATTTTCCTTGAAAGAACAACTTTGGAAATCAGATTATTACTCCTCTACAAAAATAGTTGTTTGAAGATGTCAGAGAGCTACTAAGGATATACATACCTGAGAGAGCAGAATCCCAAGAGGAAGGCCAATGCAGAGATGTGCTTTGAATTAGAGAACCCAGTGGCCTCTGCTGGGACACAGGAGGCCAACAGAGCATCTGCCCATTGTAAGGAGATAGAAAGACAAAAAATGGAGTTCAGTACTTCCAGGAATTTAGGATTTTGGAGAGGAGAAAACAAATAAGCTCAACATTAGTAAATTTCCACTTCAGATATTAACCAAATTCTTAAACTGTTCAAAAGCAGGACTAAAAAGTTAGGCAGAAAATGTCTAAAAAAAGTAGAATAAAGTTTTTGGCTTTATCATGATTCTAAGGAATTAAACATTGGACTTTCAGGAGATGCTGAGTAGGAGTTGTCATAATATAGAGGCCAAGCTACCAATTGAAATTCCAGGGAATCAAAACTCTATGGAGAAGAATCAGAGTTTGATGGAGTCTTATGAAAACTCTGTGGGTCATAGTGGTTACAGATCTGCTCTGGGTGCCAGTGGGGGAGTGAATTCTCTGAGAAAGATAGTACCATTCAGATCCTTTACATTTTTCATATACAATGTCAGACATTTGATTAAAACTGACTAAGCATTTGAAAAAACAATATCCAAAAGGCTGGTGGGGGAGATGATCAACATACCTACAGATGACCCATGCTGTGGTCTGAATGTGTTCTCCCAAAATGCGTGCATTCAAACCTAACCCCTAAGGCAATGGCATTAGGAGGTAGGCCCTCTGGGGGTGATTTGGTCATGAGAGTAGAACCCTCAAGAATGGGAATGGTATTTAAGCTTTTGTAAAAGGAATTTGAATTGCCAGTACCAACATTTCCAACATGCATACCATTTGACACTTGACAGCATGTTGAGCTTCACTTTCATATAATGTACCATATTTTTCAGACCATAAGATGTACCTAGGCTTTAGAGGAGGACAATAGGGGAAAAATTTTTGAAGTAAAAAATGTAGTAAAATATTTAATAACATAAATAACATAATATTTCACCAGTGTAAATGTAACGCTACATTTGGACTATAAGACACACCCCCATTTTCCTCCCAAATTTGGGGGGTGCGTCTTATAGTCAGAAAAACAACATATATTCTTTTGCCACTGAATATTGAGAAATGACCCTATTAAAATAACTCATCTCAGTTGGTTGGAAGGTTCTGGGTTATTGCTAAGCTGATTAAAATAACTCATCACATTTTATTGTAGTCATTTTTTAATATTTAAATGAAGTACTGGGACAGAAAAAAAAAACAAAACAAACAACAGCAACAAAAATCTTGGTTCTTCAATCATGTGAGAACACAGTGAGAAGGTGCCCTTAAGAAAGTTGTGCCCTCACCGAACACCTGACATGTTGGAACTTCGATCTTGGTCTTTCCAGCTTCCAGAAGTATGTATAAATAAATTTCTGTTTTTTATAAATTACCCAGTTTGTGGTATTTTCTTCTAGCAGCCCAAACAAGTTCAGACAATTCAGTTACTGAAGGTATCAGATATGGACTCTGATTAATGTGTTTAAAAAAAAAAAATGCATGACAGACTTCTGGCCAAGATGGAGGCATAGGTAGACACACTGTGCCTCCTTGCACAACCAAAATTAAGGACAACAAAGATTTAGAAACCAGAAAACAATCAGAACTGATAGAAAATTGAACTGTACGGAAGTCCAACAACCATTCTTCCAGACAGGTAAGAGTGGTGGAGTTGCGGCAGGAAAAAGTAGAGGTTGGCAGACCCAGGCACGGGGTGACAACTGTGCGGACCCTGTGAGGCCGAGCAAGGTGGCTGGCCTACCAGGTGGTCCCGCATTCGCCCACAAATAATCCAGGAGAAGGGGAAGTGGTAGAAGGGACTGGAATCTGAGAGCGAGCAAAGCAAGTGCCATTGTTCCCTCTTGGACCCCACCCCCACATACAGCGTCACAACCCAGAGACTGGGCTGCCCCACCCTGGGGAACACCTAAGGCTCTGCCCCTGGCTACATAACAGCCACGACCAGATTAAAAAAGAAAAATGGCTCAAACAGTAGAACAAATCAAAGTCCCAGAGCCAATTCATCTAAGCGACAAAGAGATAGCCAACCTATCAGATGCGCAGTTCAAAGTCCTGGTGATCAGGATGCTCACATAATTGGTTGATTTTGCTCACAAATTACATGAACAAATGAAGGCTACAATAAGTGAAATGAAGGAAAACACACAGGGAACCAATAGTGATGGAAGGAAAACTGGGACTCAAATCAATGGAGTGGACCAGAAGGAAGAAACAACCAAACAGAAAAGAAGGAAGAAATAAGAATTCAAAAAAATGAGGAGAAGCTTAGGAACCTCCAAGACATCTTTAAACATCCCAACATCTGAATTATAGGGGTACCAGAAGGGGAAGAAGAAGAGCAACAAGTGGAAAACTTATTTGAACAAATAATAAAGGAGAACTTCCCCAATCTGGCAAAGCAAATAGACTTCCAGGAAGTCCAGGAAGCTCAGAGAGTCCCAAAGAAGGTGGACCCAAGGAGGAACGCACCAAGGCACATCATAATTACATTAGCCAAGATGAAAATGAAGGAGACAATTCTGCAAGCAGCAAGGGATAAGGGGACAGTCACCTACAAAGGAGTTCCCATCAGACTGTCAGCTAATTTCTTAAAAGAGACCTTCCAGGCAAGAAGGAGCTGGAAAGAGGTATTCCAAGTCATGAAAGACAAGGACCTGCATCCAAGCTTGCTCTACCCAGCGAAGCTGTCATTTAGAATGCAAGGGAAGATAAAGTGCTTCTCAGATAAGGTCAAGTTCAAGGAGTTCATCATCACCAAGCCCTTATATTAGGAAATGTTAAAGGGACTTACCTAATAAAAAGGAGATAAAAATATAACAGTAAAAAGACAGCAAACTCACAGATATTAACAACCATATCTAAAACAAAAAGAAACTGAGCAAACAACTAGAGCAGGAACAGAACCACAGAAATGGAGATTACATGGAGGGTTAGCAACAGGGAAGTGGGAGGAAGAGAGAGGAGAAAAGGTACAGAGAATAAATAGCATAGACAATAGGTAGAAAATGGACAGGGAGGGGGCAAGAATAGTGTGGGAAATGTAGAAGCTAAAGAACTTATGACACATGGACATGAACTAAAGGGGGGAATGTGGGTGGGAGGGGGTATGCAGGGTGGAGGGGAATGATGGGGGAAAATGGGACAACCGTAATAACATAATCAATAAAATATATTTAAAAAATAAAAAAAAACATGACAGATATAAAAATTAAGAATCAGATGGAAACCCTAGAACTAAAAATGTAATTACAGAAATTTAAAAACTCAGTGAATGGGTTTAATAGCTTGGAGACCAGATTAGTGAACTCTAAGATAGGTCAGTGGAAAATATCAGGCTTACTCAGAAAGCAAAGGTGATGGAAAATATGCAATAAAACAGGATAAGAGACATATGGGTCTCAATAAAATGTTCCAATAAGAAATATGATTGGAGTGTCCTGGTTGAGAAAGAGAAAGACAACAGGCAGTAATTATATTTGAATAGTCACTGGCTGAGAATTTTCCAAAACTGCCAAAAGAAAACAGATCTCAGAGTCAAGAAGCGCTACAACCCCGACTAGAATAAGTATAGAGAAAATCACATTTGGTATATCATAGTGAAACTTTGGAAAAACAAATACCAAGGGATAAGTTTAATAGCATGGGGGTTCAGGGTTGGGGGCGGGGTGGGCAAGAACTATGGACTACTCACTGGCTAAAAGAAAAAAAGGATATAACTTGGCAAATTGTGAGGCTGGATGAAATTAGGCATCAAAAGAGTCTGTGAAATGGGAGGGAGGTGGGGAGGGTTGGGGTGGCGGGTTCGGGTGAGAATAAAAGACAGAAAACTGTACAAGATCAACAATGAAAATAAAAATTAAAAAAAAAAATTAAAAAAATATAATTTAAATTAAAGATAAGCAATTAATAAAATAAAAAACACTTAAAAAAAAAAAAAAAGAGTCTGTGAAGCTCATAACCCAACACCCTTGGAAAGGCCGCTACAGATTAAAATACGACACAGGCAATCCTCTCACTAACCATTCAGGGAAAGGGTCAGTGAGCTGTAACAAGTCATCATGATTACATCGTGCGCATGATTGTTAGTTCTCTGTTAACTGTGGGCCCAATCTACACCAGAAGAAAAGAGCAATAATATCAACACACGAAAATAGAGAGAGATGAGCAATTTTAAAAAACCTTTTCACTAGGATTTAAAATGGCCATAATTTTGGCTTATGTTACCATGAATAATGCTGGGAAATTTCTTTTGAGAGTTGTAGAAGAGCAATTGTAATAATATGACCTTAATTCCTATTTAAAGAAGGACCATAGACTGGTTAGGGTGAGCCTTATAGAAAACATCATAACCTCGGTCCTTTACAAACTGTCATTTTTTTCCCCAAATATACTTCTTTCATTCACATTTGTTCACATCCTTTTCCAACAATAAATATGTGTGCTTATTTCTTGTTATAAGTAAATAAATAGAGACACAGATACAAAAACACCAATGCACATGGTCATATATGTACATGCCTATCACTGTACACGGTAAGAATAGAACCCCATCACTGTCCCAGGTGCTTCTTCCTGAGGTGAATTTGCTGTTCTAGTGGCCTGAGTCCTAATTTAACACCTTTAATACTTCTCCTTCGGCAATGTATTCACTTCCTCCCATTTATTTTGCAGATATTTATTGAGCATCCATTGTGTGGCAGGTACTACTTTAGGCTGGGTACTTGAATGGAAAAGACAAGGTAATTAAGCAAAACATAGATTGTTAGACAATGAATAGTGCTATAGGGAAAAATTAGGTAAGAAAGATGTTGGCAATTGATGGGTGATGTAATTTTACATAGGCTAGCCATGGAAAGTAAAGTTAAAGACTTTGATGAAAGGAAAGCAGTATAGAAATTGGGGGCAAGATTTCCAGTCAGAGGGTCCAGTAAGTGCAATGGCCATGGGGCAGGAGCAGGGTTGATGTTGAAGAACAAGAATGCCCAGGGGGCTGGAGTAGAGGATGCTTAGGGAGGGTAATAGCGGATGCCATCAGAAAGGTGCCTAGGCTTAAAGGCACCTTTAAGTTCTTAAAGGGCTTTTTTAAAAAAGAAATATTTTATTTATTTATTTTTTTAGAGAGGGGAAGGGAGGGAGAAAGAGAGGGAGAGAAACATCAATGTGTTGTTGCTTCTTTCTTGCCCCCTACTAGGGACCTGGCCCGCAACTCAGGCATCTGCCCTGACTGGGAATCTAACCAGCGACCCTTTGATTCTCAGGCTGGAGCTCAATCCACTGGGACACACCAGCCAGGGCCCTAAATGGCTTTTTTATGTCATTGAAGAACTTTGACTTTTACTTTGAAAGAGATGGGATACCACTGGAAAAACTTGTGCACAGGAGTTACATGACAGAAGTTGAATGTGAAAGGATCATCAGGCTGCTGTGTGGAGGACACAGAGTGAGGAGCCAGGAATGGGAGCAGGGAGACTGGTTAAGAGACTGTAACAATAACCCCCGCCATAGAACAATGGCACCTTAGCTTAGAGTGATATTGATGCAAATGGTGAAAGATCATTGGATTCCGGATTCTGGCTGTAGTTCACCCAAAGAGCCCCCCCAAAATTTTTTGAAGCGGGGCAGTTGTCAAGTGATCTATAATTGAAATATTTTCCTCTGTAGTTCTCACCTTGCTGGGCATTCCACTGCACAAATATTGATGCCATCTATGATGTCATGAGAGTGGTACCATCAACACTGCAACCCACAGACTGGGCAGATCTCTTTAATGGTTCCAGAGAGCTCTCCAGGTAAAGATCAAGGCTACATCTGTAGGGCAATACTGAAAATTTCATCAAAAGTGATATTTCCATGGTTTAATTAATTAATTAATTAATTACGCTTCTTTCTGTCTTTTGATGGTCCTTTGAGACCTTTGATGATCAGGGCAGAGGCAGAAGGCACTACCTCAGTTTGAGTCTGTCTGTTCTGAATAGTCCATGTCATTGTAATCAGACCCAGTTGAATTAGCGATATCAGTAGCAACCTTTCTTGGAGACAGATCCAGGGGGCTGATCTTGGGGGCGGGGCAGACGTAACTCCAACTTTCCCACTGGTGCACCTCAGGTGTATGACTTGGATTTTTTTTTTTTTTTTTAGTTGAACTTTGGTGGCATGGAAGAGGTGGCAGTTGTAAGATGAACCTGGATTTGCAACAACCGAAGAAAGTCACACCTAAGTGTCCTCTGAGCCAAAAGCCAAGAAAGCCAAAAAGCCAAAAATTGTCTGATTGACCAGCTATGATGAAAGAAAAGAGCCAAGGATACCCATAGGTTTTTTACTTAAATCAACGATTTTCAATCAGTGTGTCATGAGAATTTTTAGAAGATGCAGTACCTGACTATTTAGTCCAGGGCTCTGACCTCTTTTCCCTTAGATTATCAAATAAAGAAGTGACGACAGCCCACCCAACAATAACCATCAGTGTGAATGAATCAAAACTACACTATTTTTTGTCAGAACAGCAGAATTTTAGTAACTAGGTTATGTATGACATGAGAGAAAATGTTGAAATAGCTGGGAAAATGTAGGAGGTATCCACTAAAATGGAGATGGTAGGAATGGCAGATTTAGATCTGTTTTGAACATGTTAAGCTCAGATGCTAAATTTCTAAATAATGCCTCTTATATTTGCATGTCCTAGGGGAAAAATAATTTGTAAGGGAAAGTAATTTATAGTAAATACTCTGTAATTTTTCCACAACTAATTATTTAGATGCATAATGTTATTGGGAGACACTCTCGGATTTGGCTGCTCAGCACACTGTTTTCTCCACTTTCTTCTCATGATGTGAAACTGTCTTTCTGCACCAGAAACAAGGTCCCTGTGACCAGCCTCAATGAGTCATGAACATTATGTCCTTTGACAATATGATGTGGTCCAAACAATCTCCTTCCTGCTACTGATGTATTGGTACTGATACATGGAGTTAAGAGAAATACTCTTTTTCTAAGTCTGCAAATTTGGGATTATATAAATCTGTGGTTTCCAGTCACCACCTTCCCTGACTGCAGGTCATTCTATGGTAGAAGACCTTGGGGACAATACCTAGCCAGAAAGACTACTGAGAGATAGAGGGCAGCTTTGAGGTCCTCTGTCAGCCTCTAGGAAAACGAACTTTACCCTAGGACTTCACCAGTAGTTTGTCAATAGTATCTTTTCTCCTCCCTCTTTGCCTCCACTTCCTTCTTTTCTTCTACTTCCTCCTTCTCCTCCTTCTTCTATGATTAGAACTATTTTGAATTGGCTTCTCTCATACATAACCAATACAAATGGAATTTTTTTAAAGAACAACATAAACAAAGAAGAGTCCAGATACTCATTTTCACCAGGAAAGCAGAGGCACATCAGGTTAATGACATGTCTTTTGCTGCATTTTTTGCAGAACTTCTTTGAGGAACCATGATTAAAATGTGCTTTATAAAAAAAAAAAATAGGCACTGTTTTTGAAAATAAAATTTAATAATAATTAATTCAGATTCTTCTTAGAGCCAATTTCCAGCCATCCATATAAGTGGAACATGAAACCATTAAAGATAAAATGATATCCCCTCAAAAATTCCTAATCTACATTAAAATCAACTACTTTCATTCACTATCCTAAATATGTTTTACAGAAATTTCAAGTCATGTGTGAGTTAGATGTTCATAATTTTATCAGACTTCTAGAGTCACTCTTTCCAGAAGAGATCAAATCGAAAATCTAAGTGACTATAGAAACAAGATATTCCCAAGATTCACTAAACTCATCGATTCTATAATTTGCCTTAAATGATTAAGAATTTTTTGTAGTAACAATCAAGAGCCCAGAAAATATCCCAAGACAAACTGAGTTAAAATTAAATCAATAATAGATTCTTGGCTGAACTCTGGATTGCTATTACTATTTTCAATTTCCAGTGTACTCCAGTTTATAATTATGTATTATTTATTGTATCAGCTGGCAGACAGCTTACCTTCTAAACTCAACTTTTAAGCACATACTTGAAATTCTTTTATATCTGTATTGATTATTTTTTTTAAGTACTTTTTTTTCTTTTAGATTTTATTTATTTATCTTTAGAGGGGAAGGGAAGGAGAGAGGGAGAGAAACATCAATGTGTGGTTGCCTCTTGTATGTCCCCTGCCGGGAACTGGCCTGGCAACCCAGGCATGTGCCCTAACTGGGAATCGAACCGCGATCCTTCGGTTCACAGGCCCGCGCTCAATCCACTGAGCTACACCAGCCAGGGCTGTATTGATTATTTTGTAAATATAACAATGGCTTTGAAGTTGGTCTGAAAACTGTAAATTTTGTTTCATGCTCTTCATAAACTACCAAAAGAAATGCATTTATTTCTATTAGTAAATTCAGTATTCAAATAAAAAAATCAAATATGTAATAAGAGATTTCCTTAAAAATGACATTTGTCTTTTGTTGGGGGGCCAAACCTAAATTTTTAGTTCTAAAAACGACTTGCCTCACCTCCAAAGGGAACTGTTGCCAGATGATAGTAAGTTAAACATAAAAACATTTAGATAATATCTGGCAGAGAGAATATAAGATCTAAAGGAGGGTGACTGCTTCCCAGGGTTTCTCCTAGCAATCAGAATGAAGATCCTTCGGTGTTTATACTAAAGATACTTAACATAAATATGATAAAACAAGATAGCTTTTTATCTTAGGATTTCATAATTCAGAGGCAACAGCATTTTTTTTCTAATTTAGTTTATTTAATTCTCGAGTAGATCTGTAAGTTTAAGGATTAAAATGCCAAAAAGAAAATGAGAGGAGTCCTCAGACAGTGTGAGCTGTAATCTAAACAAGAAGCAGGGCCCTGTGCATTATCTTCCTGTGAATGGAGACTCCTCGGATAACGCCTATAGATCCGATAGGAAAAAAAGCTTTGCACACGGTCACCCGTTGTTCAGTCTTTGTTAGAACCAAAATAAGTAGAAACTCACTTTTCAGGGCCACTCTGTGGGGACTGAAAAAAGGAAAGCCACTGGGTCCCAGCAGCGTTTGATGTCTTCATTTTCCAGGACTCCTTTGGGAGCGACCTGGCAGCACGGGTAGTCTCCAAAGAGAAAAGCAACTTCTGAACCTAGTCACTTTCCTGGTAATGAGCACTGGGGCACTTCTGTTATGATAATGTGCTTTTATTGTTGGGGTAGATGACATCATAGGTTCTGTAATTGAGAGAGAGAGAGAAAGAGAGAGAGGGAGGGAGGGAGGGAGGGGGGGAGAGAGAGAGAGAGAGAGAGGGAGGGAGGGGGGAGAGAGAGAGAGAGAGAGAGAGAGGGAGGGAGAGAGAGGGAGGGAGGGAGGGAGGGAGAGAGAGAGAGAGAGAGAGAGAGAGGGAGAGAGAGAGGGAGAGAGAGAGGGAGAGAGAGAGGGAGAGAGAGAGGGAGAGAGAGAGGGAGAGAGAGAGGGAGGGAGGGAGGGAGAGAGAGAGAGAGAGAGAGAGAGAGAGAGAGAGAGAGAGAGAGAGAGAGAGAGAGAGAGAGAGAGAGAGAGAGAAATGGAAAAAGAAGAGGAAAAGAAGTCCCCAGAGACCCATGGAAGTCCCCAGAGAGTCACAGCTCATATTGGTAAAACTGCTACACACAGATAGGTGACATATTGCATTAGCACAAGCATGAAAAAATTGAAGAAATCACTAAAACTTTTAAGTTATTATGTTCAACTTCAATCCAGCTGGCCCATCCTCCAGAAGGGTAGAAAACAAGGAATATACAGGTGAAGGTAATTAAATACACAAATTTATTGAGTTGGCTACTTATCAGGGTATAGCAGTTTCCTTAGACATAAGATTTGGGCATGCTTTATCTTTTATATGACTATTGGTGTATATGCAAATATTTTTAGTTTTAGAAATATGATCATATTGTAATTTAAAATATATTCTGAGGATATACTTCTAAAAGCCAGAAGGTTGTGCCAAACAGCTTTCTAGATTTTACAGCTCTCTAGATTTCCACAGCTCAACAAAAAATTATTGGTCTTAGAAAAAGCCAAGTTCATTGTCTTGTAAAATACTGCAGGTATTTATCACAGCATGATAAATCTCAGAGAGAAAAGAAAGCGGGTATGAGATTTTTAGATCTATTACACCATTTAACTCCAAGAATGTTTATATGACCCACTGCACAAAGTTTAAATACATGAGGCAGTTTTGATTGTTAACTCCTGAACTTGCTGGCTGAGCAAAGTGAGACAAGACATTTCTAAACAATGTGTGTGCTCTGGTATTGTTATCAGCAACAAGGCACTCTGTCTTTTTAGCTGCTTTTCAGACATCTGCTCAACTCCATCAAACCTGCACACAGTGTGGTTGGGATTTTTGTTTTGGGGTTCTTTTTTTTTTTTGAGTTGAGGAGTATTCATTGATTATGAGTTAGGTCTGTAACTCAAAGTTACATAAGACAGGAGAATTTTAGTGATAAGTTCACTTTGCCAGAAAAAAAAAATGTTTGCTTAACCCATTCAGTCTGTTTCCTAGGTATATTTTCATCTAAAAAGTATATTTATATAATATGCTTATAGCACTTTAAGTAATAAAGAAAATAAAGAATAATGAAAATAATAAAGAAAAGAATGTTCCATGCTAATTTCCCACATAATATAACTACTAGATTCAGAATATTTTTTCCAGATTTTTATATAAAAATTTGTAAATGTTTAAAGATATAGTAACATAAACTGTGCACTGTTTTTTATTTAATGTTATTTTATATATTGTTTTATTCCAAGAAAATTCACCTGTTATTTTAATATTGATTACTTAAATTGCTCAGTATTTCTGCAGGCCCAGTTGTGAAGTTAATCCTATGCTTGCTTTGGTTTTGGGGTATTGTTTTCCACCCTACATGACCCAAGCAAGGTTCTCTTCATTCTATTAAAAGAAAAATAAAGCTTAATTTATATATATTAGTATGTGGAGAAATTTCTGTGTTTTTCTTCACTAACATATAAAATATGTAAATGATAAAGTAAACCCCAGATATTCCAATGCTATGGCTGTGATATTGTTTTGTCCCGGGGCCCTCAAATACACTCACTGAATATGTTCATTCTATCAGCATAATTGCTGCCAGGCACAGGAGTTAACTGCTTGGGAGGAAGGGAACAGGATTATGATAACCAGGGTCTTCCTTCCAGGTTTACAAAGAGAAGGACTAATCCAGCTGCATTTCCAGGGCAAATATGCAAATGTAAAGACTCTAAATTTAGATTGGATACACAGAATGTAAGGAGAAACTAACATTTACCTTTTGGCCTCTTTCAAAACACCTCCTTCCAGTCTTCCTCCTTCATTCTCTTCATTGGCCACTTTTCATTTGTTGAATTCTTGGCCCATCTATTAATATTATTGGGGAATTGAAGTCTTGGCAGAGGTGAGTTCTGACTCAGTCATGATCCTATTGCTGCCAAGCCTTCCTCAAACTCCCTCTCCACCGAGACAGATCTAAATTTAGCATCCTGATGTTCTTGCTATTTGTTCAGAAATGACTAGCCACTAGGGACCTTGGTAGTAGGGACAGGGTAGAGCCGGGTGTTATCCTGGATACTGACAGCAAAGTTGCATCTTTTTCTATCAGAATCTAGTTGTAAAAACATAATAGACCCCAGACCTCATGCAAACAGGGTTGAGCTCATATATTTTAAACAAAGACACAGACTACAGTCTTTGAGGAGCTATATTAACCAACTAAGATCATTCTGAATTAAAAAAAAAAGATATTTAGTATTTAAAAATAATTTAAAAATGTAAAATGCTCTAACATAAAAGCATTAATTATGTAATAATGCAAGACATTTTGTGCTCTCTACCAAGTTGGCAATATGTATGTACAACCCAAAGTTCTGCCTCTGATATTACAATAGTATGAATTTTGTACGTCAGTTCTGATTTGCTTCAGTAAGATAGCCTCTCAACATTTGTAAATATAGAAAATGAGAATGTGCCCTGGCTGTTGTGGTTCAGTGGACTGAGTGCTAGCCTGTGAACCAAAGGGTTGCCAGTTCAATTCCCAGTCAGGGCACATGTCTGGGTTGTGGGCCATGTCCCCAGCTGGAGGTGTCCAAGAGGCAACCAATCTGTTTCTCTTGCACATTGAGGTCTCTCTCCCTCTTTTTCTCCCTCCCTTCCCCTCTCTCTAAAAATAAATAAATACAATCTTAAAAAAAGAGAATATGCTAAGATTCAAATCTTATGGTAAATAATAATCTCATGATTTACTCATCATCACTTGATCTACTTCCTCCTCCTCTTACCAAGGAAAGTTATTCTTTGTTCCCTGTTTTAGAAAAACTCCCTAGAGTTGTCAATACTGACTTCCTTCATATCCTCTCCTCTCATATTATCTTATATGCACATTAACCATCCCTTTAACCCCAATGTTCCATTAAAGTTGTTCTTGTCAAGATCACCCATGATGTCTAGATTAATAAATCTTATGTCATTTATCAATCTTAAAAGTCTAGCACCAGTACTTGGTCTAGTTTTCCTCTTTCCTTCAGGAAACATTTCTTCACTTGGTTTCCAGGATACCATATATTTTTTGATTCTTTCCTACCTGACAACACTGTTGTTTCCTTTTCATCTTTCAAATGCCCCACCCTAATCTTAGAGCAGACTGTGGTTCATTCCTTGATTGCTAGTTTTTTTAATCAATACTTACTCATATGTTAGTCTAAAAGCTTTAAATACCATATATCTATTGATGACTCCCAAATTCACAACTCCAGCCCAGTCCTCTTTTGTTTTCCAAGTATAACCACTCTACTTGGTAGGATACCACATAATTCAAAATTAATTCACCCAAAGCTAAAATTCTGATATTCCTCCCAAAACATCCTCCTGCTCCATATTCTTCATTATTTTAGTAAATGGCAACTCTCTCTTTGCAGTGGTTCAGCCAAAGCCTTTGAAATCATCATGGATTCCTCCAATTCTCCCAGTCACAAAAACCACATCTACAAATAAATCATTTTTGAATCTATATTTAAAATTATTCAGAAATATACCATTTCTCATGACCACTACAGTTATTATCTGGTCCAAGCCATCAACATACCCATCTGGATTATTGCATAGTCTCCCACATGAAAAAAATTCACAGAAGAACCCTGACTGGTGTGGCTTAGTTGGTTGGGCATCATTCCGCAAAGAAAAGGTCACCATGTGCACTCCTGGTCTGTGCATGGGCCTGGGTTGCGGTTCAGTCCCTAGTCAGGGTGTGTACTAGAGACAACTGATTGATGTTTCTCACATTAATGTTTCTCTCTATTTTTCCCTCCCTTCACCTCTCTCTAAACATAAATAAATAAAATCTTTTTAAAAATTCACATAAGTAATATAATATAGGTAAGTCGGATAATATCACAACTCTACTCAAGCCCATCTTACCCAAAGTTTAAATTTGTTATGGTGGCTTAAAAAAATTTTCTTGCTCAGCTTACTCCTTGAGAGACTTTATGCTGTTCCTAGAACTCTCTTATTACAGAATTTTACTCTTGTTTTCTTATCCTGTGCTACTCTTCTCCCAGAGAAAATCATGGTTTATTCCCTTTACTCCTTCAAGGCATTATTCAGGTGTCACCTCAAGAAAGTCTTCACCCATCACCATCTAAGATGTATACTTCCCAACAACACTTCTCAGTTTCCTTCTACTTTATTTATCGCCATTTGTAAATAGTGTATGTTATACTCACCTGTCTCCCTCCATTTAAAAATAGGATCCATGAGTCAAAGGATGTTCCTTTCATTCATTATCGTATTCTCACAGTCTAGAATAGTCCCAGATACTTAGCAGGCACTTGATGAATACTCGTTGACTAAATATATAAATAAATGAAAGTTAGAGGTAGGGAGTTAAAAGACTATCTCAGTAGTTCAAGTGAGAAATTGTGGTGGCTTGAACCCAGGTGGTGGCAGTGGACGTATTGATAGATCGCAGAGGTTAAGCAATCAAGAGTATTGGGATTCCTGTTACTGCCATTTTTGTCATCATACAAGTAATAAATCTACATTGTACTTGAATGCATTGATACTGAGGGCATATTAATGTGAAACTCCCCCCAAGGACTTGATATAACATTCTGTCTCTTAGCTGAGAGAACTGAAAAACAGACCTTGGTCTAGGGTTGCCGATTAAGATACAGGATACTCAGATATATCTGTGTTTCAGATAAATGGAATAAAATTTAAGTACACACCAAATATTGCATGGGACAACTTATACTAAATACATTTATTCATATATATAAGTATTATATATTTACTATATATTATACACATATATCTAAATGTATGTATATATCAATATGTGTAAATTAAATTGCATGCATTTACTGAATAAATCTACGTAAGTATGAATAATATAAAAATCTATAAAGCATATAAATGAATGTATATTTAGTATAAATATATACCATGCAATGTTTGGACATGTGTATATGTTTATTGTTTATTTCAAGTCAAATCAAATGGGTGTCCTTTTAAATTTTATTTTGTTTATTTATTTCTCTGTTTATAGCGAAATATGGCAACCCTAACCTGGATTACTGTAAATTCTCTGAAATAACAACCTTTACTTTGAGGTAAACATGTTAACGTTCTGTTGGTAAGACTAAGCCAAGTTAAACCATGGTTTGTGTTTTGTTTTTTTTCTCCTTATCCTTTCATTTCATTTGTAGTGATGGGGGCAATGAAGACATCTTTAACTTCACTTGCCATTCTTTTATAATTAAAGAATAATTTTCAGCCAATGAATATCGGTATAAAAAATAAACGATCTCTGTAATCTAGTTAATAAACTATTTCTATAATCTAGTTAATTTATTAGTATGAAACTAGTAAAATTAAATTTATTTTATAACTTCTTTTGCCCTCTGATTAGATACTGGCAATGTGGAGTAATCAATAAAAATATTTACCTAACACATTCCCCTTAATTCAGCCTAGACTGTCTAGCAAATGGTAGCCAGGCCTGAGTTCTGCCAAGACCCTAGCCCTGCTCTCTTAAGTTGATGCTTACACACCTTCATGAGTGTGTGCTTACACTCAACATGAACAGGAGTGGAGCTAAGAGAATGCCCGCATTCTCTGCGTAAATTCCTCTGGGGTTTTTGTTTGTTTGTTTGTTTTCCTGGTGGATCTAGGGAAGAGGGTGTGAGGAGGCTGCCGGTGTGCTTTCTTCCCCATATCACCTCAACTTCTTTTTTTTTCTACTTGATGCAGTAGTCAGAGGACTAGAGCTGCAATTATAATGGTTGGAAATAGGGATGATTCTGAAGCAAATAATTTCAACTATGTTTTTTTTTTAACTTTATTTTTATTGTTGACTCTATCTCAGATGTCCCTTCTCCCCATCTTACCCACCTACATACACCCAGTTCCTGTCCCCCTTTCCCACTGTCCATCACCACATTGTTGTCTGTGTCTATGGGTTATCGCATATATGGTCTTCGGCTAATCCCTTCACCTTCTTTCTTTCAGTCACCTCCTTCCACAATCCATCTAACAGCTGTTAGTCTGCCTCTGTTTCTATTTTGTTCATCAGTTTATTTTGTTCATTAGAGTCTACATGTAAATGATAGCATATGGTATTTGCTTTCGTCTGACTGGCTTATTTCAGTTAGCATAATAGTCTCCAGGTCAATCCATGCTGTCACAAAAGGTAAGATTTCCTTCTCTTTTACGGCTGAGTAGATTCCATTGTGTAAATGAACCACAGCTTTTTTCATCCACTCATCTATTGATGGCTACTTTGGCTGTTTCCAGATCTTGGCTATTGTGAAGAACACTGCTATGAACTTAGGGGTACATATATTCTTTTGAATTGGTATTTCAGGGTTCTTAGAATATATCCCCATAAGGGGGATTGCTGTGTCACAAGGCAATTCCATTTTTAATTTTTGAGGAAACTCCATAATGTTTTCCAACTGTGTTTTAATTTTTATGTCAGAATTCTTAAAGACCTGATGGGGCAGGATGTGCCTTTACCCCTTCTGACAAAATTGGGGCTAACAATTTAATGCAGCTGTATTGCTTGGTGGTAAAGATAACCCATTCATTTTTTATGTGTGTGACCTTACCCTGTGCTAATGGACATGGACTGAGGGGGTAGCACTTCCTAGACTAGTATTGCTGCAAGCAATCTAGACCAGCACAAGGACTGAACCTAATGTCTTCCTCAAACCTAGAAGAGACTGAATATAAATGGAAAGAAGGAAGAATAGTAGGTAAGGGTAAAATAATGAATAAATGAGTTACATAATAAGGGAAATTCAATATTATATTAACACTTCAAAAGTCACAGAGCAAGAGATGATATCGTCTCTTAGGCGAATTATGTTAAATCCCTCTCTGGTAGCCAAGACCACTTCTGCTTTGGGAACCTGACAAGATCAGATGGAAGCCTACTTGCCCTAGGACACATTTTCATATGCTATGGTGATGGACTGGAATGACTGCTAATGATTGATTGCATGGGATTCTAGTCATGTGCCTATATCATTTTGTTATGAAGGTTCCATGGCCAGAGACTAAGGGGTGGACTATGAAATCATAGAAAATATATATTTGTCTCTGCCTCTAGTTCCTGGCACAGAGCTCCTAAAACCCTAGTAATTCCTTAAATGGTAAGAAACTAGAAAATCACATGTTCTTATATTGGCCTCTGATCTCTCTTCCTGACACCAGCTCCTGAAACCCTGCACAGGACACCTAGCTGGTATCACAGACAATTGATTGATGTGGGGGAAAACCTTCACATATTTGACAACCAGAAGTGAAGTGTTTTGTGTGAGTAGTAAAGGAGACTCAGAGGAAAGAAACACACAGTGGGAAAGAGCAGGGAAAGCTGGTTTTTCATTTTTAGATGCCTGTTCAGAATAGGAGTTAAATAAATATTTGTGGAATTGAACAGAATGTACTTAGGACCCGACAGATGAAGCCTGCATTATTACCACTCCTACTCAAACAGAAGACTGGCAGCTCAAAACACGAAACCTCCTGTCTACATTTTCAATCATTTTTTCTTCATAAGAACAAAATAATCTCTAATTAAAGTGAAGTTTATTTACATTCATGTAGAAATAATGTGCAATCCCTCCCTCCCTCCAAAAAGACTAGTTCCATATGATTGCAGTAGCATCTAATCAGTTACAATTTGTATGATTTCTTTTTTCCAGAAAGCTAACTGCATTTACATTATCAGCATGATACATATAAAAATATCTGTTAATGTGAATTCAATCTGAATAATACCATGTGCTATAAGTTTCATGCAGCAGGTTCAGCAGGTGGGGGTGCTTGATGTTTTTTCCCCTTGCAAAGTTTTTAAAAACATTTTGGGAACTTAGGAGCTAGTGATAAGCTTAATTAAAATGAAATAGGATTTAAAAAGTATTTCAAAGAGTTATTTTAAGATACCTAAATTTTAGTAAGTCATTATACCAAATAATTATGAGTGCTGTAGGAATTTTCAAAGTCTCTAATGTTCACTTGGTATTTTCATTCTTTTTTTCCCCTTTGTCTATTCCAGAATTTAAGTTTCTTTTGAAGCCTACAAGTAGATTGTTGGATTTACTTTGTCTCCTACTTTGAGTTTTTTAAACAAACACTTCTAATCAAGACTGTACCTCCTAGAATAATAGGGAAGGCAGACATTACTAATTGTCCCCAGTATTCATTCTCCTTTTCTCCTTTTTAACAATAAGACAGAATCTTCTGGACACGTCTGTGCCATTTAAAATTACACTTCTCAGTCATCTTTACAATGAGATGTGGCCATGTGACCAAGTTCTTGCCAGTGAGATCTGGGGAAAGTGATGGGTGCAATGGCTTATCTGGACTTCGTCTTTTTCTCTTGTTGTGTGGCTACAATCCAGTTTTGGTCATGCCGAAGAAAGTAACATCTTAGGAAAAGTTGGATCAGTGAAACAAGAAACCTAGATCCTTGAATGATTATAGAGAACATGGTGCCCTTCTGAGTAGACCCAATCATCTTTAGATTTATGTGTGAGGGAAGGTAACTTTAAATCATATTTGAGATGCTGCATTTTTAAATCTCTTAGTTAAAGCAGCTTAGCCTGTGATATATCTCATACAGTTTATCAGAATTCTAGTATTAACTTTAGCAACATAAATTGATGACTTTTGCTTTTCTATGTATTTTTAAAAAGTTTTTATTTATTGATTTTGGAGAGAAAGGAAGAAGGAACAGTGATTTTCTGTTCCACATATTTATGCAGTCATTTGTTAATTCTTGTATGAGCCCTGACTGGGGATCGAACCCACAACCTTGGCGTATCCAGACAACACTCTAACCAAGTGAGCAAACCAGCCAGGCCTGCTTTCCTATGTGTTAATTGACTCTTCTGGCCGAGATCTTTGTCCAAGGATCTGTTCTTACTATGTAAGCCCCAATCATCTACCTATGGTACAGGCTTTACTAACGGACATCAAAGGCAATTCTTGAAACATGAGATTAGATTAGGTAGGTAGATAGATAGCTGATAGATAGATAGATAGATAGATATGATTAGATCATTCATTGAAAAGAATTTAATTTATTCCTTTCTGTAACTACTTAGATATCTATATCTATCCATCTATCTATACCTGCTTTTCTTCTAAGTTTTAAATTCCTTTTTTATTATTTTTTTATATCAACAGTATCCTAAATTAATTAATTGAAATGTCATGAGCAGCATGTTTCTGTATACTTAAAACTTTAGAATAAGGACTCTGAACTACTTCCCCATTTAAGGAGTTTTGAGTTTATTTTGTCATATGAACACCAAGTATGTTAAAATATTGTGGTAATAATCATTGTTCAGAGCACTTACCTAGCTGCAGTAGATGCCCTGAGTTTAGTCTTCTGATTGTTTTAGTAGCCTTTACTATTAAGTTGGATGACTAACATACAGCATTTTCAAAAGGATATATATTACAAAATCCTCCCATCTTTAAATAATTCAATCCAGCTTAAATTTGTTCCTCCAGACCAAGTTAGAATCTTCTTTTCATCAGTCAGTGGTTTATAACATATTGTGCTTCCTCTCTCAGAGAGGAAGGGGATTCCAGTAACCAACATTTGTTGTGAGTTTTTTTGTAGAAATGAGTTAACCCCAAGTTCCCTGTGTAAATATTTCTATTCTCTAAATCCATGTTTTTAAGTTTCATTCCGTGGAGCCTTCATGGTTCTTTGGAGAAAAAAGAGTGGATATATGAGCAGGCTATAACATCGCTTTACCAAAACATGTCATCTTTTAATGCATCTTTATTTTCAGTGTGTTATGAGTTATCTTAAGACTATATGGTCCAAAACTAAAACAAAACACAAAGAGAAAATTAAAAAATACATACCTCTAATTGAATTTCTTTCTCTTTTGGTTGGTGGAGGGTCCTTTTAAAGACACACTGCTTTAGACTTATATGCATTTTCTTAGTAAACCAGCTCCAGCCCCAATTGGACATAGTTCAGATGAAATAGAGTATATAGAGAGAGCTTATATCTCATTAGCATATCACTTTTCTGCCTCTATTTACTACAACTAAATGTTATTGTTAGAGATATATTGCTGAAAAACCTAGAACTCTAAAACTCAGTAACTTAAACCAACAACATTGTCGTCTCTTGCAGTTCTGTGGGTTGACTGGGTTCGCCGAGGCAGTTCTCCCCTGTTCCACTTGGCACCATCTGGGTTGCATTCAGATGTCCGCTGAGGATGAAGTCATGTGGGCATTTGTCTGGGATGCTTCAATGTCTGGCCTCTCTATCTCAACATAGTCTCAGGGACTTTCTCCATGTCCTTTTTACACAGTGTCTCAAGCAGGGTAGCTAGACTCCTCATATGGTGTCTCACGGCTCTTAAAAGTACAAAAGTGGAAGCTGTTTGGCTTTGACTGGATATGACCTACAAAGCTATCTGAGGCATTATCTGGAACTGACACAGTGTTACTTCTTCCATACCTGCTGGTTAAAGCTAATAACAGATCCAGCTTCAAGGGGTGGGGACAATACAAGGGCATAAATACCAGGACGTATGGTTTATTGTGGTCTGTCTTCGCCATGCACAGTACTCTGTCTTACATGCAGAAGTTTAAAACCAGAAAGAGATCATTTATCTTCAGTTCTCCTATTTTCACAAAACAAACTACTCTTTTAGTGATTTCCTACTTCTTTACATGTGCTCTGGTTTACTATGTGCTTCCTTTCTGTGACTTCTTACATTTCAGTTTAGAATCATTTGTGTTGCCAGGACCAATGGCCAAACAATGAATATTTACTAGGCAAGTTTCATTTTCTGTAAAATGTCTTTTAATGTAGAGGATGAATTCCAAAAGTATGTCTTATTTCTGATTGTTTTTAGTATAAGTAGAAATTATATATGAGTCAAGGACATGGACAGCTGGGAATCTGCTTGTTTGTTATTGCATCATTAACTTAATACACAGCAAGTGATAAAACATCCTTGTATTGAAATGAATTCCACAGTTAAATTCTTGTGTTCCATGTTTCAGTTAATTCCAGTGAGAAACCTGGCCCAAACAAGATACGGCTTTCTCAGTAATCTCATCCCTCCTGAACAGTGGGATGAACGCTCTTTTTAGGATGTGAGCTCCCTGGTTCTAGATAACTTGGTGTGGAAGCCCTGGAAAGAGATCTTCCCTTCAACTTGGAAGCCCATAAAAAAAAGTTCTCCACCTGAATACACCCTGCTCTTTGTTCTCAGCAAGCATTATCAGAATTATTCCAGTACTGAATACATGAGAACTTCCACCAACGCATTCTGTGCCTGAACAAACTCTGTTAAATTTCATTTTCTGGGGATTAGTTAATGTACCAAAAACTACAAAATAATAATTAGTTTAGATTTTAGTTGACAATTTGTCCAAACCTTATTCTTTTAATCAACTATAATATTAAGGAGACACTTCCTGAACAGTTAATTTTACATTTCATTTTCAGTCTCAAAAGCTTGTCCACAGATTAAGAAGTTAGGGGTATGTCCTAGCTAGATTTTATCTGCTGGCTAAATTTGTAGTATATAGTCTATTAAATCCAATGTGTGCTTTGTGGCTCCTTTAAACAATGGGGTGCCTAGCAGGAACTGAACTAGTAAATCCTCTGCTGAACTTGTCTCAGTAGGATTTTTCTCTACTGAGCCTTTCACAGCAGCCCATCATCCATTGTGTGGGCATGTGTCTACTTCAGCAGTTAGGAACTGGTGGTATTTAATAATATAAAAAATAACTTTCAAGCAATGTTAACTTAGACTATAAGTTATATGTGAGTTTTCTTCCTAAGAACATTTTTTCTAGGAGCATAAACAAGAACAAGCAGTTATCTTTCAACAAGGAGAAAGAACGCAGCTACGTGGATCATTTGTCTCCCACATCGGTGGTGGTAGGCCATCCTTACTGTGCCATAGGCCTGTATAAGCCTTCTCAATCCTCCCCCCCCTTTTTTTTTCCTAAGCAAAGGCAAACATAAGCAGGACAAGAGTTAAAAATTGCATTGGTGAGTGGGTATGTATGACAAGTTTCACCATTTAGAATACCATCATATATACATTATAACTTTGAGGTTTCATTTACGTAGCTGTGTAACTTAATGCAAGATAGTTATTTTAGATACTTTAGCTAGCTACCAACTAACACAATTACTTAGATAGAATCTCAGGTATAATACATGCCAGTATCTGAAAATTTGTTATTCAAGAGGAAAACTTCAAAAGAAGTCTGAAGATGCTAGTCGACCCTAATTAGATTTGCCCCCCCCCAAAAAAAAACTGGTATTATCTTCTGGAGGGTGGGCCCCTTGTAGTACAGACTTCTCCCGCTAGGTGAGTGTTCTAGGAACCTGTCTGTATCAGTGTACCAGCTGGCATTGTGTGAGAGGCCACATTAGGCTTCAGAGAAATTTTTTTTTGGAAGACTCTTTCAAGGCGTTTGCCCATGCCATAATGGGTGACTTATGAGCACACCTGCCCACACCAAGCTGAGTGCTCAGCAGTTTTTGACCAAAAATGGAATGACCCTCATGTCCCACCCTCCCTAGTCACCTGCCCTCAGCCTGAGCTACTTTTTTGTTTTTTTCCCCGGATGAAAAAAGTCCTCAAAAGAAAAAGTTTTGCCGATGTGGAAGAGGTGAAACAAGAAACAGCAGGATCACTAAAAGGCATCAAAATTGACGAGTTCAAAAACTCTTTTGAGCAGTAGAAAAAACATCATGATAGGTACATTGTATCAAATGGAGAGTTACTTTGAAGATGATTGAAGTTTCAACATGTAAGAATATATATAGTTCTTTATAAATAAATTCTGGTTTGTTTTTGGTACCCCTTGTATACACACATACACATGTACTTTATTATTTTAACTTTTTTCATCTTGAACTTTATTCCTCTTAAGTTTGATGAGAGTTTTTTCTTCTTCCTTTCTAAACTAATTTGATCTTCAAAGCTTCTCTGAGAGCTTTATCCTGTGCTTTGACTCTGGCTAGGCTCCCTGACCATCTCAATTGATCATGAAAGAGGTAATTTTCCTTTTGTGGAAAGGAAAGATCCTACTTCTCTCCAACATTTCTCTATGTACCTTTTCCCCTGTTGGCTCAACTCTATTTCTTTGTATCAATAATTTTAAAAGTAAGAAGAATAAAAATAAAATCCACAATGAAGGAAGGAAAATTAGTACTAATCCATATTAACTATACTCTTAGAATGCTTCAGATATACTCATTAAACTAATGTCTTCTGTATTACTTTATATAGAGTTACATCACTACAGGCTGGTAATGGTTAAAAAAAGGTTGCATAAGTAACTACTGTACAATTAAAAGGGAAAATAGATTTGTTACATACTCTTTTGAAAACATAGGCAATTCTCACATAGTATTTTCTATATGCTAGGCACAGACTTATGGGCTTTACTTTTATTAAGTTGTTTAATTTTCAAAACACCTCTCTGAAGCAGGTTCATTTAGTATCCACCTTTACAGGTGAGAAAACTGAAGTACAGAAAGGTTAAACAACTTGGCCAAGGTCATAGAACAAGAGCTGAGAGCTGAATCTGTGTCTAGGGAGAAATCATTACTAGGGATAGTAGTTAAGTGAAAACCAGCATTTGTTTAATGGCATCAGATACTTTGCTGGGTACTTTATACATATTATCCCATTTACAAATCACAACAACTATATTCTAGAAGTATTGTATGACTCATTTTGAAAAGAAACAGATTCATAAACATTAAAAGAAAGCTTGACTAAATGCAACAACTCTTTAAATGTAGAACCATATTTAAAACTTGGTTCTCTTACATTTAGAAACTTCTTTCTACTTAACTTTGTAATACTGATGACTTTTAAAAAAGATTTTATTTATTTACTTTTAAAGAGACGAGAAGGGAGGGAGAAAGAGAGGGAGAGAAACAGTAATGTATGGTTGCTTCTCACGTGTCCCCCCACTGGGGACCTGGCCCACAACCCAAGCATGTGCCCTGACTGGGAATTGAACTAGCAATCCTTTGGTTCACAGGCAGCGCTCAATCCACAGAGCTACACCAGCCAGGGCTATTGATGGCTTTTGAGCTGGCAATGAAATGAGCTCTGCTCAGTACACAAAATATATATTGATGAATGTATTGGGTGGAGGAACCTTAAAGACAGAATGTTATGCTGTGGTGCGGAGGTGCAGACCAGTGGATGATACACCGTAAACATTTTTTTGCGTGCTTTTTCTGTTAGGTGGTATAGTTACTAGTTGATTTCAAGGAGCAGTCTGAAGAAACATGACATTTTTAGGAAGACAAGTGTAGAAGACTGATGAGAACAATGTGGTACCAAGGATGCTAAAGATGGCATATCTTCCAGAGATGAAGGCTAAGTGGATATAGATTGTAAAAGAAAACAAATTGTCTAGTGTGAGTCTCAGTTTTCTGAGTGGGTCAGTAGGTAAGAAGTGGGGCTATTGACCAAGGCAGAGTATCTAGGTAGGAGAGCAGGTTTGGGGAAACAGAGGATGAGTTCAGTCTATATACGTATTAGTTTGAGGCACCCATGGAGCACAGAGATATCCACAAATAGTTGGATGTGTAGACCTGGCATTGAAGACCAAAATTTTAGAATTACCAGAATAGAGAGGATGGTTGAAGTTATGGGGCTAGATAAGTGAGCTCAGAAAAGGCATGCAAAATAGAATGATCCCCTGGGTTAAATACAGCTAGGTAGTCTGAGCAAAGTTAAAGAGATAGAAGGCAAATTTTAATAGGGTTCAAGATTGTCCAGACAATGAGAAAATGGACATTTGGAGGAGATTAATTAGACCAGGGGTAAAGGGTCAGATTAAGGGTCAGGATAAGGGTCAGAATTTTGTTTTTATTATTTTTATCCAGTGGTAATGGTTCTTGTTTGGCTTAATGTTGCCATTTGAGGTGGGGGGGAGAAAATCCTAAAATTATTTATGATGTATCAAGTAGCAAATACAGAGTGAGATGTTGAAAACTAGAAAGATGGGGAGAACTCATGAAACAGAAAAAAAAAAGAAAACTATTGGGAGACCAAGTTAAATTGCAGGTTGAGGCATTAGCTTTTAAAAGAAAATTAAAGATTTCTTCATCAGAAACTGGAAGAGAATGAAGGAACAAAATAGATTTTAAGAAAATGATAATTATGGAAGTAAAAACTGATTTAGTTCAAATCATCCTTAATTTTCTTGGAAGAATTTATCTTCTAACAGGAGCTAGAGAATGAATTATTATATAATAGAACATTAAGTATATTCAATATAAGCAGCAAGAATAAGGAAGCCGCAGCCCTGTGGCATAGGTTCTCTATCAAAAGGTAGTGAAGCTTCCAGGAATGCATACCTTTTAATTAAAGGGTTAGAAGGTCTCACGAACTAAGAGGGACACCAAATTCATTACACCCAGCAACTGGAGTTATTCTGTAGTGGAGGGAATTTGAAATACTTTAAGATAGAAACTGAAAATGCAATAATTTTTGGTCAATGAATTAATTGTTGAAAAGCTCTCTATATATGATTTGAACCACTTTCTTTTTGTGGGGTAACTTCATATTAAAATGCTAGCTAATTTTAAGAAGTTAGATATGACCCTATCATACCCAAATCACATTTATCTCAGACTTTTTACTCATTTTGACAAACTTCAGTACCTGCTATTAAAATTCTAGGCCTAAGACAGTTTTTTTTTTTTTTCTGTGAAATGTATTCTAGGAGGAGATTCACTTGAAAACTGAGATAGATATTTGAATGGTTCTGAGTTATTAACAAATAATGAGCAGCATCTATAATTCATTAATGGAATTTTCCACCAGACACAATTGTGACATTTGTGTAAGTCTTTATTTGACTTTGCAACTGATAAAACAGTCACATCACCATTAGTGCTTAAAAACTCCTGGGTGACTCTGTATGTCTTCAGATGCTTAAGAGGAGGGTACGTGATGCAGTTAGTTCTGGACAGGGCTGACCCAGCCAGTATGGGAGCAGGTTTGATAAATTATTTCTTGAAGAACTATACTTTAAACATAAATTTCTGAGACCTTTCTGATTTTCAACATAGCATGAAATGTATATGCTTATATTAATTTGTGAGGATTTTGATCTTTACATCATCAATATGTCACTGAATTTTATTTAGTAGTGTTTTTACTTAATTTGCTAGATAATTTGAGGCAAACATTAAATTTGACTATAATTTTCACTAAATTTACATTTTTTTTACTTAAATGACTGGTTATATTGACATAGGATATTAGCAAATGCTCCCTAGTGAGTCCAAGATAATTTATAACATTATACTTTTCATATATCAAGCCAAATCTTACTTAGCTAGCTATTTAACACCTAGTGACAACAGTAGACATTATTAACTCGTTAAAATTCACTATTGTGCCACACATAAAATCTCCTCATTCCTTAACTTTAAAATAACCATAGCTATGGTATATAAACACATAAGCACACATATGTGTATGCTAGTATTACAGATGCTTTTGCAATGATTTTTCTAAGTAACTAAACCGCATAGAGGCCAAAAAGAGGTTTTTTCCTGGTATTATTTGGAGAGTGTACATAAAGATGACATTTCTTACAAGAATAGAGACAAATTGGTTTTATGCTCTTTCAGAGTATATTCTGGAATAAAAAAAATGACAGGGTCAAACTTGGTCACTGATGTTATATGATCTAAAGCCTGATTATTTTTATCCTATAGTTTGTGATAGAAGCACTTTTTATTACAGTTTAGCATTAGAATATATATATATACACACATACACACACATATCTGATATATTTTATATTCTTTGTTTCCATCTGCTACAGATTTTATTACACCATTCTTACAAATAGTGTCCATTACTTTGGTCATAAAGTCTCAATCTCTTCAAAACACACAGTGAGAAAGACAGACAATTTAACAATGGGCATCTTGTTTTCATTGTTTAGGATCACTTTAAAGCAAATCATTTCCTTGTCAGCCTTTTTGCCTAGCACCTAAGTTATATCTACAAACAGCTTCCATGATAACCATTTGTTTACATGTCCACTTAAAGAAAAATGTAGAACATTTTCCAGTTGAATATAGGGAGACCCCAAAGTAGAAAGCAGAAGTTTTTCTGTTATCAGACTGTCTGACTCCTATCTTCCCTCTTAGAAAAGACCTTTTAAGTAAGCCTATTTTTGTCTGTAATCAAATTCTCAAGAAGTGGCCCTTCAGTAATGTACGTGTGCTTCCTTCCCTGGTTAACATTCTCTCCCTAAAGCCAAGAGTCCTCTGCTGCTTTTAGCTCTACAACCTTCTGTAAACTGTAACCCCCATTCTGCTGTTTCAGACTGATAGTAATCTCTCTGCATATGTATTCAAGTACACAGTGACGTGCTGGTTGCCAGTGTTTCAAATGCCAGTGGGAATGAAATCCACGACGATGAGGAAGCACTTAGGAACCACAAAGAATAAATGGCTGCCACCGGGAATAAAGGCTTGTTATATTAAAGGTTTGGCAAACAGACATGCTTCGAGGACTTAATCTAATGATTTTCATCAACACTACCAGATGTGATATCTAGAAATTTGCCAGGCATTTTCCCAAATATACATTGCCCCAAATATTGTAGGAATAAATGAGATTTAATTTTCAAATTAAAATTTTATTTTAGTAAACAAGACTGATTTAGAAAAAAATAAAAACACTTATTTATGCTCCCACTGTACATTTTGGCCAAATCAATAATATTTTAACAAAAATCACAATTCATTTATAAGATATTTTATACTGGAAGTTTTCAGTATGCTTGCAGTATGGCAGTACTAAATACAAAATGAAGAAAAAGACATAAGAAAAATCATACTCATGAGCTCTTTCCTAACAAGCATTTATTTTTATCCTAGAAGTTTTGCTTTAACTTTTTGATTGTCTTTTGAACTTCTCTTTTTAAGAAAGATCAGAAGATGCTTAAATTAATAGGTTTTTCCTCAACTCAAATGCTAAATTGGTTTCTTGGATGCAGTCTAACAACATATCCAATAATTAGAAGAGGAAAGGGAAAGTAGACAATCTTTTTAGGTGTTAACAGCAGAGAAATTTCATCATCTAACCAAGAAAAGAAAAGAGTGTCTAGAAAAGGCTTAAGTTGAATTACCTGTTGCCAACAGTTCAAAGAAATCAAAGTAGGATTGGTGTTAATGACAAAACAAACATGTTCCATTGTCTTAAGCATAAATGAGGTACAGAATATCTGTACCCGCTGAAGATGAAAGGATAATTTTCAATGAAAGTGCAGCATTCTTCCCACCCCCCACCAAAAAATGAGAACCCTAAAAGGAAACAAAGTCCAAATTTCATTTTTTTCTCACTTGAATCTTTAATAAGGGCACAATAAAATACTTTTTGTGAAGGTGTCATATTCATGTGTTGAAATGTGGAATCTTATTATTATAGACTTTGCAACAGCAAAGTATCTATTTTAGTGTGTTCTGACTTGTTAGTATTTGAATAGAGATATTGTAGGAAGAAATATTTAAACTATCAGAGTAGAGTTACAGGAAAACAATAAAGGCCTGCAGACACTGTTGTAGCTTGAATTCTGGCCCCCATCTCCAAAGTGGGCAGCTGGAGATAAGGGTATTTTTTAAAACACCCTCAATCTAAGAAAGCCAAGACAGAAATTTCCTTAAGAAGATGCCTCTGGTGTACACTAAGATGAAAAGGTTTAAAAATGGAGTAGGTTGCTCGATCTTGAGACTTATATTAATATTTTGGAACACGTTTTCATTTTATATCACCAGTTCTTGCCTGTCAGTGAAACTGCACTTTCCCAAATGTGTTATGGTCTCTTGATCCAACGGGCCATCTGTCAAGTTTGTTCTATTTGACAAGTACTTCTTCCCTGCTTCTCTTTTTCCTTTTTTCACACTCATCTCATTATTTATTATCTCATTACTTAGACTATCTTGACCTTAAGATACCTTGCCAGACTGGGTTAGATACTTCTCCATTTTATATCCTACTTACTAAACAATATTATCATGATATGCTCACTTAAATTTTCAAATTCTTTTGGTGTTATAAGTAGAGTAAAATGTTGCCGAATGTCATAAAATAAAACTTTCAAGGAAGTTTTCAGTCCTGGTCAGCAAGTATATTCATTTCTACCTAATCACCCCAATTTGCTAACGGATTTTTTGGGAATCTCTGAGAACTAGAAACTGGGCATATTCATGTGTTGAGTATATGGGTTCTTTCGAAGACCCTTCTTGACATGAAAAGTCCACAAACTATAGTCACTATGTCACTGTCCAATAAGGTAATGACAGATATGGTGAGAGATGATATGTGGCTTTGTCTCAAATGTATGGCTTTAATTTTATACTGTCTTCTTGCTGTGTGACTCCTTCCAATGTTTTAATGTGTACATTAACAGAGACGGAAGTGAAGACTGAAAGGGAAGGCAGTTGTGTTCTCTTGTGAGAAAAACTAACATTAAAGTTAGTTTTAATCCCACTTTTACTTCAAAAATTCCCTCTTCAGTGTTCTTGTGTATCTAAGGATGCAAAAGGGAAGAAGGAGAATTTTACAAAACAAATTCAAAATGACTTTCCTAAATAAAGTACTGTATTTCTAAATATACGAATAACCTGAAAATGTTTGGTACCATCTTTTCCCTGGTTCTTTGTTCAAAGGAGCACTGTGGCTGGTGGAGAGCGGGTGAGTCAGTGGAGATGGGCAGAGACAAAACAGGAGAGCTGAGACAATATCACAGCAGGAAGGACCTCATAGATCACGGCAACCTGTTTCAATTACACTCAGAATACGATGGGAAACTATCCACGGTCTCTGAGTAGAGAAAGATACAATCTTATTTGAACCTTAAAATGAATACTTTAAGTGCTACAAAGAACATGAGTAGAAGTGGAGGGAATAGTTAAGAAGCTATTACCGTCCAGGAGAAACCTGTGGCTAGGATGGGTAAAATGGCGGTAAAGGTGGATGAGGTGGGTGAATTTAAGATCTCTATTCAATTAATTAGAATGATTAATGCGGGGGTTGGGGAAGAAAAAGAATAAAGGTTTCTAACTTGAACAGCTAAATAAACATTATGGTAAGAGGAAGATTGAGTAGGAACAAATTTGGGAAAGAAAACTATTGGTCACATTATTGACTGGCCATGTTACATTTAAAATGTGTTTGAAAAATTTAAATGAAGATGTCGGGTAGGACTTCACATGCCTTGCTTGCACTGGAGATATACAGGAGAAGCATCCACTCCTTTCACATATCATCTAAGGCCATGGAAAAGGGGTAATATCACAAAGGGATAGAGAAGAAAAGAAGTCCTAGAAACAAATAGCAAGGTTCTTTAAAACATATGCCACATCCAATCACTTCTCCCCACTCACTCTTTGCTACCATAGTCATCTCTCAGCTGGCTTATTTCAAGCCACTACCATTTCCACCTATTTTCACTCTCTCCTCCTACAATCTATTTTGTAACATAGGAGAAAGATGATCCTAAGGAAAATTAGGTCAGATATGCTCCAAACTCTCCTAAAAAAAAAAAAAAAAAGATAATTTACATTGACCTGAACTGGCCCACAGTTAGATCTTGGACTTAATCTCCTTCCACTCTCCCCTTCAGCCAGCCAGCCATAATGCTCGCCTCACCATTGCTTATATCCACCAGCCATCCCCCTCCGCCATGCCTTTGTGCTCACTGTCCTGTCTAGAACATTGCTCTCCTGTACATGTGTGCCTCAGTTTTTTGCCTCCTTCTACTTTCCGCTCAAATATTACCTCAGTGATTTCTGCAAGCCCCAATGACCATCTTTACAGGCATGTGACCTGTGTAGTTATACGGGACCCCAATTTTAAAAGGGCTTATCTCTTGGTTTCATGCATTGCTGCTGCTGTCTTAAAATTCTTAACACTATTTAAACAAGGGACCCTGAATTTTTATTTTGCATAGGGTGCAGAAATTATGTAGTTTGTTCTGGAATGACCGACTCTAATCCTTTCTACGTTCCCTACCCTGATTTCTTTCATCACCAGAGTATATATCAACTTCTAATCCACTGTATTTTATTATTTGATTTTTGTCTCACTCCATCAGAACCTCATAAGAACAGGATATTGAAAATATTGTTCATTGTCGTGTCTCCAGCATCTCCATGACTCTCACACTGTAGATGCCTAAGAGGATTTTTGAATAAAAGAATAAATTAATGATTGGATGAGCTCTGATGTCAGCAGTTAAGATAGAGAACAAAGAGCAAAGAAAGGAGACCATGATGGGGTAGTCACAAGTGGGAGAAAAAAATCAAGTGTTTTAGATGGAAATGTAGAGAATGGTGTTCCAAAGGGAAGTATAGTCAAATGTGGTGAAAACTACTGAAGGCCAGGTGGTCAATGAGGCCAATGTGGCATTTGTTATTGATCTTAGAGAGAGCGGTCTGCATAAGCACAATGGTGGGGGTCAAAGACAAATGGGAATAATGGGAGACAGTAAATAGAAGAGAAGGAAAACTTGTTTTTAATGTTAGAAAAATCTCTAAGGTGTTGATTTACCTATCATGTACTTTCCATGTATCTATGTATCTAAGGTAAAGAACATAATTGTAGTCATGTAAAATTGACCTCAACAAAATTTATTTTTACCTATACCTATAAAACTTCAATTAATGCAGTACTCTCTCTAGACTTTACTTCAATTTCCATTATTTTTGAACACTTCTGGGGGAAGAGATGAAGAAAGTAAAAATATTTTCTCTGCATTTAGGAGCATTCAAAATAATTTAAAAAATAAGACAAACAACAAGTTGAAAACCTGCATTTAAATAATATTTTGAGGCTACATAGAAGAAATAGCACAAATGTTGTATATAATAAATGATCTGTAACCAATCATTATTAGAGTTAATGTTTTAGAGGAGAAAAAGATTATTTAGATTGTGATGGTTAATCAATATTTTAGAATTAAGGCAGATTTTAAATGTAATCTGGAAGAATGCATATCATATTTGTAGACAGAGAATGTTAAAAAGTATATTCCACATATTTGGAGGAATCCGGATTAGGAAAAATTAGGAGATCAGAAAGTGTAAGATTGATTAAGGGAGTCAGGTTTTGAACTAAGTTTGTTTGGACTGAAGAGTTTAGAAAGTTGGAAGCTTACATGTGACTGTCCAAACATGGTATAGTAAAATAGTATTTGCTTTGCAGTCATAGAGGCATATATTTTTATACTGTTGCTGCTCCGCATTAACTGAGTAACTCTGGACTGTGTAGAAACTCAATATCTTCAAATTAAAGCACATTTAACTACGGCATAATGTTATTGAACTTATAAGTATGATGTAAGGGTTAAGTTCACTCGAGTAAGCAGTTTAATGCACCTAATATAGAATTGTTTTCCAATTCATATTGGTTAATTCCCACACACATCCCACATCATGTTACAGGAACTTTACATTTTTAAGACTTGCCATTTATTATCTCGGTGGAGGGAAACAAAGATTTCTAAATAGGCAAGCATAAATTCAAAAGTGGGCATTTTTAAAAATTGATCTGCTTTTATTGTGGAGAAAATTAGAAGAGAGACTGGCTAGGAGCCCTATAGGAAGGTAGACATAGATTAATAAAGATTACTTTCTCTGAATTTATCTCTTAGTTCTATCCCTGCTGTTAATGATACTCTAATCCTTACATTGGCCTAAAATATTTGGCTTATGAAAGGGCAGATCTTACATGTACAATGTCATAAATTTTTACAAAATGTACCATACACACTACCAAGATCTAGATATAGAACATTTATCAGACATACAGACATGTTCTTAGTGTTTTCCCTCAGCCTTAACCTTCGCTTCTCCAAAAGGGAACCACTATTTAGCGATCATAGTCCTGAATGTTTTGCTTGTTTTTAATTTTATGTCAATAAAATTGCATGGCATTTACTCTTTTGTGCATGGCATGTTTCACTTTATAGGTAAGAGATTCACCCATGCTGAAACACACAGCAGTGGTTCAGTCCTTCTCCTTCCGGTGTACTCCCCCGTTGTGTGAATATATCACAGTCTATTTTATAACTGAGGAATAGGTGCTTCCAATTTTTCGCCATTATGAATAATGCTGCTGTAAACATTCTTGCACATCTCATTTGATGTACAAATCTATATACCTCTATTGGCTATATATATTGAAACTGAATTACCTGAATCATACGTAGTATGCGTTAAGGAATATTTACTAGATCTATCCAGGGAGTTTATAGACAGAGCTGCTACAAGATTAAAAAGGAACATTTTTATAACCTTCTGGGAAACAAATATTTTCTTAAAACTTTTTAAATAAACCACTAACTATAAAGAAAAAGATTGAAAAATTGATCTTTGCTACAATTAAGAATTTCAATTTATCAAAAGTCACCTTTAAGAGAGTAAAAAGCAGGACATAATGGGAAAACATGCTTTGAATTAATTTATCTAATAAAAGACACATATCCAGGATATCTAAAGAACTCATTAACACATCAAAACCCAGAAAAATCAAGTTAAAAAAAATAGGACAAAAGAAAAAAATCAAACAGGCTCTTCACAAAAGGAGCTATCCAAATGGCTGAGAAACATGGGAAAAGGCGTTTCACTTTATTAGTCATCAGGAAAATTCAAATTCAATTCATAATAAAATATGACTACTAACACACCAGACTATCTAGAATGAAAAAGGCTGACAGTATCCTGTACTGGTAAGAATATAGAGTAACCGTGACTCACATGCACTGCTGATAGGAGTGTAAGTTGATACAACCATTTCATTCATTTTTTTAAATATGTGGGTCATGCAAAACATATCTTCATGCTGAATCTAGCAAGGACTGCTGATTTTCAATCTCTGAGAACTCCTTCATGTAACAGATATGGACCCTGAGGCACAAAGAAGTTAATTGAAGTTTAATTCAAGGTCAAATAGCTAGAACGCGTGTCTCCTGCTGCTCAATTGGTGTTTTTTCTGCCCCACAGTGTGGCTTTCTCTAAATGACCAGACAGGAAATGAAGAGTAAAGTGTAATGCTTTGAAATTTAACATATTTCTCATTGTGCAAGTAAAATCCATTTCATGCAATCTTAAATGAATAAAAGGAATTTAAATCAAATGCATTTCAATTCTGGTAAGGAAGTTTTAGGCTTAAAATAATAATAACAGTAAGCCTAGAACCACCTATTAGAGATTACAATTTGGAAGGTTCAAACACAAAAGGCTTTTATGAAAAGATATCTGGGTATTAGTCACCATTGTTTTCATACATTTGAAAGAACTTAATAACCCACTTAATAATTTTTTTTCTGGAGTACAAATGAACTGTTCCAAAAAGATCAATTAAATAATGAGAGTGAGAGGCATCTTTTTATTATAGGGTTTTTTGAGAATTTAGTGCATTAAAGTTAATTCCCTTGCCATTATTGAGGAAATAGTATGGTTGTGTTGAAGTTTTCAAATTTCTACTAATGTAGGAAAAGAATCTTTTGGCAGATTAAACAATAGACTCTTTGGAAACACTGAAGTAGTTTTAAAAAAATTATCTCCTTTAAAATTGGTCCATCTTTAACCAGAAAGAGAAGTTTTGTGGGGTTTTTTTTTCACTTCAAGAAAGCTTTTAATTTCACATTTAGTGAGATGAATCATTATTTTCTTTATGTAAGAATTTTGTCTATAAACACTTGAATTAAATGGTTATATTTTTAAATACATAGATATAAAATTAAGTATAGCTAGAAACTACTGCTTCTTCAGACATTCTCTAGCTAAATATCTCTTCAGTATATAGTGTTGAAGTTTCATCTGCTTTTAATTAAAATAAATGATCTGAAGCTAGTAAATCAGAGAGATGATCTAAAAGGCTGTAAAATGTCCAGTGAGCTTCTCTAAATTTCTCAGAGAATGTCCAGGTATTTCAAAGATACTGAAAAGTTTCAGTTCACTGATGAAATTCTACCAATTGCATAAACAATAAATACAAATCATGAACAATTTGCTGGAGCCATTATTTTGAAAAAGAAAAAAAGAAAAAGAAGTGACTATATATAGAGCGCAACTCTTCCTGTGGGACGATAAAAGAGTGCACACTTTCCTACAAATATTAGTTCACATATAAAATGATCAACTGTGCTTTCCCCCAACTGGACAAAACTAAATGTGTTGGCTGTATAAAGGCCAAGGAGCCAAAACATCAGAGAGAGAGAGAGAGAAAGAGAGAGAGAGAGCTAAAAGAAAGAAATGAATTTTCGTAGCACATTGTGTAAAACTTTGTAGAAAACTTTTATTCACTGCTATTAATCCTTCACTTTGATGAGAAATGTGTTCAATCATTATTCCTTTTTAAGAAAATGTTCTCAGCTTTTTAATACAGTAATTGTAAGACTTTTTTTAGACTTTAAATATCTGCTTTAAAGTACTTAGAACAACTAGTTACATTCATCTGAATTCATCTATTGCCATAGAGTTGAAGGAGAGAAAAGTGACCTGGCAGAGTTAGATTACATAATTTATTTCTGCAGAATATTTAAACAATGAGCAGAGATTTGACCTTTAGTTTTTTGCCGGTGTTTTTAACATGTTAATGTTTCTATAATATCATTTACATGGTTTCAGATAGCTATAATAGATCACTGTACTAAAAGGAGTGTTACAATTATACTGTGACCTAAGAATCTGATCCTTTTCTATTCCTCCTTTCACCCTCAAGAACTACAGAAATATATAGCCAGAAACAGAGAATCACATATTCAAGACAGTACTCATCATATTACCATTTCACTCCCTAAATGAACACATACGTGTCTTTTCTTCAGTGTTTTTTATGAGCTCATCCAGACTTATAAACTGGTTTTCAGACAAAGCTTGGTGAGCAAAACTAAATAGAATGAAAATGATCTTGTCATTCTCTTTACTTGTGTTGTTTTTAAACTGTAAGAGTATTTTAAGTCATAATTCAAATCTATAACAATAGAAATATAAAGACTTAACAGGGACTGGCTTTTCAGAAGAGCCATAACAAAGAAAGAAGAAAAGAAAAAACGAGTTTACTTACACATAAAATCTTCCCTAATATTTGGAGTTAAGCCTTAGAGTTAGGGTTAAAGTCAAGCCAATTTATCATGGATTTTACTTGAAATTTCTCCATTGAATGTATAGGTTATAAGCATTGAAGGATCTTTAAACATATAGTTTAGGTCTTAAAGTAGTAACCTGGGATCTTCTTAGCCTGTTTCAAAAGCAAACAAAACAAAACAAAACAAAACAACAAACCCAAAACTAAAACTACTGATATAATGATCTCACTCAAGACCTTTGAAGTTCTGAGATAGGCTTGAAAGAACTCTCAAAATAAACCTGGATTATTACTGGCGCCCCTCAGACCTACTAGGCTTCTGAACACAGGAATGATTCCTTACAACCAACCCTTTCTCACTGAATCACTCCCCATCCTTGGCTCTCTTTTACCTCAGTTATTGATAAACCTGTCTGTTCCCGTCAAGGTGACAAAGAGCAGCCTTGTGTTGCATTCATCCTTCTATTCTCTATGGAGCTTCTAGAACTTGTGGAGAGAGGGACATGCAGAACCCCATAGGTGTTTGGGACAATATAACTGGGTGAGGCACTTTTCATTTAAGTTGTGTGCTACTCTTCATACTTCCGCTGAAAGAATTTGTTATACAAGCTAGTTATATCCTTGATATTTTCATTGAACGGCACATATAATAATACTAGATGATTTTTACATTAAAAATATTTTAGTTACTCTCACCTTATACTAATAACAGTGATGAATCGTCTGTTTTTAGAAACCTAGTAGGTCTTCAAGAGACCAGTAATAATCCAGGTTTCTTCTGAGAGTTCTATCAAACTTATCTCAGATCTCCCAAGGGGATGAGTGAGAGGAGAGGTAAATCTGACTCCCTCCCCCGCCGCCCCAGCATTTTCTCACTGTGTTCTTCACGCTGTACGTGTGGTGAGAAACAACACAATAAAAATAGCTGGAGCTATTCTAGTGTCTGTTTGCCATGATCCAACTCTAGGCCCTTACGCCCATCATCTGCTGACATCCCCAAAGGTGTTTGCTCAGAAAGGACAGACAGTCTTTCGCACGATGAATATGAAACCCAAAAGAGTATGTAGTTACTAATGAGCAGTAAGGAAGAAAATGACACAAAATTGTAACATAGTAATATTGCAGCTGGGTGGTTTGGGGGAAATCATTTGAGTTTCTTTACCCATTTTCTTATGCACAAAACATGAACTGGTTGATCTCTATGGTACTTCTCAATACCAGCTTTAAATTTGTACTTATTTATGCTTCATAATTTGATTAAAATTAAATCAAAAGGCAGAGAATGGGGCATATGGTTGGTCACCATCATGGTGACATAGCTCAGGTATTAAGAAGGTGGAGGCTTAGAGAAACTGGAAAAATAAGAGAGATTCCTGAGAGCCTGCCTGGACACCAGTCTAGGCTGACACTAAGCAAGGATTAAGAGACATCTTATCTTTGGATTTTTCCATCTACTCCTACTACCCACTCACTTTGTCCCATTCTTTCAATATTGCATTTGCATTTGTCCTGATCCCTTTGGCAAAATGATTTTGTTTTTGACTACTAAAGAGTAATGTTTTCCATACCAGCTGCAAAACTATGGTCTATACATGAGATCCAAATTGTTTTTCAAGAGCTGTATTTCTACCTCTCCAAAACAACACAGCCTCTCTTAGTTTCCTTCTCTAGAAATGTTCTCACATCTTCAGATAGTTCTTTTTCATGAACATTCAAAATTTATCCCATGAATCCTTTCTCCTATATCCTTAAATAACAAGACAATATGTTATTATAGAAGAACCAGCAATTCCACATTTAATGTTTATTAGTCAAACATTTTTAATGTGTTATTAGTCAAAAAGACAATGTGCTATCCATTGACTGATAAAAGTTGATAACAGAGGATTCAAAAAATGGCTGTTGACCTTCATTCTTTCAACACAGAGAAACACCGGATCAGATAACCAAAGTATGAATCAGATGGTATAGGAAAGAAGACAAAATACAACAGGAAAAGAGGAATACAAAATTACATTTAAAAATTAGTTTAGTTAAAACAAATATGTGAGACCACACTGTCTTATGCCATGTATTATTGACCTACTAAATAATCATTTGGGAGGTCTGGGATAGATTTAAGTACGTTTAGACTAGAAAAAGAAGTATATGAAACACTAGAATTTACAAAAGAAAATTAGAAACCTAAATGACCAGTTCTGTTGTATGAATTATTGCTCCTCCTCTCAATATGCATGTTTGTTTGATGAGAAATTCATATTCTTGCAATGAAATAATTTGTAGTCCTGTTTTTCACAATATTTTGCTGCTTTATATAGCATCAAACAGATTTTGAGAGAGTGGGAACTATTGATGACCTATTTGTACAAGCATCTTGTAAGGTGTTGGCACAGCAAGTAATGTGCAAGACTCGCCAATGATGACATCAGGCAGGGAAGGAACTTCCCTCACAATTAGCCTCATACCCAAAGAGAAGAGGCACCCACAACAGAATCTTACACATTAAACTGTGCCAGAACTTTGGTTCAAAAAGTACTATAAGAGGAAGAATACCCACAGCCACTGCCACCTTCATCTTTACCTTGAAAACCTTGGTTTTCATCCTAGAATAGTCAATATAGAACAGTCAAACTCATGCTGCCTGCTTGGCCCCACACATTTCTCGTTGAGATCAAGTTAACCTTCTTGGCAAGAGCCTACTTGTGTAGCCCGTTGCCTGGGTCTGCATACTCTTACACACAGCCACCAGCTGATCTCCTGGCACTTTTCCAATGACTCAATTACTAGGAAATATGTAAAGTGTACTGGAGAATTTGCATCTTTCTGCTCTCATCATGGCTCTTCTACACAGAGTGTTGCAGGGGTTTTAATTAAAATCATCTAGCATTATGTCTATTGAGCAATAGCTTTTTATTACTCATTACAAGTACCTTAAATATACAAAACTGGGCATCTATTTTTAATGAAAGATAACGTTTTGAAAGGTAATAATGGGTCAAAAATGCATACATATTAAATGCCTTTTTTAAAATCAAATTTTACATTTTTCTCCACTTGAAATATCTCCACCTTTCTCCAAAAGTTAGCAAGTCAGTAGGTAGGATGAAAGTGTATAGAGGTAATTACAGAATGAAATAAGTTTTCCAGGCAGTTGAACAAAGTCACTTAAAACAGGATTTTTCTGGGTGGGTGGAGAATTCTCAACAACTTCATTCTTGCATTCACATTTACTTTATACATATACAAATTGTAATGGAATCATGCGTATTCACTGTCCATGTACTTCATCAGAATGGTGTCGTTAATATTAAAGTTAAATGTGTGTAATGGAATCTTTAAGTCACTTAAATGTACTTCTATAAGCTTAAAGCAGAGCTATCATGTACATGAGATATCGTACTAGGAATCATGGGGTTTGCTGCATTGTCACATAGAATTTTTCTGGATGGTGCCTCAGTGTTTTAGTTCCTTGATGAATAAAATTACAAACCTACATTGAAAATTAATAGTTAATGTAAAAGAGTATTTCTTTTTGTTAAGAGTCATTCTTTACATAATTTCCTCCATGATAGTGACTGTACACCATGTAACTTCCTTGTGTGCACATTTCAAACATAGTCTTACAGGTTATTGAATAAACATAGGCAATCAGTAATTTTCCTTTTGGAACTGAAGTTTGGTTAAGGTATATTATGTTTATTTGATACATTTACATATTACATGTTTACCACCTAAACATAGCTGTTTTTCATATGTTTTAATAGGCAAACAAAATTAATCCCATTAAAAAAAGCAAAGTTGGCTGGACAGCTTCGTGCAAGAAAATGAAACTGGAGCACCAACTTACACCATACACAAAAATAAATTCAAGGTGGATAAAAGACTTAAACATAAGCCATAACACCATTAAAGTCCTAGAAGAGAACATAGGCAGGAAAATCTCAGATATTACACGCAGCAACATTTTTACTGATATGTCCCCTAAAGCAAGGGACATAAAGGAAAGAATAAACAAATGGGATCTCATCAAAATAAAAAGCTTCTGCATGGCCAAGGAAAACAGTATTAAAATAAAAAGAGAACCGATTGTGTGGGAAAACATATTTGCCAATGATATCTCAGATAAGGGTTTAATCTCCAAAATATACAAAGAACTTACACGACTCCACTCTAAGAAGACAAGCAACCCAATTAAAAAATGGGCAAAGGACTTGGGCAGACACCTCTCCAAGGAGTACATACAGAGGATCCAGAGAAACATGAAAAGATGCTCGATATCGCTAGCTATCAGAGAGATGCAAATTAAAACCACAATGAGATACCACTTGACACCAGTCAGAATGGCCCTCATAAACAAAGCAACAAACAGCAAGTGTTGGAGAGGTTGTGGAGAAAAGGGGACACTAGTGCACTGCTGGTGGGAGTGCAGACTGGTACAACCACTATGGAAAACAGTATGGAATTTTCTAAAAAAACTAAAAATGGATATACCTTTTGACCCAGCAATTCCATTGCTAGGACTATATCCTAAGAACCCTGAAACACCAATCCAAAAGAAACTATGCATCCCTATGTTTATAGCAGCACAATTTACAATAGCCAAGTGTTGGAAGCAACCTAGATGCCCATCAGTAAATGAATGGATCAAAAAACTGTGGTACATTTATACAATGGAATTCTATGCAGCAGAAAGAAAGAAGGAGCTCATACCCTATGCAACAGCATGGATGGAACTGGAGAGCATCATGCTAAGCGAAGTAAGCCAGGCAGTGAAAGATAAATACCATATGATCTCACCTTTAACAGGAACCTAATCAACAAAACAAACAAACAAGCATAATATAACCAAAGACATGGAAATTGGGAACATGCTGAAAGTCACCAGAGGGGAGAGGGGAGGGAATTTCAGGGGAAACGGGGAAGGATTTACAGGAACAAGTATAAAGAACACATGGACAAAAACTATGGGGGGGGGTGGAAATGGGAGGGAGGTGGGGAGGGCTGGGGTGGCGGGTTCGGGTGAGAATAAAAGACAGAAAACTGTACAAGATCAACAATTAAAATAAAAATTAAAAAAAAGCAAAGTTGGTAAAGAGTATAAATAGTTAGAAAGTATTCTAATTTAAAATAAAAAATTTAAAAATATAAAATATTTTATATTTTAAAATATAAATTTTAAAATGTAATTTTTATATTTAAAATATTTTATGTTTTAAAATTTTAGGTTACTAGGTAACAGTATCTATATTTACAAACAAAATGCAAGTGTTTAAATCACATTATGTTAAAAAGATCTGTGGCCAGTGATTTCAACTGTTAAGTATAAACATTGAAAGTTATATATTTCTTTGAGATTGAAAGGCATTCAGATTCTTCATCTTTTAATTGGTGTTGATGATTTTTTTTTTTTTTACATTAGAGCTTTCTGTTTAAAAGTCTGTGTTCTCTGAAATCTGAGACGCATGAACAGCAATAGATGCTATGCTAGATAGTGGAATCAATGCTGTGGTCTGCTTTAAGAAACGGAATGATTACTGACTCACTTCATTCCCATGCTAGCCAGTAGTGTGAGTCAAACGTAAGATAACCAGACATATTTATTTCAACTTCTGTTTCTTTTATCCTAATTAAATACAGAAATTTCACTCCCACCGAAATGACTTTCTTTTTCAAAGTGAACAAATTTAGAGAGAAAAATAAAACTCCAAGGAAGAACAGTGACAGTAATTTTTTTGATATTAATTTTTGAATAATAAAAATTTATGAAGACATAGAAGTAATATAAGGAGAAATTCTCTCAAAAATTTATTTTTAATATCTGCTGTGTGCTAACATATTATTTGAATTAAACCTAAATTCTCTTTACTATTGGTAGACATAGATGGTTTCGGTAAAATTCAACAGTCTATCCCAATTGTGAAGACTATAATCTCCAAACATCACTACTGAGCATTATGAAAGGCATTTAACTTAAAAGTTCTTTAAAATTGTCAAAGAACTTTCCATTATATTTTTAAAATATGAATATTACAAAGCCATATGTTTACAGTATTCTAGGGAATACTGCATAATCATAAAAATACAAAAATTTACCCACTTTTAACTATGTCTGTATGAGACTCTTTTAGTGCAAGAGCAATAATTTTTAAATAATTAATACATTTCTCTATTTAAAAACTTCATTTGTAAATGTGACATTAGACAAGTTTCTTAGATCATAACAAAAAATAACAAAAATATTTTACATATTTATTTTGTAACATTCAAGCATATCCCAAATTTTACATGAATTTCCTTACTGACAAATTATACTTTCCAATGTTTTCAGTTAAAGGGGTGAATAAAAACAACCACGAATAAATAGCCATTCAACCCAATTGATGTACTCAAACGGATCTCTGGGAATAATATTGTCTAAAATATTAACATTGGTCATCTGTTTGTAAGGTCTTACTTTTATTTTTTTTAATGTTTAATTTTATAACTTTATCACTTTCTGAGAGAAATTTAAACTAAAACAAATGCAGAATAATCTTTTTATTTTCTCTTTGCATCATTCCTTTGGCATGCACTGTCTTTTCTGCAGGCTCTGACCCAGGGAGTGCTATTGCTCTGGCCTTTGGGATCTTTTCTGCTTGCAGACAGGTCAGCTCTCAGACTTTCTTAGGTATCACTCTAACAACCAAGAGACCTGAAACGTGTAGAACAGATAAGAAACGGAACTTGTTTGGGAGTTGAAATGATTGAGATTTTTCAAAAGGACATTATAAAGAGTAAAGAATTAGGCTTCCTTGAAAAGTCTTAAAATTTGAAATAGTATAAAATTTAATGGATCTGAATACTGAAGAAATGCTCTTCCATATATATTTAGTGGGTTAAATATTACCTAAATTATATTGGGAATCTGTTGATCTACACACATCAATACCAAAGTTAAAGTACTCAAAATTATGTTCTATTTATACACCAGTGTATTTCACAAGTACTTTATGTGTAATTAAAAGGGGCAAAAGGCATCTTCTATGGGAGAAAATACAATGACTATGTTGTCAACCTTGTAAAGAGACAAATGGAAATTTATCAGTTGCTGAAAAAGAGTAAAATGTAGTATATAAAACTGTACTAGTTAGCTAGCTCGCTAACATCTTCCCAGTCTATAACCTCATCCTTCATTAACCAGACTCAAAAAACTCATTTCTACATTTCTACAAAAGAAACTCTACATGTACCTGTGAAAGCTTTTGGCTCTTATTTCCTTCTTTTTTAGGGGGAGAGTAAAGGAAAAAAAATTGTTCAAATAATGTTAGCTAGCTCTAAAAACCAATAGATACCTTCCAACAGTAATGTTAACATATATTATTAATATATAGTGTCATTCTTATATTTCTATTGTCTCTATTAAGTATAGACAACAAAGTATAAGTTTTATAATAAAGCTGATTACAGTGTCTGCTTGTTGTCTATTTTTATAGACTTTAGACTTTCACACCTTATTTACTTAAAATAGTCAAGGTTTTTAGTCTAAGATATGTAGTTGTAACAGCTATTAAATTATGAGCTTTCCCATTAGATGGTCAATCTTTATCAATTCATACCAGACTGTAGCTATCTATCTGTCACTCACATATCACATCTTCTGGTTCCCAACTTTGTGCACAGCCCCTTTTCTATTAAGTAGTTGAAAACTGAATAGAGTGTTCACACTTTGGGGACACACAACTTACCTCTCAATTGGAATTTCTGAGATTTCCTGTAGGATGATCCTACACAGATTAATCTCTCTAGCCTTGTCTCTTAGAGTTATATTCCATTAAGCATGTCTATAAGTTGGCACTTTATTAGCAGAAGTTTAAAAAAACACATAAAGAATTAAATGGTTAGAGGAGGAATTGGTTCTGTGTTTAAAGCATGAAATAATTTTTTAACAGTCAAATTATCTTCCAATCATTGCCATTCGTTTGTCCTAATACATTTACTGTACTGTATGTAGTCAGGTGGTTAAATAGCCAAAAATCAGAACTGCAAATAAGTTACATTTTATAGATTATTTGTTCATAATTAAAACATACAAGCAACTTTTAGCTATATTACAACTTGAAAAAATACTCACTGTCATTATTAAAAGTGTTTCCGAGACAGGCTTTTAAAAATGGCCTGTAACCACATTGCTGAATTTATTTCTATTATAAATGCACACTCAACATGTTTTCAATAAGTTAGCATTTGGGGTTTTCTGGGCACATAGCATTGTACTTACCACACTATCTCTGGAGCCAACCTCATATTTGAAATATTAATCTCTCATAAGAGTGGCTTATTCCTGCTGTTGAGATCATTTCTTATTTATTCTTTTTTAATAACCTCATGAATAGTTCTACTTGGCCTTTGCTTAATATCTTTCTAACCTGGCTTTGGACTTTCTTCTCTTATGTACTAATGGAATAACCATCTTGGTCCCCTCCCCACCATTCTCTGTGTTCAAACAACAAAAACCACAGGAAAAGTTGAAAGTTAGAAGATAAAAATTTTGAGAGGCCAAAGATGAGTCATACATTTGAAAACATGCACATTACACATTTGGAAACATGCAATGCTTCAGTCAGTACACACTCATTTGAACTACTTATTCAGATGAGAATTTTACTTTAAGAATTCAAAAATTAATGGAAAAGAAAAAATTGATCACATAGATTTTCCTTCCTGGTGCTTTTAGGCATGCAACTCTCTTTCCCTGAAATTGCTGAAATCTTAAACACGAGATGCCATGTCGTGTTTTCATTGCCTTCTCTGATCTCTGTTGAAATCACATATGGATCTCATCCAAGATTAATAACTGTGCATCTGCTCATTTAACAGTGCAGCAAGTTTGTGATCAATGGACCTATACATATAGCTGAAATGATCTGTAAGTCTGAATGAAGCTAACCATGTAATTACAGAAAATGTCTTTTTTACAAATCATCTATTTCTTTGCATTTCAACAATGTTTACTACTACAATATTGAGATTGTTCAAAAACAAATGCAATCGGAAGAATCAAAACTGTCTCTTCACAATATCACTTTTAACCTCTAATTATCAAGATGGGAAATGCAGTCTTGTTAACAAAACTGTCTTGTAAATAGAACATTCTTCAAAGGGACTATGTTTTTAGGAAACAGTCCAAATTTTCTTCAGATATTGCCTTCAGATATTCTTCATAGTAAGTTAAAGCTTACAAAATAGCAAAAAGGAGAATATCAACAGGCTCTTCTGGAGAAATTTGGGCACAACTTATGTGGAAGATAGGGGGTGGGTAGGGCAGGGAGAGTAATAGGGGAAAAATGGGGACAACTGTAACTGAACAGCAATAAAAAATAAACAAATATAAGCAAAATAGAAAAAATAAAAAAGTAAAAAAGCTTTCAATCATTCTTTCCCAGCTTAGTTTAAACTCCCAGCAAAAAACACAGGACTTTTTGTTTGTTTGTTTTATTTGTTTGTTTGTACTTTTTCTAATATGAACTTCAATAAACTCATCTGTAGAGGGTTCTCTTATTGAGCCTACTCTCATTTAGTAAACATGTTAATTTACTAAGTTTGAAAATAAGATTTCTTTAACTTTCTTTAGTTATATGTTCTATTTGTACCATGTTTTTGCAAACAGACAATATAAAATAAATTTTAATTACTTCGCAAAAATGAATAAAACTGCATGTACATGTTTTGGAATATAGGTGTGTTTTGGTTAATATTAACATAGTTTAGTGCCATATTCCTTTATATATCACTGGGTCTTTTCATACACTCTAATGATTTTTATCGCTATCTTTGAACTAATGTTAATCACGTTTTTTTTTCTGTAATTTTGACCATGCCTCTAGACTAAGAACTCATACACATCCAACTGCCTCCTGGATTTCCCAACATCCAACACCATATGCATGATCTTTGTAAATCTGAACTAGCTCCTTCCCTGTGAGGTCTAGAATTCACAAATTGGACACTTGTAATTCAACCATGACTACTTGTTCTTTTTCTCTTTATAAAAGCCAATACATTCTTATGTTATGCCATGTTTTCTCTTAATTATGTTGTATAATTTATTATTGTGTTTATAATAATCATTACAATTGTTATCCTGCATAGTTCTCCTTACACACATCACTCCATGTCTGCATGCACTTGTTGGAGGTACTTCCCCTGACTAAAATGCTGTCCTCAACTTCCTTCAGCTAACTGTTAAAGAACACATGCTTGAAGTCAAAGGTGATTCCAACTCTGTCACTGATTTACTGTATGTCAATTGCAATTTTGTTCATTCTTTTTTAGCTTAGTTGGCACATCTGTTACATGGACATTTAAAAAAAGAAATAACTGTATCCTTCATGAAGTTTTTATAAAGATCAAATTAGATAGTATATACAGGACATAGCAAAATAACATATAGTAAGCAATCAGAAAATTTATTTTATTATTATTATTGGCACAACTTAAGTATCATCTCCCCTACAGATCTTTCCATGAATTTTCAATATCTATTATTGCTTCTCTTATAGGTTCCCATACAAATTTAAGCCCATTTCTTAAATCACTTACTACAATGTATTGAAATTTTCTCTTCACATGCTGCTTTACTATAAGTTCCTCTGGAGCAGAGATTCCTTTTTATTTATTTATTCATTCAGTTTTTATTTTTAGAGAGGGGAATGGTGAGAGGAAGAGAGGGAGAGAAACATCAATGTGTGGTTTCCTCTTGCGAGCTTGCCACTGGGGACCTGGCCCGCAACGCAGGCATATGCCCTGACTGGGAATCAAACCAGGAACCCTTTGGTTCACAACCTGCACTCAACCCACTGAGCCACACCATCCAGGACCAGAGATTCCTTTTTAATCATCTATGCATGCATTTAACATAATTCTTGGTACAAAGTTGTTGAACATGATTGCATAACCACAAAGTAATCAAGAGATTCTGAGTGATCTCATTAATATATCAAAAATTAATAAATGAATAAACGAAAAGATATTAAATATCTTTGTGATAGATACTATGCTAGATACACACCAAAGGAGATGCAGTAATCTTGTGAGATAATAATTATCATTTCCAATTTACAAGTGGGATAATTAAGATTTGGAGTTTATATGCCCAAATCATATTGCTAGTAAGTTATAAATCAAATTGCAATTTTCAGCTCCAAATTGAAATATCACTTATGAAAAATATAGTCATATATTAGAATCAAATTATTGGTAAAATTGTTAATTTCTGCTTTACTCCAGATCGGGATTTTTTAACCCGATATCTGAGGATAGCCTTTGAAGGGTCCATAAATCTTCTAGGAGACCACATGTGGTTGTGGGTATGTGTAATTTGCTGGTAATAGCATCTGTGGCTTTTATCACATAATGAAAACAGTTCATGACCTGAATGACAAAGGTTATGAAACAATGTTCTTGATGATGCTTTTTCATTACTCAAAATATTTGATTAAGCCAGTATACTTTATTTCTTATTACTACTTATTTGCCATCAGATTGTATGTAAGATCAGTGTCCAGTGTTAAGAGTATATGAGTAATGCAGCTGAGTTTTTCATTTCATAAGTACAATAAAGCTAATTAATTTGACACCAATTTTTGAAAGTGATATAAAGTCATAAATTTTTCTTGGCTCACTAAATAATAATAATTTTCAGAGGAAAAGTTTATTCCATGTAAACCACATAATTTTACAAATATTAATTACTTACATGAAACAGTATATCATTTATGAAGGATGTCCCAAAGAAACTTATTGGACAATGTTTTGTTAGTTAGTGGTTTATATATATATATATATGAACATTATCATTATCTATTTCAAACAATATTTTAATGGAGAAGGTTTAACTAGTTGGCCTCAGACTTCCCTTCTGATATGGTAATATTATTTAACTTCTGATTTATGTGGATAATTTAGACTTTTTATTTTAAAACCAATTATTACTCAATCATAATTGTGCTACTAAAAATCTATGAAAAATGATACCATATGCTTTTTATTTTTTTAAATAGTATTTCTTAAAGATTTTGTTCATTTATTTTTAGAGAGAGGAGAAGAGAGGGGGAAAGAGGAGAGAAACTTCAATGTGTGGTTGTCTCTCATGTGCCCCCAACTGGGTACCTGGCCTGCAACCCAGGCATGTGCCCTGACTGGGACTCAAACTGGTGACCCTTTAATTCTCAGTCCAGCACTCAATCCACTGAGTCACACAGCCAGGGGACCATATGCTTTTTAAAGAAAACGAGTCCGTCCAGGGCTGAGATGCCACGTGTACATTTATTTGACGATCATCTCACCTTTAGCACCTACGTGCATATCTCTTCCCCTTCTTGTGTCTGAGGCATCAGCAATAACACTGTTTGTTCATTGATACTTTTTAAAAAATCTTTTATCAGTATTTTCTTGCCTTGGATTGGTCACTGGGATAGGTAGTGTGTGTCATGCCCCTACCCATTTCCAATCTCCTTTTAACTTATCATATTCTAAATGCTGAAGGACCTAAAAACCAAACTTTTCAGACTCCCTTGCTGATTAGGGCCTGGGGACTCATCCAGTTCTCCCAAGAGAAGCCCACACAGAAGATGTAGAAGCAGAAAGTTGCCTGGAAATTTATGTAGCTAAAAAGTAGATTGCACCTTCTGACAAGCAAGGTGATGGAATCATTTGGTTCTTCTGGGGGTGCTGTGGTGGATTGTTTTGGTCTCCACTTTGCAGAATCATAGGTGTCATGTGGCAGGTGCTTAAGGCAGTAGCACACCCTCAAAACAGTGTCACCTAATGTACTCAACTCAGACAACAGGATCTTGCACCTGAATGCAAATTAACACACCACTTCTCATTGAAAAAACCTTGCTATGAAACCAATTATCAACTCAACTAAATGCTGTGCCTAGCAACACATTTCATTTGCAATCTGGCACAAGGATTTTTGCTCACACTAACTAGTAACAGAATGTGGATCTGCACCTTGTCCGCAGACCACACCTTGAACAACACTACCTTAGGTTGTTGGGCATTTTTCCTAGTTTTGTCTTTGTTTCCTGAGCTCTACTAGTGTCTAAACCTGATTCTTTGAGTTTTCAAAAGATTTTGTTAATGTATAGCCCTTTTTTTCTTATATTAGCTACAAGGAAGTCTGTTTTCTGTAACTAATACAGCTCTTACATGGGAAATTGTCCCTGGTAACATTTGCAGTGGTCAGGGAAACGCCAATCTTTAAGTCACACTATTATTTTAAATGCAGTTTTTGCTTGCAAATTGTTTGCACTCTTAGGCCTTCACTTGCTTCTCAACAAATCCTACTCTTCCTCCCATGGTTATCACAGCTTCACATTTCTTTTGTTCATGTAGACAATCCTTTGAAAGATATTGAGTTCTCGAATTTCCTCCAAGATTTTTTACCTTCAGTGTATCCTTTCTTGCCTGACTTTATATACATTTTTTTAAGCTTGGGGATGGCAATTGTTTAATAATTATATTATACTTAAAATAACCATGGTTACCTAACACTTGTTAAAAATTACATTCATATAACAGCATTCATGTCTAAAGAGTTCATAACATGTGTCTAAGAAAGTAACAAATTAGATACCTTTAAAGTTAACTAGGGGAACATCACAGCCCAGGACGGTTAGGAATGGAGCCTAAATGGCATGCAAGATGCTGAACTAGTCACAGCCTTTCAACAAATTAAGCTAAAGAGAATTTCCCTGTTCTCTCAGGAGTGATTGCAGGAATTTATAAGTTTTAAAATGTTTTAATTTCAAACAAAACATAAAATTGTTGAAAAATAATTTAGATTTGAACAAAATAAAAAGTGACCATTCCTTGCCATTTCTCTTCCACTCCCCCAAATTATCTACTCTTAACAATTAGGCATGTCTCCTTTCAAACCTTTTTTTTTTAAATTAAGGAAATAAAGGATACCCGATATCCCATGTACTCTCCTGTGTATTTCAGCCTCCTGGCAGTTTGGCAAGTCCATTTGACTAATTACGTCTATAAATAAGTAGAAATGACTAGTGTCCCTTTCCAACACATACAGTGCTCGAAGTCCTGTACTATCCTAGGACAGTTTCTCTTTGTCTCCTGCTGGATCAACCAATCAACCTTTTGTTTGGGCAGCAGAGCAGAGGGTGGAGGGTCAGGGTCACTGAGTCACTGGGGAGGACAGCTAGCCCGCAGAGTCAGCCATGCTCACTAAGAACTCACAACAGTAAGCCATATTCTTGTTGCTCTGAATCACTGAGATTTAAAGATTGTGTAATAGCATAATCAATAAAATATATTTTTTAAAAAGCCAAAAAAAAAAAAAAAAGATCGTGTCTTACCACAGAAAAGCATTTCCTAGCCTGACAATTATATCTATGCATATAACATACATATACAGAGGGAGACATACAAGTGTATGTAAAATACTTTCACTTTTGTTCCTTCAAAATTAAGACAGTGGTATAAATACTAATTTAGAACTTGTATTCACAAACAACAGTATCTTTTGGTTAACAATGCCAATGAGAATGTAATATCTTTACTATTAACAAAGCATGTAATGGGCAGCTGACGCTCAGAGTAAATACTTACTTTCATAATGGATAAATATTTATAACTATCCTATAAAATCCATTCAGTCAAATGATGATCTGTGCAAATATCGATAACCAAGATCTATTTTATAGTTTTATAATTAATTATATTAAAATAAACAATATATACAAGTTTATTTAAAAGACTTGTTTTCATCAATTAAGGTCACCATTAAAATGTTATTCTTCCTAGCATACAGAAAAAAATCAAGCTTTCAAAAAAAATTTTTTTCTTGTTTACAGCGGGCACTATTTAGGGTGAATTTTGTTCTCAGATCACACAGGGGTGTCCAACCTGCAGCCTACAGGCTGCGTGCAGCCCAGGATGGTTATGAATGCGGCCCAACACAAAATCGTAAATTTACTTAAAACATTATGAGACTTTTTGTTTCGTTAGTGTTTATGTATTTAATGTGTGGCCCAAGACAAGTCTTTTTCTTCCAGTGTGGCCCAGAGATGCCAAAATGTTGGACACCCCTGAATTACAGGCATCCAAGAGTAGCAGCAGAGGGGGAGGGAGAATAGGGAGAGGTCAGGACTTAGAAGCCCAAACACAAGAAAACCCTACCTGTCTCCAAATTTAAAAATTGAATCTGTGTATTGAGATGAAGTTGTGCCTGATTCCTATTTCAATGAATATGATCATAAGGAGTGCATCAATGACCATTTCTATTGGGCTGTCAAATGGGGGAAACTAGAGAATATGTTCAATTAAATGTGAATGGATTTTGTTTAATTCCATGAGAATGTTTGATAGGATTATCTGCAAGTAACTGTTAGCTTTATGGTTAATTGAGCTAGGCCAACAAAATGTTTTTCTTTCCACACAAGTGATTCTTTTATCGAAAGTGAGAAGCAGAATTCACAAAGTCACCCAACCAACCAGTTTGGTTAAATGGTAGCCTTTATACCTGCCATTCAAGTGACTTCAACAAACATTATTGCAATTGCTAGTATGGACTTGACCTTGAAGAATAAGTAGCTCCAGGATTATCTGGTGTATTGTTCAATAAACTCTGTATCATTGTGCCACCCGGACTTTAAAAGCAGGAGGATGTTACAGTGTTGTTTTCATATCCTGGTTTTAGTATGATCAAACGTTTCATAGGCCCTGCTCAGAGAGTTCTTCCGCACATTACACCCCAAGTATGATTACTTCATTCCAGATGACTGTATTTTATAGCTCTTGTCTGTTCCATAACTTTGGATAGGTTACAGTTCTGCCAACACAAAACATTTAGTTTCTGTATACTCACACAAAAGAAATTTTGGTCAGCTCTGCCAAGTTCTGTACTCTCTAAAATTTCCTAAATAGAGAAATCTTATTCAAACAGATAAATGAAGTAAGACACATAAATAAACTTTTTAGATTGTGGGAAGGAGAAGTAAGTGAGAACCTAAAGCATAAACCAGATATTTTGTATTAAAACAGAGATGGTTTCATTGAGCCCATCTGAGGAAATTCACAGGTCACAGCAGGAGCCACCAGTGAACTCAACTGGCAGCAGCTTCAGTCTGTTTCCCAATCAGGACTCGGACCCCCTTTGTTGGAAGGAATAGCATATTTTCTTTGTGGCTTTATAATCACTTCAAGTCTACCCAGTTCTACCCAGCAAAGTTCCAAAAACAACTAAGAGCTATCACGTGGCATTGTACTTTATTTACTGTAATATCCCCAGCATAGAATTTATTTGCCATTTTAATAATGTGTTTAGTTGTCAGAGTTACAGTGTAAGAAGGGGTGAGGGCCAGTTTCAAGCAGAAATGAGTAAATACCTTCAATATTCAAATTATGGCTCGGATTCCAGCAACACTGGCATCGCCTGAGAGCTAGCTCAAAGTGCAGAGCCTCAGGTCTGGCCCCAGACCTACTAAATCAGAATCTGTATTATAACAAGATCCCCAGTTTTTAAACGAATCACATAAAAGTCCAAAAAGCATGACTGGACTAACAACTTCACGTGGATTTCTCCATAATGGATCTTCCTTTGTGTTCGTGGTTCAGTGGTTTGTGTTTTCATGAAAGACTCCTCCTAAGTGCATGTATTAACTCAGTCAAGCCAGGAGCACTTACTACATGCCAGACACTCTTCCAGGCTCTTCTCAAGGCAGACAAAAACCCTTGCTTTAGCATAGCCATTGAGCTCGAATCCTAGTGTCCTTAAGCAAATAAAGCATATAATTTTCACAGAAAATGTTGATGTGTCATCCTTGTTAATTCTTTGGTGAAGCAGCATAATTTAAACAAATAGTAGAACATTGCATCCAATAATTACTTGTTGATGGTTTACATCGTACATTAAATCATTGGTCTTTACCTATTCAGAATGGGTAAAATGGTAGTATTACCTAAATAGCTATGAATAAATCAGTATTTTACTTAAAGTAGTCTTTTTCTCTTGATATCTACTTTCAAGGGAATCCTTGGAGAAGCATAAAAAAATTTAATCAGTCACAAAGCTCTAAATAAGAAAATAATTGCAAAATTGAACTTCGTAGAGAAAATGATTAGTTCCAGGGCAAAACATGTAGTTGTATAAATTGTGAGTTGACTTATCTGTCACCTTTCAACACTGGTCTTACATCTCTAAAAGTAAGTCCTATTTACTGCACAGTTTAACCCATAAGACAAACGAGAACACATCAATGGTGCCATTTATTAACCTTAACTATGTGGTACACAGAATAATGATGGCATTGTTAATATATCAATTAATATTTAAGTATTCTGTAATGAGCTAGTTCATTCATAGTTCTCAGTGTCAAACTTCAAGAATAAAAATCACATAGCTATGAAAAGATAAACTGTTTCCATTATTGTATGTATATTTTATGCATACACACTCACACACATGTGCACATGGTATCCTGAGTGAGACATTGGTGATTATGTTGGTAATGAATAGAATAATAAAAACATTAAAAATTATGCGACCCAGGTATAAAATTATGATATATATGAATAAGGGCTTCTGGAGGAGCCCTCCCCGCCCCGTATTTGTTAAGTATGCACATGGTTGTTTCTTCTACTTCCTCTATGGAATTTTCAGGAACCCTACTTTGTTTCAGAAAGTCTAACTCTTTTGCAATATCAACAAATGTACATTGAGCATTTACTGGGAGGCCATGAGAAACTCTCTGAGGTAGATGGATAAAGACACATACAATTAACTAAGGGCTCCCCTAGGCTCTGTTATCAACTATATTTGAAAAAAAAAATTGGGGACAGTGGCATGAAGAAGATCATGGTTGAATGTGGTGGCAGAGTATTTATGACACACAAATATAGGTTTGATGGTGAGAATAAAAGAGTTTCCTCAAATTTAGGAAAAGACTGATTTTTCTGTAGCCATGGTAACAAGTGGCCACTAACTAAGCATCCACAGATAATCAACCCACTTGCATTTGTGAATGTTCATCAATGCCTGTGCTCCACACTTCCCCAGAACCCTTATGAAATCAGTCCTCTGCTCTGCTCAGAGAGACTGGGCCAGACCAACATAGCTTTCTGGCAGTAAGTTCAGCTTCCTGCTTTTTATTTTAGGTATTGTATGATGACTTTATCACTCTGACTGTGGATAGCATACCTTGTTGGAAGAGAAAGAACTCTCTGACTGCTTGCTTGCTTTCTAGTAGAGGATCCTGCAATGCCCCGTTACTGAACTACGAATTCTCCTCAAATTGTGTGATGTGCAGCATCAAGCATAACCTAGGAGATTGTTAGAGATGAACATTCTTTTTTTTAAAGATTTTGTTTATTTATTTTTAGAGAGAGGGGAAGGGAGGGAGAAAGAGTGAGAGAGAGAGAAACATCTATGTGGGGTGGCTTCTCATGTGCCCCTACAGAGAACCTGGTCCGCAACCCTGACTGGGAATCAAACCAGGAACCCTTTGCTTCACAGGCTGGCACTCAATCCACTGAGCCACAGCAACCAGGGCGAAATGCAAATTCTTTAGCATTCCCCAGTTTCATTGGACTACGAGTCTCTTTAACAAGCTCTGCCGGTGGTTTTTGTACTTGCTGAAGTTTGACGCGCACCAACAGGGGGCACATAGCCTACAAGTTATTGAACTAACATTCAAATCCTAGTTATTTGACCTTGGAAGCTTACCTAACAGTTAATGTAAGACTAAAGGACATAATGATTTTAAAGTGTTTAACCTGGCATGTCATATGTGCTGTATAATTGCCAGCTATTTTGTTATATTTATTATTGTTATTAGTTATAAAAACTGTCTATGTGTAACTTCATAAATTTCCTGATAACTATATTTAAGTACATGCAAGTTGTTTTCAAACACAGATCACATTTTGTATAGCTACTTAATCTAACTGTTCATCAGGAGCAGTTTAGAGAATTGTTTAAACAAATGCTAATAACAAAACCCATTACCGGACCATAACTTGGTATTAAGGTATAATGAATGATAATTAAATGAACGATAATATATACATTTCATATATTTCTTCCACTTTGGCTGAGTTGACAAAGTTGCTATACATTTGCAAATTAATTTAGAGTTCCTAGACTCATTCTATTCCCTAAGGAATCCCAGCCCCTCTCCTTTTAGTTATGATCAGACCATGTGACTTTACCGTTAGTTGTTCCAAGGTGTAATAGTTCCTTCCCACTACAGTCCTTTAATTTTATTCACTTCTCTTCCCTAATCCTCCCAGGACAAGACCCTTGGAATGCATTTATTTCTCTCTCTCTCCTCTTGTCTTTTCCCTTGCCCCTCACGAGACCATTACAACATCTTCAACCTCTTCTCTCACTCACATCACTATGGCTCCCAACACCCAGATTGCCTGGAATAATTTTGTGCTTATTGGAATTGCTTTTTCAGTGAGTCTCAGGTTTCAAAAGTCGTCATACCCTAATTTGCAGAATTCACACATTTTAAGTTGCATTGCTCACCGCTATTTCCTTTTTCTACATCTTGTAGTCTCTGCTATATCTTTTGCTTGGTTTTGTTTATTGTTTCTCCTCAAGCATTTTCCTTGGATGAAGTATTTGCGTGCAAACCATCTGAGTTTTTACATTAACAAGAAAATGACCGAATACAGAATTTTTCACATGCTATTTTTTATTCCTTGTAGATTAGTAAAGAATCCCTTATTGTCTATTGGCTTCCAATGTCAAATAATAAGAGTAATGTCAGTGTGATTATTCTTCCTTTGTCGGTAACTTGTCCTCTTAAGTTGAAAACATACATTATTTTTCTTTACCCTTGTAGTTCACACATTTTGAAAGGATTTACTTGGTTGTGTTTATCTTCTTACTAAATCAACCTGGAACTCAGCCAGACTTTTTAATTTCTGGACTCAAATCTTTTTTTAGTTCAGGAAATTTTATTTATAAGAGTTGATTAGTATTTACCTCTCTCCCATCCTCTCCTTTTCCCTCCTTCTAAATCACCTTTTACTGTTATTTTTCTTAAAATTATTCTCTTAGTTTCTTTTTCATTTGTGATTTCTCTTTATCTTTCTTATCTGTGGTATGAAATATTTCTTGTACTTAAATCATCTAGTCTCAACAGTAACTACTCTCACTTTGAATATATTTAATTTGTCAGTTCCAAAATCAGGGAATTTGTTTCTGTGTGTGTGTTTGGGTGTGTTTTGTCCTTGTATATCTTTCAATTCCTTCTCCTTTCCTTATTTTTTTTTTTTAAATCCAGTTGTTCATTTACCCTTATGTCACTGGGCATGCATTCTGAATTTCAAGCCGATCCTCTTTTCTTTGGCTGCTATGACCCCTTAAATAATCAGTTATTTTCTCAAGCAGCTCACTGGACTCACTCTGGTGGCTAGAATTTATTTAGAGCAGGAATTCTCTAGAGGATAAAAGGCCAAAGGGTTATCTCTCTCTCTCTCTCTCTCTCTCTCTCTCTCTCTCTCTCTCTCTCTGTCTCTCTCTCTCTCTTTTTAGCCTTGTCATGTCTTTAATGGCAGGCTATCAGCCTCTTCCTGAGACACCAGAGCGGCCTCTCCTTTTTTCTGGTTTCCCTGCATTCTCACAGACGTAAGATTAGGGGAGACTCAGCTAAACCTCTAATTCTGGCCTTTAGAGGGTCAAGTTGACCAGGATCACTTAAACAGTGTGATCATATACCTTCTTGGATGACAGTGTCCACTCATTCCCCAAAACTGAGGTCTTCCTTGGATCCACCACTCACCTGCCCATTTCTCTGGGCTTTGATGCTGTTCTTTAGACAACTGAATAGCCTACATGAGAGGGAGCTCCACAGAGCCAGGCGATCCATTGACCCTCAGTCACCTACAAGTCTCAGGATTGCCCAGCTCAGAAATGGCAAACAGGTTACAACTGAGACAAGGAGGAAAAGGGGATCTTTAAGTTGTTTCTTTGTTGTTGTTCAACTTGGGGAGATATGAACTAGGAAAAAATACCATGTAAAAAAAGCCAACAATATATTAATTAAATGCATAATAAACTAGGGTGTTAGTGTTTATAGGTGCATGGTAATTATAGACGGCAGATAAGACTGAATAGTGGACAAATTCCTTATTTAAGAGGCACTGCTTCCTCTCTCCTTCTCTGTGCCAAAGCCCCCACTTTTCTCAGACGATCACCCTCTCACATGCTTGACGCAGAGGACCTCTCCTCCTCGCAGGGTGAATCAGGACCTATACAAGTTGCTCACGGTGGTGTCCATCCTTTGGCCAGTGTCTGGTCTAGGTTGGCAAATGACTCCAGTTCTAGGGAAGAAAATCTCTTTGGTGGCTTCTGGAAAATGTTTCCTCATTCATAAAAATAGATACATGCTGGGAAATATCTCTTTGTCTCCTACAACTATTTCCTCAATTTGCCAATTTGGTTGCATTTTTCTTTTGTGAATTATCTAACTCTTTATTATCTGAACAGTTTTATGGGTCTTTCTGACACGTGCTGCTAAAACTCCTCCACATATTGTAAAAACATGTATGTATTATAAAAAAGAACTTTGGGATCAATTTTAATTTAAATTGAAAGTGCGACTTATTTAACCACATTAAGTCTGCTCTTTCATCAGCTGCTCACCTACTTCTCTGGTCTGTGGTAAATATTACACTTGGCAGTTTATGTAAACTCCCCATAGATGACTGTATATATTAAGTACTACTTGTGGTTGTCCCACTGACAGTGAAAAAATCAACTTTTCTCCAAAAATTTGGTTCAGCTATTGAAGTAGATGAACCATACATGCACTGAGAGGGTATTCAAAGCTCATACTCACAAACTGAGGTCTTCTGGAGAGGATAGGATGACTCCCAAGCAAGTGTGAAAATGGTGTGTGAGGGGCAGGAGGGGTACCTAATTTAGGATTACTCATGCTTAGTGGGTGTGTCTAGGCTTAGGGTCCCCAGGCAGCAGACACGGAGTTTGGGAGTTTAAACTTCCCCCTAGCACCAGACAGGAAGTGTGAGCACCTTCTTAAGGATTTTCCAAGAAGTGGGGTAAGAAAGAAAAAGAGAGAGGTGGGTTTTGAAAGCTGTCAGAGGCCAAACATCAAAAATGAAGTCAGGATCCATTACACATGCTTATTTAATGTCCCCTCCCCACTTTGTCATTTTCAGAAACACATCATGAAACATTGATTAGGTATTCCTTTTACAGAGGTAGAGAAAAATAGGGTCTTGATAGGAAAAATAACCTCTATCGCCATTAGTTTAAATGCCATTTTTGCAAGGAACATAAAACACACGAACTCATTTACACATCTCCTAATACTGACGTTACACTCTCATCAGATCCCACTTTAGAATAAAATCAATGTGTGAGTCATCAAATAGATAGTAGACAAGTGAATAAACTCGTAAGTGCTTTCCTGTTGGTTTGAAGTAGCTTTGGTGTTTAATTTCTAGCAGTCTGAACATTTACACTGAAAGGGAACTTCTTTTTTCATGATGTGCTTTTGTTTGACATCTGTTTAGTCTTCCTCCATATTGACAGTTAACCAAAATCTTTTGCAAACTTAAAACCAAAGTAAACAGCATATTAAGAGCACCGGGGTTGCTTTCTCCTGCTTGTAGATTTATTCCATTACATTCCAGCTAGTTCTTGTGCGCACACAGCCGCAACTCTGCTGCAGAAACCAGGAGCTTGCTGCCCGAGTGCTCACAGAGGCAAAGGGAGGAAGCTCTGTTTCACACATTCTTCTTCATTTCCTGTACAGATCAAAAAGAAGCATGCAGCAACACTGTACATTAAAAGGCACAAAGACAAGTGATTATGAGCTTTTGGTGTTGTATTGCCTTTAAGATTGGGCATGTAAGATATTGGGTATTTAAAATATCGGTGACTTGGTCAACTATTCCTCACTCAGTTCAGAAAGAGATGAAGACTCATTACAACCATCTCTTCTAAAACTGACCAGGTGTGCTGTGCAAAGATTTTAATATCTGCTTCTTTCCAAGCTATCACACATCCTTGTCAGTGTAATTTTTATACATTCTCCTTTTCCTTTATCTCAAAAAATTTTCATCTTTCAGTTCACTGCCATGAGCTTTTGAAATCAAAAAAGCGAGTGGAACAAGCTTATTTGACTTACTTTGACTTATGCTCTTGATCGCAGGCAGGTCTTTGCAGCCAACACCACCCTTCCCGCCCCACCATGCCTTTTCTTCACTGCCTCATAAACCTTTCTAATACCTGCTTACCAGTCAGGAACAACACACAGGCCCTCTATATTGCTAGTTACACAAGGTGCCACAGTCTGTTTCCTATTTCATTAGGGAGGAGCAAACATTAGTTTACTTTCCAAGCTAACCTTTAGCCACTCAATCAGTTACCAATACCGCATATTTAGTTTGGTAGCCTGTGGACCAAATTTTCTTTGGGTTATAGTGAACCATGGGACTGGACCATCGGGCTGGAGATTTGCTCTTAGCAGTGACAAGAAGAGGCAAAACTCAGGTTTTGAGAGGGAACATTTTAAAAGCCTAGATAGGCTCTACACCATGTGATTCCTTCCCTCCTTCACACATTAGTTAGAAGCAGAAGCTAGGAAAAGGACAACCAGGTCTTGGTGTCCTTTTCTACATTGGCCCCTAATTCAATTCTTGTGTGAGCAAGGTACTGAAAGACTCTGGACCTCAATTTCTTTAGTCCCTTTCCTTTCTGCCCTTCAATAATCAGGGTGACTGCATCTTCTTGTCCCCATTACTCCCACTGTGACTTTTTTTTAAAACCTTTTTTGAAACTAGCCCACATGCTACAGAGCTGTGAAGCCAGCTTCAGTGTTACTTTCCCTCCTTTTACAACCACCAAGACCAGTGTTCAGATCCGATAGGAAAGGGAACCGGAGGGTCCGCTGTGACTTTTACGCTTTAGTCTCTTTTCTTCCATCCCAGTTCCTCTATAATGCGATATCTGTCACAGATACATGTGGAAGAGACTGGAAAAGGGAACCAGAGTCTCCAAAGAAGCAGCCCTGCCTCCTTACCAATGGACCAAACACTAACGTGAGACGTAAAGGAAAGTGTTAGCCTTTGAGATTTCCCTGTTGAAAAACAGGAGAAAAAAAATAAATGCAAGTACTTTCACCTTTGCTCCAGAGTATTCTAATATTTTTCACAGATTTAAGGAGGCTGGTAGAATTTATAAAAGGTTTGGACTTCTCTCCTCTGAAAAAGAAATCTAATAAAATCCTAAAGTCAATATTTGTTTTTCTCAGCAAGTGTTCATAAACAGAGTCAGCACCTCAAATGAATACACATGCATAAACCAGGGAACAAACAGCAAGTTTACATAGATATCTGGTGATTTCCATGTTTTCCTCACTTGTTTGCTTAACTCAAACCACAACATGTGGTCATTTGGTTTTATTTGACTTTATGATTATTGCAACTCTACATAACTTGGTACAAACAACTACACCCAAAATCCCCACTCTGCGGTCAATGCTAAAATTTTTGCTACCATTGCTCTTGGTCTAAATATAGTTTTATAGGCCTCTACTCTAATAGTTTCATATTTTTGCATAACACAAAACAGTACTATTTTGAATTGCAAAATTACCTATGGAAAAATACTAAAGGAGTGTCCAAGCACAATTCTTTATATTATCTCAGGTACCTTGGGCAGTTGGTTTAAATTGTTCAGACTATAAGGAAGTTATGTATCCTAAACAAGTCTACATGACCTTCCAAATACCTGGCTGTGTAGTCACTTGACCTTTCAGAAAAATTAAAGTTTATGCTTTTTATTGCCAACTTTGTCAAACTCCTCTTGCAAACATGCATCTTCTTGAGACTATGCCCTCAGAGAGTCTTGTGGAGCCCACCTTTGAGCAGCTGTCAACTGATATTCAACTATGATCACCCCATATCTGTCAATCCCCAAATATACAGTAATAGCTATGTCTATGGGCAAATAAGTATTATCAGTGTTAGGAAGATATAAAAGAATAAAAAGATGAGTTCCTGTTCTCAAGGAGATCAGAATCTATCTGGAAAGACAAAATTCAGACAGATGGAACAGCTAAGGACTGGTACCAGGTAATTTATAGCTAAGCTCCAAATCATGTAGTTCGGAAAATAAAATATGCTAAGAATTTGGAAAAGTGAGAGATCAATAAAGAGCTTTTAATAATCCTTTCACTAATCCTAAGGGATCCAAGCTTGAGGTAGAGAAAAATTGCAATGTAGGTAGTTATGTGTATTATTTAATGGTCAGTTCCTGTATGACTTACCTAGATCAGGTGAAATAGAATACATATTTAAATTTCATGCTTTCCTTTATAGACCAATTTCTCCTCTTCTTTCTCTTTCTTTCTTTTTTTCTTTCTTTCTTTCTTTCTTTCTTTCTTTCTTTCTTTCTTTCTTTCTTTCTTTCTTTCTTTCTTTCTTTCTTTCTTTTCCCTTCCTTCCTTCCTTCTACTCTCTCTCATCTGACAGAGATTTATCTAGGGGCATTTCAATGACTTTTGCTAGGTGGGTCATGAGGCTAGCAGTTATTTTCAGAAAAACAATTTTAAAACTTCAAATGTTTAATTTTTCTCTATTGAGGTGAGCAATTTTCTTTCCTTTACTTAAAACTTTACTGTCACATAGAGGATAAAATTTATAGTAAAACCATTTGAGGCATCACTGCTGTGAGGTCTATGTGTAAAAGGCTAACCAAGCAGGGTCGGGTGAAAAGCAGGATATCAGGGATATGAAGGCAGGGGAAAGGTGTTAGAGAGGAAAAAAAAAATTTTAGATAAGAAGAAAATGTGTTCCCTAAAAGAAGATCTCCAGGGACAGAACAAGAACCAGGTGTGTCCAACCCATGGCCCAGAATGTCTGTGAGTTCAGCCCAACACAAAATTGTAAATTTATTTAAAACATTTTTTTTTTTTTTTTGCTCATCAGTTCTTGTTAGTGTTTGTATATTTAATGTGTGGCCCAGGACAACTCTTCTTCTTCCAGTGTGGCCTAGAGAAGCCAATAGGTTGGAAACCCTTTACACCAAAAGAGGGTGGGCTTCTCCTAAGAGAGAAGAGACAAAGAGAAAAGATGGTGATTGAGAGTAGAGGTGGAACAGGAAAACTATCTCTCAAAAACAAACAGGCTGATAAAAATTAAAAACAGTCTCCTAAGTTATACAAATGGGACTTTATTGGTCTTGCAGGCTTAATTTATTTTACTGTATTTGTTCTCCATTCTTGTGAAAAAGTGATCATTATCACCAACAAGAAAGCAGAGTATTCTGTTGTCATTTGTTTACTTGTATTCTGTTTGTGTTTCATTTTGTTTTTATACTCAGTGAAGGGAACTTTGTCCACCAGGAATCTGACACCTGAGCTTACAAACTGTGTTTTGTGATATTGGAGAAGAGTTGAACAGATTGAGATGAACATGCACATATACAGACATTCCTTAATGCTACTTATTTTTAATTTTGTGCCTAGGAGCCAAGTAAGACAACAGCTATTGTTATTTCTAAAATCAAGGTAATACCAACTTTCCATTCACAGCATGATTTACTTGTGCCATAAAGTGAAGAACACTCTTGCTCTTTTTCTTGAAAACTTCATTCCAGATACAGAGAAGCAAACAATTTGGCGGCTCTGCTTAATTATTGTTACGCACTTCCATAAAGAACAATGAATTATATCACCACAGAGCTGGCTATCAGTGAAACAAACATGAAAGTTCATAGTAGAGTCTGGTGATACATGAGGATTTTGAAATTAATATCCAAAAGCATGGTTGAATGTAAGTGAAATAAACCTAGTACAGCTGATCCTTGCACATTGCAGGGTCAAGGGTACTGACCCCTGCAAAGCTGAAAATCTGTGTATAACTTTTGACTCCCCCAAAACTTAACTTATAATAACCTATTATTGACCAGAAACCCTACTGATAACATAAACAGTAAATCAAAACCTATTTTGTATATATATAGTATCAATATTCTTATAATAAAATAAGCTACAGAAACAAATGTTGTTAAGATAATCCCCCTGGCTGGTGTAGCTCAGTGGATTGAGTGTGGGCTGAGAACCAAAGTGTTGCTGGTTTGATCCCCAGTCAGGTAGGTCCCTGGCCAAGTCCCCAGTAGGAGGTGCATGAGAGGCAACCACACATTGATGTTTCTCTCCCTCTCTTTCTCCTTCTCCTCCCCTCTCTCAAATAATAAATTTTTAAAAATCTTTAAAAAAGGAAAATCATAAGGAAGAGAATATACATTTATAGTATTTATTTTAAAAAGTCCACACATAATTGGACCTGCTCAGTTCAATCTTATGTTGTTTAAGGGTCACATATAAAACAAAAACAACTATTTCAAAAGAATGTGACTACTGATAACTATAAAACTATGAAGTATACTACTTGGCTAGTGACTTAACATTTATTTTCAAGGTACAGGCTAAGAAGTTAAATCTCAACTTAAATTCAATTGTAAATAATCTCTAAAATGGCATAAACTAATCTAGATTTTTTAAAAATTGTGGTATATTAGAAGAATAAGTTAAGAAAGGTTTTGAAATTTATATTTAAAATAACTTGCAGAAACAAGTCCTTTAAGAGAAGCAGCTTTCATATATGAGGAAATGTGAGCATTTTATTTTCAACTTAAAATACAGTCACTTACCTTATATTTCCACAGAAGAATCAAGAATCATTTGAAAATCCACCTACACAGTGCTTTACCCTGAAATATACTTAGAGGAAAAAGAATTACAGAATTTAAAAAATCAGATATTTTTCTTTTTCATCATTTCTGCCATTGGCAATAGCTTAAGGGGAAAGCCTTTAACTAGGATTAAAAATATCAAATGTTCTACTAGGTGACATTAAGTGTAATGGAATTTCAAGGTTGAATTAATTTTGTAGCTTCCCTATCACTCCAAAGATTACTATCTCAATAACTGGCATCAATAGTCAACACAAGAGAACTTGAATAATTGGTGATCAATCATGGTGACTTCATCCTTTCTAGGTCTTAAAACCTTAGAGATTTTGTTTAGGAAAAGTACATAGAAAAACATAACTATAGCTAGGTACAAGTTTAATTTGACTGTTTGAAAGTACAGTCTAACCTTGCATTTCAAATTTTCATTATACCATGCTAATAAGCACATGAGAATTTTATGGGCTTGGTAGTTACTCATTTAGGAATGTTTCATATCACTGAAAGTAATACATTTTACTACAAGTCAAACAACCTCATAAAATTCTCAGAGATAAGATTTCATAAAAGTTGGACAGCAGTCGAGATAAAAAAAAATTTATCTTAATGAAATTCCAAGACAGGCATCATATTTCTATGTGAAATAGTTTCACAGAGAAGACATTTTACATCAAAGAATCTAAATTAGGATGAGTGCAACTTGGAGCAGAAGCCCACCACCAAGAGAGGTTTTCACAAATTCTCTTCTCAAGACCAGGCTTCTATGAAAATAAAAATATTTACACATCTATTTAGTCAGTGACAAATAGAGAGGAAACCATCTGGCCATTTGAATCAGTGTAAATTGCCCAGCCACTCTTGTGAAAAGAGGAAGCTAGACAAATTAAATGCTTATTTTGTTTTGGAGCTAAACAATTGTCCTAAACCGTAATCATAAAATCCACATTTGCAGTATCAAATAAACAAAAGCAAATCAGTGAAGAAAACTTGTTTTTGTGTAGTAATTGGCAAGGGGATTAGCATTTCAGTGGATCCGATTTCCTAAACCTCCTCATCCCTGATAACAGCCTCAGTGGTGAGGTGACACACCAAGAGGCATAAATTATCTAAAGCTGGAGATAAGCAGAGGCCATTTGGGGGTTCTGAGCACAACATAAATAGATGCAAAACAGTAGGAGAACCAGCCCATCCAAAACCTCAGAAGGATTATCTGCGTGAGCTCTGACTCCTTTGCCATTGTTAGCTGTGATTTATCTTCAGACAGTAACAGAGACTCGGCCTTATCTGTGATAATTCAATGGCTTAATGGCAGTACCTTTATCCGGAGGTCATAATTAAGCTTGTTTGATCAGGCTGAGAACAAGCACCTATGCTGTGCATTAGCTCTAACTATTGCTTTGGTGTCTGGGGTATAACATAATAAGAATATCATTGGGAATAACATTAGTAATTTTGTTTAAGTGCTGTGGCAAGTTATTACTTAACTGTAGAACAGAGTCCCCTAAATGAAGAACAATGCATTCAAAATTTAGGAATTTCTGTGTATTTTTTTTTTTTAAGTTTAAAAAGTAGCTTCGGTCTTTGGTGCTTGGACCTAAAACCAATTTAAATATAAAACTTGAAGTGAGTAAATACTGTAACATTATCTTCAACTAATAAAAGCAAATATTTATTAAAAGGAAAAAATGGACATTTATTGCATCCTACAGTTGAAATATCTTAACGAAATCCAGCATTTCTCCAAATGTAATAGATATTATAGGCATTAATTCAAAAAGACATAATAAAACCTTATTAAACCTGAAATTACTGGATGGAGGTTTCATTTGATTTTAAGAAATACATGAACTATTAAATATTTTAAAATAAATTATATTTTATTACTTTAAAGTACTTAGCTAATTTGAAGTAGCTGTTATACATTTTTAGAAAGCGATTATGTCAGCTCTAAATTTAATAAGATGTGTTGAATTTAGCAGTGCCATTTTGTAGCAAATCATGAGTATATTAAAACACTCAGAAAAAGTTTTTTTTTTTTAACTTTGTTAAAATGTATTTATGGTTACTTTATGGACAATCATTTTTTTCTTAAAATTGTGCACAAGTAAATTTTATAGAGGTTAGGTATAATTATTTACAAATTCTGAATTAAGGTATGATATACCTAAGATGTCTTTAAGCAGTAGATTTTAGGTATATGTCACTTGAGTATTTTATGAAATTAAATAAAAACTCCTCCATAAAATACTTTCTCATAAAATTTAATTGATTTAATGGATACTTAGTTCCATCTCTTTTTATATATGATATGAAATTTTTAAAAAAGTTCTCTCCCACCAATGTTTAGCAAGTTTAGACAAACAAATATATACACAGCAAAGTCTGATGCTTTGGGTTCAATTCACATTTCTGTCACAGGCTACGTGACCTTGGGCAAATTATTTAATCTCTGTAAGCTTCAATTTCCTACTCTGTTAAAGGAAGAGAATAGTAACACCCTATGGTGGTTTTTGGAGACTCCATGAAGAAAATTCATGTGAAGTATTTTGCACAGTACCCCACCATAATTCATACTGGATGTTAACTCTCCCATTAGTCTTGCTTCTCTATTTCACCTTCTCATCTGCACCTAGCCAAGAACTTGAAGTTAATTTCCTTAAAAAAGAGCATACTAGGAAATTTAAGAAAACTAGATGTTAAGGAAGTCAATATGATAGTCAAAATTAACTAATCAAGTCAACTTCACAGTCTCTTCTACTGATTAATAACCTGTTTCAAAAGCTTGAGTCTTTTGGGAGTCTCAGATATCTTAATTTCCTTCTCCTCCCCATAAGTATATTCACAAACTCCTGGAGAAAATTATCAGAAGAAAACATATATGTACAGCGTATTAATATTATACATATGTTAATGTATATGCATATATGTCAATGAAATATAAATTGTTTCCATGTTCTTAATAAGAACATCATTATTATATAATAATTAAAATATATTATGATTATATATTTTGTATTAATTATATATTGATATACTTTATATATTAATATGTATTTATACATTATAATAATTGAAATATACATATCATGAAAATGGGTTGTTTGAATGATAGTGTATGATTATTTGCCTTGAAAATTATTCTTGTCAGGCCCTAAGTGAAAGTTTCAGTACATAGAATCAGAGCATTTAGTCACCTTTGTTTTTAGTAAATAATTGAAGCATCATAAATGTGGGATTTCTTAGATGCATATTGGCGAACCTCAGGTCTTGTGTGAGAGTGTGCATGCCCAATGTTCCAAAGACTCTGATCAGTGGAGGGATCACCACAAATCCAATCTCAGAGCAGGAACCCTGTGTAATCCAGCGAGGTGGCAGAAAATCCCCACTCTTTTCCCACATGAAGAATATTTTGTTAATTATACCTCGAAGGGTATTTCTATTTTGCATCTTACTCCTTAATTAGAAAGACCCACAAAACCATGTAGGAATACAAGTTGAGAACACAGTCACTGCCTGGGTTATACTCCCCCCAGCCTCCTGGGAGAAAGGCTGAAGTAAAGAATTCTTAAAGGCAAAATAAAGGAAAAAAAGGTAAAAGGGAGATTAAGGTTGGACTGTTACCAGCTTTTCAAGTATCACATTTATATGGGTCATTTTAAGGTCATCTATTCCATTTACCAATCTAATAACCTGAATATTTTCTCTATGAACTATACTTTCTTGGTACCATGTGCTCAAACAATTCCAGCTTTCTATCTTGTAAAACAAGTCCTTCTCTCTTCGGACACTATTGCTAAAACTGTTTTCCAAAGTTTTCTGCAACTTCCATTTGTAAGTACTATTTGTTCTTCCATTTAGATCCATATTAAGCAATCTGATCTTCTATCTAACATCCCTTTGAACATTTGAAATTATACAGTATATCTCACATAATATGTTCCTACAGGAGGCTAAATCATAGGCTTGGTTTTGAAAGTACATACCAAATAAATTAGAATTGTGGGATGAGAACCAGGGATTGGAATTTTTCAAAGACCCCTAGGAGATTCCAGGATGCAGCAGTGTTTGAGAATCAGTACCCTATAGTCTTGTCAGCACATTAATAACACCAGGCTTCCTCATTCTTAATCTGATTTGTAAAAATGCTATTCCACTGGTGATTTTAAAATTAATCTCTCTAATTAGCACTGAGGTTGACCACAGTTTTATATGCTTATTGGCATTCTGAGGCTGTGTTCTGAGATTCCATCTTCCTATTACTTGACCATATTTCTCATGGGTTGCTTTTCTCTTATTTATTTATTAGAAGCCTTATACTTTATTGATACTGAGTCACCTTATTTATATTACAGTTATTTTCTATCACTTTATCTTTAGATTCTTACTTTAAGTGGGGCATTTTGTTTGGTGATGCAAAATAAGTGCAGATTTTTCTTTGGTTTGCTTAAAAAAGCTTTCCCTACTTCCAAAGAAAATTCACTTCTTGATGTCAAGTTGGCCAGTTTATGAATGTAATGTAATTTTCCATTTATTCAGGCTTTATATTGTGTCTTGTAATAGAATTTTGTTAAATTAACTTCCGTATATTTATTGCACATTTTCTACTATCTTATTTTTGGTTATTGCTGGTAGAGGATACTGTGGACTTTGGGCTACCTTTTTGAATCCAACCATCTTGCTGAGGTTTTGCTCATTTTAATAGCTTTTCTGTTTCTTCACTATGGTTTCTAGGAAAATTACCAAATTATCTGGAAAAAATGACAGTATTACCATGTCTATTCCATACACCTTATTATATATAACATGCTACCTTTGCCAAGACCTTCCATAGCACACTGTACAACAGGGGCAATATCAAGAATCCATGTGCATTCATCTACTGATGGGCACTTGAGCTGCTTCCAGATCTTGGTTATTGAGTGGATAAAAAAGATATGGTACATATCTTACACTATTACACAATGGAATATTACATAGCTATGAAAAAGAAGGAACTCTTACCCTTAGTGACAGCATAGATGGACCTGAAGATTATTATGCTAAATGAAATAAACCAGTCAGAGAAAGACAAATACCATATGATCTCACTCATATGTGGAATCTAATGAACAAAATAAACTGACTAAAAAAATAAAACTAGAGGCATGGAAACATGAAACAGACTGACAAATCTCAGAGGGGAGGGTGTGGGGAGGAGTGGAAGAGATCAGCCAAAAAAACATATATGAATATATATACATGGTCCATGGACAAAGATAACAATATGGTGAAAGTGGCGGGGGGTGGAGGGAAACAAATGGGAGGAGAATGAAGGGCATCTGTAATACACGAACAATAAAAATAAAATAATCCATATCTTCTTCCAAACCTTAAAGATAATATTTCTGAAATTCCTTATCTCATTGCTTTGGGTTTGGGGTAAACAAATTTATCAGGTTAAGAAATTTGCTTTTTATTCATGTTTTTCTATGTCTTTATCATAAATAAGTGCTGAAAAATTTTCAAATCACTTTTCTGCAGGTATAAAAAGTATGCAATTTGATTTTTATTAATGTAGTATAAAATATTGAGAAATAACCTGCTATCTAACTACACTTACATTTTCAAGATAAAGTCTACTCAATTATAAGGTATCCTGCTCTTTTTGATCAACTGAAGACAATTTAAAATTTTGTATCTATATTCATTTGAAATTTGACTATAATTTTGTTTTTATGGATAGTTCATTATCAAAGTTAGAGTTATATAATTAAATTAGATACTTTGTCCAACTTAATATATGAATTCAATTACTAAAGTATGTTGAGAAGGAGGAATAGAATCTGTTCATTGACCTTTTGATACTATTTACCTGTAATACTTTCTAAAACTAGAAGTATTTGAAATGAATGACTTTTTATTACATTCAAATTTCTGTATTGGTTATCAATCTATTCATATTTGTTATATTTCTTATGCCAGTTTGGGCATTTTATTATTTTCCCCAAATATACCCATATTTTCAAGTTTATTGACATGTAATTATACATAATATTCTTTATGATTTTATGTACCTATTTTACCTAAGGCTATTTCTCTTTTTTATTCAATATTTGGTCTATTAAATCTGGTTTATGAGGTGCTTAGCATATTAACTCTGCTTCATGGTGCAGACCATGAATTTTTTAATGTCTTTTTCATTATATTGACCTTCTTTAGTGAGGCTGATGATTCTTGATTATGGGCTAATGTTCTGCAACAGTGTGATCGTATCTTGGCCTCTAGCCAACACACACATGGCATAAAGCATAGCCTTGTAAAATGAGTTTGGGAGACTTCTCTTGAATTTTTTGAAGTAGTTTGAGAAGAACAGGTGTTAGTTCTTCTCAGAATGTTTGTTAATATTTTCCTGTGAAGCCATTAGGTCCAAGGTTTTTGTTTCTTGGGAGTTTTTTGCCTACTGCTTCAATTTTGCTAGGTGTAATCTGTCTATTCAGATTCTCTGATTCTTCCTGATTTAGTTTTGAAAGACTGTATGTTTCTTCCTAGAAATGTTTACCTAGGATGTTATCCATTTCATCCAGATTGTCCAGTTTGTTGGCATACAGTTGTTCATAATATTTTTGTACAATCCTTCATAGTTCTTTTGTGTCAGTTGTTATTTCTTCTCTTTCATTTCTGGTTTTATTTATTTGAGTTTTCTCTCTTTTTTTCTTGATGAGTCTGGTTAACAATTTGTCAAACTTGTTTATGTTCAAAGAAGAAGCTCTTGGATTTCCTGACCTTTTATATCATTTATTTAGACTTTATTTCATTTATTTTTGCTCTGATCTTTATTATTTCCTTCCTTCGACTCACTTTGGACTTTGTTTGTTGTTCTTTTTCAAGTTACTTTAAGTGTAAAATTAGATATTTATTTGAGTTTTTTCTTATTTTTTTCAGATAGGCCTGTAATGCTATGAATTTTCCTCTTAAGATTGATTTCCCTGTGTCCCACAGATTTTGGATTGTTGTGTTCTCATTTCCATTTGTTTCAAGGTATCTTTTGATATCTTCCTTGATTTCATTGTTGACCCATTCATTGTTTAATAACATGTTATTTAACTTCCATGTTTTTGTGTGTTTTTCAGTGTTTTTCTTGTGATTAATTTCTAGTTTCATAGCATTCTTTTCAGGGAAGATGCTTGATTTGATTTCAATCTTCTTAAATTTATTGAGACTTGTTTTGTATCATAACATATGATCTATCCTAGAAAACATTTCATGTACACTTGAAAAGTATGTATATTTTGTTGCTTTGGGGAGAAATACTCTGGAGACATCAATTAATTACATTTGATCTAGTGTGTTGTTTAAGGCCGTTATCTCTTTGTTGATTTTCTCTCTGGAGGATCTATTTATTGAAGTCAATGGGATGTTAAAATCCTTAACTGTTACTGTATTTCTGTCCATCTCTCCCTTTATGTCTATTAAGATTTACTTTACACATTTAGGTGCCAGCATCATCTTAATTCCAGATAAAGACACTATTAAAAAAAGAAAAATATAAGCCAATATTCCTGATGAACATAAATCCTCAACAAAACATTAGCAAACAAAATACAGCAATGCATCAAAAGGTCATATAGCAATGCATCAAAAAGGTCATACACCATGATCAAGTGTGGTCTATTCTGGGAATGCAAGGTTGGTACAACATTCATAAATCAATAAATGTAATTCACCACAAAAACCAAATGAAGGAGAAAAACCACATGATAATATCAACAGATGCAGAAAAAGCATTTGATTAAAATCCAGAACCCATTTATGATAAAAACTCTCAAGAAAGTGGGAATAGAGGAAACATACCTAAACGTAATAAAGGCCATAAATGACAAATCCACTGCCAGTATCATACTCAATGTGCAAAAACTACAAGCATTCCTCTTAAGATCAGGAAAAAGGGGTGTCTGCTTTCATCACTCTTATTCAGCATAGTACTTGAAGTCCTAGCCACAACAATCAGATAAGAAGTGATAAAGACATCCAAATTGGAAAAACAGAGAGTAAAACTGTCTTAACTTGCAGATGACAAGATACTGTAGATAGAGAACCCCAAGGATTCCACCAAGAAAACACTAGAACAGATAAATGAATTCAGCAAAATAGTAAGATTCAAAATTAATATCCAGAAATCAGTTGCATTTTTAATATGCCAATAATGAACTAACAGAAAAAGAAATTAAGAAAATAAGTCTATTCACAATTCCTTCAAAAAAATTCTAGGAATAAACCTAACTAAGGATGTAAAAGATTTATACCCAGAAAATTATAAGACAATAAAGAAAAAAATTGAAGAAGATACAAGTGGAAGCACATACTATATTTGTGGATAGAAAGAATTAACATCATTAAAATATCCACACTACCCAAAGCAATCTATAGATTCAACACAATTCCTATCAAGACTCCAATGATGTATTTCACAAACTAGAACGTATATTCCATAAGTTTTTATGGAACCACTAAATGCCCTACATAGCAACAGCAATCCTGAGAAAGAAGAACAAAGTTGGAGGAATCACACTACCTAATATCAATCTATACTATAAGACAATAGTAATCAAAACAGCATGGTACTGTCATAAAAACAGACCCAGCAATTCCACTGCTTGGATTATATCCTAAGAACCCTGAAACACCAATCCAAAAGAATCTATGCACCCCTATGTTCATAGCAGCACAATTTACAATAGCCAAGTGCTGGAAGCAACCTAGGTGTCCATCAGTTAATGAATGGATCAAAAAACTGTGGTACATTTACACAATGGAATTCTTTGCAGCAGAAAGAAAGAAGGAGCTCCTACCCTTTGCAACAGCATGGGAGGAATTGGAGAGTATCATGCTAAGCGAAATAAGCCAGGCAGTGAAAGACAAATACCATATGATCTCACCTTTAACAGGAAGCTAATCAACAAAACAAACAAACAAGAATAATATAAACAAAGACACTAAAATTGAGAACAGTCTGACAGTGACCAGAGGGGGAGGGGAGGGAATTTCAGGGGAAAAGGGGAACGGTTTAGAGCAACAAGTATAAAGGACTCATGGACAAAAACTATGGGGGGGTGGAAATGGGAGGGAGGTGGGGAGGGCTGGGGTGGTGGGCTGGGGTGGGGTAAAAGACAGAAAACTGTACAATATCAACAATTAAAAATACTGATTAAAAATAAAATAAAATAAACAAATTAAAAAAACAAAAACAAAAACAGACCCATAGACCAATGGAACAAAATAGAGAGCCCAGAAATAAACCCACACCTTATAATCAATTTTATTTGGGAAAGGAAGCAAGCAATAAAATGGGTTAAAGATAGTTTATTCAATAAATGATGTTGGGAAAATTGGACAGCTACATGCAGTAGCTGAAATGAAACTAGACCACCTTCTTACACAACACACAAGAATAAACTCAAAAATGGATTAAAGACTTAAATATTACATCTAAAACCATAAAAATCTTAGAAGAAAAAATAGGCAACAAAATCTTGGATGCTGCTCATAGCAATATTTTACAGGATATATCTCCCCAGGCAAGGGGAAAACCTAAACAAATGTGACTATATCAAACTAAAAAGTTTTTGTAAAGAAAAGGAAAACCTCAACAAAATAAAAAGACAATCTGCAGAATGGGAGAACATATTAACTGATATATCTGAGAAGGGGTTAATATCCAAAATTTATAAATAACTTGCAAAATTCATAACCAGAATAACAAACAATTCAATTAAAAAATGGGCAAAGGACTTGAATAGACATTTCTCCAAAGAGGACATACAGATGGCCCATAGACATGTGAAAGATGCTCAATGTTACTAATCATCAGAGAAATGCAAATTAAAACCACAGTGAGATAGATCTCACACCTGTCAGAATGTCTATCATCAATAAATCAACGAACACCAAGTGCTGGCAAGGATGTGGAAAAAAGGGAACCCTTTTGCACTGTTGGTGAGAATGCAGATTGATTTAACTACTGTGGAAAGCAGTATGGAGGTACCTCAAAAAATTAAAAATGGATCTTACTCTTGACCAAGTAATCCCACTTGTGGGAATATATCCAAAGGAACCCAAACACTAATTTGAAAGAACACAAGCACCCCATGTTCATTACAGCCTTATTTATAATGACCAAGATATTGAAGCAGCCCTAGTGCCTATCAGTAGATGAATGGATAAAACAACTGTGGGACATTCACACAATGAAATACTACTCATAAGAAAGAAGAACGTTTTACCCTTTGCAATAGCATGGATGGACCCGGAGAACATTATGCTAAGTGAAATAAACTAGTCAGAGAAAGACAAATACCATATGATTTCATTCATATGTGGAATCTAATGAACGAACTGAACTAGCAAGCAATACAAAGACAGATCATAGAGAACAGGATGACAGCTAAAGAAGGGTAGGGTTAGGGGGTGGAGGGATTGAACAAAAAAGAAAAAGGACTCATGGACATGGACAGCAGTGGGATGATTGGGGAGGTGTTTAAGGGGACTAAATAATAATAGGAAAATACAATAAAAAGTTTTTTAAAAGAAGCATATCCATTTTCTAGGATACTGGAAATCCTTTGCTTTGGCAGCTAGTTTTCAGGAACTCCACTCAAAGTGTTTTTATCTGGTTTCTCCAAAGCCTCTGGAAAATCAATCAAGGACGTGACCTGCTATGAGAGATGCCCATAGTCTCTGTCTGACACAGACCGAGGACCAAGGGGAGGCTTGTCAAATGTCCTTTGCCTGGAGCCACGTCTTTGTAGAAATCAGCAATTTCATATCCTTTCCCTCCTTCAGAGCTTCAGCAATTAGGAGAAGTTGAGAATGCAAGTCTTTGTTTCAGTCAGGGAAAACTTGAGAACAGAATGGAACTTTACCTAGACCCTATCAAAACTTCTAGAAGTCAATAGATTTACGTTATCTGATATAAGTCTGTGACCTCCGGACCAAAATTTCTAACCTCAGTAAGAATATAGGCACCTAATTCCTTTTATTCCTTAATCAGCTTCCATGTAAGTTTTTTGGACATTTTTCTAGAAACATTTTTTTTTTTGGTATGCTCAGATGTCTCTTTTAAATTTATAAACTATTCATCCACAGCTACTAAATTATTATCTATTTTATGAACCCATTCACTTAGACTGTGCTCCTCAGATTACATTTTATAATATGGAACAAATTTACATAGTTGTCACTGAGAAAGTACCCCTACCATTCTTGTTAACTTTCAAATTTCTCTATGGCAGGAGTTTCCTTCTCAGAATAAACCTGTATAGTCTTTCTTTCCAAACTTTACATATTTCACAAAGGTTATGATTTTTGTTATAATATTAGCCTAACCCACCTACTAAGCTCTGATGAAAGCTTCAGAGGATGTGTCCAGGCAACAGGGTTGTTCATATTCCACAGAACTCTGGTAAAATTATTTTTTGAAGAAATTTTGAATCTGATCTATGGGCATTACCATTGCTTTGGGAATACTAGGAAATTTAATATCATAGGGAAATTCTAACAAGTCTCTCTTCAGCCATATACTTACCATACTATACAGGCCCAAGTATTTTAAAGCATCATGTTCACTTTCATATTCATATCTGTTCTCAGTACAATCATTATATTTCCAAAATTCATAACTAGTTATGACAATCACAGTTATCTTGGCACCACGATTCCTAGAAGAAAAATCCCAGTCAGTATCCAGAGATGATAACTGGGCATTAACAATATTATGCAGTCAAGGAGGATGGTTCGCAAACACCAAGCAGCACTTCCTACACGTGAGAGCTGGCTTCTCAGTCCACAGTCATAAGTTAGCAACCTAATGTATGCTCTGTGAGGTCAAAGGTTTTTGCCTGTTTTTCCTTCAGATCTTTCCCCAGTCTCTAAAACTATGCCCAGAACAAAGGAGACTCAATAAATTTTTGTCGAGTGACTAAAACATCACTTTATTTTTTAACCCCATCCAAATTGTAATTTCAAATAAGATAGCTGAAATTTAACCTCAGTCATGCTTCGCACTTTTCTGTCACTAGATTTGTGTCAAGGGGCTGAAATCTACTCAGATTCCAGGTATAAAGATCTATGCTGAGCCAAGGCATGTTTGTTTGTTTGTTTTGCTGAACTAACATAAGAACAATTTTTAGGCATGCACATATTCACAATTCAACAAAAGATAAATGTTTATCAAATCCAAATGTAGCATGGGAAGTGTGTTACAAACAGATTAAGAATATTGGTGGAGCCTGGATGGGATGTTGAACATGGAGAAATCTTGTTCCCATCCCTGCTGAATGGGACAGAGTGCCCCTCTCCATACAGAGTGGCGTGGATGGCTACCCAATCACTGTACTTAAAAATGGGCTCATCACACAGATGGTCACATATCATTTTCTGGAATATTTTTTTATATCTTTGTAATAGTCAAGGACAAGGAATCTGTGTAGTAGTTAACTGTTTCTTGAAGTTGAAGGGTATAGTCCTGACCCAGTGAAAGTCAAAGAAGGTGATTTATGACAGCTTTTTTCCTCCATGGCAAAATTTAAAAAGAAATAAGAACAAAGTGCTCTGACACCTCTGAGCGAGTAAAACACTTACAATTTACAAAATAAGTGCTTCAAAGTGACCTATGACCAAACTGACAGCCTCTTTAAAAGCAGATATAAATTGCCAAGATAGAGAGAAAAGTTATGACTTGTTTAGAAGGATACAGGTCTCTGTAGCAGAAGGGGGTGACATTTTTGACAACGGCAACATCAAAGGTATTGCCCTAAGTAAAGACCAATTAGTTTTCTGAAACATGTCTAAACTCAAGTGGAATGATTGATTGGCATCGGAACTTTTTTTCCCTTAACTCCTAGCAGTCTCTGAAATTTTATGGGTCAGAAATGGGAAAGGTAAAGGTGAGACTATATGATTAAGGTTTCTGGGGACACTGAGCTTGAGGATGGTCTCTCCAAAGCTTTCTTTGAGGAGAATGTTTAAACTTTTTCTTTTTTATTGATACTCATTTCGTTAACACAGGTAACAGGCAAATCCATCCCGTGTATTCCGATTTGGTCACTAAATAAACAAAGAAGTGTTATTTGAAGAGGAAGGAGGTAAAAGGGAAGAATCAGAGAAATGCAAATTAAAACTACAATGAGCCCTGGCTGGTGAGGCTCAGTGCACTGAGTGCTGGCCTGTGAACCAAATGGTCGCTGATTTGATTCCCAGATCAGAGCACATGCCTGGGTTTTGAGCCAGGTCCACAGTAGGGGGTGCTCAAGAGGCAACAATACGTTGATGTTTCTTTCCCTCTCTTTCTCTCTCCCTTCCCCTCTCTAAAAATAAATAAAATCTTAAAAAAAACCACTATGAGATATCATCTCACACTGGTCAGAATTGGTATGATTAATTAATAAATCTACAAACAACAAATGCTGGTGAGGATGTAGAGAGAAGAGAACCCTAGTGCACTATTGATAGGAATGCAGATTGGTGCAGCCACTGTGGAAAGCAGTATGGAGATACCTCAAAAAATTAAAAATGGGTCTGCCTTTAGACCCAGCTATTCTACTCCTGGGACTACATCCAAAGGAACCCAAAACACTAATTCAAAAGAACATAAGCATCACTATGTTTACAATCACCAAGATATGGAAGTAGACCTAATGTCCATCAGTAGATAAGTAGATAAAACTGCTATGGGACATTTATACAATAGAATACTACTAGACCATGAAAAATAGAAGAAAATATTTTTATATCAGCTAAATTTTAAATCTCTTGGTATCAATCTGGATATTAGAGAGTTTTTTAAAGCCAGTCTATACTCTTACAAGCAATATTCAAAGTGATTAGGAACTGCTATAAATTGTCTTGCTGAAATGAAGATATACTTTGCACATAGAATTCTCCGATTTACCTGTCTAAAACTTAGTGACAAAAGGAAGCAAAGCAAGCCCGTTCATATCACTCAGTGTAACTGGGCATGTGGTAGTTCCTTTTTCTTGTTTTAAAGACTCGAACCTATTTTCTAATTTCACCCTGGGCTGTCACTGGCATAGAATATATGAATTCTGCTTCTGCCACTGCCTTTAAATATTGAGAAGGAATTTGGCATCTCCTGTCACCAGACAGTTTCCCATTCCCTGTGACATTACAGAGTAGAGATAAGGTTTTGCAATCAAATTACAAATAAAAGCCATTTGAGGGAAGTATCTTTCTGCCACCCCCCCCCCCCCCGCCCCGTGGTATGAACATATGCTTAAAACAGCGCTGGGTAGGCACTCAATAAACATTTACTGAATCAATGACTGAATTGTTACACTAAACAGGGATTTAACATCTGCCTAAAGATGTGAATTTAAAATATTCGAGTGCCATCTTACCACCATGAGTAATATTATTTTCTTTTCTGTTCTGAATTTAAATTTACTCTTAACACTATTTTACTTTTTCTAGTTTGACAATTTTCCTTTTGTAGAAAAGACTTGATACAGGTATTAGGACAGAATGAAATCATGTGAGAGAGCTTTGAGGATTACAACCCTGTTTGCTGTCTCAGGTGCTCCTCTTGTGAGAGGTTTCTCAGTTCCAGAGCTACATGTGACTGCTTTTTTGAAGTAGGCTTTTGTCCCCTCTGAGTTCAGTGTCAGAGACCAGGCTAGAGTCATTTATTTTGCAGACTGTCAAAAAAGTGCAAAGTTAAACTTCCACTGCTGACTCTTGCCCTACCTTTACACTAAAGGGCCATGGCGGCCGTGAGTGCAGGTGCACCTCTCTCAAGAACGTGATCCTGGGGAAAATGTGCAGGGGTCCTTCAGGATCTCTGCTTTCCTGTGGTGTCCCACAGAGACACTGTCACTCCAGGTTTCCCATCCCTAAAAACACCTTCAGAACCACAGAGAAGGACTGGAAGTCACTCAGTCTAAAAGACTTCGTACATTTTTAAAGCTGTAAAAGATTTTTAACAATCAGGAAACTAGACAGACATGTTACCTATCTAATTATGAGTGATTAATTAAGCCTATTACTCTTCTAAGCTTAAGATATGTCGTAAGTACAAAAGTTAAAGTAGGTATGTTCATAACTTTTTTCCCAAACACATGAAAATACACAGTCACATAACAATTTATTATGTTTTTGCTTGTACATCTTCTGAAGGAAAGCCTTTTGAATCTGTATCTATGAGGTGAGTATAGAAGAATTTGAAAGATGACTGGCAAGTCTGTATTGATTTACGTTAGAAAGGCAGATATATCAAACAGTATAGGTGGGGAGAGAGAGAGAAACTCCTACTCGGGCTGGGTCTGGAGGAGTTCCAGGGCACAGTTAGTATTGGGGTCCAGCTAAAAGGGGTCTTTGGGGAGATAAGTCAGTTATGAATGGAATTTCTGTCTGGTACATTCTATGACACTCTGTCGAAATATTCAAAATGGTTTTACACTCTCTTTTAAACACTGGCTAATATTAAGGTTTATATTGTTTTCTTAATATAAAACAGATAAATGACACTTTGCCTAGACTGGATAAAGGTGGGGACTATATTCTAACTTGTTTAAAAAAACAACTAAGACTTACACTTCCAGCCAAATAAAACAACAGGGTAAAAATTTATGTTTCCGCTACAGTAACCTAAAAATAAAGAAAAAATATGCAAAACAATGGGTTTCAACATATTGGACCGAAAAGAACAATGATCTCTAATAGACTGGAAACCAGTAAGGGGAAGCCTACAATCACCTCGGCTTTCTACTTCAGAGAGCTTTCAGGTTGCGGTTGAAGGGACACCAGGTAGAGCCTGGCAGACTTCCTGAGCTGAAGAGATCAAGCTGAGAGTCTGAGGAGACCAAAGTGCCAGAGTTTGTAGATAAGAAAGTGCAGCACAGTGAGAGAACTCTGAAGATCTAAAGAAGGTTCTTCAATTCTGAATAATTGATAAGCACATCTGAGTAAGGAAAGTACCCAATGCCAGGGAAAGAAACTCTCCAAAAGATTGGAGACATCGGTACCTGGTGTTCATACAAACTAGGAACAGTTATATCTACAAGATGTTTTATATAAGCCTCATGATAACCACAAAGAAAAACTTGATAGTAGGTATACAAAAGATAAATATTTTAAGACTTATTATAAAGCTACAGTAATTAAGAGGTCATATTGGCACAGAGATAGACAAATAGATCAGTGGAACTGACTAAAGAGTTTAGATGTAGACCCATATAGCTGGATGACTGATTTTTGACAATGGTTAAAAAAAAAACTGAGTGGAGAAAAGAAAAACTTTTACATTAACATATTAAAATAATTGAATATCCATATGCAAAAATTCAAGACATAATTTGTACCACATAAAAATTAATTCAAAATGTATAACAATCCTAAAAGTAAAACCTTAACTATAAAACTTCTAGGAAAAAAAAGAGAATTTTGTAATATTGGGTTAAGCAATAATTTCTTAGATACAACACCAAGACATAACATATAAAAAAGAAGTTGATAAACTGGACTTCAAAATTTAAACGTTCCCTTCAAAAAACACTGTTAAGAGAGAATGATAAGAGAAGCTACAGACTGGGAGAAAATATTTGCAAACTCAGTATCTGATAAAGGACTTTTATCCAGAATATAGAGAACTCCTTCATAACTCAACAATAAGAATAATCTGTAAAAAATAAAATGGGTCAAAAATTTAAACACATACTTCACCAAAAAAGGTCTATGAGTGGTGAATAAGCCCAAAAGATACTCAACATCATTAGTCACAGGAGCAAACCCAAATGACCTACCAATACTACTACACACATATTAGAAGGTCTACATTAAAGTGTCTAGGCATATTAAGCCCTGGTGTGGATGAGAAGCACCTAGGACCCTGATATATTGCTGTTGGGAATGGGAAATGGTGCGACCATTTTGGAAAACAGTTTGTCGCTTTCTTAAAAAGTTAAACATATTCAGACCATATGATCCAGCCATTCCACTCCTGCATATATATCCAGGAGAAATGAATAAATATATTTATACAAATTTGGTATACCATTATTCAGAGCAACTTTACTTGTAATAATGTAAAAATAGCTCAAATATCTTTGAACAGGTGGGTGAATAAATAATTTATGGTATATCTATACCAGAATGAAAGGAATAAACTATTGATATATACAATGATACATAAGAAACTGCAAATGATTATTCTAAGTGATAGAATCTAGACAAAAAAAGATTACATCCCACAGGTTTCCATTTTTATGAAATTCTAGAAAATGCAAATTAACCTATAGTGACAGATGGCAGATGAGTGGTTGACTGGGGATGGGAAGATAGGTGCGGTTTTGGAGGGGTTGCAAAAGTACGCCAGGAAACTCAGGTGACACAAAGTCATTATTTTGATTGTGGTGATGTTTTCATAGATGTACATGTGTACCAAATTCTTCAAATTTTTCACTTTAAATATGTGCAACGTATGGTATGTGAATTATATGCTAATATAGCTATTTTAAAAGAAAATTTTGAAAACCTTTTATTAAAGTTAAAAGGAGGAGAAGAAAGAAGAGGAAAAAGAAGAGGAACACAATAAGGATGAGAAGACCTGGAAAAAATGCTCCTAACTCAGTAAGATAAATGACAGAATGTCTGACATTGTGTTTTCCGAATCCCAGGTGCTCTCCACTTACCCTCTACACAGAAATATCTGATCCCTTACTCCCATACAGGTAACTTGGTCCTGCCAGGTGCTGAATTGCAGCAGCCTGGTCTTTTACTGGACCAAGATAAAATTACACGTGCTTCTAGAATTTATGCACATCAGTCTAGCATTCTTACATATAAAATATTTTTCATCATTCTTACTAATGAAGCCCACAATAGAATAGCAAATTCCAATCACTACACCTTACACATTGTGATTTTCATTAAATAACCTCAAAAATACAATTTTCAGAAGCAAGTGGCTCAGAAGAATATTGTTATGAGTAGCTATTATGAAATAAGGAAAACAGTATATAAAATTTAGACTTTGAAACAAGAATGAATGACTCATCATCAATAAACAAAAAACAAAAGTTCGTACAACATTTCATTCATTCTTTGGTCGCTATAAAATGTTATCAACATACCATAGTTGACAGTGGGAAGTATTAGCCTATCTGTGTCCACTTCATAGTAATATCCACTTTAATCCCCATGTTGTTTTTTGTTTCTATGGCAAGCTTATATCATTGTCTAAATAAATTATTCTTAAAAACACAAGTTGAGAAAATCAAAAACTGTGATGTGAACTTACATTAATATATGTAGATATACGCTGAATCCTGTGCATTTCACAGATTACTTGGCAATCATCTGATTGTTAAAGTTCCTTCTTCAGAAATAAATGCAGATGGCCAAATTTTATCAACTTATCTTTTCATACTGCAGTCTGTAAATATTTGTACATCTCACAATAATACTACATATATCTAAAGTTAAGAAAAGACTCAAACTCTTCTCATTTAAACTGATAATTTTTATGTTTCCTAATGTTCATTTTAATTTTGGGAGGAGTTATAGATGATCAAGTATTTGATGGAGCATGGGATCTACTTTTAACATATAAATTTTACTGTTTTTTAAATAAATTTTAGCATTTTTTTCTTTTTTTAAGATTTTATTTGTTTATTTTTAGAGAGAGGGGAAGAAAGGGAGAAAAAAAAAGGAGAGAAACATCAATGTGCAAGAGAGGCATCAATAGGTCATCTCTCACACAATCCCAGCCAGAGACTCAGCCTGCAATCCAGGCATGTGCCCTGACTGGGAATCAAACCAGCAACCCTTCTGTTTGCAGGCTGGCACTCAACCCACTGAGCCGCACCGGTCATGGATAAATTTTAATCTTAAAAATAAAATGCTAAGTTACAATAAAGTGTTGATTTGATAGTGAATGCTAGTTTTCTTGCTAATTGGGATAAGATAGCATGAGTTTATCAGTATGGTTTCAAAGTGGAGCAGACAGGTGTGAGGATGTACCCTGCAGTACTTTGGAGAGAAAGTTTGGAACACCGAAGAGAGAAGTGTGGACTGTAGGTGCACAGGTGCTCACAACTCTGATTTCCCAATCCACATGATCTTCTGCAATGACACCTTGGTTTTTTCAATCAAAAAAAGTGGAGTTTATTTCTCCACTTCATAAAATTGGTTGCAGAAAAAGTACCATGCTTCCGGCATTGACCTTGTCCAGCCTGGGAGCTTAGGCTTCCTTCAAGCTGTCTGCTATGTAATCAGTGGAGCTACCTAAGACCACCAAGCTGCAAAATGCCCAAGTCATGTGGTGAGTCCTTAAAGAATGAGAAACCATATGGAGAGGGAGAAAGGGGACAAGGAGCACTGAGACACCAGACATGTGAGCGAAGAAGCAATCTCGGAAATGCTTGTTGTAGACCAGATGCCCTGGATGACATCACATGGACCGGAAGCAAACCTCCCAACCAAGTGTTTTCCCAGTTCCTGACACACCAAATTGTGAGTAAAATGAAATGGTTGTTATAAGTCACTAAGCTTTAAAGTAGTGTTTTTTTTTTTCCAGCAAGAAGTAACAAAAACAAATTATATCTTGAAACAAGGTCTTGCTGTAACAAAAAACTGAAACAAATAGCATTTGTTTTGCAACTGGAAGTCAGGCAGACACTAAAAGAGCCTTTAGTAGACTATTAGTGAAGAACGGGGACATTGTTATTAGAGCTGGAGAAAAGACACCCTCTGTTCTATTGTGGAGGGAAGTCTGGCAACACTGTCACTGTTGATAACACGGAAAATAAAATATATCTACCTGGTTCGTTTTGCTAAGGAGATTTCCAGGCAGAATGGTGAAAGTTACAACGTTTTTTAGTGGCATGGTAAAGAGAGAGAGAAATGAAGTTAAATTGGAATTATAGAGGATCTGACACAGCCTTTCCAGTCAGGGAAAAGTTTTTCAAAGTAAAAAATGGCTTCAAGGTAAAGGTAAAGTCAAAGGTACAACGCTAAGGTCCTTTTGCCGAGAACTCAGAAAGGTTTAAGGGTATGTTCAAAGACTCTAACAAATAAACAATGAAGCTTCTAGGAATCTTGAGGATATATGCGTTTTAGACACGGGGCTAGACAAAAGGATTTTTATGGATCCTGAAGGTGTTGTCCCACAGCACCTTGACTCTCAGGGTAGAAGAACCTGTGTCTAAGAGATTGACAGATCTGGCTTTTGTCTAATAGAGTAAACCCCAGTGCGATTTATAAGAAGCTCAGGAAGTTTGTAAGAGAATTTTTCTTGTTAGCTTGGATTGAAAAAGACTGAGATGGGTCAAAATGGGGGGGGGGTGGGGGAAGCCTCTGGGATCCCAATTGCCTGGGGCTGGAAAGCTACACAATTGCAAATACAGACCAAAGACTGAAGTCTGGAGAGCACAGCCTGAGCAGCAGAGATCACTCCCAGGAAGCAGCTTCAAACCTGTTTCCAGGGAAAAGCAACATGAGCCTGGCAAGATTTAATGCTTTCTACCAGCGATTGCTACATCCTGCCCATTTCATACTCCCTCACTTTTGGCACTGGCCCACTTATTACATTTATGTATTCTTGCTTCAACATTGGGTGTGCAGGAAGCTGATAACTTGACTCCTTAGTCACAGGTTTCTGAGAGCAACGACACATAAGAAACCTCTGCCATACCTGAACCAGATTTAGATGGTGAGCTCCTGGACTTTGAGTTAATGCCACACTGGAATAAAAACATGCAGGTCTGGAGATGGGAATGAGGGTGTTTTGCATGTGGGGGAGATGTGAATTGTAAAGGCCAGAAGCAGACTGGTGGAGACACTTGCTCCCTGAACAATTGCTGCTTCTCGGATCGAGAGGTAGAGTCTAATGTCTTCTCTTTGAGTGTGATGGACTAGTCCCAGGGACTTAATTAACTGACAGACTATAGTGGAAATGACATTCTGGGACTCCTGAAGCTAAATCACAAGAAGCCTTTTAGTTCTACTTGAGCTTCTTGGAATCTTCCCCAGTGGCATCACATCCATCTGAGACAAACCTCCCACCCAAGTTCTCCCCAAGTTCCCAATATACAAAGTCGTGAACAAAGTAAAATGGATATCATAATACATTAACTAATACATATATTATCACATAACTAACACATATATTATGTTATAATGTAAAATTGTTGTTACAATCTCTCTCGAAACCTAGGAGCCATGCAGTCGAGAGTACAAAAGCCTCATCCAAAATCAAGATGTATGTGTTTCAGTCAACAGCCCTAGAGGATTTCTCAGCCAACAGCCAGCCTGGGCTGCCAGGTGTGTGAGGAGCTCTCTTGGATATCCAGCCCAGCTGCCTCTCAGGTGACTGCTAGCTTCAGTCACTATCTGCCTGCAAGATGAAAGACTGAGCAAGAGAAAATAAATTGTTATTTTAAGCCCCTGAGGTTTGGAATAGTTTTGTTACACAATAGTAGGTAGTCTCCACAGAAAGGTTTTGTTTCGTCAGAAGAAAGGAATTATTACTTCAGAGATGTGGCAGTTTCGCATCTAAAATTATAACAGACCCTGGATATCACCCTACATTCTTCCACTCCCTTTACTAAACATCATTGATTAAGGAGCCAAATGCTTTGCAGTATGGAAGAAAACACTTTCTCCAGTTGCAAAAAAAAAAAGAAAAGAAATAAGAAATAAAAAATTGTGAATTAGCCTTATGACTTATGGTCTGGGTCACGCAAATGTTGGCATATTCAATACTCCTAAAGATAACTATCATGTATATTACACCTGCCTTGATTTTTATTTTAAAATAAGATATGTATGGAAATCACATGGGGAAATCTTTTCAGTATAAGTTGTTGAAAAGACAAATATTTAAATGCACACATTTTGGAAGAAACACTTCCCATTATCTCTTTTTGAAATATGATGGATAAAATGTTTAGAATTTGTTCCTGTGGATATTTCCAGCACACAAAAACTCACCCGAGATGGTTGCACTTCTTTAAGAATGAAACCAAACCAGCCCTAGGTAAAGCATTTATTCTCGATCTTTGGACTCCTTAGCAATCCTCTTGTTCCTAAAACTCCTGCTATATTGGTGGCCCAACCACCCTGCTTTTCCCACAAGCCACTGAATGGTGAGGAACCTGCTTCTTTGTATTCCTTCCAGAATATGGTCTGTGATATGCTCAAAATAGCTGCTCTGGTGGCTGCTGAGTGAGAGCCTATCTTCAAAGCACAGAGAATGGGCAGCCACCCGGCATTTCATTTCCTTCTTGGGCAAGGGTTCTTCAGTTGCATTATACCTCTTAGTCTCTGTTCCCAGAGAAGCATTTCACATTAGCAAACATCAGTACTTTCAAAAAAATCCATAGCATTAATGACATAGTTCCACCTGAAGAACACAAATGAAGGTGAGGGAAGCAGAAGTCACAGGAAGGTGGTTTTGGCAAGGGAAAGATTGTTTTGGTCACTGACGCCTGGGAGCTGCTGTAAGGTGAAGATCGTGAGAGCGGAGGTCAGGTGTTCTAAGAAACAGGCAGAAGTCAGAGATTAGAGAAAGCTGGAAGCCAGAGGGTAGAGACTCAGGCAGGGCCAGAGGAGGCATAAAGAGTGACATGGAACCAGCTATAGGTGGACAAGAACGAAGCAGCAGGAAACCAGCCAGGTAGCTCGTGAAAGCCACACCAGCAGAGAAGAACCTCAGGTGGCTCTGCAGGAGCTTCTGGGTGCCAATTGACCAGCCACTGCAAATAGAAAGCTTTTCTTTTAGCCCATCTATTCATAAAAAAATAAGTACTTATAAATTCTTAAATTACTTCGATGCCACAGTGCTGGGGATATGACATATCTAGACAGACCCATTTTTTCATAGACATTACATTCTAGGGCAGACGTACTGAGCTGACCAGCCACACACGAGTTACACAAATCCTCCAAGTTGGGCAAAAAGAGTTCTTCTGGGGCACTGACGTATTTCCCCCTGTTCAGGGGGCCATTTCACTTGCCTTTGTCTTGTCTAGAGTTGACCACCCAGTAATTTCCAAATGGATGGGATTGGAATGCTCACCCATTGTGACAGGAGTGAAGAGAGCAGTGGAAGCTGACCAAGAATTGCCTCTCCATGACAGCTTGAAGTGCACAGCACTGGGAGTCACACACGTCTCGGTGCAAGAGGGTGTTTGGCACCTGGAGGGGAGATGCTTCTGCTCTGGATTCTGCCCACCAAAGAATGCTGAGTGGATTATAGGTGGCCACTCTTTTTCGAGTGTCGAAGCAGAACTGTCTCTAGACATTTCTGCATGTGGAACAGGAGCATGACAATTACAAGTCATTTGCCAAGAAAAGGAGAGCAGAGCTTGTTGGCCTCTGTGCAAGGTCAATTGTGTCCTTCCCTGATTCAGAGGCTCATTCTGTGGACCTGGCACTCTCTCTAACTGCTTTTGGACTCTATGCTCTTGCTTCAACCCACCCAGACACTACCGATGCTCTCAGCACGTTACCATACAGGCAGAGGCTGCTTCTAAACGATTCCCTTGTTTAAAAAACGGCAACAACAACAACAACAATGAAAGAAAAATGTATAAGCAACCAGCATTGACTGACATTTCTCATAAGCTCGGTGTATAATGACAGCCTCGCTTCCTTCATGTGCATTGTTTGGCAGCTTCCTCTCACTGTAACCTGAATACTAATGAGAAACCTGTTCTCAGTATCACTGCAATAGAATCTTTGAAATATAAATAGGGAGTAGAAAGAGTAGCTGCCCGTAGCAAGCAAGATCTAAAGTAATGAAGTAGAAAAAAATTCACAAAACAAAGAAAAATAAATGCACATATCCTCGTATCCTATATATGGACTAAACGTGATACCCTTTTTTCTATTTTTTTAAATCATAGTTTTGTAAACCTTGTAAGTACTCATTCAGAGAAAAAAAATTGGTGGTTAGAATTTAAAACTTAGAGTCAAACCTTGATTTGCCTCTCAGTTCTACCACATGCTAGCTGTGTTGTTTTGAGTAAGATCTTTATGTCTCACCCTTTATGTCTCAATTTTACCATCTACAAAATGGATGAAATTACCTTACTACTCTTCAGGCAAAAAAATACAAAAATAACACAGAAGCCTCTGACATACATGAAGCCCCTAAAAATGGCAGTGAAGTTGCCAGGTGAGGAGCCCCCTGTGTTGGTGCTAAAGGCAGCTCCTCAGCCTGTGAACCTTCCACCCCCTCCCACCCATACCAGCACCTGGCACTGTGGCGAGCAAAACCCTGCAAAGAATCCTGCCTCCTGAAGTCCTGCAGACCTGTTTGTGCTCTCATACCTCTCCTCATTACGTGTCATAGATTATCCCCACTTCTGTGTGGGCACTAGGAGGAAATAGAACTTCCAGGAGTGTGTGCATCCTAATAAATAAGACAAAGATAAAGAAATAGGCTCTGCTAATATTAATAGGCACTCTGAACTGGCACCTCCCCCACTAGCATGGGGCAGCCCCATGTGATGGAGGTTCTTGGAGGAATTTGAGAAATGGGCAGGTTTGCCATGGGACATTCTCACTGATCTGCCTGCTTTTAGCAATTTGCATTGTCTGCTGTTTACCTGTGGACACGTGTGTGAAGTTTTGACTTTACCAAAATCAACACTCACATAATACGGGGCTTTAAAAGATTTCTGCCAAATCAGTCTGACTGTTGATCAAACTTATCATGACAGCACAAGAGAACAAAAAGAATGACAAGGATAAGACCTCTCTAATGTGAATCCCCTGAAGGCCACCCACATTGACATTGTGGCAACTTCTGTGAGAGGGGCAGGCATGGCATACCCCTTCTCAGATGGCCCTTTGAGACAGAGCTCGCTGTGTGCCTGCAAGGAGCTGTGAGCTAACGGCCTCTGGGCATTTGTGCTGGGAAGTGAGCCTCTACTCTCCCCTGGCGGTTCCCAGCGATGGCCCAGCCCTGTGGGAACAGAGGGCCTCACCATTTCTGCTAAATCAGGACTCTTCTGAAGGTGCTCTTTGCTCTGGAGCCTCCTTTTGAGGTGCTGGAGACATTTTCAGAACAGCAAGTCAGTCAGAGATGCTCCCAGCCCAACCCTGGGTCTCCCCACCTCACTCCCACTTCTGCTTTCCCTTTACAGGTGGGTGTCAGCTTTGCGTTGCATTGTGGTCTGAAGGCTTCTTTGTTGTCTTGCTTTATTCTTCTGACTTTCACAAGTGTTACCCCCAATAAAACTCGTGAACTCCAAGCGCCACCTCAGCCTGTGTTTCTCAGAGAACCCAAATGACTGAGAACTGAAACTTGAGACCTGGAAACAGAGTTTCCCCAGAAACTGAATTAAAACAGTATTTTTCTCTTTTCTTTTGCTTATTTGTCTACTTTTTGTTTCCTCATACTTTTAACAACCAATATTTCACTTACAATTTTCTGCGTATTTCTTTATTGCTTATATTGAACTTGTTTTTGAATCATTGTTCACATAGAATCTTGGCAGATTTGTTATTAAAACACATATATGGACACGCATTTTTAATTTATAAAACACTGCATTTTTATGTCTTTCTTAACTTACCACCAAACTAATTTTTCAAAAGATAAATAATTTTTAAACTATTTAGTCAAATATTTATTACATTTTTACTCTGTACCACGCACCGCTAAAATACTGAGGTGTCCACATAACCTGACAAACGGCAGTTTCCTGTATTTGTGATATTTAGCATTCTCCAGAGGAAAGAGATGACAACAAGCAAACCGGCTGCCTGTTTGGAACACTGCTCCAACCTTCCCAAGGCGATGTTCCTCACTTTATTCTGCTCTCTGTTCTAATACCACCTTCCATAGGGCGTCTATGGAAATTTCAACTCAAACAGCTTTTCTCCCTTTGTCTTGCTGTTTCTTTCTTGCCCTCATTGCATTAGGTACTACATTTATTTGCTCATTGCTTATTGCTTCTTTGCTTCATGTGTTGCCTACTGGAAAGTAAGCTTCATGAATCCAGGGACTTTGCCCCATCCCCAGCTACTAGAACACGGGGTGGCGTTCACCTGGACTGGACCTCTTCTCCAGTTAGTCATAGGTCAAAACAATGATAATTTGACTAGAAGTGTTTCCCCCTAAAATTAAATAGACAAAGAATTATTTGAAATGCAAAATTGTATTAATTATTGTTGTGATAAACTTCTTCCTAGAGCATTTTTGTCCTTGAGAAATTAGAGTAGTATGAAACTATGACAGAAGGAAACATTTAATATATTTAATCTTCAGGTAATTCCTTAAACTTTCCATATTTGTGTATGTTTTAGATGTCCCAATTTATAAATAAGTAAACAGATAAACATAGTGGGAATGTATTAAAATATTTTTTTTGATAGGATATACATTTAAACATATTTGGTGGCTACTGCTCTAGACATGAGTTTTAAATTGTTGAATATGATAGAACATGTTACAGGCTGAATTGTGGCCCCCACTCCAAATTCTTACATTGAAGTCTTAGCCCCAGTACTTACGAATGTGACAGTATTTGGAGAGGACTCAAGGTCTTTAAAGATGTCATTAAATTAAAATAAGGTCATCTGGTGTCCTTTTAAGAAGAAGAAATTTGGACACAGCGGGACAGACAGAGGAAGACCACATGGAGACCCGGGGGAAGATAGCCATCTGCAAAGCACGGAGGGAGGTCTCAAAGGAAACCCGCCTGTCAGCACCTTGATCTTGGACTTCTAGCCTACATGGCAGTGAGGAGTAAATTTCTCTGCTTAAGCCACCCAATCAGTGACATTTCATTATGACAGCCCAAGCAAACTAATACAGATGATGCATATTTCTATACAATTTTACATAAATCGGTTCTTAGTTTTCCCATATATTTGGTGTTTTATATATATATAAGTATACTTGTTATAGATATTTAAATTCTAATATTTTAAAATTACTGACCAGCACAAATGATACATTTATTTAAGTTATCTATTTCTACATTTAGAAATCTCCAGAAATAAATGAGTTATTATAAGTTTGAGACCACTATGTATGTATAGATAAATATAGATCTAGATATAGATGTATAGCTATATATATATTTATATACTTATATATTTGTGTTAAATTCTTATAAGTTTTATAACTATAAAGTTGTATATTCTTAGTAATTTTTGTAAATGAAAAAATTTAATGGTGGAATGAAACAGTTTGGGAAAAAAAGTAAATATTCCTCCCCAAATTACAGTGTTTGTTTTGTGTATGCTATTGAAATCCATCTGCTTCTACTGGAATTGAAACTAAATAGATTGCTAGGGACAGATTACTCAGAAAAGCCAAACTTTCCCAATCTGCCTGGTGATACACTGGGCTCAGGATTATGAATGTGTTATGAGAAATGATCAAAAATGGCTCAGCCTCAGCTATGACCTGACATCAAGCATCTTGTAGATGCTGTTAAAAATAGTAGCATTGCCAAATGAAACTGATACCCAAAAACACAGAAAAATATTAGATTTTTTCTACTTTCTGTAACAAACCAGCTACAAAATCTGTAACACAATAGAGCTCTAGGACTGATGGATTCTAGCCATGTGTATATGGCTAGTATTCTCCAACTAAATTATTTGCAAATTCCTGGGTAAAAAGCAATTTACTACAGACGTTGAGATGAGCCAAGTCAGTGCTAATACTAAAGAAAAATAAACCAGCTGAGGAATGTTCTTTTATATCCACTAATATCCTAAGGACCCAGTCCAAGGTATTGGTTGACTTTTTGGCTCACAGATTAGAAGGTTATTTAATGGTGTGAATCAAAGAGTGGATTTTTATTCAGAAGGATAACATTATTAATAATTTTATTGCATGCCATACATCTCAATCACCACAGTGGACAAAAAGGCACAGATGTTTCATTAGATGTTAAGAAGGAATTTATTACGTTAATTACCATGTAAGTATTACATTTAGTAAAATGTCTAATAGTAAGTAAATTTTTCCAAAAGATTAAGATATAAACTTCACAAGGCAAGCTTAACATCAATATTCATTGTCTTCAATTTCTCTTCTCTCACTGCCCCCTTGAATCTATTTCACTACATCACTCTGCAAACACTGTCATTATCAAAATCACCCTTGGTCCATTCCCAGTCTTCATTTCATTTACCTTATCCACGACATTTTGGCAGAATTGATTACTCCTTCCTGCCAGAAACCCCTTTATGTCCTGTATCCTAGCACAAGATTCTCTTCTGGTTTTCTTCCTTCCTTTTTGTTCTCCTTTGGTGGCTTCTCCTCTTTCTGGACTCATGAATGCCCCAGACTCATCCTTGGCCATTTCTCTAGATATTCATTCTTGATAATCTCATCCACTTTCATGACATTTCTTGCCATGTATGTGCTGATACCCCAGAACTTAGATCCCAGCCTCAGTGTCTGCCCTAAACCCCAGACCCACCTACCACCTATCAAACTACTTCTTCACACCATCCACAGTTATCTGTGGATATCTAATGGCCTCCTGCAGTTAATATCTCCAAAACACATTGACTTCTCCCTAATCCTAAACAGACTTCTCTTCCAGTATTCATCATGTGTTAATGGGGCCTTCCTCTTTTTCATTTGTTCATTCCTATGGGTCACACTTTATTACTCTTTATGAGCTTTATTTAGCTCATATCCTACTTTGATCAGTGTAAATTAGGTGGCCTGTGCCTTCAAACTATACCCATAATCTAACTATTCTCACCAACTCTGCTATTACTACCCGCTCCAAACTGCCATCATCTCTCTCTTGAAACTTACTTCATTAGTAATCAGGCTGTGCCACAGGATCAATATAGCATGAATGCAGCCAAGGTCAAAGACAGATAAGTAATTCCCAGAGAGGAAGGAGACCAGTGCATGACTTGAGGTCACTGAGAACAAACAACATGCATACCAGGCTCACGTGGTACGGTAAGAGGAGAGAGAGAGTACAGAAGATCCAGGCGCTTGCAATGTGTCAGTCCCCCATGACCAGATCGTTCCTAGGTGAGGTGGGCATGCACTCTCAACCCTGGTGGAAAGACCTCAACTCTGGCCCTGAAATACAAAAATCTGGGGTCATTTCTGAGGGCCACTGATGCAGGCATAGCCCGGCAGTTCCAAGGAAAGTTTATGTGTGCCTGCTTTGAGCAAACAGGGGTATCTTGACTGTGTTCTGAACTCTTTGCATGCAATTCAATTTACGAGCTTCCCAGGGAACCCTGTGCAGAGCACAGGGTTCTTGGAAACGCCCTCAAAATGTAAGTGACCTGCTCCTGCCTGCATACTAGCCTTCACTGAGTAGCCAGAGCAATCTTAAAATAGTATCTCAGAGCACAACCACCCTGTGCCTCACCGCTTCACTCAAAATGAAAGCCAAAGCTGTTCCAATGGCCAAGAATATCCTACATAATCTATGTCCCCGTTACTTTTTATACATCCTATTAGCCTCAGTTTACCTTTTCTTTTCTGTTCCTCAAATTTATCCAGCTGGTTCCCAAAGAAAAGCTTTGCATTTGCATTTCCTGGAATGCTTAGGACTGGAATGTTCTTGCTCATTCACCTCCATTAAAAGTTTGCTTAAATTTGGCCTTCTCACCGACATCTTTCCTGACCTCCCTGATTACAACTGACACACATTCCCAGACCCATCAACAAAGTGTATAATCCTTTCCTCTTTTCTAGCGTATGTTTTCTCCACAGTATTACCAACATCTAACAAACTACATTTTTCATTTAATCATTTTGCTTGTTTGTCTATTGCCTCTTTAAAGACTAGGCTGTGAAGTTTATAAATTTATGTGGACTTTGATTCACTGTTCTGATCCAGCTTAGAATACTGCCCTTTGCACATAGTAAGCTTTCAAAAAATTGTCGTTGAATAAATGTAAACAGAAATGTGTTAACAATATGTGACTCTATTATTATACTCAATTCTGTCAGATGGAAACATGGACTATACCAGAAACCCTTTATAATAATGGTTGGAAAGAAATATTAATACTTACTTACTAATCACTAAATGTTTTAAGAATGTTGACATTTATTTATAAAATTTACTCATTTCATTCTTACAAAAAGCCATGGAGACGGCACTATCATCCTATTTTACAGATAAGGAAACCAAGGCACAGAAAAACTGAGTGTGCAAAGTTTCAGTAGTAATAGGTGACATACATGGGATATTTATCCAACTTGTCTAGTTTTAGCATTTATGTTTTTAAACACTGCGATTCATTACCCCTCCACGGTAGGATATTAAACCTTATGTTAAATATTGAGAACAATTTTATTTTCCAGTAACAACAATGCAAGCCAAAGTAGTATACAAACCAAAGGAACTTTATTGTCACATTTATCAGGGATAGAATTGGTCTCAGTCTCTCAAGGGACTCAAATTTTATCTTCAGGACAATCTTTCCCCTTATCTAATCTTTGCTTTTCTGAGCAAGTTCCCTTTATTATTTTTTTCCTGTAGATATATACTTTTTTTTCCATAAGGCAGCAGGTGAGGAGAAATTAACAACAGCACAACTGTCATAAAATCCAGTTTGGGAAATCCCAAGGAAAGAAAGGGCCAGTCACTGCCTTTCAGTATTGGTGTATCACATCTGATTGTCCCTCTTTGGTGAGATGTTCATCCTTGGTCCGTGACAGTGGCCAGGTGGTGGTTTGCCATGATTAGTCAGGCCGAGAGCACATACCTGTGCCTGGCTGAGTGGGGTCTTTTGTTTGGCAGACCACCAGAATTGTACAAAGTTCCCCCAAGGAAAGCTGTGAGCAGTGAGAAAACAAAAGCTGTTTGTCCATTCTCACCTACTTTATTAGGCAAAATCAATATAAGAAATAATGATCAATATTGTAAGTTTCATGGTTAGACCTTGGGAATGTTTCTTAGTCCATGTTTCTTATTACAGTATTTAACTACTTAACTAGGTAAATTAATATATTTTAAAGTGGGCTATAGTTAAACCAGTGGAATAAGTATATCAAAGCCCAGGATTATTTATTTAAACTTGTACACTTAAAGTACTTGTATCAAATTAAATTAAAAAGTTGAAGTAAATAGGTAAAAAATTACAAACTAAAAGAATTTTTTTGAATAACAAATTATTCTTAGAGTGCCATGAGGATGAGACAATGACAAATACCTGACAGGATATCACCAAGGGTTCTTCACTGGGGAAACTGAGGCATTTATGGAGAGAACTTGAAGTGTGCTGATGTCGGACCTTTGTTTTTCCAGCAGACACATACTCTGTCACATGCTTCCACCCTGTGCCATCTCTCTAGGACAGTTGCTCAGCAGAGGGTTGAATAATGAACCACATATATGAGGTCTGTCCAGAAGGTATCCAGCCATATAATATGGAAAATAGAGATATTTTTTTGAAGAAGATAAAAAAGACAAGAAACATTGTACATAAGACAGTGACACCTCAGTCCCCTTCAAAGTAGACACCTTGGGACCTCACAGAGTTCTCTCAGTCGCCATCAGCTGTCTCATCATATTTTCCTGAATCTCATCGATGGTCTGAAATTTCTTCCCTTTCAAAGGTGATTTTAGTTTTGGGAAAAGCCAGAAGTCACAGAGCACCAAATATGGGCTGTAGTGGGGCTGAGTGGCCTGGGCAATTTGATGTTTCACAAAAAAACTCTGCACGTGACATGATGCCATGATGCATGAGTGGATGCTTTGTGATAAAGGGGCTAATCACCAGTTGCCCATAGCTGCAGCCTTCTGAATCATTCGAATAGTTTCTGGGGAAGAATTTTCAAGCTTAATGCAAAATTTGATGCAGATTCATTGCTCTACTTGCTCAGTCATTTTGAATGTAATGGACACACAGTAAACATGCTCACTCAATGGTGTGTACCTCCCCCACTGACTGGTACAGTGAAGTTGTCATTGTTCATGCATGTGCATTCCAGTCCACTCCTTGGATGCCAGTTTATACTGATGTTGTGCAAACTGTTCTCTTTATATTAATAATGGCTGAACTTTTTCCACACAGACCTCATACATTTGTTAATTCCATGTTTTGTCTTCTCCAGAGTGCTTGAAGTCATTAATCTTATTTAAAATTGTAGACTGAATATCTACACCTTCTTAAATTAACTGTAAGGATATTCACAAAAGTATAGGAGGAGTAATATTTCATATATATTTTTTCTTAGCATAGTAAAAATCATTTAAAAATATGCAGATACACATCCATGTGCAAATATGACTAGGCTTACCTTTTGAGCCATATTATTGTAAAATGTTTAGTAATTCTCTAACTACTTCCATCCAGACATCAAGAGGACTCTCTAAAAAGTCTTAAGTTAGAAGATTCACTCTCCCAATTTTCTACTTAGTATGAACATTCTCTATGACCACCTTTATAATCAACCAAGTTTATTTTTTAAATAATTAAAAACATCTATTTATGTAGTCTGTGCAGGTACTTTATAAACTTTAATTTTTAATTTTAGTTCTTTCACAACTTTGTGAGGCAAATATTATTATCCCATTTTTTAAATAAGTAAACTTTGACTCAGGGATGCTACATGAATTTCCCAGTCTCACAGTTGGTGGTGCAGTTGAGATTTGAACTTTTTTATCTCCAAACACCATTTAAATGCTTGTAAGTGAAGACCAATATACCATGGGGTGTTCACAAGAGAAAGAGGGATGCTTAGTTAAGAAGGGCATTTTTTTAAAGCATTCAGGGAAACTTATTTTATTTTCTTTTTTTGAAAACATTTTATTGTATTTTTTCAATTGCCATTTAGGCCTCTTATCAATCACTCCCCTCAGCAATCACCACACTGTTGTCCATGAGTCCCTTTACCTTTTTGCTTGATCCCTCTACCCACTAAACTACCCTCCTCAATAGCTGTCATCTGCTCTCTATGGAGTCTGTCTTTATTTTTCCTTCTAGTTTGATTCGTTCATTAGATTGCACAGATGAGTGAGATCATATGGTATTTTCTTTCTATGCTTATTTCACTTAGCATAATGTTCTCCATGCCCATCTATGCTTTTGCACTTTTGGTGTGATTGCAGATGGAAAGCAGTATGAGATACCTCAAAAAATTAAAAATAGAGCCGCCTTTTAACCCAGCAACCCCACTTCTGGAAATTTATCCAAAGAATCCCAAAACACTAATTTGAAAAAAACATAAACACCCCTATGTTCATTGCAGCATTATTTACAATCATCAGGATATGGAAACAGCCCAAGTGTCCACCAGCAGGTGAGTGGATACAACAACTATGGGATGTTTACACAATGGAATACTACTTGGCCATAAAAAAGAAAAATTTACCCTTTAGGACACACTTTCACAGGACCAGTCTATGCAGGCCACATGTGATTAATACTGAGGGGGAATGGGTGCATCTAATCCAAAAATAAAAGTAAGTCTTGTATGGTTGTTGGAGAGTTCAGACACAGAGACAGATTTGTGTAGGGGAACACATAGAGGGAATTGATACTGAGGGGGAATGGGTGCATCTAGTCCAAGGGCCTTTTTCGGGGAGTATATTTGGCTGAAGTATGGGCTGTGCGTTAAGGTGATATTTAGTCTCATTACAGAGGATTTTTATCACAAATAAATGTGTGTGCCTAATTTGATAACCATGGTTATTGACCTCACTTATTAAACATTCGCTCTGTGCCAGGGCAACGACTGTGTTTTTACTCACATGATGATAATCTAATGGGAGTATTTTCTGACACTGAGCGACGTGAGCGGAAGTGTCATTACTTTGGCTCTCTGCTCTTCATGCCAGCACACTGAGGTCAGAACCTACTTGTACTTGAGGGACATTTAAAGACCTAGGTGCTACACTTCACAAATCTATCTCAGTGTCTGAAACCTTCAGCAACCATATAAGACTTACTTTTATCTTTTATTATTTATTATAACATTATTTATAATAGAGAATTTTACTAAATTACCTAAGTTTATGGCAAAGGCCAGATGAGAAACCATGGATACCAAACTGTGAGAATAAATGTTCAAGCCGGTATTCAAGAGCCAAAGTAGAGTACAGAAATGGCAGATCAAGTACAAGGGCAGCATGAAGACTGGTGGAGTGAATGGGGCTTTCCCTGGGAGGCTGACACATCTCACCACCCAACCCTGCTGCCTGGGCTGGCCCAGGATGGGAGACCAGACTAGCAGAAGGGCAGAAGTCTCACCACTGTCTCAGAAAATTAGGAGACAAAAAAGAATCTTGCCCTGATGAGGTGTCCTAAATTACACCCGTGTTTCCACATGGAGAAGACCCGGTTTAAATCCAGACACCGGTCATTTATATGCGTTGACTCTAAAAGGGTCAAAAGGTAATGCAATCTTTTCATATTAACCTGCAAAAATGAAAAAATTAATTTGGCTCCACTGCAAGGAAACTGACCAAAGCATCCTGAGCCCTGTAGCTGTTGTGACAGAATAACCCTCTTGGTATATAAGTCTGCCCTTGGATTCCTCCTCTGGCTCCTGGCTGACAATGATTTGCTAAGCATTGCAGTAAGAGCTGGGTGACAGGAGAGGACCGAGTTATCAGGCAACTATATAACCTTGTGCCAGCCTCATGCCTGCTAAAGAGCTCTTGTTGAACTTGTCTCTTTGAAAGAAAAAAAAAAAAAGGCATTATGAAACTGATATATATACCCAGAACTCATATCAAAGCTGACATATCAGATACACGTTCAAACTACTATGCTGGGTTGTGATAATAATTATTCTGACTGTCGGTATCATCGTGTTCACACTATTACCCAGAAAAATTGCACCTTGAGATTGTTGTGTTGATTCAGATTTGAATCTATTCATGTCTAGAGCATATAGAGATACTAAAATAATTTCAAAATCTTTCCTTAGTAGAAAATATAATATCAGGCACATCTCTAAAGCAAAATTGAACTAAAACATACTTTAGTGATTCAGGAGAAAAGAACTGAGTTAAACTTGTGTTTTTATACTAGCAAGGTTTTGAGAAATTTATTTGACTTCTCTGCCTTCATATTTGTTAATGTTAATAATTACAACAATAGATAAAAGACAAAAGGTGTAGTACAGGTTTCATTTCCTGAAAAAAGTCTTAGAAAGTATTGAAGCCCATCTATGAATGTTTAGCATAAAGATACATTTATTCTATTATTCATGTAATAAAAACATGAAAAGTTATTTATTTATTTATAGAGGGGGGAGGCAGGGAGAAAAACATTGATGTGCAAGAGAAACTTCCATCAGTTGCCTCTCATGTGCTCACGTGCTCCCAACTGGGGACCTGGCCCACAACCCAGGCATGTGCCCTGACTGGGAATTGAACTGGTGACTTTTCAGTTCACAAGCCAGTGCTCAATCCACTGAGCCACAGCAGCCAGGACTATTTATTCCTTTTATATCTAGGCATTGAACTTACGTCACGAGCTAAGTAACACTTTTCTTTGAAAAATGTCAGTGAGAAATTAGAGGGTTGGCAGGTCCGTAGGGTGGAAGTAGAGGGCAGAACCACAGTTTCAGGATCACGTGCTTCTTAAACACTGCAGTCTTGGATCATTCTCAGACAGTCTTGTAGCCCTAGCATTCTGTTACAACTTTAGGGTACTAATAAAATTAATCTAAGGCATCTGTAACTTATGACTGTAGAATTATTATAGTCTTCTGTACTCTCTAGAGTTGATTATAATTTTTCTCATATTTTATGCTTCTTATGCTCTTATTTTCCACATAGCATAAAATATCCTCCCTCTCAACTCCTGAAAGACTTGATCAGGAAGATTTTACAATGTTTACTGAGAAGATAGCCATTTTATTGATAATCACTTTTCAAAATGTTTTCATGTTGCATATTGAATTCTATTACAGTTTACTTTCAATACTTTAAAACCATACTTCTAATTTGGGAACTGCAAGATACTAACCTATCCTTATTTTTCCAACTGTAAGGTATTTAAGAAATAAACCCATAACTAAACAAGCATAAAATAAATATCATTTTAAATAAAAGTATTTCTTAAATATATTTAAATATAAGATCCTTACATTCTATGGTTCTAGAAAGCTCTTATGAAAATGTTCTAAGGATACACATCTGCACTTTTTTCCTGTTCAAAGAGAACACTTAGAATCAGGAAAGCAGGAAAAAACCCCAAATAATTTTAGTTAATGTATGCGGAGAAGAGTATGACATTTCAGAGTGAAATATAGCCATCAAGACTATAATGACTATCTAGAACTTGCTTTTTTCATTTGTGGACTGAAAATGATACTAACATCTGCCTCATGGAATTATCATGATAAATAAAAAGAGACCACATATTGAGTAGTAATCCATTTTCTTACAGATGGCTCTGATGTAATGTTCAGCAGTAAATATCTATTGAAGTTTAGCTACTAGGTTTATATGCTTTTTTTCTCGTATCAGATATTGTATAATCTTACACGTGTGTTCCTCACATGTTTGAATTTCCATGTGTGTGTATTTTCAGCAACATCTTCTCTGAGTTGGGGACAATTTTTATCCTGCAATTCTGTTTATACTTATTAATACTTTTGATATTGTTTTTAAATTCATATCTAAAAGGTAGTACAAGTATATTCATTTTTAACTGATAACTCTTCTTAGAATTTATAGATGATTAGCTTATTAGAGATTCATACCATGAAATTCTACTCAGCTGTAAAAAAAGAAGAAAATTTTACCCTTTGCAACAATATGGATGGACCTGGAGAAGATTATGCTAGGTGAAGTAAGCCAGTCAGAGAAAGACAAATACCACATGATTTCCCTTGTATGTGGAATCTAACAAACAAACTGAACTAACAAGGGAAACAGAAACGGATTCAAGATGGAGAGCAGATGACAGCTAGCTGGGTCGGGGAGGTTAAGGAGTGGAGGGATTGAGCAAAAAAGGAAAGGGCTTATGGACATGGACAACAGGGTATTGAAGGCTGGGGGGAGGGGGTAGAAAGGACTAAATGATAATGGGAAAATACAATAAAGATTATATACTTAAAGAAAATAAAATGTACGTCAACTTCTATCTGCAATTATAGAATGACAATAATTTACAAGAGGACGTGATGAGTTTAGGCATTGCCTTAGCACATCAGAACACATATCACCTTATGAATGTAGCTACTAGAAAAATTTAACAGCTGTTTGGGTTATTTATTAAAAGACCTTGAAAAGAAAGTGTTACAGGATAAGATATTTGAGTTTGATTTTCTAAAGAGCCTGGCATCCCATATTATGTGATTGTCAGATAATAGGATGGAAGAATTTAGGGTTTATACTCCAAATGAGCAATAAATATTCTACTAGTCAACTGATAAATTCATATTTCTTTAAGAAAAGAAAAGCTCCCTAATTTAAATGCAGATGGTAATAATTCAGATAGATTCTTTAGTAGTCGAAATGTACTTATTCTGAGAAAAAAATTTGGATTTTGTTAATTGTCAAACCATTTATATAAAAATAAAAACTGCATATAAGTGAAAACAGGTATTTGGTTAAAGTTAACACACATTCATGTTTCTAAATATCTGAATAAGACATTGCATTGACTGGAAACCGTGACTGCATTTTTAAACTTTTCTTCAGGATGTTTAGAGGTTACATACATTGCTCAGGTCTGGTCTTATTTTCATTACAATATGTTGAGCCTGGATTCGGGAGCTCATCTACTTAGTTTTGAATCCTGGCTCTCACAGTTGTTCTCTGTGTAACCTCCAGAAATCATTCAAGTTCTCTAATCCTATTTCCACATCTAGGAAATGGGAATAAGAAATCCTAACCTTACCGAGTTTTAGAAGACGTAGTTGAAATAATTCATGTGCCATGTTTAGTAGATTCTTGGCAAAATGTTAACTAGTATCAATAACGGAACATTAACCATTATTATTTTTATTATTGAATACTTAAATATATTTGAAAAAATATTTAGTTAATACTAGTTAAGGAAAGAAGGAGAACAGATAAGCTCTAGAGTGCCAGCCATTGTCAATAAATTAAATTCATTATATATATGTATTTATATGTGACTTCTAATATTTAGAATATCAGATATCACAAAACGATTCCAGAACTATAAAGTCTCTGGAAATATCTAGCTCATTTCTTAGCCCATATAATATAAAATGGTCCTAAACATATTTATTTACCTCACAAGTGTGGAATAAAATTTCACAAAGTTTTATAAGCATTTTCTGAAACTTTCTTTTTTAAATTAAAAAAACATTTTATTTAGTTATTTTTATACAGATAAGAAGGAAGAGAGGAAAAAAGAGAGAAGCATCAACATATGGTTGCCCCTCACACACTCCCTATTGGGCACCTGGCCTGCAACCCAGGCATGTGCCCTGACTGGGAATTGAGCCAACCACCCTTTAATTCACAGGCCAGCACTCAGTCTGCTGAGCCACACCAACCAGGGCCATTTTCTGAAAATTTTTGTAAAGAAATTACCTTGTAAAGAAATTACAAATCACTATTACATGTTTGAAACTGACAAAAGTATTTTCCATTAAGAGGCACAATCACAATGACTATTATAAAGTTAAATTGGTTCACACTTATACAGAATTACTTAAAATTCTGAAATAATAACAGTTGCAAGGGAAAAGTCATAGCTTTTCCTAACCTACATGGTATAGAGTGGCCCACAAGGAAATAAATAGTGCTATTTAATGAATTTTTTACAAACCCAAAGGTTATATTCAAATTACCTAAAAAACAATTTTATAACAATAACAAACATATTCTCTGTTGATCCAGAGGGATGATCTCAAGTTCCCATTTCTTGGCTAAGGAGAATTAACATAATTAAAATGAATATCCTTCTCCATCCCTGTACATTTCTCCATGGTAGACACGTCCAAAGTTTTATGAAAAATCATGAGACAGGCAACTGTTTCATTTTTCTTGAGGTTATGAGGGGTGGAGTGGGAAGAAGACTTGTAAGCAATCATCATTTATATATATATTTTTTAAGTAAGGAAGGAGCAGGGAGTGGGTTACCCAGGCCTGTCCCAAAGCCTGTAAATCTTGGTCTAAGTCAGTGATTCCCAAAGTTTGCTGCACAGTGAAATCACCTGGATTTAGGAGAAGAAAAATCCCGGTGTGCAGGATGCGCCCAGAGGAACTCTATCAAAATGCTGCGAGCAAGAGCGAGGTACCAATCAGTATCTTTGAAAGGCCCCCAGCGGACTTTTCTGTGTGTCCACTTTGGGAGTCAATTTGCTTAAATGTGAGCTTGGAGATCTCAGCCCTTGATACTACTCTCTTATCTCATGTAGCACATCAATTTGAAAACTTAAAACTTTTACATTAAGACAAACATATAGGCAAAATCACTTGGAGTTGGCTCACTTCTACACAATTTGGCTTTTCTATGAAATGATACTCAAGTTCGGTGCGAAATATACAAGAAAAGATACTAGTATCTGGCATGACTTCAAATTTTGTGAGCAACATGGTAAGGGCTGCTGGAGAAAGTGTGGGTGAGGTACCCGCAGTTGTGAAACTGATAAAAGAATTAGAATGCAGAGGTTTAGGTAGTCATATAAAGCAGTCATTTACAGCTTATTAAGCAGTGGGAACTCTATTTCCCAGTGTAAACAAGAAGGCTACTTTCCTAAATATATTCTTTGAAGTAAAATTATTTGTTAAATGATTCCCATCCAATAACAGTGTGAGAAAGTGTTAAATGTTATCAGAGGAGCCTGCACAATCACACTTCTCTTTATTTCTAAGGACTAATAAGCAATTTACAAATGTTTCTAATGATAGTGATACAATTTACAAATGATAGTGCCATAAACATTATTTGCAGTAAAATGGAAATTTTATTTTTCTGAAGATGATCTTAGATTGTCTAATACTACACAGTTTGTTTGCTTTATGTGAGTTTTTTAACTTAACAAACAAAGCCCACTTTTATTTTTCATCTCTACAGTGTGTAAACTAAGTGGATTTTCCCTGAAAAATAGTTAAGACATGAAAAGTTGTAAAAATAAATTATTTCAAGCCAGCTTTAACTACTACCTTCCAAGTGAAAGAAAGAAATCAGAAAACAGGCAACGTTAAAAGCTTGGTAAATAGGTGGAAATGCTCTGAACACACAGGAACTCACTGCTGGAATTCTAAAATGTGGAAGTCATGACAACGTGTTTCAACTGTTTCAAAGTCCTTCATAAAAGCAGGAGAAGTCCAACTACTGAAGTTGAAAGACAACTTTTATGCTTTTCCCAATATTGCAAGTGTCGATTTTGCCCAGCATAGCATTCGTCTGCCTAGGACAGTGAAGTCAATGACTGCCTGCTATCCAACTAGAAGTTTGCAGACTTCCACTGCAAAACATTCATAAAAAGATGGGGTACAGATACTTTCTTCATTTGCATTTTATTGTTTATCTGAAGCTCTTTGCGTACTTACCCAAATGGAGTCCCTTTTATAAGCGGAACTATGCATGAAGGCAAGATATTATTTTTCCTACTGGTGACACAACGTAGAATGCACATAGAGATAAAGTAGAGGAAGGTTGTGTTTTCTACAACTTTTATGATTCTGCTTACAGCTATTTAAAATAGAAAATAAATGGGTTTTCTAAACAAATGGAGTTTTAGAAAGGCAGGCTGTTGGTTCACTTTCATGAAAATCAACTTTCAATAGGTTGTGGTAGTGAAAGGAAAAGGAATTGGGGCGAAATTGGAAATTCAGTTGAAAAACAATAATTAGGTATTTCTCTGTCTTGGGCTTATGTTTCCTCACTATTAAATATCATCAGTTTTGAAAGGTAATTAAGTTATTGTCATCTCTACACTACCTATGATACTGGATTGGATTATGCTTGTCAGCACCAGGCTATCGTTGTACTCACAGGCACTTCATTCAATGAGCTTATTTCAGGCCTGTGCACACGTTTCATCAGTGTACGTACATCTGCTTCAAGAACTAACTGGTTTTTATCTATTTTGCCTTGACTTTTATTTTTATTTTTCTATTTAGATTTTATACATTGGTGAGATCATCTGAGTTTTAGAAAATACTGTTAACTCTGAATAATTCAAATCGTTTCGATACATCTTTAAAAACCTGGCATCCTGATTATATCATGAGTTTAGAGGCTATTGGTAAAGTATGGATGTTTCATTTCTGCTTCCCTACAGAAAGACTTCTGCTCATTATAACAAAAATTAGATGTGTACTAATGAAGGACTTTGGCTGTGTCACACCCTGGCTGCTCTGCACTAGGGAAGCAATTTTGCATGGAGATAGACTGAAAAAAATTTGCTCCCTCAGCTTCCTTAGGAACAGTAACCAGCCAGGGTATTCATGTACGCTGTGGAGATACTGTCAACACCATACCTGTCCAAACTGTTGTCATTTCCATCTCTGGGATGGACACTGATAAAAAGGCATACTTGCCACTTCAGTACGTACTATTGCGTCCTTGGTGCAGTCAAGGGGAGAAAAGAAACATTGTGTAATTTTAGCAGATGGTATGCTATGTTCTCTGTCTCATCTTTTTTTCTCAAAAGCAGCACTTTGAAGTAGGTATTTTAGCCTTGCCTGGCTGGTGATGAAAGAGGCTGAAAAAGTTTGAGGGTTTTTCTCAACATCACAATTAGCAAGAGGCCATGTCTGCTCTATAGGCAAAATGTGTCTTACTCCGAGATCTGTGCAATTGTCTTTTCTGCAACTGATTAGGAAGGGATTTACAAAATCCACAGTTCACATTTGTAGCCTAAGGCAGTGCCTGAGCAGGTTTTCTTTCATTCTTTCTGGAGTCAACGCTTTGCTCCGGAAATCCACATGTTTAGTTACAGACCCTTCTTTTAAAAGTTTTCTGAAGGTATATTCTGGGTTCTCTGTATAGTTTATCAATAACTCTTCTGTAATCACAGGGCTCTGAGGGCTAGCAGAATCTGATATTTAAGTTACTCTGCAGCAAAATCTTTATGGTTGTTTAAATGGAGGTGTATCATCCTCTAATGAGTTTCTGCCTCTTAACTTACAAATACTGAGCGGTCTTTAGTCAAAGCATAATGATTAAAATAATAGCAGCAAGGAACATTTCTAAGCTCTTCAGACATATTTATTTAATTCTAAAAGCAACTTATGAAACAGGTACTATTTATCATTCTCATTTAACAAAGAAGAAAATGAGGCAAAAAAATGTAGTTATGTAACTAGCCCCAGATCACATCACTAGTAATTGATAGAACTGGGACTTGAAAGTAAAACCAAAGGAGTTTCCTATCTTACTGAGATACAAACATTGCTAACCTCTTCCTCCAGCCAAGCTCAAGTATTTGTGGATGTCTACCTTGCTAAAATTTGTTATAATTTGAGAACAGAAGAGACTTTTTATATCTTGGAATCCCACAAAGGTAACAATTTTACGCACCTACTTCTGAAATGAAAACAAGGACTACTCTTACCTTTTGCCATCAGATTTTGAAAAGTTAAATTGAGAAAGGATTTTGCAAACATGATAACCAAAGCTGTGAGTTTTGGGAAACAGAATTGCAGGAGGTTTAGAAAACAGCAGAATGCAAATCAAAACATGTCGTATATTATCAAAAATTATATGAATACACATGATAATATTTATAATTTATAGTCAAAGGTGGAGAAACTACCAAGTAAGTCCAAGTTTATTTCAATAACTTTTTGAATTGTGTTTCTTTAGTCTTAATAGCTTTTATGTATATTTATGTATTAATTTATTTAGTCATAATCATTTTGAAGTGGTTAGCTTTAAAGCATTGCTATTTATACATATGCATACATATTTCTACCTGTCTGAAATATATTAAAGTAAAAAAGTAATACAGTCTATTTTATTTTCAATGGAGTGAGCCACTTGAAAATCTAAAAAGTCACAAACAAAAAAAGTCTCAAAAATGCCTGTCATCTTCTTACCTGATTTTCAAATCATCTAAAACCTGGTGAGAAGGGTCAGGAAAGGCCCTCTGTGGTAAGTCTGACGTGAATATTTACCTTCACGTTATAAACCTCTAAAATTATACAGAGCCTAAAAACAACGCTGACCCAACCTTAGTCATGTTGTTTCAACTCTCTTGTTTTGTTCTGTTCCTGTGGCTGATATTTCAAAATGAGCAAACCCTCAATAATAATATTACCTAACCCCCTCACACAGTGCTAAACCAGTAAGCATGATTACATGCATACAAAGAGGATTAAAATAAAGAAATCAAAATTTACTGTACCGTGGAGCACTACCAAACAAACAAACAATTTATTCATGCAGAGGTTACAGTTGTTAAATTCAGGCAGCTTACACCTATGCTGGGTAACACCCACCTTCTATAACCTAGGGGTCAACACACAGACTTCATGATGGCCAAGAAACTCCAGGCGGGCTGTAAGAGCAGATAAATGGTATGTAGTTTGGAGAGTAGGGGATATGATTTAGAGTTTATGGGATTAAGAGACCTTGCAGGTTACATGCTGCAAGATCCCAGGAAGATTTAAAAGCTAAGAACAAAAACCTTGAATTTGAACCTGTGCTTGACTGGAATCCACTGAACTGAAAGCAAAGCAGGTGAATTCTTGGATGAGGCAATGCACAAGTCATAAAGCTTGAAAAGTCGCAGTGGAGTTAAAATATACCAACCAGATCAAAAGAAAATATACCAAAATCATTAATAAATTAAAAAAAATCAATATAGTTTTCAAAAATATATATTTGGATTTACCAAGCTAAATCAAAATTGCAGGGAAACATTTGGTAAGAAGATAGAAAATTCAATTAAAAGAAATGAAATCATCATATTGTTATTTTAAATTTATTCCATATTATTTAAAGCTCATTTGTCTGTTAATTTCATGTGCTCTTCATTAGAGTACTGTTAAAAAAATGTAAGTCTGATATGCCCAATCCGATGGATAAAAAATCTGAGCTTTGAAGAGTTTAATTATTCTGCCAATGTCAAGGAATCACTAAATGATGGAACCAGGACTATTACCTCCATATCTGAAAGCTTCTAACGTTTCCTTCCACCCTGGTTACTTTTATTCTCTCTTAATTGTGGAGATTCTGCTTTGATATTAAATTTATATGGAGCAACATACAATGGCAGTTAAAGCTTAGTAGTAAAAATTGAAATATTACCAAGTAGGTGAAAGTCTGTATATCAGTTGCATTTGAAATGTATTTATTTAACCTCAATAGTAGCTAGATAGTTCTTGTTTCAGTCAAAATTATTGATTATGTACCTACCATGTGCAAGGTATTTTCCCTCTAGCATCTATGCAGTGTCTGCTGAATATACGAAAAGAAAGATCCATTGCAATAACTTCATGGCTGTAGTTCATGCATAGAGAAACTTTGCACTGGAAAATTAAATCTTTATAAAAGGAAAGTAAGAAACATGATAATATTTTTATTTTTGAAAAATGGCAAAAATATGCAATTAAATGCATGTCTCTAGTAGCAGATTTTGGTTCTTATAATTACCTTGAATGTATGAAAGCAGTACAGGCAAAACCTCTTCAACCCTATCCCCACTCACACAGCCCAGACAGGCCACAGGGTCTGGGATGCTCTGGGAGCATCTTGATGCTCTGGGAGCAGAAAACAGAGGCAGAGTAAGAGTTATAAAAGCATGGGTTTAGCCTACTGAAGTCATCTTACATACATAAATAAATGAGAAAACATGAAGGTATACATTTTAAAAATATGAATGTCAAGAAACATACTAATTACTGAGTGTGATATTGCCTTGTGTTAAGACCATGCAGATCTCTTGCTGAAGGAAAGAAGTAACTATAAAGTGAGGGAAATGCATGAAGTGGTTAGCTTGATTATTTGGAAAGATATGTGAGAAGAAATACACAGATATAGGGCAGCAGCCATATTTTAAATAGTCAGAATAGTATTTTGGAGCAATGAATTTATGATTACATAGCTGTTTTTCAATCAAAAATGTGTGTGAGCAGTTAACTGAATATAAATATGCTGTTTTTATAGTCTCAGAAATTAAGATGTGCCCCTCACATCTTATTTGTTCATACAGGGTGTGTGGATCACTGTGGTCTCTAGACTTCAGATGGGCCAGTGAAGATGGGGCCAGGTGAAGGACAGCACAGTGTGGCATCTGGGAAACCTCTGTGACATTGAAAACAGACATACTTCATTCAGTGGAATGAGAGTGATTAAGGGCTTAGGTCTGGAGAATGGTCTTCGTGCAGTAGGTTAAGACTTACTGCCAGAGTATCTGCGTGCCTGGCTCCAGGATCATGTGATCTCAATCACTCAACACACTCCTGTTCAGAATCTGCAAGCTGGTAGGAGCTGTCTCAGGCTTTGAAATAGAAATGTGAGTAGGACAAAACTTCTTCTTCCTATTGGCGAGGCAACATAATGGACAGATAAACAATGTAAAATATTATATAATGTGACTGGGTAATAAAAAATCAGAGGGCTTTGTTTTACTTTTTGAAAAGATGATAGAATAAAACCATGCAGAAATCCCCCCACAACTTCAGCAATAGCAATGAAAGATAAAACTGAGAACGTGTATTTAGATGAGATAAAATATAAATCAGCATATAAACATATAGATATAATTTTCTATAACTAAGGATGCAATGTTTATTAACAAAATGATTTGCTTTGTCTTTTATTTTCCAGAGGTATATTCAAGTCATTGAAGGAGATGCATAGAAAGTAAAAAAGATGACATTGTAATAGTAATTATACATCGAATGAGGATTGTGTGTTTTTCCTTTATCTTTCTTTTGTCCAGCATTTGTTTTAAAGATAATTACATATTTTGGCTTTGAGGTATAGGAATAGAAACCATTCCCAGCCTTTATATCTGTGTTGGGCTCAGTAAATTCTAGGAGACATTAAATAAATTCACTTGTTTCCCTCAGAGAACTTATAATGACATGGGAGTGTGAGAGAACTTTGTATGTCAAATACACAAGTAGCCAAGTCCGGCACAAGGGGTAATGGCCCAGTGCAACTCTCCATCAGTTAAGGGGCCACTACTTTCAAACTGGGGGAAAACAGGATCAGATACGTGTTAGAGAAGTTACTCTGAAAGTCATGGTTAAACAGGATTAGGGGAAGAGAAACATATTGGAGGGTGTGGCATCAATTTGGGTGAGAGAGGACAGTGAAAGACACTAGGGTGGTGGCTGTGAGAGGGGTGGCAGATTACAGAGATCCAGAAGAGCTGGATGTGGAGAGTGACTGTTTATGGCCAGAATAAAGTTTGATGTTTTGGGGTACTGATTTGAGAGATATGATTAATAATGATTAAAAAAACTGACGAAAGGATAAGAATGAGATTTGGGGCAAAAACATATAACTTGTATCAAAAAACTCATTTGTAAGAATTCATAACAGTGTGCTCATGTGTTTGATAAATAGAACAAAATGCATAGAAAAACATTTCCCTAAAGAATTGTAATTGCTAAATGTATTGAGCATTTCATATTGTTATAAGTACTTTCCAAGTGTCAATTGATAAATTAAATGACTCTTGAAGTTGGGTACTATTTATGCCCATCTTACAGGTAAGAAAGAGGAAAGCTAAACAGAAATTAAATTATTTTCCCACATGATCTGCCTTTGAACTCTGCAATCACCCAAGACACTGTGCTGCCCCTTCATAATGTGAATGTGAAGCAGATTTACAGGCAGGCCCGCAAAAATTGGCTTTATTATATATATTTTTAAAGATTTTATTTATTTATTTATAGACAGAGGGAAAGGGTTGGAGAAAGAGAAGTATCAGTGTGTGTTTGTCTCTCATGCATCCCCTACTGGGCACCTGGCCTGCAACCCAGGCATGTGCCCTAGACAGAGAATGGAACCTGCGACCCTTTGGTTTGCAAGCCAGTGCTCAATCCACTGAACCACACCAGCCAGGCGCTTTATTATATCTTTAATTAACTATAAAATCACTGATGCTCTCTTGAGGTTGAGAATTGGAATGAGAGATGTTTTCTTACAGAAAAAGAAAAATATTCTTTTCCATTGTCTAGGACTAATTTAAAAATAAAAGTCACAATCACATCTCACATATTTCTGCAGATTACTACTCCTTTAAAAAAATTCTCACCATAAAAAAATTCTTCATCAAACAAGATATTGGTAAATAGCCCTTCATTGTTTCTCTCATCAAGTGCAATTTCTTCTACTTGATCTCAAATTCTTCTTTAATCTTGTTCTGTTATTTATAACCAGTGATACCTCTTAGGTTTAACTTCTGGAAGATACTGCTATTTGAAGTATCTGGGTTTTGTGTACTAATCAGCTTCTTCCCCTCACACTGGTCCACCTCTCTGAGCTCCTCCGTTAAGTCCCCTGGGGCACTCCTACTGCCCCAGGCCTGCCGCAGAAGCATCCATCCGTGCTCTGAAATTACTTTTCTCCCGCAAAACCCGTTTTTGCTACCACCTTCACAGCACCCCATTCATCCTTCAGAGCACCTGATTCTCTCTACTTTTTAAGACAAAAAGCAATTTGAATTAATTTGCACTTCAAGGATTCTAAAATATTTATAGAGTGTCTACTGAGTGCCAGAAACTGTTAAGTCCCAAAGGACATAATGCAAAGATTTCCACTTGGCTTCTGCCCTCCAAGAGCACTTGATCTACTGGGACACGCACACACAGATAATCAGACCCAGCACAGTAAGATAATCACAGCACCAGTAGCATAAACAAAGCATAGGAAAGAGCTTTGTGGCACTTGGGTGTTAGTGAAGACTTGGAAGAAAAAACTTTTGAGTTGTATCTTTAAAAAATATATTTAATTATTTTTAGGGAGAAGAGAAGGGAGGACGATAAGGAGAGAAAGACATTGATCAGCTGTCTCTTGCACACCCCCAGCTGGGGATCAGCTGGCAACCCAGGCATGTGCCCTGATGAGGAATTGAACTGGTGACTGTTCAGCTTGCAGGACAATGCCCAACCCATGGAACTACACCAGTCAGGGCTTGAGTTGTGTCTTGAAGAGTGGAACTTCTTCCATTTAGGAAAGTGAGAGGGGATGTGAGGATGGAGAGCAAAGGTATGAAAGCATAAAAGTGTGTGCTCTATTGCTCTGATCCAGAAATGCAGTAATTATTTCGTATTTCAGGTACAGTTGCCAGACCTTGGTTCCTTAAACTTCATTTCCACCCATTACTTTTCTGGTTAGAATTGGTAATAGCTTGTCTTTGCCTCTGCCTTTAAACTCAGCTTCTCCTATCTGACTCTACAGAATTCCTGTAATTCATCTATGCCTTTTATGTACATTTCTATATAAAATATTATTTGTTCCTTTTCGAAAAGTGAAAGTTAATATTATTCAATGTTTGCTGGCTTTGTTTTTTAGAAAATGTTTTATTCCTTCTTGTTCCACTGGCCCCACTCCACACTTAACCTATCAGGTAGTCCTTTGTGATGAGTGGAACCATTGCAATAACAGCAGCAGCCCATTCATTAACTCCTGTCCATTTCTCAGGTAAAGCTAAGCAGGACTATTTGTCGCATCAGGCTCCTATTGTGTGTGTGAAGTTGGGTTCTGCAGCTTGGGGTGCAACCTGTGAAGACCTGATGAAAATACGGAATAACAACGAGGCATGGCCAATAGATCTCCTGCCCAGTAGGTCCCCCAAAACACTTGTGCTGATGTCAGAGCTGGAGAAAAGCCTTGATCTCTTCACCTGGAAAGAATACATGTTAGCCTCATATTCTATTTAGTTTTCAGTGTTAACAGTGCATGTCTCTGACAAATTGATAGAGGCATATCATATTAAACTTAGGACTTCCTTTTATAATTTGCTCTACAATCTGTCCCATCAGTGTAGTACAAAGCATTCTTGGTTTGCCTCATTTCTATGAATTGGAAAATATTTTTAAAAGCAAGCGATTGATATGAACACTAACTAGTTCTGCACATGTAGTTTAATTTTTTTCTATTTGTTTTCTAGAGTTTGTTTTCCAGTCATTCACTTTATTTTGTTTACACAGTGGAATGAGGAGACTTGAATAGTATGCGTTTGTCCTTGACTACACTAGAACCAACATTACTTAAACCGAATGTGCCTGCTTCTTCCTATGTGTCTTTTTTTGACTAAGATCTGATTAATGACACATTTAAAATATATTGTGCACTCTTATAGTTATATATATATATAAAAAATCTACAAATATACTTAATTAAAAGCCGTGAATTTCAAAAAGGAAACATAACTAATCTTCAGCAGTAGTAACCTGGGATATTTAAAATAATGACATTCATGTGCTAAGTTTTACCTGATTGAGCTTTATTTGCTATTCATGGAGGTTTAGAATAGGCAACACCTCACTGGTTAGTGTCCCCAGATCATCAAATGCTGGCAATTTAGGAATTCCTACCACTGTTAATATACTTAAAGTGCTGTCACATGCCTACAGAACACTAGAGCTCCTTATTGCTATGTACCAAACTCTGTGCAATAGGCCTAATAAAATCAATTACTTACATTTATTTTAACCTCAAGGTCAATCAGAAGAAATCAATTAATCAATTTTTATTGATTTATTGTAGATTTAATTATGTTCAATCACTGAACTTGAAAACACACCCCTTTACAGGACTTAAATCTAATGAGGCTCACAGAAGCACTCATGTTGAAATGTTTTTTTATTCTCCTGTCCAATTCTTCAAGCTCTGTGGAGATGCACTAGACAGAACCGAGACAGCAGATCAGGAGGGGCTACTGAAGGGAATTACAGAAAGCCAAGAGGTTGCCATTTCTGTCTGAGCAGCTTGAAAGTTTGCCAGTCACCATGCATGGTCTTTTATGATTTGTTAGAAATTTGATTACTTCTTTATGTGTCTTGCTTTCAGAAACTTGCCTCAAAATTGATATTGAGTATTCATTGCAGTTAACAATATAAAACAAAGGGAAAGCAGGAGATGAAAGTCCTTCAATGAAAAGCTGTTACTGTTGATTATCATAAGTATTCAATCTAATTTTTACTTAGGGATAGAACTTATATCCCTAATAATGGCTTTATAATTTTGGAAGAAAAAGGATACTGGTAGGATAGTGTATTTTTTGTGCCACTTATGAATCCAGTACTGAGATCAGTTGAGTGCCCTTCGGTATTTCAACTGTGTGAGCTTAACAAAGGTGTTACTTGTTGAACGTTCAGGAATAGCCAAGGCTTCAAGATTATCTTCGAATTTCAGGTTGGCTTAGCCTAAACCTCGGCATCACCAATGTGACAGTTGGCAGTAGTACCTCATCTGGTATGTTGCCTGGTCTCATTTTTTGAAATATGTTTGGATATTCGTGAAGAGCTTGTAGAGCTTAAGATGATGATGCTGTAGAAAACGGAGTCTGTGGTTTTCTTCATTTCAGGTGCAATTTGAAATGATCGTTGAGTCAGTGTCAGTGAAACACTCTATCAGACCATTGATTAGCTCACTTTTCCATTTGCTCCATACCCTGTATTTGCGTCCTGTAGAATCTTAAATGTGAACTTTCAAAGTTATGTATATGTACACACACACATACACACACACATATCCATTTTATCAAATGGATAAAATATTCGTCAGGGTCCAATGATGAAATATTACTTTCCCCATGGAAATATTCTTGTTAGTTCCCTGTAGCTGTAGTTTCAAAGGGGACAAAAAAGGTTTTAATGAAAATGTCTGACAGTACGGCCCTTTAAAGGCCTTTTCTTAACTTGTTGTTCTTTAATAATCAGAGTGGAATAAAATCAGAGGGCAAGAGGATGAGGGGAAGCAAAGGGTATTAATTCTCTCCGTAGTCAGATGGGCCCACTGAAATATTTCAATAAAACCTCTACTTTGAATATCTCTCTTCATGATATTGTGTAAGAAAATAAAGAATAAGTCAGGGGCATAAATGAATCCACCAATGACTGGAGACAGGGTTTTCTTTACATTGTCTAATAGACTCGTTTATTATTTTAAGCTGGTAAAAAGAGACTTATGATTCGTGTTGAAGAAAGAGTTATTTGTGCTTGATACATTGAAGACACTGTTTAAAAGCAGTTTGTCCTTATAAAAGGATGACCCCTGTAATAATTCTTAGGCAAGGAGGGACAAATTCAACCAACAAAAAGCACATCTCGCCCCAAGTTCCCCATGATTTCTCCACATATAAGCAAAAAAATACACATCAGTAATTTATTTGAACATGCACATCTGTGAGTAGCACAGTTCTAAGCTACTCAGGAAACAAAAGGGAGAATATCAGCATTACCTAAATAAAAAAAAGAGAGGTGAATTACACCATTTTAATTGTCTTAAAATCACGGATAAGAAGAGCAATTAAAATATAGTCCTAAATAGCACTAGCTAATGTAGATTACATAAGTGTACAATATGATTCAACTAATTCTGCTCTGACAAGCATAAACCACCAATCCTAGTAAACGAGACCCAGATCAATTGCTGAGAAAACGTTCGATCCAGATGTCATAAACATCACCTTTATTTCAGTACTGAATGCAAAACACAAGTCAAGTGTGAAGACAGCGTTCTAAAAAAGGTGGCTCTATTAAAGCAAGGAGGCCATTTTTTTTGCATTTTTATAATTTTTGAATTCTACTTTTGACATTTGCTTTTACTTTTCCTCCCCTGAGCACTAATTTATAAAAAAAAAATATTTCAAGGTGCAAGTTATACATTCTTATTATTATAACCATTTCATCTCTTTCTGGAAGAGAGTATTACAATCAACGTTACAATGTTAATCCTTTTTTTCTCTGAATCTCTGTTTCACACATGTTTCAAATTATAATGTCCATTGGGAAATGAAACTTACAAATGAGAGTGATGTCATCATACACTTCCTATTGTGCTGTGTGTCTTTCCCATCCCTTCTCCCCTTTCCCTGTAAAGAGCTGTAAAAAATTTAAGGCAGATGAGGTATATTGCTGAAGAAAAGTTATTTTTGAAAAAAAAATCAAAAAAACTTTTTATTCTGCCCTTCTACTCAAGAAAGACTACTCAACTATAAATCTAGTGCTAGAAAAAAGCAGGAAAGACACCGTTTGCATGTACCATACTATGTCTTCTATTTCTAGAATGGCTTTTGTTAATTTAATTTTAATAGAAAAAATAAGCACCTTAAGCTATGAACAAGAAAGGAACTTCATTATTAGTGAGTCTAGAATCCAAATGGAATTAAGAACACTCACTCAAACTCTTCCACTCATTCTCACAAAGGCCAATGCTACTGATTAGAATTGTAAAGTGCTGTACTTAGTATAAACACTTGTATACACTGCAGACACTGAAAAATAACCCTCAAGCACATTGTGTTATAGTTCCAAAAATATATTTACAGTCTATTACAAAGATTACAAATGGAAGTGTCTAGGTGACTGTATTATGCTAATTAAAATTATTTTACAGATTATTTTTCCTTAGGGACAAAAAACATTTTAGTGAAATTAAAATGATTTTTCTAGTCAATCAAAAATAAATAAAAATATCAAATAACACTGTACAGTGATTTAAAAGAAAAAAAAGGGGTGGGGAGGGGTTTGGGAAGCAATCCATTTGAGTTTTTCTATAGCCATCTTTGGTCCTAAATGTGGGAAAACACATTATGTAGCACTGAAAATACCTGTTCTTTTGTGATGCTCTGCAAGTAAAATAGAAAAATATAGTGCATTTTCAAAGTATTCAGAGCCCACTACAGAGAAATGTGTGTACAAAACAAGACAGTATAAATAAAATTTACAAGTTTTACAAAGGAACATTTACAGATTTTGTTTCTGTTATTTGTTTGTTTGTGGCTGCCCACATTATCAAACAAGACCAATTATGACCGATCCCTGGGATCTTTCTCTATTAAAATCATTATAAACAGCCCAATTCTCTTTGGAAATACAACAGTTCAATTCTGGGGTAGTTCATGATTTTCATAACTTTTGAAAGCAGTACTCACAATATGTATACATTCCTGAAATAGCTATAAAGACATTTAATTATTGCTTGTGAAATTCTAACATGTAATCAAATAATATGGAATAATAAATAAAGCTGAAAGAAAGTCAGATCCTTCACCTCTTTCGGCCATGGTAAAAAGGGTTCTTCCACTTGTTTCTCAGTGTTCACAAAGAAAATAATTTTTTTTCTCTAACTGCATTGTTGATATCCTGTGCAGCAAATTTGTTTTGAAAGGTGAAAATTGTGAACTGCCCCTTGTATCATGCTTCAGAGTTCTAATATAAAACTTAATTCTTTCCACTTCTGTTTGGACTGCATTAAACAGAACAAGATATAAAATATATGCCAACTATTTCTCCTAAATTTCCTAATGTCACAATATTGAAAAAAATCTTGATGTGCTCACACTACATTTTAGATAACACTGGATAGTTCTTGCTTTCAAAGACTTGCCTTCATCAACATTCTTTAGATGAAGTGCCTCATATTTTTTGTGGTCATAAACCTACAATTTGAAATGTTGGTTTTTTTTTTTAGTAAATCCTGTCTAGTAAAATCACTTTACAAACAATCAGTTAAAAGTGCCTTATAGTATTTATGGATCATTATTGCTTTTTTCATTGAAAAGATAGTGTTGTCTGCTCTTTCAAAAAAATTCTTTTAAAAAAATATCAGAGCTCTTGGCAACTTGCATTTTCTTGACTACCTGCCAATTAGCAAACAATATCAAAACAGCACTGATTAAACAAAATAAAATGGCACAAGAAAGGATACCAATGTTCTGACAGAGATATCTTCAATCATGCTATTTTTTTTTTAAATTTGAGATTCTTTCAAAAGTACCCAGTGTAGTAATGTGTCATAGAGTAACACTAAAAAGGTCCAAAGCTATAAACACCTTTCTAAAACAAAGTCCTTATGAAGAATAAACACAAATGATTTTAAAAAGGAATAGTCTGAAATCACATATTAGAGGAAAATATTTCATTGATTTTAACAATAAGATCATGATTTTATTTGACAAATATATTCTTTCTTAAATTCTTTATGTACATTTTAAAAAGTCTATAAGATAAAAAGGAGGTTAGAGAGCTCAAGGTGTTTGGATGTTTTTCAGGTAGTACTTTGTTTATTGTCACTGCTGTTTTCCTGGCCACCAGTGGTGGATCCTAAATTCCCTTTTTATGTATTCCGGTGGCACTTAGGAGTTCAAGTCTGTAGGTGCTTCATCAATCTTCTCTTCACTGTAAAAAGGACCCAGGACTCAGCTGTCTTGTAGCAGCATCCTATGCACACACCAAAGGCCAGCACTGTTCTCTCCAGTCCACAGCCTCCCTCACGAGGGAGAAGCGCCCGTCACACCTGGATGCCGGTCCCATGTAAGTGAAGCATTTGTGCTCTCATAGTCTGAATGCTGCTCATGATTTTCTTCTGATGACCAACCAGTGTGATCCCTAAACTCATCACATCACTGAAAAAGACAGATGCATTTTTTATTTTTTATTACCTTATCAAGAATTTATTTGGTAGTAGACTGTCGTCAACTCTTTAATTAAATAATCCGTGTATCTTATGGAAACAGATCCCATATTGGTGTTCAAGGGTATTGTGGTCACATTCCTGCAGCAGGTCAGGTCAGCGACCTGCATCACCTTCTCCTCCGTGAAAATTTCACTGCGTAGGCTCTCAATTCGCCAATAAGATATTTTTAAAGTGATTTGAAACTTTACGCAGGAAATTATCAAAGTGTTAAAATTATTAACTTAAGGTAAGATTAGGAAGTGTTAGTTAAAACATTGTAATCTTGAACCTAAGTGAAATTTAAAATATTTTGTTATTAAAATATGTGCATGGTATGAACAGAAACAGTTCTGGCCTCCAGTAGAACAAGAATTTTCACTGATTGTATAAATTTTGACAGAGTTTAATTATATGGTAGTTCTGAGCACATTACTGGTCATATACTTACTTTCAATTCAGTTCAATCATTTTTTAAAGAGTATAATACCGATTACCCATGTTTAATAGCTTAAATCTGACATAAGCTAACTGGATCTGTGTATGTACTTTTGTCTTTCTTGATAGCCAGGAAGACTGAGCTTAGGTATTCAAGCAGCTAAAATATAGCAACAGGACAGTGTGGTCGTATTTTGTAGCAGTATCTAATAAGACTTTGAGATGCAAGGTCTTTAAGGGGAGTAGCTTACTTTGGAAAGACAATGATAATTGTGCCAGCTCTGCCCATGTGTGTGCCTAGCAGAAGACTAGACAAGATAGCATGCACATTGTGAAATTCATGTACATGACATTTCCTGACACTGGAAAGGATTGCTGGCCTTCATTTCATCTGAAAAGTGTAAATCCTTCTCACAACAGCAAGTAAAAAGGACCCCACTAATGGAAACTTGATAATTGTTTCTCATTTCCAAACACGCTGACTGAGAGAAACAGCATCACCCATAAGATTTATGTAGTAGGCAAAGAAGGCAAGGTTGGGATATATTAAATTGTTTTTTTAGGCCACATAATCGGTGATGGAGCCAAAGCAGAAAATTAGATTTTACTTCCAGATCACAGCAATTTCTAAGTTGTTTTATCAGGTGAATCCTAGGGTTAAAAATTTTCTTGACTCAATCAACACTTTCCAATAGGTAAGTTAAACTAAACTGTTACAATAGTTACAGTGAATTAAATTGTCTCCTTTGACCTGTTCAGAAAATAATCCTATTGAATGTCCTAATGCACTCTGGTGTTGGGTTTGAAACTTTGAGATTTGTAACGTCTGATACAAACCTGGTGAAAGAAATCCTCCTTTGCAGTGAAGAAAGAGTAGGAACCTAACAATACTATGGTTAATGAAAAAAGAAAAGTCTTGCTGAATGATGTTTAGCACACTGGCTGCAGAGACAAATTAGCTACCACTTAACTAAGTCAGTTTGGGGCAAATACTTAAGTTCTCTGAGCCTTAGCCTTGTTGTGGGTGAAACTACTGAGTTAACAAAACTGTTGCTGTGAGAATTAGAAAACATACTATATGTTAAAAGGTCATTTAGCATAATGCCTGGTACATAGAAGGCATTTATTAAAGAGGTACTTTCCTCCATGATTTTGTGGTTCATACCTCTTTCATATACCTTGAATGTATAAAGTTTGCATTGTACCTAATACATTCTTAAATATAATTTTTAAAAAAGTTTAAGCTTACTCAATAGTCATTCTGGCAACTGATTCAAGGGTATTGTAGCCGGCTGCTGTGAAGTTATCCTTATATCTTTCCATCTTAATAGCTTGTAGCCATTCTCCGACTGAACAAAATGTAGTGAAGTCAGGAGTGTTTTGATCCAGAAGAGGGCTTATTGGCCTAGATAAAAACAAAAAAAATTATCATAAACTACTAAGGGAAAAGATATTGTATCATACAAAATTAAGGGTATAGGGAATAAAATTACATACTTTAATTAATGTTATTATAATACTTATGGATATAAAATATAAAAATGAATAGATATGCTAATAAAATCTCATACATAAAGTTTACCCAATAATTACGGACTCCAAAATTTATATTTTACTTATGTATGATGACCACCAGATTGCATCTTTTATGCATTTTTAAAATATAGCCAACAGTATTTGTAATCAGTAAATATTTGTTCATTTGCTTTTCCAGATGTAGCTGGGAGTAAAGGAAGCACATTTGGCTGTGGACTGACTTGTTTAGAAAAGGAAGCTGCTGTTAAGACGTTCTGTGTCCACTGCACTGATGGCAGCTGTATGAGCACCTTGTGGCTCACACGCTTTCACAAGGCCTAAGGGACAACCAGTGTGGATCAGAGAACAGGCTTACCTGGCCACTGAGGCTGAATAGCTACTACTATGCATTATAATGGAGGAAGCCAAGTGCAAAGAATGGAGTGTTTCAGACTTGTTTAAAGCTGGTATACTTCTTTAATCATGTATTGACTTACTTTTATAAATGTTAATGTCAGAGAGTCATTTTACTAACTACAAGCAAATAATAAAATTGATACTATGTAACAAACCAGGGAAACAGTGATAAAAAGTCACATAATAATAATCGCAATAATAAGAGTAATTTGCAAATATGAAATGCCACCTAATTACAAAATTCCAATTTAAAAAGTTTTCTAAATGACAGCCAATGATATCTATCATAACTTTTAAGGGAAAAAAGCAATAATAATTAATAGATCTCATTAAACACTAACTCAATTAGGGATCTGAAAAAATAAAATCTTCTGCAAGCCCAGTATATTTATATGGGTTTATAAATGAACACAAATGTCAACTTGCCAAGGAGGTGGGCCTAGGAGAAAAACGATTCCCAAGAATATTTTAATTTCTCCAGATTCCCTTCCTTTAGGTTTTTCTTACCTACTACAGGTCCCCAAGGGTGTTTTCAGACTATTTGGGTTTCGAATCATTTTGTCTAGAATTCCAACTATCTGTTCAAACTTTGGCCTTTCGGAGCGCTCCTTCTGCCAACAATCCAGCATCAGCTGGTGAAGACCAGCTGGGCAGTCCATGGGTGCAGGTAAACGATAACCTTCTTCTATTGCTTTTATAACCTAATAGCCAGAAGGACATTAAAGATATTACCCAATGAGATTCAGGTATAATTAAGTAAATTACCTAGTAGGCAAAGTGATTTATCCTGATAAAAGTGAAGCATACTGCTTTGCAAAAGACTTATTTTTTTCCCAAAATATCCATGAATGCTAAGCATGTTATTAATGGGTGCATAAAGTGCAGGATATGATGACATTTTGTAGTTAATTCAGCAATAGAGAGCAGCAATTAAGTTCACTCAGAGTGCAATAGATGGAAAATTTTTTAATGTCATCCCAGAGGTTTTCAAAAGGAAAGATATTACGGAACTATTTTACATGTACAATAATAGTTGCACATGTACACATTTCTCAACAAATTTATACATTTTCAAAGTTGTAAGAAGAAGTTCTATGTTACCCCAAATGGAACCCCCTCAAAGTTTCACTTTTTGCAAAGTTCAAATAACAATTTTAAACAAGATATCAAAATATGTGAATGTACCATGACAAAATATTACCAAGCACAATACTGTATTAAATAATATGAAGCTTATAGGTTAGAAAGTGTATAGTGTTGTCAGATACAGTGATGTGGGGGAGCCAATCTGTACTGGTTTCCAAGATGATCGAATTACCTCGGGGCTTCAGGTTTAGTGGCCTCACAGTGGCAGATTAAAACCAGTCTTGGGGGAGGAGAGGGGGACAAGGGGTTCCACTAAGAAATTGAGAAAGGTTACAAATCAGGCCTCTCCTACTCAGAGTTCTGGTTGTTAAACTTTTATCAGCATATAACTGCATATTTATATCTAATAATAGCCTAAAATGCTATTTACATGGAGTTTTGAATGTTAGTGAAAAATAGGCTTCCATAAACATTTGTATATGGCAATCAGAAAGTCTAAAATTACTTATTCAGACTTTTTTTTTTTTTTACTTATATGGAAAGAAAAAACAGATCTTGAAAAGCAGATATTCCCACAAATCTGAGCAGCACAAGGAAAGTAAGAGGAAGGCAAACAATACAAAAGAGAAGGACTCACAAAATATTATAATATTCAAGGGGGGTTAAAAAATCCTTTGATACTGACATTATATAGCAGAAATATAAGGAAAAATGACTGAAAAAAGAGGTGACCTTGAGTTTTTGAAGAAAATAAAGTCAAAGGTAGGCAGACAATAAGCTGCCTTCAAGAAGTGTTGATTAACTTATTATTTGTAGGAAATCAGATCCTTAAAATGCATGTTGACATTTATGAACAGCACATACAAATGTAAAGGATGTAGGATGGAATGAATAAAGTAGCTGTTATCACCAATTTTTAGAGAAAATCCTTTGTTTAAAAAAGGAGTCCATTTGAATTTTTAAAACACCTATATATGCAAATTGATAAAGTTTAAAAGGTAAACAGGTTAACTCAATTACAGTAATTTTTGAGGAGTGTTGTAAGTATAAGTCCTCAGCCCAAATTCTCTCCTCATCACTGTTTTATACATCAGCTTACTAGACATCTTCACCTGCGTTTTCCATAGGCACCTTATCTGTCGTAAGCAAAGATACAAAATGGTAACTCTGTCGAGGTCACAAATATATAACTATAGAAGGAATTAACTTAAAAATACATAAATGCAAACAATTTCATGTGGCTTTGTACACTATTCCAGGGAAGCACTCTGCTCGGATTCCAAAGCACTCTGTTCAACAATGTAGGAGTACAAGGAATGCACTTTGGAAAGCTGGGTTAAGTGATTTAAACAAAATTGTGCATAAGTAAATAAAAACTTCTAAAAACTTTATTATTCAAAATGACCAAACAATAAACAAGTGGGGGCACTTTTTCACTGGGAAAGGAATGGCTTTTCTTGTATTTGAGTTGGCTTGTGTGTGAGTGCACGCAGTATCTTCAGACTTGACGGGGCTTCGTTCCCATGCTTGTAACAGTACTGTAGTCCTTATTACCACCTCGGAGCCTGTTTCCCTCTCGGAGTTTGTCTTCCTTCTGATGTCCAGAAAGAAGCAATGCAGGTAGAAGGAGCTTTTCTTTTTTCTTTCTCTCTAAACGATCTTTTAAAAGATAAACCTAAATCTTATCATGATCCTCCTGACCTAATACTCTTCAACAACTCTCCCATAAGCTTCTCTGGTTTTGAACACAAGAAGTTCTTGTCTTTGCATCAATGAACACCGTGTGGTACCATTTAATGACTCTTACAGAAATAAAAGAGTTAATTAATCCCTGCAGCTTCTTATCACATTATAGGAATTTCATGCTTATTATTATAGCAGAGAAACAACATTTATTGCAATGCAAAATAAAACTTCTAGCTCTCAAAGCTACAGTGATTTACACATTTTTAATGGAGCAGAAGCAATATATAACTTTTAAAATAATATGTTATGGATTGGGAATCAATTTTGGGACCATAATGTTCCCATTAACTATCATGCTCTCACCTGCAGGAGCGCTAGAGATACTTGCTAGATACCTCGGCCTGCACAGAACACAGTTCGGCATTAACTGTGCATCCCCAGTTAATGCATTGAGCATTAGCCAGCCAACAGGGGATAAATTGGGCACAAACTGAACCTAGAGGTTCTGTGGGTTTTAATTTGGTTAGCTTCATTATATTTCCAATTAGGAAAATAAGAATCACTATCTGCAGACTGTTAGGAATTTTTGGAAACAATAATGCTTACAGACAGGTAAGGTAAGAACTTCCACTTCTTAGAGCATTATATAATTATTCATGAAATTCATTAAAGCATCTTTTTGTGAAATTACCAAAACTACCTTGGTGTTACCTGTCCAGATCTAGCCTTATTATTGTAATAAAAATAAAAGAAAACAAAGAAATTTATAAGCCATTTCTAATTTTAGATACATCTCTGAGGAGTAAGAAGTGACTAGGGTAAATGCTATCTATAAAAAACCACCGGGGTACAATAGGGAGTGCTGGTATATATTGTAAAATTTTACTTAGAAATAAAAACAGAAGTTGCTTGTTGGTAGTGTTTCAGTATGATTAGTGTGACCACTGTAATTAAGAGAAAAAGAAGCACAGAACAACCCATGCTAATGGGCCTGTATTAACTCAAAATGGGATGTAATGTGATTGGCTTCTGTTCTCTGCTCATGCCCATTTCACTTCGTTAGCCTCACATAACATAACCCACATTTCATATAATTAAATATTTTGGACCCCACTTACAAGATTATGGCAAAGTTTTACAAGAAATCACAATTTCGTGTCTATCTTAATATAAAAATATAAAGACATAAATTCGTGATGGCTCTTAAAAAATTGAGGGCTCACAAAAAAATTTAGTTAGAGCTTGATATATTTTCCAATCTCACAAATGTCTTACAATGGACCACTTTAAGAACTTATCTTTATGTCCCATGTACTTACAGAAGCTTACTTTTCATCATCCTATGTCTATCTACTAATAAAATAAAAATTGTATTGGCCTAACACAAAGTGAGAAAAAATAACTTTGTTGAGTAATATACACCAAAAAAACCCCCTAATCTGTATAAGGAAGAATTTCAAAATTTGGGAGTAATAATGTTATTTGAATTAACTAGGACATAAATGCAATTAAAAGACAGCTGATGTGAATGCTAATTATGAGTATTTTCAATTTCTGTAATATTTATTACATTAGACTGCATTTTATATACAGAAAGATTTTTTCTTTAAAAGGGCTATACATCTGCAGATTTTTAAGAAGAATGAAAACTGGAAACTTATTTAGAAAACTCTGCCTTGATTTTGATTGTAAATAACTAGATTCTAACCGCTTCTATTTAGTGTAAATTCAAGAAAGTTAGAAGTACATGAAAATACAATGAGCTTTCAAGCAGTGTTAATCAAGTCACAAAGCACTGGGGTGTGGGTATCATTATACTTATGCATATTATCTTTTCCCAAGTTTTTCTTGCTCACAGACATGTCTTGAGTTTGACTAAATCCTCCTGGCAACTATCTACCTCACTGCCTCCTACAATACCCCCTTTCTATTTCTTCCGTGTGATCAAAGAAACCTCCCTTTATTCAGCATTCAGCCAGGAATTTTGTGAACTTGCTTATAAACAGAACCATCAATTTACTGATTATTTTCATGGCATTTTATTAAAAGTGTTTTAAAATCTAAGGCGTCTGATAGTTGGGGGCTTTCTAAATTCCTGACAAATCCCTAGCAACTTCACTTAAACACTATAAAGTGGATTGATTCATTTAGTAAATTAATCTAAGTTAATTAAAAAATTAATATATCTGAAGTTCTGATGAAAGCAAACTTCCCAGAAAAACACAGTGCATTCACTTACATACAGGATTTCCATATGCATGAGGAAGTTCAGAGATGTCAGGTCTCTCCATGAACTGTTACCAGAGACCCCAAGTAAAAACAATCTTTTATCTAGAGAATTGTTTACCAGAATGGAGTTACTTTAAAATTACCCTGGTTTTTCATCATTGAAAATGATGCATGTACAATTCAAACAGCAGTTCAACAATACAGCATGAAATAATAAATATTACCCTATAAGAGGAATATTAACATCCATTTCATTACAAAACTGAACTGCATAGGTAATTTCTTACTATTGCACAAACTTGTCTCAGAATTTAATAATTCAGACCTTCAAATGAAAAAAAAGAAAGAAGGTGTTAATTGCTCTATGTCAGAACTCAATTTCATTCTACACATATTTGAATTTGATCAATAAAAATATTTATTAATTCTTGATATACTAATTATGCATCCATGATATTTCACTTTCAAGAAAAACAAAGGAACAATACTTCGGGAATTCCAAAAAGTGAAAACTGAATACATTTATTTTTTCTTCCTAATTATTTCTACTATTTGTTTCTAGAAGTGAACTCTGAATTTAAGTTATCTGATCTTCCTGTCATTCCCTTTATGTTTGAATCTAGTACAGAAGGAAGGTGTCAAAAGAAATGAAACTCCACTAGGTGTCTGGGGAATGTAAATATTTTTCTGTCTCTGCCCCAAGGATGTTTGTCCTCGTCTTGACAGTCCATGAAATCTTTGACACCGAGACCTGTCAAATATTAACAACTTCGCCTTTGCCAACAGACTCATCATTTAGACTTTTATCTTTGAAAAATGAAAACAAAAACTAAAGATAAAAAAGTTTCATGTTGTCTCTCAAATTAAAATACCAAAACATTTAAGTGATTTGAAAGCTTCACTTTTTAGGGTGTGAACTGTTCAAGTGGTGCACCAGTTTGTAGGAAAACATACTGAAAATAACTTGACCAACAGTCTAGTCTGACTTGACTTTAGTTGCCTAAAAGTAACTCTAAGTTTTAAAAACCATAGACACTTGATAGGAAAATTCTAAAATCATAAACAAAGATATTGATTTAATAGAACAATGTTCATGATCTCTTTTTGAAAAAGAACATAATTTTAACTTTAGTCAGATTCTCTCACTGTCCATGTTTACAGAATTGACTCATCCAAACAGATTGTTAGTCACATCCTTCTTCTATATGGCAGTACGAATTCTCCTCAAGCACTAACAATTTTTTTACTCTACTCCTCAAGAACATGCATTTGTGACATTTTAAAATTCCTTCAAAAAAGTCTGTCATGAATATGTTCCAACCTAACCCTCATTTGGAATCACTACCAATGTGCACGTCTTTGGTATAGAAAAGTAAATCTGTTTGCTGGGTCCCGACACACCTCGCTAAGCCTTGCTTCTCAACTTTCCAATGTGTTCCCTTTAAGAATCTTCTCATCAGCTATAAAACAAGGTCTTCTTCAGATTTCTAGTTCCTGGATTTACACTTTCTCTACTTTTATCTAAATTCCACTGACATTGTCAATAAGTTGAACTATATAAATCTGCCAGTATTTGAAAGTTTCTGACCTATAAAAATGTCAATTTTATAAAATTCAACTTAAGAGAAGCTAAAATTCATGTTTACTTATCTTGTATTGTTTTACAAATGGTTTCTTAGTGTGAGATATCTACCCCCAAGAAATGCTCTTGGCTTCTTCTGTCAAAGAGTAACAGCATGTTTTACGTCTTTGTACGTAACAGAACACACATTAATGAGTACTTTTTTTTTTTTTTTTTTAGGAATTTCCAAAGGCACTTCCATTGTGATTATGTTCTAAATATCACTATGAAACACTTACCAATCTTGGCAATAAATAGGTTTGTCTCATGAAATTAAAATTTAATTAAATCAATCAATAATAATTTAAACATATTTTCTCAGCACATTAAAGAAAAAGAAAAATAAACTTCAAAGACAAAAACAAACAAACAAACAAACAAAACCAACCCACAATCACAGCCTTCTTTCCCCTCCTCTCCGCAAATGATTCTTTTACTCCTGTGACTCTCCCATTACAGCTCTGCAAGCAAAGCACCATTATCTTTATTAAGGAGGAAATATCCTGTGTAGGCCTATTATATCCAGAGAATTTAAATTCAAAAAAAGCAATTCTTCAAAATGAAAAGCAAAATGAAATCAATTGACCTACTAATTTATGACAAATTATTGTGGTAATTTGTGCTATTGTGTGTACTCAGCAATTGCATTTTTTATAATCTATAGAAGTTTCTTCTTATAAACCATTACATACATGTTCCAACAATAATGAATATTAAGGTAGTACATCCTTTTTGTTTAAATAGTGTGGCACCTACATCTTGATTTGACATGTCCCAATAAGGTCTTTCTCCGTAAGACATAACTTCCCACATGACTATTCCGTAGCTCCATACATCGCTGGCTGATGTGAATTTCCGGTACTGGATGGCTTCAGGTGCTGTCCACCTTACCGGAATTTTTCCACCCTGTTACAAGAAGAAATCAACATTTTAAATATGTACAATAACTTATTTAAATACATTATTTGTAGCTGAACCATCAAGCTGTCATTAAACATCTATATACTTGTTTGGCAATTCAGCAGTACCACCGATATCCATCTTAAATCTCCCTTAAGTGTATTTAAAGTTACTAATCTGTTTTTTAAAATCATTACAAGACTTCATTTTTTAAGGCAACTCAATTTAATGGGTCTTATGTGGTCTCAGGGCAAGAGTCTAGTGAAAAGACAATGACAAATTAGGTAAAATAATTACTAAAATGGAATGAAATACGGAGTATTTAAATAAACACTCGCATATTTCCTTTTCATCCAGTCTCACAAGAGTTGCAAGAATTACTGTAGTTAATATTCTTTTTAAATCATTATTTAAAAATTGAATTATATTTTTCTGCTACAAGTATGAGGGCTGGTACACATATAATCACATATATATATATAAACATCCTGGTATAAGATAGGCATGTTGCCATTCTTATCATTATTTCTTCTCTTATCCTATATGTAGGCTGTAAAAGCGATAATGATTCTCCCAAAAGAAAACAGTAACACAAAAAAGCTGAGCTAAATTTGCCTCTTTTCTCCCCGTTAGTTTTGTATCACTAAAGCTTTGCTCTGTTGGTAGGAAAGTCTCAGGCATTGCAAACAGGTGTAGGGCTAGACTTTTTCTTACAGTCGTTGTGTAGACAGCTTCTGGATCATCCTCTATGACCCGGGAAAGGCCGAAATCTGACACTTTACAGACAAGATTGCTGTTGACGAGAATATTGCGCGCTGCAAGGTCCCGGTGAACATATCCCATATCAGCCAGATATCTCATTCCAGCAGCAATTCCTCTCAGCATTCCTACTAACTGAATGACTGTGAATTGCCCGTCGTGTTTCTACCGGAAGACAAAAACAGAGGTCCAGTTAACTATACTTGGAAAGGGAAAAAAATCCCCATGAAAACCGTCTGCACTCTATTCATTTACTGTTGTATAATAGGAACTGTTAATTAAATTTCTATATAATGCAGGCATTTGTGAAAAACATAACACATGCTGATTTAACTGAGAGTCAAATACAAGATAGAGTTTTGGTAATCACTTATATTGATATATCACATATTAATTAATAATAGTTTCAGATTATATAAGTTCAAAAGTATGTGCTAATTTTTAGGTGAAAGTTAGGGAATGGAATTCCAAGCATATCCCTGACAGCTAAGTGTTTTTCTCACTAGCTATAAAATTATATAAATACTCTAAAATTATAAAGATATGAAGACACATATATTAAAATATATTCTCCCAATGGTAAAAAAGGGGTGGTGGATTTTTGAGTAAAAAAAAGGGAAACTAAAAAAAAATGGTTATATTGTCTGACTTTGTTCTCATTTTACACTTTTCCTTGTTTTGTTATTAGTAGAAACAGTACTTGCAACAAAGAGTCTTCAAAATAGATGTACTAGCCCATGGGATTGAAGACTATTTGCAACTTGACTGGCTATTATATATTTTTAACCTGTTTTTAACCCATAGGTTTCTCCAACTAAATTACAAACAGGGTGCATGAGGCCACTGCTTTGAGCTGATTAACTCGCTAGGTGACACTTTCCTCCAGAGAGCTGCTCGTTAAGCAGGCCATAAAGATGCAGCAATGCACATTTCTCTAGATCTTCCGAATGCAGATACATCTGGGTTGAATGTATCATTCTAGATAATGCATGATAGATAACTCTGCAGGTGCTCTTATCGCTTAGATTATTTTCTTTGCCATTAAAAAATGTTAACATGTGTTCATGTTCTTAGGTAAAAAGTCTCTGAGAATAAAAATACATGTTTATACATTTGGATTACATAATTTACAAAAATAACCACATACTATTAATTTAAAAAAAATGTTAACAACTCTGTGCTCAATATTTACCCAACAATCTAAACAGTTCCAAAGAGCAGAACTCGGGTCACGGTGCCAACATTAAATGGTTACTTCACACTCCACTTTTCTTTGTATCTATCACTCCTGAAGGTATACTTGTGCTACTAAGGTAAAATGCTACTCTACGACCTGCATTCAAATTACAGGGCTTCAAATAGCCTCTGTTACTTGAGATAACATTTGAATAGAAACTATTTTTGTTAAGTATATTGTATCACTTAAAAGATCAAAAAGATTATAGTTCAATCCAGTCTAAAACTCTCATTTTAATCTGCTTTTCAAAGACAACTGCCTAACCTGTTAAAGTTTATAATGTTCACATTTTGCACCGCAAAAAGAAAAGTTCAGGAAATTATTTTGGCACACATATAATATATTTAGAATGGAAGAATTTGCTACTCACCCTGAGAAATGCATCTAGGGCTCCGTTTTCCATGAATTCTATTACAATCATGACTGGTTTCCCTAAAAGTAAAAATACACATACGTAAGAAAATAAAAGTGTTGTTTCAGAAACCACAGCCTCAACTTCAGGGTTATTCCTCTTTTATCCCAGATAAAACACATGGTGCCATTTCGAAAGATTCAATGTGTGAGCTGTGAGTGTTTCAAATATTTCTAGTGCTGCGGCTGAGGTCGAAGGGTCATTAAATGTCTGGAGCATGGTCATGATTCATAAAATTTAACAATAAAAATCAGTGTGTTCTCCCGATTCCTGCTTTGTGCACAGAACTCAGAGAAAATGACACTTTATATATAAAATGTGAAGACTAAATGGCATCACTTTTATGGCTTTTTGAGCTAAATGAGAATATTTATCAGTTGCTCTATTGGATTTATTCTTTAATTCTTTAATATCCTGCACTCACTTGATTTTATTTTTCCTGAGGTAGTGACACAAAAGAATTGTTTAGTCGGTTCATACCAAGAACAACATTCATTTAGAATATGCAACATGTTTATAATTTGATTTTTCATTATGTATGAAATGACACTAATTTCTGACAGTCCACTTGATAAATGAAAGATAATAATCAATATCTACCTCTTGTAACAACCCCTTCCAAATGGACAACATTTGGGTGGTCAAACTGCCCCATGATGCTTGCTTCGCATAAAAAGTCTCTCCGTTGTTTTTCTGTGTAACCAACTTTCAGGGTTTTTATGGCTACGGCAACATCTCTTTTCCCTGGAAGTTTCAAACGACCACTACAGACTTCTCCAAATTCTCCTGAAGTAACAGAACAGGCAAATGTATTTTAATTTCAGAAATATTTCGTCTCTCAGAGTAAATGTAGATAAGTCTTTAAAAGCACTTTTAAGCTTTTCTAAACTATTTGTTACACAAGCTACTATTTTATTTTATTTTTTCCATCACCATTTATCTGGCCTTTACTTTCCTCCATACCCACCCACCCCCTTCTCCCCTGCAATCACCATACTGTTGTCTGTGTCCATGATTTCCTTCTCTCTTTTTTCTTTTCTTGCTCAATCCTCTCATACCCCAGCACATTCCCCAGAGCAGTCAGCCTGCTCTGTATATGTGTGTCTGTCTCTATTTCACTTGTTAGTTCAGTTTGTTCATTAGATTGCACATATGAGTGAAATCGTATTGTACTTGCCTTGCTCTGACTGGCTTAGCTACTATTTTTAACTGAATTTAAAAAACTCAGGAAAAAAAAAAACTCCTTAGATTTGAAATACATTGTATAATATACGTACACTGCCTACTACAGAGCACATCAGCAAGTTCTAAACATTGCTACTGTTTTTATGGTTTCAGCAGCAAATAGTTTTTAAAGGTGTAAGAGTCTGGAATTCATATGCACTATGCTACATTGAAGGCAGTTGGACTGAAAAATGTGAAATTATTATGTAAGTACATTGTATACATAGAAACTAATATTCATTTAAAATAAGTCATACATACTAGTTTTCTACATGAAATTAAATAGTACAAGGGCTACCTAATACCTACAAATACAAGAAAACAGTATAACAATGAAAGCTTAGTAAGAAGATGGTAAATCAAGAAAGATGAAATGTATTCCAATATAATTATGACATTTTAATTTTTTAAAATGCTGCATCATTTCTGGAACAACAGGACAAAACTTAATAAAATAGCTTACAACCCCCCCCCCCCACAAAACCCAGTATTTTAAAAATTCAGTAGAAGACAAAAGATACACAGATTATCTCTGCCCCATGTTTTTTCTTTTTACATTTTTTCTTAAGATTTCATAAACAAGTACAGCCTCTTGCTTCCAACAGTTCAGGTAAATGCAAAAGTTCTATACTTGAAGTATAATTATTTGCCTGTCATTATGATGTATGACTCTCGATCTTGGCTAAATGGAAGAGCTGAATAAGGAAGCTACAACAGCCTTACCTGCACCAATCACACGCTCAATTTTAATACAGGAGGCATCTAGCTCCTTGGCGAATTGATGGACAGCTCTATTTGGGTCTTCATAGGTTTCAGGGTCAATGTAGGTTTTGGTGCCTGGAAATTTAACTGTAATGATGTAAGAAAGCATGACTGTGATGAAGCAAAGCACTTATTGTGCAGTCAGCCCAGGAATTTCATTATGCAGAGTGCTCCTTGGAACAGTGAACTTGCTTCCACATCACCTGATTCACAGCACTTTTAACAGACTACTTCAGTCTGTTGGTGTATAGGTATTATCTGCAAGCTTCTATAGGTAACATAGGATCCAGCTCATAGGTTACTAACTGAATTGCTTCTCCAGTAAATCAACAAAAGACATCATCAAAATTCTCTGACATGACTTATCAGACTGGAGGTTTAATTAAATTCACTGCTATCACAGCACAGTTCAGGCCATATCGAAGTTTGTAATGGTCTTGGAAACACATTTGTAAATCTGTAAGTCAGTCAATCAAATCAAATACATACACTGAGAAAAGATGACATTTCATATACAGGTAGCCTACTACACTGATAGCGATATTAAAAACATTTAGACATCTTACTTATTCTTTTGATTTATTTTTTAAAGACCAACCACTGTTGACATATACATAAAATTAATACAAGATATGAGAGTTGCTATCACAGACTCAGAGAGAAATCTATTAAAAACACAGTTTCATCTTTACCTTACAAGGCAATAGAAGCCAGATGTACAAAGTCCAGAATAAAGTTAGAAAATTTACAATATTCCTGGGATCTGCTAACCATGTATGACACAATTTGAAAGAGGAGTGGTTTATATAAACTTTCAATTATAAGGCTCTGGAGGGAGGCAGCAAATATGCCTCAGAAAAGGTAGTCAAGATTCAAACAACATAGAATCATGAAAGTTGCAAAAGTTAAAAATCTTCTTAAAATGCACCCAGAAGCATGCAGGTAACAGAAAATACTATGTTAACTTTAAATCAAATTCAATTACAATAATGTATTCCAATCAATCATTTGGTTAAAGACAAAGATAAGATAAATAAGCATATATTTGGTTATATTAATGCAATGAAAAGAATTACACTATATCCTCAAAAACACTTTATTGTTTTTTAACAAAACCACTGAACAATCTTTTCATTAAATCTTACTATTTGGAGAACAATATATTTCTTCATGTATTACACTGCAGCCTAACTGTGCTTATGTCATCACATTAACTTAAAAGTATATTTTAGAAATAAACACATAACAAACAAAAAGAAGCAGAATGTATAAAGGAAAATGGGATTTAAAAATCTTGATTTATTCTGCTGTAGTTGGTTGTTTATCCAAAATTGATTGTCTTAAACAATTATTGTTGCAGTTTATAAAACTGACAGATGCTCATTTGTTACTAAAGCTGAACATGAAAAAAAAACACAAGAAGAAAAGAGAGAGGGGATAGAAAGAGAAAAGAGAGAAGAAGGAGTGCAGGGAAGAGGGGGAAAGAGAAAAAGAGAGAAGGGAAGAAAACAATAGGTTAACCTCCTAGATTGGCAGGCAGATGGAGAATGAGCCATCTTCTCTCTTTTTATTCTCTTTCTTTCATAGTTTTTTTCTTTTTCTGTTTGTTTGTTTTGTTTTGTGGTAAGGAAGCTAGAGTGGAGGTAACCTTCTGCATCTCAAACGGGGTCTCTGATGGTTCTTTATTCAAGCTGTCATAAAACATTTTGACAGGCCAGAGCAATTTTGGCATAAAAACATGAAATACTGCCCAGCCTGGATTCAAAGGCATTGTTAGAAGAAACAGTAGGAGGAAACAAAATGTAAATTGGAATTGCTTCACTAAACTTCTCTACTGTGTTTATATCTTTAAATGTAGCACTTGGGCCATAGAGAGTTGAGGGTGCCTGATACAAATGACTGGACATTCTATTAAATTCAGTGCTCTAAAAAGGCGAAATGGTTGCTTTCATGTTTCTGTAAAAATCCAATCTGGTGTCTTAGCACCTAAGAAAATTGTTTGTATACTAAAGGAATAAAAGGACACCAACTTGTAAATAGCCAGTGACCAGAGTGTTGCAGTTTACGTTTTTTAGATACAGTCATAAAATCATGAAATGCCTGGTCTCATCTGATGGTAAGAAAAGATACCCTGTAAAAAGGGTGATTCAAAACTGTCACCCTTTACCATGGATTTACCAGAATAGGACATGTTAAATGCACTTTGTTTCATTATTCATTTAAAATGGATTTTTAAAATAAAAATATTGACATAACTTCTGAATATTCTAGTCTGTTGCTTATCTCAATTTAAGACCATGAGCTTTTTTGTGTTTTAGTAGCTCATTTACATTTCTCATGAATGCCAAATATCTCAAAACCACCATTGAAAATTTTGCTCTATAGATGGAAACTGTGTATTTATCAAGCTCATCTTGTCTATGTTAGCAAGAGAAACAGGCAGCTCTATTTTTTTCTAATTACAAACTGAATGTCAAATGTAAAAAAAGCAAATGGCATTAAAATATTAAAACTGAGTGATGACAAGCATAAGGCTCTACAAGTTTTACAGAAGCCATATTTCAATTTAACTTCTGCAATAACCTGCAAGCTAAAACCAAATAAACTAAAATGTGTTTGATAATTCAGAAATGTCTCAGATATACTCAGTAAAAGAAACAAAAGTGACATACTGATTAAGGCAATATTAAATGATTCTGCCATCAAATTATTCACATGTGGGCAGAATCAGGAATTCCAGGAACCATAGTCTTACTGTTCTATATACATATGAAAGTAGAGAAAAAAAATGTAGGCATTCAAGTTTGGATTCTCTTCTTCCCATCTGTGGAAGTGTTAAAAATGATTCTCTCTTGTCATGACAGAGGTGAAAAAAAAAAAAAAAGTAACTTGCATCTTTTTCTGTACTTCCTCTAACTAGAACCTGTCTATGGGACACACTGTCATCACTGAGGCGTACTCGTCACAGGCAGCTCAGTCACTGCTGTGTTAGCAAGGGGAGGCACAAACTTTGGGAGTGTGTCAAATACCCCTAGAAGCGAGCAGTGATGGGATCATATCTATTCAGTCAGAATCACAGGGAGATCTCAGTTTTATGAGGATTGGACCTTCAACAATTGGGATACCCTCTTAAAGTAAAGAGAGGTCACACCACAAAATTGCTAGCTCTTTACCAGGTCCTTAACAGGGGGGTCTGTGAAAGTGAGAGGCCCTGAAGTGAGAGGACTTTGCAATAAAGCCACCTCTGGTCAAACCCTTTACTTTGATTTGTAGTATCCCCAGTAACTTCCCTACCTTCAGTGGCTGGAATTCTAAAGAGTTTTATAATCAATTTAGATATTGATTATCTAGAGCCACTTTTATTTTGAAAACTAAAGACGTGGTAACTGCTGGCTCAACAAATAAAAACACATTAAAGAAACTCAGGAATGGTAGTAATAGCATTTACAATTTTTGTTTTTGAACAACACATTTTCTTGATTGATGCTTATGTAAACTTTTATTTTCACAATGGATACATGGCAATATCTTCTTAGATACTGACATCAGATTTAATAAATAACACAAAAATAGATATAATTCTTGTGCCATTTCAGAAATTTATCTATGAAAGGTTCTAGTAAAGATTATTGCTACTAAGAAAAATAATAAATAAAATTGTTCTTAATAATTTCAAGAATTTTAATAACTAATATCATTTGATTCTTAGTTTTTTACTTTGGCTGTCTTTTTTTTTTTGCTTTCCATCCATGTTGAACAATAATAAGAGTAATATAGATAGACTCTTATTTTCTTTTGTTCTCTAAGCTCTCTTCCAAATATGATTGCTAAAATGAATGTTTAAGAATCAGGTAACCCAAATCCAAGGGAGAACAATGGAGGATAACATCTTACTTTTATACCTTTGATGTCTGGTAAAGGCATCCATCAGAGATAGAGAATGTTTAGCAGCTGAAGAGAAAGAGGTTCCTTAGCCTTGTAAGGTAGCATCACTCATTGGGTGGGAAATCCTATTCTGATATGAATTCCTTAGCTAGAATGTGGGCCATGTAAAATTCAATGGGTCATTACTAGAAGAGTAGGAAACTGTTGGTCAAAGTTTGCAAAAGGAAAAATTGTGACAGTAAAGCAGCTTAATATCCTGCAGTTATATTAAAATTTCTCGTGAGGTTTCATTTCAGAATATATTTTATTTTTTTAAAATTCCCATTCTATGACTTTCATTCTTATGAAATGCTTTAAAGCAAAACTTTGAGCTCATTATATAATTTCAAGCATGATTCATTAGGAATTTTTGTCATGCCAATATTCACAACCACGTTTCTGTATTAACTGGGATATATAAAAGTAAAGAAAAACCAAACACTTACAATGAAAGTAAAGCTCTTCATCTCCTTCTTGGTCAGCTTTGCTATAACCACAGTGCCTGAAAAAAAATAATCAAATTTGTGACAAGTACAGTCAATAATCTCACTTTATATATTTAAAATTATATAAAATATACCTTAAGTATTTTACAACATGCTAGTTAGACCTATAAACAAAAGATAAAAACTTCCTGTCTATAGGTATAAACTTAATAATAATATATCAATTCATATGATTTAAAAAGGCATAGAATAGAAAATATTCCTGTAAGACAATGTAGAAGGAAAATATTTTGTAGTTTTAGATTTATCAGTGAGTAAATATTAGCTTATACCTTTGTTCTGGAAAACAACAGATTTTAAATGGTTTCCACAAACATTAACTAAAAGAATTAATTTACCCAATCCAAATTGCAATACTTATCCTCTTAAACTAAAGGCAACGATTAAGCTCAAAGTATATTTTGACCTTGGGCGAATAAAAACTTACTGACTTGATGTTTCTTATCAGACAAGGAATATTTGCATATACTATTCTAATGTACCAAATAATAAATAATGGGTAACATAATTCTGAAAAGTTATCTCAGAGATTAGAAGAAGTTTGCATTCTACCTTCTTCCAATGATGAAGCCAAAGACCATGAACACCAGAATGATGGTCCCTGCCACTGCCACCACTGCGATGATGATGACGGGGTTCTGCTCACTGGAGACGGCTGTGGCTGCAAAGAGAGCAGAGGCTCAGAAACACTCCCGGCCTCGCGGAACTTGAGAGGTTGCACAGAGTCTTATCAAGAGCCGTCTCTGCTATTGAATTCAGCTCTAACTTTAAATATATGCATTATATTGTAACTATACATTTAAATATTTATTTTTGCATGTTAAAGAAGTGGTAAGGATGATGTTTTCATCTATTTTATATTCCTCAGCTCTAAGAAAAGTGAGCCTATAAAATGACTTATTGAATGCCTATCTCCTGCTTATTTATTGGAAACTTACTCATGAATCAGAAATAGAAATTTTTGATCTGTAATTGCTGTTAAATACTTTCTTAGCAAGGTATGTGATCCCTCTATGGCTGTTCTTCTGTTGTATAATAAAGCAACCAAAATATGTACTTTCTGCATTTTTCAAAGCACCGTAAGAGCTTTATATTTCATATTATCAATATAAAATAAAAATCATCATGTGACCATATTAAATCATCATGAATTTACAATGCACCATAATTAAGGAAGGAGAGCAGAATTACTTTTATGAATTTGACAAAGTATTCAATATACACATGAGAGTTTGTAGAGGAGATTTATACAAGAGGAAACTTTCTCCAAGTTCTTTAAAAACCTTTCAGCATTATCTAATTGTAGACACTTCCCGTCTTCTATGCTCATTTATGAAGACAAGCCCAGCTGGCCTTTCTGAGAGTCTCTTTGGGAAAAGTATATGTTTTATACTTTTATACCTTTATAGCTGCCTCTGATTCCAATTCTTCATCACGTCACATGGCCTTCCTTCCCACCTCCGTTTTTCCAAATTAGAGAAGTTTTACTTATAAGGTAATTTGCAATTGTCATATTTTCCTGACTATATTCTCAGTGCTAGTATAGACTTCATAAAATAATCAAAGCAATATAAAACAATAAAAATGTATAGTGCAGTAAATGAATCAGTTGCAAATATCATATGTAATATCAAACTAATAGTTTGCTTATTTCTGAAACAATCAATGGCTATAATCTTTAATTTATGTCAGGATGAAAAATACTAGTCCTTCTTTCTGGTGACAAGGGGCTCGGTCTCCAGAGAGGTACATTACAGGTGGGCAGAGTTATGTGCTGCCTGCCACCATAGGCAGCATAAAGTTTTTTTTTTTTCCCTTTAGTTTATCTACACCTCCCTCCATTTGGAAACTCATCTCTTAATTTTGTATACCTATGCTAACTCTGGATAGCTTTTACATTGAAAAACAGTATAAATAGCTCTGGTGTAACAGTTTCTGAACAAAGGTACCCAATTCAGCACCCGCTGATTACTCCCCAAGGGAACTAAATGAAGGGGTGGGGTTGAAAACTTTTAACCTTTATTTGTGATTTACAGCTTATTATCATTCAACAAGGAAAGATAACTTCAACTACTTTTGTTTTTTGGTTTGGTTGTTTATTGTTTTTATCTGTGTTTTTATGTATATTAAGAAAGGAGAAAGAATGGAGCAGTTTATTCACGAGCAAGGAAAAATTATACACATATGTGTCGAACTTATTTCCATTCAATGGGTATTTCTCATGGGTCTAACTAATCCTTTGCTTGTCTTAGGTTCAGTTTTCCCTTAGCTTCAGAAACAGAGCTAGCTCCAATGAGAAAACTAACTCAGGTAAGTGATGAAATAGAATTTGTGAATGTTTATTTCTACCTTTATATATAAAAATATATATGTATTATATATGTTATATATAATACATACATAGTCGCACTTTAATCTTTCCATAGTCAACATTTATGGTTAATATTTTCATCTACTTCATGGGTAATAGAATTTAAAACTAATTTATAAGTGTCATAATGAACACCCCATGGTTTAAAAATTGTAAAAACAAGTAGTTGACTTTGGATGGAAGGGGCTTTTAGGATGATGTGCAATGAAACAAACCGTTTAACTTCTCTTGTCAAACAGTGCTCAACCGGCTTCTCTTTGGTAGCTTCTTCCCTTTCGCCCTTCTCCCAGCACAGTGAGTCGCTATTCCTGACACTCTGATAGCATTGGGACATGCACTCTGCCAGTGCTTAACTGCATGGCCAGCATTTGTGTACAAGTATGTCTTTCACTAAACTCTAAATTGAAAGAAACAACTGTGTCATGTGTCTGTGCATCTTTAATTCTTAGTACAGTTCCTTGTGCTAAATCCGTGTTTCTCCAAGGGTGGTCTGGGAACCCTTAAGCATCCCTCAAGAGCTCTCCAGGGGATCTGCAAGGTCAAAACTATTTTCATATGACATGATGTTATTTGAGTTTTTCATTCACATATGCTCACAAGTGCACAGAGTTGTCCAGAAGTTATATGACATGGGATGATATCATCACTCTGATAGCCAGTGAAATGTGTGCTTGTGTGTTTTAAAAAATTCTAAGCTTTAATTTCTAATGGGGTGAATATTGGTAGCTATATTCCAAGTAATCAAAGCCTCTTTGCAGATTCTCAATATTTTTAATAGCCTATAAGGGTTCCTGAGACCAAAAAGTTTGAAATGGTTGTGCTAAATAATAAAAGCTGACAGTTGAGACTGTATGCTGGGCAGTCTATTGGCACTTCATATACATTAATTCAGGTGTCCCCAACCCCTGGGCATTGGATGGTACTGGTCTGTGGCCTGTTAGGGACTGCAGCATTCACTAATTAACTGAGTCCTCAGACTGCCCTGTGAGTTAGGTACAGAGAGCAGTGCACCCAAAGTCCCACAACTGGACACAGCAGAGTTGAGATGTGAAACCAGGAATATGTCTGCTTTCACTGATTGATACTAGTCATCTGTTCTAAATTGATGACTGCGAGGTACTCATTCTTTGCTTATTTACTCAGTGCCTTCTATGTGTCAAGCACTGTAGCAGGTACGGCAAGCCAACAGTAAGAAGAGGAGATATGATCATTCTTTCATCAGTTTACATTCCAGGGGAAGAGAATATTCTTATACTAAAAATCCCCACATTCTTGCTAATGCAAAAATCAATTTCTAACATTTATCTCATGTGTTCATTCAGGTTTCACTACTTCATTTTAATCTCTTTGAGTCTTGTTTACTTCATTTTAAATAATGAACATTAATATGTATGAATCTCAGCACACAATAAACAATAGTTTAGAAAGTTTTCAAACCTATTTGGAAAATATTCTGAGACCAATTTTGAAACCTATTTTGAAAATATATTTAAACATATTACGAAAATATTTCACAAGTTTCCACATGTAAAGTTTTTACTGATTAAAAATGTGTAGGCAAATGTGAGATAATTACTTGATGTTTTTAAGTTTAAATTATTCATTAGAATGTGAAAAACATCATTTGAAGTGTTTCGTTGTATTACAAATCACAAACATGGTGAGATCAGCCTAAGTTGAAGACTGCAAGAACACATTCAACACAAGGCCGCTCAAATGTTTAAATGTTGAAATCTTGTGTAAACAATAAAAATAAAAATAAATTCTTTAATGTTCTGGGGGCCATTGAACTTATTCTCATTTTAAGACTCCTTTTAAACTCCATTTAAAAATAATAAAGAATAATTGCATTCATTTATAACACCAAATTATGTGACTTTTTAAAATGAGCGCTTTTGTGCCTATAATTCTAACCTCAGCTAGCTAAAGAACCAGCAGCATTGGTGCCCGAGCCGCTCGGAACTTGCACTCTGAAGATCAACTAGGACATGAACCCAAGACAGCTCTGTGCATCTGCAACAGACTGTAGACACATGCGCTGCCGTGTTCCTATGCAGCATTATAAAACATAGGCAAATGTAAAGGGGATTCAATATATTGGTGCCATTTTATTTTTAAGCTGAGTGGTAGATACAGAGATATTCATTTAGATATACTTAAATTTCATATGTACTTTCCATATATTCTTTAGTATGCTTGAAATTGTTCACAAAAAGTGAAAAAGAAATGATTAAAATAAAGATAAATGCAGGTTCTAAGATCTTCTTGAACTCAATTTTTTGAACTCACTGCTCAAAGGCAAGTCCCTTACGTTAACACAAATTCTTTCATTTTATCTTCCTCTGGCCTGCCCAGGTGTTTCTATAAAGGAGAAAGGAGCAGTTTTGACTGACAGAAGCAAAACACATTCATTTGGGGGTCTACGAAACGAGCCTGTGTCAATACACAATTGAACAAGTCCCACTTCTGTTCCTAACTTTGTCTTTACCAAATAAACCCAATGTGTATTAAAGAGAACAAAGTAAATCACGAGCTTCTAATATTGCAAAATAAAACAGCACATTTTATATTATTATTCTAAATAACCTCCACAAAGCACATATATAGGCACATACATTCACCTTTAAAGGTAAAAATTATCTTGAACAAAATCTTCATCCCCAATATTTAAAAAAATGCCAGAGTTATAGAGAGTAAAAACCCAAATCAAAGGTGGTAATTACCTTCAAACATTTTACCTGTAGCTTCCTCTAGTGTAGCAACATCAAGCCTGGGACTGTAATTTCCATAGCCAGCAGCAGTAAAAGCTCGAATCTGGAAAACATACACTGTCCCTGGCTTCAGGTTATTAATGGAGGCTGAAGTGGACTTGGTTTTCACTGTCGAGTAGGTACGTTCCCTTTGATCCTACAAACAATAAATACAGAGTATATTTAATTGTGATTGCAGCAAGGCAGTTTGACAGCCAATTTTTGCAATTTATTTCAATTTTTTGCATTGTTATTATAAAGGCTACCTTGTATACTCTGTGGAATATTGTAGCATTGAGTTGTTTCTTGGAAAATATAAAATGTAAATGTGAATACGTGCTTTTCTTCTATAAATTTCAAAGAAATATAATTTTGTTAACACATGTATGATGTTTTGAGCTTTTGGTTTGTTGGTGGAGGGCACAGTGGTAAGAAGTATTGCATAAAGAAAATCCAATGTCCTAATGACCAAGACATGATTACACCTGTAAAATCTATGGGTTAGTAAAGGTCTGCACTTCATAATATAATTCTCTTAATATTTTTAATGAGTGTTATTCAGCAAGTAAAAAAAACATGCTAAAATGAGGAAAGCCATTAAATAAAGAAATTTAGCTAACACCACTACCATAGTACAGAGATTTTCAACCAACGTGTTGCAAGAATTTTTAAAACATACAATACCTGACTATTCAGTCAGGGGCATTGATCCGTTTTCCCTTAGACTGCCGATAAGAAATGACAAGAGCCAACACAATAGCCATCGGGTGTGAATGCCCTGTCTGGAACCATAAATATACAGTCATCTAATAGAGTTGCATCTTATTGGTCACGTAGCATGATAAGGTTGTGTCTATTGGTCAATTCTTGGTAACAGAAATCCTTATATACAAGTAAAGGCATCTGATTTTAAAAAAAAATCACATAGGAATAAAAAAGGGTATATAATTAATAATATTATTTTTTGTAAGTAGGCAATCAAAATTATAGCTATTTTTGTCAGATCAGCAAAAAACATACTTTTAGTGTGCTGCTGAATTTTAATAATTAGCTTATGTGTGCCATGAGATGAAAAAAGGCTGCAAATCACTGCCATAGTGACATTATCAATTGTTTTCATTATAAACTGCATTTCTAACAGAATAAAACCATTCTTACAATATACGTTTTAAAAAAATATTTTAGCCATGGCTGGGCAGCTCAGTTGGTTAGAGCATTGTCCCAGTATGCCAAGGTTGAGGGTTCAATCGCTCGTCAGGCCACAAACAAGAATCAACCAATGAGGACTTCCGGCCAAGATGGAGGCGTAGGCGGACACACTGTGCCTCCTCTCACAACCAAAATTAAGGACAACAAATATTTAGAAACAAGAAAACAACCAGAACTTATAGAAAATTGAACTGTACAGAAGTCCAACAACCATTCATCCAGACCGGTAAGAGGGCGGAGTCGCAGTAGGAAAAAGTGGAGGTGCGGACCCAGGAACGCAAGTAGCAGCGGCTTGCAGTTCCCAGGTGCACGGGCGGCGGCTGGCGGTCCTCAGGCGTCCAGGTGGCAGCTGGCGGACCCCGGGCACAGGGGGGCAACTGTGCAGACCCAGTGAGGACGCACAAGGCGGCTGGCTGACCAGGGGGTCCCACATTCGTGCACGCAGACGGTCCAGGCAGAGGGGAAGTGGCGGAAGGGACTGAATCCAGGAGAGAGCAGAGCAGGCGCCATTGTTCCCTCTCAGACCCCGCCCCCACATACAGCGTCACAACCCAGCGACTGCCCCACACTGGGCTGCCCCACACTGGGGAGCGCCTGAGGCTCCACCCCTCACTGCGTAACCGCACACGCGCGCAGATAATCCAGGCGAAGGGGAAGCAGCGGAAGGGACCGGAGTCCAGAAGAGAGCGGAACAGGCGCCATTCTTCCCTCTCAGACCCCGCCCCCACCTATAGTGTCATGACCCAGCGACTGGGCTGCCCCGCCCTGAGGAACACCTAAGGCTCCACCCCTCATACGTAATAGCTGCGACCAGACTAAAACCAAAACAAAACAACAAAAAACCCCACTAAAAATGGCTCAAACCGGAGAAAAAATGAAAACCCCAGAGTCAGTTCCTCTAAGCAACGAAGAGATAGCCAACCTATCAGATGCACAGTTCAAAGCACTGGTCATCAAAATGCTCACAGAATTGGTTGATTTTGCTCACAAATTAGATGAGAAAATGCAGGCTACAATACGTGAAATGAAGGAAGACGCATGGGGAACCGATAGAGATGGAAGGAAAACTGGGACTCAAATCAATGGAGTGGTCAGAAGGAAGAAATTAACAACCAAACAGAAAACGAGGAAGAAACAAGAATTCAAAAAAATGAGGAGAGGCTTAGGAACCTCCAGGACATCTTTAAACGTCCCAACATCCGAATTATAGGGGTGCCAGAAGGGGAAGAAGAAGAGCAACAAGTAGAAAACTTATTTGAACAAATAATAAAGGAGAACTTCCCCAATATGGCAAAGGAAATAGACTACCAGGACGTCCAGGAAGCTCAGAGAGTCCCAAAGAAGTTGGGCCCAAGGAGGAACACATCAAAGCACACTTGGCTAATTACATTAGCCAAGATTCAAATGAAGCAGAGAATTCTAGAAGCAGCAAGGGATAAGGGAACAGTCACCTACAAAGGAGTTCCCATCAGACTGTCAGCTGATTTCTCAAAAGAGACCTTACAGGCAAGAAGGGGCTGGAAAGAAATATTTGAAATCTTGAAAAGCAGGGACCTACATCCAAAATTGCTCTTTCCAGCAAAGCTGTCATTTAGAATGGAAGGACAGATAAAGCGCTTCTCAGATAAGGTCAAGTTCAAGGAGTTCATCATCACCAAGCTCTTATTATATGAAATGTTAAAGGGACTTACCTAAGAAAAAGAAGATAAAAAATATGACAGTGAAAAGACAGCAAACTCACAGCTATTAAGAACCACACCTAAAACAAAAGCAAACTAAGCAAACAGAACAGGAACAGAACCACAGAAATGGAGATCATATGGAGGGTTAGCAACAGGGGCGTGGGGGGGGGGAAGGTACAGAGAATGAGTAGCATAGATAGTGGGTAGAAAATAGACAGGGGCAGGGTAAGAATAGTATGGGAAATGTAGAAGCTAAAGAACTTATGACACAAGGACATGAACTAAAGGGGGGAATGTGGGTGGGAGAGGGTGTGCAGGGTGGGGGGAATGATGGGGGAGAAACGGGACAACTGTAATAGCATAATCAATAAAATATATTAAAAAAATAAAAAAACAAAACATAACACCTCAAAAAAAAAAAAAGAATCAACCAATGAAGGCATAAATAAGTGGAACAACAAACTGATCTTCCTCTCCCTCTTTCTCTGAAATCATTCAGTCAGTACTTTTTTTAAATAAACATTTTATGTCAAAAGTATCAATATAATATCAAAGTATATCATTTATGGTGTGACAATATTTTAAACAATATCTCTGAGTTCAATTTCCTTATTTTTCAGATATATAAACTGAGACTCAGTTTAAAAATGTTTATCATATTATATGTCTTAGAATAAAAAAACACTTAAAAATTCAAGAATATGAAACTCCATCAAAACAATAGTCAAATAAATAAAAATTTAAAACTTAATTGATATGCCTCTAATATTCTATTTATGAAAAAAGTAATGAAAACTACTCATCCAAGTACATAATTTTAGACTGTTTTTAATTTCTTCTATAATAAATTCCTGTGCTCAACTGTGACTGTCAATAAAACTACTCACTGAAATCTGAAAGTACCAGTCTTGTTTGATTTGTCTTTAGTTTGACATTCATGAAAGTGTAAATAAATTTATATTTAAATTGGATTTAGTGAAACTGATTTGTGATTGTGTTCATTATAATCATGCATAAGATGATTGTATTATAGTATATGTTTATCTAAAAAAACTAGGTATAGCTGATATTAGACAATGATGTATATATAGGTCACATGCGTATATACATTACAGTGCAACACAGTTATTGTCTTTTAATGATTGCCTAATTTGTAAGTTCAGGAAATATAAATACATATAGCTTCTATCATGCAAAATAGAAAAGTATTTGAATGAATTTATTCCAGACTAAGGAAGTGCAAAATATTTTGTTCCATTGTGAGACCTCACTCTCATTTACCGTGTAACATATCTTTTAAAAATGTATTGTACTGCTTTTGAAATCTGATGAAATTTCAGAAGGGCCTACAACTGTTAGAGCTCATTGGAAGACAGACATAAAACCAACATTAAAAACAAGCATTCCCTCAGAAATGCATTTGATGGGATAAAAAATATGTTCCCTGGTACAAAATGAGGTATTTAAAATGTAACTTTGGCAATGGAAGTCACAAATTTATAATGGAAAATATTAGCCAAAATATTGTAAACTTAATCTGAACATTGAAACTAATCTTAGACTGTTTTTTTTTTTCCTCAAAGGGGGGAAAATATCTATTGTCAATGCATGATGTGCATGTTATTTACTCAATCAAGTTGATCAGTCCCAAGATTTCCAAAAGCTTGACAGTCCTATTTTGAAATGCTGTTTAAATGGTTAAAACAGTTAAATGTATATTACAGCACTTCAGCTAACTCATTTAAGTCCATAACAATAACACTTATTATTACTATCACCACTAGTAATCACAATAGTTTCCATGTTTGAACCAGATCCTTCTGTGAGGTAGAGCTTACATAATAATTTGTGACCAGGATGCACAAGACTCCTACTCTCTCCAGATGGGTCAGGGAAAAAAAAAAAAAAAAAGCATTCATATGCTCAGATACATCACAAATCATTAAAGTTTAGCCATTACGGAGATTAATGGGGCAGCATATGGGTTTTAGCAGTGCCATTTTCCATGGAGAGGAGTATAAAGAGGTGGTGTTGCACACGACTAACATCACATACATGAACTCTCTTTCAGGAGGAATTTAAAGGAGTGGGAGAACATCATCCAATTCTAAAGTTTAGAGACTATTGCAAAGTTATTGCAGAAAATACAATTATATTTTCAAATTACAAAATAAGTGAGGCCACCATCCCTATCACTAAAACCACATAAATAAAATAAATCATTAAAAACCCAGGCATCCTAAAAGAAACACGTTCCACAAACCCATTGGACTGTGTGGCTTCTGAGCTACTAAAACATCTTCCATCAAATTATTAAGATTTCAAAAACTGAGTAAATCAATACTAGTGGAATATTTTCATTTGTGTAATTTAATATACAGAAAATATAATTATAATAATGATTCAGGGAGATAGTTATCAAAATTGGCTAGAGTTAACTATGAATTTTGAAGTACCATCAAATAGTTGGTATAATGACCAACTTTAGTCTACCGAGCAGTAGGATGACATGAGACATACTGCACATCCTGTGCATTTCCTGTTTTTAGCACTTACTTTCTCGTAATACTTGATTTCATATTCGGTGATGACTCCATTGGGATGCTCTGGTTCCTGCCAGGAAAGCTCGACACTCCGCTGTAGCACTCTCTCCTTCATTACTCCGCTCACTTGCGAGGGAGCTGTTTGGACAAGATGTGTCAATAAACAATGAGAAAATTCACTGGATGCCTCAAATCAAATGTCACAACTGATCAGTCCCATGCTGTGCCAGTTTCATTAAGGTAAAAGAAAGCACCTTTTCATAGCTCACAATTCAGAAGCTAATGAATATTCAAACAGGACCTTATTACTGTTCATAAACCTTAATAGGAATTTAAATTAAAGTGCAAACAGCAGAAGACAGCATTGTTCAAGTTAGTGAAAAATGGAAATGATGGGGCTGAGAATGACAATTAAGCAAATGAATGCTAATTAAGGCTACAAAATATGATTTCAGATTAATCTCCATTGATAAACTAAGTCCAAATATTTATTTCACATACAACAGCAATACACTTTAAAAAATAATTTGATTTCGTGCAAAAAAAAGTATATGAAATGGCTACTTTAATCTTCAATTAAATCGCACTTCTCAAAAATGTTTTCATGTTTCATGCGTGTGTATTCCCAAGAATTTCAGTTAACCTTGGGAAAAAAATTTTATTCTCCATTACGTCAAGGGCAAGAAAATGCTAAAGCTGCTGCTATTTAAATATGTGTGTAAAAAACTCATACATACCCCTGTATAAGTAATTTATACTTATGTAACCGAGGTTTCAAGCTTTGAGAAAAGCAGCTCAAACTATACTTTTGCTTTTTCTATCTATATAGATATTAATAAGCTTAGCGTTCTTTCATTCTAATTAGTGGCATATACTCCTTTTGGTAGCTAAGGCTGTGGAATTCAGCAAACTAATTTGCTCTGTCTAATTTGCTCAGTGATGATTAACTAGTTGTCTTCTCTGTCTAAATGAGTAGCTGCACTGGCTTGGCTGAATTTCAGTGGGGTCATTATGTTCCATGTATCATGCTCTATCTCATTTTGTAAAATATTTTCAGGCTGTTAATTTAATTTTCAGATGTCCAAATTTGTTAATAATCCCGCTGACAGAAAAGCAATTATATGGGGCCAAAGCTGTTTAAGCAAGATTCTGATGTTTATCCCTTTGGCTTTATTTTGTTTCTTCTACTTTTTAATATTTTCTTGTATCACTGTCTAGAAAAGAAAACATTTTTCACTTTCTGGCTTGGCACTTGTAAAAGAAGGACACGGAAGATGCATGACTCCCATTTCCTCTCAGATTACTAACAAAAGTATAACTAGGGAAGATTAAGTGGAATAACTTTTGTTTTGGGGGGATGCAGCTGAAGTATGCAACACACTGTGTTTACAGAATAAATATGTTTCTGATATGTTTCCAATGAGGCAAGTTTCTAACAAAAATATTATTTTTGCCACAAAATAAAACCAGAATATATGCAGTGAAGAAGAACTTGTTTTTAAAGTGATGTGCCTCTCTGCCCAGGACATGCTTAGCAGGTCTCGGTCCACTGTGAGACCTGCATGAGGCTGCGTCTTCAAGCCATACCGTTGGCAAACAGACCCCCAAAAATCATGAGATGAGATTCCATGTAGAAAATAATAGAATATTGTGTAATAGCCTAATTTACTTAAAATCATTGAGAAAAATCTGTATTTTAACTTTCGTTAGTAAAAAAGAGAATGCAGCACAGGTAAGATTACAGTAATAGTCGAAACATGTGATTACCCGGTAAAGCGGAGGGTTAACAACGTGGTGAGTACTATTTGGAAACAGGTTAGCTGAAAGCAGATTAGAGAGCTCGTAGGTACCAATCTCTAGGCCTCCTTCAAATAACACACACAGCTTAATGTGATTTTCAGTTAAGTCAAACTGCAAGACATTTTGATTAGTTTCTGTCCTTAAATATTAAGGTGAAGGAGGCAGGAGAACTTGATTCTCCAAGGTGTGGAGGAGACTTGATGTATAAATCTACCTCATTTACTTTCTGATATGTTACCGCAAGATCTAAGTATAGATGGGACTTGATTTCTGCACTTACACACTAAAAATTATATTCATCGTTTCATCCTGAAAGAAAAACTTTTACCAATAAAATTAGAGTAATTGGGGGATGGAGGAAAAAGATACCTAAAGTATTTTTCAAATAGCTAGTATTTTGAAATTCACATCTCATCACTAACAGTGCAGCATGCTGTTTTTTACCCCTCTTTTGCACAAGGAGCCATATCCATAAGTGACTATACTTCTGCTTTTCTGTATATTTCCTGTTTTTAAAATTTATCCCTTGCTGATACTGAAGCAAGTCACACATTTAAGTGGATCAGAGACAGAAGTACTAGTACATGGCCCTTGAGAATAGATAAACTGTATGATAGGAAAAATCTTTCCTTATGACCTTCAAATACAATATTTTGGTTCAGGTAAACTGATAATATTTTCCCTTGAGTTTTAATATCTCAGACATAAAGGATATACAACTCAAAAGATATATTAGCTAGTCAGATTCTAATTTTATTTGCAGATAAAATTATATGTTTAAGTAAAATTGAAGCTGCATAAAATTCTCTAATCTTAAAACTCAATGATTTCTATGGTTATATCTATGAGCTACTAAATTAATTACATTGTTACAATTTCACTAAGAATATACTCATGCTTAGACTAAAATATTCAATTTACTGCATCTGAAGTTCATTTTGAAAAGAATACGTACACGATTAAATTATATACATGGTTAACAACCAGTTAGGTGTTATGACATTTAAATTGTAATTTCTACAATTATCAAAGTGAAATAAAATATATTATAACTGGAATTGATGTGAAGCTAATAAGTGGTAACCAACAATAATAAATTCCCTAATTTAAAAAAGTAGGAAAACCAGTACTTCATGTAGAGAGGCTTTAAATATGAATTTTTGTTAGTGTTTGTAACAAATGATTAACAGATTCATTTCTCACCTAAGTTTCTAGAAATATTCATATACAAAACTTAATTTTAACTGAATAAACAAATGGAAGTTTCTTTTTCCCTTTAAAGATCTTAATGACTTTTCAGGGACATATCTAGAGTCTGTGCAAATGACAGTAAATGATGACCTCAGGAAATTCCGAAAATGGGTTCTGTGGCTCAAAAAGGTAAATTTCAACTGTATAAAAACAAAGTTGATAACATTGATGGGACAGGAAAGCAGAAATCTAACAACAAGAGGAAGGTACATTTTGGGGCTAGGTTTGTTAGTGTGGGCCTTTGAATTAAAAAATAAACATGTATGCAAATATTTAAAAATAGAAAACCCAATTGGTAAACAAATGGGTAAACCCGATTGGGTAAACAAAAATAGAAAACCCAAATGGATAAACAAAAAAACCCAATGGGTAAACATTTGTTTACCTGCATGCTGCATGACTTAACGTATGTGAACTTCCCGGAAGAGATAGAAAGGAACTGTCACTTGTGGTTGAGAGAGGAGTAATGGAATTTGATACTGCTAGCAGGAACAAGAGAACTTTGTCATGACTGAAATGTTCTAAAACAGCTTTTTAGATTGTGGTGATGGTAGCACAACATAATAAATTTACAAAAAATGCATTGATTTGTACAGTTATAATGTGTACACTTATGATATGCACATTATACTTCATTAAAGTTGTTAATAATAAAAAGAGCTACCCCATCCCCCCAAATAATCACTAAGAATGGTGGGTTTATGTTAAGACCTGAACCAATCAACATTTTACAGATTTTGACCTTTAGGTAGTCATGTGTGGCTTTTGATCTTAATCAATTTCTAATTAAAATCCAAATTCAAAAGGTACATTTAAATTTTAAGATGAAGTATATTTATAAAGGCTCAATTTTTCTCCTGAAAATGTTAAGTTTACCTTTACGTATGGAAAAACGTCCTACCACAAAGTTGGGATAAAACACAATTTTAAAACATAGTGTAGTAGGTGAATGGCCCTCCAAAGAAGTCCATAGTCTAATCTCTGGAATTGGTGAATGTGCAAGAGTGTATGGCAAAAGGGACACTGCAGATGTAATTACAGTTATAGATCCTACAATACAGCTATCCTAGATTTTCCCCAGGGGGTCCACTCTAATCACACCAGCCAGTGCAACAGAGGTGTTGCAGAAGAAGCCAGAGAAGGGAAGCATGAGATGGTATCAGCCTGTCAGAGGGCACCCCATGGTAAACAGGAGATGATCTGGAGACAGCCTTTAGACTCACAGACTGGTCCTGGGTAACAGAGGTAGGAAAGTGGAGACCTCAATTCTACAAGTGAAAGACCCTGAATTCTGACAATATGAATGAGCTTGGAAGTAGGCATTCCCCAGCGTCTGCAGGTAAGAGCCCAGCCCAGCTGACAACCTGACTTTACCCAGTGAGGCTGTTGATAGGGCATCCAGCTGATGAGAGCCCTGCTGTGCCCAGATTTTTGACCCGCAGAACTGGGAGATAATAAAGAGGTGCTGTTTTTAAGTTTTTGTAGTAATTTTTTATGGTAGCAATAGAAAACCAATACATATAATAATAAAGCAAAAAACAAAAAATTAGATCTACTGGTCTATTTATGAAGTCTATGAAAAAACGTTAGCAATAGGACAGTTTGATAATGTAATATGTGAAAATTCGTGTTGAGATAACATGAAGTCAAAAGTTTTTCTTAATTAACACTCAAAACACGGTGTCTCATAGGAAAGAAATTTTCATTAAACAGTTAAAAACCATTTTTTTGTGTGTGCTGGAACTCCAGTGTAGTTCATGGTTTTGATTTTGGATTTAAAAAGTAATTTATACCAGTCATCATTGTTACTACACTATAACTGTCATTGAATTTCAACAAGGAATGGCGAGTGGAAATATAATATTTGCATTTCTAAAGAATGCAATGAAGTAAGATGGGTCAACAGGCATTAACTGACCTTTTGCCATGCATTTAAAATTGTTAAATCTATTGACATTTGTTAGGTTTCCATTAAATATTGAATAAATACAAAATGAGAACATGAAAAAATCTGTAAAACAATCAAGTGCAAATCTGATGATAGAAGAATAGTAGTCTTCAGTGAACACTTTTGTTTCTACACAGAATGGAATTCATTTTTAGCAATCCTTTGAAATCATAAATGTGTACTATTAGTAGCATAATATTTGTAACACACAACTTTTAGTTTCTTTACTCTTCCCCACAGGTGTTTCATTTTTGCACTACAGAAAAAATATATAAAAACACATATAAATTTATTTCAGTAACAAAATACTAGGCCATAAGCACATAGCTGAGTATCATGTAACATATCAATTCCATTTTTGTGGTATTTAGGAATATGTAGAAATTCTAATATGTGATTTCACTAAACTTTAATTTCCTGACTGTAAAGAAAGAGGTTAGAATAATATTATAAGCAATAAATAGTAAATATTATCTAAGAAAAAGAAGCACTGGAACTAAGGGCAATTGAGCCCATAACAATTATGAGCAATCGATTTGTAATAGATGTCTGTCAAATTATTTTTGGTAGGACAGAAGAATGATTTGTAGCTAAAACAAACAAAATCTCATTCTATAATAAGTAGTTGGAAAAATCAGTGGGAAATTGATTTATCTTTTTCAAAATAAAATTATGTTATTTGCATTGCTATCTAATATACCAATTAGCATGATTTTTACTTGCAGTGAAAAACATACTACATATAAGTAAGATATATCACAGAATGGATTTCTAAATGTATTTAAGCACAATAACTGAAAAGACAACTTAAGAGTAAAACTAAGAGCTGGAACTTCAGTGAAAAAATGAATATGATGTTGAACTGACAAAGCAGAAAAAAAGTCCAGTCAAGTATAATTTCAATTTATTTTACTTTTTAAATATTTTTATAGACAGAGAGGGAGGGAGAAAGAGAGGGAGTGAAACATCAATGTGTGGTTACCTCTTGTGTGCCCTGTACTGGGGACCTGGCCTACAACCCAGGCATGTGCCCTGACTGGGAATCGAACCAGCAACCTTTTGGTTTGCAGGCCTGCACTTGGTCCACTGAACTACACCAGCCAGGGCTCAAGTATAATGTTAAATTAAGTCCATAAGTTTTCAGTAGGGTAATAAAACATAATGGAAATAATAAAAGTCACTGATCTACTGTTTGATTATAAAATCTTTGTTCTTTAGAGCAATAGTTTACAACATGACTCGACAATACTTTTTTCTGAGAATAAGGTTTTCTTCTCTGTTGTCATCAGATGATTGGTAACCAATTGTTTGGATATTTAATGAATTGTCACAAGAGTTACCACTTCCTGGCAAAATCTCTTAATAAAATGCTTTAAGGTCAAAGAGGTGAGGGTTGTGGAGAAAGCTACTATGGCCATTGGCCACCCTAAACATATACTGGGCCTGCTGCTAAACTCACTTTAAGTGTATATTTAAAATTTATCTCCTGCTTTTGAGAAAGGGAGGAAGGAGGAAAGAGAATGAAGCATCAACCTTATTCCTTATTCCTGCACCCATTGGTTAATTCTTTTATGTGCCCCAACTGAGGATCGAACCAGCAAGCGTGTTGCATGGGGACAAATCTGACTAAAATATTAACTGATGAAGGGTTAATTTGTAACTCTTGGTACATTTGTATTTTCATAGAATTATAATGTAATTGTAACTATCAATGTAAATAAAATAAAATAAAATTATATTTTGTAAACAATAGTTACGTTACTAGCCAATGAGGAGATAGAAGCTTGGGTTAAATGAACACCTACATCAGTAAGCACTTTATTGTTGCTGCTCAGCTGACTTGTTTTTTCCTTCTTAGAAAACTTTTCTGGATGGAAAAAAAGCATTTCTTTTTCTTTGCATACTCCTTGATATTATTTCTGGTGTAAGCTACTTAACATATTCTAGCATTTTCAGTGGCAATGTCTTTTAAAAATAGGCTAGCATTAATCTAATTTTTCCCAGTTACATTGAAATGCTTAGAAGGTAATGTAACGATAATACCATTTTATTGATTTCTGATGAAAGCTTCATTTGCTTGTAACTTCAACATATAATTTTTCATGAGGATAGTAACAGTATAAACAAAGCAATGTAAGAGCTTCAAGTATGACGAAGCCACAGTTGCCACTTTCAAGGAGATTTTAATGTAGAAAATAAGTTAGAAGGTAAATGTACTCCATTTGAATGCACAATTAAAGCTTATAGCATAGATGAAATATGAACCAAATGTAGCAAAATCTTGGGAGGCCATAAAGAGCTAACCACACGAAAAACATTCCCTGTAACTCAGTGTTTGACTGGTATAACCGTATATTTAAACTAACTATCAGGAACGTTGATATCATGTCTGTAACATGTAAGAGATTGCTTAACATCAATCAATAGTAACAGAGCCAGATGGATCCCATGATATTCTCTCTAGTGGGCTCTACCAATAAGTTACAATTCACTGAGTCATTTTTCCTCTGCTTCATCTGATACAGAATTATTTTTTCCATCACAGTTTATATTCAATATTATTCTGTGTTAGTTTCAGATATACAGCATAGTGGCCAGAAAATCATGCACTTTACAAAGTGGCTCACCCAATATTTCAAGCACCCACATGACCCAATGCATAGTTATTATGATACCACTGACCATATTCTCCAGGTTGTAATCTACATCTCTGTGATTATACCCTAACTACCAATCAGTACTTCTTAATCCCACCACCCTTTCACCCAGTCCTCAAACCCCCTTCCCTCTGTCAACTGTCAGTCTGTTTCTATCTTCTTTGTTAGTTTATTTTGTTCTTTAGAGTCCACATATATGTGAAATCATATGGTGTTTGTCTTTGTTTCTCTTATTTCACTGAACATAATACCCTCTAGAACTATCCATTTCCTGCAACAGATAAGGCTTCATTTTTTTGTTATGGCTGAGTAGTATTCCGTTGTTAAACGTACCACAGCTTTTTTTATCCACTCACCTATTGATGGGCACTTGGGTTGCTTCCATATCTTGCCTATTGTAAATAATACTACAAAGAACATAGGTGTGTGTATATTCTTTTGAATTAATGTTTTGGGCTTCTTCAGACAAATACCCAGAAGTGGAATTGCTGGGTCATGAGGCAATTCCACTTTTTAATTTTTTGAGGAACCTCCATACTGCTTTCCACAGAGGCTGCACTGGTTTGCGGCGTTCCCACCAACAGCGCACAAGTTTTCCCTTTATCCACATCTTTGCCAATACTTGTTTGTTGAGTTATTGATGATAACCGTTTTGACAGGTGTGAGGTGAAATCTCATCATTGTTTTGATTTAATATAGGTTTTTTCTAAAAACCTATTTCCCTTGTTGACAGTACCATACAATATACCATTTAATTATTTTATAGTTGTTTATCTCCTCAGTTATTCTGCTGTTCCCTGAAGGCAGGAAATTTAGAAAAGCAGAAGAGTGTAGGACTGAAGCACATGTGCCCAGGTCTGCACCTGGGTTCCATCACTTATTTGCAATCTGTGTGAACTTGAATAAGGAATTGAACTTCCCTGTGCCTCAGTTTTCTCAGATTTAAAAAAGCTATAATCAGACTGCATACTTCAATAATAGAATTGTTCTAGAAATCTTAAAACTGGTCCTGACATCTGTTAGGACTCAAAAATACGTATCATCCTATACTTTGGGCATATTAGATTGACTGATGCCAAAGACCTATTCCAGAATACTCTGATTCTGAGGTCAAATTCAGGTATCAGCATATTTTCAAATGCTCCTCAGATAAAGCTGACTTATACCTGAGTTTAAGAATAATTCCTTTGGAAATTTAATAGGAACATAAATTGCTATTTCAAGGTAAAATAATATATTTTAGATTTTAAAATATTACATTGACACTTTTGTTCAATTTCTATAATGTAGAAATGAGAAATTCCTATAGTCTATACTCTGTACTAATTTTACACGCACTAGAAAGATACTCATGTTAAGTCATTTAGAAGGAACTTATTGTAAAAAAAAAAAAAAACTACCAAAACGGGAAGAGGGCTGACACCACACATTCTTTTTTTTATTTTAAGATTTTATTCATTTGTTTTTAGAGAGAAGGGAAAGAAGGGAGAAAGAGAGGAAGAACAATATCAATGTGTGGTTGCCTACTGGGGACCTGGCCCACAACCCAGGCAGGTGCTCTGACTGGGAATCAAACCAGTGATCCTTTAGTTCGCAAATACTGAACCCACTGAGTCATGCCAGCTAGGGCAACACACATTCTTTTTAGTATATTATAGTATTAAGAGAAAAATACAGATTAAGCAATCTCTTCTATTTTTGGTGATGATAAGACTAATAGTTTAGTAATTTTTTAAAATAAAAAAAAAACACTTAAATCTGGTCTCTCAGGTCCTTTGGCTCCATCTCTATTTTCCATGACTCCATAGCTAACAACTAGCTTATTTGTAAAGCCAAATTATGTGACTGCAGCCCATAGGTGGACCGGGTGGACCTTTTTACTAATGAAAATAAACTCAAGGAAGATGAGCTATATACACACAGATTTGTTAAGGACCAGAACCTCCCTTATATGTCATCAGAATAACATTTTTAGTTGTGTATATTTTGTTTGATCTTGGAACATGGTTGTTTTTTTTTTAATAAATATATAGAGAATTGTGTTGTATTTCAATCATAAAAATATTTTCACACCAGTTGACAATTTTTGAAATGTTAAGTTATCCAAATGTTTATGCTGTGAATATCTTTAATTATAATTTTCAAAGCTAAATTCTTTATAATGAATATTCTTCCATTAATTTATATTTAACAAGTTAAATTACCTTGTATTTGAGATACTTAACTATATTTCCTGACAATATGTGCATGAGTATAATCACTCAATTAGATCAATAAGTTTAATTTATATACTATTATATAATAGATATCACAAAAACATTATACAATAATATACACTAATATTCACATAAAATAATTATGTGGTTAAGAAAGCTCATTAGTTCTTCTTCCTAAATATCTAACAATGTTTAAAATATTGTACTGTATGTTATAACAACATGCAGAAACTTCACAGATATGGTTTACTTTATAGGAGTAATAAAGAATGTATTTAAACAACATGTAGAATGTTTAGTAAGAGAAACATTGTCAATAAGAAGAATATTAAAGAAAGGGAAGTGAGACTTGCCTTAAAGCCTTGTGTTAATCATAGGGAGCCAGAATAAATCACATTTCCCATTAGAATAAAACCTGCATTACTAAATGTCAAGTCAGTACTATGCGGCAGCACTGCATTTATAACTGCTAAATCCTTTCCCAGTATACCACTGTTCTGCATCATTTTAAAGTTAATATAATATATTGCAACCAAATTTTTTTTAAAAAAATGGGATAGAATAAAGTTAAGTTTTTCAAATAAAAGGGGGAACAGAAAATAAACTAGAATTTATATTCTACATGTTTAAACTTCAGTCACCTTCAAAGTATTCTCCCTTTGATGTAGTACACCTATTGAGATGTTTTGTCCACTGCTTAAAACAGTTTTTGAACTCATCCATTTTGATGCATTTTAGTGCTTCTGCTGTTTTTTGTTTCACCTCTTCCACACCAACTAAACATTTCCTCCTGAGGACTTTTTTTTAATCAGGGAAACAAACAAACAAAAGGTTGCTTAGGGTGAGACTGGGTGAATATGGAGGGTGAGGCACAAGGGTCAGGGGGATTTTGGTCAAAAACTATTGAACACTCAGCACGGTGTGGGCTGAGCTTATAAATCACCCACCTGAAATGGACAAAGACACTGAAAGAATCTTTGAAAAAATTCACTGAAGCCAGTGCAGCTTCTAGGAACAATGTCAGCTGGTGCACTGATGCAGATGGGCTCCTCGAACACTCACCTAGCAGGAGAAGCCTCTACTAGAAGGGGGACACCCGCCTGAAGATAATTCCTTTTTTTTGAATTCCCTCATGTATTTCATAAACTGTTTCATATACGTGTGTGTATGTTTGAATATACCAAAGTACAGATATATAGTATGGATTTGTGAATTATTATTGTTATTTTAAAAATTTTTTGAAAGCCACTTCATCACATGATATATAATTAAGGTTATGTCCCTTTATAGAGCAATAAGCATGTGTAAAGTGATACAATACAAACTATAATACAGCAAAAAAAGTTTGACAGTTTCATATTACAGCATTCTTTTACTCTATCCCAAACTTCTTGATGATGGTTGAAGAAAATGACTGAGCCCATTATATTCTGACTGCTAGCAGCCTCATCCTTTTCCACTTTAGGGCTCTTTTTCTTGTATGTCTCCTCTTTGGTCCTCAACTCTGCTATGAAGTATCCAAACCAATCTACTTTCTTAAATATTACTTAACAATATTAATTTTTGCAGAGATTTTTCATTACTGGTTTTATCCATTTTATTTTTTTTAAAACCTTACCCCCAAATCATCACTGTGGTGTTCCTCACAATTAATTTGTTTTGATTTTCCATTCTATTATAAGTTGAATTATTCAAGGAAAATAAGAGAGAAGAACTAATAAAGAAAAGAGAAAAATGAAATGAGATGGTGGAGGATGAGGAAGAAAAAGAGGAGAAAAAAGAACTTATCTCAAAACTCATTAAAATCACCTCATTTATAATGTGCAATTAAAAAATATCATCACCTCAACTGCTTTACATACTCTGCACATATTCTTTTCAATACCGGTCAAGATTTATTATTTCAAGAAACCTACCTAAGCACTTAGTTTAATGGAGTCTGCTAAATATATTTCAATTAGCACTGCAGCTTGTATTTTAAAGTTGTTGCCTCACAACATGAAAGCTACTGCCTGGGAATTTAGGCATAAATGAAAACTACTTTAAATTTCCTAAACCTGTATGATGCCAATGGTACAATATAGCATTAATTTACTAAATAATATTTTAGCACCGAGAGAATGAATGCAATGTGGCCAATACTTAAGGAGTCACTTTTTTTCCCCACAGAAGGCTGAGTATTGAGTTTAGCTATCTCTAAAAATATTTAAAAATCAACACATAAAACTAAGAATTCACTTTATGTACTGTGGAAATTTGGCTCAGAATGAGTAGATATATGGAAGAAGAGTTACCAGTTTACGAATGAGTTTGGTTCTAAAGGTTTATTTGTAGTTCAGTTGTGTGTAATTGGACTTCAACTCTCACAGAAACAATATCATAAATAGCATTTAGATTTCAAGGTTAGTCTAGGTCAAATACAAACATGTAACTGTGGTTACAATATTACAGATTTGTATAGAAAAGGAAACAAAAACAGTTCTGTTTAATAACAGCAATTAGGCAAAATAAAAAACCAATACAATGAATAAAACGGGTTTGTTATCATCTTGAACACAGGTGCTTCAAAATAGTAATTAAGATCTTCCCGGATCCACCTAAAATTCTCATGCTTCTTAGCCTAAAACAGAAACTGATCAGCTCTGGCTTGCCTTCTGCTCCTTCCCTACTCTTGCTATGCAAAAAGTTTGACTTTGTTCCTAAATAGTCCCCAGCCACCAGGAAATAACCATCTCAATAACCAGCTATAAGATAAATAACAGTTTCACCTTTTATCAGAGCAACGGTCTATGACCATAAGCCAAAACTGACTAGTCATCTGTTTTTGTAAACAAAGTTTTATTGGAACACAGTTGCATCCTTGTGTTTACATATTGTCTATGGCTGATATCATGATAAAATATCAGAGGGGAGAAATTGCAACAGAGAAAATAAAGCCCACAAAGCATGAAACTTTCATTATCTGTTTCCTTTTTTCAGGAAAAAAAAAAAAGGCCTACCCCTCAGTTATAGTTTGTTTGGCTGCAAGTAAGAAGACCCAAAATAAACAGTGGTTTAAGGTTCATTTGTTAGTTTTCTTGTGCAAAAAAATATATATATAATCCACAAATAGGCAGTTGGTATTTTTTGTTCTGCAGCTCAAGGATGTTTAAGATGATTCTCAGGGCCTTTCCCCTGAGGTTGCAATAGGCTGCTGTTGCTGCTACTATGAAGCTATCACACCCAAGTTGCCAGCATGCAGTGAAATGGCAATGCGGAGATGCTCAGGGTCTAAATTAGGATAGTCAACTTTGTTAGCAAACTCTAGCAATCTCCTGTTTACATTTCATTCATCTCATTCCCTAGGCTGGACATGGATATTTAACGTTTACACTGGATATACTGCAGCCCTAAAAAATGATAGTAAATAAGAAAGAAGAACTTGATATTACAAAGAAAACTAGCAGTGCCTTCCACCCTCATCTTCCCAATAGCACGGGAGAAGGAGAGCCCTTGCTAACTTAACACCTGTTCCCACAACCTCCTCAATTACTTTTTCCTCTGAGTATAGAACAGAAAGGACCAAGGGAGGTTATTCCAATTCCTAAATGAAGGCACCAGATTATGGATGAAAAGAAAATTTATGAAAACTAGGACTTGGAGAGTTATGATACCAATAAATCTTCATTAGTCAAGTTTAAGAGAAGTGAGAAAGTCTCTCTCCTTTTTTTTTTTTTTTTTTTTTTTTCCTGTTTGCCTGCATCAAATAGTTATCTTGGGTAAGACTTTTCTTTGTAGGATCAAATAGTTGAAGAAAACCTGGACAGGGTAATAACCACTATCCTGAAAAAGTAATCTCCTGATTTAAACATATTTTCAGTGAGAGAAGCCATTTCCTAGGCAGCATGAATAACATATTAACTAAACATAAATACAGAAATTTTTACAAGAACACCTTTCAGTAACGTCATTTAAGTTAGCCATTATACATTTGAGAAGTTCCTATGTGAAAAAAAAGTCTCAAATTTATTCACATTACTAGCAAAGAACTTTCCACCTTGCATATTTAGGCACTTAGCATATGCTAAATAAATGGATAAATATATTGCATTGCAAATTACTTTCTTTTATATAACTGATATCTTCCAATTTTGATTCTTCCAAATAGATTTAACATAAACTTAATTTTCTCCCATGAAAATAAAATTATTTCTCAAGTTTACACCCCTTTCCACAGGCTGAGGAATTTCTCTTCTTTCCTTAACAGCCAACTATGCCAACAAAGTTATCTAGATTCTTTGTCTCTATTTCTTCAACTCCCATGCATGCTCCAATCTTCTCCAGTCTGGCTTCAGCCTACCTCATCTTTTCCAGTGATTTGCTCATAATCACTGGCCACCAATGCCCTCAGCTAACCACAGTGAAGTACTTTTCTCAGTCCTCACCCTCCTTAGATTCTTGGCAGCATTAACATCATTAATCTTGCTCTCCTCGGCTTCCACAACACATTCTTCTAGCTTTTCTCCATCTGGCTAATTCTTTTGTTTCCTTAGCAAGCCTCTTCTCAACCAACAGACACATTTCCTCAGGGTTGCATTAATAAATGCCATTTTTAATTAGTCATTAAGGAAATGCAAATTAAAACAGTATTAAAATACCACTCGATACTGACTTGGATGCCTACAATAAAAAAGACAGAAAATAACCGGTGTTGACAAGGATGTGGAAAACTACAGCATCCATCCAGTCTTGGTGAGAATGTCAAAGGGGGCAGCCACTTAGGAAAAGCAGTTTGACAATTCTTTAGAGTTAAATATAAAGTTACCACATGACCCATTAATACCACTCTAAGTTGTCTACACAGAATATATAAAAAAAAAACCATAGGTCCACAGAAAGTCTTAAACATGATGTTCAAGCAACATTATTCATATAATCAATAAGAGAAAACTGTATTAAGGTTCAGCAACTGGGGAAGAGATAAAAATGGAATAGATACAAGGAAACAATATTAATCCACAAAAGACTGCTATATGACATAACATGGGTGCCCCTCAAAAAACCTTATGCTAAATGAAAAATGCCAGACACGTAAGACTAAAATTGTATGCCTGTATGTATATGAAATGTTTAGAAAGACAATCCTATAGATGAGAGACAAAGTAGATTGGTAGTTGGCTAGGTCTAGGTGTGGGAATGGGGACTGACTGTAAATGAGCATGAGGGAATCTCATAGTGTTGACAAAATGTTTAAATACTGGATTGTGGTAATGGTTACACAGCTCTGTAAATTTATTAAAATATTTGAGTTATACACTTAAAATGAATGAATTTTATGGTATGCAAGTTACATTTGATAAAAAGTTGTTAAAATTTGGTGTTGTACGACTTTTAGAATAGGGACCGAAATCCTTAACATGCCCTCTGACCTCAATCTATCTATTCAGCCGCACCATGTACACACCTCCCTTCCTGTGCATCCCTCGCCCCTTGCTGCTCCCCAGCTGTGTCAAACTCCTTTCACGCTGTAGTGACACATCTTTCTGACTGCTCCTCTTAGAACTCTCTCTCCCAACTCCTCTGACTGGATGCAACCCAGTGTAGAGGTGGAACCTGACATGTGTTTGTATAATTATTATTTAGTGAATGTCTGTTTCTTCCACTAGATGACTGTACCCTCCATAAGGCCGGAGGCTGGGGATGGCCAAGGTCATATTTGGTTTTCTTAAGAATATAATGCCCCTACTATTTGTCACAATTCCCAAGCTTTTGGTATATATTTAATTCTGGTTAATTAAATAAATAACCACTCTCAATTATCTAAAATTTTCCTCTAGGGAGCATTTTTTTCTTTTTTTAGTTCTGGGGTAATTATTCTCTCAAATTAAAGTGCTAAAATATCTTATAGAACTTTGTAGAGTTGTATAGATACCTTACAATCAGACTTTATTTTTTGACTACTGATTGCTGTATATATTGCGTTTCTTTATGGAGAAACATCATAAAATCCCAAATGGTTAAAAAGAAAAACGAGTCATACCAATCTATATTAGGGTGATCACTTAAAAGTCAGCAAGTTTTAGTAATTTTCAAATATATCATCAAGATGAATTTTGATACTAATGAGTTGAATTATTTATTCAAAGAGTTTTTAAACAGCTTTTGAAACCTAGAGTAACTCTGCTTACACTATATTGAGGCACATTTTATTTTATTAAAAAAAATCCCAAATGCAACCAAGTTCTCTCATTACATTGTATACTGTGTGCGTGCACCAAAGTCTGAAGACCACATAGAACATAAAATTATTGGTTGTATATAACACTTGTTAATAAAACAAAGCCCATCAATATACTAGTTCCAATTCCCCAAATTTTTATTTAAATGGTCAATATGATGAAGGATTTTAGTTTATACTCATTCTCTTGGCCTTATAATTGTTTCAGAAAAAATGTTCACAAATTATAAAAGACCAAATTATTTTTATCCAAATTAATGTGCACTTCATATTTATATACATATATAAAATTTATCTTCTAAATATTTATTCCAAGTGATTTTCCATGTATTAAAATACTTATGGTTTCTCATTTACAATATTTAAACATTATATATATATGAATTTTAAACAAGTCATATATACATAAACATGTGCATATATATACATATATGATGTTTATACAAAGACTTCTTCATATTTATAGTTAAAAGCAATTTATGACCAACATATTTTGGTAATTTTATGGCTAATGATTTTCATAGTGTTTAACTACAGAAAAGTGTTGTGAAATAAATGATTTGTACATTCTCAAAGACATTTCTCATTTATTTAAGACAGTTTCAGAAATTTTATTGGGTTTTATTCCCTAAAAATAAACTCTGTATTGAATAAAGGTATGGGATCGGTAACTCTTCAGCTCTCTATTCACACAATATCTAATACATACATGAGAAAGAGCACTGAACATTTCCTCAAATCTGTGGATCTGTTTGCCAGGTTTAATTTTTAGAGACTATTGTCACCATAGTTAATATTTGTTATAAAATTCCAATAAAATTCAAATCAAACATTTCTCAAAAATAGGAAGAAAATCTTTATTCTCCTCCTCCTTATTTTTAGTTTTAGGTTGACTGTTTTGTTTTAGATTTCTTTGCCTTAAATCAGTAGACTATCGACTAACTGCCATTAGGGCTGGAGCGTAACTTTTGTTCCCTGAGAATGAAGCAATGCAGGGTTATGACCGCCTACCATTACACAGTCACACAACGATCTCGGCTCCCTCAGTGCAACAGCGAGGCTCTTCAGGGTGCCCCGTGCCTGGCATTTTTCCGTTTAGGGGCCTGGCAGGAAGTTGCATGGATAATTCATTAAAGATAATTCTTCTACTTCCTGGTTATTATAAATCTGATTCCTTATTAGCATAAAACAAAACATACAACTGCAGGCAATAAATATAACATTTACATATATCCAATTGTCTATGTTGCAAGTATTACCCTACTGACATACACTTAATCTTTGCAACTCACTGACTAACAAATGCTTAATGGCTGTGTAGAATGAATACATTTTCTATTTTGCCCAGTAATAAAATCTGTCCAATGGTAGACTTCTTTAGAAAACTGCATCATACTTCTCAACACATCCCTCATTTCTGCTCTATATTGTCTTGGATGGCAAACAAAACAATTGTGGAACATATTTGGTGCTATATACAGATGAAAAATGAAAGGCAGATTCCACATGGTTTGTACTGGTAAGAATGTATTTTGAATGAAAGATAACTATATTATTTTAAAATAAAAACTTTTGAATTTAACAAAGTTCTAGTGTTATTTTTTCAAGTCAAAGACAAGAGAATTATCATTAAACATCTAATCATAGAGCCAAATAAAATATTTTATTAAAGCCACAAAAGAAATTAAGATTTAATCACTAAATAACTTTTGCTGGATCAGTTCCCACTCCTGATGTATAAATAATTGATGTTCACAATAGGCAATGTCCTGTCCTCATCAGGTTTTCTCAGCTCCTTTAGATGCTGGCCTATGGCTTCTTTTATGGAGTCAGTTCATCTTATGTTGGTCTTCCTTTTTGCTGCAGCCTTCCACTTTTCCTAGCATTACTGTCTTTTCCAAAGAATCCTACCTTCTCATGATACGCTTGAGGTAGAACAGCTTCAGTGTTATTATTTTTACTTTTAGCAATGTTTCAGGCTTAATTTGTTCTAGGACCCATTTGTTTATGGATGCAGTTAGAGGTTCTCTTCTGGCATCGTATTTCAAATGAGTTAATTTTGTTTCCTATCCGCCCTCCTCACTGTCCACCTTTTGAATCAGTACATAGCAATTGGGAATATACTATCTGATTGATGACTTACACTGTTTCATTCATCAAGTCAAATGGAAACTATAACAGACAAGGAATAATTTTCTGGTGCCTCATTACCAGTTATGCGTTCAAGAATCAAAAAAAACATTGTTAGCTAATACCCAGTGATCCATTTGGAAATTATTCCTTAGATAAAAGGTGCAAAGCACACTTGGCCACTTGGAACACACACACACACACACACACACAAGCATAGGCATGCACAATGGAAATGTAATTCTGTTATGTTCCAGAGTTAAAAAGAAAAGTATTTTTAAATCAGCCTAAGTGAAATTTGATTTCCCATGCGTACTATTTGCCACTACCACCATACCATATTATAAACATTAGGTACTGTTTAGATAAATATATATGTATATAATTATAATAAATGGAAAGAAAATGTGTTGCTAAAGATGGTCCTCTCCCAACTTTACAAACTTTGAAGTCACACAGAACAAAATTCAATCCCAGCTGTGCTCATCAGACGTAAGTGATCAGTCATATCATGTTGCTCAAGTTGCTGAAATGCTCTGAGTTAGGTATTTTTTATGTGCAAAATGGGAATACTATGAATGTTACAAGAATTCAAAAGTATAACTAATGTGAATCACTTAACACAATGCTTAGCAATTACCAGTAGCAATATTTCAGTAAATGTTAGTATTAAGAAATAAATTTAAAAAGAAATAAACTTGTCAAATTGACTTCACAAAACAGTACAAAGAGAAATATTTCTATTCAGCTCATTTATGTTATTTGCTTCTAATGAAAACTGACATTTTAAAATTTAACATAAACATTTTAAATACAATATATCTGAAACCTGGAGTATTTTAATTTAGGTCCACAGAGATATACTATAATTAGGCATCTGTTGAGGGGCACACATGTACTGTCACATTCAATCATCATGTCCTACTTAATTTCTTTTTAAAAGTATATTTGATTGATTAAGCTATTACAGTTGTCCTAATTCCCCCTCTCTACCCCCACCTCCAGCACTAGCCCCCCTCTTAGTTCATGTCCATGGGTCATACATATAAGTTCTTTGGCTTCTCTATTTCCTATACTATTCTTAACCTTCTCCTGTCTATCTCATGCCTACCATTTATGCTTCTTATTTTTCATACCTTTCCTCCCCATTCTCCTTTCCCCCACCCTGATGATAACCTTTCATGTGATATCCATTTCTGTGATTCTGTTCCTGTTCTAGTTGTTTGCTTAGTTTTTGTTTTTTAGATTCAGTTGTTGATAGTTGTGAGTTCATTGTAATTTTACTGTTCATAGATTTTGATCTTCTTCAATTTCTTAGATAAATCCCTTTAACATTTCACATAATGTTATGTGAAACGATGAACTCCTTTAACTTGACCTTGTCTGGGAAGCAGTTTATCTGTCTTTCCATTATAAATGAAAGCTTTGCTGCATCTTGGATGCAGGTCCTTGCCTTTCATGACTTCAAATACTTCTTTCCAGCCCATTCTTGCCTGCAAGATTTCTTGTGAGAAATCAGCTGATAGTCTTATGGGAACTCCTTTGTAGGTAACTCCTTCTTTGCCACAATGCAGCAAAGAGGGTTGTCCTGCCATGGCAAATACCTAAAGTTCCACCCTTTACAACACAATAGGTGCACTGAGACAAAGAAATATGACAAAGAAATATGACTCCAACAAATATGACTCAGATCAAAACTCCAGAAAAGAAGTAAGTGATAAGGAGATAGACAACCTGTTAAATGCAGAGTTCAAAACACTGGTAATCATGATGCTCACAGAAATGATTGAGTTCGGTCACAAAATGAAGGAAGAAATGAAGGCTATACAAAATGAAATAAAGGAAAATATACAGGGGTCCTACTTCATTTCTTTTTGTGTGTTAATGGGGAATACAACTTATAAATGTTCTGCATAATTTGAAACCATCCATTTACACAAATTAAAATGTAAGGATGATATATACTATATAAAATACTATATGTTGAACTCTGGATATTATATAAACTGCAGTTTTTTCTGATTGGAGGACATTTTCTTTGCTAATAAACTGATTTGTTATTATTTTAACTGATGTGTTATTATTTTAAGTGATTTGAAGGTATAATATTAACAGTCTTTACAGCTCAAATATGTTTCAACCCTTTAAAACATATTTTGATTGTATTATTCTGATGCTTTAAAGTGCCCTTAAATAACTCCCAATTAACAATTATTTTTTTGGTTACCTTGGGCTGTGTGAATATAGACACATTATTTCATTTCATTGTATGCCTCAGTTTTCTCATCTCTTAAATGGAGATATTATTATCAAGTTTTATCGGGGCTGTTGAAAGCATTCTAAGAGAAAAATATAGGAAAGGCTTAGCATGCTGAGTATAAAAATAAATGGTAGCAGTCATAATATTAGCAAGGAATACAATGTCGTGGTTGCCTGTGTTTAGTTTTCTAGCATCGTCACATATTATTTCCTTCTTATATCTATATGTGAGTATTGCAAAAACACCTTGAAATTTTTTTAACAGGGAAAAGTATCTCTTTTTTTTCACATTTTTTATTGTTGCTCAAGTCCAGTTGTCTCCATTTTCCCCCACCCCAATCATCCTCACTTCCCACCAGATAATGGGAGTAAAGAGGGCAAGGGTTGTCAGGAATATGTATAAAGGACACATGGAGAAAGCCAAAGAGGGGTATGATCAAGGGAAAACTATCTCTTTTAACTGCACATTCCATTTCATGATACCATGGTTATTATGGCTGCCTGACTTCTTCTACTTGGAAATCCTTATACCCTAGTCAATTAGTAAATTTCTGCTCACAACTTCAAGAAAACCAAAGGCTCAACTGCTCTGTACTTGCCATATACTTTAACTAGGGCAATTACCTGTTTCTATTCCTTCTTTCCTTACCAAAATAGGAGCTCCACTGAGGTAGAAACTGTATTTGTTCAAGGCTACATCTCCCAACACTGCATAGTACCAAACACAAAGCAGGTATTTCACACATGTTTGTTGAACAAAATGAAAGTTTTGGAATTTTTTTTTTTTTTATATTTGGGCAAGCAATACATCTCCTTAAAGAAGATTTATAACATTTTTTACATGTAAATATAACAATACTTACATCTCTATTTTCAGTGTTGCCCATATTGTCGATACTTCTTTAGTACTTTAAATATCAGTGTCCAGATTGATGACACTCATTAGATTGACAGCAGCAGATAGATTAGTTATTTGAAAGCTGCTATTTTTTAAAGACAGGTAAAATTGCAGCACTCATATTGAAAGGTTTTTCTTTGCTATTTTAGTTAAGTTATTCAATGACAAAGAATTATGAGATACTAGTGTATTATATATAAATACCTATTGCTTTAGATCAAATCCACAAAATTCCCCATTGTGTTTAAAAGCCCAGCATACTAAACTGGCATAAATAAATCATCTATTTTACACTAATAATAACCTACAGAGAAGCAACTTAACTTCCCCAGGCAAACTTTCATTTTGTATTATAAAAATAACAGATTGTAGGGGCAGGGTTTAGAGTGACAAGTATAAAGGACACATGGACAAAAACTATGGGGAGTGGAAATGGGAGGAAGGTGGGGAGGGCTGGGGTGGGAGTAAAAGACAGAAAACTGTACAAGAACAACAATTAAAATAAAAATTAAAAGAATAACAGATTGCAAGTTCTGTATAAAAATAAAAGATTGCTATAAATTCTGTAAACTCTAGGTAGATAGGTCAACAGCCCACTGAACCACAGGTGATAGAAGCAGTAGCTAGAGGTATTCAAGTCAAATCTATGTCCCCACCAATGCTCCATGACTAATCTTTGGTCTAATTTTAGAGGAGATATAAATTCTTATATTTTGTTTTTATCTGTGGAAGCAAAGAGTAATGAAGATGGTATCCTATTAGAATATATTTGTAAATATAGATGGGATTCATAATTCTGGATACTGCAAAATTTATAAGAAATAAGTTATTTTTCTAATATAAGTTGATTTTTTTAATTTTTTTTACATTTTTTAATTTTTTTAAAGATTTTTTATTTATTTATCTTTAGAGGGGAAGGGTAGGAGAGAGGGAGAGGGAGAGAAATATCAATGTAGGGTTGCCTCTCGTTTGTCCCCTGTTGGGAACTGGCCTGCAACCCAGGCATGTGCCCTGACTGGGAATCGAACTGCGATCCTCTGGTTCGCAGGCCTGAGCTCAATCCACTGAGCTACACCAGCCAGGAAATATAGGTTGATTTAAAAAAATGTTGATAAGGTCATATATACTTAGAAATTAAATTATTTTTAATGAGTTATAAAGAATTTATTTATTTATTTATTTATTATTTTTAAAATTTATTTTTATAGAGAGGGGAGGGGAAGGAGAAAGAGAGGGAGAAACATTGATGTGAGTGAGAAACATAGATTGGTAGCCTCCCTGACCAGGAACTGAACCGGCAACACTTCCCCCTGCAGGGCAACCTCCAGACAAACGAGCTACACTGGTTAGGGCAAGAATTAAATTATTAAAAACTCAGAAATATGTGGGAAAGGCTATGCAAAGGCATATGTGATGCACATATGTAATTTTTTGTATTCATAATTTAGTTTGTAAAATATCTGATCTGTCACTTAAATTTATTTGCACTTGCATTATAATTTTTATTTGAAACAATCAAAATTTTTATTAACAATTTATAAATTATTTAAAATATTTTAGATGACTCAGGTATTTTAGTATCAAGAGAAAATTAATAAATTCTGATTTTCATTTTAAAATGTGAATGTTTCACAATATGATATAAGCTTCAGAAAGAAATGTAAAATTAAACGAACTATTTAGGAAAATTAGATAGTGCTTGCTCTTAAGATCATCTTCATAAAATCCCTTTTTCTTTCTTTGACATCTAAAAAAAAACATTGTCATTCTTATGCGTTTTTTAGATCAGTCGTTGACACTGGTATCAAACAACTTTGAACTGATGTTGAGTTGTGTAACGAGTGACAATATCAACTCCCAAGACAGCCAGAATGCTTGCCTCATGAATGCATTTTGACAGGTCAGACACAAACCTGATACTTACAAATGTGCAGCAGCAATAAGCCAGCATCACAAATAGTAAACAAAAGCCTCTTTTACCTTGGGAGTCATGTTTATATTTTCTGGAAAACATGTTTTATATTAATTATTATTCTCCATCTTATCTTTGTTGTAATTCAGCTAAGGCATTGCATTGTTTTTAGTAGCAAAATATTTTTCTCCTGCTTGTGAATAAAAACTCTGGCCCATAGGTACTGATGTTTGTAAATGACTCCCAAAGGCAACAAGACATCATTTTCCCAGGTGGGCTACTCATTTACTTTCTGTTTTCTTTCTCCCACTATTCGTCTATGGTGACAAGTGTCAATTATGGACAGGAGATTTATGGGTCGGGAAAGATAAAGCCCAATTTACAAATCATTTCCTGAGCAAGCAGACAGGTGCAATGACAGAGCCGGCTTGCTGTAATTGAATTTCTTGCTGCTATCTACTCAGTCACAAGAAGGTGTCAACCTCAAGGATATTAGCTATGGAAAAAGTCTTAATACACTATGATTTTGAATGTGGAGATGACAATATAGCCTGGGTTTTAACTCTGGACTCTGAATGGAATCTACTGAAGTAATTTTTTTCATGTAAAAATAAGGAGTTTCCTGACCCCTTAAAATGGACAGTTCATCAAGAACAATGTGTCAAGGTAGGCTAACTTTAAATCCAATGGCGATTATGGTTAAAAAAAAAATAAATTCCATCCATAGGTATCTAATAGTTGATTTATATGTAACTACTAATAAACTAACACTGAAGAATATTTTTTTGAGAAATGCACACATTTTCATGTGTAACTAGTTTGAACCTATTTATTAATGGGAATGTTTTCCATCAATGCCTATGGTGCTATCTATAAACTAGTAGTTAAACTTCTTGTTTTAAAGAATATGTAAATATGTACCATCATAGGAAACTATGACTATATTAATTGCAGTTTACCAGATCCAAAAACTTATATACCTTGTTTAATTATTAATTTTACATGTTTACTTTAAATCCAAGTTTTTCAATGCGTTTGTTAACCAGTAAGCCTTCACATACGGCATTGATAGTAAGTTGAGGTCCTGGATGTCTGCAGAGAGTTTGACGCAATCAGCACTGTTGCTTTGCTTGCACACATTTTATTAAAGTGAGACGGCTGGTTTAGTAGCCATCTACTCAAAATTTAAGATGTAAATGTTTAAAATTAACCTTGTTTCTGAAAAAAAAATCTTTCAAGTCCTACAAAATGTGATAACTTTGTGAAATGGGGGGCACTTTGAACAAACCTTGCTTAGGAAATTTTTCTAAAATCCTGCAAATTCTAAAAACAGAAAGACACATTAGCCTACAGTCATTGTTTCCTAATAGATGCTTAAGCTAATTTCCATTTTATTTTTAATTAACTGATTGCAGATAATGATACAGTGAAACATTTTTAACATGTGAATGTATCTAGAATTTCATTAGTAACAGAATTTTCAGTTTAATATTGTTACATTACTCTAAACAGTTTTATAAATTTCTAGTTCACCCTGAAATTTACAAAGTTTTCCATTTTTCTGTGTTCTAGATGACACTTGATATTATTATATGTTTAATTAACATTTTATTCTTATGTGTTACATTGTCTTTTGTTGCTGTTCATTTTTATACCTCCCTAATTTTGTTAATTTAATGGCCATTCCTATTTCAGCAATATCACATATTTGGTAAGTTTTCTTTTCCTTAGTATTTGTGTAATTTTCCTTTTTTAAAAAAATAAACACCAGGCATGACTTCTTTGCTAAACATACAAATATATATAACATTTCCTCCTACTGTGAGACTTCTATAATATTTTCACTTTTATAGTCAATTTTATTAATCTTCCTTTATGGTCTGGGTTTCTTGGAAATTCCTACTCTAATCAAAGGTCATTAAAGAGAGCCTTCAAAATTATCTGTTATATTTTTTCTCTTCTCAATTGTCTTTTCTATGAGATTGTTATTTATTGTGTGCAGTACAATAAATTGTGTTATAATGCTTTTTATTTATTTAATTATATAACTTCTGTCAGTTCATATTTCTATATATTTTTGAGATCTTGTTCTGTTTTCTTAGACTGGTTACCTATGATTTTTGCTGAGAGCATATCTTTAATTCTATAGCTTTATAATATATCTCCACAACTTTTTCTTGGTTTTAGCTATTCTTATCCATTTTCACTTTTTCATTCAATTCAGGAATTTGATTAACTGATCAAGATTTACACACATTCCATTGGAAATTTGATTATAATCACACTGAGTATAAAAATTCATTTGAGAAGGCTTGATATATTTATCGTATGAAGACTTCCATGCACTATTGTCAACCTTTCTATATTTGAGGTTTTTATGTCATTTGAAATGTTTTTGTAGTTTTTTCAATATAAAAATCTTGCATAACACATGGTCCCTGTAAATTTTTATCTGTTTCTACTACTGTCGATTGATTTTTTAAGTTATGTCTATATATTGGCCACTATTCATTTTCCAAAGCTGAATGCTGCACACTGAAGAAGGTACCTATAGAATCACCTACTGTGGTGGTCCAAACAGTCCTTGGTGAAGGCATTTCAACCATGTTTTAGAAGCAGGTTAAAATAATTAAACTTTCCTAAGGTCACTAAATCTATAATGCTAAGAATATAACTAGGTCTAACTTATTTTTCTTCCTGAGAGAAAAGTGAACTTACTTATTTGCAGGATATTTCATATGAATCTTAAGAAAAAACAGTTGTTTTTAAACTAAAGTTCACCTTGTTCGATATGGCCATAAAGACCCCAAAACACATTTTATAAGTTTTAGTGCTCTGTTTCTACTCAAAAATCTCTTCTTTTTTGGTGTCCCACATAATCCTGTGTTAATAACTGGTTAGATCCACTATTCCTGAGGTGGCCACTATTCTGTATAGCCATTCCAGACCAAAGGAAGATTTTAAGAAATGGAAAGTTCTTTCTAAGCAAGTGCAAGTTGCTACTGGCTATTAATATAAAAGCTTTCTCATATACAACCTTGTCAGCGATAGCACTTAGTGACCTACAGGGCAGCTATTTACTAAAAACAGAAACTCAGTAATTGAGGTCCCTATACTCCTATACCATATCTCCAAGCCTGTACCAAAACATACTGCAAAGGCCTCAGCTAAATGTTTCTTAAACTGCCGAAGTTTGTAAGCTACTAAATGCTTTTTAAGCTACTTTAGCCCATGTCTCTGTCAAAATACCCCAGCTGGTCCTTATTTCCGTTATGATATTTTATATGTCATTCCCAATAGACTAGGGTAGCAATTACCTTAGTTTGGGTGGGAACAAAATACTGTGGGATCAGCACAGTATTTACTCTGCATTTTTAAACAGGCTTTTAATTTCATCATTTTATCTGTAGGGGTGACTTGTGATTTTGTAAAAATAGGAGGTTAAGTTGCATTTTTGAAGTATGAAAAAGCGAGGCAAAAGAACACCCCTTTTATTCTATGAATGCCTAGAGGAACTCCACCTACCTTCTACAAGTCTCCTTATTTCCATGAATTGTTCCCCCTGATTTTCTTTGGTTGAACTGTTAAGCATTGTCCATGGAAACCTAACTGCGACTTAATATGCTTCTCACATGCTGCAGAACATAAACGTCTGAGAAATGAACAGGAGAAAGATGGTTTTGTATCTGGTGTTAAGGACATACTTCACTGCACTCAACTGAAGAGAACACAGGGACATTTTTTATTAAATCACAGCCTCCACTAAAGAAAAGTGTAAATGACTAACAGGCATTGTAAGATGGAGGGGCTGTAATGCACAAGTCCCAAATTTTGGACACTCGTTCAAACTATATATTGTGAAAGACAGTATAGAGGCACCTGAAGCTTTGTGGTTCATTCTTGGTTCTAGACTGAAGACAGAAAAGCAGTCTCTGTCGGACTGTCTGTTTATACAAAGTACAGTAACGATTTCGTGTAAAAAAGCTTTTGGGAGCTGCCAATATTTATTTTACCCATTCTGCTCCAACCTCCCCCACCAAATCAATGATTATTTACTGAGTGCACTACACCACCTGCTTTATTCCAGATGCTCGACAGGATAGAAAAATGATTGATTATACTTGTGCCCTTGACTTAAAAGAGGATAGAATTAAGTTAAGTAAGATGTAAGTGCAGAAAATAAGACATACAGGTTGGACATCCTGTATGCCTTAAAGAATGACATGGATCCTTTCAGAGGAGGGTCCAGTAAAACTCCAGCTGAAACTCTCCAATGGTTTCCCAACTACCTCAGTAGAAAAGCCAAGTGCTTAGAGTATCTACTATCTCCATTGCCTACAACTTAAATTCTCCTTTGCGTGTTAGCTAGTCTTCTTGCTGTTGCCAGACTCACCAAGTATGCTCCAGCCTCATGCATATGGTGTTCCATCTGTCTGGAACATTCTTTCCTTAGATGTATGTGTGGTTTGCTATCTTTCCTCTTCCTTGTTATTGAAGTCCCCCTCTTACTATTATTGAAATTTGATAATCATCCTCTGCCTCGCCACCACCCTCTATCTACTTCCTATTCCTGTTTCTTAGCTTCTAATAACCACATAGTTTACTTACTTATTTTGTTGGTTATCTCTACCCATAACTCTAGTATTTATTTGAAAAACATATGTTTAAGTTTATTTTGAAAATAAATTGCAGTAGAAGGAGAAAGGAACATTTTGTCTTTTTTTCTCACAAATATTTCTATAGCTTCTCCACTATTACTTCTAGTTATAAACTACATATGTGTTGAATCAATGAACAACTTATAAGGTTCATGGAAGAAAACCATGACCTGGATTTAATGATGCTCAGAGATTTGATTAAGCAGGGAAAACAGTATATGGTAAAAAGGAAAGTAAAAGGTGCTAATAGTGAAAAGAGGAAATTATGCAAGTCAAAGTCCAAAAAATAATATGAAAGGCTAAAGCAGTTCTGCTGTATAGAATTTTCGGGATTAAAATCTCATAATAATTTTATGGTGCCCTGTGGTGGTTACAAATCACATTTCGTAAGGAATCTTTCCTCCTACAATTTCTCTATAACCATTAAAAGCCAAATGGGCAATTCCAACCTAAAATGCCCATTTAAGAGAGAAATAGTTCTCTGGTGGCAAAAAAGCACAATATATATAATTAAGCAATTTAGTGACAACTAGTTATTGTGAAAGGCGATTACTTTCTAATTCTTCATGAATTTTAACACTAATTTAGACTTATTAGACATATTTAGTTTACTGTGAAAAAATAATACAGACTGTAACTGCCAAGCAAATGAAAACCACAAGTCATTAATTTATTCTATTACCAATGGGAATAGATACATGTAACTAAGCCAATTTTTTTCCTCTGTTGTTAATACCTTTATTAGTGACATCTTTGCAAATTTATATACATACTTTAAAAATTTTTCCTTCCATATATCTTAAATGTCCATGTAGAGATAACAGTATTTAATGCAGTCATGTTACATTCATTAACAGATATTCAGTTAATACCTAATCTTTTTGCTTTAAATTGCATCAATCTGTATAGTGGGTGTCACAATAATATATCAGAATAAAATCTATCTTGGTCCAAAAAAGTGGGAATACTCATTAAATAACCTTTCAAAAGTATGATTTGACTGGAGCACAGTGGAAGAAGCCCTCCTTCTTTTCTACACTCATAAACCTTTTCACAGATCCCAGTTGAATGGCTCTTTATTTTGCTGATGTGCCAGAAACTATATTGAAAATTTTACATTTTACTTCATTAAAGGGGACAAAGATTCTGTGGGGATAAAAATACAAAGAATGCCCTAAGAGAGTTTGCCAAATACCAGGTTAAAAAACGTTTCAGGAATATATTCTCAACTACACAAATGGACTCAATTAAAGTAAATAGTAATCTCTGTTGACGTAGCCAACCCTCTAAACGTGTGCATGGCACAGTATTATAGACTTAAAAATTATAAAACCAGGAAAATTAGAGTAAAACAGAGACCAAAAGCTGGGTAGTATTTCCTGTAACCTATGTTATACTGAACTGAGTAGAGTCTTTTTTTCAATGTGAAACTAATTCCGATGTTTAACAAAACTTATTGTAATTAAATTGATTTTACCCCTCTGATTTCTTAGCTAAATTCCACGTGCAGTTCAAATCAATTTATATATTTATAAGTTATATAAATAATATAGACGTTCTATAAATAACATAACTATTTTTAAAGCCTAAGACCATTAACCCTTAGTTTCTTTCCAACTACACTAAAAGTTGAATTAAATTTTATGAATTACTGTGAGAACACTAGGTTTTACTTCATCAGGTGAGAGAAATTAACTCCCTTTTGAAGAAGGGAAAATTCCATATGTGAAGATAACTCAAATTATTTAATTCTTTTGCAATTACCATTTAACAGAAAATATAAGAACACTTAGAATTGTTTGTATCTCAATTTAATCTTAATAGAATATTGTTATTTAAACGAAGTATAATTATAAATAACATTATATTCGAACACAGAATTTAAATGTAACTGATAAAAATGAAATCAGACTGTAAATTATCAAGTTTAAATAAATTGCATCTCTTTACAAAGAAAATACTTAATGTTACCATCATTTTATGAACCAAATGTTAGGTTCTATGTATTTTCTGTATTAAAAAACCAACCAGTCTGACAATATGTGGCACACAAAAAAAATTCACCTTGAAGAAAACCCCAAAATTTTAGCTGAGAGGATGCTGTCCACATTATATAGCAGAAATAAATCAAAGGCATTAAACCTTGAAATCTATTAGGATAATGAACTGAGTTGTTCAGGCTCTGATAATAAATTTTGCATAATGTTTTTTGCTATATTTTTATCTTTCTCTGAACTAAACTACACCCATAATACCTTACCAACAGATATTTTGAAAGAATATTATTTATCTTCATTCTTTCTTTCTCCCTAACATAGACCGTTTTTAAGAAGCTGAATCTATTCATTGAAAGTAAAATAATTATTTTTGAATTTTACACCACATTCCAATTTTTGAGTCAAGTTTATTTGTGCTCCTCTTAGGTTATTACACATTTAATTTCATGGCATTCAGATCAGGAAGTTAGCAGACAGTGGAAAAATAAGAACGATTGTGGTAAAATATATATGTCCTTATGCTACACATTAATACAGACCAATCATCACGACTGTGTTCTGTATCCCCCGTGGGCTGTGTGAGCATGTTCTGTCCTTTTCATTCTGGGTTGAAAGCCTGCCACCATTCTTTGAATTTAGATGAAACTAGGAAGACTTACTAGTAACAAAAGTATCTTTTATAGTTACTTGAAAAGAGTGAAGGTAATAAACAGTTTCTACTTAGTTCTCAAATATCAATATTTCTTTACAACGAATATGGATGTGAGCGTTTTTGTTCAGATGTCAGCACTATCAAAATGAAGAGAGACATTATCCTGAATTCTCCTATTTGCAGTGTCTTGGCGAAGGGTGCAGGGTGAGAGAGATGTTGTGTGAGCAGAGTAAGCTTACAGTATCAGACGAACAGTACTGTCATCACAGAAACCTGACACTATCCAAACAGAAAGCATATTTTTGTGTCTCACGAAAAGCTGACCATTTTTAATCTTCTGAGGTTTAATCACTATTGAGTGATATGCTACATGATAACTCAAACTCTTCTCGGGCTCTAACCATCACCTTTCTCTCTTGCTTGGGATACTAGAACCTGTTCTCTGTGGCTCTCCAGGAGGAGCAGAGAATACTGGCCCTTCAACATCTGCTCAAGCTACCATATAAAAGATATCAATGCACAAAAGAAAAAAATTATTGCTGTTATAATTAGTAGGACCAATGCACTATTAATCCTGATAATAAAGGTTTGCAGTTAGTTAATACTTACATGTAGACTTTTTTATTTATTTGAAATAATTTAAAAGTAATTATCTGTTTTTTAATTAGAGCTGACATACAATATATTAGTTGCAGGTGTATAACATGGTAATTAGACATTTATATAACTTATGAAATGATTCACCCCAATAAATCTATTACTCATCTGATACCATACACAGTTATTATATTATCGACTATAAACCCTATGCTATACTTTACATCCCTGTGACTACTTTGTAACTTCAATTTACTTTGTAATTTGTACTTAATCCTGCTCCCTTTTATATCCATCCCCTGAATCTCTCCCCCAATCTGGCAGTCATCAAAATGTTCTCTATGTCTATGAGTGTGTTTCTGTTTTATTTGTTCATTTATTTTGTTTTTTAGATTCCACTTGTAAGTCATATGATATTAAAAAATTAGTTGGACAAATTTCAGAGATGTCTTTTTCCTGAAAGAGCAATATAGAATAACTTTAATTCCTAAAAGTCTTCATAATTTGATGGCTACTTTAAAAATGTTCTATATTATACAACTTACTAGTAGAAAAGTTAATCTTGATGAAAAATAAAGGCTTATAAATAAACAATCATTTTTATTTAAACAATGCAAAAAATTGCCAGTGCCTGATAAAGCTAAACAAAGATATCTTTATTATATGTGCCATTGGAATTTCAAAAATTATGGTCGTATATAATTTATACTATTAAATATTAAGTATATGAGAAATGAATACATACCTACCCAAATGTTATCTACTATTATAAAATATTTTACCATAAGAAATCCTATCATTGAGCTAAATATAAAGAACAAAATAAATGGTCATGTAGAGACTAGCAATTAAATGCACTAAAAATGTCTGATATTATTGGACATGAGTAGTTTCACAATTAAATGAACAATGGAGATAAATGTTCTGCTCAATTCACTAACATTCGAAGATAACATTAGAAAAAATTTCAGGTTTTATCTTTTTTTTTAAAGTCCAGCAAAGAAAGTGAGATCAGGGATATGGAGAATGAGTTTTAAAAGGTGGATTTTAACCACTTCAGTCACTTCATGTTTGGTTCACAGTCCCTAATCCCTGGACAGCTTTATTGGTTTATTAGACATCTAAAGAGTGCATTTGAAAAGACTTAAAAGAGTTATGTTTTTGAAAAGTATGCAATAAAAATGAATTATTATAATCAATTTACATTTTCATGGTGTTGAGTTTTGGAGCAAATGACTTGGCCTACGACATGAATCAAATTCATATAAATTTTGGTTATGGGCTCAATGAAGAAAGCTGTATCTCTCACCTCCCAAGTGATTTTTCAGTTTTGTTATGAAACACATTGAAAACTAAGTGAAAATCAGCAATGCAAAAATCTCCCAAATACATGGCATTGATTTTTTACATAGTGTTTCACTTTAATCTCATAGAAGTTAAAAAGAAAACAAAGCAAAACAAAACTCACAGCAGGCTCTCTCCTAGTCTGTTACAGTGTACCCATTTGTAAATAACCCATTTGTAAAACAATTAAACAGTAAGCACCAAGTCTTTGAGTAATTCTCTTTGCGTAAATAGACGTTATTGTAAAAGGTGCATCTTTAGAGAAATATGAAAGAATTGCCAACAGTAGTGGATGGTTGAAAACAACATAAATATCCTACCTATATAATAAAACCACCATAGCTAATGTTTTCAAGAAATATTTCATGAGAAAATGATACTATATAATACTGAGGGAAAAGTAGTGTATAGGATTAAATATATACTATTAATGAAAACTGCGGAAAATTTGAACAGTTGGTGATCTCTGTTTTTCTTGTTTGTATATTGTACATGTCTGGATTTCCTATTTCAAATACAAACATTGCTTTATAGGCTAAAACAATAAATGCTATTATAAGAGAACCCATATAATTAAGTATTCTTATTTGGTATGATCTGGGATACAAAGAAAATTTAATATAGATATCTAAGCAAAATAAAATACATTCATTTTTAAACAATTACCAAATATATTTTTTAAGATTACTAAATTAAGCCCAAAGTATTTGCCATATGATTCTAATTTTAAAGGAACACATTTTAAAAATACAGGCATTAATCATCAGAGTTGAGTATTTGTTAGAGATGGCACAGGCAGCATAAAAAATCTTGCAGAGATCTGCTTAGCCTGTCACAAAGTGATGGTCAAAGAGGAGGACCAGGCTAAGGTAGGTGGTCTTAGTGGGGAAAGATGGAAATTTAGGGCAGCAGTACCACCGGGAGCCAAACACGTATGCGGCAAATACATTTGGTGTATAAAAAGTTTAGGGACAGTCTCTTCCTTCTTTCTATTTCTATGTCTCATTTCATACTCTCATTGTTTTCATCTCTCTTCTCTCTTTTCAATTCTTATGCTCATGTATTACACTCTATACTTCTTCCTGCATTATTTTAGTCATATTGAAACAATCTTGTGTTCACATTTCCCCCCGAAGCTAAAAAAGCATATTACATAGAAAATATTTTTCATTTAGGAAAATATCTAAAGTAATGTTTTAATACATAAAAATAAATTACATTAGAAAATAAATGTCAAGAGGTTTCAGTTTGGTTAAATTGCTCTTTTTTTGTGTGTGACATGTAACATGGAACAAATCCTATATAATACTACATCCATTATCACTACTCCTATTATATGATGGCACAGTAATCAGCATAATAATTGCTATTGTGATTACAATTTCAGAGATGAAGACTTTTAGGCTGGATTAGTATTTCACAGGGCAGTATAAGGACACCTCTGACTATGAAGGGGCAGAGGCATTTTCCCAGACCTGCCCAGCCCCCACATGTCTCCTAACCTGCTTCAATCATTAATGCAGACACCTACTGAACATTTACAAAAATCACTGTTCAACCAATGGAGGAGCAAGTCTGCCTTAAATACATGACTTTCAGCCATGACCAAACATCAGAACCATAACTGGAAAACCATGTTTAACAGGCATTATTCTAAGAATACAAGCAATTTTGTGGAGGGAAAGAAAGATAAAATGTTCATTCAAGAAAACAATTAATAAAAACTCCTGAATTTGTAGCTAGATATATTTTAGCTGATAATCTGATACTAAAGTATGAGTTTTGTGAAGCATTACAATTATTTAATAAATGTTAATGTTAGTAAATATTTCTTAAAAACATTAAACATTATTATGATATGTACGAAAATGTACAAATTAACATCAAGCCCACAAAAAGATTTTCTTCAATAAATAGCATTAAATGATGTGTCTGAGAGTGGATATACAGAATCTCAAAATCTGAAACACCAGAACATTGAATTCTTTCACTGGGTCTAAGTCCATGATTAAAACACACATCACTTAGGCACCGGCACTGAATAAAAACTAGGATAATGTCTCCTCAGCTGTATGTCAAATATCTTATAAGGTATACTCCTAATTAAGAATAAAGAACATAACCATAGGAATGTTCAGCAGTTGTGTGGTCGATCCTCCTTTGCAGGGGCCTAAGTCATACAAATTTAAGCAATTTCAAGATCAAATAGTTACTGTTTACAATAAAAAAGTGACCCAAAATGCATTCCATCTGTCTTTCAATAATGGGTCCCTTTGATTTCAGCTAAATTCTCTGCTAGTGTAAAGCACAGATCAACTCTTTTTTATTCTTGAAAAAAATCTCTGTAACTTTAGTTTTGCTTTTGTGGATACTTGATTCAGCTTTTTGTTGCATATTTTTCACTGTGCCCATTTTTTTTTTACCTAAAATGAACACCATGACAACCTACTAAAATTGCTTTGTTCAACTTTTTACCTGTCGAGAACCACACACTTGCCTTATCAACTTCATGGCCTATGAAGCTATTTAAGCTTCTCATAATGTGTTATTTTCCTTATGATAAACATGCTAATAACTCACTTTCAGTATTTTTTAAATTTTCTCTTTAAAAGAAAGGGTTTCTGTTTTATTATAAGAACTCTACTGTAGAAGCAGGCCTCCTACTGGATACCCTAAAATATAGCTCTAATGGTTTATGGAAAATGTCAAATTCACTGGTCTTGCATTAAAAATTAAAGTTCTTCTGAGTCAAAGAAGAAACGGCAAAGCTAAGCTCCTACCTTTTTTTGAAAATGGTGAGAGAGTATAATGAAAACAATTTAAAAGGAAGCATATGACTTATTTATTCTATCACAGGAAAGTCTTGCATTGCTACAGTTTTGATAATAGAGTAAAGCCAGAAGGTAATTATTTTGCTGTATATAATGCACACTCATGTTTTGGGCCCAAACTTGCAGTAAAAAATCTTTTAACTTTTTAATTCAATTTTTTACTGATTTATATTTACATACCTGTCTTTTGTATTATAAAGAAATTTTAGTATTTATTCTTAACATATTATGATGTAAGAGATTTTATGTAACAAATAATTACAAAGCAAAAGAACAGATACAAAGTACCAGAAATAAAAAAATAAAAATATTTATATAAATATGGAATTAGTACTACCCATGTATGATGTGCAACCATATTTTTCCCTCAAAAAAGCAAGAAAAGTACACACTATACATAGCAAATAAGGCAGGTGAGCCTCCTTTACTCTCTCAAAACATGACTAGGACGGCAGGCAGGAGTTGATTTCAAAAAGTCTTTCTCTTTAATAATTAATATGTAGCACATTAACTGTGTTTAAGAATAAGAGTAAAGAATACTCTGTGTTTAAGAACAGAGTAAAGCTTCTGAATATATAAGTGATATAGCTATAAAAACAAATTTTGAAAATATTGAGAAGTCATATGGAAAATAGTAATTAACCTTGACAAGAGAAAAGTAAACCACAGCTTTAAGGTGGAATGCGGTAATTTCATATTGTACATTTAGTAAAACTACATGCTGTGTTTACTAGGGTCATTTCTCCTTACCTGCTCTTTGCCAAACAAATAATAATGTGCTGGACATTTTAAATCCTCTCTTCTCTTTCTCTCTGCTGGGATTAGAGCAAAGTTCAGAGCAGGTGCTCTTGAGGGCTTCATTCTCTACGTACAAGTTGTACGTTTGCCTGGGTAGGTATAAACCACTCTTGTAGCAACCCCATCACCTTCTCGCTTTGGAATGTAGATATACACTTTTAAAGAGATACTATTTTAATTATGTTTTAAATCAGCTAATGTGAAAAATGAATTCACATTTCTCCATGAATGACAGGTAGAAGTCAGTTTTAGCTATAATCCACAATGGAAGGTAGCCTAAAAACAAGGTTGTTCCTAAGGAAAAGTTTCTAATTTTGGAGACACAGTTATATAAGAACCACTTTTGTGCTGTTCTTCGTAATTTTTAGTTATGAATTATGGACCATGGTGGGTTCTCATACACATTTTTCAGAATACTTCATTTTAACATTAGCAAAGTGATTATTAATCCAACTACAATCAGTAAGGCCCCATCATATGAAGATTTAATCTCAAGCAGGGCTTATACTTGATTATACACAATTACAGATTTAACTATTAACTGTTTTGGCAGAACCAATTTTACCAGAATTAAAGCATAAATAAGTTGTACCCTCCTTCCACAGTCAACACTACCCACCCCCATACCTCCAGCTGTTATAGAAGCAGAAATATTTGACCCTGTCTAGCACCTACAATATGTGAAACTATCCCCTGCTGCCATCACAGCTAGCTTAAAAACCCCTTGGAGAGTCATTAGCTATCAAAAGAGATGAAACAGCTAATCTAATGAAGTTGCAATATGAGTTGGAACTCTTCATCTTCCTTTAAGTAAGCCTTCTAATAATCACAGCTTTCAACCTTCGTACCTTCCTCACAATCATTTTCTGTATCTGGAATGCTCTGCCATTTCCTTTTGATCAAAATATTACACCGCATGAAGTTTGAAGAGCTAATCCAATTACGGTATTATCCTTCTCAGAAGAAAAATGTCGTACTCTAAGACATACAGCACTCCTATGCGCTAGTGCTTCTCTGTTGCTAATTCATGGATTTGTTAAATGAAATAATATATATGAAAACACTAACACAGTGCTTGGTATATAACATGGCTCTCAAAAGTGTTAATTTTTTCTCTTGCTGTTATTTTGCCTACAAATTCTAGCACAATTTTCAGTTCATGGCAGAATGAATTGGCCTGTGTGTCTCCATAGCTTGCCACTATGCTGCCATCTGCTTGGTGAGGAAGTGGAAGGTATGCACAGGAAGAAACTACTTAGAATTAGGCATTTTGGAGCCGCTGACTTCACTAGTTCACTGTATTTAAATGTAGATTTGTGGACTAGTGATATTCCTTACAGTAGTTTTTACTAGAAATTAAAAAAGGCAAATAATCCTGTAATTTAGTATTTTTTTAATAAAGGTAATACATTTAATTTAAAAGATGTCCTTAATCATGCAATTTTATTTTTTGCTCATATAATTTTTAAACACACTTTAAGAAATAGTGGATTACCAGGGTGCTCACTTCATAAATTATATAAATGTCTGACCACAGTGTTGTATACCTGATACTAATACAATATTATATTTCAGCAGTAATTTAAAAAAAGTAAATTAAATTTTAAAGTTGCCTAAAATCCTAGAATTAGAAAACTGTTACAGTGGCCGAAAAAAGAAACATGGTGGTCTTTTCTGATAAATACAAGTATCTCTTCTGTTTCTCCAATTTCTAAATTTCTCAATCTTTGCTATTATTTAAATTTAGATTTAAATTCTTAAGTATAAATAATATGTGTTTAATAGTTACTCTTCCTGCTAGTGTCACAATGCAATTTAAATTAACAAATGTTTATTAAGGCCTTACTATATTCACACCATTCTCGTGTTAGGGAAACAAAATCAAGGAAAGGGTAGATCTGCAGTCTCATGATGCTGACATCACCCATAAGGAAGACAGACAGTAAGCCTAAGAACTAAGAAATTGTATAGCACAGAAAGTGAAACCTGGTCTAGAAAAAATAAACAGTAGAGAAGGGTCTGGGTGTTAGGATATTGAAAAGCTACAAACTGTCATATTAAACAGGTAGTCCAGACAGACCTCACTGAGAATGTAGCATCTGAACAATAACTTGAAAGAGATGAATTTGTTAGCCGAACAGATACGCAGCTGAAGAAAATTCTAAGGCAGCAAGGGTAGCCAGCCCAAAGGCCCAAAGTTGGTAGCATTTCTGGTGTAGTTAAGGCCCAGCAGAGACTGTTGTGGTTGCAGTAAGTGAGTGAGGGGCAATGGCAGGAGATGAGACCAGAGAGAGTAAGTAGGTGTGTTAGGTTAGGGAACTGATCACATAAGGCCTGGTGGACTTTCACTCTGGCTCTGAATTACATGGGGGATTAGAGCAGCTTTCTGAGAAGAGGAATGTAATGGTCTATTCTTTTGAAAGAATCTAGCTTCCACGTCAGGAATGGACCATCAAGAGCCATGTGTAGAAGAACAGAGGTCCTGCTAGGAGGTTTTACAGTCACCCAGGGAAAAAGTGCTGGTGGCCTGGAACAGCCTGACAGTCACTGAAGTAAAGAAAGTGGTCAGATTCTGCATATATATTTTATAAGTATATAAATGTGTTGAGGGTAGAGTCAACAGGGTTTCCCCAACCTGATTATATTAACAGTCAAGTATTAAAAGTATTATAATAATCATTATTTAGTAACTAAAACTAACTATAAATTCACTTGAAAATAATACCTATAAGGCAACAAAATAGTATATTTTATAATTTCCTGAGTTTCTGTGGTAAGATGAAAAATAAATTTTCTATGCTAAGGATCTCTCTTATTAAAACATATTTACTGGATATTTAGATAATGAATTGTGTATTAAATTGGATAGAACACTGCAGTAAGAAAGAATGATAGGTAATTAAAGATGCGACTCAGTGGTGAAATATGTAGTATGTATTGTGTCCTAGTACTTTTAGGTAGAGGAATTACTAATCCATTTCATTGATTAATTAACCTCTTTGTAAAACTTTAGAAATTTTATCTATCATATTTTCATGACTGGTTTTATTTTATCTAGAAGTACTGTAATAAATGTTATATTTTAATACTAAGAAGCTTCGGCATGTTAGAATATTCTGCAGATACAACAAAAGCTTAGCAAAGCACTTTGAGATATAAGTACAATTCAAATAAAGATTCAGCATATTAGTTTTTTCATTCCAAAAGAGAATTCTTTAAATTAACATTATATTGCAGTGATAGGGAAAGTGATTAGAGACTAAACATGCTTGGCTATTTTAAAATAATACAGTCATTAGCACAAAATGATTTGTAGTGCGATTTTACTTCACTGGGGAGAAAAACAACTCCCTTTCATATTTAGTAAATATATTTAAGAATGTAGCTCAAAAAACCAGGTTTGGTAGACATATAATGCTTATTTTTCTCTTGCATGGTTTAAAAAAGATGGTATTAGACACAGGTCAGATGTGCAATTAAAATCTAAGGGAAATATATTTTATAATAAAAATGTATGACATTTTTGATAACATGAAATTTAATAAGCATTAGTCAGAAGATATAATTTGGGAAATTATATTTAAAGCTTACAGTTTTAGTAGTATTTAATGCTTTAGAGACAAGATGGCCCAACACAATTAGCCAAGTCCTGAGGCAGCATTAAAATGCTGAAATATGGGATTACAGTAGCTTATCAAGTCAGAAGTTTCCCAAAGTAATTTTGATTAGATAACATGTTATTCCACTTATAAAGTGTTCCAAGACATACAAAAGAATTTGTGTATTTTGTAATATTTTGTTCTCATGTAATAATTGATAAATACAATAACAATAAGGTTTTTTTTTTTACTTATTTTAAGTGCTAGGAAGAAGGCTGTTAAAATGAGCTGTGTAGTTTAGAAACCATGTGCTGAAGAAGACATACATAAATATGTATTCTTTTTTTTAGACTTTTTTTTTAATTAAAGCATTTTTTTCCCTTTTTTAGATTTTATTTATTTATCTTTAGAGGGGAAGGGAAGGAGAGAGGGAGAGAAACATCAATGTGCGGTTGCCTCTTGTATGTCCCCTGACAGGAACTGGCCTGGCAACCCAGGCATGTGCCCTGACTGGGAATCGAACCGCGATCTTTCGGTTCGCAGGCCCGCGCTCAATCCACTGAGCTACACCAGCCAGGGCTAAATATGTATTCTTATATATCTCTTTAAATGAGTATATCTCAAACTGCTATATTAACATCTGACATACATAAAAAGCATTCATAAGAATCACCTGCACACACATAAACAATGCACATAACTGGGTTCTACCCCAGTTAGCTAAGAGTCAGGATTTCCTTACTGTGGGACCTAGGATCCTCATTTGTGGCAAGCACCTAACATGAAATTTGGGGATAAAACATTTTGAGACTTAAGGAATCAAAGAATGGGACACTCACAACAGAAATGCAGCATTTGTTGATGGTGTATGCATCAATCACGGTGGCTGACAGTGTGATCTATACAGACATTAAAAAAAGGGAGATTTAAACAGATACATCTGCTTAAGGGAGAGAACGTGGACATGCAGACGTGGGAGCAAGGCACTTCTGGTGAAGGGACTGGATTAACAGGGAAGAGTTGGAAAACAGTTCCTGGATGACTTGGGTGGTGAAGTGGCTCAGGCTGGACAGGAAGCAGACTGTACTGTACATTGTGGTGCACCACACAGAGTTCCATCTCTTTTGTGGTATTAAGTGTGCCAGTGACTGATAGCTTAACTGCTGTCTTTCTGAACATTGTTCTAGGCTGACAAGAGCCACCTGGGTCAAGGTCATACCCCCTGAGCAGGGGCATATGCAATGACCAATAAATACCCAGGCAGATGACAGAGTTCTGGCACCTTGCCTCAATTGACACAACTCTACAGTGCCCTCCCAGCCCTAATCAAGGGACTGGCTAAAGCTGGTTGTGGTAGAATCTTAGCTCATGTGTTCTTCTGCCCAGTCCTGGTACCTTTGCACCCTATGATGTCGATCTCAACCCCCAATAAATTTCCTGCATACATATCCCTGTCTCAGACTCTATTTACTTTTGGACCTCAAACCACAATGCCTGTGTAGCTGTGTTAAAAAATTAATGCACTTCTTGTTTCCTTCCTAAATATCTGTGGGTTTGACACATTATTTAGGGGATTATTTAGTTTTTAAATTGAATTATTACGCAACATTATAAAATCTGAAGACTTCATTGAAGAACTTAGACTTCTGGCTTGCCTTCCAGAAGTTACATTGCTGGCCCCGCTGAGCACGCACGCTTCTTCAGTCTTCTTTACTTCCCCCAGAGCAGTCTTTCCTCTGCAGGACCCCACACTCCACACAACTCCATACATCAATCAACATTATGTATGTTGATAATGACCTCAATGTTAATAGGCCAGTTGTTTAGAAATTTGTGTAAACTAATTGGTCACTCAGGTAAATATCTAAACTACACCTTTTAAGAATTAATTGTGGGCTCCTTCCGAATGTTGGTCACTCAGGTAAATATCTAAACTACACCTTTTAAGAATTAATTGTGGGCTCCTTCCAAATGTTGGCAGTTGTAAATAGGATGAGTGGATAAAATAACTATGGCACACTTACACAGTAGAGTACTACTCAGCCATAAAAATGGTTTTACCCTTCGTGACAGTGTGGATGAACTTGGAGAGCATTATGCTAAGTGAAATAAGCCAGTTAGAGAATGACAAATACCATATGATTTCATTCACGTGCGGAATCTAGTGAACAAACTGAATCAACAAGCAAAATAGAGACAATCGCACAGATGGAGAGCAGGCTGACAGCTCTGGAGGACAGTTAGGGAGTGAAGGGACCGAACAAAAAAGAAAAAGGGCTCATGGACATGGACAGCAATGTGGTGTTTGCTGGGCGGAGGGGTTTGAGTGGAGGAGTAAGAAGCTATAAGGGGGATAAAGGGTAATGAAAACATACAATAAAAAACAAACAAATAAAAGTGAAGAAAAGACTTGATTTTGGCTTTTAAGAGTACTAGAAAATTAGAAGGCCATAAGGCATGGTGATTAAAAACATGATTTAGGGTTTGACTTCTGTTTCTGTACCACCTTGGGTTACTCCAATGTTCTACACCTTTATTTCCTCTACACCTATATTTATCTATAAAATGGGGAAATTAATCTTACATTATAGTAAGTATTGTGAGGATTCACTGAACTAAGGAATGCAAAGAACATAATAGAGAACTTTGGTGGGGCAAAAATGGGTTTTACAGTTGTGAGCATGTGAAATAGAGTTTATTCATGAATTACTATTTATTAATTATTGCATTATTTTCCATATGAACAGTAAACCTACTTTTGTTCCATTTATACAGTATATAATTTATATATTACATATCTACAATATACTGCATATAATTTATATTGTAAAAAAGTGAAATAAACAAGTTTAAGATGGGTCTTTAATGGGAGGAAACATAGTTTTAGTTGGTATTACTTTTAAAATTCAGGAAGAACTATTTCAATAAAGAATTACATGGAAATCAAAAGCAACTATCTTTTATACTCTATTCACAATTCTTTTTCTATCTTGTATTAAAATATAAAGTTCCCTGGAGAGGGCAAATGATTCATTATTTTAGAGGGGTGATTTTCTGATAAATATATTAGAGTTTTGCAGATACACACTGTTCCTTAAACAATTTCTAAATCTGAACTAAGTACACCGTGCTTACTACAGAACATGTTTTTTTCCATTCCAATTTTTTTGGTAAGGGAACATTTTAAAGTAATGCAGTTACCTCTGGTTATATCAAAGGCATAATCAGGGAGGCATTTTAGTGACTATCTATCCTGATTTATTCCTTTAAAACTTGAGTTTCTAAATCATGAGCTTAGTCACTGAGTCAAATCAGGATCAAAATTCTGTTTGGATTCAGTGACTCACATACATTTCTACAGTAAACCTCCCAAATTCACTTGCAGATGCTTGCGTGTGTGTTGGGGTAAGAAAGAGGGAGCCATTTTTTCAGTTAGAAAAGTATGGAAAGCAGTTTCAAATATTTAGATCAGGGCATCAAACTCATGTTCACCGGGGGCCACATCAGCCTTGTGGTTGCCTTCAAAGGGACAAATGTAATTTTAGGACTGTGTAAATGTAACTACCCCTTGACTAGGGGCAAGAAGCTCTACATTTGGCCCTTTGAAGGCAACAGCAAGGCTGATGTGGCCCCTGGTGGAAATGATTTGACACCCCTTATTTAGAGAATGTGTGTGTGTGTGTGTGTGTGTGAAAACATGGACGTGTATGAACAAATGTGTGTGAATTTTAACTGTTCTGTTAAATATATTTATTAATCCTATTTAGGACTTTTATAAACCAGCAGTCAATCACATTGGTCGTTTTCAGTGAATTTAATTTAAAAGCTTCAATTCAGATTTTACTAATAGTGTATCCAAGCTTGAAAGCAAACAAAAGACATGATATGAAAAAATTTTATAATGCAATTATGGCTTTTGCCCATGGATCACAAATCAAATAAACAATTTCAAGCATGTACCATTCTGAGTATGTGTATTTAAGAATTTTGGTAAAATAGGTTATTTCTAAATACTCATCTCTCTAGGAAATAAATGAATAGGTAGACTATATTAACCAACTGAACCTAGATGCTTGAAAACTTAGGACCATACACGTTATTATTCCATACTCAGCAGGCCTTTTATTCACCTCAGTGTGGGCTTAAATATTGGCATCCAATAGGGTAAAATGTTTTCAAATATATTTGGGACTTCTGCCATTCTTCCCCAAATGCTTTCCTTCTTTTTCTCAGTATTCTAGTCATTATCCTCCATCACTTCTTACAGTTTAGCTCTTGAAACCAAAATAATGATTTTAAGTATATAGAATATAAAGTTTTGGGAAATGTGCATGATTCTGCATGCTTACAGATATATACTATTCATTAGGTACTAAATTTCAACACACAAAGTAGCATGTGTTTCCTGGCTTACTATAATCAAGATTTTGGAAAGGCAGCTGTTTGGCAATATTATTTACATATTTTCAGATTTTATTTTTGAAGTGGAAAATTCCATCTGAATTAAAATATATTCCTCCAAGGTTAAAAAATCAGAAATGAGGGAACACTACCCCTACCTGATCCTGCTGGCATTCAGACAACGCTGCTCTCTAGCATCTTTCAGTTTGATATCATTTTTGGATGTAACTAAATGCCAGATACCCTGACAAACATATACTCTACCAGCTGGATCTCCATCTGCTCAACTAAACATTTTCACACCAAATCTGTATAAAAAGCTATATTTTCAAAGACCGTTATCTACAACTGAAATATTAAAATCTTAACTCCAGGAGTCCTTCCACTTACATATTTCACATGTATTTAATCACAAATACAAAACCACCTCCAAGTGTTATCAGTGGTCTGCTTGCTCTATTTTGAGAAAAGTTATCTTCAGCCATCCATAAAGGGCAGATGAAGTTTTTGAGCATAAGAAATACTTTTGTGATTTTCACAGAAGCATTGTTAATATCTTTTGATGTGTTTGCTTAGGAAAAAACTGTAAAATTAATGTTAATGGAGAGAATGATTTTTTAAAAATCTGCATTAATTTTGTCCTGGGATAACTTTATTTGCCTACATATACATTTGTTAGCAAGAAATATGCTTATAAATAATTCAGAATCTTTTAAATTGGGCCTCACATATGCAGAGTAGCCAAGGAAATCTCAAGTAATTAAAAAAGTTTCTACCTGAAAAATCAAATTAATCTAAGAAGGTTTTAAAGAATACTGCATACACCTCAGTGGCTAATATATTGTAGGTTGGGGAAGAGTCATCTAAAACTATTATTAGGTTTTAGGAAATCCAAGAGCAGACAAGGCATAAAGTACAAAAATATAGCCGTATTGTCAATGAGGCAAAAACAGGACCCAGAACTTATACAACATACTAGTGAGAAGAGGAAAATCTTGGAAACAGAAAACTGCATACTCTCAGCACTGTGTACATTACTTCTAGATAATATCAATGGCCATCCTTTAAAAAAATGCAGGTATGTGTATGTTGGGGCAAGTAAGGGGGGCCTATTATTTCAGATTAGGATAAGCATAGTCAAGCGAAGAAGCAAGGATGACTTCAAGATTTATTCCGAGAAATACAAAGCTGCATTTCTTTGGACCTAGGCAAGCAAACTTAAAGCATTCAGAACTTTGAGATTTCTTACAAATCAAGTCCTTGGCCAGGAAACAGCAGGAAATGTTTTTCTGCTCATAGCCAAGAATAGAAGAGAGGTTCGTTTTGTAAGAGGGAGAAGGGGTACAAACCCCATATCCATAGATTTCCCCTTCCTATTCTATTCTCTACTTATTAATAACAATCCTTAAAAAAACATGCTTTCCAGTAAACATGGTTCTTCTAAGACTGAGGTTAGGTAGGATAAAAAATGTTTGTGGATGGAGGGAGAGGGAGAGAAGGAGTACATATAGGGATTTTCTTCAGGTAAGTGTTTCACAGGAAACATTTAGCCTTCATCTCTTAACTTCCCCCAGGGGCAAAAACCAAAAGATTTAAATCACAATAAATACAAACACCTATATTGTAGACCAAAAAATTTTTAAGAGTCTACCAGGAAAAGAAATAGAATTGCCAAGAATAATATAAGTACACAGGAAAATACTTGTAAAAATAGAGTTCAATTCTAATTCTAAATTCTAAATGAAAGGCCAATGGAATTTAGAAAGAAATAGTTCTAAATTGCTTTTATTTCATAGAAATATCAACATTATGTCACTTATTATGTATTGTTTTAATCATCAAAATTTTCTAGCTAAAAAGTTCTTCACCTACCTTCTAAAACATATAATATGCCCCAGTATCAAAACAAATGCCAGGCCCCTTCAGCTGCATGAAAACGTAGGCCAAAACACAGATGGGTACTTGACTCAAAATAAATATCAATTGTCTAAAATTTCTTATCAGTGCAAGCTTTGTTTAAAACGGGAAAAGTTGGGATACAACATCCTACTAAACTACACTGCTTCTCACTCTCCACACCTAGTCCTGAGTTCGCCAAAATATACCTACTTAGCATACCTAGATAAAAAATAAAAGATACAATCAGTCAAATTTTAAAAATATTTCAAAAAAATGAACTACCTCTTTTCTTAATATCAAAAAACAGGTGTATATTTAAAAATTGCAGTAAAAAAAGAAACTGTTTTGAACACACTGATATACTTAATGTTTTATATATTTACTCAGACATACTTTGCAGGATATGAATATATTTAATTGGCTGAGAAAGGGCTCTGAATCATAAGAATATCAATGAAGAAAACTTGCTCAATTCAAGCACTTGCCAAGAAAAACGGTTATCATCAAACACAGGAGATTAAATAATTATCTGTTTCCTTGCTGGCTCAAGATAGATGCAGTGCTGGTGCCCACGCTTAGTGAAAAAGTTGCCATAACGTCCTGTCTTTGCCATCAATGAGATCCACCAAAGATTCGAGAACAATCATTCTATGTTTATAAACTGCCTGATGGCTTTTCCAAACATTCCAAACATTCCAAACATTCCAAACAGAGCAGAAAATTCTCTTCATAGGCTAAGGACATGTAACGAGAATCTCCTAAGAACACTCAAGGAAAACCTCACAGTCACAGTGAAAGGAAAAAGGAAAGGCCGAGATACCCATCTCCCCCAATAACCTAGATCCCATGACACATGATGACCATTTCATCACTGAATCCTCAACCCTCACCAAATTACATGACATAAGTACTCAATAAATGTTTGTTTAACAAATGAGTTAAAACAACCCAAATCTCAATATAAATTGCCACAATATTCAGGGTTATTTAACCATATATAAGAAGTGATCCTAAATGAATTTAATATGAGTATTAAATATCTAATGAATATTGTAACTTGAACTTAGAAGACAGGTTGACTGGCATGTGATCTAAAATTCTCCATTTGTGATGATTTCCAGTCATTCACTGAAAATTATAAGCAGGAGCAAGCACAGAGAGATATTTTTAAAACTGAGAAATCATTTGTTCCTTGAATTTCAACAGAAAGATTCTGTTCGCACTCCCCTCTTCATCACTTTCAGTGAGTGAATTTCCTGTTATTATGGGAATACACAGAAACCCAGATCACATCATTGCATGTCACGGTTTTGGACTCAAATTCTTCAGTCTACTTCATGAACACAGAAATCCTGTCTTCCTTTCATACCACTTGAACTCCAGGGGCTAGCAGACTGTTTGACACCTCATAAGCACATAATACTTATTCACCAAACAAATGAATGGACAGAAACAACAGACAAATTGAAACTAAAACTTCCTAAGATAGAAACTTCATAGTTTTTTGAAGGTTAATGTAATACTTTCCTCAGTTTTCTCCGAGTTAGCTAAACCCATTCTTTCAACATGATGGTGAGTCACTTCACAACTTAGAGTGACGAAGTGCAGAGTTCAATGTTAGCCACCCTTGATCTATAGATAAGTGTGATCTAAGACATGAGATGTTCTGATGGCTACTAGACTCATACTGAGCTCATTATAACAAAAGTTCACTTCTCACTCACTCCTCGCCTTGCAGGGCTATTAACATTTGACACAGGCCATGACTTCTCCTTGAAATGCTTCCTTTGTTTTCAGGGCATTAAACTGAATTTTCCTCCTATCTCACTGGCTTTTCATTCTCTGTCACTTTTTCTGATTGTTCTTCATTACCCACTGTCCTGGCACTCAGATCTAACCCCTCTTTTTTTAAAAAAAAAATTCATCTATACTAATTCAATAATCCATTTATTTTCATTAATTTAAATTCCATATCTGGCCATGGCTGGTGTGGCTCAGTGGATTGAAAGCTGACCTGTGAACTAAAGGGTCGCCAGTTCAATTCCCAGTCAGGGCACATGCCTAGGTTGTATGCCATGTAGGTTCCCAATAGGGGGCATGCAAGAGGCAACTCCACATTGATGTTTGTCTCCCTCTCTTTCTCCCTCCCTTCCTCTATCTCTAAAAATAAATAAAACCTTCTAAAAATTCCATGTCTGGGCTGATAATGCCAGATTTACATCACTAACCCAGACCTCACACATAAACTCTAGACTTGTATGACCAGTTAGAAGCAACCAGCATCTTAAAATAAGCTGCAAAACTGAGGTCCTAAACTTCTCCTTCAAACCTATTCCACTGAAAATCTGCTGTTCCTGGAAATAGCCCTTTTCAGTTGTATTCTCATGATATAGGTCATTGAAATGAACCAAGAAATAAAATGTAAAAAATCCAAACATGAGGAGGGGAAAAAACCTGTCCCCCTGCATCTGCATCATTAGCAATTCCACCTTGTCAGTTGCTCAGGCTAAAATTCTCAGAGTCACTCTTGGTCTCTCCCTCTTATGTCTCACAGTCCACAGTCAGTTAATTTTGTTGACTTTCTATTAAAAATGCACCCAGACTCTGACCACCACTCCTTACCATCCCCTTGCGAATAGCCTGCACAAGTCAACTTCATCTCTCTTCTAGAGTACTGCGGTAGCCTCCCAAACTAATCTGCTTCAATCCTTGACCCCTCTTATCTACTCCCAACATAGAGGTCAAGTGATATCATTAAAATGGAAGTAAATTGATGTCATTCCTCTGTTCAAATCTTCATTGGCTTTCCATTTCCATCTAAAGCCAGTGGTTATAGTGACCTACAAGGACTGTATTTACAGTATCCTCCAACCTCACGAACATGCTGATCTCCACTTCTACTCTCCTCCCTCTCTCCACACCAGGTATTCCCACCTGTCTGTGAACATGCCAAATGTGTTCTTTCCCTCTGAAATTCTGCTTGAGCCTTCCATGCACTATTTATTGGACAGCATCATCTAATGTTTAAATATTTTACAGATTCTATACTTTTGTCTGTTAAGCCTTATGTACCTAATTCCCACTAAAATCTAAAGAAAGAAGTTTTTTGTCTGCTGCTTTTCCCCAGTACCTAAGCCATGCATGACATTTATGAATGCTAAATAAAGATTTTTGAATGATAAAAGAATGAATGAAAGTTTTAAGAAAAAACATTTCACTACTAAATTTTCACTGGTTGAGAAATAACTTTGGTGTGATGGAGTCCATACCTTCCTGGAAGTGCACCCAATGTCACACTCCATTGATTTTTCCTTCTCAAAATAGAGGTAGCTGGTCTCATCCAGCTTTATTATCTTTGGATAACAAGATTTCTCCTAGGACACTGGTTCCTTAGTTACAGCAATTTTAAAGCGTAAGAGGGTCACTCTCCACTCTGGGTAGTAAAACATTCTCATTAGAGAATTCCCATGGAAGCTCTAGGATAATCAATGCATCTCTGCTAAGCACACAACTTAACCATAGGAGAAAGATTCTCTGGGGAACAGAGGGGTGAAAGACGGCACTGTCTCCTGAAGCAAACTACATACACACCAGGGTCAAAATAATGCTTTGGCTAGACAACAAAATAGGCTAAGTTCTAGTTCCTAATTGAAAGATGAAATTAAGAAAGCATAGGAAGAAAAAGGCACACTCTTTAGACATGTTAACCAAAACTGCATCATAAAAATCCACGTTCATCTTTCATTACTAAAATCAACTTGTTGGGGGAACACCATAATTGTGAGTCTCATCATTTTAACACACATTTTAACCTCATGGAACTGAAGTTAATAATGTCACATGGGTTTTTTTGTTATGAATAACTTTGAACTTTTGTCTCAAAAATTTTATATTTCAGTACCAGTTACACTGAATAAATATTTTCTTTCTTCAGACCTCTAATGATATCAGTAGTTCATACCTTATATGTATAACTAGAGTATGTTTCTCAAATTCTGAATGAGGTACCAGCCACTAAATATTTATCATGTAATTTTAGCAAAATAACTAAAATTTTAAATTGCTAATCATCAGTAGTTTTTATTTCAGAAACAAAAGTTTGAAAACTTTTGTCAATGAATATCCAAGCCACACTGTAAGCAATATTAATGAAAACATGAAAATAAATTTATCATTTTAGACACACTAACACAATGATAGCAAATGGTTCAAGAGCTCCTCCAAGAATTTTACTCCACACCTAATAAAAAAGTGTGAGCACTATAACATGAATTCTGAATTATGATATATTTGCTTTTTTCATGTGCTTTTCCAACATAGCTGTTCTTTGTAGAATTTTGAAAATAAGGGAACCTTCCCCAAAGTATACATTGCATCCATTAGAACGTATGGCTGAGATTAAATAAATTTAGTGACTTCCTGGATTTCCTCAAATATTCTTGGCATTTTCTCAAATATTCTTATAACTATATGTATAAAATACCTTTTCATATGCACAGTCCACTTCATACCCTGAGAATGGGCTACAACCAAGAAGGAAAACCAGGTCCACTTGCTAGAGGGCCCACTGTCTTTCCAGTACACTCAATGGTAAAAAACATACTCATGCTTGGAGCAGAGGATACTAAGCAATAATATCACCTTAAATTTCAAGTACATCTCAGAGATATTACAGGTTTGGATCTAAACCACTGAAAAGAAAATGAGTATTGCAATAAAGCGAGTTGAAATAATTTTAACCACGGATGGCTTTGCCTTCACTTTGTTAAAAAAACACAAAATCTGTGAAGTACAATCAAGTGAGGTCGGTCTCTATGACACTGTAAACTCTCACCTAAAGTAAAACCAGACCTATCATTTTACATTGGTCCAATGAAAATCTATGCTTTGGGAGGAATAAAAAACAATATCACAGTCAGTGGGATGAGGGGAAGAGACTACTAAAGAGAATTGGAATAATAATCCTTGTTGTACGCATTAAACATAGTCACTAAGTTATTTTAGAAACAATGTATATAGTGGTAATCACAGTAAGAAGGTGACTCTTTATCTAAGGCTATCAACAGCATTTTTCTCTAAGGGCAAAAACTTTTATTTCTTTTCATCTTTGTTAGCTTCGCATCAGCCGAGAAAGTATTTCAAAGGCAGCTAAAGATTTTTTTGACTCTTTACTCTAGAACTAATCTTAGGACTTTACATTATGAAGAACATACACAACTAATCAATGTTGCGTATTTCTTAACTGGATTTAATTAGAAGATCTGTCTGATGAAGTCCACATTGGAAAGTGGGCTTATAGAGCAAACATTTCAATACAGCAATGGCTATTTGAAGAAAAGTATTGTAAATGTTGAAGTGTAAATTGACAATATGAGAATGAAGTAAACCTATAAAGGTTTAGGAATAACTTTTGGTGAAGAATGTAAAAATCAGAACATTACAAATAAGGATATTACAGTACTTTTGAAAAAGGAGTAAACAAAGATGGCCTAGTAGTTTTTTACTAGTTTTATTTTCCACATACATGTTCACACTTCTATAGTAAAAGTATGTTTTCTAAGGATTGATATCCTTCTAACTAACTCCAAATGATTTTTCTCAGTTTTCTTAACCCATAAACGCTTTCCAAATTCTGCAACTCTGGAACACATGTCTTCTTGGAATATGCAGATTTTATCTTTAGCAGAAAACAAATATAAAAAACATTTTCTGGAGTTCACGTGAATCAAGCATGCACATACTTTTTTTATTCTTTTAGAACTTATTTAGAAAAAGAGATTCCTTCTAGAATGCATAGTGGATTTATTTATGTAACAGAAATATTTTTCACAGAAATGATCACAAGTCAAGGAAAGAATCTGAGTAATTGAGGACAAAGGATTATTTCACTTGAAATATTTAAACAACTGAGGCAATGGTGCTTTCTCACCGAGTAAGTTCCTCAATATAATGCAGGTGTGGCAAAGAGCCACTCAGTCACATCAGACATTTAGTTTATCAACATATTATTTCTTCAGAGGAATGTATTTTTCACTTTTCAGCTTCTAGTGTGAATCACTGTCATTTTCTCTGGTCCATAAAATCCACAAGCTGAATGAATAGGCTTTAATTATATTAACCCTGATTCAAGGGGAACATAGATAAATCTAAGTCACATTTACCCATATAGTTCAATTCAATATAAATCATGTATTAATATACTTTCTCAAGAAATATGTACTATGCACCTACAATTGTTAGGTGTTTGACTTCAAAAAACATGTTTAATAAGAGCCCTTGTTTAAGAATATACTCACAGAATCAGACTAGGAGTATGTTTATAGTGAAGCTCAGTGGACCTAGTGGGAGCTGAGGAGTGGAAATGAATTGAGCACACACAAAAAAGATTTAAAAAAGTGAAAAAGTCTTCTTGAGAAATTTAATAAATAAAAATGTCATAAAATAAAATAAATGCAATAATGGAAATTATAGCTCTTCTTACTTCTCCGGTAAATTACATTTCTGCTAAATCTGGCAGTGACTACACAAGGAGAATACTATAAAATGATCAGTTATTTATAGAATGTGAACTATGCATATTTGTAATCAGTAATCTGATACAAACTTTTACAATAATGACGAATTCCACTTCTCTCTATGCTAAGTGGCTTATATTTATATTATATGCAGTTTCTACATAGAAACTCAATTATAAACTTAATAAATTTTTTCTGTGCTATATACATAGGAGTATATATGTGCAATAAAAAAGTAAGTAAGCAAGTATTAATACTGGTTTTGTGCACATTCTAATAATACACCTTAAATTCTGAAGGCAAAAGCAAGAGATGATTTTTTTTATGCCTTAAATTTTCAATACGATTAAGTAAAAATATTATTTACGATATTTTTGAATTTTCAAAAAACATATTATCAACAATATCATTTGAAGATAATTAAACCAAATAAATTGTTGAAAGTGTTGATTTAAAATAAAAATGGTTCAAAATCATCAAATAACAAATTAATTTTGTATTTCTATTTATATTAATTTTATATTGCTTTAGATAATTCTCTAACTTGCATATACTACATCTACAATTTGGAATATTTTCTGTATTTTAATCGTTTAAACAGACATTATTTATTTATTTTTATAGAAAGGGGAAGGGAAGGAGAAAGAGAGGGAGAGAAATATCAGTGTGTGGTTGCCTCTCACATGCCCCCTACTGGGGCTCTGGCCTGCAGCCCAGGCATGTGGCCTGACTGGGAATTGAACTGGCAACCTTTTGATTTGCAGGCCTGTGTTAAATCCACTAAGCTACACCAACCAGGGGTGAAATACTTTCTAATCACTACAGAGCAAATTTAACATGTAAGAAATGTGTTAGATGTTATCGTTGCTGCTGTTCTGGGTTGAAATCATCCATGCATTACAACCAGGGCATTCTGAATCAAACCCACAAATATGAAGGTGAACAGTGTGATGCAAATACATTTCCTTCCTTGATAACCACATATATATTTGCACATTTCACCTTTATACTTAATCCAAAAATAATGTAAATCATGATGTGTGGACTATTATTTAGACATTTTCCAGTTTGAGCATGTGTCATATGTTTTTTATAATTGACTTTTCTTTTTCCAGAAATAGGACAGCACAACTACACAAATCAAGAAAAGGAGAGGTAATATAATACACAAAATAAGAAGAGACCACAGGGCCTGTGGGACCCCATGGGTCATCTCACCCAGCCACTTTACAGCCTTATCACCTTGGGCAATTTGCTTAACTTCTGCCTGCATTCTGAATAATAGCACATGACTCACAAAACTCTTTTGAGTTTGATACCTAGGGAGTCAATATATTGTTAATAGCCAGAACTGAACCCCTAAATGTCTTCTATGTAACTTCAAGCTTACTTTTTCTACTCCTTAAATGTAATGGGGTACTCAAGAAATATTATAAAAATGCTTTTTACTTTTGTTTTAGTATTAGAATGAAATGAGACTTTCCAACCAAAGTAAAGTATAATCTCTACATATGTGATGTGCAATATCTGTCTAGGGTTGTAATATTAGCTTTTTGCCCTGACCAAACCTGGGATATGAATTCAATTTAAAATTGTACAATTTCTTTGGTATTTACATTATAATTACAAAGGATTATTTAAAATTCTGGATGTCATTAAGGACATAAGGAATTACTTTTTAAAAAAGGAATTACATATTGAAATAATTATGTTTTAAAACACCTGTGCTTTGGGAGGGAGACCACCGGAAAAGATATAGAGAGTAAGAAAAAGAAAGGGGCAAGAAGGAGAAACTAGTTGGACGCACAGATTAACCCATAATTCAGTGTCATTGCAATAATCTTCCAGTTTTGTGTTTTAACTTGAAATCCCATTTATAGGAATTAAAATAGATACCTGGAAACAAATTATACTTTCTAAATTCTTTTGCTAATACTATTTTATCAACATATATAACTATAAATTGCATCAATTTCTTTTGTATTTAGTGAAAACTTAGAGAGATAGAAACTATTTGTTTAATAACGAAAAAGATTATTAAAATACAAATCACTCATATGGAAACTCCCTTTTCATTCTCTTTATATTCTACACTGATCTGAACATGAATCCAAGATAGACATAAGATGCATCTTTCTCTCTAAAAACTAGAAAAGAGACACAGATATTATCCTTGTTATCCAATACTCAATGGATAATGTTTAATTATGATTTAGGTGTTTTAAAAGCATACTTAAAATATATCATAAAAGGGAATAAACAATTCATTTAGTGTTTTGAGTGCCAAAACATTTAAGTCTTTCAACTTCTGTAAACCCTTTTAATATAAAGAAAAATAATAACAACCATCATATAACTTTATTTACAATATTGTGCTTGATTTTTTTTTAGGGTTGCTGGGAGGAATGCGCCTTATACACATTGGGATGACTTCATCGCCAGTAAACCAGGCAAGATCAATTCATACATAAAAGTTTCAGATTCTGCTCATTTACCATGTTACAAATTGCTTTAACACAGTGCGTCCATGCCTTTGAAAACTTAGTAGGTAGTTAAATGTATAGCTAGATAAAGCCTTTCTACACCTTGTAACAACAGAACAGTTCCCTCCCCCCACCCCCGTAAACCAGCTCCTTTAGCAGCTACTGCTTAAGCAGCCGCCAAGAGGACTCTCTTGCTTTGAATAGCATCCTTCTTCAAGTTTACCAATTTTACCATAAATCTGAAGGATGTTTAGAGTGAAATAAATTGGATATCTTTTATAATATACTATAGGAAAGAAAGAAAAAACAAAGAAACTTGTATCAGCCAACTTGTTCATTTGTTTGCCTTCTATAGAGAGGGGTTGGGAATGGTTCGAAAAAGGCACCTGTGAAGTATAAACGAGTAATTAAAAGTGATAATGATGTCTTTCTGCTGTATTTGACTGAAGGTGCATTCACTAAAGTGAGTATCTCCACAGAAGATATGTTAAACAACAGAAGAGTGTATTGTTGCTTTGTTTTCAAATCCAGAATTCAAAACCTCACTTTTCTCCCCTGGGAGACCAACTGAGAACACTAGAGAAAGATCCTCAAGAATAAGATTGCTCACTAACGATTGCTCAAAGATTGTCAAAGATTGCTAATGATCAAAAGAAAGGTTCCAGTGACCTCACTCCATTTCCAAAAGGTCAAAATCACAAGATCTCATAGTAAATGAATGTGTTTATACAGTGGTTGAATAAGGCTGTGACAAAAGACTCCACTTTTATTCTTTGGAATACAGATTAGAAATGAGACCTGCTTTTCCGTGCATAGTTCTTTGACCAAATCTACCCTTAGAAAGAGCTACTTTTACAAATATAAAATGAGTTTGGACGTAGTGCTGCTTTTTGTTTATGAGAATTTTTAAGTGTCTGAAAGCAAGTCTGTTTGAAAGGGCCCCAAACAACTACTTAAAAAAAAACAACACTTATTCATATTTGAATAAATGTATTCGGTACAAAATTGAGAGATTTCTGTCACGGAAAGCTGGTAGGAGTGCAGTATCACAGAGAAGTCTTCTTGTTCTCACCACTGATCTCAAACCTGCAGCTCTCAAGGTAGATGCACCTCATAAAAAGAAGTAAGTAGCACAGGACAGAACAAGCAGTGGCATCCTGGAGGCAAAGAAATGAATTCTCAGGAACAACTTGTTCTGTGTTCGCCATGTATGTGACTCTTGTGGTTCTGGACTAGAGGTGTCATACCAGAGCAGGCCTTTTCCTGGGCCGAGCTGCTGGCCATTGAAACAAATGGGAAGGCAGGGAGGGCAAGAGGAGAGAAAAGAGAGGAGGGTGGAGGGAGGTATAAAAGAGAACTAACATGTCAAACAGCATAAAAGTCTAGAACAGAAGCCTCAAGAATATTGTCATGTTGCCAAAAGTCCCCATCAACAACACTCCCTGGGGGTAGAATGTAAAAGCCACCCCCAACCCAAAAAAAAAAAAAAAAAAAAATGAGTTATAGGTCAGTTTGGAACTGTCCAACAATAGAATGCATGTTCTTCTCTCTCTCTTTTTTTATGTTTTGCACCTTTTGGCTTCCTAGTTCTTGCTTCCCCTATACCCCTCCAAAAGTTTCAAATAATCTAAGTAAGTTTTGTGGACATGAAGTTGTATTCAAGGGCTCATTTTCTAGCCAACAAAGAAAGGACCAAATGGAAAAGTGGAAACCAATCAAATATATTAAATTAGAACAATTTCCTGGTACTTTAATAAGCTTACACAGAACTACATAAGGGAATATTCTCATAATTCTATACCATTAAAATTAAACTTTCCCTTTAATTAGTATTTCAATAAATCATATTTCTTCTTATTACGGTTTGTAATAAGCAGGTTTAGATTTCAAACACAGATGTTCCCAAATATTTAGAACTTTCTCAAAGTTATCATTAATATCTGAATATAGAATAGTAATCAAAACCAAAATTGGGTCATTTTTATTCTTATTATTTAATGAACTTACATACTAGAATATCTCTTTAAAAACTCAAACAATTAAAGCTCATTGGTCTTTAAAATCTTTTCAATTTATTTCTATCAAATCATCCTCTTCCAACTTTGTATTCTTATTCACAAAATAAAACATAAATTGAGTCCAGTAGTGGAAAAGGCCCTGTATTTTTATAGGGCAGTAAAGAAAATTATATGCAGTTATAATATTTATCTATATATCCAGTGAATTAAATTTTATGAAAAATTAAATGTTAAATTATATTAATCCATATATATATATACACACACAATAGTACTATAGAGTGTCAACATATCTTCACACTACTAAATTTTTCAAAAAATTATGGATAAAAGATAACATTGATATTTACCACAATTTTCTAACAGTATAACAATATGAAAACTAACTTAGTGCAAAATACTTCTTAATTCAAAGTTAATTTTAAGAAATTTTAATTTTAAGAAAAATATCTAATATACCTCATTAATTCCTGGAATTCCCTGAATTATGATGATTTTGCCTAGAAATGGTTTTATAGAAATGTCTCTATGTTTGTACCCTTGGTTATTGAGAGGGTTACATTTTATGAGAATTAAGCCAACATTAATTGGTAGTATAATCAGCATTACTTTGCTAATTTTATCAAGATTGTGTTTTGTCAGTTAAATTTATAGCACAGCTGATGAATATTCTATTCTAGTATATCAATACCACCCACTGAAAACTGCAAATTGTTTTTATTTTATGAAACAATTTTTAATGTGTTGCTTCATGTAACACTGAGATTAACTAGTAAAACAGAGAGACTGCATCACTTGAGACCCTGGACTGAAACATTCTGAGTCTAAATCCAGAATTTTAAGTCCAGTTTGTCTGATATGTATTTTAAGTTTAATTTTTTCTATATGAACTGTTATATAGACACAGATTTTATCTTGATGTAGGTAAGTAATCTGCTAAGCTAAATATATTTGACTGTGCAGACAGCCTAAGCAATATATATTTTTAGCAAATCAATAACACTGAGAGTTCTACACTTAGAGAAGAAAGATAACTCAGATGAAATATTTTTGCTTAACAAACCATTCCTAAAATTCTGAACCCTACTGATACACTAAAAGATTTTATTCAAATAATCTCTCTTATTTAAGCCTCAATTTCTTTATCTATAAACATTAAATTATTTATATTTTCACACTCACAATTCAAAATGGTGTTACAAGGAACAATACATTTACTGAAAAATATAAACTCCCATGATTCAGAAGTGCCAAAAAGAAACTTAATGGTAGGGACAGACATTAAAAGGCAATAAATTGTTTGTTTGAATATTAATAGCTATCTGAGGAGGAAATTTATCTGTTTATGATACTCTATACATCCAATTGTTAGGGGTAGTATATGTTAATAGCATAATCATAGAGAAAATAATTTCTTCAACAGTTATAACATGGATTCATTCATATTCACATATGATATACACAAATGTGGATGTGCAGGTGCTTATGTGCATACACGTGTGTGCACACACACACCTTACTTAGGAATTCACAAGTGAGCCATTCAGTAAAGAATCCTCCTGACCTGTTTAAATCCTGAGTTCAACTGTCCTGTAGGTTACAAGCAATTACTGTGAACATTTCTAATCAAAATAATATTAAAGTAAATTATTGCATCTCCATTCCAGAAATAACATGGATGGTAAAATATCTGTATATTCTTGTTAAATTACTGTGAAAAAATACCCAAAAGGTTCATTTTTAAATAACTAGGGAAGTATTTGGATAAAGAAATACTATGTGATTTTTATAAAGTAATGTTAAATGTTTTGTGAATCCATATTTGCTACATAGCACATTAAAATATGTTCAATTAGTTTCATAAAAAACAAAGAGTCAAATTGATGTTACACATTAAGAAGTAGTTTTTAAAATAAAATAAAATTTTAGCTATGTAGAGGTTTGGTTTGATGATGGAATACTTATAATTTAAATCACAACATACAGCCTTGTGGAGGTACAGGGCAGGGCTTTCTTTGTGAGAGAGGTGAGGACTAGAAGCAGAGATTTATGGAGTTAATTAATTATATAGGGGTGAGAGTAGAAGCTGGAAATGTACTCATCTTTTTCCCAGTATCAACAGTCTAAATTTTCCAAACTGTCTTACTGAGTAAATATTATAACCTACTTCATCTACTATAGACTGGACTGTCTTCTCTCCACTAACCAGGCAATTTATGGCATAAAAGGTTGTCAGATATTTAGATCATTTTCAAAGTGACAGTCGATCTATTGACACTACATTTTAACTTGATTTTTAAGGAGCTTCAATATTTTTAAAAATGTTTTCGGAATAGAGAAATAAAATAATATATATATTACAAACATAACTTCTAAGTTAGAAAATTATAAAACACTAATTTCATGTTTTCACTAAAATATAAAACAAGACTATAACAGAAAGGCAAATTATATATTTTAGAATTATTTTATGTATGTGTGTGCAAACTAAGTTGGTAAAATCATTGAACTTTGGCATTAATCAATGTAAGTAATTAAGGGATGAATCCCATCAAAACAAAAAGATAGACAAAACATGAAAGGTAAGATATCTGTCAAATTCAGAATAAAGAAAATTATAGAAAACAGAGTATAATATAGAAAGTATGTTAATTTTGATCTAACCATCTTTTAACCCAAAAAAATCACCTAAGAATTATCCTTATGTTTAGGTGGTGTCTGTGGCAAATTCATATCAGCAAACTGCTACAGAAGTTAACGACAGTTAACAATTTAGCACGTGTCCACAACACACAAAACCACATGCAGATTGGCTACACCTAGAAGAGAAGGCTTTCAATGATTACAATAATCTATAGACCTCATTGAATATGGAAGTGTGCTTGTGATGTCAAATATAATTTAATCACAATATCTAAGAAAAAAACTTCTAAGACATGGTTCCAGCATCTGGAAGACTCCATATCTCTTTCAGGGTCTCCTGGTTAAAGACCCAAGGCCCATTCAAGCACTCCTAATTCAGGAGCCTGCCTGCAAGCAATAAAGGCTGCAACTGGATACTTGGTGAGATTAATTACCTAGATAAGGCTTGATAATGCAAGTCAAATGGGAATGTAATTAAAGTGCACCTTCCATGAAAATTATTCATTGCTGATGGATCAGGTGACAGATAAATCAAAAGGCATTTTACAGAAGCCTACAGGTTAACTTGAAGCAGGTCTTTCCTTTTTATAAAACTCTGTAATTGAGGGTATGGAATTCACTCTTGCTGTTCTATCCTCATCATGATACCATAAGACAGACAGGTAGATTGCAATATAATCTATTGGAAACAGAAGCCAATAGAAAAACCATTAGGATCATAGTAACAAACAAAAGCTCACACCCTGGCTGGTGTGGCTCAGTGGATCGAGTGTTGGCCTGTGAACTGAAAGTTTGTCGTTCTGGGGCCAGGCCCCAATTTGGGGGCATGTGAGAGAAGCAACCAATTCACGTTATCTCTTGCACATTGCTGTTTCTCTCCCTCTCTTTCTCCCTCCCTAACCCTCTCTTTAAAAGTACATAAATAAAATCTTAAAAAAGAAAAGGTCAGCTAGACTGGAATCAGTTGGCTGGCAGCTTTTAGGATAGGATATCACTTTACATCCATACTATAATGGGGACTGCAATCACAGAGAACAAGTGATAGATTAATAAATTGACTGGTCCCCAGGGTGTAATCCTTGCAGATGAAAGACCTGCTGGGGTAATCAAAACAGAGTTATGCATTAGATAAACCAGGTGGTATAAAATATTTTACATCATCATTCCAAAAAAGTCTTCCTGGATGTGCCATTAATTCTCTACTGTCAATAATTTATAGTATAAGAATAATTTTTTAAAAAACACTGTTTTATAACAACTGCAGGGTAAGTTCAGTTACCCAGAGGGATATTAAATCTAATTTCCATGCTGGGTTCTCTTAGCTGTGTTTATTATACACCCAAGAGCAGAAAGATGAAACAAAATGTCCAATTAAATGATAGTTACTGAAAAATATGGTTTTACATGTTACTAATTTGCTTGCTCTCACTAATGAACACATTTGGCTTTCAGTGTCCTGTGTAAAGAAAATGCCTAATAATTTTCTTGTCTGTGAGAACAAACTTGATGCTGAACAGGAAAACCATGCCATCGAGTAGATGGGATATGGAATAAACAAAAAAGGACCATTACTGTCCAAATAATAACCTTAGCATAAAAGTTGAAATAGTTTTGTTCAACAGAAATCTGTAAATAATAACATAAATATTAATGTACTATTATAAATCCTACAATTATGTAACTTTTCCAAAAATTTACATTGTTTTATTTAAACTTAAAAAAAATGTGAAGTCAAATTCCCCTCAGTAAGTCACCCATTCCAGTATCAGATAAAAATCCTTCAAATTAAAAGACAATCAAAATAATAAAACTTATGTTGCATTATTACCTATAGGCACTTAAAGGGCTCATCACAAATGTTCTTACCTAATTCTCATGAATATTTCTAACATTGTTGTAAGTTAAAAAAAAATTCCAGAGAGGCTCTTTCCAAATGGTGAAAACTCTTAAGGAAACATACAATTAGATTTTAGGTATGTAAATTTGATACATGGGGCCCAGTTGTGTTTGAAGTGCTACAAGTAAATGTATAGATACACATCTGTCAGAAAATCATCTGTTTATATTTCTCCATTCTTAAAGGTTGCCGATTAAAATTGAAAGCAGGTGTGGTGAATACCCAACGCATTTTATCAGCACACATTGCTCTTTTTGTTCCCTGCAGGTTCCAGTTAGTAACTCAATCCCAACCAAACTCTAAAGTAAACTGTTCATGATTTGTCAGATTAGCTGATGCTTATCCAGAAAAATGGGCTAAAAAACAGTCACCAGGACAGTGTAATTAAGAGCCATTCATCCATTTCACCCCTGGACTGAAGAAAATAATGAAACACCAAAGTAGCCAGACAGCATTCTAAAGGAGGCCAGTAAGCATCTTTTCAAAAGTAACACCAGTGTTCAATGCAGCAGGTGCACCAGAAGTGACTTACAAATCACATTAATAGCCAGGGTTTGTTGAAGTGGCATCATGACTCTCTCTTCATTGTTTACTTAATTTTTAAAGTAAAGCAGATGTGACTCAAAAGAAAAGATAAAGGCTTTGCTGTATTAACATACTATAAGTAGCAAGAATAAAGCTTCCAAACTTTGAGGTAGATGTCCTACTTTTTTATAAGGGAACACATAATATGGGGCATAATTTTAAATGCTTGGGAGAAAGAAATATGAAAACCAAAAGCACAACAAAAATACAAGCGTTTGGGTGTATCAACCCAACAATATATAAACATACGTATTGCTATGTAAACACTAAATACACTAATAGACCTAATCTTAAAGAGATTTGTATGACAAGTCATTTGAATTGATAGCTATATTTAATATTAAGAGTGATAAATGTATTAGAGGAGACGTTGTATAAATGTATAGTTTATCTTTATACAATTAACAACTTTCCTTTTGTGACCTCTACTTCTGAGATTATCAAGTTCTCGACAAAGAAATTTATGTGAGGCTAAATTTGGGTTGGTAGTGATGTCAGGGATATGCAAAAGGAAAACAGGATGAGATGTCAAAACAAGGAGAAAATAAGGTTATGATAATGTATTGGAAAAGGAAAAAGGCAGTAATTTTTTTCAGACTCATTCTCTGTCTTAGAGTCTTTGCCAGTCTGATAAATGTTGTATGAAATCAGCATAAAGAGTCATCTATTACAGTTCAATTCAGCCAACACTGAGCATTTACACCACATATGCCATGGTGTTAGGCTTTGTTTTCAACCATGAAAAATGATTACAACATTTTGTACCCCAAGTTGTTGAACAAAATTGTCTCTCAGAGTTCCGAATTGTTGAATTTAATGGACTTTTCTTTTGTCTTCATTCTACTGACCTCCTGTAACATTTGATTCTATAGTCAACTGACTTAGGGACCGCCCCATCCTTCTGTCACTGTCACAGACCTCCTGTCCCACTGGCCTTGCCACTTCAGCTTGGTCTTCCTCCTGGGCTCTTCACATTCTGTCAGCTCCTCACTCTTGGTGTTCTCACAACTTCTCTCTTAAACTTTTTAATTATACCTCTATCTCTCCAAGAAAGGCTATTCTGTAACTCGCTGTGCAGAGGGGGTTATGATTTTCAGACATGTAACATTCAGGTCCCGCTGCCATCCTAATGTCCATTCTCTTAGGAATATATGTGCACTCATAAAATGTATGAATTTGAAAAGTACATACCGCTAATAAATGTCTGCATACATGTCTATACACATAAATACATCAGATCACTTTATAGCCTGATGTAACAGAAGGTAAAGGTGTGATGTTTAAGAAAATTAGCACCACTTGCTCATAAACTATTCAATAATGAAAAGGCTTAACCATATCTTTGCATTTATTATCATATATGATTGCCATTATGAATGTTATACGCAGACAATGATGTGCATTTTTCTACATGCTGAAGTTCATGATCAAACATTATTAAAAATTGGGAGACACTAATGATCTGATGTCAACATGCTATGGACAATTAAGAACTACGCATTAAAGCTAAGCTGTTTCTCAGATCTCCTTTCTTGTGTCTTCCGCAAGCAGGAGCATACATCATCCAGGCTGCTTTCTCTCCCTGGTTAATTTTGTTGCGTTGCAGCAATTATTCCTTCCTTTGTGACTGACCTCTTTGTAAATGGAGTGCAGGAAATATGGATAGTTTTTCCTGGGTTTTTACCATGCAATTGATCCTTTTTCTTACTTACAGTAGTACAAAGGGGGCCTAAGTCATAAAACAGTTGCAGTACAAACAAGTATCAATCAGGCTTGGGCAGCAGTAACAAACAGATGTGAAAAGCAAGATCTTGATAGTGTTTTCTCCTTCACCTTATTACTTAGGTCAGTTGGTTAAAACTGTTAATGATCCTCTTGGATCAATGTCTTTTCCTTGTAGTTCTAATTTACCGCATTGGTTGATTAGTACAGATGTTTTCCTGGGTAACTCTGCATTATTCCACCAGATTGCTTGTCTGAATCAAATTTGCTTCAATTCATTATCAATGAAGCAAGAAATAAAATAATCAACATTTACACTCTTAACAGTGGTACTAAAAACAGAACAAATAAACGGTTGTCAATTTAAATGCTACCTCCCACCTTTCTCAAAGCTCTGTCCCTCAGTTTATCCAGGGCTTCACATGGCATGGTTGGGTGTAGCAGTGTGTAGTAAATAGGACTGGGTGGGGACCTAAATATGTGCTTTAGACTTATGGGCCCAAGTTTCTATCATCATCAGCATTATCATCAACTCACATTAAGCTTACTTGTTTATATAGAAATAATGTATGAAATTACTATCCACTGGCTTTTCATTCTCTGAAATGCAGCATATTGATTTCTGACTACTAAATGAAATTTCTTCTGAAACTGTGTCTGTTTCAGAAAAAATCAATGCTATTCCTTTAATAACACTTTAGGGAAACGGTTACAATAGTTTGCTCTATAGGAACTAAGCAAAGAACTCACAAATAAAAAACCTTTTCGTACTGTGAAAGAACACCAAGTAAATTAGGTAACCAGTTTTGTTAAATTAAGGAAAAATCACCTCTTGACTCAATTCGTATTAAAAATATTTCACAAATGGGTTAGTTTGCATTTTTAATATAGTAATATGACACCATACTATGGGTTTTACTTTTTATTTTTAATTATTTAATATCTCTAGAAAGAGACTGAATTCAATATACGAGAACCATCCAAAGTCCAGCCATTATTAATATAATGGCAATGCTTTGCCCTACATTGGTGTAACCTGGCAGCCAAGGAGAGTGGACTGGAATGTGCATGCTTGATCAATGACAACTTCACTATACTAGTCAGTGGGGGTGGTAGACGCCATTGAGTTAGCATGTATACAGTGTGTCCATCTCATTCAAAATGACTGAGAGAGTAAAGCAATGAATCTGCATCAATTTTGCGTTAAGCTTGAACATTCCTTTGCAGAAACTATTTGGTTGGTTCAGAAGGCTGCAGCTATGGGCAACTGGTGATCGTCAGCTTCATCCCAACAATATGCCTGCTCGTGCAGAGTTTTTTGGTAAAACATCAAATAACTCAGGTGACTCAGCTCCACTACAGCCCAGATTTGGCACCCTGCAATTTCTGGCTTTTCCCAAAACTAAAATCACCTTTGAAAGGGAAGAGATTTCAGACCATTAATGAGATTCAGGAAAATATAACAGGGTACCTAATGGAGATTGGGAGAACTGTGTTAGGTCCCAGGGTGCCTACTTTGAAGGGTACCGAGGTATCATTCTCCTATATACAAGGTTTCTTGAATCTTGTATCTTCTTCAACAAATGCCTCTATTTCCCATTGTATGCAGCTGGATACCTTCTGGACAGACCTCGTATACTGACCCAGGGGATACAATAAAAAAAATGCATATTGTACTTAAGTACACGCTGTTTTTTTTGTTTTGTATATTTTTCTTCTAAAAATAAAGAGCAGGTGGTCTGGTTAGTCATATTTCAGTTAAAACAAATTTTCTATGCCTTAACTGAACAAATATCTTGTCTTTAAAAGTAAAGTGGCTATTTCTTTATCAATAATATTCTAGTGGATACATTTTTAAATTGCTTCAATCTCTACTCGATAAACTCACAGCAAAATGAAGGATCTCCTATTAAGAACAACACATATAAGAAGAATTACTTTACATAATTCCATCATTATGGACTATTCCAGGATAATGATCTTAATGGGTAGTCATATATTTTTGAACAGCCTTTTTAGAGGGAGCTTAAATTTAACAAGTTACGAATTTAAATCTCCAAAATATCAAATTATAAAAACCTTTTCATTAGAAAATCCTGAAACAGCACTCACTTCTTAAACATGGAGATATTTCTAGTTTAACATTGTCAAGAATATGGTAAACTTGCTCAAGCTTGAAAAATCAGGGACAGAATTCATAACTTATTTTGTACCAAATGAGATTGTGAACTCTCCCATGTCCTTTTTTCTCTATCTCTTTTTTAAAAGATTTTATTTATTTATTTTTAGAGAGAGGGGAAGGGAAGGAGAAAGAAGGAGAGAAACATCAATTGTTGATGCCTCACACATGCTCCCTACTGGGGAACTGGCCCGCAGCCCAGGTATGTGCCCTGACTGGGAATAGAACCAGCAACCCTTTGGTTTGCAGGCTGGCGCTCAATCTGAGCCACATCAGCCAGGGCTCTGGTGTCTTTTACATGGACATTAAGCCTGTAGGATCAGGTCCTCAAACTCATAATCTTAATTTTCTCCTTATAGCTTCTATGTTCAAATACATTTGGGAGTCAAGGCTTTAATATAAGATTTGTGGTAGGGGGACACAATTCGTTTCACAGCAGTATTAAAACTAAGCTAACGAACAGATTTAAGATCTTCCCAGATCTTAAATACCATTATCCACAAAATAGCAATTCTGAGGTCAAAATTTAAGACAAGATTAAGATGTATTAAATTGAAAATATGAAAGGATATTTAAAACACCTATTATGAGGTTCTTTCAAAACTCTACAGAGTCCTTCCATTGAGCAGTATAAAGATCAATTTCTCCCCCTAAGCCCAGCAAAAGCAGATATAGTTCACGGAAGGGTGAATCTGACAGCTCACAAAGATACTAGAGTTGGAGAACATGGAGGTGAGATGAAGGTGAAAGTGTGCGGATGAGAGCACAGGCTGTTTACACATACTTTAATTGAGAAAAATCACAGAACAGCTATATACTATAGTCTGAAGCACACAAAAATACTACTAAACAGAAAAAATATTAAAATAATATATGAAATGATGTTGTTACATGCTTAAAATAGTAATCCTGAGCACAAATGAAAAAGACCTCAAATTTTGGTTTCCACTCATGCTTCTACTACCTTCAATGTCATATAAAAAAGATAGAAATTAATTCTATTTTCGGATGTTCAAAATATGAAGAATTCTGTTTTCAAAATTAAAGGTTATTCACATCTTAATATTTTATAATAGGATTACTTTAAGCTTTTGTCCTAAACCTCTACTTAAATACCAGGCTATGATTAAAAACTCATTTAAAGATTTTAAATAGATCTATAGTTTCAAGTCAAAAACCACAAAATTTTTATACTTGAAATCATTATCCTATGTATTCATTGAATTTAGATAATATTATATTGAATTTGAATTAAACTAACCCTTTATATATTAATCTTGATCATCTTAAGAAGTCTCTTTTCATATTATAATACTATATAAAGAATTTTTAAATTTGTTCAACAGATTTACTGAGCCCAACATGTTACAGGGGATAGAGAACAAGAAGTCACTGTTTTCTTATAATGTGAACAATGTGAAGACACTGTAAGAAAACAGTGTCTAACAGAAAAGACAAATAGTTCCCAAATAATACGTGGAGAATGTTATAAGAAAATGTATGAGACACCTACTGTAAGACTGTATCACACAAAGACATACTTTTCTCCTAAATTTCCATAGCAAGTTGGAATGTAAATATACTGTGTAGGTATATAAAATGACTAGTCCACAATAAGCACTCAGTAAATTGTAGTTGTCAGTATTAATGCCAACATGGTTGCATTTCCCATATAAAAATATTATTAAGATTATTTTAAAAATCCTCATTATATATGAGGGGGCATGTACCAAAAAATGGAACTATCTTCTGAGGGTCAGCTGTACACATATCAGTGTACAGCTGGTGTTGTTGGGAGAGGCTACATTCTGCTTTAGTGACTTATTTTGAAGATTCTTTCAGTGCTTTGCCCATGATTTCATGATGGGTGATTTACGAGCGCACCTGCCCACACCATGCTGAGTGTTCAGCAGTTTTTGACCAAAAACGGCATGCCCCATATTCCCTCTTCACCTGATCTGGTCCCAAGCAACTGTGTTTTGCTTCCCCAGATGAAAAAAGTCTTCAAAGGAAAACCTTTTGCCATATGAAAGAGGTAAAACAAAAAATAGCAGAAGCACTGAAAGGAAACAAAATTGAGTTCAAAACTGCTTTGAGCAGTGGGAAAAATATCTTGATACATGTATTGCATCAAATGTAGAATATTTTAAAGGTGACTGAAGTTTAATCAGGTAAGAATAAAAACACAATTTTTTATAATAAATTCTGGCTTTTCTGCAGGGTCCCTTTTCATGTTTTAATTACTGATGACCATTAGAGAAAAACTGTTAATGTGTCTATATGTATAATTTTAAATTAATGGCACCACAAAAATACTTAAATGTTAAAGAATTAAAATTCACTAAAATAATCTAAAACACCTACTTGCTAAGCAAAGCATGTAATTTTCTAAAATATCATGTCCTATGGCATGAAATTAGCATGACTGAATTTGTTCTGCCTTTCAGGTACATCAGGTTTATAAAATAACTAGAAATGAACAGAAATCTGCATTTTGAATGGTTTACTGTTAAATGAATCTCATTCAGTTGATCTATCTGCTGCAGATTGCATAAGTGTGAGCATGTACATAAGTTGTAACAACACTAAAACTATTTCTATAAAATATTTTTGTTGGCAGTGGTGGTAGTGTTGACTTTTCTTGCATTTACATTTTTTTCACTTTTTGAGGCTCTTGAATTAATATTATTAAAAATCAGTAAATGCTCTCAAGCAATATAATTTTTCATAAGATCAAACTCACTTAAAATTATGTCAAGTTTATACATTCCTAAGAAATATCAAAATATATAAACTTAAATGGAATTAATTTATTTTTTTATAACTTGGACTACAATTTTAAATTATTGAAAACAATGATCTGAACTAATTTATGAGAAAAACAGTCACTTGAGTAACATTAATAAATATGAGTAATGATATTCTAACAAATATAGAACATAACTTCTGGCACTGTCTCTTTTAAAAGTAATTTTTACTGTGCATGTTATATAACTACACTTACATTTCATTCAACACTTTATAAACATAGAGATCTAGGCAAAGTTAATACTTAAGCAAATCTTAATTTTTACAGTGAAATAAGATCAGGCCACATGAAAACATAAAGGAAATTAGTCAAATTAAGAATACAGAGTTATTTTAATAGCTTCTTAAAGGACAATAAAATTACAGCCAAAAGGCTACGAGGAGTCAAGTAGTATGATACTGTTTCAGAAGAAAATTCAAGTTCAAAGAGATAACATAACTTCTTCAAAATTAAGTAATTATGTCATTGAATATCAAACCCTTTGCCTTTTCCATTCATATGTCAATGCTTTCCCTCTTGGAAAATCATTTAATTTTTCTTGTCCATGACTAGTACCCCCAATGGAATTAATAGCACAACATTTGTTGTACAGCCAGTATACAGAAAGGACTGTGTTACTGTATTTTTTTAATATCAGTAGTGAAATGTCAGAAAGAGAAAGTAAGAAAACAATCCCATTTATAACTGCGTAAAATTATATCTAGGACTGAATTTAACAAGGATGTAAAAGACCCGTACTTGGAAAATTATCAGACATTTGAAGAAAGAAATCAAGGAACACAAAAGTAAGTGGAAGCATATACCACAATCATGGGTAGGAAGTATTAACATCATTAAAATGCCCATACTACCCAAAGCAATCTGGGCCTCCTTATTTCCCCCCATATTGCAAGAGATGAAGATTTTAGAACATTTTGCTTTGACATTACACAAAGAATTTCATAAATAAAGGATTATATAATGTACAATGATGTGTTGCAGAATTGTGCACTTGGAACCTGTACTGTTTAATTTTGTTTACTGGTGTCACCCCAATAAACTCAATAAAAAGAGGACTAATCAGCATTCATCTTACTACTCACTGAAATAACATTTTTGTAGTAATAAAGAGTTTTAAGTTTTCTCTAATACAGTCTTATTTAACAGGACAATACAGGAAGCTAGACAGTATTTTATCCCCATTTTACTCATAATGAACTTTAGAGATTCATCCATGAGCACATACCTCATAAGTGTCAGGACTGGGGCTGAAGCATAGATACTTTAACCCCCAAAACTCTACTACTGCCCTGAACAAAGGATAGAAGGTCTTCAGTGCATTTTCATTTCCACAAACATTGCTATGGAGGGTCCTGAGCTCCAGACTCCAAACCTATATAAAAGACATTACAGAGTGCACACACTGCCTTCAAACACTGGCTGACTATATTCCATTGTTACTCTGTGTCCTTGCCCCCTCACAGGCAGATTCTTTTTTTATACTAGGCATCAGTGGACTGCTGATGAGGAGGATAATGAACCAGAGATCAAGATTTAAACTGATTATTGAAGTGACTGCAGCATAAATTAGGTGGGCAGTGATGCTGTTTGGTTAATGGAGAATGGGAGTGTCAAAGGTCACTGTAGGTTTCCATGACCCACATAAGCATAGGCAGTTTCAAATCACTCCCCCTTTAAAAGGAGCACAAATAGTGGTGATACAGCTTGTGGGGGGACGGGGGGATCTGGTTATAGAAATTGAATAATACAATAGTCATTAACATATCCTAAATTTTCTGTTAAAAATAAATTAAAACTTTTAAAAGCGCCACAGCTTGTTGCCATTTTTTAAACACATTTTTTTGTAAGTAGAAAATGCTAACAGAAAAAGTTAACAGTGTAACGGTGAAACTTCATGGGTTTCTCTGTGTTTGAGATGTGGTAGAGACTAAGCAATTGTACATTAATATTTCAATATAAAAGTGCAAACCTAGTTTGCTTTTGAACTTTAGTATATGTATTCTTCATAAAAGGTTTAATAGCTTTATTGGGATATAATTTACATACCATAAAGTCACTCATTTTAAGTATACAATTCAATATTTTTAGTATATTTACAGAGTTGTGCAACCATCACAATTTAATTTTTGCACATTTAAATTACTTCCTCCCCTCAAAAACAAATCTAGTTTGCTCTTAACTAAAAGAGAATCAATGCCCAAAGCCACTTTACCTAACCACTGCGAGATATTGGATTTGAAAATTTATGGAAAATCTATGACCCATTTAGCTAGTGTAACATAAACTTGAAAAATTAAACACCGACATTTAAAGAGCAAGAAAACCTACTCCAAATGCAACCTATTTGGCACACTCTACTTGTGGTATCAGTTCAGCATCTTTATTGCATTAAAAAAATTAAAATGTCCTTTCTTATACTTGATATTAGCAGGAACAAAGCAGTTATTCTAGCTCAGCGGACCTCAGAGTCCAGTTAATGGTGCCAAAGATAGCATAATGTCACAATTATGAACCTAAAGTGTCTCAAACACATTCACTGTCAAGTTATGATGGCAAATTTAAATATATAGCAACACAAAATATGTAATGACAACAGCATTTTAAAAGACTGGTAAATAGAGTAAGGATAAATAAAATATATCAATCCAAATGTCAGTTAAGTAGGTTATTTATTTTGTCCAATGTTTGAAGATTTAAAAGCCGCTATGTTGTTTCACTCCCGGACATCTGTTTTTACATGGGAGATGTGATGCGCAATAGGATTTTATGTATCAAAAAGAAACGTTAAGAGTAAGAACCAACTAATCTGTTCAAAATGGTAAGCAGGAGACCAGATGCATAGTTTCTGTTCTGCAGATATAATTTAAATAAGTAATGTTTTGTTAAAATTGGCATAGAAATGAAGACTAGATTAGTTTATGTCCAGGAATTTGGGATAATGCTGGTTTTTGATAGTCAGCCAAAGATACAGAAGACTTTGTTATAAGCTTGTTATGCTGCTCACACAACTCAGGACCCCAGTGAGGGTCCCACTGTATTGATGATGATGATGATATAGCACCTGGCTACATCTACTATCTAGCATCTTCCTTCAACGGCAAGAATTTTCAAAAGGTTGGGAAAATCCTCAACTTCTGAAACTTCCTTCAGTAATAAGATTTCTCTGAAGGCATATAGTCTTCAATTTATGAAGCTTCCTTCCCAATTTGTACTTTCCAAGACATACTTGGCAGAGCAAAGAATGAATGACTATGGCATCCCAAATACCAGTTAAGAAAATAAGTGAAAATTACTTTTAGGCTAAACTACAAAGGTCATAATCATGGTTATTATACTTCCTAATTCATTTCTCATGAAATCGTCATGAGATTTCTTAAGTACTTATTTCAATATTATAAACATCAACACCATCACAAATCTACTGATGAACTTAAAATTCTCTCATGGAAAATTTAATGTAGACTTGCCTTATATTTTAATATCACATTCTGTCTGGTAAAAAAATTGATTAACACTATGTGAGACAGTGCAGCCAACTCTTTCATTATTCCCAATTATGTACATTTTGATCACGAGCACACAGCACACGAAAACGTAAAAATGCAAGAAATATCCTTCACTTCACTTTATGCAATATATACACTCTCCTCCTCTGGATCTTTGAACAGACTTTCTTGTCTTAGAGCAGTCTTAACCGGTTTACAATTTATCCCTTTTATTTCTCCTTCCAGATCTCTGGAGGAGATGTTAATGAGTCTAGTAATGGTTTAACAGGCAGCAGGAGAAATAACAAAGAAAAGTTAAAGGTGTGAATAATCAACAAGCTGGAATAATTGAGTTCTGTGTAGCCAAGTTAACTAAATATTCGAGCGAGACACCTCACTTAGGTAGAGACATTATTCACTCAGTAAAGGCAAACGAAAAAACATACCTGCTTGACCGGTGGTGATACTGACGGCTGCAAAGAGCCTCTGGGATCGGCTTAAGTCAGAAACTCCATTTACAGCTTCAACTTCAAAAGTATAATTAGCGTGGGCTAGCAGGTCCATGACGGTGACAAAGTTATCCTCTAATCCGGTCTGCTGGGGCATGTATCCAATGTTACTCCCACAAGGAACGCATTCGCCCTGCTCCCAACTGCACCGCTTACACAGTATTCTGTAGGTCACATCGTTTCTTCCCCCGTTGTCTGCAGGAGGACTCCATTCCAAACTTACTGTGGTCTGGTTGATGTTGAAAATGAGGTTCTGTGGTGCAGATGGAGGCCCTTGGGAAACCAAAACAAACAAACAAATAAATGCGATAGAAAAAAAGCAAATAAAATGAACCTAAAGGACCATGTGGGGCACTAAGCGAGTGACTAAATTACCATACAGAAAACTAGTTGAAATGCTTTCTTTCACATAAACATTTCATTACCTTTCCTAAAGAAGCTATATAAAAGCCTCCTTGAATTCACTTGGCAAGAGGCTTTATTTATTTTCCATTTAATATGTCAAAATGAAAACAGGATAACAACTGTCTTTGTACTTTTGCCACGGCCTTTAGCTACTTTACTTCCAAGCAATTAAAAAAGAACAGTTAATTCTCCTAGGAAAAAAAACAAAACAAAACAAAACAAAACAGTTGTGCAGTTGTTTAAAAAAATGGTTTTCCTTTCAACCATATAACAGAGAATACATCTATTCATTTTTAATGTGCTCAAGAATGATTTATAAGACTGTCTGGAATTTGGTTTGAATTTGGGTCTCTCAAACATTCATTAATTGAAGCACCAAGATGTGTGATTTGCTCTATTTAGTAATGGAATTTTAATTTAGAAGCCATTACTTTCTAATCGAATTTTATACACATGTAAGACTCAAATAATTTTTCTATTTTATGATTCCTGTAAAATACATGTGAAAAATACTAAAACACATCTTGATTTCACAGACATGAAAATTTCATTGAAGTTGAAGTAAGGTGTATCTTACATTATTGTTTAGCCTTAGAGGTTCATGAAAAACTCAAAATATTTAATAATAATTAAGACTGTATTCACAAATTGTATGACTGTCTCAATGATGTCACAACAGTACAAATGAGAAGCAGGGACCTGAAAGTCCTTTTGTAACTTTACTATCATGGACTTACTTGTGCACGCAACATAGGGTGGGTCAGATGGAGCCCTATAATATCCATCCTCACACTCGCATCTTGAAGAGCCTTCCTTATCAGAAAAACTGTGAGTTGGGCACCGAGAGCACTGAAGGTCTTGAGAGGAAGATTTGTAGAACCCCCGGCCACAGGCTGGGTATGCAAGAGAAAGCGAAAACAGAAACATGAGAGCAAGCAGACCTTTCCAAAACTGTAGTAGTATTTAGCAAAGAATAAAATATGAAATATGAGTTTTGAAAAACAAGCTCTTTATAATTAAAATTTTGTTGTAGTATGTGTCAAAAGCCCAAGATATACTACTGCATTTTAAGATAAAAATAATAAAAAACAAAATATACAGCAAACTTGTTTCTATAGTTGGCATCAGTTTAAAGTCCGAAGCCCAAAACTGAACACAAACATAATTTATTTAGACAAAATCTTGGGATATTTAATAAAGGATAACTTTGATTTCAATACAATTAACTTGTGTGTTGAATTGTATTGACACACTTAGAAGTTATGTTTTTTATTCACTATAGCTATAAATTAAGCATAAGTGTAAATATGATTTAAAATGTAAAATATAAAAATAATTTTAATCATCTACCAGAAATAATGGTATTAAAATTTTCATCTGAAAAATGATAGAAATGTATTCCTTTCAAATTTTCAGGAAATTTCAAAATATAATTTCAACCAATTTAACTTAAAAGGCAGGTTGCTTTCCACTAAGTGAACTTCCTTGTTCATAAAAATAATGAAATCCCATAAATAGGAGAAACCTGTTCCACTAGCATCAAGGAGAAAGCCATCATCTGGAAATAGACGAGGGCTGTTTCACCCATGTGGAGGGAGAGGCCGAGGGTCTGGTCGCGCTAACGCAGCAACTGCTCCCAGCAAGGGACAGATAGGGACAGAGCACTTCTCTACCCCCACCTCATGAAGTAGTTTTTAACTCAGTTACATCTTCCTTGTTACTAAACCAAGTAACCTTGAACTATTTACTATCACTGGATATTTTATACGTTTTCAATTAAAATTAAGGAACTAAATCTTTATTATTTTAACAATTTTTTATTTATTGATGTATTATACATTGAATATATGAAATAAATTCCATTTGTCCTTCATATATCAAATGAATATTAAGTTTTAGTGACCTTCAAATTTAATAGAAATTAATAAATCATATCTATAAAGATCAGTGAATAGTTAACATAAATTAAATTATAACTTTTAATTTATTAGATTCAAGCTTCTTTAATGTTCTTAACTTGGGAATTATTCAGTAACTTAATCACATTTCGCTCTTTGGTGGGGAAAAAACCTTATCGAAAAGGTATATTCTCCAGAATAAAAGTTGAAACATTCTCTACTTTTGTTCACATGCTGAACTGAATATTTAATGCATAATTCTGATACACTGAGAGCTCAAATCATATTCTGAGTTTCAAGAAAATAAAACTGTTTTACATGAACAAAATAGATATTTTAGGTAATATAGAAACTTAACTAAAGATATGATATAATGTGATAGATAAATGTCAGATATGGGAAGAGAACTACAATTGTTTCTTTGCAAATATATTATTCACTGCTGCCCTCTGAAGCCAGTCTCCCTTTAGTTGGCTTCTCCAGTTCATACAAGAGGAAAACACTCATATAGCATATTAAGCAAAAATCTTAGTGCATCTTCACATGTTCTCAGTAGCAATTACTACAAATCTAAGGCACAAAGAGAACAATGAGATTGATTACCAAATAATATTACAAAAATACAACACAAAAATGTTTCTACAGATATGATCCTGCCACATAAAAAAATGGTGAATTGATTTTATATTTGAAAGAAATATTTTTATTTACAGTGGTAGTTTGGAAACTTTTAAAATTTTGTCTCATTTAAGGAAATTAGCTTTCTGGCCCTTAATCAAACTTCATCAGGATAGAGAATTTCTGTAAAATAAGAGATAATAACAGTTCCTAAAGTTTATCTGGTATATATATATGGATAGGCTTTTAGTCAAACCACCTTAGTTGCATGGTTATAACTTCCAAGTGGAATTTCTAAGTAGTTTTTAATAAGTTTCTAATATGAATGTAGCTGGGTATCAAACAGAAGATAAAATTGTTCAAGAAAAGAAGCATTGCCAAGTTAAAGTAAAAAAATAAAATTATTTTTGAGGTGAGAAAAAATAAGAATGGTGAAGTGCTAGAATAAAGAATTTAGCATGGCTTTCTTAGAATGGAAACTCCTTTCTTTTAAGTATTCATTGTTGCTTGCTCTAAGTATTATCTGTAATTCAATTTTCAAATATGACATCCATAAAATAGAGAAGGCAATGCTTTACTCACAACCTGCAGCTTGACAATGTTAAGACCCAAAGAATTAAAAAAGAAAAAAAAAGAGACAATAACAGAGAGACAGAGAGAGAGATAGAGATAGAGATAGAGAGAGAGATGATAGAGATAGAGATAGATAGAGAGATAGAGAGAGAGGAGAGAGAGAGAGGCTTATGTTCAGAGTCTTTGCTGACATTATGTGTGCACTTATTTTTCACAGGGAGAGGAAAATAGGAAGCAGGGGGATAGGGAACACAATGGCAACATGATTTAACATCTAGTTAGGTAAGTCTTCTGAAATCACTAGGCAGCAAACTACCTGGTGGATTCCTTCAGAATATTCATTCTTCCATTGCAAATAAAAGTCTCTAACTAAAGGTTTGTTCCCATTTTTCTCACAAATAAGGTACATTTTTTGCTCAACATACATGATTTGTGGCATATATAGAGTACCTAATGTGAGAAAATTAAAATCCTTATCATTCAACTTACAAATCACATTAAATTCTGCTACCACTTTAACAGATGGGAAAACAGATTTGAAGCAAAAGTAACCTGAGTTCTTCAAATCATTCCATTTGTCTAGGTTAAAACTGGATTTAGAACACAGGACTATGGATTCTCAACCATATGCTATTCTATCAGTGCTGACTGCTGCATAAGCCAAAGTTTGGCAGTTATTCAATGGTTCTCAAGTGCTTTAGCAACCCCCAAAATTAATTTTCAATGTGTTCCTATTGTCTCTGACTATACTCCTTTACTAATTTAAAGCTACTATTTTAATTTAGAGAACTATGAAATGATATCTTGGCACACCTTGCAGAAGAGATATTAAGTAGGTTTTCTCAATCTCACTATGAATGTTGGCACTGATGATGCCTGCAAAACGATGGAATGCATGCATGGCTATTATTAAAGAGATAATGATGGAAGCAATATTGGAAAAATGTGGTCATCAAAGTCTTAACATTTTTTTTCTTTGAACTAATATTTTGTTTCAGTTCAGTTAATACTGAAAATAATGACTTGTAACAAGACAGTTTTGACTTAGCCTTTAAGGAAACTATTAATTTAGAGTTATTAAAAAGAAGCGCAAGAGTCCCCCGCACCCCGCCTTTTCTGTGGTTTTGCTTTCCACAGTTTCTGTTACCACAGTCAATTGACATGGCTCCATGATCCAGGGCCACCCACAGCAGGTGACCCTCCCTCTGATGCACTGTCAGAAGGTCAAGGGTAGCCTGACCATGTCACATTGCCTACTTCATTTACCTCACTTCATCTCATAATTGTATCATCTCATATCACCACAAGAGAAGGATGAGTATAGCACAATAAGATTTTGAGAGAGAGAACACACATTCACATAACTTTTATTACAGTATAATTATAGTTGTTCTACTTTATTATTAGTTACCATTGTTAATCTACTGTGCCTAATTCCTAAATTCAACCTTGTTATAGATACATATGCATAGGAAAAAAACAGTATATATAGAGTCTGGTACTCTCCTCAGTTTCGAGCATCCACTGGAGGCCCTGGAACGTATCCCCTACAGATAAGTGGACTGCTGTACAGAATCTTTAGAGCTATGATGTCAAGTCAAGAACATGAAACATCGTAAGCTGTGACTCTTATTGTAACAGTGAGCGATTGGGTGGTTAACAAGTTTGGGAAGAAGGTAACACATGTTCTTAAAATTAAAATTTTAGGTTAAATATCTACATGAAATATCTTGAATAACACAATTATAGACAGAAACTGAGGATACAGTGACATCTTACAGTCAACCACATACAACAGTTTGCCATGTATAATGAGCACTTTTGCCCAAACTTTTCAGGGAAAAATAAGGATGTGAGTTACAGATGGGTAGTACCTGAAATACTTTGTGTCTGTTCTTGCATTTTGTAATTATTTGTTACATAAAATTTATTGTACCATATATGTTCAAAGATAAATGCTAAAATTCCTCTATAATACAAAAATGAAGTATATTAATAGAAATAAATATTGAATTAAAAATTAAAAATGGAAGATTTTTTTTGACAGTTTGGGCCAACAGCATGGGGCACATGACAAAACATGGAAGAATTAGTTGAGCTCTCCAACTGCTCCCAAAAAGGCTACATGGAAACCAAAGCAATCCCACCCCTCCCCTCAAAAAATGCAGCTGGTTTTCTATAAGTACTAGAAAAAAGTTTTTAGGGTAAATGACTTCTGAAACCTTAATCAAAGACAAATTTCCTTTCATACATAACCCTGAAGTATTACAGTAATGACTTTCTAGGAGCTGTGCAAAACTACTTTTAAAACTAAGAAGTTTTAAAACTTTTTTTACTTTGCTTTATTTCTAAATTTTTTCAACAGCATTTGAACTCAAAGCAAATGTTAATATAATGTGTCTATGGCAAAGTTAGGTACAATAAAAGACATATAATTTTAATTTCCTGCCTTTTGATGTTTTTGATTTTTTAACTGAACACTTTTTTGTGTTTATATATATTTTCTTTTTTATAGAATTTATTGGAGTGACATTAGTTAATAAAATTATATAGATTTCAGGTGTACAATTCTATAATACATCATCTGTATATTGTATTGTGTTCACCACTCCTTAAGGTAATGTTTCATTGGATTGATAAAAATTGGAAATATGTATAAAATTTGTTTTCAACATTTTATTACTTTTGTAAAAAATCTTTCACCTATTATTTTAATAACACTTTTTCAGTGTTACCACAAAGGCCTGGGATTGATTCTTTTTACTTTTTTTTTTTTCAGCCTCTAGGGCCTTAATGAATAATGTAACATAAATTCATTATCCTAGAGCCAAGAACCATAATCTTGTCAGATTTCATACACTAAGCAAATTTTCATTTAGTCTGTTCTTTAAATGAAAAAAAAAATAAAAAAAGGAATCAAAGAAGCCCACAAAACTTGTTTACTAGACAGTAACATTATTATTTACTTCAATACATCCACAAAATTATAATATACTATATTACAAAATCTGTTATAGTATATACTGCAATAAAATAAATGTAATTTAATTTCCACTACTTCAAATAAGAGTATTTAAATGCCCCATGTAACTCAATTGGTTCAAATAATAAGTGGGATTTAAATTCCTTTAAGAAGAACACAAAGGCAATAGGCTTCCCCATTTATAAATCAATTACTTAAGAATTATAATACTGCAACAAAATTCTGAACATAGAGAACTTTAAATATATAGGAGAACTGATACTGCATCCTGGTACTCTGAATGTCAAAGTCTCCCTACAACTGTAGGTTCCACAACTGTCTTCAATGGATCTCAAGTGTTCCAGCAACAGGGTGTCAGGGCTTTGAGTGTACACTTGCACGAGGAGGTCTGTGGAATAATCAGGTACTGGTTTAAAAACTGTGTTCTCAAAGAACAATCCTAAAGGCCATGCTAAAAGCCATAGGCAAATTTTTACCCTTCTGTCTAAGCAATTGGGTGAAATGGAACAGTATCTCTTCTTTTAGATGGAGGGTGCAGATGCTTAGACTTGCCTTGGTACTTCAGGTTTATTACCTATAAAGGTAAGTGTAGGGGATAGCTTATCTAGTTTTATTTCTAAGGACTCTATCTCAGAAAATCCACAGACTTCTAGAGTTCTACAGCCAAGAAAGATTCCCTGATCCTTAATGCGCTATTTTCTTGGAAATCTTAAACCCTGATTTTAACCTCAGGCTTTTTGACACCATCCTGGACATCAAGGCACTAATAATCCATCATCTCAGTCAGCGATGTTCCATGGCTGCATATTAGGGATGCTTTCAAAAGACACTAATGACTTGGCCCTATCACAGTAATTGAATCATTTTTGGACCCTGGACATTTTTATATTTTAAAAGCTTTCCAGGTTTTTTAGAATCATCATTCTGTAGGTTCTAGGTCTTTTCTCATACTATCAAAGTCTCTAAAGAATGCATAATAACAAAATATCTCCACTGCAAAATTGAGTGGGGAAGTAAAATAAGGAATTATTGAGAAATCTAAACATACATTTTAAGAAAAATAAAAATTAAAAAATCATTAATAAGCCAACAAAAAACAGGCAGATAATCTGAATAGATATTCCTCAGTGGAAGATATACAAATGGCAATAAACACTCAAAAACACGCTCAGCATCATTAACCAACAGGGAAATGCAAATCAATACAACAATGAAATAACACATACCCTGGAGAATGGCTACAATCAAAAAGACAGATAAAACAAGTGTTGGTAAGAATATGGAGAAATCAGAACTCTTATATACTGCTATTAGAAATATAAAATGTTGCAGCCTCTTTGAAAAAAAACCTGGCAGTTCCTCTAAAGCAGGGGTGTCAAACTCATCTTCAACTGGGACCACATCAGCCTCGCGCTTGCCTTCAAAGGGCCGAATGTAATTCTTGGACTGTATAAACGTAACTATTCCTTAACAATTAAGCGAGAGCTCAAGCTCAGCGCTGCCGCTGAGTAGAAACAAGGTATGGGTCAGATAAAACAAGGTGTTAGGCCGGATTCAGCCTGTGGACCTTGTGTGTGCCACCGGTGCTCTAAAGGTAAAACAAATTACCATATAACCCAACAATTCCATTCCTAAGTATATGCTCAAGAAAAGTGAAAACATGTATCAACACAAAATCTTGTACATAAATGTTCAGAGCAGAGCAAACTCATTCGTAATAACCAAAAAGTGGAACCAACCCAAATGTCCATTAAATAATAAATGAGTAAACACAATGGAGCATTATTCAGCAATTGAAAGGAGTTAAATATTGACATGATATAACATGGATGAACTGGAAAATACTATGCTAGCTGAAGAAATCCAGTCAGAAAAGATTGTGTATTATGTAATTACCTTTACAAGAAATTCAGAGTAAGCAAATCTATAGAGACAGAAAGTTAATCAGTGGTTGCTAGGGGCTGTAACAGTGGGGAGAAATGGCAAGTGACTATTAATGGGTACATGGTTCCTTTTGGGGGGTGATGCAAATGTTCTAAAATTAATTTGCAGTGAAGGCTGTACAATTTTATGACTATACCAAAAACTGCTAAATTGTTTATTTTAATGGGTGAAATGTACAGCATGTGAATTATATCTCAGTAAAGCTGTTATACATAATAAAATCCACTAATAATGCAACTTCAAGCTTAACATTTAAGTAAGCAAACAAATAGTAGCAAGTTTTATCTTTTGATTATATATTATTTTGCTTTTCTAACACATATTCTATATTCATCTGTTTTCATAAAGCTGTATTTAGGTAAAATAGATTAACTATGTATTACTTTAAATGTTTGAACATCTATAATCAATATATTCTTCTTACCTATTTGTTAATTGACATAAATAACAATTTATATTTTATCTAACAAGTAGCAATTTTATCTATGTAATTTTACAACTTAAAAAAAAATAAAAAAATAGATACTTATCAACACCAAGCTTGTATTTAGGGGAGATTTTTGATACATTGCAGACAATGTGAGTTTCGAGTAAATATTTGAATAGATCTTAAATATTCTTATTTTTTATTCACAGCATTTTGCCAGGCAAAGGCTGGTTTCCTTCCTTCCTACCCCTCAGTTCTCCTTCCATGGGCTAACTGAATACGACTAGATTCAGCTTCCTCAGGTCTTACTGTTTCCAGACCTGTGATTTTGCACAACTGAACTTTTTCTGAAGGAATTATGTGTATGTGTCTGGGTGTAAAATATGAGGCTTTGCAGATGTTTCCGGCCACAGTTATGCAGCTGCAAAAAGTTTATTAATTATGAAGTATAAGTGGTTTCTTCTGTAATTGAAAGTACCCAGGCTTTAATATTATTGTAGAATCTATACATATATAGTTAGGGATTCTAATACATGCTGTTATTTTTATTTATTGCAGATGGACATTTTGCTTAATTCAAGGAAAGTGAGTCTGTTTCCATAGGAGCTTTCAAATATTTGTGTCATATTAATGTCTGTGTTTCTATAATGCAAAGGGGAAAGGGCAGCTTGTCGAAATTGTACTCCCACTGTTCAAAGTGCTGACCTCATCTGGGACAGACAGATCCAGATTCTGTATTTTAATCCTATTGACAGTGCCTCAGTGGGAATAATTACAAAAGGCTGTCTGAAAGCCAGCCCTCTTGTCATTGATATGCTAGGATTTCTCATTTTGAGAATGAACAGTGAGCAGGGAGGATAAAAACAACATGATGTAATGAGTTTATTACAGTTTGTGAGGCACCATCCAAAGTACCGTACGTCTAACTTGTAAGAGTTTAGAAAAGAAACGATGCACAATATAAAGTTTGTGATGACAGGTGCTCAGGTACTGAACATAATTAGGGGATTTTTAAAACTAAAAAGAAAGATTAATTTCAGGGCATTATAAATAGGTGTTATTTAAGTTAGTACTTTTATTGACAGTATATAGAGGAAAACAAGCAAATATAAAATAAGAAGCTTTTACAAGTTTTACTTTTAAGACTTATACTGTAAAAGAAAATAAAGCATGATGTAAACACAGTGTTTTCTCCTTTATTAAATTACCAATTTGGAATATGTTAAGAATTCTGCTGAGGTCTGACATTAAAATACTCTTTGTTTTATCAGGATATCACCCTTGTTCCAGTGACATTACAAAACTGATTTAAAAGCAATAAAGATGTCAAGTTAGGACATTCAAAATCTTTTTGGTATTCTTATTCTACGATATAAATATTAGACTATGTTAAAGAGGTACTGTGTTGCAGCAAGAGAGAACTGGATTTTAGCTGAAATGATCTGTGTTCAGATCTACTCCACCACTTACTGGCGTGCAATTTGGACAAAGCCACTTCACATTCCCGGGATTCCACATCTTGTTTCCTTGTTATTAATGATCGAATGCTACAGACATATTAACCATTTTTATATTTTTATTGGTAATCAGTCATCTGGCTGTTCAAACTCCCATACAATTGTGTTTAATGTAATATTATAAAAACACATGTTTCTACCACCATTACCACACCCCCAAAACCGCACGTACAAACTAACACCCCCAAGTCTTTCAGTGGTGCCCCCACAAGAGTGTGAAAGGTTCTCATAGGCTGCCCTGCCTCCCATGCCATCCCCACCAGAGATGTGTCCCTCGGCCTAACAACTCTCCTTTAACCCTCTCTGTACCATTGCTATCAAACCCAGTCTGTGGTCCCAGAGATGTGCCCATCCACTTTGATTCTCGCAAATAAGGATCCAGAAATGAAGTTTGAAAATTAAGTAAATTACTTAAAATCAACTCCCATAAAAGGAATGATTTCAAAATGAAATTAGACCCTTCTGGATCTCTCACAATATTGTTCTCATAGGTCCATTCTGAGATATCAAACTAGACTAAAAAAAAAATAATAATAATTATCTGTGAAATCTCAGAATTTAGTAACCTTGCTGGAAAAGAACTAAAACATAGTTATCTTTTTTTCTTGTTGCCAGATGAGAGTGTGAACTCAGTCCCCCACTACCACAAATTATGCAGTCGAGTTTCCCACATTTGGGGAAATCGCAGGGGTCAGCCTATACAGAGTGCAATGGATAAGCCTTGCCCTGGGGAAACCACCTTTGTGATCATGGTATCTCCCCTGCCAGGTAAGTATTAAAATGTGCGTGTGTGTATACACACACACACACACACACACACATACATATACATATATATACACACACACACACAGACACAAACATATAGTACTCTTAAGCCTAATTCAAGTTTATAGCAAAGTAATATAGTTATGGGGTTGTCATGGATAAAAACACTTAAATTAGGAGAAGGTAACTGACCAAACTCAAACATTTCATTACTTATTTGTAGTAACTAACAAAAAAATTGGCTTATTTTTGACAGTGTTATTTTATTTTTCTGAAAGATTTCCTTCAGGTCACATCATCATGAACAAGAAACTGCAACAGCAAAGTTCTTAAACAGCAATACAAAAGCAATACAACTTGTCCTTTATATAAATTATCAGTTTGGCTTCACCTCCAGCATGTAGTAGCTACATAACTTTTGTAAATTTTCTTATGTTCTCTGAGCCCTGTTTTCCCATATTTAAAATAGAGAAACCTTATAATAAGATGACCTCATAAGATTGTTGTGAACTGAAGTACAGATTCATGTGAAGAACTTAGCACAGTGCCTAGTGGAGAATACGCAGTCAATAAATAACTACTATGATTCTTTCCTGAAGTGATTTTCCATGCAAAGTTCTCACTGTAGTATCTACTCTGATAAACATTGAGTCACTTTGCCATTTCCAGATGTGTATGTATACAAGAAACACTATAAGCAAATATAGCCAAATTACTTATTCCCTAATTAAATAATTATTGTTTGCCTATTCTTTGCACTGTCAGGAAGTGGACCAAAGATGTATCTGCTAAGACAGATATAATGATATCTAAATACCATACTCTTTGACCTAGCATCAAGTGGTATGTATAAACATTTGATTATGTCCTTCAGCTGATTAAGATTCTGATATTTCATAACAATTATATAAATTATAAATTTATGCCTTAATTTGTATCTTTTAGAATGTGTTTAATTATCTCCTACTTCAGTGGTGAATATAGACTCTAAAGTCACCTTTCCTGCCAAGCTGTAGCATTTCATTAATATGAAGTGAGAAAACTATCCAGCGCAAGTAGATGTACAGAAAATTTGCGTAGGGTCATATGACTGACCAATTATATTTAAACTAGAGACCTACTTGTGGCAGTTCTTGGCATGTTTCTCGATGAGACTAACAGTGCATCTGGCACTATCAGAATATTCCACAAGGGCAACTTACTTCCAATTGAAAGAACGTCAGCTAGCCCTGGCTGGTGTGGCTCGGCAGACTGAGTGCTGGCCTGAAACCAGAGTCACCAGTTCATTTCCAAGTCAGGGCACATGCCTGGGTTGCAGGCCAGGTCCCCAGTTGGGGGTGCATGAGAGGCATCCACACATTGATGTTTTTCTCCCTTTATTTCTCCTTCCTTTCCCCTGTCTCTAAAAATAAATAAATAAAATCTTTAAAAAAAAAGAATTTCAGCTAGACAAGAAATATAAATTCAACTGTTTGAGATTTCATTGTGTTTAATAAAGTGAATATATTTTAGTTCAATTCAAAGAATTAAAATTAGAGTATTTCGTGAGTGATTCATCAATAACAGGTTTTTCTTCTATACTATACTTCAATCTATATATTTAGAAAAGTCTTTAAAATCCATAGCCAAAATAAAGAATTAATTCCTTCTTGTTTCTTTTTTTTGTTGTTTTTGTTGTATTTTTCCATCTTAATTTCTTAAAGAGCAGCCCTTCCATTTCAAATAGTCTCAGACATGCCTTTTCACCATCAGTTTTCTGCAATAATTTCAAAATGATTAAAACAAAATCACCAGTTAAAGCAATCTTTCTAGCTATTTTGTAAAGACTATTTTTCCTTATTTAGTCAGTTATAAAATCTGGATCAATACTAAGCCTTGTGAAGCAAATAACCCTAAAGCAGTTTAAGGCTATTTGAACATTTAGGGAGATAAATAATCATTTCTGTTATGCCAGTAGAAAACTTTCTGAAGATCATAAAGAAATCAGTTTACCCTGAAGCATGACATTTACAAAAGATGCATTGGAACAATGATAAGATTGACCCAATCCTTAACTTTTAGAAATAAAAGAAAATAACAGGAAGAATAAATCCGTAACAACAAATGATGTGGCTGAGCTCAATCGATTATTCAAAAACAGAAGCTAGCTATGCATGCACATAAAAAGCAAATGGATACAGACATACATGCCCATGTGTATATATTTACTATATATGAGATAAACAGTCATTAGAGATATAAAATAGGAAAGTGCTATAAGTGCATTCCCATACTTCCTATTCCTTATAATAGAAATCAGTTCATTGCTAATTTTTATTTCCACACCAAGAAGATAATCTGTCACAGCTATATCTGTATCTTACACACTTTGCATCCATAGCATTGTGCACACAGATAGTGCAAGTACTAGTAGAATGTTTTAATATACTTTTTAGTAAAGTCTAGAAAAAGTAGCTATGTTAGATGTGAAAAATGTCTAGTTTAGTTCTTTCACAACTACTAACTCATTCTCCAAGCTGAAAAACAATAATATTCTAGTTTTAGATAATCCACAATTGCTATATTCTAGAATGTATACAAGTTCTTGTATTTCTGGTAGTAATTTGGAACTAGACAGGCCACTATTAAAATAAATACTTGTAATTATCACTTATATTGGAAAACCCAGAAATATCACTGATGCTTTACATTATGAAAAATGACTTCAATTTATTTCTTACTGGCTCACTTTCAAATTTTAAAAACAATTATTGTGGAGCAAACAAAAAACTCATTTTAATACAATGGGTTATTACATCTTTCATTTTTTTATTATGAACACAACTATATATATTTTTTCAACACACCTTGCCTGTACATTTTTGTTTTCCCATTCAATTTCATATGTTGTTATGATACATTAATTCATTTAGCCTATAACCTATGGAGTAGAAAGCAAGAAAAAAACTAAGTGTTAAATCCTATTTATATGCATATATATTATTTCACTCTTTTTCAAGTTGAAACTTAAACCTAACAGGAAACTGGATAAAAACATAAAGTACCTTTTCATTAAATGTGAGCTCAAAAAAGCAGTACAAAGTATCAAACTCAATATATACTCCTGCATATCTCAATCTGAAACAACTGAGAAATTTAGAAGTTAAATACTGTGTTCTCAAGGTAATGGATGATAATGTAATGTGAACGTTTCCAAAAACAATCTGATGAAAGTTCTCTAGAATATAATGATTGATTCTATTTCTACACTAATGGTGCTGTAATATATTTTGTGCAGAAAGCTGAAAATATATAAAATCATCCTAATTAATTATAATCCAATCACCTCAAAACCTACCAAAAGTTTTGAAAATATAAATTTATACTAATCATAAAACAGATAATAAATAAGAAAAGAAAAAGTTCAAAGACTGCCCCAAATGAAATGGTGAAGAGTATTCAGAAGAAAAGTAGATAGCGGACTGTGAAAACATACTGTCCCAGGTCACATACTATACCAGTGGAATGGGTCAGACGATATTTTCAGAATAGATTTTTTTTTAACATTTACATTAAATTACCCTTTGGTGTACATGTTCAACAAAAGATTGATAAGAATACTAGTTGTATATATGTAGAAATAAATAGTATGTCTAAAAATTCAAGGTGTGATTGACTTAGTCCAATATAATAGGGATAATCTAGCATTATATAAGAACTTGTGAGAAACACACTTTTGTGAGAGGATGTATATAAATAGGAAAATGAGGTATCTGATGCTTGAAAATACTCATGTGCTTTCATTTCACTTCGCCATAATGAACACAATACCTACAGCACGAAAAGAGCAAGGGTCTTCCTTACCAAATATCAACAATATAAAAGGACATATGTCTAACCTTAGAATAATGTGCATATCTCTTTTGCCATTTTTCAACAGAATTATTTTGTAGTTTAAATTAATGTTCCTTTAAGTAAGAGGCTTAAAAAGTAGATCCCTTCAAGCTATAGTTATTAGAGAAACAGGTCTAGTCAAAATGACAATATAAATTTTGAAGTTCTTAGATTTTCCCAAAATAAAATCCTTCTCTTATTATATAAATTAGACAGTGTTGATTATAACCCCAAATGACATGCAGTCTGTAGAATATGAAATTACCCACCAAAAGAAAGCACAAAAATAACATGGAGTCTCTTTTTTTTTAGAGTCAGGCTCAAATTTAGAAGAATTTGTGTCAAGGAGTAAGTTATGTGGTCTGACCTTCCTGAAAAAGATTTACAACAAATGCATTTGCTAAAATTTCCACCATACATCCTTAGTGAAGCCCTGTCTGACCTCTGGTTTAGGCAACTGTATCCCTCCTCTCTCTCTCCACTCCTATAAATAAGTACTATAGATAAAGTTTATGTCTATATCAATATCTATATCTCTGCATCTGTATTTATACATGTTTCTATGTCTGTATACCTGTACCTACACCTATATCTTTGTATTTCTATAGATGCAGCACTGGGAATATTACATTCCCATTACAATCTTTTAAGAAAGCTACCATATTTTCCCAATTAAATAAATGTGTTAATTATATTTCCTTTATCTTTCACAAGAGTTTGGTCCTTTAAAGTCTTCCATTTGAATGTCATACCTCACTAAGCAAGTCTTTAATACTGCCCAGAATGTTGGTGTCTTATGAGTATTTATGTAGATTGCAATTTTAATTGCTAAAGTAGAAGAAACTTATAGATGTGAATATGTACAGATGATTAAGTAAAAGTTTATAGAATAGTAGAGAATAGTCTTTAAGAATTCAGGCTATAGAGCTAAATACCATAAGTTCAAATCCTAGATCAAATGCTAGACCTAAGATTAGACTACTATAGAGATCTGTGCAGAAAGTCTCTAGCCATGTACTATGAAAAATAGAGACATTTATTGAAGAAGATAGAAGAAACATTGTACATAAGACAATGACACCTCAGTTCCCTTCAAAGTAGGCACCCTGAGACCTCACACAGTTCTCCCATTCACCATTAGCTGCCTTGTCATATTTTTCTGAATCTCATCAACGGTCTGAAATCTCTTCCTTTTCAAAGGTGATTTTAATGTTGGGAAAAGCCAGAATCCACAGGGCACCAAATCTGGGGTGAAGGGGGACTGAGTCACCTGGGTGATTTTAAGTTTCACCAAAAAACTCTGCAGGACACCTGATACATGAGCAGGCACATTGTCATGAAGAAGTTGCCAATCACCAGTTGCCAATAGCTGTGGCCTTCTGAATCATCCAAATAGTTTCCTCAGAGGAATGTTCAAGCTTAATGTAAAATGTGATGCAGACTCATTGCTCTACTCGCTCAGTCATTTTCAATGTGATGGCCACACAGTACACATGCTCACTCAATAGCATCTACCACCCCCACTGACTAGTACAGTGAAGTCATCATTGTTCACGCATGTGCATTCCAGTCCACTCTCCTTGGCTGCCAGGTTACATTAACATCATGCAAACTGTTTTGTTACATTAACAATGGCTGGACATTTTCCAAACAGACCTCATAGATAAGAAACTGACTAAAAATAATGATAGCTTTTTTTTTTTCTCCTAGTAGGTTGTTATATGGACTAAATTAATGGACTTATAAGAGTGTCTAGCACATACTAAATATTTTACACATGCCAGTTAGTATATCATTATTATGTTAACATAAAGAACACTATTTTAAAAAATTAAGATAATTTTCCTTCCACTAAAACATACAAAAACTTCTGAATATTCTCCAACATTTTTTTCAAAGAATCTGTTTAACTGCATGAATATGTAAATTATGTAACTAAATGTCAGAAAGTTTCAGCTTAGAAATTCTTTAATAGTTTCTACAACTAAAAATATCATGTATATTGAATTATTTAAAATAGCATAATTAAAAAATCTTCATTTGAAAATAACCTATTTTCCTTTCTGTGGTTTTTGTTCTGGATAAACTTACTTTGTTTAGCTTATTATTTAGGTAGAGATACTACTCTACCTTATACTCTAAAAGGAATTATGCCAAATACATTTCAATCTGTTCAATCTGCCACTTAATACCAAAATAAAGCAACATAAGAAAGACTGATAAAATCTCAGAGATTTGAAAGGAAGGGAGTAATACAAAAAGAACAGATTTCTATGGTAATACAACTTTTGTTCTATTCAGTTCATGCTTTTTTCTTTGCTACCCTTAACAGTGATGTAATAATCCATATACATTTTAATATCAATCTGCTTCCTATCCACAATTGCAAAGTCTGATGATTTTTTTTTCTAAAGATTTCAAAGAAAAATGAAAGCTACTATTCTCTTCCTTTATGACCACAAAATGGAAAAAATCACAGTACTATTAGGGATTATTCTGTCATTATTTCCCTTAGCCTGTCTACTCACAGAACCTTCATTATAAGAGATTTATGACATGTGGATTTCAAACAAGTTACAGAGAAGAAGGTAGGGCCTTCTCATAATTATTCACAAGTCTGAAGATAAGAAGCAAGAGAGAGGACTTACTCTAGAAGCATGTTATACCATCACTAGCAATAACTAAGTGAAAAACTGTGGTTTCATTTTCATATATTAATACAACACTGGCAGTCTGCAGCCAAACAACTGACATGAATCCTTTGAGAAAGCAAATGATAATAATATATGAGAAGGCCAAAAATGTTTCTCCCACCTATAGGAATATGTGGCTATTTTATTTTTGAAAATTATGTCCTTCCGCCCTGGCTGGTGTAGCTCAGTGGATTGAGCGCGGGCCTGCGAACCGAAGGATCGGGGTTCGATTCTCAGTCAGGGCACATGCCTGGGTTGCCAAGCCAGTTCCTGTCAGGGGACATACAAGAGGCAACCGCACATTGATGTTTCTCTCCCTCTCTCCTTCCCTTCCCCTCTAAAGATAAATAAATAAAATCTAAAAAAAAAAAAAAAGAAAAAAAAAGAAAATTATGTCCTTCCATTATAAGATAAATGTTCACTGTCTTCCATATCCATGCATATGAACAAAAATAAAGAAGACTACATATGTTAGTGCACGCCTTGCCTTTGGGGAAATGTAAGTACTCTTTAACCCTTTAATCCTGAGCCCCAAGTCAAAGGTGCAGGCAGCGTCATGCACTCTTTGAGGCAGATACTCAAAATGCAAATTAATTGTTCATCCTTTTCTTAGGTCCCATCATTGATTCTATTCCTCAGAAGTCTTCGCTTTCTGAGACAAGTAGCCAGGAGTCCTCATTGCTTCATTTCCAGCAGTATTTGAGAGTACTCACATTGGCCCTTTACATTTATTAGTAGCGACTGAATTAAGATCTAGGAATAACTTTCACGGGAATTACAAGGCTCCAATATATTACATGGTTTTCCCATCAATGACAAAGGATATAATTTTTAATTCTATAGTGTACTATTTTTCAAGTGAGGGTATTTTGGTCCCAAGAAATATTTCACAAAGGCATCAGACATTTTGAATATTTTAACTATGGGGGGGGTGTGATGTTGTAAGAGGGTGTAGCCAAGAGGGGGGCCCCTAAATAGGGATTTGGAATGGGACCCAGAACTCAGGGTGTCCAGGAAATATTAGAAAGGCATATAAGATGTCCTCACTCCTTCCACCTCAGGTGTGAGTTGGGGGAAGGGACAAATGGAGCAGTGCCATTGAGAACGGTTTTGCATAGCAACAGCTTTTGTAGGTAACCTCTGGCATGGTCATTTAACGTATCTATAACCTTTAACTGGTTTCATAGATATGTTGAATAGCTGTGGCCATGCTTTGAGCCAAGGAAAAGGGAGTGACTTCCACCCAAGATGGAACTAGAAGGCAACTCCCCCTGTTATGGCGCCTGCGTGAGAGCTTGGAGATGATTGGCTCCACGCCATGGGGTCACACCTGCCCAGACTCACTATGTAAAGCTGGCAGCCCAATAAAGCTGGAAGGATACGGGAGTGCTGGCAAGTGTAACTGATTGTAGGAGGAGTCGGAAATGGGGCTGCAGAGGAAGACTGGCGCGGGGATTTAAAACCCAGACACAGCAGCCATTGAAGGGAGATCTATGCAGTTTCACCAGAGCGCAGATCCACGCAGCTTTGGTGGAGAGAGAGAACCACGCGCTTTTGGCAGAGTCAGGATCCTCGCAGCCCTGTGAGGGAGAATCACCATGTGGCTTTAGCAGAGAACCACCACTCGGCTTTGGCAGTGTGGCGACCCTCTTCCTGCAACTTAGGTGAAGGGGGAGCCATGCAGCTTTGGCATAGTGGAGACTCCCTCGCAGCTTTGCCAGAGGAGACCCATGAGGTTTTGCCAGAGTGGGGACCCCTTCCCTGCAACTTTGGTAGAAGAGGACCACACGGCTTTGGGGTCCTCCCTTTGGCTGTGTGGCCTGGGAAGCAGGAGAGATTTGCCTGGAAGAAGGGTGAACGAACTCTTGCCAGTATGCCATGAGAAGATGCCTTTGGATTAATTAGTGATCCTGCCTAGACGGTGACACAGCTGACGGTGTCTGGAGCCTGGATCCTGGACATTTTCTTCTTTTCCTGAGTTACGGTATCCTGAATTAGGGGCAGGGGGAGAAGGAAGCACTGTGGGCATCTGTGGGTATCCAAAAGGACTTTGATATCTTAATGAAGACATTAGGTCACTACTTTAAGTCTGTATAGCTTTAAATAAACATTTTCTTTCCTTTTCACAAATCTCTGGCATTGAGACACGTCTTTCCTAAGGCGGTGGACATAACGAACCTTGGCCCCTGTGGCCTCTGCTCTGTAACAGTTTTTTTGGCATCCCTGGGTGGGCCAATAATTGCCCCCCTTGGACCTGTGTTCTGTAACACTGTTACTGGCATCTAGTAGGCAGACATCAGAGACGCTGCTAAGCATCTTACAGGGCTCTCCACAACAAAGAATTAACTGACACAAAATGTCAATAGTGCTAGTGCTGAGGAACCCTGCTTCACTCACTACAAACAAATAACTGTCAGTTTTATTTCTGAGTCCTAGTTATCTCCTTGTTAATAAGCGCTTCCTGACTAAGTAAAGTAAAAATGAGTATGGCTAGACTTTTTTTTTTTCTAAACTTAAGTAAAAATAGAACATAATTGTGTTACAAAAGTTAGTTTTTATCTTTCAAAAGCTTAATTTTTCTTCATATTTTTCCAGCTAAAGCATTAGATGATTCGCTAAGAAATTAACCTCATTTGAAATTTCTGTGGAAAAAAAGTTGAAAAAACAACAAAAATAGTGCTATAAAGATTCAAGTTGACAGAACTATTGTTATCACCACCATCGCTTCTCTTATATCAGTGTCTCCTATTTCAAACGTCCAGCTATCTGCAAGATGTTTCCACTCGTAAAGGTCATCATAACCTCACATTCAAAAGGGGGTAGAAAACTCCTGCACTTGCCATTCCTTCAGAAGGATGAAGCCTGAAGTGTCTACTTTCCTCTAACTTTCATAGTAAGTTAATTCTTGTCCATTACTCTTTTGACACTATCATTACAGTAACCTGGGTCAAATGTTTATCACCGATCTTCCCATTTGCTGTACTATCTTCCTGTAGTCCACAGGTGGCAAACACAAGGCCCATGGGCCCAATCCAGCCCTCCACCTTGTTTCTACGAGGCAGTAGCGCCGAGCTCTTGTTTAACTGTTAAGGAGTAGTTACATTTACACAGTCCTAAATTACATTTGGCCCTTTGAAGGCAACTGCGAGGCTAATGTGGCCCCTGCTGAAAATGAGTTTGACATCCCTGCTGTAGTCATTCACTTATTTATTCATTCAACAAATGTCCTGAATACTTCTTATGAACTCATATGAGAAGAATGATAGGCATTCTGGGAAGAAAGACAGACAGTCCTTACAAAGCTCTCAGTCTAGTAGAAGGCCAATTATTAAACGAGCAAGTGTAATAGACCGAAATGTGATAGGAAAAGGGGCTCACTGTAGGAACACCCATAGGTGGCATCTTTTCTCCTGTAAGTGAAACCTGCACAATAATTAAGGAACATTTTTAACAACGGGTGGAAAAAAATTATTCACAGGCAAAGAAAGAGCAAAGAGAAAAAATAAGGCACATTTGAGGCAATGACAGAATGTCAGTGTGCTGGAATGCAGAAGAGAAATGTGTAATGAAGCTGGAAGAGAAGGCAGGAGTGCGAGTTAAGTTTTTTACTCTAAGAGAAACAGGAAACCATTGAAGAATTTTAAGAACAGAGTGTTGTGATAAGACACACACTCAGAAAGACCACTCTAACTATAACAGAATAGCAGGAGACAGAAAAAGAGAATAGCAAGAAGGCTGCAGCCGTGATACCAGTGAAAGATGACGGTGGAATGTAACAGGGCACAGAGTGTGTTTCCAGAGAACAGGGCATTCAGTAGATCTGGGAAGAAATCTCTTGGAAGAATCAAGAGATTTTCACTAGATAGTCTCCAGTCCCTTACACTTTCCAATTTTGCAGCACATACCAGCAGATTCAATTTTGAAATACTCTAGAATAAAATACAGTTTGATTTACAATAGCAATGAGGGTCCTTGTAACATCAAATGAGATAGGTGAGGCAAGCAAAATCCTCTCATTTGACAGATGCTGAAAGTGGAGGCTCAAAAAGACCAAGTAATTCAGGCCAATTTATAATGCTACCAGGCAGTAAAAATAGGCTTCACACCCAACTCAGTTTCTGAATCCACTTCTGTTCCTAGTAGTGTGTTTCTCCCACATCCAGACCTCTGCTGAAGTCTTGTGCTATTTGGTGTATACTACATATTCAGGCACCCAATTACTCTCTAGTATAATTTTCTAATCATTTCATAAATGTATATTCAGTAACCATTCCATAGAGAAAGAGAAATAAAAGCATAAACTCTTATTATACTGAATATAACTAAATGAATAAAATTATAAATAGACAAATAGACACTTATGTTAATATAAGTAATACAGGAAGAGGAGAGCTAATAGCATTGTCCAGGTTAAAATTATGTTTCATGTGGATTAGTTGGTAGTATGATCAGAGCATAAATATTTAATGAAATATGAAAATCAAATTTGCCTTCACGCAAGTTCACTCTTAATGCACATTAACTCCAGTGAAGTAAAAAAGTTGAATTGCCTCTTCCTCCAAAACATAATTTTTCTTTCCATTCAGCTGTTTGACAAGTAATCCTATAAGGTGCTTTGCATCTTCTGCTCTAACTTTGACTGCAAAAACATTATAATTAATCAGTTTGCTATCATGAAATATGAAGTCCTGAGTCACTGTTTAATAACTTAACTTTAGGGAAATGTAATTACTTTTGTTAATGGACATAATTACCAGTTACTCATATATAAATTTATTTTTGGTTATTATTTTATGTGACCTATAAGATAGGTAACAATAAATGTGTATTTATTAAAAGCTATAATATACAAAAATACATTTTAAAAAGTGATTACTTTAGAACATATAAAATGTGTGAAAAGAGGAAGCCAAACACTTTATACGGAAGATGACTATGTAATTTATTATCCAAACCATGGCCCTTTCAAGAGGGAAAGGGGAACTATTAATGATAACAACAAAATGAGTGTCACCGTAATCACTGGAGTAGATAACAGCAAAGGGAAGTGGCTTTCTAAGACGTCCTGAAATCACAATGATAAGTCATACACAACTTACAATAACTAAATAACCCAGACATACACTGAAGTGTTAAAATTTGGAAATTTTGGAAATTTTACCAGCCAGCTCCTCTACCAACATTTACAGAGGTGAGTTGGAATCAATATATTTCACAGTAACAACTTGTTTAAAACTGAGTTCACAGCTGAAAGAAATTTTTGTTGTTTGTTTTTAATATTTCTCCACACTCACTAAAGTACCCTTGTTTAGTGCAAAGAATCTGGGTTCCTTGCTATAGTTACAAAACAGATTTCAATCTCTAAGACATTTACAATTTTTTTTATTATTTCCATTTAACGTTTTTCAATCTATAACAATACCCAATTAACTTTGAAAAGCAAAGCATAAAGCACCAAACAAGTCAAACCCTATTATACCTCTCCTAATTCTTGCACTTCAGTTATAAACAGTCACAGGGCAAAGTAAATATTTTTGTAAGGGCAAAGAAAAATAATTTAACTCAAAGTACTAAGGTGTGAGTTGTGAACAATAACCACTTACAATATATAATAGAAAAGCAATATGCTCCCTCAAAAGCATTCCTCCACGGATACCAGACATTTTAATCCGGTTTTGTAAAGAACAGGAGGTATTAAAGAGTTGAAACAGAAACAGAAGTCTTTAAGATGCCTGGAGAAAGAAATATCCATTAGTAAGCAGGATTCTCACTGGGATTGCATTTCTTGAATATTCTCCGTCAAGGAGATGAGAATATCACTTTTTACACTTTAGTCCAGGAAAGCGATAGTCTGAAATTAGAGCTGCTAAAAACAGGCAGGTACTGTGAAATTCAAGGAAATGCTGCATCAAGAAGCTAAAGGAAAGAAAAAAGGATAAAATTCTCTTTATCCTTACAAAATTGGCACATTATTCCAAGTGAGGTAACAGGCAGAACCTCACAGCAGATTAAAAGGAATTTGAGGACAAATGTTTCATTCAGTAGGCCTTTCTATATAGCAGATAACTTTCCACCCAGTAAAGAAAAGCCTTGTCTTTTATTAACTACATTTGAAGGTTTGCCTTAGTATATAAAACCGCTCTTTTTTCACTTATTCATGACTGTATTGGCAAGTACCTCCACATCATTCATACTTATGAAATTCAGCATGGCAGGTTGCCCAAATTTGTCACTGTAACTATTAAAAGCTCTGCAGAAGGTAACTGCCTCGTTTTCATTTGCTTTTTGTTTGCTTCAGTTACCATTAAGCAATTCCTCCTGAACATTTTCAGGAAGCATCCTCTTTAAAAATTATAAAGTCCTCTTTAGAAAGAAATATGTAGTAGATTTTTCTGAAGAAAATTTTACTGTTCCAGTCACAGGTACATTCATTTTAAAGGATCATATTTGCTATTTACAAATTCATTTACTTTCAGTGCTATATGCGATGTCCTTGACAACACAATCATAAATTGAGAAAATTCTAAGGTGATAACTTTTAAGAGAAAAATAAGCAATACAAGTAAGCCATTATTTTAAGTTATTACTCAGATAAGTGATACATATCTCATTTTCATAATTGGGAACTGGAGAGAAATGGCAGGAAACACAAGTGAGATCTAATGCAAAATGCCTTTAAAAGATATTACTGTGTTTTACTACCCACTCTGAAACAAACTACAGATTTGTAGTACAGAAAATCCTTTTCATTTCTAAATATGCCCATAAAAACAAGAACCTTTCAATTTAATTTATTTTGTAAGGCAGATAAGCTGCTTCTTTTGATATCGTGATTATTAACACATGTATTTAGTAATTCTAACAACTGAAGAATTAATAAACATTAGTAAATTAATCACAAATTAAATCACAAAATAAAAAGCTTAGAAACTTTACATCAAAGGTTATTGAAACCAATGAACTAATAAGTTAGGAGAAAAGATAATTGCATTCTGGAATTCTGTAACAGATTACTTTTTTTTCTCCTTTTTCTTAGAGCCTGTGATCCTGTCATACCAATTCTTCTGCCCCATCTTCGGAGAGACAGATTGATGGTATCACCCTCTGTCAATGAGCACAGCCATATTTAAGCCATCATCACCAATCAGAACTTTTTTTTTTTTGTTTCCCAGTCACAAGCTCTGAAATTTTTCACTTTGACCTCAGCCTTGATTCTTGTTCCTTTCCTACTCCAATCCTGCTTTTTTTGCTCATCTCCTTCAAGAACCCTAGATGATCACTTCCCCAACTACTTTTGCAAACATTGCTCCAAATATTATTTCGAATCACATAAAAATAATTTATCATAAGGTCAACTGCCCAGATTACATCAATCAGTTTAAATAACTTCGGACGCAAGAAGTCTTTAATACCAACCTCTCAAGCCTTTGTCTCACATTATGACCACCTCCAAAGGGAATAAAGCCATTTTGATGTGGACCATCCAAGTAATTAGAGAAATTTTTATCCACTCTTCTAACAAGTTTATTTTGTCACTGATCCCTTTCCTTCATGACAACTATTTTCTTTCCAGCCATTTTCTCACTTTACCATTCATTCCTTAGCTCACTTAACTTGGTTTCTGCCCTCATCACTGTTAGATGATAGGATCTGCTTACTCATATGGTTCCCCTTAAAAACTTCTCCCACCAGAATTTATCGATATTTTTCAGACTACAAAATGTGCCCCCCAATTTGGGAAGAAAAGGAGGGTGTGTCTTATAGTCTGAATATAGCTTACCAGGCTTGCTGTGGGGTGGGGGGCGGTGGCGGCCTATGTTATTTAGGTTATTAAATACTTCAGTTTTTGTGTCATTTTTTTCCTACTCTAAAACCTGGGTGCGTCTTATGGTCCGGTGCGTCTTATACTCAGAAAAGGGTAATCTAACTTGTCCTACCAGCTTTATCTACCACCAGTATTTTCACAAATACCTCTGATGAGGACCCAAGTCACTTTTGAGAGGTATCAGTAACAGTGAGCACAGCCATGCCTCCAGCTACATTCATTTCAAGGGAGAATTCTAGACTACCTGGTTTTCTGACCTGACCGAGGAGGAGACATCAGCAAAAGTGGATATGTGAAACCATTTTTTTCTCTTTTTTGTCTACTGCACCCAATAAAGTCTTTATTCTATATTAAGAGCCATCATTAAGAACGCTCAATTTGACTGGCCCATTATTTGATGGGAGAGTCTCATTCTCTATTTCCATATATAATTTAGGCAATTCACATCATCTTGCACAACACCTAATATATTTACCAAGCACATGTTTGTTTCAAGAATATTAGCAATATATATGCATCATATAATTTAATATTGGGTAGCACTCAGAATCAAGATTCTACCATGACTCCCCAGTTTAAGATGAGAAAATCGAGATTATGTGCAATTAAGTAATTTGCTCAAGGTCACAACTAGTAAGTAGTAGAATATGAATTTGGCTCCAAAGCTGTTGCTCTTCACCACTAAAATATAATCTTAGGCAATAAATTATTTTAATAAGAAATATACAAATAAAATATTCTGGATTTCTAAGAGAGGAGAGATTAGTAAGAGAGTGAAAATCAGAAAGGGCTACCTGGAGGGGTTAACATGAATTTTTGAGGGACACACAATATGTGAATATTTTATGAGGATATGGAAGAAAAGGAGTATCAGGTACATAAAACAAGTACAATAAAAAGTATTGAATTCAAAAAGTAGGGGTTACATTTAGAAACTGTTGACAGATTACATTAGCTTCACTAAGTAAAGTAGGCTTACAAAGGATAGTAATAAAAGATACACTCAGAAATTCTCAAGTCATGTTTCATCCTTAATGACTTGTTTTTCTAGTCATTAGTTTTTAGCTCCCTAATGTGTAACACATCCCTTCCTTCCCATTCTTAGTAACTGGGCCTTCATTCAGAATCTTTACCCTGAGTCACCCCAAACATGCAGTTGCTTTCAGTTTCTCTCACCTCTAATCCAGTCTTCAATCTCTGTTAAGTTACTACTACAGCACAACTTTGACTTTATGCCCCCTTAAAAATTCTTGATGATTCCTCCATAGCTACAAATGGTGGTATAAATTCCTTAAGACTACAGCATAGAAAGTCCTCCACCCACAATTTAATCCAATTTATCTCATATTTTTCTAGCTATATCACTATTTAAAACTTTTTGCACACACCCCCAGCTATCTGATCACCAAATATGGCTGCAATGTCATACCTGTCCCACCTTTACCTACAGCACTCACTGGGCCTGGAAGTGTCTTTGTGTGATTTCATATCTATCTACTAAAACTCAATGTACAGTCCATCTCCTGCAAGCCTTTATTTGTCTCCAACTGAAATTTGACTTCTCACTTTATTAGAATACAAGTATATATATAATTTATCATTTCTGACTTATATTTTAACTAGTCATTTAAACATTTATACTTCAATGAAAATACAAAGTCTACCTAATGTGCACAGAATAGATGCTCAGTACAATTTCGTTTTGCTTTTCTGTGTTATCAACTAATCGATGGGGAGATAAATTTGGGAAGAAATTGTCAGTAGAAGGTTTCCTGATGCAACTCTTACAATGGGCAACAGCTGTTGATATGGGAAAACACAAATGCTGGGCATCCTTTTCCATAGACTACTAATCGCGAATTCCCCAGTACTGCAGAAGCATCTAAGACCAAGATTCTCAAATGTTATCTATTGCCTGAGCATCTGAGTAGAGAAAACTGATTTACCAAAATTATAGACGACTAACTAGGGCTAGAGGCTACACATTTAAATCTTTTTAAAAACTCAAATTAGGACTTCAGGCCAAGATGGAGGCGTAGGCAGACACACTGTGCCTCCTCTCACAACCAAAATTAAGGACAACAAATATTTAGAAACAAGAAAACAACCAGAACTGATAGAAAATTGAACTGTACGGAAGTCCAACAACCATTCATTCAGACTGGTAAGAGGGGTGGGGTCGCGGCAGGAAAAAGTGGAGGCGCGGACCCGGGAACGCAGGCAGCAGCGGCTCGCAGTTCCCAGGTGCACAGGCGGCGGCTGGCGGTCCCCGGGCACAGGGGGGCAATTGTGCAGACCCAGTGAGGCCGCACAAGGCAGCTGGCTGACCAGGTGGTCCCACATTCGTGCACGCAGACGGTCCAGGCAGAGGGGAATTGACGGAAGGGACTGAATCCAGGAGAGAGTAGAGCAGGCGCCATTGTTCCCTCTCAGACCCCGCCCCCACAAACAGCGTCACAACCCAGAGACTGGGCTGCCCCACACTGGGGAACACCTAAGGCTCTACCCCTCACTACGTAATAGCCGAGACCAGACTAAAACCAAACCAAACCAAAACAAAACAAAACAAACAAACAAACAAACAAAAAAAACCCACCAAAAATGGCTCAAACCGGAGAACAAATAAAAACCCCAGAGCCAATTCCTCTAAGCCGTAAAGAGATAGCCAACTTATCAGATGCACAGTTCAAAGCACTGGTCATCAAGATGCTCACAGAATTGGTTGATTTTGCTCACAAATTAGATTAAAAAATGCAGGCTACAATACATGAAATGAAGGAAGATGCATGGGGAACTGATAGAGATGGAAGGAAAACTGGGACTCAAATCAATGGAGTGGACCAGAAGGAAGAAACTAACAACCAAACAGAAAACGAGGAAGAAACAAGAATTCAAAAAAATGAGGAGAGGCTTAGGAACCTCTGGGACATCGTTAAATGTCCCAACATCCGAATTATAGGGGTCCCAGAAGGGGAAAAAGAAGAAGAACAAGTGGAAAAGTTATTTGAACAAATAATAAAGGAGAACTTCCCCAATCTGGCAAAGGAAATAGACTACCAGGATGTCCAGGAAGCTCAGAGAGTCCCAAAGAAGGTGGACCCAAGGAGGAACACACCAAGGCACATTGTAATTACATTAGCCAAGATTAAAATGAAGGAGAGAATTCTAGAAGCAGCCAGGGATAAGGGAACAGTCACCTACAAAGGAGTTCCCATCAGACTGTCAGCTGATTTCTCAAAAGAGACCTTCCAGGCAAGAAGGGGCTGGAAAGAAGTATTTGAAGTCTTGAAAAGCAGGGACCTACATCCCAAATTGCTCTACCCAGCAAAGCTGTCATTTAGAATGGAAAGACAGATAAAGTGCTTCTCAGATAAGGTCAAGTTGAAGGAGTTCATCATCACCAAGCCCTTATTATCTGAAATGCTAAAGGGACTTATCTAAGAAAAAGAAGATCAAAAATAGGATAGTGAAAAGACAGCAAACTCACAGCTATTAAGAACCACACCTAAAACAAAAGCAAGCTAAGCAAACAGCTAGAACAGGAACAGAACCACAGAAATGGAGATCATATGGAGGATTAGCAACAGGGGCGTGGGAGGAGGAGAGAGGGGGAAAAGGTACAGAGAATGAGTAGCATAGATAGTGGGTAGAAAATAGACAGGGCAGGGTAAGAATAGTATGGGAAATGTAGAAGCTAAAGAACTTATGACACATGGACATGAACTAAAGGGGGGAATGTGGGTGGGAGAGGGTGTGCAGGGTGGAGGGGAATGATGGGGGAGAAATGGGACAACTGTAATAGCATAATCAATAAAATATATTAAAAAAACTCAAATTATACTCTATCACATGCTTCACAGATGATTTATCTGCTAAAATATTTTCTGTAGTCTGTTATAAAAACAAGTGTTAATTTCTTAAAACAAACCAACTGAATGGCATGAAAGTTAAAAAACTATTGTTACTGGAACTAAGAAACAAAAAAAGAAACAAAAGATTTTGAGTATGTCTTATCTAATATGTCATATTAGATAATCAAAATTAGTTTAATGACAAATGCAAATGTTCATGTAATATCCATAATGTGGCAAGATTCAACATGCCATTAAAGATGATTGTTACAATATATTCACTTACTTTTAGTAGTTAATTTTATAATTAATTTGGTTTTCATTCCAGAATTAATATACAATCATATGCCAATTTCTCCTACCCCTCCCCATACAAAGAGATTTACCTTTGGGGAATTCATATAGAAAGCCTATTTTTTTTAAAGATTTTTTATTTATTTATCTTTAGAGGGGAAGGGTAGGAGAGAGGGAGAGGGAGAGAAATATCAATGCACGGTTGCCTCTCATGCATACCCTGCTGGGAACTGGCCTGCAACCCAGCCATGTGCCCTGACTGGGAATCGAAACTCGATCCTCTGGTTTGCAGGCCCGAGCTCAATCCACTGAGCTACACCAGCCAGGGCATAAAGCCTATTTTGATTTCAAGCTACTCATTTACAGCTAATTCCATGAGCAATATTCATTGCCACAAAACAATGCAACTGACTGCAAACACATAATAGCTTATTAGTAACAGCTACAACTCAAAGACTATAAAATCTAAAAATCTATAAGACTGTGTATGTGTACATACACCTGAGAGTTTTATGTATTTTATATAGTATAGTATGTTTAAATAATCTACTTCTCTGTGTTATCCAGCAGTCAGAAGGAAATACAGTGTTAAATTCTTCCTAAGTTTTTAAACCCATGAAGTCCATTTTCCTTCTACATTTATGATAGTGCATTTACTAAATTTGTCTAGATTGTGTTTCTTAATTAATACTAAAATATTCCTGAAAAGTAAGAAACACTGTATTTATCTAGAGTGGTATCCCATATTTTTAAAAAGCAACCGAAAATAGTACTTGCTCCCCACATGTTAATGAGAGTAAAAAACAAGGCAAGGAATCATTAACTTTGTCATGTTATATCTATGCTCCTTTTCTTGCTTTGTGAAATTATAACTAGATTAGACAGACAGATGTATCGGTACGCACATATATATGTATAATTATACACAGTCAATAAAGAAAACACAAAGTAGAATAATCAAAAGAAGACTACATATAACCTATATCCCACTGGACATAGAGGATCCATATTATCAATTGTATATATATTTCCCAGTTTTTTTTCTAACAGTGGTATCACACTTCCCTGAACACTGCTTTTTACTTAGTTTAATATTGTTAACAATTTCCCATGTAAACAATGATAATTTAATGACATGATTTGAGTCTCCATACGAGATTTCATTTGATAGATATCCTGTAATAGTTTTAGTCTCCTATTCTCAAACACGCAAGTTGGTATTGCCTTTCAGAGTCAAGGATCTTTTTCTTGCCTTGGAAGAGAATCCATATTTTCATCATTATCATCATCAAAATTGCTTGTTGGTACTTAATTGCTAACTGGCAATTAGCTGAACACTGAATAAGAAATGTAATTTTGGGGTACTGCTGTATAGAAGTTAACTAAACAGCTACATTTATATATATAATACTTTCTGTTCTACTTACTGAGTAGGTAGGGTGAGCCAGGTAGGGTGCTAGTTTTAGTGGATATAAGGAAATGCCATTATTTTGCAGTAACCTAGAGCTAATGAGGTACATTACAATAAAGCTTATGCACTTTGCAAACCTGTCTGATCCCATATCTGGGAACCTGTGGGAGAAGAAAGGAAAGGGAGTACAGAATGATAAGGTTATAAGACTTCCAAAGAGAGATGATGGTCAAGGCAGAAAATTACAGTATGTCAAGATCACATAAAGTATTTAGGAAATAAAGTATTTAGGATTCCTCAATTTTCAGTATAGTTAAGTACTGGGTATAAACATAAACAGAAGCAAGTAAGAAAGGATTTTGAATATGATAGTAAGAACTATCTTGGTAACTACTTGAGTAAATATGTTTAAAGAAAGTCTTGACATAACTGAATTTGCATTTTAAAAAATTACTCTGGAGGGTAAGTAGAAAAAATATTAAAACCGAGTAAGACAAAACATAAATGAAAAATTAAAACCTAGGAGGCTACTGACATTCTCTAAGTTGATAAAACAAAGACATAAAATTAGACAGGGGCAATAAGACAGAAAAAAATTGATTAGATATATTGAAGAGATTTTATGGAAGTAGACTGAATAAGGCTTCTGCATGATTTCCAGCCTCTTTTAGCAAAAGAGAAATACAGAGGACAATTTTTAGAATAATAACAATTGTAGCTAACAAATATTGATTGTTTGCCATGTGTTAGACAATGCACTAAATGCTTAGTAAGCATCATCTCATTTTTATGCATATTTATCTTCTACTGTCCATGTGCAAGAGTTGTATGTTAGATCATTTAGTCTATACAAAATCTCTTGAAATAGATACCATTAATACTTCCCATTTTGAATGTACGAGACCAAGGACTTGAGAGATTAAGTAGATTGTCCATTCACACAGCTAATTGGTGACAGATTCTGGACATGCACACTAGTGTATCTCTAGTCCAGAAGAAATATTTTCAAGCATTATCAATTACTTTAATTGGGCTATGTTCCCAGTATGAAAGATTTCTCAAAAGTCTCCTGAAAATGAAGTACTTTTTCACTCATTATGAAGTATACATAACAATAAATTTCTTTAATATATGCATTAAATTTCTCTTTAAAGGAAAAAATTGAACAAAGGCTGAAAGATGTAGGCTAGAATTTCAATCTTAAAAATTCTGAACTGACATCAATGCGTATAATTCATATACAATTTGATTCTTTTTAAAGTAGAAGTCATTCTTCTTTAACTAGAAACTCACTTTGAAAACGATTATTTTATTAGAATTTGTGAGTCCACGGCACTATTGAAAAATTAACTGGGACTAGGAAGAACAATAATTCTTACGTACAGAATAAAACAAACTACTAAATATAGAAGGAATAAGAAAATTAGAAAATCAACATTTTGAAACACCAATGTAATAAATGATTTCAAGTGCTATTAACAATAGATAACAAAACATTGGGTGAAAGATTGCCAAAGAATAGGAAAAGTATAGTATCCCTAAGTATCATTGCATAGATTATTGATTAATTATAAAGGGAAAACAGTAAATTTATAATAATATAACCTTAACCAAACCATCAAACCTAGCATCACAAATAAGGGGACAAGTTGATATGATGTGATACAAGCAGAAATAAAACACATCAACTATGCTATCTCTGTCTTTGGTATCCCTGCCAAAAATTTAACTTGAATATAATAATGAGATAGCCAAGCAAATTTACAATGCTGTATTAATCTAAGAAATAAATGATCTAGATTCTTAAATTTTTTTTTACTAAAGCAAAAAATATTTAAGGAAAGTTCTAGATTAAAATGAAAGAAGAGAAATATGATAACCAAACAATTGTGAGACCTTTAATTGTATCATGGAATGAAAAAAATATCAGCTATAAGAGATAGTTTGAGGCAAATAGGAAATTAGCATATGAACATTTTATTAGATAAACTTTTACCTAAATGTTAAAGTTTTTGTATTTTAGATGTCCAGTCAAGATGGTGGCACAGGTAAAGGCAGCTCGCCTCCTTGCACAAAAAAATCAAAATTACAACTTAACTGTAGAACAACCATTATTCAGAACCATCAGAAATTGAGCAGAATGGAAGTTCTACAACAATAGATTTAAAGAAGAAACCACATTGAGACTGGTAGGAGGGGTGGAGATGGGAAATTGGCTTATTGCATACCCATGTGTGGCAGATAAAAATTGGGAAGGATATCGTGGTAGTGAGGGATCCCAGCCCCATATCAGGTCCTCCAGCCCACAATTTCAGTGCCAAGAAGAGAAGTCCGCATAACTTCTGGTTATAAAAACCAGTGAAAATTGAGACTGAGACTGTAGAAGACAAACTGCTAGGGTCTCAGGCAGTTCCTCTTTGGGGTCAATTCACAGACTTAATCCTATTCATTTCTCTGGGCTCCAGCATGGGGACAGCAGATTGAAAGGCATCACAAATATACAGGAAGGAACCTGAATTGTCTGGTATCAGAGTGAAAGCTAAGGGGCGCCTTACACCCAGTGAGAAGTGCAGACGGAGGCCATTGTTTCTTTTTTGAGCCTTCCCCACACAGAGTCAGCAGGCATGAGCGGTATCTGAGACTCCATCAAACTTGCTTACACTGTCTGCCCCACCATGGTGATTCTATGAGGCCCTGCCCCACCCAACATTCAAACCACCCAAACTGTTTCCCAGTGGCTTTTTCATATGAATAGCTTGCCTTGGCCCATGGTTCAGATTTTCCTAAATTCTCTCAAACAAACAGATTCTGGCTTCAGTGGGCCCTGTACCTCTCGCTAAGTTCCCCTAGGCACAGCTCTAGCAGAAGCTAGACTTGGTTCACAAGTTGGCCTCTTCTGTGCACCTCCAAGCCCAACACAAGTAGCAGCCATCTGCAGATCACTTTGTGGCTAATGCTCGGTGACCCTGGGCAGAGCACAGGCAATGGCTGACCTTGGACATGCCAAAAGCAATCAAGACTCAACTACAAGAGGAGGGTGTACTTAGCCCACACAGAAGGCACACCTTGAGTAGCCAGCTTGGGTAATAGGGAAGGCTGTGCCACTAGACCCTACAGGACACCTACTACATTAAACCACTGTATCAAGCCTGACAGATGTCATTTCTCCACCTAATACATAAAAACAAACATGTGGAAGCTGCCAAAATGAGGAGACAAAGAAGCATGGCCCAAATGAAAGAACAGAACAAAACTCCAGAAAAAGAACTGAACAAAATGGAGAAAAGCAATCTATCAGATGCAGAGTTCAAAACACTGGTTATAAGGATGCTCAAGAAAGTTAGTGAAGACCTCAACAGCATGAAAAAGATCCAGTCAGAAACGAAGGACACATTAATTGAAATAAAGGACAATTTACAAGGAATCAACAGTAGAATTCATGAAGCTAAGAATCAAATCAGTGATTTAGAACATAAGGAAGCAAAAAACAACCAATGAGAACAGCAAGAAGAAAAAAGAATAAAAAAAAAATGAGAATAGTGAAGAGCCTCTGGGACAACTTCAAGCACACCAACATTCTCTTTATATGGGTACTGGAGGGAGAAGGGAGAGAGTAAGAAATTGGAAACCCATTTGAAAAATAATGAAAGAAAACTTCTCGAAGTTTGGGGAGAAAATAGACATTCAAGTCCAGGAAACACAAAGAGTCCCAACAATATGGACCCAAAAAGGGCCCACTGTAAGACAGGTCATAATTAAAATCTCAAAGGTTAAATATAAAGAGAGAATGTTAAAAGTAGCAAAGGAAAAGCAGTTACTTACAAAGGAAACCCCTTAAGACAGTCAGCTAATTTATTAAAAGAAACTTTGCAGGCTAGAAGGGATTGGCAAAAAATATTCAAAGTGATAAAAAGCAAGGACTTAAACCAAGATTACTCTACCTAGCAAAGCTATCATTTAAAATAGAAAAAAAGATAAAGAGCTTCCCAGACATGAAAAAGCTAAGTAAGTTCATCATCACCAAACCAGTGTTTTATGAAATGTTAAAGGGTCTTCCTTAAGAAGAAGGTCAGGCCCTGGCTGGTGTGGCTTAGTGGATTGACTACCAGCATATGAACTCAGAGGGTCACCTGTTTGGTTCCCAGTCAGGGCACATGCCTGAGTTGCAGGCCAGGTCCCCAGTATGAGAAGCACAAGAGGCAACCACACACTGATGTTTCCCTCTATTTCTCCTACCTTTCTCCTCTGTCTAAAAATAAATAAAAAAGAGAAAAAAATATGAGTAAAATGGCAATAAATACATATCTATCACCAACTCAATTTAAAAAAACAAATAAGTAGAACAGAAACAGAAATCATAGAACATTTTGGTGATAAATGTGAAGGGATTAATAAGTACAAATCGGTAGTTACAGAATACTCATGGGATTGCTGGGTCAAAAGGTATATCCATTTTCAGTTTTTTTAGAAAATTCCATACTGTTTTCCATAGTGGTTGTACCAGTCTGCACTCCCACCAGCAGTGCACTAGGGTCCCCTTTTCTCCACAACCTCTCCAGCACTTGCTGTTTGTTGCTTTGTTTATGAAGGCCATTCTGACTGGTGTCAAGTGGTATCTCATTGTGGTTTTAATTTGCATCTCTCTGATAGCTAGCGATATCGAGCATCTTTTCATGTGTCTCTGGATCCTCTGTATGTCCTCCTTGGAGAAGTGTCTGCCCAAGTCCTTTGCCCATTTTTTAATTGGGTTGCTTGTCTTCTTAGAGTGGAGTCTTGTAAGTTCTTTATATATTTTGGAGATTAAACCTTTATTTGAGGTATCATTGTCAAATATGTTTTCCCACACAGTCAGTTCTCTTTTTATTTTAATACTGTTTTCCTTGGCCATGCAGAAGCTTTTTATCCTAAGAACCCTGAAACACCAATCCAAAAGAACCTATGCACCCCTATGTTTATAGCAGCACAATTTACAATAGCCAAGTGTTGGAAGCAACCTAAATGCCCATCAGTAAATGAATGGATCAAAAAACTGTGGTACATTTACACAATGGAATTCTATGCAGCAGAAAGAAAGAAGGAGCTCATACCCTTGCAACAGCATGGCTGGAACTTGAGAACATCATGCTAAGCAAAATAAGCCAGGCAGTGAAAGACAAATACCATATGATCTCACCTTTAACAGGAATCTAATCAACAAAACAAACAAACAAGCATACTATAACCAAAGACATTGAAATTGAGAACAGGCTGAAAGTCACCAGAGGGGAGAAGGGAGGGAATTTTAGGGGAAAAGGGGAAGGATCTACAGGAACAAGTATAAAGGACACATGGACAAAAACTATGGGGGGTGGAAATGGGAGGGAGGTGGGGAGGGCTAGGGTGGTGGGTTGGGGTGAGAATAAAAGACAGAAAACTGTACAAGATCAACAATTAAAATTAAAATTTAAAAAAAAAAGAATACTCATGAGGATGTAAAGTACAGCATAGGGAAGAGTAGCCAAAGAACTTATATGCAGAACCCATGGACATGGATAACAGTGTGGGGATGGCCCGAAGGTGTCGGGGGAGGGGTGCTTGGTAGAGGTATAGACAAAGAGGAAAAATTTGAGATAACTATAATAGCATAAACAATAAAATATAATTAAAAATAAAGTTCTTGTATTTGAAATATAGTATTATGCTTATATAGAAGAATGTCTTTGTTTTGGGAAAATGCTAGAGTATGTAAGATTTACTTACTTTTAAATGGTTCAGCCAGGAAAAAATATATCTAAATATATGATGTATAAACATATTGATATATGCACAAGGGTGAAGAAAGAGGAATAAATAAAAATGTGGCAATATGTCATAAGTTCTTTAGCTTCAGGGGAATGATGGGGGAGAAATGGGACAACTGTAATAGCATAATCAATAAAATATAATTTTAAAAAATGTAGCAATACTTTAAAGATTGGAGAGTCTGAAGACCATTAGTATTCTTAGGCTATTCTTTGTACTTTTCTGTTGGTTAGACATTTTAAGTTTTTATGTATTTATTTTAGGAAGAGGAAGGGAGAGAGGGAGAAAGATAGAGAGAGAGATATCAGTTTGTTGTGCCACTTATTTATGCATTCATTGGTTGATTCTTATATCAGGGCACAGGGATTGTGCCTGACAGGGGTTCAATTCTGCAACCTTGGTGTATTGGTAGAATGCTCTATCCAACTGAGCTAGTTGGCCAGGGTTGGTTAGACATTTTAATAGGAAAATAATTATAAGGTGGCAATTTATTTATCAAATGTAGTTCAACATTTACTGCTTGATTGTTAACATTATTAATTTAGAATATTTTGGCAATCTATAAACTCATATAAATTTATCTTGTACTAACACATTTATCATAGTAATCTATAAACAAAAAGCACTCAAAAAGTGTTTGCTGAACTAAATTATTTTTATATTCCAAGCACCTTTCCCCAACAGTGTTTTTAGTACTGAATTCCTGTTAACACCAATACTATTTTGTTTGATCATCTACTCTTCATGCAGCATTGGTGAATTCCTAATTTGCTGATATGTTACATTATACCCCTGTACAGTTTCAACTTTTTTTTCAGTAAAATGCATTAAATGTTGGCACTCACTTAAATTGTCAACGGATATTTAAATATAGCCTACTAGTACTTATAGCCTTGATATGAGTACACTGTAATGAGAACAATCCCTCTGGAATTTTATACCAGGTACTAACTCTCCAGAAGTTCACAGAGATGCTAAAACAAGCATCTCTTCCTGAGGGCAAGAAAGGTCACTACATGTATAAAAGCATGAATAGAAACTTCACTGTCATCTTCACCTGAAAAACTACTCATGTGATACCACTGTTTAAGGAATAAACAAAAACAGACACGTGGCAATACAGGAAACTAGAAAATACTTCCTGATATTCAAATGGTGAGACATAATTATATAGTGCTACCAAGAAGAAAATAGACCATCTCAACCTCCACATGTCAACTTTTATGGCTTGGTAGAGCAAGACAGAGGAGGGCCTAGGGAAGTAGCATGAATAGGGCAGAACTCAAGGAACAAATTCCTCGGTCACAAAGAAAAAATGCAGATAAGAAAGGATTTCCTGCAAAGCCTGTGGACCTGAGAAAACTGTCTATATATTTATGAATATACCTATATACTAGTGAACAATTTATATTTATGAATATAAATATATAACAGAAGGAAAGGTGGATGAATGAGACGGAGAAATGGAGAAAAGAGAAAACTGGTTACTTATTTAACTAGCTAAAAAAGAGCAACAGAATAAAATAATCCACTATTCTAACCTATTTCTTCCTCATTTAACTTCCAGCTAATTAAAAATATAATAAAAGTTAAACTTATGGTTTAAGAGATAGAAAATCTAAAAACTAAGAACCCAAGATTTGAATTCTGATTGCATTTAAACCCAATATAATGATTATACTTTAGAGAATTTTCTTCAATATAAAATGACACAGTGACCAGAGGGGAGAGGGGAGGGAATTTCAGGGGAAAAGGGAAAGGGTTTAGAGCAACAAGTATAAAGGACACATGGACAAAAAATAGGGGGGCGGGTGGAAATGGGTGGGAGGTGCAGAGGCTGGGGCGGTGGGCTGAGATGGGAGTAAAAGACAGAAAACTGTACAGGAAGAACAATTAAAATAAAATTAAAAAAATAAAATAAAATGACACAGTCAAAACTTTTCAAAATTATATGTTACAATCTAAATTTTTAAAATTTATATTGTAGTCTCCCACTCTACAGAAAAAGTAATTTTTACACCCAAATCCTTCCATCTCAGGATTCTTTTACAACTGTCAAAAAAAGCCACAGCCGTGCTGACAAAGCAGTACAGAGTAAACTCCAATCTACACATAGCTTCAGAGATCTGCAGGTACAGAAAGTGAAAATCACCCACTTTTCCTGACCTCAAGCATAGGTCAAACTTTGCCAGAAATCCTTGATCCCCGCACCACAGTAAGAATCAGAAATAAAATCAACCATGCCCTCAAAGGAATGGCTACTTTTTCAGTTGTCCTGTGAAATGTCAGCCCAAGTACTGGAAATGCTGGTTTATTTTTTCCTCCAGATTGACAGAAAGGAAAAAACAACTCCCATGAATTTCAGTGAGAGAGGCACTATTCACATGGTGATTCATTTTCCAATTGATTATAGTACAAAAAACCTCTCCCATTTTTTCAGTGCCTTTTTAAACAGGAAAAACAAACAGAAAGCGTTGCAAACAATACTACCCATTTACTGGATTTTTCCATAAATTGTTTCTTCAAGACACAAAAGTAATACTTATATTTCAACACAGTATATAAAATCACTATCAAGGAAAAGACTGTGAGGAAGGGAGGGTAAATGCAAAGTAATTTCCTTCATATTTAAAAATATAGGAATGTCAAGCCCTCCTTCACACAATAAGTCACAATTTATTATTTTTAAAATGTTCCATTTTGATATCATATATTCCCCATGATTACTGGGGACAGGGTATATAAGAGGACTAAACAGTAACACAATAAATGGGAAAAATACAGTAAAGATTAAATAAAAATAAATAAAATGGTAAAGTTATAAATTTTTATCTAAAATGTCAATTTTTCTTTGAAAATGAATAAAAACATTTTGGGGGGATCATGGTTTAACATTTATATAAACTTATTTATTGAATAACATAGCAATCTATGACTTTATAAATCACATAACTAATACTAGTTAGGACAAAATATCTCACTTCTTTTAACAATATATGGCAATAATAACAATTAACTCTGGGAAAGGATGCTTTGATTCTACAGTCTGACTGAATTTAAAGATCTTTAAAACTCATTTTAAAACCTGTTCTAGAATATCATCATTTATACTGAGGTGACATGATTTGTTTAGTCATCTTTAATAATCCTCTACTGGACTTCCCCCCGCCCCCCCCCCCCCCAACTAATGCCCTCAGCAATTGTGGCTTTCTGGCAGGAATCTAGGAATCCCAATTATTTCAAACATTGTTTGGTTCCTAAAATCTGAAATATAATCAGTATTTACGTAAATATAGTACCTAGTCAGGGTTGAGCAATGTTAATTAATGACTGTTATATTAGTACATGAGTGATGTTTAGTACTTTCCTAGTCTGGAAGAAGTTTCTAATCCAAATAATGCCTCTAAGAATAATCCGAGAAATCCTGTGAGATGACACCACTGGTTTAAATGATTTAACAAAGAATAATTTTAGAAAGTTACCAGAAGCCTTTATGACACCAGAATACACTGACTCACATATTTAAACAACCCTACACTGGGGTCACAGGACTTAACTGAACTGAACTCTGTAAATTCTAAGGGCAAAGGGGCTGAGACTTAACAGCAGCATGAAATGACACTTCTCTTTCAGTGTTACTACTCTAATCTGACTCCTGCAGATCATAATATACAAATGGCCTTTTCAGTTTAGATTCAAACACTTAAATCCATTAACTAGTAATTCCATGAAGCAAAATCCACTGGCTTTTCACCAACTCTTCCTTATTTTCTTCAACTATGGAATCTTTGAATGCTATTTCTGAAGAAATCAAGAAAATCTATGACAACATAATGTAAAACTCTTATGCAAAATTATATCTGTACTCCTGGCAGCTTTTCACAAATGTTTATAAAGGAGTTACTACACTGTGTAGTAGATCATTTAGAAAAAACACCAGCAGGAGGCTGCTATCTTTTCTGAAGTATGTTTGTGTATATTTGTGTCCACTTGATTTATCTGGAGGATTCTTTGTACAAAAGTAATGCAATTCAAGATATTTGAAAATCAGCTTAATTTTGTTCACCCCCTACCACCATCACAGCCAACACTACTAACGACAAAACTTATAAAGTTACTCTTTGTCAGAGTACTGTTTTGAAAATAATTGATGCGTTGACTGAATTTATTTTCTGTGTGTGCAGATAGTGCATACAATTCATAAACACAGCTACAACTCTAATACTTGCAATTGATACGTACATCATTTTTCAATCCTGCAGAAGAGAGAGCGCTCAGAACTCGGTGAAGTTACTACCAACAAGGATAATTTCTCTCCAATCTTTGAACATCATTTTATTTAGAAGGGTGCTTAAATTCAGACAAATATGAGGGAAAAAAACAAGAATTTGACTAAACACATGTTTAGTGTCTTTGTATGATTAGGTTCTGGAACACTGCCAGTGCCAGGAGAAAACTTTGTGTATGATCTCATCTGATTTTAGTTACTTGTAAAAAATAAATCAGAAGAATATATCTTACTAATCAAATGCTGTCTTTTCAAGTTTGATAGAACAAAAAACATGTCTCCTCCTTTAATAAGTATAAACAAACAAGACTGATGAGGTGAAAAAAATCAATACCCAGATTCCAAAAACATTACAACTGTTTATTTTCAGTTCAAACATGACTGATGTCAATTAGATGCAGTCTATCCTGGAGATTCTCATAAAATTCACCATGTCAGACAGTCACCTTCCATGCAACTCTGAAAATTCAACACTATGCTTTAACGCTTCTTTTCCCTAAATCCTTAAATTCCACACATTGCTTTAAATGATTGTTTTATATTTATCACAGGTATTCTATTTTTGTCAGTGGTAATGTTTTAGTCACACTATACAGAACTACTTAATATTGTTTATATAATGGACATTTATGACGACTGGTACATTTTAATCTTAATTTTTAAGTGCTATGGGTTTTTTTAAGTACTGAGATTTTTTAAAGTACTATGGAAAATCCTTCAGAGTGAGAATATACACAATGTACAATTTAAAATACAGTAAGAAAAATATAGGAAAATCTTGCTTTATAGAATATAGTCTGTTAGGTTGTAACAGACGTTATTAACTAAAAAGAAAAGGCTTTTTGGCAATGCTTTAAAATGATAAAGTCATTCTGACTTGCTCTCTAATAAGATCAATCCACTTTTTATAATCACAGAGAAATACAATCTGCTTCATTATGTTTTGAATGTGAACTAGTAATTAGGAATTTCTTTGAAATTTATATCTTTTATTAGTGAAAAATGAATCTGTTCTTCTGTGACAAGACACTGTTACAGAAACTAAAGGAGGCCAAATAAGAGCTTGTTTTGCAGTAGAGTCAAGCTCTGCGTGTGAAAACATGTTGATGTGTAGTGAAAATAATACAAAGTTAAACTGTTATCAAAATGGTGAATCTGTGGCTACTGTGAAAATCAACTAAAAATGTCAAGTGGCTAAAGGATATATATTTGCTTTCTTGACCAAGAAAAACAAACACACATACACATACAAACACACTCAACACACTCAGTCCATCATTCACTTTTTGAAGTGTCAGATAACATTATTTCTCAAATGACACACAGGCCTTCATTTGCTATGCATAAGGTCAGTGAATATTAGCTTCATTTACACTTGGCTGAGAATCCGTTGGTGTCAACAGTAGAGGCTTAGTTCCTCCACTGAACAGGGTTAGAATCTGACAGAAAGCTGCCACTGAAGAAGATGGATGATCTTCTTTGTTGACCCTGCTCCCCTAAAGTGTCACGGTTTGGGTCTCTGTCCATTGCTGCAACAAAAGGCCCTCTCTGAGCTCCCCAGTAGCCTTCAGCTTTATTGGTGCTAACAGGTCCAGACATTTTCATCGATTTGGTTCTCTACCTTTCAAACACAAGGGCCTGCCCTTTTTGGCTAGCTAAACCTTGGCACAGATGTCTTTCTTCGTAATTGCATCTCTGCTGTCTGTTGGAAAGGATGCAATCAGGCAGGCAAACATCATGTCAGCACAGAAAATGCTAAACTGTTTATCTCAGTTTCCCAATGTCATCTGTCTGTAGAAATTAACTCTTAATCTTCATGTATATTTCTAAAGGGAAAACCAAAATCACATGTTTATGTGATGATCACTAGCTTGTAAAATATGTTATGCAGAGCCGTTCAGTACGTAGGAAAAAAAGTGCTTCTGAGTCATTTTTATATAAGCAGTTATTGATAACCACATTTTAAAATGAATGTACCTGAAAACATTCTATATAATTTTTATAGCTCTATTTCGCTCTCTATTGTTAGTGGCTAACACTGTGAAATACAGCCTTCCCTAAGAAATACATAAAAATATTTACCATCTAAAAAAGATGCTGTAACAATATAATAAGTTACATGCTGCTTTGAAAGGCTATGAGCTATTTTAATCTTAGATTAATCTTGATTTTGAATTATGTGAAAGAAATGACCTAATCTCAGATTCAAATGTTCAAATATGCAAACATGATAAAAAGTTCTTACTAATAGATTTTTAAAAATAAATACTTTGAGTATATATAGATTTATAACTAAGAAGCTCTAAAATATTATAATTACTACTGCCAACATTATTCTAGGCAAAATATAATTTAATAGATTTACATATCTAAAATTACAGAGTTAGCTAATAAATATGTGTACACATAAAATATACCAATGTGAGTACTAAAAGAGAACTGAAAATAAAAATAAATTTCACAAAAATTAAGTATGTACATAAGCTATAATTCAAGTTAACCTTTTAAATTGCAGACAAAATATAATTTGATCATTTTCCTCTACTTTAAAATAAATATTATTAACCCTATATTAAGTGATTTTGAAATTCTGCACATTATTTTCAAGTGCTAATGCTTTCATTCAAATTGAGAAAATTAACAAATTGTAATTGAAAATAACTATTAAAATCTCTGCAAACATTTTCATATATTATTAACAACTATCAATAAAATGAGTACACACTATAGTTGAGGAATCCATTAAAAATATACAATGCTGACAGTCATTCAGGAGAAATTCAAAAACACAGTTCACTTTTATGTTTAATATCATATATGCTATAAATCATATATACTATATATCAATGACTCAACTTTTATTCTCTCCAGTAAATAGCATTTCTCTAAGAAAAATTCCAATAATTTCAGGTATGTATATGTGAAACAACTATAGAGTTTTATGTATTTATTTTATTTACTCAAGTTTCTGTAAGACAGAATGAACAAAATAAAAATGCTTTCTCTAAATGTGAGCCAGAGCACCTGGGACCTGATTTTTTAAAAATCGAATCAGTGATTATTCTTACTTGATAATTATGAGGATAAAAATCTAAAATTAACCTTAAACTCAAATGAACTGATACTAAGCAATGTTTTCTTAAAAGTAAAGAAAAACAGCAACAAGATTCTTCATGGCCAATCAGGTCCAGGATGATTTTTTGTGTTCAACTGGCTTAAGCAGTCTGCCTGTGCAGATTTTCTCAGGAGTAGGTCCATCAATCAGTGTCAGCATTCCATCAGACTCCACTCTGATTCAAGTGACAGTCAGTTATCTACTGACACTAATGAATAATAAATAACCATGCCCTCTTGGTGTATATGAATACAGCGTGTATTACTTTCCATGTAGATTAGCCTTTATACAGAAGCAGTTTTTAGTTTTTGGTTGTTTTTGTTTGTGTGTTTTCATCTCATACATTAGGAATTGGTAAAAAAAAAAAAAAAAAAAAAGTGTCTGCAGTAAAAGATGTGCTTAATGTGAACTCCGGTATACATTAGTGTTTTGTTTTTCACCAAGTCAACCTTGTCTCAGCTTGTATCATGTAAGCTTAAATGAGTCTCCTGAATATTTATGCTGTCTTTTCAGATCTGACACATAGTTTGTTGTCTCTGCAACAGCGTATAAAATGACAGAAAATCCTTAAAAAACTAAATATCAGGAGTCATGTCAGCACCCTAACCTTGCCCCTCTTTCGGAGTCACCCTTAATTTGCCTTCCTGGAGGAAAAACTATTTAAATTATGAGTACACTCTCCTTAGTTGTTAAGTCTCCATCTATCTCTAATTTAAATGTATAATAACAGAAATAGTTAAATACAGTTTTTTTTAAAAATAAGGATTAAGAACTTTAACTGATTAGGCATTCTTATGCACATCTTGCTGAGTTCCTTTATGGTACTGACTGACAGAGGTAATTCTAGAAGTATATAGTTAAGAACTTTAACTGATTAGGCATTCTTATGCATATCTTGCCGAGTTCCTTACAGAACTGACTGACAGAGGTAATTCTAGAATTATATAGTTATAATCAAATGTTACAAACGAGACTATGTTAAAAGTGTGAAACATTTTCTTAGCTCAATAAAAACAAGCTAGAATTCAAATTATGCAAGTTTTATCGTATATTATGACCATTTTTAAATTTACCATTTTACTTTTCCATTTTGAAACTCTCTTCTCAATTTATTGTGTTTAACTTTATTAACTTTCTAAAATAATGAACATAGTCTATGATTTCAAGTGGTAAAAATTAGATTGCTTATTATACCTAATTAAGAATTTTAACAGAAATGTAAAAGAATGAATTATAGTTCAGAATAGAAAGATATGCCAAGATTACATCAAAACTTCACAATGATAATGAATAATAGTTATTATTAAGGATAAGGATTTTTATTAGTTGGTTACTAATTTATAGAACTTTGAATTATAAAATCACTGCCACGCAAAGAAGGCAAAAGGGCAAAATGTTGCAGGTTACATATTTATACTTCAGTAAAGACACTTTGCAAGGAAAATGTATTTTCACTATTTTAATCCACTTCATTAATGGGAAGGTATACTCTAAAAAGTTTTAAATCAGAGGATAATGTCGAATTTTCTGAAAGGTAAATTAAAAGCTATTGTCAATGTTTACAAAACTTTTGGAAACAATGCAGGAAAAAAAGGAAACCAGAGGAAGTGGGGATAGCAAAGAACATCCACTTTACCACATAGAAGGATAAAATATATTAGGAAGAAGGATGAGTACACACACAGCAATGGCCTGGTGAATAATTTTGAAAATCAATGAGAGCTATTTGAGTTCGAAGTGAGAAGCAACGTTGGCTTATTGGTAAAATTTACAAAGAGTAAAATGATCAAAGCATTATATGTTCAGCCTTAAAAAACACAGCGCTCTCATTCATAATGTTTGTGCAGCATAAACATTAGGCATAGAAAGAGCATGGCTGAGGCAGCAAATTTAAAAAGTTCCTCCCAAATTTCCTTTACAAACTAAAATACTGTCTCAACATAATAAACCTGGAGCCACATGTTTTCCCAGCTCCAGCTCGTAGCCTGAATGTCTGAGCTTAAAGTGTGTTAATTTTATAGCTCGGTTAGAAGAAAAGATTTTGCAGAAGCAAGGACTGAGGGTCCAAAGTCTGCAGTTTTCTCAGAGGAGATCTAGTCAGAAACTACAAGGTTAAACAGCAAAGTCTTTGCTCCCTCTGAAATTCTAGGTTTCTAATAATGTAAGAAGAAGTGGCCACTCTTCTCATGCTAAACACTGACATGCAATTGTCACAATATCTGAAATGTGTTAATTGCTAAAATTCACCTTCTCATGATATGGTAAAATACTACAAGAATTGAATAAAAAAATTTACTTTATCTTGCAGTACAGGAATCCTAAACAATCTACTTGAATATCAAGAAGCAAAAGTTTGTTTAAAAAATATTTTGCTTTGTGCCCTGGCTGGTGTAGCTCAGTGGATTGAGCACGGGCCTGTGAACCAAACAATCGCGGTTCGATTCCCAGTCAGGGCACATGCCTGGGTTGCAGGCCAGTTCCCAGCAAGGGACACACGAGAGGGAACCACACATTGATATTTCTCTCCCTCTCCCTCTCTCCTACCCTTCCTCTCTAAAGATAAATTAAAAAAAAAATCTTTAAAAAAAATATATTTTGCTTTGTGAAAGAAAATTTAAAGGCATTGCTAACACAGCTTTATTTTTTTTTTCTTTTTAAAATATGCAATAATCCAAGAATATCCTATAGGCCTTTTTAGCCTCTTCATTATTGTCGATTGAGTTTTCCACAGAGAAAAAAACTTAACTATTCAGCACTTACAAATTAAAAGATTAGTGCACAGCAATTTAGAAACCTAAAAATGGGTCAAGGACAAAAATATACTTAATTTTTTGATACATTACGTTAACTTGTGATTTTTTTTCCCAGTAGAGGTAGACAGTGTATGTGTATCTATGTCAGCATGTGAACATGTGTATATATGCATGTACTTATATGTATAGTATGTGCATTATGTTGAAATGGGAAAAACTGAAAAGAATAAATTCTGATTTTACCTTGGAATCTGTCAAGAATAATCTGTTAGAATATCAATAAGGTCTTTAATTATTCCATTCTTGAAAAAAAAGAGAGATCAGAAACCCCCTCTCACTTTTGAACTCTCTAACTTACACTCAAATTCCAAGAATTTATGATTCTAATTTTCTAAGAGATTATAACCTCATGGAGTATAAAAATACCCACAGAACAGTTTTGTTATAATGAATTTATGCATTTGAGAGGAAAATCAATTAGTTATTTATTTAATCTATCTACTAGTTTAAATTAAAGTCATTAATTAGTGTGATTAAGTAAGTTAATGCCCTTATGTGTAATTGTCTACATGGGAACTAGTTTAGATAATAATAGTAAGCAAACTACTATTAAAATAAACATAAAACATATAAATCCATTGAAAATATAGAGTAGTATAGTGAACTTACTGATACTCAATTTATTTTTCTCAGAATAAACTTTCATTATATCTAATGATGCTTTAGATATATTTTACCCTTCTACGCCTGTGTCCCTTTCTTACTTTCTTTTAGGAAGAGTCCTCTTCTTAAAAAGTAGAGTAGGAAACATTAACGTGATAGATTGTTGACCGACTTTAAAAATAACAAATTCGCCCTGGCCAGGAGGCTCAGTTGGTTGGAGCGTTACCCAGCCCACCAAACGGTTTCAGGTTCAACCTCTGGCCAGGGCGCACACCTCCGTTGCTGTTTGATCCCCAGTCAGGATGCGAAAGGGCAGCAGCAGGAAGATGTTTCTCTCCCACATAGATGTTTCTCTTTCTCTCTCTTTCTACCTTCCTCTCTTTTTAAAAGCAATGAATATATCCTCAGGTAGGTATTTAAAATAATAATAAAATTAAAAATGCAAGCTATGTAGATGATAATTACAGCTGATCAATATTATGCTCCCCTTCCCAGATCTAGGTTTCCTGTAATTTTGGATATAACTCACATGTCAGTGTTAATGGCTTAGGTGCAGGTCTGATACCACCATAGGGGAGGGGCTAACCTAGGTGTTAATTGGGTGAAATATGAAATAAAATATTAACACAGTATGTGTCCTTTTGAAACTTCGTGATTTTTTAGAACATTGAAAGCAAGAGATAGTATAATCATCAATAGTAAATAATTTAAGTGAATTATTTTTTATATTTAAAATAAAAAAATTTTAAACCCATAGTACTATAAACCCCTTTTATACAGGGGTGAATACCTTCCAAGATCTCTAGTAGATGCCTGAAACCGTGGTCAGTACCACATCCTGTACATACATACTATGTTTTTTCCTATTCATCAGGCCTATGACAAAATTTATTTATAAATTGGACACAGCAAGATATTAATGACAATAATGAATAATAAAACAAAATAATCATAATAACATACTGTAATAAAAGTTTGCGAATGTGGTCTCTCTCTCAAAAAATCTTATTTTGCTGTACTCACCTCTTCACTTAAAGGAAGCACTTTATAGCTTCATTTTTGCCAGCATTGCTCGTTTGTACTTCAGGGCCATTGGGAAACAAAATAAGGGTCACCGGAACACAAGCACAGTCGATCTGATAACTGAGATAGTTACAAGTGACCAACAAGCAGGTGGCACATACTGTGTAGATATGCTAAAGGAGGGAATGATGCATGTCCCAAACGGGATGAAGGGAGATAGTGTGAGATTTCTTCATGCCAGTCATAACAGCATGGAAAACATAAATTGTTTATTTCTGGAATTTTCCATTAAATATTTGTGGATGGTGGTTGATCATGGGTAACGAAAATTGTGAAAAGCTAAATTGTGACAACTGTACATAACATGTAACTACTAAAAAGAATTTTCAAATTGCTATACCCAAGAATGCACTTTCCCTGGTTTTCTATGTCAGTCATTGATCTCTGACTACAAACAAAATAAGGTAAATAATAAAACTCCCATGTTTATTCATCAGACCACAGAATTTATGAGAAATAATACACATTTAACTCAACCGAGGTATGTACTATTCTGTTCTTACAAAATTGTGTTATTTGGGATTGATACTATGACCTATACATGCAGATTCTCAGATTCTAAAACTTTTAACAAAGTTGATTATCACAGGTAGAAAACAGAAAACAATGTCTATACCTCACTAAGCTCAAAGTTGAATGATTTTTGTTACCAGGTTTTTAAAAAATGTACATTATATATGCATATAACCTACTACATTCCAAGTATTAACACTACATGAATATCCTAATAAAGACATGCCTCCATAAAACTAAATTTGTGAGATATATTGCAGAGGATGGGATAACTTAAATGTGAAAAATGATACAAAAAGGATTTTCTGAAATTTCCTTCTGTAACTCATTCATTGGATATTTATGCACATAGAGAAAAATACAGGATCCAGAAGAAATTAACACCTGCTTGAGTGTGGTGGGTAGGGTAGTTAATATGGGTGTTATAATTTATACTTTTAATTTGAACATTTCACCTAAAATGTCATATGGTGTGCTGGAGTGTGATATTGTTATATTACAGAATTACATGCTTTGGATTTTTATAATAAAAGATTTTGTAAAAAAGGGGACATTATTTGTGCCGGACATTGTATATACTAATATGTGGGGGCAAAGGTAGGTTTACTCTTGTGAGGATGTGAAACACAGAGTTTATTCTTGTATTATTATTTATTATTTTATTATTTTCCATACAAATAATTAAACCTACTTTTGCCCCACCCTGTACACAGCAGGGTTAAATTCCTTCTTTGAAGATACGATTGTTTGTACAAAATAACCACATTTTACACATCATAATACATTACCTAAATACTTTATAGATTGGAATGATAGTGACAATTACTTAGAGGAAAAAGATAGAAGTTGAATACAAAAATCAAATTAAATGCATAATTTTAAGGTACCACTGATTTGTATCATGACATTGCCTGGCAGAGATAAATGCCAATTTAAACTTCCATTAGAAATGTAAAAGAATCACCATATACTTGCCAAAGTCAGGATAATTAGAAAAGTTCAAAAGTTATAAACTGAGCTTATAAATCATAAAAAGTGAAATCAGACACATTAATTTCACATGTCCTTCTTTAATTATTTTTTCTGACTTTCATCAGATCCTCCTTCCTGTCCTTTATTTATGGAATAGTTAAGTGCACTGCAGGCACACGCAAGGATAAGTAAAAAGCAGTATCATTTTAAAGTAAGTCGACAATGTTCTAGTAGAAAATTGTGACACCCTAATTTAAGAATCACAATTATCCTTCTCCATTTTTCTTTTTTAAGGAATTATGAGCAAGCATCTCTGTAAAGGACGGAAGAAACGGGGACTGGCGGTGGCCACTGGGGAACGAACGGGGCTGTGGGCTGGAGCGGAGGGAGGGCACTTGCTCTGGATCTGTGCACGTCACCCATTCAAAAATGTCTTGAAGCAAGTACTATAAGCTTCTGAAAGTGAACAATTTAAAGAACAGTATAAAATTGTAATGTAATATAGTTATAACTTTAACAGAAGAAACATATTTGGAAATGATGCTTAATTTATGTAATTTCCGATTTGTAGAGTGTAATATTAAGTTAGAAACTGATTTCTCAGGACTGTTTCTTTCTATATTTTTTGCTTATTTTGCAATTCAATAAATATTTATAATATATAATTTGGAAGCAAAACAACATAATCTTACAACAAAAGTCACTTTCTCATACAAGATATTGGCAAATATACTTCAAGAACTTAGATACTTGGAACTCTGTCTTTTTCAAGACATAGATATTAGAAAAGAAGGTAAATAGTTTTCATTTCATTAGAAGAGGGAGATGAAGTTGTAAAGGAAGACGCAGAAAGACAGTGATGAACAGAATGGATACATGATAATGAATAAATATAAATAGATCATTTTATAGAAATAAATTTCTCATATCTAGAGCAGACTCCTGTGTACAGAACTTCTTCGCATGGCATAGAACTGTATAGCTCTGCCTCCACATGGAAAACCAGTGGGGAGTGAGTGGCACACAGGACCACGCCCATGGAAGTTTTCCCGTGGGGAATCAGGCCTGCATTGTACATAGGCTGCTTTCAGACTTGCTTTTTGCTAAAACTCACTCACCCTGAATTGTGGCAGCAAGTGCTTACTGTAACTTCCTAAAGTCTGTGCTAAACCTCCCCAGTATTGAGTGTAACGGGTTCAACCACTTTTCCCTTTGCATTTGCAAATATCCTTCTTCAGTGATGTGATTAGTGGCATCCTCTCCTTTGTTTTCTCTAAAAGGTAACCACCTAAAGCATAGTAAATGAGGACCATCATGTAATGTGCTGAGAAAAGCAATACAGGCTGGTCAAGGCAAGGGCAGAGGTTTTTTCTCCTCTTGAGAGAGAAGCCATGCCGTCCCTTTTCCTCCACAAGACTCAGTAGTCTGTGTAAATTTCTCGTGCCTCATCCACAATGTGGAGGACCCCATGAGCTGGGTACGTGTCACTTGTGTCCATATTTACTAGTTACTATCATATTTACTAGTTATATATCCCCTTGCCATATGCTAGGAAAATATGCAATATAATAAAGGGTTCTCATACCACAAAGTTTAAGATTAATCATAGAGACTAGTTACACACAATTAGGAATTAAACAGTCATATAAATCTAAAATAGAAAAATATTTAATTTGGCAACGGGTAACATATAATTAAGTCTTTAAGAAAATTGATAAACATTTATTGGAAGACTTATGTGGTACAAGGAACTGTAGGTTTCCATTGTTAAGAAGCTTAAAAGCTATAAAAGGAAATCACAAATAATAATTAAAATCAGATACCATGTGATGATTCCATAGGGAAAGGGCAAGGTATTTATAAAAGGGCAAAGTAAATTTATAACTACTCACAAAGAGAGATTATCAAACAGGGGATCAGTGGCATTTAATTTGAAATTGCAAATAAAAGCCAAATTTCCATTGGCTAAGACAAACTAGGTGGCATTGTAGGTAGAAAAAAGCAAGTCACAGTGAGAATAGGAGAATGGCACTGCCAGCAACCACCGTCAGGATTTGGAAGACTGAGGTCACTAAAGAAGATGGGGAAGTGGAAGTGCAGGATTAAGGTACAATAGGTCATTGTGAGAGGTCATGAGAGTTTGTGTTTTCTGCTTATTTGGGGCCAAATGTTAAGTAATAGGATATCACAAAAATATCCACGGTGTGCTACAGGTAGAATGAGAGGCCAGAACCAGGCTGGAGGAGCAGGGGCTTCAAGTACGATAAATATGTGATTGGGGGAAAAACAAAAGAGACGAGGATCATGTTGTTGGGATTTAAACGCCTGCCTAAAAAGTAGGAAATTTTTATTGATAATTAGGAGCCTGAAGCTTTCTGAAAAATAAAGTGATACTATGTTGTGTTGTACAAAGCACATTTTGATTCCTGTGTGAAAAAAATGAACAGTAAAGAGAATGGTAAAGATGAAATATTAGGATGTTGGGAAGACAGAGTCATAAGTCTTTTGAAATTACCATAAATAAAAGAATATGTTCAGATTTGTATCACCCTTCAAGAAACCCTAAAAGAAAGTTTATTTTTATAAAACACCGCAATAGATAACATGCTCATCTATAAAGACAATGCCCACTGTATTGGTTACAAACGAACATTCTGGAGCAAGAAGTCCTTGATTAAACAGCAGTCTGCTACTCCCTCTGAGACTGTAGGAACTTAACCCACCCTTCACTGTGCTTCGGTTTCCTTGCATAAAAAGTGTGTGCATATACCTTATATATAAGTGTAACTTAATATATAAATAATGCAATACTTCAGTAAAAGTCTTTTTTCTCCTTTAAATTGTGTTATAATAGTGTATACCTACCTGATTAAATGGGTTAGTAAAATCTTGCTTTAAGATTAAATGAATTAATATATGTAAAGCTCTTAAAATAACTCTTCTCATCTATTAAGAATTAAAAAATAAAATAAAATCTATGACCTATTTCCCTATTAAATGCCTTGAATCTCTCCCCTTTTAAATGATTTAAACTATACCTGACAGTTACTACTGCTCTGGCTCCTGAGCCCTATATTTAATAAAAACATTAACTTAATTTAAAACCCCGTATTTTGGAGATGCAATTTAATTTGTCTTTGTATGAACTATCAGGTTACATACAACATAATTATATTGTTTAAAAAAAACTCATAGACACAGAAAATCATATGGAAATTAACAGGGGGAAAGTGGGGCGGAGGAAACAGAAGAGAGGAAAGGGAGAATAAATGGTGATAGAAGGAGATTTGACCTGGGGTGGTGAACACACAACACGGTATACAGATAATACATTATAAAATTGTACATTTGAAACCTATATAATTTTATTAACCAATGTCACCCCAATAAATTCAATTAGAAAGAAACAAAAAACATTAATGTTCAAGATGTTTAAAAATGGGAGAACAGCCTTGGTTGGGTGGCAGGAGCATCATCCCATGCACCAAAAGGTCGTGAGCACAATCCTCGGTCAGAGCACATACCTCCGTTTCAGGTTCAATCTATAGTCGGTGCATATGGGAAGCAATCAACGAATGTTTCTCTCTCAAATTGATGATATTCTCTTTCTCTCTCTCCCTATTCTTCTTTCTCCTCCCCTTTTCTCTCTCTCTAAATTAATAAACATATCCTTGGGTGAAATTTTAAAAAAATAAATACAGAGAACAAAAGATCACCCACAATCCCACCAGTATGATATTTAATGTGATATTATGCTCCCATCTATTATTTTCCCTATGTGAATTTTGCCTGGTTCTAAATATCAGTATATACAAATTTTTTTCTTTATTCTTCATTCAAACTTTTAATGGCACAATTTAAAATTCCTGTTAACGCATTGTTGATATTTTAAGTTCAATCAAGGTGATGCACTTAAATTTGGACATTCAAGTTATTTCCAATATTTCAAAATACATAAAATGTTGGGGTAGAGTTATGTAAAAGGTCTTCTTTTACAGAACTATCTTTTTAGGTAAATTAAGGATGAGAATACTGGCTTAAAGGATATTGTACTATCTGTGGCCCGTAAGATCTGTTTATTCACTCATTTTCATAAAAATTCTTTACATTACAAACTCCTTATATTATTAATAAAAAGATAATAGCAAGAATTCATTGCTTATTTGCTATGCCCCAGATACTATTCTTAGGGTTTTAACATGCATTATTTCATTCAATTCTGACAAGAATCCTATCAGGGACATACTATTTTTATTAGCCCCAGTTTATACTTAAGGAAATTAAGGCTTAGAGAGATTGTCCTAGTTTATACACCTGGTATATTGTGGAACCATAATTTTAAAACTCTGTGACTCCAACATCAGAGCTATTCTGTAGTGCATTTTACATTTCTGTATGTATTTGATTATAAATACTATACATTATAATGGCTCACTTGTTATAATGAAAAGTGATGGTACATATCACATACTACTTTTCTGTGAAAAAACTCATTGTTTTCAAATATTCAATCAAGCAGAAATTTATGCTATCAAATTGAATAAATGTTTTAATTTATTGAATTGGGTATGTTACATGTCCATAAATTATATATTATTAAAATGACAGACCTATCAATTTAATAGAAAATATTAAGAAACATCTATGAGAAAAATTTCTTATAAAATGAGAAATGTATGATTATTTGAATGTCCTTTTACATGAAATCATAAACAAATCTAAATCTTTATTTTAATTCAGAAACTTAAATTAAGCAACATAAATAATAGAAGCAGATCACTTCTCTATGTTCTAATATATGCACATGTAAAATGCATTACAGCTTTAGATGTTTTACAATTAGAATGACTATGTATTTTATATTTTATCATCCAAATCAGAATACTTCTGAAAGCAAGCAGAAGCAATGCTGATAAGTAAAAAAATTATCCCAGGCGAATTAGGCATATGGTCACCCTACTTCAAATAAAGTTCTATCAATTGTTCTGTAACTAAAATCCATTAGTTGAAGTATAGGACAAATTTTAAGAAGCACTGGGGTGTGATAGGGAAATAATAAACAGGATCTTAGGTTCTCAACAAATTTTGTTCTTTATTAATATCCCTGAGTTTCAGTTTCTTCAGATGTCAAAAGAGAAAAAAGACAATACTCTTCACTTGTCACGATGTGCTACAGATTAAACAAGAAAGTGAACATAATTGTTCAGTGTAAAATGCAAATTACTGTATAAATTCAAGTTACACTACGAAGCTCCATACTTTGACAAATAATATTCTAATTTTTAAAGGAAATCAAATTATACAAAATTTCCAAAAATTTCAAAATATAACTTTATTAGCCTTCTGAAAATATTTATATATGTAAAATACAGGGGTAGGTTACAGTTGTGCATATGCAAAAACATTTATTCTTGCATTATTATTTATTAATTAATGTTGTATTTTCCATACAAATAACTGTAAACCCACTTTTGTACACCTCTGTATAACCTGCTCTCAATTGTTTGAATGACTGAGCTTTTTACCTAAGAAAATGTATTGGCTAGTTTCATAAAAGTGACAACTTCCATGGTAATTTTTAAAAAGGACTTTTGACTGAACTTGAACAATAATAAAAAATGTGGAAAAATAAAAATAAAGTTAGTCTAAAAAAATAAAATAAAAGCATGTTAACTACCTGGAATTATATTTAAAAATATAATGAGTATAAAAAGATTTCTTCATAAAAGTACTATATTAAGGAATCAGACAGAAATTCACCATATATTAGCCTTGAGAAATATTTAGTTTTCAAAGTTGAGGTTTTTTTTTTTTTTTTTCAAAATAACAAAGAAAAAAATTACATCAACTAATCAAAATTCGGATCAGTTTTTATAGTTGTTAATATTTCAAATTCTAGTCTAAGAAAATCACAACAATAGGCTGCCACTCTAGAAAGTATCCAGAGAAATTTGCCTTAAAGTGGCTAACCATCCTCATTTGGCTAGGGACTCACTAGCATCATCTCCCAAACACTTCAGTTTTCCTCAATATGGGACTAGAATTTGTTTTCAAACTCTTAACAGGATCACTGAAGGGAAACAGGAGAAATACTATAAAGGCAGGCCTGGATTGATTCCAGGAGCAAGTACTCTCAAAGAGATGCCAAGAAATTATGCCAAGGAAGGAAGTGATTTTGCAAATGAATATAGTGTCCTAGTTAAGTATAAGGCATTTAATTCTTTTGTCAATATCACCAAGGTTAAAAAGTAAGAAAGTTATCTGATAAACAATTTACTTGACTTATAAAATGCAGACATATTTATTCAGTTGAATGATAAGGAGGCATCTTTACTCCTTTAATCATATTTTCTTTAATGAACTCTTACTATTAATATCTAATTCCACCGATTCTAACACATAATTAATGTAGATGACAATGAAGCAATTTTATTTTATTTTTAAGCACCTTAGTGTATTTTGCAGGTGACAATAATTTTGGTATTTAAATGAGGTCCCAATTCTTGAAATCGAAATAAATGAATGTGAACACTGATAATAGTAACACATTTAATAAGATGATTTGGATCATTTGGAAGACTTTTCTTCCCAGTAAATGTATCTCTTTACTGCAGTTAAGGATTGCTTTTCTTACTAAATTCTATACTTAGAAGTATAGGACTCAAAAAGTTCCTGTTTATTTTTCTTAAGTAAATATAGAAACCATATGAGTTAAATTACATAAAATGAAACAAAAAAATACTATAATTTAAAAAAAATCTTTAAACATTAAAAGTGCAGGACCTTTGATCTTATTTCCTAATCTTTTCATAGACAAAATTTATTGTGCACTTTTATATGTATTCCTGCTTTATTTCTGTTTCCCATTTTTAATTGCACTAAAGTTTCAAGTTCCATTTTCACATCAGTTGAACTCTTCATATTAGTAACACCGATGGCTGACTGCCTTTATAGCTAAAATGTCATAGTATGTTCTTAAAATGTTCTTACGAGAGTTATTGTTGAATCCACCATCATTTTCAAATAAGTGTTGTTAGCCTCTAGTCACTCACTGAGAACCTTGCCTTTCATTAAACTGATGAGTTAACTAAGAATATTTCTATACTTACCCAGTACAATATTATTCTGCCTACTAATAGTGATAGATAAATCTTCAGATTTTGATTTCCACCTACATGGAACTTGCAGGGTATTTTACTCTGTAAGAAATATGCCAGGGATAGAAAGGGGAAGAGGACAGTGGGTAGACAGGTTTGACTCCCTCGGGGAGTGTAAGAGAAGGCTGCTAAACTTTCCTGTGGGATCTGAACCTGTAACATCTCCATTTATTTTGCACACAGCTCCACAATGTCAGCTGTGGAGAGAATGATAATTGAGTGCTGAGTCATAAGTATTTTATACGCTAGTGACCATCCACATGAAGCATTTAACTCTTCAACCAGGACAGAAAAATATGTTTGCCACGTTACTCCATCTAAATAGTCCATCCAGCAGAAACATAATGTGACCCACATATGAAAATTTAAAACTTCTAGGAGCCACATTGAAAGGGTAAAAATAAATGCTCGAAATTAATTTTAATATTATATTTATTCAACCCAATTTATCTCTAAAAATACTAACGATGTATTTTTTAAAAACATTCTTTTTTGTTTTTTTTGTACTAAGCCTTTGAGATCTAGAGTGTAATTTATTCTTACAGCACATCTTGATTTTGAATAGCCAGTTTTCAGAACCTAAAGAGGTACTGGCTACCATATTGGACAACATAGATCTAAATATTTTTGATTATTATTTATTTAAGTATTCTACTATAAAGAAAATTTGGGGGGAAGTAATATGATTTGTATACCAAACTACTATTAGCAAGACATTTAAGTTCAGCAATGAAACAGAATAATATTTGCTAGGGTTCTCCTTCCTTTGTGATGGAATATAGAGCAATATTGTTAAGAGTCCAGGCTCTGGAATCAGAATGCTCTGAGTTTGAATCAAAGCTAAAATGAGCATTATTTACTAGAGTAATGGCAAGCGAGCCATATACCCTTGACAGCCCAATCTTTCATTCTGTAACATAGAGATGATGATGACATCTTCCTCATTAAATAAACTAGCAACGTGAAGCACATGGAGGAGTATCCGCACGCACCATTATCCCCTAAATTTAATTATAGTAACTATTGTTAGTTACAGTCCCCTCTGAATTAACTAATATTTGCAAATATTAAAATTATGCCAATGGCTAGAAGTAAAAGAATATATAAAAGTTATTTTTTGAAATGTATCATGTTTTATAAGTTACAAGTTAAGAGAGATGTGATATAATCCTAAGAAAGTTTTCAAGATAGGTATATGTGACATCATTTTAAATGAAAAAAAAAATACTGGTCAATTATTATGACCACATAATGTTAAGTAATAGAAAATCCAGTTTTACAAAACATAAGGGTTACTAATTCATACGCTATTACCGTTTCAAAAAAAAAAAAATAGAAAATGTCCAGCTGAGGTATTACGATAACTAAAACTTTACTCTGGCCCACTTCCACAAAAATGTGGTCTGCTATCATATAAACTTATCAGGAAAACACTCATCTTATTACTTAGTTCAGAAAGAAATATGGCTTTGGCAGAAGTAACCTCAGAGATTTATTAAGTGAAATGTGATGATTTTGTATCAAAATTTTGGTATTTAAAAAAAATATTTCTAAGAGTTTGCAAATGTATTTGTACTTGCCCTGTCAGCAGAACTCTTGTTAGCAAGCCCCTTAACCTACTTTTTTGAGCTACTCACAAGTCCAGATGATTGGGCTTTCAAAACAGAAGGAGTCACATATCATGAAATCCTGATTAACGTCACTTCACTTTCCTCTCTTAAATCTCATAGCTCAAGGTGCGACTGTTGACTGCTATGTCAAGCATAAGGCAAATTAAATTTTAGTAACAAATACCATTATTGCTCATATTTATTACATAGCTTTAATACAGATATCATAGTGGGGAATCATTGATAAGTTTAATAGAGAATTTGCTTATGATCTCCTGAATCAGGCTGCTGGTACTCACACATTCAAATAATTATTGCTACTTAAAGACCTTGATACTGAAATAGAAAAAAGTGCATAGTAGAATTTTAATAGTACATTTTACTTACGTTCACAAGTGTCCCCTTTTTGCTGGTAGCCTGCTTTGCAGATACATTTTCCAATGGGCACTAACCATTCTCCTTCTGCACTGCAGTGCATCCTGGGGGAGTTTTCCGCCTCTTCCTCTGCACTGCTGACACATGTCCCTCGAACCTCAACTAAAGAGGAAAATTCTGAACCAGTCACTGTATCTGGAAAGATAGCTAAGTTCTCAATAATGGACCAGCACTTCTTGTAGTACACTTTGACAGAAACCAAAGCTATGCAAGCCCCTACATCCTGAAAGGCAAGATAGAATCCCTTTTTGGACAAAGGTCCAATCTCTCTCACCTCAGTGTTAAGCTTCATCTTTCTTTCACCAAGGTCACCTTGAGTAAAACTTTCATCTGCAGCAATGGTGTCTATTTTTACATAGAGGTTTTCTCTTATATTCCTGCCAGTGTCGTAGTCTGTTTCATAATAGTACAAATTAAAGGTTTCCTTGCAAGTTCCCAGTACTCCAGGAAGACTGTTACAATCCCTCAGGGTGAATTTCAATTCTACAAAAATCCTTTGTGCGTTGCCTTTCGAAATCCAGTTAGTCCGCAGCCAGTTGTTTTGGTTGGGCTCCATGACCTGGCATACCTGGTATGTTCGTATCGGGGTGTAGTTCTCATCCAAACCACTAATTTCTTCCCACTGTAAAATTAAATAAAGGTCATCAGTCATTCAGCAAAAACTAACGTTTTGATTTCGAGAGTGCATGAGGAATTTTTTATAGTACAAATGTGTATCTTTGAAAGAGGTGAGTCCCTACCCTGACAAACACTGTAACCTGAGAATACCGCATTCTCACTTCAGCTTAGAACTTGTGGTGGAGCACCATTTAGGGTGCTTGCATTGTTTCTGCATACAATAAATATTTAACTTTGTTTAATATATCTTTGCTAGTGTATTATATTAGTGTTTCTTTTTACATGTTTGCTTACATCTGTAGTCTCTATTGAGATTATAATATGTATGGACTAAAGTGCACAATGCAATTACTTATATTATAGTTAAATGCATATACATATGGATACATGGCAGAATTTCTTATAACTCAGTTGACATTTTAAGTGTAAATATTATATTTAAACTTAGAAAGTACCTAAAAACATAGGGAAGAAAATGCCAAGAGTACTCTGTAATGTAAAAGCATTCCACTATATGTTGATATTCATAATGCAAACTCTTTTACAATCTTTTCAAAATGAGACATAAGAGAGTAACATTTCATAGAGCTATTTATTTATTGCAGTGTTATCAATAATATTGTTCATAAATCCACATGACTATAAAAAGTATTTGTATGAAAGTATGACTCATCTTTTTTAAATAAATTGCTGTCAATAGAAAATCAAATATATATGGCAAATCAGCATCCTGAATCATATTTCAGTAATAAGCTTTCTGACAGGAAAAATATCAGATGTTTCAAAATGCCCATTCTTATGCTGATACGATGCATGCAATAGCAAACTCATATTACATATATGCATACAAAAAGGTAAATAAGTTTAGCAGTCCTGGCAACAATTTAAAAATTATTATATCATCTATAACATTACCTATATTGCTATTAGCAATTAAAGTCATTGCACCTAAAATAGCCCAAAAAAGCCTAAGTTGTTTATGTCCTTCTTTACAATTGTTACAAAATTACCCACTTTATATTTATGCTGCCTTCTTAGTGAAATTGTCATCTACTTTTACTCATTTCCCTAATATGAAATGCCAGCATAAAAATATATTATTAAAGTCCAAGGTCTCATAGCATGCAATATTTAAACTATTATTTCAAGAAAAGCAGATAGGAAAGTAAACTAATAATCATGTGTTAATGATTTGTATCTATAAAACTTGACCAAGAATCAATTTATTTAAATGGTCTATAAAGTATTAATACCTATTTTAAAACTGATTCTTAGCAAACTAACAAAACTGATAAATTACTAATATACTATAATTAAGAAAATTCTTGTATGATGTTGTATTACTACAATTTTATTATACATACCATCAAAGGTCCTCAACTACAGCAAAGAACCCATTATTATGTGCAGTTTTTACTCAAGACAACTTGAGTTTGTGACTAGTTAATGTTATGCACGTATTCCCTTTGTTTCCATTAGCTGCTAAGAATCTGTTTGAATGGCACTTAACCAAATAAAACCAAATTCCTCCATTTAAAGAGGTAGATTTTAGTTTCTTAATAAGATTGAAATTAGTGAAAGAAGTAAAACTGGTAATGGCATCTCCAAAAAAAAAAAAAAATCAAAAGCTCCAAAGATAATGTGCTCTTTTTAATAATCTTCCAGTTCGAGGAAACCAAGGCTAATTATTATAAGGGATTATATCTCAAGAATTCCTTTTGTCTAACTTTGAAAACAATTACAATACTTTGTCCTATCTATAAAAAATCAACTTTACTAAGATACGAATCCCAGTTAATTTTAATTTTTATTTAAAAATGTACTCCTGAGGGGAAAATATCAAGACAACTATGTATAGATAACAAATAGTGAGACTACATAAATGTATTTAACACAATTCTTGTTTTATTAGTTCACTTTCTGAGAGGCTGCAGTGATTTCTAGAAATGATACCACTGGAGAAAAAGTGTTAATTCAGATACTGTGCTTTTATAGTTCACTTATAAAAATAGTTTTGGGAAATTTGTATGTTAATAACAATTTACTTCCAGTTAGATATTTAATCATTTTAGCCAATCCATTTCATATATGGAAAACAACATCAATCATTATCCTCTAATATTATTTGTTGATCCCTTCGGAAATGTAGGGTTAACTGCAATTCAGATGCTTCAGACTCACAAACCACCCATTTGAGTCCAAGGTAACACAGACGGTCATAATTTATCATTTTGTGGATTACATGTATGAAACACTATAATCATATATCAGTTTACTTCTCCTTAGAGATAAAACCACCCCCTATCTTTATTTGTTTTAATTGATGGATGATAGAAAATAGGCTATATCTGTCATTGGCAAGAAAGGTGTTTCATTTCTTATTGTAAATGTCTTCCTATAACTACATTATTTCACTCATGGAAAACTTCCATTTGCAAAAAAGTATTGATGCCTACCTCAGATTATGCAAACTTTTTATACTTACCCTGTAAAACATTTGTTACTTTTCATAACTTATTCTGACCAACACAGGAAACTACAATATGATCTTAAGCAATCTCTCAAACATTAACTGAATGAAAAATCTGAATATTTTAAACAGATTTTCATAACTTGCATTTTGCATTCTTAAAGTGACTTCCACTTCGTGACATTGACTTTATGATATTCTTACACTTAACAATCCCTTTTGGACTTTCGTTCTTCTCTTTGCAAAATTTGTTATGCTTTTTATATCCTCACTTATACTTCATGCACTTTGATTCAGATTTCTCACTGTGCTAAAGATCAACTCAAGTAACAATGGAGTATATTTTCCTTTTCAGAGCCTTCTTCCTTAAGAGGGAATGAAGTATGTACCTTCTTTCACAATTAAAAAAAAAAAAACAGAGGATAAAGATGTTGAACCAAATTTAAGTATCATATCTTCCCTGATATATGAAACATATGGTAAAACACTGATGTGGGGGGATTACTTAGATTTTCACAGATTTTTATTTGAATGCTTTCACTCATACTTACTGTAACATTTACTTTTACTGTAATATATATATATATGTCCTGCCATCACTTCTGATTAATAACAGCAGATAGCACATGATATAAATTTGGAGACTCTACATAATATTTGATAGCAAATTGTATGCTAAAATAGTGAGCCAATTACATTTTAGCTACCTTTTAAAGTATATTTTGAATGATGCCAAAACTGTTTTTAAAAGAGGAAAAACAGATTACATTCTGTTTTAAAGAATGCACACAACCTACCTGGTTATTATACTAAAGAAACATAAAGCAACTAGAGAGGTTTAAGGGAGTCTGTGGAAGGACTGTTCCCTGTAATTAGTTAGAATTTACAGCCTGGAACTTGAGGTATGATTCCATTCACAATAAGAGCTCATAATATTATGGTTATAGAGTTTTTAAAATCCATGTCCCCAAGCACTAACTACACCTCCTTCTCTACTTAATGAATTCTATGTCTCATGACAAACACAAGAAAATACTGAGCAAAATATTTGGAATTATGATAAAACTCCTCAAATATAAAGAATATGAATAAATCCACTGTGGAGAGAGGGAAAAATTTTTGTGTTTTACTTTAAAATACCAAGTGTGATATTTTATAAGAAGCACTTACCCCATTTGGTGGATAGGAAATCCATTCCAGCTCTGTTTGTTGTGCTTTAGAATCCAGCAGTAGTACTGAAAAAAAAAGTTTTATTTCCAAATGTCACATGTACATTTTAAACACATTTTAAAAGTTATTAAAGCGAATCTAATTTTATATATTATCACTTTATGATTTAAGATATATACAATTATTTATATAAATGAATGGTGAAATGAATACCTACCTGAAACAAGTATATTACTCTACTTTGGGAGAAAATGTATTAAAATATCACCTTATATTTGGTATTTTTAAATAAAATATTAAAGTAAATTTAAAAACTCAAAAATAAGATGAAAGTGAGGGTAAAAATTGCTATGTTATGCAATGTTTCTATAGTAATTGTATATTATAAAGGCTTTGTAAACCACTGAGCCCTGCAAATTTTGTCAAAGAAGATAATGAAAACATAACAAAGTATAATTCTACAGTACTCTTAAGACAGTCATTAATTTATAATATTCTGCCATAAGTATCTCCCAGCATCTTTGGGAAACTAGAGTTTATTTTTTTGAAACTTTTCACACACAGTGTCTTCTGTGAATCAAAAATGAATGTGATTAAAAGCTTTATTAAGCAATGCTATCCTGAGAAAAATAAACTATTATTTGCAAAGAATACTTCTGGCTTAGTCAGACATCTGTTTTCAATATTTCTGCTTTCTTCCTTTCCAAAGGTTTCGAAGCATTAACTAATTCTCAAAATGGTGTAAATCAACTCTGACTTGACTATGTGTCTGCCTTGCCTTTTTAAACCAGTTGTGTTCCACTTCTATGTATCAAAAATACAATACAATGTATGTAAATGTACATAAATGTAATGAATGTTCCTGTTAGTATTAATAGAACATATTCAAATGCCATAAAACATATTTCCAATTTGATATCTTTTATTGCTTTTTAAGACAATTACCCCTGTAAAGAATTCACTGCTTTCTCAAACTGGTTGGTTACCTGAGTCTTTTTCCTTAAAATACTTTTGACTCTACAGCATGTAGAAATGTACCAGTTTGTCCAGAAATAACAGTGAATGTATTTTTGAGTATGTAAATGTGATTAACATTAACCTCAGGAAAATGTTAAAACTCGAACTTTAATAAAAATACATGCTTATGTGAACTTTTAAATAATCACTAGAGGAAAAAAACGTGTATTTTAAATGAAATGAAAATTTGTTATGCTTAGAAAACAAAAGAGCACATTGATGTGTTCAACTCCCTCGCGCTAGTCAAGGTTTATGCTCCACAACTTAACAAGGTAGATATAGATAGATAGACGCTCTTTTGAAAAAGTGGTTTGCGCTTAAGACAGTAGTGGGGACCATGACAACACAAACCTTGTTGACAAACACTTGACTCTCTTCCAAATGAGGAGGAAAAAAAAACCCACACACTTTTAAGTACAAGTTGTACTTCACACTTGGAACATCAGTAAGTCATTGGGCTAGTGAATTTATATGAAGTAATTTTTTTTAATTTACTGATTTGAGAGAGAGAAGGAGGGGGGGAAGAGAGGGGCGGGGGGGGAGAGATATCAATTTGTTCCACTTTTTGATGTATTTATTGTTTGCTTCTTGTATGTGTCCTCACAGGGATGGAACCCACAACCTTGGCGCGCCGCGTATGATGATGACGCTCTACCCAACTGAGCTACCCAGCCTGGGCCTTAAGTATTTTTCAAAGTTTATTTTGTTTTTGTCCTCAACAATATAGGAAGCACAGGGAAACAATATGGATGCCAGATACTCTTCTGAGATGATTTTCTCTATTTTTTTTTTTTTTTTGTCCTTCGTACTGGCATGACAAGAGACAAGTTGGTGTTAAACACAGGTGACCTTCTCGGGTCGTTTCTGAGGATGAAACAAGCACTGCGGACTGTTTACTGCCATTCCGTTACCGTTCAACACAGCCCAGGGTGGGAGCTGGGACCAAGACGGGGCGATGATGGCAAACGAGTTGAGAAATAAACAAATAAAAACAAAAAAGAAACCGCCCCCTGAACCTTTAATTAGAAGCAGCTCTAAAGTGGTCCGTCTGCCTCGATCCCTGGCGTCTGCTCCGTGGATACACCCTCGAGTGAGCGCTTTTTGCCTTCTTGCTCAGAGCACGCGGCGCCACCCTCCCTTCCTTGCCGCGGATGCGGAGCCCGGCGTCTGATAAGGACCCGTGGCGCCCGGACCCGGGCTCCGTGCGGTTCCGCGCCCTGCCTCCGGGCCGGGTGAAGGTTAAGGGCGCGAGGTGGGGAGCGCTCCTCGGAGCCAGTGCGGGGCCGCGCGGGCAGCTGCGGGCAGCAGGGGCCGGGGCGGGGCCGCCGGCGGGGCGGGGCGGGGGCTGCCAGACGGGCGTGCCCGCAGCATGGAGCATCCATTACGTCTCCGCCAGACCTGGGCACTCCAGGGAACTAGTGGCGCCCTCACTCCAGAAAGAGACGGGAGGAGGAAAGAGGCTTTCGGGAAGCGTCTCCTCAGAGGGATCGGCAACGGCAGCTTTTACGAAGAGGAGAGAAACAGCAGCTGCACTTTCGCCTGCAACCATCAGACTCTGATTTAGACACTGGCTCGCCAGAGCGGGAACTGACCACCCGGAGTTAAAGCGTACCGGGAAAGTGGAAGAAGGTGGGGAGGCCCCTCACCCTCCTTCAACCGTCCCATCCAACCCGGAGGCCGGGCACTGCTCCAGCATCCCCAGCGCCCGCTAGTAATTGCCCCGGTCAGGCAGCAGAGCTTGCTGGCTCCCAGATTTGCAGCTCCAGATCGCCGCTGCGCGTTGGGAGAGTTGCCACAGAGAAGCCGGGAGCATTCGCCACCCCGCCCACATTTTAAAGATCTCACTTCAGCGTTTACAGAAGTCCGCCTCCCAGAATCAGAATCCTCCCCACGAATGCTGCACCCAGAAGAAAAAGGCGAGCGCGCGAGGCAGCCTAGCTGCGGGAACCTCTCCCCCTAGTGATGCAGTTATTTATAGCTCAAACTCCCGCCTGGGTCAACCAGAGCGCGAGCGCCAGGCTTCGCCGCCGCCGCCGCGAAGCAAACTTTCCGCAACTCCCGCTATTCCAGAGGAATCGGGATGAGGACGGAATGTTCCTAATCGCACGCGAGGAGAAATGTGGGGTTCAGTGTGTTTTGGTGTGTGTTTCTAGCAGACACCGGTTAGGCTGCAAAACGCATAACCGACAGTTCGGAGTCACGGTTATCTCTGAATGGGTTCTGCGTCAACAGTGGTTGCAGATGTGAAACTGGGGTCAGAAGGTCAGGCTGGATCACGAAGTAGGACAAGACACTGGGTTGGGGAGGGCTGTGTGAACGAGGAGAGGCGTACGAAGAGAACTTTGGGGGGAAAACCGGCACTAAATCACTAAGTTTTAAGGGATAAATGAAGCGAAGGCCGATATGTAGCCCCTGCCCCCACTACCACTGTGACCTAAATCTGATATCAGTTTCCTCCATCCTCCACAGTTCAGGAACACGTAATGATCAGTATTCTGCTTTTAAATATCGGAATATCAACCTTAGACTTACAAGCCTAGAAGACACGAGGTGGGGTGGGGAGTAAATTGCCCCTGCGCGGAACAAGACGTTTCCATTGACAGGATTTCTTTTTCCCCAGCTCCAACTACAGGCACCGAAAGGTATTTTACCTTCTATCAGTGGTTCAAAGGAGAAGAAAAAAATAACCATATACATAACAGCGTATCTGGTTACCCAAGTGGAACCTGCTCTCTTCATCCACAGCTAGCCCGCAGGGTCCGGGTCTTTCGCAGGGTTTGACCCCTCGGACTGAACTCCCGGACTTCGGGCAGATGTTTAGGGACTTCCAATCGCCTAGGCGGCAGCGCGTTATCAGGGTCACAGCCCCAGCCCGACCCCTGCCTCCCTGGCCCCGGCTGTCTGGACCTGCGCGCCGCGCACGCTAAATAGAGGCGTCCCCTACCACGGGGCGCGCGTCCCTGGACCGATTCACCTCCGCGGCGTTATTGTTCCGCGCCGGCGGCCGAGTGCCAACCGCAGGCCCGCTCCTCCTCCTCGGATGCAGTGAGCACTTCATTAGTAACCCGAGCGTTCCGAGCTCACACAAGTCACGGCCCCTCGTGGAAGGCTCCGCACTTCAGCCGCTCGCTGGCGGGCTGGCTGGGACACTAGAAGCTGCACTCCCCAGTCTCCGACTAACTCCGGCCGCAGCTTAACCCTCGGGAAGGAGACACAGAGAAGAGGAAGGAGAGAGGTCTAGAAAGAGGAAGACATCTGACTTGCCCAGGGTCCTGGAGTAAGATCACGCCGGCCGTACCCCGCCACGCCACCCCGCCGTCCTCCGTAGCTGCTCACTCCTTCCAGACTGCCCGCGCCAAAAATCCTGCTCCTGTCGGGCCGACAGCCCTGGGCGCGGGGCTGAATGCGACTGTGGAAGCAGCCCGGCTTGCCGCCCGCCGGCCCGGGGCAGCGGGAGCGGCCAGGGGGCGGGGAGCCAGCGGGGAGGGTCGCCCTTAGCCGGAGGCGCGGCCGGCAGCCCCGCGGACGAGACCGCTCCTGCAGGTAGACAGCTAAATAAATAAGTCAGAACAAACTTTGCTTTTCCATCACCTTACCTTCCTTTGCAGCCTGCGCCTCTCCGGTGTGTGCAAATCGGAAAAGCCAGATGTAGCATAAAATAATCCATGAAGGGTTCCGAGTTTGAAAAACCATGGTGCATGAGCAGGTTTTATTTTAGGTCTCAGTTGAGTCGTAGCTTTTTAAATGCTGTTTGATCCAAAGTGGGTTCTTTTTTATTGCTCTCCTCGCATCGATTCCCCTTCTCGATCTCCGGGCGGCGGCTGCACGTTTAGCTTTTTAAAATTTCACCCCCCTCCCCTCCAGTTCCTTCGCACTGTATTCACTGCCTGCAAGTCTCCGACTGCAGACCCGCCGCTTGCTCCACACTCGAATAATATCAATTGGGGGGGGTGAGGGCGGGACTCCGAGCGGAGAGCCTCCGCCACTCGGACTGAGTGGCAGGCGCAGCCGGCCTGCCAGGCAGCGATTCCCAGGACCAAGGGGCGGGTCCCCGCGAAACGGCCGCCCCGGCCGCGGGGGCGGGGTTCGCGGAGCGAGCCAATCGGCGGTGAGCGGAGTCAAGTTGCGGGTCCAGGATTCCCTCCAGGTTCTGGGTTCCCCGATCCCGCCGGATGCTCGTGGAGGGAGGACGTGGATGGCAGCTGAGGTGCGTGTCGCCGTGGGCACTCTGGTTTGTAGCAATGGCAAGCTTTCGTGGAGCAGAATCAAGCCGCGCATAACGTTCCCAATTTACAGTTTCCTACATAGCTTTACTCCTCTACGTCGTGTAGATACCAGAGGCAATGGAAGCGATGTCTCAGCTACCAGGCACGGAGCCGGGACAGTGAAATGAGCTGTGCCTTTAAGTAAAGTGTGTTTTACTTTTTTTTGTTGTTACAACCTCCGCGGGTCGGACAACTGTTCTTTTTCTTTCTTGAATAGTTTCTACTTTTCTTTTTGTTAATCCAACAGAAGTCAACTCTAGGCTCCACCCAGCATAGTCCCTGGAAGAATAAAAGTAATGACATGTATTATGTTCAAACAGTGTTTCCAAGAATTTGCAACAAGCTCTGGCAAAAGAAACAGAGGAAAAGGGAATAGAGAAAGGAAGTCTTTTGTTTTATGGGTCCCCCCCGTACCCCGCCCAATCTTTTCACAATAGTTTGTTGATTGCAGTAAAACATTCAGACATCCTTCAGATGATTCCGTATCATTTTTTTTCAAACATGTTTATCATTTTCTGAGGTTTTTCCTTGGATTTCTCCACTTTGATCGTTACCCATTTCGCTGCATAAATTACACTTAATTTTAAAGAATGCTACTATGAATTAAGGTCATAAAGTAAATGTCTTTCTCAAATACCAACTACTTTCCCATAAGTATTAAATGATCTCTGAAAGGGAAACTGAGAATAAAAAGTATAACCAACCTCCAGTTGAATTCAGCCAACTAAAATGTCGGGGAGGACTCTGTGGAGGGGAATACGTTTACCGTTAGGCAATTCTGGACTCTGCCATTCAGGAGGTGAGGAATATAGTAAGAACTTTAAAACATTTAATTGCCAAATCATCAATTTCAAAGGTCACGCAGAGTAACGTTATATATTTAAGATGAGCTTTATTTTCTTCTTGTCCTCTATTGTTCCTTTTAAAAGAGTATCTGTCATTCATAATTTATCTTTATTTATGATAGGCACAAAGTTTGATCTCACCTACGATTCCAAATTTTTCCTGTTTCTCTGGAAGTATAAAGTAAATTGGGTTATTTCTGGTATTTTTAGTAAAGACTTTTCAGAAATGACAACCTCAGATTTTTAAATTTTATTTTATGGTAAATTGGCTCCTAGAGTTTTTATTTGCCTAATGCAATTACAAAAGAAAGAGAGAGAGAGAGAGAGAGAGAGAGAGAGAAATGCTATCTTCTCTGCCTTTAACCTCTCTTTTGTTCCATAGAGTTTTTCCCCCTTAAATATTACTTGTTCCTAGCCATTACACCAATGAAATATTTTAGAAAGTATATCTAAAAACACCCTAAGTGTCTTTTAAATGATGCAAAGAAAATGTAAACTGCTTAATAGATTAACCTTGAAAAGAAACAACAACTAAAAAAAATACCCCCCCCCCCCAAAAAAAAAAACTAGAGAACACTCATTACAGAGATCAAGCAGTATTTATACTAACAGATGCTTTAGGAGTAAAAATTGCTAGGTAAAACATTAAAATTAAAAACATAAATTCCCACATGTAGTCTATAAAACTATTAATCTCAGAACCAAAAAAAAAAAAATCACAAATATTAAACCACTTCTAATAGTTAAAAATAATTCACCAGGATTTCAGTACTTTCCCCAGGGTCTCATCCCCACTTCTTAGAATGACACCAAGCTAGCCTTTAAAGTTGAAAATATTCCTTTCATCTATTGAATGACTAATACTGAGTGATGTGAATACAAATACCTTTCCATTAAACCAGGAAACCAAAGAAGTAACATCCTTCGCTCTGATGAGCATAGGTGGTGTAGGGAGCCCCCTTATTGTGTGTTCTCTCTGTCAAACATAGGGGCATGTGCAGCCTTGCTTTTATTTTTAGAGACAAGATGCTTCACATTACATGCACATGTGCCAGGCTGCTGACAGTTTTCAGAGTTGCACAGTGATGCTCATTTTAAGTTTACCAACCTTCCCTTCTCCTCCTCCTCCTCCTCCTCCTCCTTTTTTTTTGGTATCTAGGTAATGCATATTGATAAAGAGGTCATGGCATTTAAATAAAAGTGAGTGACTTAGTCAAGAAGAGAATGTTCATTGCTCAGTATTATACTGCATATATTTTAGTATATAAATTGGTATTTGACTGTATTTCACTAGCAGCAAAGCATATAAATCTATTTGAACATGAAGCATTGAAATAAAAAATAATCAGTTTGTGAAACTTTCATATTTTAAGATAACATTTGAAAGTTAATTACTTTATATAACTTAATAGTCTATTTTAGCTACATATGTATGATATTTGCATATTATCTCTTTTTAAAGCAAATTGTAAAAAGTGTCATAAATGTATGTGTGTGTATAAAATGAGTTAGACAAGAAGTCATTTTCCTCAGCAAAATCAAATGGGTATATAGTCAACACATGTCAAAGCAGAGCTTCTGACAACTATTTCTTAATTTTACATAGTCATTATACAATGCAATTGATAGATATATTTAGCTAATTTTAAATAAATGAAAAAAAGATTGAAACTTTAGTATTTCCATGTATATCCCCTCTTTTGAAACATCTATCATAAATGTATAGTAAAAAGATGAAAAATGCCTACCTTCAGATACAAAGATAATATACCAAGTTTTTGTGTACCATGTTATTTTTGTCTAGCTTTTCACTAATAATCACATATAACTGTACATATATGAAAATAAGTGTACAGATTCAAGACAAATATCAAATGAGGGTACAGAAGTTATTTTCTTTTAATTTGTTCCAACACTAACCTTTACCTCACTGTTTGTCTCTGGGAGACATCCTGTTATTTTAAGAGAGCCATGCATTCTTAGTAGTACTAAATGATAAAGATGCACAAATGAGTTCCATGAATATTTAAATAAGAGCCTTTGTGTGTGTGTGTGTGTGTGTGTGTGCACATGTGTGTGTAGTAAAGGAGACTTCAGAAGGTAGAGGAACAGCCTGAGATTTTAGTATGTTACAAATCTAAGGTGCCAAACTAAATACTGAACAACAGCAACAAAGAAATCAAAAGGCTGTTTTTGAACCTGCTACTTCAGCATTTATGTCTAAATGCATTCACAGCTGGTAAATGTGAAGATGGAACTTTATCACTGAAAAAGCGGGTACTGGTAAGTTAAACTGAATTAGAAAAAGTACTGTGCAGAAGAAACTGATTATAAACAGAAAAGAAAGGGTATGTCTCAGTTAATAGATATTACAGAAAATTTGTTCTCTATTTGTGATTTCAGTCAAAATGTAAACAATCTATTGTGCAGAAAAATCACATATTTACATTGGCATGGTTTATGTAGTATATATAAAAAATTTATTGAGAAAAGGCTGAAAGTCACCAGAGGGGAGAGGGGAGGAATTTTCAGGGGTAAAGGGGAAAGAACAAGTATAAAGGACACATGGACAAAAACTATGGGGGGGTGGAAATGGGAGGGAGGAGGGGAGGGCTAGGGTGGTGGGTTCGGGTGAGAATAAAAGACAGAAAACTGTACAAGATCAACAATTAAAATAAAAATTTTAAAAAAATATATAAATAAATAAGTAAATAATGGGAAAAATTATTTGTAACCCAATGTAAAAATGTACATAAGCTAAGCTCATTTTTAAAAGTAATAATTTAATTTATTCTTCTAAGCTTAGATTTAGCTGGCCATATATGTGGAAGGCTGTGGTCTGAAATGAAATCATAAGTCAAGACTATATTCTGTTCCTTTATAAAAGTTCTCTCACTTTTATGAGGTCAGATAAATATTATAATGTTCACAAGAATACAGTTTTAATTCTTTAACTGCAATTACTGAATTTAACACATCTTAACAAATAATAATATTTATGTCAAAATTATGAGTCCAGTTGAATATTGCTAAATTGTCAAACTGAAATTTTTAATCACTTAAAGTATCCAAAATGATATGTAAAATAAAGTTATTTGAATAATATTAAAAGAACTACTAATATAGCAGGAAAAAATGTTGCACATTATACTTAAAATCACTTAGCACATGTTCAATATTCTTCAGAATTTTTTTTTAATTTGATTTTTGCCTGGGAAGATTCCTCCTTTGCATTACTTACCCTTCATTTTGTGGTAAATCACCATCAATGATAAGAAGAACTATCTTAAATTATGCAAATTACTTCTACATGCTTTTATGTTTTCTCATCTTGCAATTCTTTAGCTCTTCAAACCCAGTGGACTGTTGTCAAGGAGATCTGTGATAATTCAGTGACCACCAGGGGGCACCACAATCTCTGGCTGTCCTAACCAATCAAGTCCATACTGAGTAAGAATGAGGTAATTATGAAATTATTTTATATATATAATTATGAATATTTGTATATACAACTTCATATATATAATTAGTATTATAGATACTTTTATCCTCTCTGTCAGTCTGCTAAAGACCTTCATAAAAATTTGTGAGATGTTCTATGACCTATTTCATTCTACAGAGGCCAAGTTAACTAAAAGCTCCAAAGCCACCTTAGAAGGTGAATTATAATGTAGAAAAATGCTCCCCAATTTTTAAAACTTAAGATCTGAGGATCTCAGACTTCAGATACTCTCTTCCTAACTTCTCACCCACTTATTCCCAAGGTCTTTTACCCTAGAAGCAGTGTAAGCATTGAGTATTTTCTAGGACTTGACAGTTCTCAGGTTTTAAGGATCCTGTGAACTTCCTAGAACTCTCTAGCTGGGGAAGCATTTTAGAGACCACTTTGCACCCTAGTTTTCTGCTATGGTTAATACGGAAAACATTGTATCAAAATTTGCCTGACTGCTCTCCAGGAGGTCTAAGAAAAGGTCTAAGGAGCTTCCCATCCCACCTGCAGCCCCCTAGGACACAGGCAGCCCAGGATGGCCGTGAATGTGGCCCAACACAAAATCGTAAACTTACTTAAAACATTATGAGATCTTTTGGTGTGATTATGTGTTGCAGTGTATTTGATGTATGGTCCAAGATAATTCTTCTTCCAGTGTGGTACAGAGATGCCAAAAGGTCAGACAGACACCCCTGATGGAATGTCTATGTGCCAAAGTAATTTAGAAACGGAATTTCTATGCTATGGGGGAAACAATTCATAAATAGTGTCTGCTAGCCATAAAACTTTAAACCTGTGCATACTCTCTCCACAGACTACAGGCGGAATTGTATGTGCTGCCAAAGGTGATGCCTAATACTGCCCCTTGACTGGGCATGTAGAGTTGTTCTCCATGGAAGAATTGGGAAAGTTTATGTGAGACAAAGACTCCTGGTAGGAGAGAGATCACCAGTTCCCAACTCAATCCCATTTGAGATTCAACCATATTGAAAGCTCTGAAATATTAGGATGGTTCTAACTGAGAAGAAAATGAACCCAAGTACCCAAAGAAGTATTGTATGTGAGGGAAAGAGAATTCTGTGTTTAAAATTTGCTAGGTGGAGACATATGCCTGAGGCTCAAAGGCCCTCTGAACCCAGAAACCCAGGTGTGGTATACCTACTAATTAAGTAGAGTATATACCCTTTGGGGTGCGACTGCCACTGGGGAGGGATCTCTAGAACAAGGCAACACTGGATCATTTCTGTATAAAGTCTATTTTCAAAATTATACAGTGTGACACTGATGAAAATAAAGCTAGTGGTGGGCTGAACTTACTAATTATTACAAGAAATCTAATCCCTTCAGGCTGAGTGTACTCCTAGGATTACCAGACACTTATGGAGAAGAGAAAGCCTCAAGAAGGAGATGTAGGTGTTCTCTTAAGTTGGACAAGCCAACTTAAAAGAGATAAATGAATATATTTCTTCTGGATGATGGGGGTCAAATTGATTACAGATTCACAATCTAGATAGCACAGTATTCCTGAAAGTAAATAATGGCAGAAACTTCAATTAAAGTCGGGTTTTCAAGTATTTATGCAATATTTACAAAGGCAGTAGGAGCACATGCAGACAAAGTACAGCCCAACACTCAGGAGACCTAACACCCATCAGGGTTCCTTTGTGACTCGTATTTCCTTTTAGAGAAGCGGAGAAGATCATATGTTTAGAGAAATAGGTAAATAGCCAGTTTTACCTAGTGTTGATTTCAACCACATCAAAACGATGATGTCTTCATAATCACTCTATTGACCATAAACTACAGAATGATTCAATGCACAGTAAGGCTTTTATCATGTGGCTTGTCCACAATTGTTTTCTTTTCCTTTCTCTGCACTCACATCAGATGAAAGAATTCATGAAAACGTATACTCCATCTCAGATTCTATGAGGTTATTATTACCATTGTTTGGCTTTATACACGCATTGCTTTAGCTAAAGCTACATAGTTCAACTGGCACACTCTCTGGTTTGTTTTAGATGGATGAAATGGCTGAGGTCAATCTCAGTTTAATTATTTTAATATCTGACAGTTGCCCTCTCTGCAGTCTTTTAACAGGCAAGCTCTAGTGGCAAAGCCTGTAAAACTAAAGCTATGAAAAACATGGAACAAAGTTGGCTTATTTAAGAACAGATGATGATGATAAAAGGTAAAACCTATTTTATCTACCTCACAGCTACAGGGAAAGAAGAAATCATCCTGCCTTCCAAAAAAGAAGGACAGGAGCTTTATGAGTTCTTTCACATCTACAATTGGAATTAATGTTTCTATATTATCACATATCTATATTTATTTTAACAATTTATCATATATTGACATACCCTTGAGTTAAATTTTTGAGAGATTGATTACTTTATTAAAGTTATGTACTATAATTATATGCATGTCTTCAGATACTCTTGGGGAACTGTGCAGTAGATCATCACATTTTAGATAAATGGCAGTTATGCCCATTTCAGAGAATAACAGCTATGATTCATGCAGTTATCCTTGTTCCCAGGCATATAGGATATGCAGCAGGATGGTGGAGATTATTGAATGAAAAGGAAAAACAAAAGTAGTTACAAGCTTAGAGTCAATGTTAGAATTCTGCCTTTTCAAACATTTCAAAACATAATATTTTTAAATTGCTTTATATTCACCCAATTACGTGTCTTGAGTAAAGCTTAAGCCTTAAAGAAATAGATCCATTTTTACCAGAAATTAAAGTGTACATTTTATATAAATTTCAGTATTACATACGCATATATAAATTTTTAAAAAACCATCTATAAAATTTGGGTATGATGGTATATATTTTTGTACAGCTGTGCAAAATGTATACCTTTTATTTTCTCATTTATTTATTTTATGGTTTTATTTATTTATTTTTTAGAGAGAAGGGAAGTGAGAGAGAAAAAGAGGGAGGGAAACATCAATGTGTGGTTGCCTTTCATGTGGCCCCCACTGGGGACCTGGCCTGCAACCCAGGCACATGCCCTGACTGGGAATTGAACTGGCGACCCTTTGGTTCACAGCCCATGTTCAATCCACTGAGCTACACCAGCCAGGACCAATTTTCACATATTTAATAGACATTTAGCATGAAATAGGTTCTCTAGTAATAACTATTATTCAAAATTTATTTTTTTCAGAGATTATCATTATAAGGCATTGATCCCAAAATTAAAAGTAAATGCTTATGCCTTATTTATTTATGAATGATTTGAATAATGAACATAGATCCAGAAATATTCAGTTATTTAGATATACATATAATACATTATTTCCAAGAGCTGTTGGACTCACAGACTTTACATATTCCTCTCTATACCTAGTAGAAGCCAAATGGCTTCCTCCTTAGTCTCTCTGCAAACTAAGCCTAGCAATAGGAAGAATTCAGGGACCACAACTTATATACTCCTAGGACTAGTGCTTCAGTTTTGAATCTGGTTTTCTAAATCTGGTATTCAAATCCTTATCTTGACCCATAAATGCAAGTCCCTTAAGTAAACTTCCCACTACTCCATCCCTCCAACAAGATCCTTGTCCTAGGACCTAGCCCTATGCCTTAGGCCGCTTAGGCCTTGCCGCCTGCTGGTACACCATCTTGATGTGGACCCCCTGCCATCTGTGTGGATATTAACTGCTTTTCAGTGCTTTCTTTATCTGCTGCCTACTATGTTTTCCTGAATTTGTCCAATGCCAACAATTTACATGTCATGTCATTGTTCTTATCAAAATATTTATTAGACAGTATACTACCTGCCTTTCTAGACTACTTTATCGCTTGTAGATTTGGGTATTTCCTTTAGCAAGCCTGGGTGTATCTTATTCTAGCCCTGACCCTTCCACTCCATTACATTCTTCTACATTTAGCTTGCAATGTCTCTGCCCCATCATGAAATGACACAGGATGTACTGTCTTTCAGATTACAAAACCTTGTGTTTTAGTTACCACACTTAGGATGAGGTCTGCTTTTAGAGTTAGTCATCTCTTCTTCTATCATTCTGTCTCCTTCCCTCATTTCTTCCCTCTTTTGTTTCTTCCTTCTCTCCATTTATGACAGTTTTCAAAGCATAGTCCACTATTTAGCCTTTAGCATAAGTACACACAATTAACAGACATTACTGTTCAGTGAGATAGGTGGTCTGATAGATTATTCAGAGCAATAAATCAGACTGGGGAGAGCATCCTAAAAGAGACTGATGTTTGAGATTGCACTTGGGTTGCAAAGAATAGCTAGGCAGATAAAATTGATTGGAGAAGGGAGTTCAGAGAGCATAGTGGGACATATATGGGAATATATGATATGTTTTATTAAAGAAACAGAGACTACTCTAGGTACTGTAAGCTGATAAAATGTAATTTGAATGATCTTGAATATGGATCTTAGGAGGCCTGAAAACATTCCCATTGTGTTAGTTAGTAAGTGAATCCTCCCTGGGTTGAGCCTGGAGATGACCACAATCCCAGCTGACACCTCAATTGCAGCCTTGTGAAGTCCCTGAGCCAGAGGACCCAGCTGAGTTACACTGGGTTTCTGACCCAGAGAAACTGGACAAATAAATGTTGATTGTCTTGAGCTGCAGACTTTTGGGCTAATTTTTATACAGTTATATAAACTTAATACAAGAGCTTAAACAAATTTTTGTGGACATCTAATTTCCAAGCTACATTTATTTGATGTAAAATGCCTAGGCTATTTTCTGTTCCTCAGTACATCAATCAGAGCACCTAGGTGTGAGGGCTTACCTGCTCCATGTGTTGACCAACACTTCGTATTTTTTTAGCCATTCTGTGTGGTGGTATCATGTTGTATCTAATATTTATTTATCTGATGACTAATGAAGTTGAATACACCTATATATGTTTATTGGTCATTCAAATATCATCACTTATGAAGAGCCTGCCCAATTTTTTCCCTGACTTATCTTTCTTATAGATTACACACAGGAGTTTTTTTCACATATCTAAATATGCATCCTTTGTCAGATATACATGCATTGTCACATTTTGTAGTTTGCTTTTTAACCCTATTAATTACATCTTTCAATAAACAGAAGTCAATTTTAAAATGGTCCGGTTTAACATTATGTTCTTCTGTGATTACTGATTTTACTATCTTCTTCAAGAAATCATTACCTAATCCAGGGTCACAAAGATATTCCCATTTTCTCCTAAAATCTGTATTGTTTTACCTTTTATATTTGATTCTGCAGTCCATGTGCATTCATTTTTGTTTATGGTGGGAGGTAGAGGTCAAAATGCATTTTTTCCTCATAGAGAATCCTGTGGCCCCAGCATTGTTTCTTATGCATTACACTACAGTAGAACTTTGGTTATAAGTCTGGTTGATGACTCCATGTGTGGAATATCACACTAAGTTTTTGTGGAAATTCTATTGTCAAAGACTTTGTTAGTTAGAAATCTGGCTTATTTATATATTCTTGTACAAGAAGGGAAATCTCTATTTAAAATCCTTTGCAATCACATAGATTCACAAAGATCTTAATTTTGTTGATAGGACTTTAAAACATTTACTCTTTATATATTTTGAGACAATGTCTAGTTATTATCCATTCTAAGTTCACCCTGATTCTTGGAAACTGTATTGCTCACGTGAGACAAGCCCGTGGATGTTTCATCTGCCTAAACACGTCTTCCTGTTTCACTGGATGGGAAGCTAGCAAGCAGCACTGCAATGCTGTTTTCCATCGTGTTGAGGATAAAGAAGCTTCAAGGGTATGTCCAGCAGCTTTTTTCTAAGGGAAAGAAAAGTACCCGGGAGGCATATATTCCTGCTGCTCCTGTTCTTCAGTTTTTGGTTTTATTCAATCTGGGTCAGTGCACAAGCTGAGAGTGATTTTAAAGTAATTAAAGTAACTTAAACATTTAGGTATAAAATACAGCATTTAAGTTTAAAATACACTACCCATTGTCTGAAATTTTGGATTATTCTGTTTAACCAGTCTCTCTGCTTCTGACAGTGCCAATACCCTCAAGTCCATTTTCAACCTTTTAAAACATACCAGAACAAATCTCTCCTCCACTGGAAACTCTCTGCTGGCTCCCATCTCACTTGGTGAAAGTGAGGCTCGCTAATGACTCGGCCAGTTTCACACACTATTACCTGTGTGACTCCTCCATCTCTTGCCTCTTCCCCCTGTCTCAGTTGTTTTCCTCACACTGACTTCTTGCTCTTCCAGTAGACCAGGTGAGCTTCTGCTTTCAGACATTTAAATTCCCTCTGCCCTCTGCCTGAAATACAATTGCTCTAGACATTTATATAGACCACTCCTTCACCTCCTTTAGATTTACCCAATTGTCTCTTCTCACAAAGATTTTTCTTAGAAATAGGCGAGGAAGATGTTGGCCAAAGGGTACAAACTTTCAGGTGTAGGGTGAATGTATTCTGAGGACCTACTGTGCAGCACGGTGATGACAGCTAACAACACTGCGATAGACTTGAGAGTTGCTAAGAAAGTACATCCTAAATGTCCTCATCACAAAACTTATTGTTTTGTGAGGTGATGAATGTGTTAACTCACCTAATCGTAGTCATCATTTTTCAGTATGTATGTTTACCAAATCATCAAGACATACACTTTAAACTTAAAAAAATGTTGTGTTAACTGTATGCCAATAAAGCTGAAACAATTGAGAGTGAAATTTACTTTAATAATACATTTTATTTTGCCTAGTATGTCAAAATATTATTTCAGCCTGTGGCACTAGCCACATTTCAAGTGTTAGACAGCTGTACATGGCAAGTGGCTGCCATGGTGGACACAATGTGTACCAGGGTGACCTGGACGTTTTGTCAAAGCACAGCTTACTGTTTCCCAGTCTTAATGCTTCTGAACCAGTAGGCCTTGGGTGAAGCCTTAGAATTTGTGTGACCAACACATTTCCAAGTGATTCTTTTGCTTCTGATTCTGGGATTACACCATGAAAGACACTGCTTTGGAACATTGTTTTTTTTTTTGTTTTTTTTTTTTGTTTTTTTTTTTTTTTTATGTTGGCTATTTATTGAAATCACTTGGAATGTTTTTAACCTGCTACTACCTGGATCCCACTCCTAGAGATTCCAACTTAATTTGGGTTTCTAAAAAGATTCATAGGTGATTTTTTAAGCTTTTTTTTTTTTTATAAAGAATCATAGGTTCACAGAAGTTACCAAAAAAATAAAAGATACAAAGAAGGAAACTGTACCAGTTTCCTTCAGTATTATCTTGCAAAAACTGTTGTAGAATATTAAAACTGTGACATTGACATCAGTGCAATCCACAGAACGTATTCAGATGTGACCACTTTTACATGCACTCATTTGTTAGTGTGTATATTTCTATGCAATTGTATCACCTGTGTAGATTCATGTACCCACCATCATATTCCAGATACAGGACTGTTACATCACCAAAAAAGATCTCCCATGCTCCTTTTTTGTAGTTATACTTACCATTAACATCCTCTTTATCCCTATCATTTTGTGATTTCATCATATGGGATCATGTACAGTTTGTGACTTTTTGAGACTGGCCATTTTCGCTCAGCATAATAGCCATGAAGTTCATCCAAGTTGTTGAATGTGTTAATAGTTTATTCTTTTCATTGATGAGAAGCATGCCATTGCGTGAATATCACAATTCAATCACCCATGCACCCACTGAAGGACACTTGAATTGTTTCCAGAATGTGACCACTATAACTAAAGCTATAAACATTCATGTGCAGGTTTTTACATCATCATAAGTTTCTGTTTCTCTGGGATAATGCCCAAGAGTATACCTGCTGGGTCACATGGCATGCACAAGCTTAGTTGTGTAAGAAATTGAAACTGCTATACTCTTCTTCAGTGTGGCTGTACCATTTTACACTCTGATCAGCAATGTATGAAGTGATCCAATTTTGCTTCATCCTTGTCAGCATTTGATATTATTGCATTCTTTTTCAGCCACTCACTTAGGTATGTAGTGGTATCTCCTTGTGTAATTTACATTTCATTACTAGCTAATGATATGGGATATTTTCCCTTTGTGCTTATTTGCCATCTATTTACCCTCTTTGGTGAAATGACCCTTCATATCTTTTTTCCTGTTTTTCAATTAGATTGCTTTGTTTTGTACTGCTGAATTTTGAGACCTTTTAAAATACAATCTAGATGCAAGACCTTTTATGGATATGTAGTTTACAATGGTTATCTCCCAGCCTGTGACATATTATATCATTCTCTTCACAAGGTCTTTCGCAGAGAGAAAGTTTTGAATTTCGGTGAGGTCTAATTTATCAATTTGTTTCTTTTATAAAATGTGCCTTTGTTGTCAAGCCTAAAACCTCTTCACCTACCCTGGACTTAAGACTTCCTTCTCTATTTTTTACTCTTTGATGGTGTTGCATCTTATATCTGTGATCATTTTAAGTTAATGCTTTCTTTTAAGGTATGACTTTTAGGTAAGTTTCATTTATTAGAACTTGTGCTTCAATTGCTCCAGCACCATTTACTGAAAACACTTCCCTAGCTCCGTTTGAAAACCACTGTAAACTTTGGCAGATTAATACCTTTGCATCTACCTCCCTCTTCTGGTGCATTACAAGTCATTAAGAAGTATGTTTCAATGATCTCAGATTCCAAATGTACTAACACACATGGAGTTTGGCTAATTCGAGTATTCTGAGTTGAGATTCAGATTTATAAATACAGTTCTTTACTTTCTTCTCTCCCTCCCTTCCTTGACTCTTTTCCTTTTATCTTCCTCCTCACCTTTCTTTTACTCCTCTACTCTCCTCATTGCAGATACTGGCAATGTAGCAATGAACAAATTATAATCATCTTCATGGAAATTTTAATCTGCATTAAAGGGCCAAATAATGTGGACAACTCAAAGTAATACAGATTCAGAGACCAGTAAGTGTTTGCAAACTTGTAAATGTTGGTAATATTATAACGTTCATTAAAGGGAAGACTACTTTAAATCAAGGTGTAAGCAAAGTCCTTTTTCAGGAAGTGTGTGTACACACAAATAGGTGTCTTATAATAGGACTTTCATTTTTAGGGCTTTTAAAAATTGAAATACAGAGTATTTCTTTTTTCTTTTTTTTTTTTCACCCAAGGACATTTTGTTTATTGCTTTTAGAGAGGGGAAAAACAGGGAGAGGACGGGAGACAGTTACACCTCAGTGTGAGAGAGAAGCATCAGTTGGTTGCTTCCCATACATGCCTGGACCTGGGATTGGTGCCCGGACTGGACAGGGGATCATAAGCATCTGACCAGGAATCTCACAGCGCTCTCCATTGGACCAGGGATCAAACCAGCAACCTTGGTGTGTGTCCTGACAAGGAATCCAACTGCAACTTTTTGTTTGCCGGACGATGCTGCAACTGCCTGAACCACACCGGCCAGGGCCAGAGTGTTTTTGCAAAGCAGGAAACAATGTTGTTCTAGCAGGTGCCTGAAGCACCTCTGAAAAGGACTGGGCACTGCAGTCACAGGAACACATTCAAGGCACAAACCAGGGACCTGTTTAAGGACAGTGCATATCTTTGTGATATAAATCTAGCTTTATTCTTTACTGCTCAATTACCATCACAATAGACTGTATTAAGCACATACTTGTTGATCATTATTCTTAAAATGTATCAATAATTGAACAAATTTAAAAACAAAAGAGGCCAAAAGATAACCCACTACAAGAAAAGTAGGTACAAAAGTGAAAACCTATTTTTATTTTAAATTGTATTAAGCTCACTTTTTCTCCTAACTCAGACCTTCTTGAGATGTAAGATAGTCAAATGCCACTGACAAAACTCCCTTTGCATCTGTCATGACAAGGCTGAAGTTCCTTGCAAGGAACATGTCTTGAAAGGAAGACTGTGAAGTTGAAGTTCCCAATAGAGCTTCCTGTCAGAGCTTGATAGAGCAAGATCCTTTTTGCTTATTGCACAGACTTAAGCCTCAGTAGAAGTCAATTTTGCAGTCAAATTTTATATGTATATCTGCAGTTGGTCAGAAAAACATACTCCACATGCTTTTATCAAGTTAACCTGTTCTTTCCACCCAAAGAACTACCCATAAACAAATTTTCTCTGTATGTTGCAGATCCCACAGTTTGTCATTTTTATGAGTCTTTTTTAATAACCTTGTCTAAATTTGGATGGACAGGGAAATGTAGTTGCAAAAATGCTGTAAGTGTATTGTCTTTCAAAGACAAAGAGACTTTTACTTGTGGGAAAAAGAATTATTAAATCAACTCATGGTTTGCCATGTGTACCACCAGGACAGTCTGGGAAACAAGTGTGTTTTACGGTTGTGTCTCCTAGCAAGGGGGCTTTATTGATTTGTAGTTTTTGGTGTGAATTTCTTGGTACTATGTTTGTTTGGGGGTTCTCTCAATTCAATATATGTTCTCACAGAGCCCTCTCTCTTTGTCTCATCTTCAGATGTAGTGCTCAAGTAGTACTCTTTAAATTTTCTGAGAACTTGTCCTATTTCCTGTGTTTCCATTCTACAGAAGTTGATAATGAGTTTTCTACTCCATCTAAACATCTGTGCTTATTCATTTTTCTCAAAGTTTTTCAATAACTATAATTTCAATAACTCAGATATAAGTTACAACACCATACTGTTAGAAAAATTGTACAAAAGGAAAAAAAAACTTGATCACTATAAGTGCTTGTTCACTAATGGAATGTGATTTTTGTAGTAAGTCCAGCTCTTATTTCCAGACATATAATCTTCAAAATAAACACTACCAGAAAGATTATTATAGTCTTACTTCGGGGTGTAATATTGAATGATACATAATGATACTTGCATACATAGCTAGGGTCAAATCCCAGCCCCATTCTTACTTGCTTTGTGATTTTGGGAGTGTCTCTTCAAGCTGTTGAATATGTTTATTCATTTGTCTAATAAAGATAAGAATATGTATCTCACAAAGTAATTGTAACAATTCAAAATGATTAATGTAACTCACTGAACAGTGTTTTGCAAATTTTATAAAAGTTTTCTTTTAGCAAAATGATTAGGCCATGGTCTTTTAACAAATTTATGTATATACAATTTGTATCAATTAGGGTAGTAAGTAGACCATAGTAATAAGATATATGGACAGTACTTACTAGCTTGATTGATATGGAGAACAGTATTTTAAATGGGCACAGTTTCCTGTGCCCAGATTCTAACTCCATTCCAAGCATTCCTAATCTGGTGTCTCATTCTCTTCAGCTTCCCCTGTCTCTCGCTTGGAACTAGTTATGGGTCTTTGCCATGCTGGAACCCTCATGTGTTTGTCATAGGTCTGACGAACCCCAATCCCTGAATCCTTCTATGGAATGAACCCTGGGTTGATGTGTGCCATTCTTCACTGACCTTCTGGGTCCCTGGGATGACAGATTTGTCTAAATAGCATTGGTGCCTAGAGTGGTGAGAATGCCCTGTGCTTCTCTTCCTGGCTTGGGCTTAAATGAATTCTTTTCTCCTTCTTGGCAGTTCAGATTTCAAATGGCTTCTCTTCAGTCTCATTCTTACACTATCACAGTTCTCAAGCCACCCACCCCTTCAGAAGGATTCACCTATAATATTTTATTGTAAATTGTTTTTTCAAATAAGATAAAAATAACACGAGCTCACCACAGCTAATTAAGCAATGCCAACATCTACAGAGATATGTTGACTATGTCTCACTCCCCTCACTTTGCTGCCTCCCATCCTTCAATGTAACCCCATATAAATACATTACCATTGGAGGGTGTTTGTAACCACAGCATCATCTATCCTTCTTCAGTCATGTGGTCACTTTCCTGGGTTTATGAAATTATTTGAACAAAAGTCAGTCCATCTGAATCTGCAATTATGTTTTTACATTTAATAATACATTAAGGGTATCTCTTCATTTCCATGAATAATAATTGCTCTTCTAATATTTTAATTTATTTTTAAAATTTAAATATTAAATTTATTTCAAAATTAATTTTGCATGTGGTGAGAGCTTGGGCCCCATCTTTATTTTTTTACTTGGGTGTCTAACTGCTTGAACAGCTCCCCAGTGTTGCGACTCCCATTTACACTTAATCTACTTTTGAATTCTCTGTTCTGCTTCACTGATTTATTTTTATCTTTCCATGCCCAAACCACAGTTTTATTATAAAATGTTTTACAGTAAACATTTTTGGTATTTAGAAAAGCTAGTATTTTTTAAAAAATATTTTTCTCATTATTCTTTTTCTTAATTTTGTTACCATTTCAACTATGTATTTTTCATCTGAATATTTAAATGTTATCACATTAAAATTGTCGGAATATTAAATTAGTAAAAATTGTATAAAACATTCTGATCCAGAGAAAAGTCTACTTCTACAATTTTTCAGGTTTGCTTGCAATAATATTTTATAATTTCTTTCTCATAAATGCTATACTTAAAAAAAATGATTCCTAAGCCCTGGCCGGGTAGCTCAGTTGATTAGAGCATCATCTGTCGAGATGCGCCAAGACTGTGGGGTTGATCCTTGGTCAGGGCACATGCAAGACTCAACCAATGAGTGCATGAATAAGAGGAACAACAAATTGATGTTTCACTCCCTGTATCTCTCTCTCGCGCCTCCCTTCTCCCTCTCCCTTAATCACTAAAAATTATTCTTGCATTTTGTAATTTTTAAAACTGTCACTAGGATATTAATTTTTAGCCCTATTTTCTAACTTGTTATTGGGAATTATCTATGGATCCTTGCATATTTTTGATATCTGCTCAACTTATTGAATTCTATTTTAAATTCTACTACTATAGTACTTGCTGGAGTTTGGGGATATATATTATAAATCATGTAAATCAATATAATTTTATTTCTCTAATATTTAAGAATTTTCATTTTTTTTTAGTTCCAATTACATTAACTAAACTGTCCAAAGTAATTTTCACAATCACAATAGCTGGCACACACATTCTTGTCTTGTTTTTGACCTCTGCGTTATGATTTTAAAATTTCACCGTTCACTATCATGGTGGGTGTTGGTAAATATGTTGTCAATGTTTATATCAAAGTTAAATCCTTTCCTTCCATTTCTATTAAATTTAGAGTTTTTCTATATATTGGCTGTTAAACTTTATTGGACTTTGTGTGATCATATGAGGTTTTTTTACAAAATAGATAACCTGATTTTGATCATTCCTTCTGGAATAAACCCTATTTAACCATCATTCATTATGTTTTTGTCTGATTCTTTGTTTACTTTTAATTATATGAAAGCGAAATTCATATAACATGAAATAGATCATTTTAAAGCAATTTACTTTTATTTTAGTACTTTTACAACATTATGCATCACCTATACCCAGTTCTGAACATTTTTATCACCCCAAAGGTAACCCATTAAGCACTTACTCTCCATCCTCATTCTCCCCTCCTCCCACCTGCTGACAACCACCAGTCTGCTTTCTGTCTCTATTCAATTTCCCTATTCTGTATATTTCACATAAATAGAATCGTAGGATATGTGGTCTTCTGTGGTGATATGTGGCGATCTCTTTTACTTAGCATAACGTGTCTAAGTTCAAACGAGTTGTAGCATGTATCGGTACTTCATTACATTTTATGGCTGAACAATGTTCTATTGTATACCACAGATTGTTTACCCGTTCACCCTTTGATGGATTTTGACCTTTTAGCTATTATGAACAGCATTACTATCAATGTGCATAAGTATGTATTTATTTAAGTCTCTATATTCATTTCTCTTGGGTATATACTGAGTGGATTTTCTGAGTTATATGGTTTTTTATATTTAACTTTCTGAGGAATTGTCAAACTGTTTTCCATTGTACCTGAACCCAATTCTACTTTCACTAACAATGTATGGCAGTTCTAATTTATCTAGCCATTGTAAGCTACACTCTCCAGTTTTAAAGTTGAAGCATTAAATGCCCTCCTTATAAGTTATCATGGAGAGAACACACTAAGTTACCTTCTGCTCATGCCTGAGTAGTTCTCTCTCTGCCTACTGGCCTCTTCTACAGGAAGAAAAATGTCTTCTGTTCCACCAGGCTAGACTAGAGCTAGAGGAAGAGAGGATATCTCCAACTACATGTGGGTACAGATGGGAGGTAGTGTCACCCATTAGTGTCTTTGGAAATTCTGATTTATTCTTTCTCATCAGGAGAAAGACTCACTTTCTTTCTTATCACTTTCTTTCTCATTTCCATTCTGAGCAGCAAGTTAGTGCAAAATTTATTTTGCTTCAAATTCTTACCCTTTGACTTTTCTCACTTGTAGTTCACTCTCCATCTTGTTTCTTAAAAGGATTCATACTATACCTTTGTCTTGTTATAGAATCCACATCTTAAAATATAGTTCAACAGAATATGTACACAGATTTAAGTGCAATAAGTTCTTGATTTTCTTAAGTCAACTAAGAAAACACTAAGTAGTTCATGCTGCTAATTCTTTTCTTTTAAAGCAATGTTGCATTTCTAATTTAGTAATTCAGATTTAGATTACTCTCCTCCCACTCCCTCACCCTCCAAACTGGTGGTAATGGAAGGACCATTTATTGTAACATATGTCACCAGGTAAAGTCCATATTTGAACAACTGTATGCTTCTGGAGTTCAAAAGAAGGCTAGAATTGAAACAGAGTGTTTATAAACTGACAAACATTGTTCAATGTTACTCTGGGGTGTATGTGACTTATAATTTCCTTTCACTGTAAGATTTTAGTGATATTTATGATAATATGCATGCATTTTTGTCTTTCTCATTTCAGTTAACTGGAATCTTCAAATAGAATTTCACATAGTTAAAGCCAGTTTTGTAAAAACAGGGCTAACCAAATAGTGCTTTGTTGAATTGTAATAAGGAGTTCTTCCAAACATAATAATTCAATTAGTTGAAATCTAAGTTATGATACTTACAGTATTAGGTAAAACACATATAATAATAAAAGTTGGAGCAATGTAAACTTCCAAAGAGTATAAAAGATGAGCTTTAGATGAACTGTTTAATGAAGTCCAAAAAGGTAAATCCCAACCTATTATCAGACATGAAGACAAATAAATGAAAGAAAATGGAATGATTAAATGCTCTCATCTGGAAATTTGATTTCAATATTCAGAAACTCTACAATTCTGCTAATTTATCACAGTCTTTGTTTATTACTAATAAATTAGTGTGCTGATGGAAAGAATTCATTACCCTATCTGCACACTTCACTAGTTGCAGGTCATTTATTTCTGTGTTATCTGGTGAGACAAAAACAGCTGTAATTACATTGTTAAACATTGATTAATAAGCAACTCTCATCACTCATAAAAGAAACATGTAAAATGTGTATTCTTTCAGGTATTAAGTTTAAAGTTTTACTGTCCTTTTGGGAATAAGGAATTTCAGAATGCCATTAATATCTTCCTGAGCTCTTGATTTGCTTTTGCAGCTGCTTCCAGTCACACCTATGAAACCCGATTACCAAAAAGAATTCAGTTACACTAAAGAAGCTCACAAATTTGTAATTTGGTATATTCATATCTACTCTTTTCACAAAATAAAATTAATTCCTTAAATTAACATTCAAAATATGATTTTCAGTTCTTTTTCTTTAATGTTAACAGTCTACTCAATCAAAGCTGTGTTTTTATTTCCTCTATTTTGATTTTACAATTGAATACACATCTATTGCGGTTGGGGATTCAAGTATTTTGTCTATTAGCAGTGCTTCCGCCAGAAGCATATTAAAGAACTCTTAGTTACTGTTTATTAAGTATAGTATAATCAGGTTGATTTAAGTGTTACCAGGACATCATACATGCCAGATATTTTGATTATCACTAATGATACATAAGTAGACTCTGTCTGACACATGAGCAAATTACACAATTTCCTTTCCAACCATACCACAGCACAGACAATGGTATTTTAAGAAATGGTTTTCTAGTAGGTGTTTTAAGCACAGCCCAATAGAATTCATGACTTCTTAATAAAGTTCCTTTTGTGCTGTCAAAAATTTGTCTTGAAATTTGAGGTGCCACGTGACTGAACTGATGACTGCCGTGGATTTTTTCACACTTATATGTCAAGATCTTTAAAGTGGTAGCTGTCATTTTCAGGCAGGGTGGTAGTGTGGCAAGAGCTAAGGGTGTGACTTACCGGTTCAAATCCCATATCTGTCACTAAATAACAGTGATTCGGAGAAGTTACCTGAACTCTCTTATTGTGAGAATGAAAGGAGATAATTTCAAAAAGTGGCCAGCACAGTGCGGGTGACTTATGGTAGACAAGTGTAAAATGTTATTTTCCCTCTTTCCATTGCATTAAAAAGTTTAAGCAAACTAGTCAGTCATTGAACTGCTGAGATTTTTAAGTCTTCCAGGATGGTGTTTCTGTTCCCCAAATATCTCAACTAACAGCTGGCCTCTGATACTAAAGATCTATCGGTTATCACATCAAGCTTCTATCAATTGTGCACATTTATCTGAATTCAAATATTGGAATTAAAATGTTTGGAGTGAAAATATTTCCAAAGATGATTTTGAAATACAAAGATAATACAAATAAGTAAAGAAGATAGGTAGAGATGTGGGGGAAAGGTTCTGGATGAGGACAGAGTCAGGGCAAAGGGAGGACTAGCTGAGGCTCTGAGTGACAGGGTAAGGGGGTCAGGACAGGTAAGAACAGGTCCAGGTCACGTGTGCAAAGGAATAACCTCACCTACTCCATGGGGAAAGATTTTACTGTCCAACTAGCAACTCAGTGTTGCAAACAGGAACCATGTACTTTAGGGTGCTCTTGAGTACACATAACAGAAGCCAACAAGAGCATTTATTGGAAGGGTTTTTGGAGTTTATGTAATTGTCGAGAAACTGGAAGTCTAGGTTAGGGGAATGAATTGAATTAAAGGCTTCCCAGTAGATAAAGTACAGAAAAGTACTCTAAGTGTTTTTAGCAGGAATAGCCTGGCTAGGCAGCTACTGCTGCTGTTAAGGAAATGAGCAGAGCTCTTTCTTTTATTCTTCTCTTTTTAGAATAAATCCTAACTCCCTAGTTAATATTGCTTACTTCCTCCAAATTTAGAATCTTGGAAGGACATATCTCCATTCAACAATCGTAGGTGTAGAAACTTGTCTTGGTGGGCAGAGGGCTGCAAGAGGAAACGTCTGCCCCTCTGGCTTTCATAGTCAGTAACCTGAGGAGCCTTTTCCCCACTTCACCACAGAGGCTATAACAATGGCAAATTCCTTCAACAAAGGAAAGGAGGTTGGATGCTATCAAACAAACAAACAAAATAGAGTGGCTATGATACTAGCATTCAGTGTGAGTCTTCCAAACAGTGAGAGAGAGAGAGAAAAAAAAAAAAAAATCTCTGCTGTTGGGGTGGGGGATTCATCTCCTTACTGCTTGAAAAAAATGCAAAATCAGAGCAACTCATTGAAGAAAAACATTTATTTTCTTCCTGGACGATGGGCTGAAGATACCTGTTTGCCACTTCTCTACTCTCCTCTGTGCTAGGGAAGGCTGACTTTTATGGCCCTATCAGCTGGTTTCCCTTGCCTTCTGTTTGGGTTTAGAGAGTGGGAGAAAAGGTCAGATATTAGAGATTAGGAGGACAATAAGTTTGAGATATTTATTCTCCTCATCCCCTTCCTGTCAGTCTTTATTCCCTTCATAGTTGGCTATAGCTATTTTTCTCTTAAAGACACAGCTCCCGTCCTGTCCTTTTCCTGCAGTTACATGATCACCTGGGTTCTAGCAAATACTCTCTCTCCTCACTTACTGAGGCCTGCGCCTTCTTTTCACTATTATGAGCCTTTGGATGCTATGCCACTTTTAATTGTTTTCCTTCAACTGTGTTAAAGCCTTTGTAAAATGGTTTCTTCTATAAATCATCTTCACAGATACTCCTTTTGAGTATGTCTTTGGTTTCCTGCCATAACCTGACTAATGCAGGTGAGTTGTAGGATAGGTCATTACCTGTGAATGGTTTTACTACTGTTCCATGAATTTATTTGTTAGTATTTGAGTGAGAAAATAATCTTTAAAATCATGGGCATAATACATGCTTTCACTATTTTTTCCATTTCTATAAAAACAGGATGAATCAGAAAGTTCTGGCCAAAATGGAGGCATAGGTAGAAATGCTTTGCTTCCTTACACAACCAGAAGAAGGGTAACAACCAATTTAAACACAATAAACCACCAGAACTGCCAGAAAATCAAACTGTATGGAACTCCAACCACCAAAGAGTTAAAGAAACATTCATTCAGACCTGTAGGAAGGGCGGGCAGTGGGGGGTGGGCAGAGAGGACCTGTGGCAAGGTGGCAGACCTTGAGGCCAAGGAGGGGCTGGCTCACTGGAACTAAAGAATGAAAACCTCTAGTGGTAAAATACTGTGAGGGTCGAGAAGGCTGGAGAAACTCCCAGTCCCAGAGTTCCTTGGAAAGTGGGGCTAGAGCAGAGCATGTGAGCAGCATTGTTCCCTCTCTGACCTCTCCCCACAGACAGCACCACAGTGCAGCAATGTGGGTTGCTCCGCCCTGGTGAATACCTAAGGCTCTGCTCCTTACAACGTAACAGATGTACTGAGACAAAGAAATATCCCCCAAATGAAAGAACAGATCAAAACTCCAGAAAAAAAGCTAGGCAATGAGGATACAGACAGCCTATTTGATGCAGAGTTCAAAACACTGGTAATCAGGATGCTCACAGAATTGATTGAGCTAGGCTGCAAAATGAAGGAAGAAATGAAGGTTGTACGAAGTGAAATAAAGCAAAATATACAGAGAACCAACAGTGAAGGGAAGGAAACTAGGACTCAAATCAATAATTTGGAACAAAAAGAAGAAATGAATATGCAACTGGGACAGAATGAAGAAAAAGAATTCAAAAAAATAAGGAGAGGCTTAGAAAATTCTGGGGCAACTTTAAGCACTCCAACATCTGAATCATAGGGCTGCCAGAAGGAGAAGAGGAAGACCAAGAAATTGAAAACTTATTTGAACAAATAATGAAGGAAAAACTTCCCCAGTCTGGTGGTGAAGGAAATAGATTTTCAGGAAGTCCAGGAAGCCCAGAGAGTTCCAAAGAAATTGGTACCTAGGAGCAACACACCAAGGCACATCATAAGTTACCCAAAATTAAAGATAAGGAGAGAATCTTAAAAATGACAAGAGAAAAGGAGACAGTTACCTACAAAGGAGTGCCCTTAAGACTTTTGGCTGATTTCTCCAAAGAAACCTTACAAGCAAGAAGGGGCTGGAAAGAAGTATTCCAAGTCATGGAAAGCAAGGACCTACATCCAAGATTGCTCTATCCAACAAAGCTTTCATTTAGAATGGAAGGGCAGATAAAGTGCTTCCCAGATAAGGTCAAGTTAAAGGAGTTCATCATCACCAAACCCTTATTATATGAAATGTTAATGGGACTTATTTAAGAAACAGAAGAATAATATAATATGAATAATAAAGTGACAACAAAGTCATAACTATCAACAACAGAACCTCAAAAACAAAAACTAAGCAAACCACTAGAAGAGGAACAGAATCACAGAAATGAAGATAACATTGATGGATATCAGTGGGAAGGGAGGTGGACGATGGGGGAAAGGTACAAAGAATAAGAAGCATAAATGGTAGGCACAAAATAGACAGGGGCATGAGAGAATAGTATAGAAAATAGAGGAGCCAAAGAACTTATATGTACAACCCATGGACTTGAACTAAAAGGGGGGATGTTGAAGGGTGAGGGTGCATCGCAGAGGGGGGATAAAAGGGAGGAAAAAATTGGGACAACTATAACAGCGTAATCAATAAAATGCACTTAAAAAATTAGGATGAATCAATATCAAGATCAAGTCAAAAAAATCACCTCGATCTTATCTTGTAGATTTATTTCAAGTCATCATCTATCCTCATCTTCAACAATATTATATAATAAAATATGAGTCATTGTTCTCTTTACCAATCCCTCATGAACCTTTAAATATGAAATCAGTTAAGAATGAATTCATGTACTCTATCATGTAGGTTAAGCTTTTCAAAAACACACAAAAACCACATGTGAAAAGAATGTTTTGGACTATTTGTATCTCTTTTCTCACTTTCCACGCACCCCCCCCCCAAAGTACACTGAAATCTAATCCCTATGAAACCAACAATAATCTCTAAAATTCCAAATTAATTTGAATTTAACCTCCTGACTACATGGGATTTCTCATTATTTATTGGACATTTTTCCTCCCTTGGCTTTCATGAAAGCACCATCTCTGTTTTCCTACTTGCTTTACCATCCCTACAATCCTTTTTGGGCACATCTTTCTCCAATTTTTCAACTATTTCTGAAGGGAAACCTTTCTTCCTCTCCCTTCCCCTTCCCTTTTATTCTCCTTCTTCTCAACTCTTTTTCTTTCTCCTTTTGAGCCCCCTCCTTCTATCTCCTATAAGTGATTTAATTAAATATAAAGCGTTAGCTTTCACCTAGACCAGAGATTACAAACTTAAGGATCATCAGTTTGCTAATATTTGTTGAGGGTTTTAGCATCTATGTTCATCAGGGATATTGGCCAATAATTTTTTTGTACAATAAAATTAGGGACCAACAGGTAATACAAAGGAGTAAGGCAGATGGATGTGTATGTGTGCCTCCTCAATGACTAGAGGAGGAATAAGGAAGCAGCCTGTACTTGGTAAGTGAGAAATTTGTCACGTGGTCCAGGGCTCCCTGAGCTTGTAGAATTAGTCTCCAAATGCTTAGATGTTAGTTCAGAAACATATGTTAACATTGTGCATGTCAAACAAAACACCTGTGTGTAGACCAGATTTAGTTTAAGGTGAATAATTTTTGACATTTAATCCCATCCTTCATTTTTGGAAATCTAGATATCATTTTGTGTCCTTCTTCTGCAAATTTTTATTTATTCTCTTGAAAATATGTTTCCATGTTGTGATCACTACATTTATGCACAAACTTTTCTATCTTTATCTGTGATTTTCAAAAATGTCATCAGTGTTGACACCAACTACCCAAGACAGAAACCTTGAAACCATCTTTGTTTTATTCTTAATCTCCCAATGTTGGCTGACACTAGATCCTTTGTTTTTTTAATAAGTTCTCTTTTGTCAATTATTACTGTGCCTATGATGTATTTGCATGATTTCTACATCATTTAGAGGTCTCCCTAAAGCATACATATGTATTAGAAAAGTTTAAATACATATGTATTTAAAATTCCACATGTATTTTATATATATATATATATATATTTAAACTTCCATTGCCTCTCTACTGCCTTATGAGACTTCCCAAATTTGCTTCTTGAATTTCCTGGAGATGGTGCTTTCTCAGATTATTCATGGAAGGTTATAGAAGTCCCAAACTAACCATGTCTGGGTTTGATGTGATGTCCATTTTACTCATTTGTAAATGGATCAAACCATTCCTAAAATATTACTACAAACAAAAGAGGAGAATGCAAGGTTCTCACTAACTTTCACAGTAGGGTATGAGACTTTAAATTGGTTTTCTGCTGGCAGTGGAATGCAGCTACAGACGTTGCTGACAGACCTGTGAGTTTACAAATTCACTGTCATCTCTCTGTATTATTATTATGGCAAAAAGTTTGAAAAGCACTATTTTCAGGACAAATGTTCATAGCATACAAGACTTTAATAATTTGGTCCAAATTCACCTTTTCTGTCCCATCTGCATCTCTTACCCTCACTCACACTGCACCCATATCACTGAATTTTTTGTGGTTTCCGAAACATACCAGACCTTTTGCAAAGCTCTCTCCCCTATGTAGAGTAATTTGTTTTCAAGTCCCAGGTAAAATGTTAGCTTTTTATAAAAGCTTCCCTGTTCTGAGGTCTTTTCACATGTATTGCCTTTTATTTATTTTTTGTTGTTTTTATTTTTTTATTTTAATTGTTGTTCTTGTACAGTTTTCTGTCTTTTACACCCATCCCGGCCCAGCCCTCCCCACCTCCCTCCCATTTCCACCCTCCCTAGTTTTTGTCCTTTTATATTTGTTGCTCTAAACCCTTCCCCCTTTCCCCTGAAATTCCTTCCCCTCTCCCCTTCGGTGACTGTCAGTCTGTTCTCCATTTCAGTGTCTTTGGTTATATTTTGCTTGTTTGTTTGTTTTGTTGATTAGGTTCCTGTTAAAGGTGAGATCATATGTTATTTACCATTGCCTTTTAATAGTTACTAAATTTGTCTATTTCACGACACTGTGAATTTCTGGAAAGCAGAGATCCTCTTTTAAATTCAAAATGCCCAGCAGAGTGCATGTTAATTAATGAAAGAATGAATGATGAACCTTGTTGAGTACATTAATGTGTATGTGTGTGTCAAACTGAAAATATCTCTCATAACTGTGATTGAGTGATGAGACTCATATTGGGCCAGATTGTGAACTATGTTAATAGTGGCAATAGAAATTAGAAATAATTCAAGCAAGTACTTCCTGGTTGTAGTTACTAATGCTGTTCAATAACTATTATTTAGAAACCTTATATATTAATTAAGAAAAAAACTTAGCTATGTATTTTTGGCTTAGAAATTGTTGGTTTGCTCCTCTAGACACCCTCTTCTCCTCTCTACCCAGTTTTCTGTGTGAGAAAAACAAACAACTTGGCCTGCCTTGGGGCTCTTGTGCCAGAGGCTACTAATTTGGTCTGGCCTTCGGAGATCCCAGTAGAAGATCTGAGGGAGGGAAGAGAATGAACTAAAGAATTTATTCTCTTGGCTCTCTGCATTGGCCCAGCACCTGGTCTGTCTCTTGTCGGTTCTGGTTCCGTCAGGGCACAGCAATCCACTACTAAGCTCACATGGCTGTGCAGTACTTTGTGGTTCCTCTAGACCCTTGGCTCTGTAAATAGCTTCATATTAGAGTAATTTGTTGAATAATCCTGATTTTATTGCAACATCTATTTCTTGTTGAAAATCTGAGGATATAATTCTCTTCTATTCCCATAATTACTTGTTCTAAGTGGATGGCTTTTATGTGTGATTTTTTTTTAATACTTTATACAACTATAAGTTTTGTTCATCCTTAGGTAATTGTGTATGTGTTTTTGTAATACTAACTTAAAAAGGAACAATCAAATTTTCACAAAATATACATTTATTATAAAACAGTAGTTCAAAATTATACAGATTGAAATTGAATAGCATTAACATTTTCAGAATATTTTCAATTAAGTGGAATTATTGATTCAAAAGCATAAGTCAAACTAAGATGCATTAGCGTATTTCTCATGATACATAAGGTTAAAAAATTTTATGAAAATTTGGTCCTTTAAACAGATAAAACTTAATTTTCAACTTTCTGTGGAAGACAATTAAAATCAACAGTGATGAAGATGGTAAAAATTTAAATAATTTATGCCCTGGCTGGTGTAGCTCAGTGGATTGAGCGCGGGCCTGTGAACCGAAGGGTCGCGGTTCGATTCCCAGTCAGGGCACATGCCTGGGTTGCCAGGCCAGTTCCTGGCAGGGGACATACAAGAGGCAACCGCACATTGATGTTTCTCTCCCTCTCTCCTTCCCTTCCCCTCTGAAGATAAATAATAAAAAAATAAAAAAAATCTAAAAGAAAAAAATTTAAAAAAAATAATAAAAATAAATAAATAGTTTAAAAATATTTTACATATATTTTAAAAAAGTAAAAATTAAATATATAACCAATAGTTATATAAAGTATTAATTATTTTTTAAGAAAATTAAATAAAACATTCTCATCATAGATTCTTAGTGTATTGTTTTGATCCCTAAACAAATTATAGTTATTACTCCAAATTATTAAAATACAAATATATATTGGAATTTGCTAAAACATTGTACTCATGGTTTCTATTGTGAGGCTAACTTTAGTGGAAATATTAAGATCCTATTTACATTTTATTGAATATTCCTCCTCCAGGTGATGCACAAATAGGCTTGCTTCTTCTATAGTGTGTTCTATAGTGAAGAGCATTGCTGTGAAGTTTTCCCACATAGCTCTTTAAGATTCAATCCTTCATATTTAAAGGAAACTTTAAAATGCATTTTAATAAGGAACATACTCTGAAGTGAAAATATACCTTTAACCCCTCTCTTTTATATAAAAAGTTGTTCTTACATTTTTCATTTCTCAAACCTATCCCTTTCACTTTTTACATGTCAAATCATTTTACAAATTGTATTCTTTCCTTCCTATCTTTTTAAAAACTTTCCAAAATGATTGACCACATTTCACAATCTCAAAGTTGGTGACTCTGGCTTGTTATTTCCCTGTTAAGTATGGCTCATGTGTGGCGCTGATTGAACTTTTCATGAGGTCAGGTATGTGTGTGTGTCTCTCTGTGTGACACTTTCACATACTATATAATTTTTGACAGCACTGGTGCTCATGAGTTTTGGGTAACACATCAGCTCAGCTTCCTAATAGTAACAACAGTCCTAGAAAACACTAACCCGTTCTCTGACATTCTGATGAATGTGATCTCGAAGCCCATCTATAGGAAGAAACACAGGTAACTATAAATCATTTGGTACAGTCTGAGTACAGATATGAAATAATAGAAAGCTTTAAGAACCAACATATTGAATCAGTCACAACTGGAGAAATCTCATTGGCTCCTGGCCCCAAATTCTGCCAGTCTCCTAGACCTGATGTTAATTCTTTTCCACCTAAACCATTTTTTACCATGCTCTCTTTGACAGTACACTCCTCAGTTCTCTTGACTCCACTGTCCCAATTCCATTACAGGACTGAGTCCACTCGTACATATCTATACACCTTCATATTCCCCCAGTTCTGAGACCATCTGACATATGAAAGAATTACTGAACATCTTAAGACATCAGTCAAAAGACATTTAGCCTTATTATTGGCTCTTCTAGCCTCAAGCTCTGAGCCAGAGACTTCTGAACAAAACTTGCTCTTATCCCTAGGGATCAGTTCCCAGAGCAGGGCTGATTAATAATTTAGTTTCTTTTACCCTGTCTTCTTTTGTACTCCTTTCTAGAAATACTAAAGTGTTGCTTCTAAATGCCCACCTACTAAATAGGCCCTTATTTCTCACCTACAGACCTATTTCTGAATAGTAACTCTTTTTTTCTTCCTAAATTTCCTGGGCCATCAACCAGATTATAGTTGTTCTCTGCCTTCCTGCTGGGATCTAACACCTGCTCTTACAAAAACCCTTTTGACTTTTGTCTGAATCCAAATTGAGTTTATGACATTCTTTGTGCATTGTTCATGGCTCATACTACCTCCTACACACCTTCCCCTTTCAAGTACACTTTGTAGTTAGTCTCACAGTGAATCTAACTACTGAATCCTAAACATAATGTTCACACCTATTTTGTTCTGGTGGGCTCGGATTAAGGCCCAACTGGCTTATCCTTTCCACTGTATTGTCTGCCTGTTTGGAGATCCACGTCTCATAACCTAGCCTGGTGCACAGCGTGTCACTACATTGTATGTTTTCCTTGCTCTCTCTGTCAATTCCACAGCACACTCTTTGTTATTCTCAGCTTCCTGAGAAATTTATTCTGTGGCCAGCTTGCTTATCACTGCTTTGAGATTGCCTTAGATTTAACATCATTATCTACTTCAATTTCATCCTAAGTAGCAATATCTGTGAAACCATAGGTTTTATGTGCTTTGTGTTTTTTAATGCATATTAAAAGGCATAGCTATCAAAAAAGGGTCAGATGACTGCCAATGTGATCAACTACAGATTTATTGTTACAGTTCAGATAGACTTTGGGGTAATTTCTGTATCCATTAGAGGTTGTTTCACACTTTTGCATTTCCTTCCAGCTTCTAAGAACACTTCTGTTCCTCCATATTCCTTCCACTCCCCTATCCCTCCCTCACCACTTCTGGCCTTTTCTCCCTGAGCAAAAAAAAGAATGTGGATCATCTTACTTTTGTTAAGAGAACCATGTTTTTATTCTCTCCTAAAATTTCTCACAGTTAGCTCTTTTCTATTTTTCTTTTAGCCAACAGAAAAGATTGGGTGGCCATCATTCTCAAATACAACTTTTTTTATCATTCTTCTCTTTTCATACATTTATTGATGTATTCATCTCTTAATTTTCATTCATTTCATCTTGGCCACCAGAAAAACTGAAATATTTCCTTTCTTGGCCCCTCAAATAACAGTGGACAATTGTATCTGCTGAAGTAGTAACCCATCTCCATCATTCTTTTGACATTGTTTCTATAAGTTCTGGCTCTAATGTGTGGCTAAATGAAGAACAGCATGTATGTTCAGGAAGCTTAGGAAATGACTTGAAAAGATATAGACCCTGACCCTCAGGCATCCCAGATCTTGGAGATTTGCTGACCTTCAACCATGGGAGTATGATGACCTGAGCCAGGTTGACTAAACCAGGATGATGCACATTGGACCATCGCTGGCCTTATCGAAACAGATGGTGCTAGACTGCACGTAGAGAACTTTGCAACCTGCTTCCTTGATCTCTTTGTTCTGTCCTCCTCTCTTTCCTTATAGAAACTTCTGCATCTGCTGAGATGTATAAATGGACTTTGAGGCACGAGTCCCCATCTTCCAGATGGCTGACATCTGTAAAATAAGCCATTTTACATCAGCACCTGCCTCTCAAATATTGGCTTCCATAGTGGCAGGCAGCCACACCTGTATTGGGCTACACTCACAGCCCTTGAGCTCTTGTGGAATCTCCTTTATATCCTTCACTAATGAGAGGGACTATAGTTTTCACTCACTCTCCTAGTATTTGCCTCTCAGTTGCTTAATTTTTTAAATGTATTTTTAGCCTGCACACACACGTGTATATATTTATTTATTTTTTAAATTATACGATGAGCATCCATGTGCCCTCCAGGTTAAGAAATAGACTATGACTGAAATGATTGAATGGGCTTCTGGCAATTGCTAGTCTCCATTCCATCCTAGAAGTAATTATTATCTTAAATTTTGTGATAATCATTCTCTTTATTCTTTTATGTGTATGTATCCCTAACTCATATATTGTTTATATCAATACAACATTTGTCACAATTATTTTCCATATTGACAAATGCCTGTGGGGTCAACCGGCAGAGCCTCTCCCCCTCCCGTGACCAAGGGCTGGTCAAATGGCCGCGGGCCAGAAGGAATGTGTACTGTTTTGGAAATGGATTGTTAACTCTGTCTTATCTACAATTGAGAGTAGTTTCTTGTCCTGCACTGCTGCTTGACTTTTTCTTTCTGCACAGACACACTGGGCAAAGTCACGAATAGGACACGTGCCTCCTTTGTCTGGCACCCCTTATAACAAGCCTTGGACTGGATGGAGGAGGTGCGGTCTTTCTTGCACGGATCCACCACCATCAGTGCGCTCCCCTGTGAGTAATAAGCAACATGCCCTCATCTGCCAGTCCTCTGGGTGTTTTTTTTCGAAATATCACGAGCACTTAAGAAATCTCCCAGTTTGAAGCTCCTGCATTCCAACTGACGTCATGAACCGGATATTCCAGAAAATACCCTTGTAGACTAGACAGCAGATGATAACATACTGGGTCCAGGAGGCCAGGAGGGAATCCTGGAAACCGCTTAGGAGGGGGGAAGAACCCCAGAATGGTGCACTAGTATTGGGGGGATACCCTCAACGGTTCCATGGGCCTTGCAGGGGACCTGCATGGGGTTAAAAGAAGCAGTAGCTGAAGCAAAGCGTGGCAGAGAGTACGCTTTTGTTAGAAAGATAAGGGGATAAGGCTCTTAGGCTAGTCCTAATCCCTTCTTGAAATCTCTCCTTTGCTTTAAATTTTTTTTTTGTTTCCATTTTGGAAAGGAGAGGTGTAGGTGACATTTCGGACTAATTAGAATTGTTTTGTGAAAGGTCTGGTAAAGGGGGTAAGATCTATGAAACGTATTCATGAATTTGCCAGTCTAAAGAATGCTAATTACTTATGCTTAAGTTGAGGAAGAATTATATGGCTCTAATAATTAAAAAGGTGTCAATTATGGCAATATATCTTGAAGGAAATAGAATTAAAAGTAGATTGTTCTAATTTCTGGATGAGTTGAAAAGTACTAAGAAAGTTACAGAAGGATTGTGTAGAGGGAAGAAGCAAAAAGATAAGCAAATGAAAACATCTTGTGCTTTTTCTTCCCAAATTAGTAAGTCAAATTATATGTATAGTTTTTATTGTGTTCAGTCTTCATGTGTATGGTCTTATGTGATATGTGTTCATTCGACTGTGTATCAGATCTGGTGTGTTTTCTGCCTCTGGGTGGCATAACTAGGGTATAATATTTTATTGGCCTAAAGAAAGTAAACACTTATATAAATTAAGCAGGATCCTGTGGTCTGGGCAAATTATTTGATGTGAAAACCAGTTTCAAGTTTAATTTATGTCCTTTAAATGCATTACCATAAAAATGTGCTCTTTTAAAAAAGTTTATGTTATAATATTTTGGTTAAGTTTGTTTGACAGCCTTCCCCAAACTCAAATTTTAAGAGGCTTTAAATGGGAAATGACTTCGAGTTATTCTAATGGGCCCCTGGAAGACCTCAAGTATTTGTTCTTCTTTTATAAAAAAGAAGTTTTGGAACTAGTTAGGCCTATTTAATATGCTTAAAGTACATGGGAAGATTTGCCAAATAAAGAAATAATAAGTATGCTCTATTTATGTACACATTTTTGTTATTAAAGTAGATGTTCTAGAGACTGTATTAGCTGTGATATACCTTCATCTGTAATTTTAGTTATCTTAAAATGTTGTTGTAGGAAAGCTAATTCCTTTGTCAATTACATTATACTCAACTCTGTAACCATGTCATTTTAAGTCTTGTCATTTATAAACAGTGATTGTTTTGCTCTAATGCATTTGCAAAAATGTATTATGTCTTGGGAGGGGTTCATGGAGAGAACTCTGACTTGTTTTGGATTGCACATTTCTGAGAATGGATTTTCGGATAGTACCTTTGAACTGACTGAAGATTGCTGGAGCTCTATGAAATGATTGGATTTATAGAGGTGCTTGTGGATGATCGAGATAAACAGAAATTAATTACGGGACATAATAAACTGAAGATAATGTGGCTTTTATAACTTTTTGCTGAAAATATTGCTCAGTTTTACTCATTCGTTCTTCAGACATAAGAAAACTTTCTGTTTCTTAAAGCAATTTGGTAAAGTATACTTTCATAAGCAATATTGAGGCATTTATATTTTTTCTCCCTACTTGATCATTTAGAATTTGGAAGCTCTAAACAATTGAGTATTTTTTTTTCCCCATAGCGATATGTTTGTTTGCATAAATCTAATAGGAATATGATTTCTTCATAGCAGGATGCATAAAGCCAGTTTCCAATTGTGATTTTATCAACTAAGTCCTTGTCTGGAATGTTAGGATAAAAGAAGTCATGCCTGGACTCTGCATGCCATCAGAAAGCCATAGGCAGTAAGATTGACTATGAAGCCACTAAACTCCCATTGGAAAAATGGCCTGGTACCTTACTGGTCACAGTTCATGAAAGTCTTTCTAGGTAAGGATCAAAGGTTACTTACCTAAAAGATGGCATGTTGAGAACCTCTGGACATTTTAGGGACCTCAAGAACTTGAGAAACTAACCCAAATCCGCAGGTGCTGCAAGCAGAGCCTGATGGCAACTGTGTGGCTTGGCCTCCCAGCCCTGAGGGGCTAATTAAAGCTCAATCTAGGAATTCCTTGAAACATTACAGCAAAGTAGATTTAAGAAAGCCTATATGATCAATTGTTATTCCTGTTGTGTTTATGCAAATAATCAGGCCATTGAACTGGACTTTATACAGTAAATAAATTTGTTCTGATTTGGCTCTTTGATAAAAGCATGATTTTAGGGGAAAATTATGTTTCAATAAAACCTATTATACACAATTATAGAAAGAAGACTCGAAGTCAGTGAATTGTCTGTAAAATTTTATTTCTCACCTGTGAACTAGACTGGATCCTGAATTTTTCCAGTTTTCTTTCAAACTAATGTTTCATTTTTCCTTGATCCTTTGATTTGGAATTATTGAGAACTACTGATGCAGTGTCAGCCATACAGAATTTACCGGAGCACCTGGTATCACCAGAGACATTTACACTACAGATAAGGAGGATCTATCAGATCGTCACTGCTTAATTTCATTACAGCAAAAGCCTTGCATTTGGAAATCTTCCCATTTGACACTCTTGCAGACACAGAAACTGGCTTATGGTTTGCTCTGTTCATTAACCATTGTGTTTTTTCTGTTTTCATAGAATGTATACTATGACCCTGTTTATCTGCTTTCTCTGTCAAATTCTTGGGTGTTGTCTGGTTAGGTTCTGCAGAAACAACCCTTCCCCCAGTGGGCAGGAATGTCGTCCTTTCTGAACAAACCGCTCAGGCTGTTGCATTTGCAGTTTTCGACTGTGGCCTCTGCCAGCCTGCCATGGTGGATTCACCCTGCAAACCAAACATGCTAGAACTGACTGCAGGACTGGAAGGCTTTTGACCCCCTCTTCAATGAGACGTGTGAAAAGGTATTTTCCATCGTGAGAAAACAGGTTAACAGTACCAAGCCGTGTGGCTTTCATATGCAATTTGGGACGGTGTTGGGTAGCTGTCAGCATTACAGGTACAGGTACAACAACCTGTACCCATATACATTGAATGCAGAAATGGGAATGCAGATGAGACTGCTCAGCTCATGGGTGGATGCCAGCAGCCCCGTGCAAGAATATCATGGTAATGACTGCTACAAACTACTGAGGACAGTCTACTAACAGGATGCAGGCCCATTCTGTCCCATGGGGAGACCTATGGGCCTGTGGTCAGTATGGTTGGCCTTATCTCCCATTTAATTGAACTGGGCATTGCACCTGGGGAAACCATATAGCCCAGGATGAGTATTGAATACTCTTCCATGTGTCCCTCCAAATGAGGACTCATTTGAGGCACACTGTCAGGTTAAGCATTGTTATCGGTGGTTCTACCCTCTAGCCCTTTTTGTACTCCCTGGAGGTAGTATTTTAACCCATGAATCCATTAAACCCCTAGCAAATCGCATTGCAATAGTCCTTAATCACACCAAGCGCACTGTAGCTTTTATTTCTGATGAAGTCACTCAAATGAGGAAAGTTGTGTTACCGATTAGAATGGCATTATACCTCATCACTGCTGCCCAGGTGGGCAGCTGTACCATTCTGCATGCAGAGTGTTGTGTATATATTCCTGATAATGCCAACAATGTATCCCAAATGTTAACTGCCATAGGAGCCAAAACAATTGTATATCATCCATAGCTTCTGGCCCCTTTAAGACTTGGTGGAGCTCTTTAGGTTTTTGGTGACATTCTCTCCTCCTAGATCTCTTTGGTTTCTGTCTTGGTGTGTTTAGCCTTAGGGCACAGCCTTTACTGTATCTGTGGTATATGGATGAAATGCACCAACATGTTCACCACCCAGGTCCCTCACTGGAAGAATTAACACGAATGATGTGAAATGGAAGAGCAATGTTGCGGCGGAATGTGAGCTAAATGGACATGGTTCTTCCTCCTTCCATGACTGAGGGCTGGTTAGATGGTGCTTGCTTGAAGGAATGTGTATTGTTTTGCAAATGATTGTGTAACTCCCTCCTTATCTCCTTTTGGGAACAGCATCTTGTCCTGTGACTACTTCTTGACTTTTTCTTTCTGCACGTACGCACCCGCACCGGGTAATGTAGTTTAGAGTTACACACAGGACACATGCCTCCTTTGTTTGGGACCCTTTGTAATGAGCCTCAGACTGGAGGAGGTGTGGTCTCTCTTGCTCTGACTTGCCACCATCAGTGCGCTCCCCTGTAATGTGAGTAATAAGGGTGTGTCCACATCTGTTAGTCCACATCTGCTAGTTTTTTTTTTTTTTTGAATATCACAAACACTTAAGCAGCTCCACAGTTTGGAATTCCTGCATTACAATACCCTTCTGGTGTAGTTTCAGGGCCCCTGAGCTTACATCTGTCATAGAATTTATCACATTTACTTTTTGCCAATCCCTTGGACTATGAACTCTGTACATTTTATTTCTTTATTCTCAGAACTTAATCAGTACCCAGAATGTAGTAAGCATTCAACAAATATGAATTAAATAAATTAATAAAAGAAGAAATTGAGGGCACAACCTCATTGTAGGTTCAGAGTTCCTATATTCTCATATTTAACATTTAAGTAGATGAATACATTTTTAGTAGAAAAATTTTCAGTCGCAAGGATTATAACAAAAAGCATGTTCTAGTTAAGTTGCTTTTATAATCCCACTTCTGTCACTGACTGCCACCTTGGGCCATTACTTAACCTCTTGGTCTTCTGTTACCTAATCTATAAAATGAGGTTGGAATAAATGATCTCCAAGGTCTTTTCCAGCTGTGAAATTCTGTGATTGTCATCAATGATTGTATAAATAAAAATTAAATTAAGAAGAACTCTTAATTCCTAAGCATTATCATTAAATTGAGATTTTACTTTTTCAGAGAGCAATTATTTCACATACACAGCAGGAAAAGAAAGTGTTCGCATATCTTCCCTTCTAGCCACAATTCAACTTCATCAACACAATCCTTTTTACATCCTTAATATGAATAGTGTTTTTCCTAGTCAAATATGGGATCTTCTCTTCCTTTGTAGTGTAAAAGAGAGATCTCTTTTTTATTTATTGGTGAACCACCCCTTAGCTTAGAATAGATGTGTCACTTGTCTTATACTAGTCCAATGAAATATACTAGGCCTTCCCCAAAAGTCTAATTGGGCACTCTAGACTGTAGTTGTTAGGGGACCAGCTTGGGAGAATTTCTTAGATCTTCAACTACTTCATGTGTTCCTGGATTTTTCCAAAGCCATTTCCACCTGCTAACCTATGCTCATCATTCTTTATCCTTTGGCCTTTTTTCCCCACTGCTCTCTGTCTTTTTTCTTATTCCTAAATTTCATGGAGAGATTTCTGGGTAATATACCCTGCCTAATTGTCCACAAAAGACTCCTTCCCATAAATCTGTCCCTGGAGGGAAACTCTTCATCCACTATGTTACTGCTACAAGGTCAGAATCTGGATACATAGTAATGTAATCGTAGTTAATGAAAATAACTTAAATATAAAAAGTAATACATGGTCATTATAAATTTCTAAGCAGCTTTTTATGGTATATAGTAAATGTTACATATAGAAAGTATATATTTTGATAAGTTATAAATCCATCAGTGGGATCAAGATCGTGAAGATAACTTTAACCCTTTTTAATTCCAGCTTTCTACCCTCCCCATACTCTTCTCACCCTTTCCTTCCCAGGCCTCAAGTGCCAGTCATTTGCTTTCTGATACTGTTTATTACCTTGTGTTTTTTAGATCTTAATTGATATTTTCTTTTACCAGTTGACCATTTGTTTGAGATAGTTGGCTGATTTTGTTTTCCTTATTGTTTCCCATATTTTCTTCAGCACATATTCCTTTATGTAAATGAATTCCTTTATGTCCCCAAAAGTTGTTTGATTCCTGCTTTTATGTTTATGAATGTTATAATTATCTTTTCAAATTAAGATCTCCTTAGAGTGTTGATTAAAATTGTATTACAACTTAAAAGTAGTTTGAATTTCAAATTTGTGTATTTTGTAACCTTATCCCAAAATAGTGTATGAGTTTTCACTTATTAAAATATTCTTATGGCTCTCAGGAAGTTTGTAGTTTATTTCATATGGATCTCAAATATTTCTTATTCATTTTCTTACTAAGTACCTTATATTTAACACTAGTGTATATGTTTTTAAATTATACTTCAATTATTTAATACTAGTATACAGGAGTTATGTCATTTTGTTTGTGTCTTGTGTGTACAGTCACTTTATTGATTTTTCTTGTTAATTTTAGTAGTGTTTCTCTAGATCCTTTTGATTTTCCTTGTTATAAAATCATATTATTTATAATAATCATAATTTTATTTCTTTCTTCATATTTTTACTTTTATTCTTTAACTTTTATTTTTGGTTATATTGTATTGGTTAGAATTTCCAGGGACATTTAAAAATATAACAGTTTTCTCCCTGATTTTATTAGTGTTTTATATTTAACATAAAGTTAGCCATGTTTTAGCTTTTTTTATTTTAAAGTTTAAAGCCAGTAGTAAGGTTTGTTCAAAGTTTTCTCAATTCTTCCTCACTTAATCAGGTAGCCATTCTCTCAATGTTATGTAAGGATAATAATAATAACTATAGCATTTCAAAATGTTAAATATTTGCCAGGTTACTGTTACCTTTGGAAACTGACTTCTGATTTTTAATTCAAACTATAAGATGGTCAGAGAAATCAACTGATGGAAACATTCAATGAACCCACATTTATTGAACTGTATTAAGCAGAGTTATGAGTACCTACTCTGCCCTACAACTCTTTTTAACAGATGTTTGAGAATGATAAAAAGCATGTCTTAAGCTTTGAATATGTCATCTTTGTCAAGTCACTTTACCTTTCTGCATCAGTAGGTCATGGCATATTACATATCTACTTAAAGTGTGTGTGTGGGGGGATGCTTGGCTGGCAGTCAAGACCTTTGTGAATTTGAGCAAATTACTTCCTTTTCCCAGTTTTTTTTACCTCATTGATTTATAAAGTGCTTAAGATAGTTTATCCCTTGTCTTTTTTTCACTCAAACATCCTATAGCTTTACAACAATCTTTGTTACCAATAAAGTATACATATGTCAAAAAATATATCTATATGTAATACAAACTCAAGAGTCAATGTATTATAGTGGAAATATTGGAGATTTTGGATCAGACTATTCTATATCAAAACAGTGCTGTTTTACTATCTATGAGATAGTAAATCATTAGGTAAATGATTTAAACTCTACAAGCTTGAGTTTCATTGCTGTCAATAGGAAATACTGAAATACATATCGGTTGTAATTGTGATAAGAACTACATAACGAAGAATTTTGTAGGATGGGGGCCTGTATCTGTTAGAATACCAACAGGAAGCAGATGACACACATAATTCTAGAATAATATATTTATAGAGATACTGATAAAGGTGTAGGTGCATGGTAACTACAAAGAATATTGCAATAATTTGGGGCATATTAGCCTGGAATAATAACAGATTATTATTACATGTAGGCCCAGGGGGAATAAGGGAGGAAGCACTTCTGGGAGCCTTGAGGGACATAGGTATTTAATCTTGGCCTTGAGGGAAGCAGTGACCATGGGCAAGGGACACAGTCAGCCTAAGACAGAAACAAATTTCAATCAGAAAGGTATAAGTTTGGTTAACTAACTAATCAAATCTGGGTTCTAGAATTTTAGCTCTAATAGGACCTGCGTTTTCTAGGTATCTTCATATAAACCTATACAGAGGAGTCTTTTCATATTGAACTTAAAGAAGGTATCAAATTTATTTTTCCAGAATAATAGTCCATAAACCAAAAAAGGTTATAAACAGTTTACAGTATAGTCAGGTAAACTATATAATAGTCATGAGAGGTTCCAATATTTCCAAATTCTCCTCATATAAGACTTGTAATATTTATTTAACAATGTGATATGGTCCAATCTGGGTTCTGATCTTTCTGTATCAAGTTTCTCATGCTCAAATCTGCCTGATCTAACAACAGGCTCCTTAATACAAGATTCTCAGGCTTTTCCTGTTTTTCTTCCTCAATGTATAATCTTTAAGCACTGGATCTTTATCAATTGATTTCTACAACAAGCTGTGCTTCACTTCAATATGTTCTGGAAACTGCTCTCTGAGTGTAGTTTCCAGCTAGCTACTCTTTACTCTTCTCTTTTGAGAGCCCTATCTACTGGCAGATGCTTTCTCTTTGTAGGATTAGTATTCAGTTTTTTACTTTGTTGATGACAGAGGGTTTGTTTGTAGAAGTCACTTCCTGCTTAGAATCAGAACTGAACCTGCTGTTGCAGGGAAACATGAATGTCCCGATACTTCTGTGGGTAGCAATAGCCCAAGGCACTGCTCTTTAATTACTTCGTGGCCTACTTGTCAGGAAATTAACAGGAGTAGACTGTATGATGACAAGAATGCTGTGATAGAAATTTCAACCCTGGACTGTATAGTTGTTTGTCCATTTCTAGTCATGCCATTTGAAAAAAAATATTAAATTTTTTATCCTCGTATTTCTTCTTTTTCATTTGTAGAAATGAAATAATACACTGCTATACTTAACTCACTAATTGTGATGAAGCTCAAATGAAATAATGTATGTGATGTGATTTGCAAGCTAGAGAGTGGAAAGGATTATTACTATCTGGAAAAATGAATATTCTCAAGGCTTTGGAAACTGCACAGTATGTTATGTAAATTAGTATTGACTTTGTGTTCATATTTTCCCACCTGACTAGCCAAACGAAAAAAGACATTTATTTTTCATGGAAATCTCAAGGGATATTAACCAATCTTACTTCAGTATATTTACTATAATTCTAAGAATTAATAGGGACACTTAGAGTAGTCACAGATACAACACTGCACAAATCAAATCATAATCATGTTTATTTTACACTGGTAAAGTTTCCAAGAGTAAAGTGTACCTTAGTTGAATAGCTATTTGTGACTTACTTGAATAATTATAAAACTTCAAAATTATCATATTGACTTGAAGAAAAAAATTGCTTGACCTTCATTAAAGGCAATGGCCATTATGAATCAGCCTGTTGCATGGCTCTTTGGATCTTTAAATGTTTATGTGCATTAAAATATTGTTGGGGATGTTATTTTGCCTAGATTTCTTCTTTGATAAACCAAATCATAATAATTACATTATCATTGCTTAATTATATATCTTTATTAGTAGTAATTAGATTCTGTACTATTTTTCAATATGCAGCAAAGAAAATTTGAGAAAGGAAAGATATGAAATCAATACTTTACAATACAAACAGCTCCTTAATGTATAAAGGACATGTGGGCAAAGCCAAAGGAAAGGGGAGAATGATCAAGGGTGGGAGGTGGGGATGGCTGGGGTGTGGGGGGAGTGGTGGAGGAAAAATGGAGACAACTGTACTTCGACAACAATAAAATAAAATAAAATACAAACATTTCTTCCTTTGATTTAGATATTTTAAAGATTTCATTTATTTATTTTTAGAGAGAGGGGATGGGAAGGAGAAAGAGAGGAAGAGAAACATCAATGTGTGGTTGCCTTCTACACGCCCACAACCAGGAACCTGGCCTGCAACCCAGACATATGCCCTGACTGGGAATTGAACCTGCGACCCTTTGGTTCACAGGCCAGCACTCAATCCAGTGAGCCACACTAGCCAGGGCTGATTTAGAATTTCAAAGTAATTATCTCACTTCATTTTCTCTATTTAAATATATTTTAAAAAATTGTAAACATTTGAATATTACCCACAATGTTCATATCTTCTTGGTGTTTTATTTTTGCCATCTGCTACTCTGAAGTATTTAATGTCATTCATCGAGTGGTTACTATGTGTCTGGCAGCTGACACCAGTTGGGGTAGGAAGTCATAAAAGGTGATTTCTCTTATGGAGATTACCTTTCAAAAGAGAAAGACATACCCAAATATTTAAACAAGAAACTTTCATACGGTGATAAGCACTATAACAATCAAACTGGAATACAGGCAGGGGAATGACTGGGGTAGAGATGGGAGGGAGAATGGCTTTAAATGAGATAGCCAAAGAAGATCTCTTTCAGGAGGTAACTTTTGAGCTGGACCCAAATTATTAGAAAGGACCAGACATTTTTCAAACCAGGGCAAGGACATTGTAAATAGAATATGAAAAAGCCCTGACAAGAGAATGAGCTTAGCAAAGAAAGTCTGTTTCGTTGGAGTGTGGTGAATGGTTAGACAGGTAGGCAAAAGTCAAATCAAATAATATGATTTAGGCTACGACAACGAGTTTGGATTTTATTCTAATCACAATGAGAAGCTATTAGAGAGATTTAAACAGAAGAGTGGCATTATTTTATTTACATTTTTAAAGTTTGCCCTAACTAGCATATGGAAGTGAGTCATGTGAAAGCCAATGATGGAAACTGAGGAACAGGTTAGGAGGCTGTTACAGTATTTCAGGTGAGGCAGGATGGTAGTGAACAAGGTGGTTGGTGTTCAGTGGAAATGGTCAGATTTGGGGTACATGTGAGAAATATAGCCATTTTTTGCCCATTGAAATGCAAAGCTGGAGAATATGCAAACATGCAAGAAAACTTGAAAATGTGCAATCAATGGTTTGTGGAATCATTTTTTCCTTTCGTGTTTGTGGTGTGTGATCATTTGGGTACCATTGACAGTGAGTGAGGAACTCTAAAAGCAGCAGTTCAGAGGTGGGACAGACTTGGAGCTGAGGCTGAAGCAAGATTTCTGTTCTGAACTTGTTAGTTTTTGAGATGCCTATTGGGCATCCAAATAGAGATGCTGAGTAGCCAGCCATTTAGGTGTGTTATTCTAAAAAATGGATTAGTCATCCTCGCGGAAGAGACCATTAACTTGGGTCATTTAATCATTAGAAAGAGAATTAACATTTTTGAGTAACTATTATATACTAAAATCTTTATATACGAGAACTTAGAAAATTTTCACAATACTGTGAAGTACTCATTATTTTTCTAAATTTTAAAGTGAGAGAAAACTGTCTCTTAGAGAACTTACATTGTAATGAAACCTATAGATTTAAATTCAGATCTATTAGACTACAAACTTCATGATCTTTTCAGTGAACCTGATGACTTCCAGATATTATTACTGTTAGTTGCGGTCCTACCTCCTAATTAACAGAAACTTGAAAATACTAAATAAAAACATGTGGGTGTGTTAGCATAATGAAAAGCTACTTTTGCTGCCATATCCCCAAACCAACTAATAGAACATTTTCAAGTTTCCTTGCATGTTCTCCAGCTTTGAATTTTAATGCCAATTGTATAACATAGTAATTAGTAAGTCTTCTATTCATCAAAAATAGAACTAACTTATGAACATGTAACTTTAGTTTGAATTATAGAATGTAATGTTGAAAATTACTTTAGAAGGCATCTGTCTTATCATCTAACAGTTTAGAAATTTATTCTGTGGTATTTTTTTACTTCAAAAACTTTTAATTAAGCTTATTGGAGTAACATTGGTTAATAAAACTGTATAGTTTTTTTAAAAAAAGATTTTATTTATTTATTTTCAGAGAGAAGGGAAAGGAAGGAGAAAGATCGATGAACAAAAGAAACATCAATTCGTTGCCTCTTGCACTCCCTGAATTGGGGACCTGGCCTACAGTCCAGGCCATGCCCTGACAGGGAATCGAACTGGTGACCTTTTAATATGCAGGCCAGCACTCAGTCTACTGAGCCATATCAGCCAGGTCACACAGATGTGTGATATATAATCTGTATCCTTACATTGTGTGCTTGGGGACTGAGAAATGAGTAAAAATGAGGAAGTTGAACTACAAATTTGTAACATTGTTTTCAATCTTTGAGTCTAGTTTTAATCATTAGATAGTAAAATTTATTAGAATGAGCTTCATTTCATGACAACCCAAACTGCAATTTTAATTAATTAATAATTCACTTAATATTTAGCTTTACTACTAATCTAGAAGCCTTGTCTGCGAATGTCAGGAAACTGTTCTGTTTTGTCTGGTATGTTGTTTTCCCCCACCACACTCTTTCCTGCACTGGTATATCCATGGCATATTTTAAGTGTCCAATTAGTACTTACTGAATTTATTAGTGAAGAAAATAATAAAGCCATGTATTGATTCTATCTTCTACTTAATGGCCAATTTTCCAGACATTATCCTTTGAACACTCAATAAATGCCTTGTATATGTGACTGTATGGACCCCCAACAGACCTGTCCATTGTCTAATCCTGGGAACCATTGAATGTAGTCTGTTTTGGAAAAATGATATAAGTGTAGATATAATTATATTAAAGGTAAAGATAAAATCATCCTGGATTATCCAAGTGGGTGCTAAATTAAATGACAAGTGTCCTTGTAATCCTTGTAAGAGATACACAGACGAGAACTAAGGAGAGGAGAGATAAAGAGAAACAGGAACCATGGGCCAGAGTTGTGCAGCCGCCAGCCCAAGTATGGGTGGAGCCACCAGAAGCTGGAAAAGGAAGCACGGGTTCTCCCTCACAGCCTTCCCAAGGAGTGCAGCACCTTGATTTTGGCCCTCTGGCCTCCAGAACTGTGAGTGAATAAATTTCTGTTGTTGTAAGCCATCAAATTCATGGTACTTATTCATGGTACTTATTTTATTTATTAATTAATTTATTTATTTAAATATATTTTATTGATTATGCTATTACAAGTTGTCCCATTTCTCCCCCATCATTCCCTTCCACCCTGCACACCCTCTCCCACCCACATTCCCCCCTTTAGTTCATGTCCATGTGTCATAAGTTCTTTAGCTTCTACATTTCCCATACTATTCTTGCCCTCCCCCTGTCTATTTTCTTCCCACTATCTATGCTACTCATTCTCTGTACCTTTTCCCCTTCTCTCCTCCTCCCATGCCCCTGTTGTTAACCCTCCATATGATCTCCATTTCTGTGTTTCTGTTCCTGTTCTAGCTGTTTGCTTAGTTTGCTTTTGTTTTAGGTGTGGTTCTTAATAGCTGTGAGTTTGCTGTCTTTTCACTGTCCTATTTTTGATCTTCTTTTTCTTAGATAAGTCCCTTTAGCATTTCAGATAATAAGGGCTTGGTGATGATGAACTCCTTCAACTTGACCTTATCTGAGAAGCACTTTATCTGTCTTTCCATTCTAAATGACAGCTTTGCTGGGTAGAGCAATTTGGGATGTAGGCCCCTGCTTTTCAAGATTTCAAATACTTCTTTCCAGCCCCTTCTTGCCTGGAAGGTCTCTTTTGAGAAATCAGCTGACAGTCTGATGGGAACTTCTTTGTAGGTGACTGTCCCCTTATCCCTTGCTGCTTGCAGAATTGTCTCCTTCATTTTCATCTTGGCTAATGTAATTACAATGTGCCTTGGGGTGTTCCTCCTTGGGTCCAAATTCCTTGGGACTCTCTGAGCTTCCTGGACGTCCTGGTAGTCTATTTCCTTTGCCAGATTGGGGAAGTTCTCCTTGATTATTTGATCCAATAAGTTTTCCACTTGTTGCTCTTCTTCTTCCCCTTCTGAGACCCCTATAATTCGGATGTTGGGACGTTTAACGATTGATCTCAGAAGATGCTACAATACAGTGACCAAGCAACAAGTTGGACTTTGGAAGGATTTAGGTTCTAATCTTTTCTTTATTTTTTCTTGAACTGGTTCTGTGATCTTGAACAAGTGACACAGTCTAGTGAACACCAGTTTCCCCATCTAGAAGAGGGGTTGCAACACTAACTTATGCTATTACCAAGTGTCAAAGAAATAAAATAAAAAACTATACAAATAGAAGTGTTTTATGTCCCCTCATAATCCCCTCTAAAATATAAATCTTGTTGGGACTTTTATCTTTCTTTGATATGGCATGATTTCCAAATTCCTCATAAAAATGGTTTTCTTCTTATGGAAGGATAAATTTGACCACCGTAAATATAGTAAGTTTTTCCATTGTCCACCATCAGAATATAAGAGATAAGCCAAATAAAATTGAGAGAGGGGAGAGAGAGAGAAAGACAGAGAGAGAGAGAGAGAGAGAGAGAGAGAGAGAGAAAGACAGAGAGAGAGAGAGAGAGAGAGAGAGAGAGAGAGAGGAGAAGAAGAAGAAGAAGAAGAAGAAGAAGAAGAAGAAGAAGAAGAAGAAGAACAACAACAACAACAACAACAACAAGAAAAACAAGAAGGAGATGAGAAGAAAGCAGAGGAGAAGAAAAGGGGAGAAAAGGGGAGGAGAAAAGAGAAGGGGGAAATGAAAGAAGCAGAGGAGCAAGAAAAATGTATTAAAGAAAGAAGTCTGAAATTTGAGTCAATGTTATAAAAGTATACAAGAAAATAAGCACAAATTTTGCTTTTATTCATAGGGTAGAAGTTGTTAAAAAAAAAACAGTGGGAGCAACCAAAATATTAATCAATAATAAAAATGAAAATGAGTTATATTGTATTTATATAAAAATATTATTTGGAGCTAAAACAAATCAGTTCAATTTCTGTGTACCAATGTGAACCAGATTTCAAAAATATAATATTTAGTAAAAAATAGCAGGTTGCAGAATAATGCAAAGAGTATACTCTCATTTATATGAAGTATATAAACATGTGGAGCAATACAGAATCATGCTATATATTGTTTGTGAATACCTGCATATGTAATAGGAAAAATTAAAACATGGTTAGGAATAATACACACCAAATATTGGATAATAGATATCAGTGGGAGGGAGATAAGGGAGTGAGATTCACACATATTGCAAATAGGTTTGAGAAGTAACTATAATGTGTACTTAAAAAGAAAATAAAAGAGAGAAAGGAAAAGAGGAAGAGAGGGTGTGAGGGAGAGGCAGAGAGGGAGGAGGAAGAAAGGGCAGAAGGAAAGAAGGAGACATACGCAGCAAGTATAGCAAACTGGTAATGATTAAATCAATGCTTTGAGTTCTTGAACTTATAGTTTTTATAGTTTTTCAAATCATTGGAATATTTATCATAAATTTAATAGAGTAGTATTTGAATACATACTTTTTAGGGTTAAATATTTTTACTCAAATGCTTATATTATTACATAGAAGGCAAAACCAGTGTTAGAAAAAAACCCTTAAATGACCATAATTCCATAAATAAAATTATTTTATTTATTCTTATTTTTTAGAGATATAACATATTTTTAATTATTTCTAGTAAGTGGGATTAGTTTTGTGCTTTTCCTGTGCCCAACAGGGAAAGTCTGTGAAGTCTAAATGCTTTATTTATTACCGTGATTTAAAGAACAGTTGATTCAGGAAGGAAGAGGACAGATCTGCATTTTACTTTTCATTAATCTGATAAATGATACTATTCATTTACCTAATGGAAGGGTCTTAGGCTTTGGTTGAACAAGAGGCAAATGGATATAGTGAGACAATGCAAGTGGTAGTACTTCTGAAATACAATACACTTTAAGGAACCTAAACAAATTCATATTTAAATATAGGCCCTTAATTTTGTTCCAAAATCTATATAGCTGACATTGTGATCATCTTCTACTCTTGATGATGAAGGACATTCTTCTCATGATATTTATGATATTCCTTACTATGGATATGTGACTGGGGCTCCATCATTAGTTTGATGGTGTTTCTTTAATGCCTGCTTCATTTCCTCTGACTCCATTACTCTAATTTGGTTTTGTTTCCATAAATGAATCATATCCTGCATCAATGTACATTTCTTCTTAGGATACTGCTCTCTTTAGAAATGTTGTAAAGTGATCCAAAATAGTTTGGAGGCAACATAACAGGTATTTTAAATTTTATAACATCTGGTTACCAAAAACAGTTATCTAAAAGCAGTTCAACTGTGTCACAACAGTTGTCCCTGTCAAAAGAACAGAGCACACTTCCTTGGCATTTGCATATTTTCTGCTAGAGTTTTACACGCAGCCCCTGTTGGGAGGCAGTGAGAAAGGGGGTGGAGAGGGCCTGTAGAAGAAAGGGTTCTCTACGGGAGATGGATTTATTTTAAAACTAACACAGAATTGCATGGATTATTCTGACTTTTTTTACTTGGGATATGAAATTTAAATTTATTATGCTGCTCTAAACCATTAACAGATTTAAACCAGTCCAGTCTGTTTTTCTTTTTCTTTTTTAGTTTTATATGGGTTGTATATAAACTTGAGTCAAAGTTGTTGCAATTTACAAAATGCTATGCTTTTTCTATTTTATGTAATGATTCATACATCTATATTTTATTGTTAAAATACTAAATACTACTGGTAAGGCAGTTTTAAAGTGATTTAAACTGTACATGTATACATTGTTACTATAATATATTTCACTTCCATCCTATATTACTTTATGTTCGTGAGAAAACCTAAAAGAAGCTGTTGGCATGAACAACATCTAAAAGACATGCACAATGAAAGTTTTTCTGTTTGTTCCCCTTATTTTTTTCTTCTTGAACCTTTCATTGTAGATAAAATGTTATTAATCCTTATGTTTAGGATTTCACCTTAAACCAGACTTATTTGATATATATACACTTATATATAAATTATATATAAAATTATATAAGATATATATGCAATATAATTTTTCAGTAGATTTACTTGCTTAGTAAATATGGTTGATGAAAGATATCCTGGCAATCCATAGAAGAACAGGCTGTGGGGATCCTCATTAATCTTCTAATACTTTCTGCTGTCCTCCTTGCTTTGTAAAGTATTTGCAATAGAGCAAAAACACTTTTGCTTCCCACTAAGCAATGTCATCCAGCCAGATCTCAACAAAGCCTCATCTGCCTTTCAAATTGTTTCAGCTTCAGCTGTATTATTGGCTGGGGTTCTGAACCTTGAAAGGGAGATACTGTTTGTTTAACTGTGTTTCACAATACAAACAAGCTTGGAAAATGCAACTCCTTTGGTCTTTTTTATCTCCTGATGGTAATGCAGTGTTACTTCTTAGTGACTGCAGAATTACTTTGCAAACAGATGTTAGGCTTTTAAAGTGTTTGTAAGCATTTCTTTAAACACTGTACCTTAATAGCATAGCTGTGTTTACAATTATCTGAAAAAGAGAATATCTAACTTGTTACATTAAAAATAGTATACCAACAACCTGTAAAATGAGTTCAATATTATTCCACAAATGTGAGTGGCTGCTAGTTAAAATCAAGTAAGTTACTTAAGGAAACTAATTTCTGACCAGCTTTTAATGTATCTTTTTAAGTAACATTGGTCAATGAACATCTTTAATTTCAAGATTAAATTTGTAGGGTAGTCTTCTTTGAAAAGGGAAGGCATATTTAAGTAATACGAAAATTTAACTCTCAGAACCTGATAGAAATTGTGCTGTGTAAAACTTTATTTATACTATTCTAAATCTATTACAAGAAATGATTATTTTATAAAAGAGAAAATAGTGGAAGTGATCTAACTCAATGCCTCAGTTACTTTATATGGGATGTATATATATTATAAGAAATATAATTCTTCATATTACCTATTTAGAAAATCATATTACCATTTTCTTGATTTAAAAAAATCTTTTCATTTGAACACATTATCGCCTAAAACTGGTGGTAATCTAAGAAGGAAGATTTACATATATGAACGTATCCCATTGCAAAATGTTACATTTCTGTTATTTAATTTAGGATCCAAGTGCCCAGAAGAAGAGCATGTATAGTACAACCATCCTTGAAAAAAGGAGGTATAAAATTTAAGTATCTATTTATCTATCTGTCTACCTATCATCTATCATAATCAATTATAAATATTAAATAATATCAATCCTAACAGAAAATAACCAAAGACATTGAAAATCATATGCAAATCAAAATGGTTGAGGCTTGGCTTTAAAACTCATGCAGCACACACTGAACTGTGGTTTTCAAAGTGTCATCTCTCAACGAGCACTGTCAGCATTACCTGGGAACTTATTAAAATGTAAATTCTTCAGCCCCATCCTAGGTCTAATGAGTCAAAAACTCTATGCACAACTGAGTATACAGATGTTGTATTATAAAGTTGTATACCTGAAATTTATAGAATATAGTTAACCAATGTTATTCCAATACGTTTAATTTAAAAGAAAGTTCTGGGCCAGGGTACCAATAAACTGAATTTTAACCAGCCACCATGCAATTCTGATATACACCAATGAGTGACAATCGCTGCTTCATGCAGTACACTGGGTTGGCTGAAACTGATTCTGAGCCCCAAACAAGTCGTCTTCCAAACTGTAAATCCAGGGGGTTCAAGCATACCCTTGGTCGCTTGATAAAATAAACACAGAAATTTCTTCCTTCCTTATCCATCCTTTATTTCTCAAGCAAACATGATCTTTGGATGTCACATGAAGAAAATATTTAATGTATCAAGACGACATGTTATTTTGAAATAAAAGGAGGTTTAACTCAAAAACACCACAGTACGCTCTGTCCAGATCAATTTACTAGCGCTTGTGGGGAAATTTCATTATAGAATCAGACCTGTATCATTGTTTTTCTTTTTGTTTGTTTATTTTCTTTTTTAAATACTATTTTTTAAAATCCACAACCAAGGATATGCTTATTTTAGAGAGAGAAGAAGGGGGGGAGAGAGAGAGAGGGAAAAAAATCAATGTGAGAGAGAAACATTGATTGGTTGTCTCCCTTACATGCTCTGACCAGGGATCGAACCCACAATCTAGATATATGCCCTGACCAGGGATCAAACCCGCAATTTCTTCTACCAGATGACACTCCAACCAACTGAGCCACTGGCCAGGGCTTGTTTTACATATAGTTTAAACAGAGTGTTCATAGCAAAACATTACCACTATAAACATGCATCAGGCTTTCTCAGCCTCTGCACTCTGTTTATTCTAATGAAAGAGCTATGACATAAGAAAAGAGTATCAACTTTTTAAACACAATTCTAGTGACTTTGTTGGGATACAGTGGAGTACATTTAGACAATTGTATACTTTGAGAAAATTTACTCATTGCTATATATATATATTTCTGGTAGATGCAATCTATAATGTAATATAGTAAGAAGTATCTTCAAACATCAGTAATGTTCTTTAACTGTAGGTATTCTACTAAGCAAATGTTACTATTAATTGCCATCCAACAAAATACATTATTTATAAATGTTGGGAGGGCAAAATACTTAATTTCTTTGTATCTCAGTTTTCTCACCAATGAATTGAGAATAAACTTATCCCTAAAATTTATTACCTAAAATTGGGGTGATCTCAAGCCATACATGAGATTTGAAAATATACAGCACTGAAAATAATTCCTGGCAAATAACAATTACTCGCTTAATATTAGCTAATGCTATTATTTTTTATTTAACATTTTATAATTAATTTCTGAAATTAGGAATTCTTTCAAAAGACCCTGTCTATTGTGGTGATTATTTTGCAATATATGTAGATAAATATCAAATCATGCTATATAGCTGTAACAAATATAAATTGGTTACATATCAATTGTAGCTCAATAAAAATTACAAAATAAAAGCAAAAAAATATTCTACTGTGGTATGATTCTGAGTGTTATAATAAGCCCCATTGGAATAGACACTTTTTATTTTAAAAAAGACTTAAACAGTAAAATTTATTGATATGTTGTAAAACAATTGTGTTGGACATTGGCACCACTAGATATTGATTTGCTTTGTTTTCTATCTAAAGTTGTCCCAGTACATGTTGAAAGGGAGCTAGGGATACTGCACAAACAGTCATTTCTCAAGAGATGCAATCCGCACACCTACAGTATGTTTTTGGAATGTACTTTAAGTCACCCTTTGAAAGTACTATAATAAAGTGCACGTCAGGAATGGGAATGAGTCCATTCTCACCATCTGTTCCTGATTTTTTTTTTAGCTGAAGTCCCTGTATTATTAAACCATTGTGCAAAATGTTAAGACGGCATTAGAAATCAGTTAAATCCAGAGGTGCTCAGAGAACTTGGGGTTATTTGCAAAGATACTGGGAGTTGCATTATACTGATGAGTAAAATAAAGCCAGCCTTTTTTTCTCAGGTAACCCTGCCCTTCATTTTCTAACCTTCCCACAGGTGTAAAATTCTTCAATATATATTGCTAGCCAAGTTGTATACATATATTTAATTTCTATATGAACATGTGCAGTTTGTACCCTGCTTTCATTACCCTCATTTTAGCTAATAAGAATTTTAATATATCCTCTAGCCATCAAATTACAAAACTTTAAGAGTGCACACAATCCCGTGAAATAATTTTGTTAACTTTCTTAAGACCTCAAAATTTCAGGCTGTGTTTTCCTCAAATGGTAAGTGATTTGACTTACTTTCCTCAGGGAATGTAGTTAACAATGTTTACATTACTTTTTTGTGGCATCCTCAGCAACTTCCAGAAACTTCTACAAAAACTGCCTGTGTTAAGATCTGGGTCCTAGGAATATACAGGTTTTCAATGGGATTCGAAAAGGTGTAAGGTCGCTTGGCTCCAAAATATCTTTATCCTTAGTCTTGCCAGTACAGTAGAAACTGCCCCCATCCATCACTACTATATATTAGGATTAAAGATATGGTTAAAATAGAACTGTACTCTGTTTTAGAAACAGTCAACACGTATTCAGCATGTACACTGGGACAAGCATTGGAGTGACTGGGTTTCTGTGAATGTCAGTGCTTCCACATGTGAGGAGGTCTGCACTATCTTTACTCAGTCAAGTGTGTCAAATGGGCATGCAAGTATGTGGAGGATGCCCTGTTCAATTTCATAGGAGATGAAGGCCCAATTGATTAATTTATGCATAAGAGGTTCTTAGAAACATTTCACTGCTGATTGGGTGGCAATAGTCTGTCTCAAAAAAGTCTCTCTGGGAGATTAGGCTAATTACTGGATCCTGTTCTTTTATGAGTTCATTTCACATTGGTCCCTAAAGAATATTGATATCTTAGCCCCTTTTGACTGAGGTCATGCTTCTCTCTTATTTTAACTTGATTCATTTCCCATGGACTGAACTCTGAATAGTTTTCCACTCATGATCTCCTTCAATGTTTTGATGTGTCTCCTGGGATGAGTTGGATCTCTTCTGATGTGTTCACTCTCATTGCTTTGCATGGACACTGCTGCTCCACCACCAATGACTGTCAGAGAAGAACTGTTTTCTCTCAGGGCCGTCTGCTCTCCAATCTTCTTAGGGGCTTGGTTCCGAACTGGATTAATTATCTGTACCCATGTCCAAGGTCAGCCTCCACGAAACTTCCACTTTGCCTGATATTCCACACCATCTTTCTTTCCCGCTTACTCTGATAGCATTTCCATTCTGGCAAAATCTCTCTCTTTGCTGTCTCACCACCTTGCAGCCCCTATATTTTTGACTCCCAGGCTGGAATCAGACACTGACCATATATTCCTGTGGTCACGGTTATGGGACCACCCATATCCTCTCGGTGGAGTGTTTTTTCATTTTTCGCTTTCTCCATTCATCTGCAAACTCCTGTCTCAGCACAGCTGACACAGTCTTCTCTCCACCACATTTCACATGCATCACACAACCCACCCAGTTTTTCATTCTGACTTAGTATCACTCTCAGCTTGGGCCACTAATAAAAGTTAAAATAATGATCGAAATGAATATAATGTTGAATTTTTACATGTTCAATGCATTGTTTTTAGTGTTTTGCAGTATTAGCATGTTTAATTCTCACAAAAATTCTGTGAAGTTGATATTATGCCTATTGTGAGGAACCTGAAGAGTGACTTGTGAGAATTCCTATTGATCTGGGCAGGAACAATGTTTGGAAGAAGGAGAAATAACTCCCTAAAGTTCACTTTCCATGAACCTTCTGCTACTAATTCTAGCAGTTACAGCAGTTGTATGCCCACCTTTACTACTATCCTTTCTACTGCACTTGTTCAGAGATCCTCCCAGGTGCTGGCTCCCAGCCCTAGCAGAGAACAAATGCTCAGATGTTCTCAGAATGATTTTCATCTCAAAAGTGTGTGGGATTTACTTCTTTCTGTTGTATAGGTACCCAAATCTAACATTAGCCCTTATGAAGGGATATTATTCTGAATTTTTATTTTTCATAGACTATAGTAAGGAGGAAGAAATCATCACAATAAAGCTTTTTATTCTTTTTGCATTCATTAATAGCAATGACATTGTAACAAAGCAGTCATTATTGTGTGTACTTTGTTAAGCAATAGACTGATGGGAGAAGACAGGAAATTATTATCTATCCTGTTCTTAGTCCAAAGATATAGAGGCCTTTGTTGGAAAAGTACTTGCAAAAAGAATTTTGCCAGGTAAACATTTGACTTTCTTTTAAAAAGGGTGGGGGAGGAAAAGACCATGGGAGGGAGCGGGGAGAGAAAGAAAGCAAGAATGAAAGTGATACAGAAAAAGAGAGAAATGATGTGAAGGTATTCAAGTTGAGAACTTCCCAAGGAAGTCCACTATCAGGTAGTCCTGGCCTCTCTGTTAGCCCCTCATGACCAACATGCTTGGGTCAAATTATGAAAACTGGGATTGGTGGCCCAGGTAGCTTCATTTGCAAAGCTGTTTAGAGTAGACATATTCCATATATTTCAGTGTTTTTGCTCATTTTTCCCCAGGGACATAAAAGTGCACCTGTTGATTAGTTCCTGTGGTATTATTACACAGCTTACTAGAGTGCATAAAGACTACCTAGGCTGAGGGGGCAACAATTAGTGAGCACTTGCCATGAGCCTTTTGCAAGCATGATTTTTACGTGATTAACACAACAACCCTTATAGAATAGGTATTTTCCTCCTCTTTTACTAAAGAAGGAACTTAGTTTAGAGAGTTTAAATAATTTGTATAAAGTCACACTTAGGCTGTGGCAGAATATATTCTCATGTCTTTTATTCAAAAAATGAAACTTGATCACCAACTTACACCATACACAAAAATAAATTCAGGGTGGATAAAGGCTTAAATATAAGTTGTGACACCATAAAAATCCTAGAGGAAAATATTGGCAGGAAAATCTCAGATATTCCATGCAGCAACATCTTCACTGATATGTCCCCTAAAACAAGGGACATAAAGGAAAGAATAAAAAAATGAGACCTCATCAAATTAAAAGACTTCTGCATGGCTAAAGAAAGCAGCATTAAAATGAAAAGAGAACCAACCATGTGGAAAAACATATTTGCCAATGATACCTCAGACAAGGATTTGCTCTCCAAAATATATACAGAACTCACATGACTCCACTCCAGGAAGACAAAAAACCGAATTAAAAAATGGGCAAGAGACTTGAACAGACACTTCTCCAAGGAGGACATACAGAGGGCCCAGAGACATATGAAAAGATGCTCAGCATCACTAGCCATCAGAGAAATGCAAATTAAAACCACAGTGAAATATCACTTCACACCAGTCAGAATGGCCATAATAAACAAATCAACAAACAAGTGTTGGAGAGGTTGTAGAGAAAAGGGAGCCCTAGTGCACTGTTGGTGGGCATGCAGACTGATTCAGCCACTGTGGAAAACAGTATGACATTTCCTCAGAAAACTAAAAATGGATCTACCTTTTGACCCAGCAATTCTACTGCTAGGATTATATCCTAAGAACCCTGAAACACCAATCCAAAAGAACCTATACACCCCAATGTTCATAGTAGCGCAATTTACAATAGCCAAGTGCTGGAAGCAACCTAAATGCCCATCAGCAAATGAGTGGATCAAAAAAACTATGGTACATTAACACAATGGAATTCTACACAGCAGAGAGAAAGAAGTATCTTATACCCTTTATGACAGCATGAATGGAACTGTAGAACATTACACTAAGTGAAATAAGTCAAGCAGTGAGGGACAAATACCATATGATCTCACCTTTAACAGAAATGTAATCAATAAAAGAAAAAAAGCAAACAAAATATAACCAGAGACATTGAAATTAAGAACAATCTAACAATAGCCAGAGGTGGCGAGGGGAGTGGGGAGAAGGGTTTTTCAGGAACTACGATAAAGGACACACGGACAAAACCAAGGGGCAGGGTGGAAGCAAGGGAGGGAGGTGGGTTTGGCTGGGGTCAGGGGGAGTGGTGGGGAGAAAATGCAGACAACTGTAGTAATCAAACAACAATAAACTGATTTATGGGAAAAAAGTCTCAATTCTCTTAGTTGCTAGACTAGTAGTTCTCATTTCTTGTCATCACAGCACAGTTTTGAATATTAGAATTTTTGACAGTGCACTTGAAATGATTAAAAGACTCATAGAACACTAAACAGGTTAGCAATAACTCCAGCCCAGTCACTACCACAGCATAACAATGCCTTCACAGTGTATATAAAAGAAATCATTGTTCCCTAGCACAGGCCACTGTTAAAGCTGCAGTGTTTACTGTCTATCTAAACAAGTGCTGTTATATACTCACCAGGGTGAGTTCTCACATGCCACGCTTAACCTGAGCTTGTTCTCTGTCATTCACTTGACATCTGACTCTACTTAACTGTTACATAGAGCATCTTGTACCCAGATCTGAAGCATTATGAAGGACCCTCTCCCACTCTTTAGACTCTTTAACATTATATATATTCTGTTTTAGCAAAAATTAAATTGTATGCATTGATCAAAATATACTGGTGCAACGGAGCCTCAAAGTATACTTCATTCAAGTGGCAGACAGATTAACTGAAATGGATTAGCAGCGAGAATCATACAAGACTGGACAGAAATGACAACATTGGATCTGAACCATGAAAAATCGGTAAGGTTTTTACCACATGAGGGAGAAAGGAAAAGATGTTCTATGTAAAAAAGCAGCTTTGACAGAGGGCCAGCGGACTCAATGCACATACACTGTTCAGAAGTTTTGAGTGGATTATATTGTGTGGAGATAAAAGTGCGAGATAATAGCAGAAGAGACTGGAAGCATAGGTAACAGGTAGATTGTAAGTATGGTGACAATAAAACTTTCTGATATTGCAACACTTTTGAAAGTAAAAGAGATGCTATAAATAATGACAACAAAATAACAGTTGAACACTGGGAATTTCTCAACAAGAGGATAAATGGTCACCCTGGTCCTAAAGAGCCTTGAATATTATATTAAGGAAGTAACTGAGATACTTAGTGACTGGAGCATTAAAAAAAAAACTATTCTGGCATTACAGTAGAAAGAAGTAGCCTTGCAAAGAATTGGGAATGACAGACCTATTATAAGGCATTTTCAATGAAGCATGTGAGTACTGGGGACTCTTTTTCTCTCTCTCCATGTCCTTCATGGAACTTTCTTTGATCTCCATGCTGGTTTCTTTTAAGGGGACACTATATCTTCCTTGTTTAAGTTCTGAACCAATGAAAAATTAGATAATAAATACTCAGATGGGAGCCAAAATATTTTTGTTGATAAAAACTGGCTTGAAGAATGTGGCTTATATCTGTTGACAAGTCGCAAACAAAAGGCAGCTCTGGGCTGGGGCAAGATCCCTCCACCACCTGGGGCAGAGCCTGATCCTGGGAGATCAGACTCACTCCAGACAGCAGGCCATTCCCACAAGGGAAGAGGGGAGATGTTAAGCTCAACTGTTCCGAGGTGAAAAGAAGTGATGTATTTTCCTGGAATGGGAGGACTAAAGAGACAAGGATTGAACAGAGTGTTCCAATAATTTTATTTACTGTCACATGTAAGGAAATATTTAGGAGTGGAAAAAATATTAATCTTAGCACTCTTTATCTTGAAATGTTCTTTCTGGACTCATTATTTACCATACACTGTCCAATTAATTATTAGACATCATATTTTAGACATTTATATGTTGACTACATTGCCCTATAGTGATACCTACCATATTTTTACACATCTGTGTATATCCTTATGTGTTACCCCCAACAGAGTAGAAACCCTCTTACGCAGTCTCTGTTGAGCATAACTGCTGGATTAACAGGCTCTCCCAGTCCCTCTGCGAACCACACTGACTGTGGCCCAAGGCGTAGTAGTGACTATTGTTTGCAGGCCACTGTCTGGTGAACCTGAGCACTTCTGTTCTCATGACATAATCATATGCTTACCAACAGTCAGATAAATGTGTTCTCAAACCTTCTTATGACAGTTATAAATAAGACTGTAATTATATGATATAATTATGTATTACAAAAGTTACTATATAAGTGTGACAAGAGTTGGATCTATGAAAAGTAATGGAAGTGGTTTGCAAAGACTCAATATGTAGTAACCAAAGAAAAATTTCCTTGAGTTCATGTGCAAGTGATAACAGGTTAGAAAAAAACAAAAAATAAAGGATTTTGCACACAGATCTTCAGGAAAATCTGTAAGTTCTCATTTTACTTCAAAGAAACAAAGACTAAGAATTATAAGTGATATATTATGCCCAATCAGTAGACCATATATTTTAAAAAGTTTTTACATCAAAAAGTTGGTGAATATGTGGTTGGTCATTTATATATTTTACGTTAAAATAAAATGTTTATGTATCATCTTTCTGTATAACCCCTTATTTATTGTATTTTACTACTCTACATTGAGGCCCATTGACAGCAAAGACCCTCTTGAATAATTTTCTTATCCTCACTGAGCAAATCTTCTGGTTTTAACTGATACTGTTGGAGTGGTGGTGATGGTAACAGTGGTGGTGGCAGTGGTTCAGACTAAGTTTGAGGAACAAGAATGAATCTTAGAAACTGTATGACTTAATGCACTGATCACAGATGAGTAAGCTGAGACTCAGATAAGTGATTTAGTCACTGTCACACACATAGATAACTGTTGATGTTCAATAAAGGGTGGACAATTGGATGTTTTCATCCTTAGTTGGTTTCACAATTCAAATACCCTTAGAATATTATTTGAAACAAATATTTTTTTCCATGTCTTCTTTACCCTTTCCCTAACAGTAGCCTGAATGGCTGCTCTTTCTGTAATTCTGAGCTCTCCTAGCCTTCATGTTGTCCATGTGTTCATTTTTACCCTGATGACAATTTCCCTATATTTCTCGTTCAATTACCACCAGGGAGTAAGTTTAAAATGATGTTGTTCTGGCAAAAGGCAGCTTATCTTTGAAAGAAAGATGCCTGTTTTCAAACAGGAAAACATGGGATCTCATATGTATTTTAAATGCACATACATGTTTACACATCCCATTTTACATTCACTTGCACTGTTTATTTGGTGGGGGAAAGCAATGCACAGTATGTATCACTCTGGAGAGGTGACAGATTACCTAGGAAGAGAGCTTCTGCTCCACGGCCAAGGCATTGGTGGGAGTATAGTCCAAAATAGGCTCTGCCTGAAATTGTCACAGGGGATAAGTATGGGAGTCTTTCCCAGTCTACACAGACTTTCATCTCAAGTAGCTAGAAAATCTTCTCAAGTTAAATACGGAGACTTTCATATACTTGAATGTTGCGTAATATGAAAAAAATGCTATTTTATTTTAGTACTTCATTTAAGAGATACTTCATTAAGATATTATTTTCTTAAAATTCTTTCCTGATAACTCCTTTAAAAAAAGGTAGAGAACTATTTAAAACTGTGTGAAGAATAAAATTAAAGGTGTAAAATTTCATATGTAGGAAGTGTGTGTGTATAACCATGTAAAAACATATGCATAATGTAAAACATGTAAAAGCATGTAGAAACATATACAAATATTGGAATTAGATAAGCCAAAGTAACAGGATAATTGGGTGGGTCTTTGGGTGAGTCTATCAGTGATTTTCCTTCCCTCTGTCTTCTACATTTTCTTTGTTTTTTTTTTAAATACTGTTTTTGTATTAAAAATGTGTAAACATTTTTTTATTATCCTAGGTGGAAAAAATGCCTACTTAGGCTATTTCCCCAAATAAGAACAGAGTGCTCTGGCAAACTTTATAGCTTTAGCCTGTCAGACTAACTTTAACATTAAGGACTAAGATTAACCAGTGGTCCTGCTTGTGACCTATTATGTTCCCATGTTAATTGTAGATATTCTCTGTTCCAGGTTTGTGGAGCATTCCTAAATGGTGTTTCGGCTCAGGTTCTGTTGCTAACTAATCCTGTGGCTGTAAAACTCACAGAGGCTCAGTTGTTCATTTACAGGGTGGTGTAAGTACACTAGATTACCTAATGCCCATTTCAGTGCCGACATTATACAATTATATTTTGGAGCAATGATTACTATGAATATTCAAACAGTATCAGCATATGTCTCCAAATATTACTCATTAGATGATTAACTTTCAGTTTGAACATCTCCAGTGAGAGGAAAATTTGAGTTTGCCCATAGTATTTATTAGGTGCTCAAATTCTCATAGCATTGTTAATGGAAAACTTTGTAATTTCAAGATTTTTCCTTACTTTTACCTTCAGAAATATAATCACACATATTTTATACTGTGGTATTCATTTCTGTTTCCTGGAGTTATGAAAATTACTCGACTATTTCTAACTCATACTAAGTTTAAAATATTTGAAAACTGTTATTGTATGTTTTCTTCCTTGTAACTTTTCTCTTATATTACACACACACACACACACACACACATATAAAATGTTAATTTACCCACTGTTTTCTGGGTACTTACTGGCTAGGTTTTCAATGTCTGCTTTAAACTATCTCACACAAAATGGAATAAAAAGATGGAAATATTTTCTTCAGTGTAGGAATTGCCTACAGTGAATATTTACAATAGATCTTAACAGGGGTCTTTTCTAGCCTCCAGAACCATGACTCCTCCCTAGTCGTGACAGAGCTGATGCTAATTAATCCAAGGTATGAGATGCTCCGATGAGATCCTCTCTGTTGGGAACTGGAAATCTCCCAGAACATTAGGAATCACTGGACTGAAGCACTTCCAGGCAAAATCCTGAAGAGAGGTTTCCAGATTCCTGATGTAAAGTCCGGAGAACTTCTCAGAGTTCTGCTCTTCTCCAGCACTCCTTTGGATTCTGGCACATTCTGGATTCTAACCCTGCATCCTGCTGTTAAATTCCCCTCCCTTTCTTTTTCTTTAGATTGGAGATTGAGACTTCAGTTATGTGCCACTTTTATATCTGGAAAAAGCAGACTGGGGAGGGGAAGCGTCAGAGAAGGGGGGGAAAGGATAAGTGCTATATCATGAATGGCAGTTGAGGAGAAATTTCAAGTAGAAAAAAGTGATCAACAATGAAGACATTGTCAAGGAGAATGGGAGAATGTAGGGAAGGTGTGCTGATTTTGGCAATTGGTAAATCATTGTTGAACTTTGAAAATGAAGTTCCAAGGAACAAAAGTTATGTTGTGAAAATATAATGGGCGATGTTAGTAGGGAGAAAATAAAAGCTTTTTTTCCAGATATATGACCTAAATAAACACCAGTTTAGCTTGATGAGTTAACAAGTCATGATAGAGTTTTTCTATCCACTGAGTTGCAGGCAGATTGCCATGTTGAGGAAGTTGAAGAGGGAACAAGTACTAAAGTATTTATGAACTGAATATTTCTTCAGAACTAGAAGACTATGGAACTAATGATTTAAAAAATGATTTTTGGAAAAGAAGTGAATGAAGTGGGGTGATGGAGGCTGTCAGTTATTTTCAGGTAATGAAAGCAGGTAAATGCAAAAGCAACTACTAAGGATATGTTGATATCTTCATTAGGAAACAGATCTGCTACATAACCTGAGTAGCCAAATGCACAACACAAATGAGGGGCCCCCAGTTCAGAAATTAACTATTTCAGGATGGCAACATCAGAACTTTAAGTGAATTTTAGGTTCTTCTGAGTTAATATAACCCAAATTATGTTAGTTAATTGATTGATTACTTACTTAATTAATAGAAACCAGGATTGGGAGGAGACTAAAATATAATACATAGAATGTAAATAAGCTTAATAATACCACAAATGAATAACATAATACACTGAAGGTGTGGGGAAAATATTATATCTTTGTAACTTTGCAAAACAATATTTTACTATATAATCTAAAGACAGAGACAAAAATAACTTTATATCACTGTCATATTTCAGTAGAAGAATGGGTATCAAATTGGATTGAGCAAATAAGTAGAAATTGTGGGTAATAAATGCCAGGTTTTTATTGTGGAAGAAAGGAGTTATAAATAAGGAAAGACAGGAAGCTAGAAGTTGTTGAAGTGAAATTGGAAATATTAAAATAGACTCATGATTTTAATGTAGACATGTAAATAGACAAATAGATATATAATATTATAGAAATAAAATATAAATGTTTCTATGTTAGTGTGTATACATACACATATTTCCTAACTCTGTCTACTTAAAAGGTCTGGAAACAATGAAAACCAAGCAGCAACTAGCATGCCCTGTGCTTGGATATTAGTTTCGTAATGCCACTCCCCAACAAATGGAAATAGGACTCCTTGAGAAATGGCCTATTTCAGAGCAGGAAATGCACATGATAAGACAGGAATGCGTCGGTACTAGAAAGTGAAAGTAGCGCTCAAAGAGTTACTGGGACATGTTTGAATAGCTAAATTTATACAAATAGAACAAGAAAAAAATAACATCAGTAATGGATTATAAAACAAATATTCATGGGCTCACAATGATAGATATTTAAATAAATAACTGAGAGAGAATGGACAGTTCTTCCTTATAGTATAATTCAAATTTAAAAATATAGAACGAATGAAGGAATAAGAACACTGCCATTTGGTAAACACTGCAGTTGTAACTGTTTTAGGTGAGACTTATCAATGCATACTAAAATTAGTGTGTGAAAGTATGATGATAAATAAGCTGTTTACATAATGTAAACTATCTTCCCATAAGACAGTTATTAAATGTGAAGGGGGAATGATAGCTTTAAGTGTAGAGACAGCAGATCCCATCTCAGTGACCAGCACAGGGATGACGGGTACTGATAGCTTGAGCTTCCTGAGAGGTTATGATTCACTGAGAGGGATACAACCTCACTTCTGTGATATAGTTGGCAAAAAATGCTTATAACCTGAACCATCAGAAAACCTTCATTGAGGGACATTCTATAAGATTATTGGCCTGTATGCTTTAAAGATATTCAAGATCATGAAAAATAAAAACTAAGAAATTGTCTCAGATTAAAGCTGTTGAAATGAAGTAAATGGCATCTGAATAAATGTAATGTGTGTTCCTGATTGGATCCTAGACTAGAAAAAGAATATAAATGAAACAACTGATGAAATTTTTGTGAGGTAACTAGATTAGTACTACTATTGTATAAATGGTTATTTCCTGGTTTTGATCATTTTACTGTGTTATATGAAGATGTTAGCATTTAGAGATGATGAGTGAAAGATACAAACTTTTTGTATTAATTTAAAAATGGTTTTGTAAATCAGAAATTATTTCAAAATGAGAAGTGCAAAATATAGATAATTGATTCATGGCACAGACAGAATATGTATTGTTGGTAATAGATTGATATCTGAAAAAGAAGCAGACTACAAATGAGTATGTACATACCATTATGTATGTGAATATTTTAATGAGGTGTATAGTATCTACTAGGAAGAATGTATAACAAAACAGGAAGAAAAATTAACTTTAGGAAGTTGGATCACATGTAAATTTTTCTTTATTTCTTTTTGTTACTTTTTTATTTCTCTCACTTTCTTCTTTTTCTTCCTTTTTCTTCCTTCCTTCCCTTTTTCCTTCCTTTTTTCCTAACTCTCTTCTTTCCTCCCTCACAGCCTTCATTCTAACTCCCTCCCTCTTCATTTCTTTGTTTCTTTTTCTTGTCTTTTTGCTTTTCTGCGTTTTTCAAATTTTCTACAATTACCATATATTGCTTTTGTAATTAAGCAAACAGCATAATAATTATAAAGTAACAAATTAAAACATGTTGCATAAGGAAAATTAAACTTTTTACTGTATTTTTATTTTAATACCTGAAAATAGAGTTTGTCAAAATAATTCTTTTTATATGTGGTCTTTTTTCCTATTGTTCTCTTTATCTTTATCTTAATAAAGTCACAGATGGCTATAATAAATGCTTGGATCAAAGCCAGGCAAAGATGGCCCTATGATGATTGATTCCTCTGACTTGTCTTAGACTATGCTAACAGACTATACTCATCATCTCTGCTCTTCTTCTCATTGTATTACTAAATTCCCTAAGTTCATTTTGCACAACACACATGCATAATGGCAATATATCAAGGAATTCCTTATCAGCTAAAAAAAGTTCAAGTGTTATCTTTTTATATAAATAATAGATATTTATAAAGTAATTAAAATATTACTATATACTTTGCTAAAGAATATAGGATGGGTTTTGATATTATTAATTATCTGAGGACTCCATGACTTTAGCATGTGGTTGCTTTAGACTTCAAATATAGTTCTTAAAGAGAAACTATCTTTCAAAGGCCAGAGTCTGGAACCCATTTATTTAATTTCAAATCCTACCTACCAAACCAGATACCTTTGTATCCTTAAGCAAATAACTTAGCCTGTCTGTGCTTCAGTTCTATCATTTGCAAGATGAAATAATAATATATCCTTTTTCTTAGGATCATTGTTAATAGAAGATTAATGATTGAAGTTAAGTCATGTAGAATAATTCCCTGGCACATAGTAAGTGTACAATAAGTATGAGCTAATATTATTTCTATTAAACTGAGAATCTGTTTGATTGTGACCTCCAAATGATAGAGTGACTCTGTCTTACATCAATCAAACACATTTTTTGCTGTAATTTTTGCCATCTTTTTACATTAGTATGAGAACCACATGTGCAGAATATCTTCATTATAAAATGTGTCTTTACTAACCTAACAGACTTTTCCTTAAAAAATAAAACACCTTATATTTGTTTGAAATGTATAGTTGAGAGTCTTTCGATAAATTACCTGATTTAAGTTTAAACTTCACACTTTGCTACACCCTAAATATTTGAGCTCCTAGTTTATAGGAGTGATTACCTGAGTTTTATACATTCAAACTCCAAGTTGCAGTTAATTAACTTAATTATTTTTTCATTATAATTTGATCCCTTAAGCCCCATTTTGGTTGCAATTTCTTGTAGTGTTCTGAGCTAACCAATGAAGCACACAAAAAATAGCACAACATTCCAGCTGTGAATTATATTCTTGTACAACAAGAGATCAAACAAAATTTATACTTAATAGTTAATAAGTTACCTGAAAAATGAAAAAAAAAAACTTATGGGGAAAGGTGCTGGCTGATGTTGAAGATAAGTAAAGAGGAAGAGGCACTCCAGGAAAAAAAGAGAAGATAGAAGAAATCCAAGAAATAAGAAAGAGGCAAGGGAATAGAAAATATTTGGAAGAAAATTTGAAAAAAAAAAAAAAAAAAAAAAAACAACAACCCGACAGGTGAGGACAGAGAGAAACAATTCTCAGTCAATAAAGCTAATAAATGAGGGAAGTGCACGGGTGCCAAGACTTAGCTCATATAGAGACGGAACAAAGAGGAAATACCTCTTTATAAACATATGGGAATACTAGACTAAAAAAGCTAAATGTCTGAACTAAAATAAGAAAAAAGTGAATCCACGTTGGCTTGAAATTAATTACAAAACCAGTGCAAAAGTAGTAGGTCAAGGCTGATACCCAGGTTGCTGAGGGATTGGGGTTGTAGGAGGTCCTGCAGGGGCTGAAGAAGCAGGCCCTGCACTTTATGAAGACACACAAGGATAGGCAGCTAATGAATGGCCTTGGAGCTGCAGAAAACTTCTTCAGAGACCCTCTCTTCCTGAAAAGCAGTAAGGGAAATTCTGCTCTCTATCTCTGAAGGGGGAATATCACTGAAGAGAAATTCGGGTCCCAAGCCTAACTTACATAGCCATATGGAGTGAATGCACAACCCTGCATAGTTTGAGAACTACACAACAAAAATTCAACATGAAAGTTGCTCCAGGATCATGGAAGTCCTTGAAATCACCAAATAAACAAGCCAAAAGTATCTCTGAAGTGGCAGTTCCACAATAACTCTAGGGCTTCCGAAATTAATTAATTAATTAGAAAATAGATTTCTGACTAAACAAAAATTATTCATGCATAGTATAATAAAGCAGCGTGAGAAGTGGCAGACACAGTGAAGAGATGAATGGCTAAACTGGAAATAAAGTTTAAAGTACAAATATTAAAAATGATTGAAAAGAAAAATAATGAAACTATAAAAAAATAAAAGCAAAATGAAAGGACCTGAATTTAGAGTGAAAAAGACCTGGGATTGACTGAATTTACCAATAAGTAATTGAATGACAGGTGTTTATTTCTCCAAGCTTTCATTTTCTCATGGAATTATTGATATGGCTATCCCATGGTGTTTGTATAGAGACTGAACGAGCCAATGCACGTAAAGTTCCTAGAAAATTAGAAGTGCTCAATAAATATCAGTGTTATTTTACTACCCAGTTATGAAGGAGTAAGTTAGAAGTTGAAGTGTGGTCTACCCTTTATTTGCAATTCTAAATATCAAGATTTATTTAGTGAATTCAAATTTTAAAATATAGCTTTCTTAGTAGTAGCATTGCAAGAAATTTCTATAGAATAGTTCATCTATCAAGATATACAGTTAACTAACTGTGATCACATACAAATTTTCTGTCCACCTATATATGCAATACCATCTTCAGGGAGGTGTGAAATAGAGTCCAAATGCTTTGGTCAAATATAGGCTTCTTTAGAGGAGAAGGCACAAGAACAGCACAATCAAATTTTCCAGGTATAGCTTTTAATTATTTTGGGGAAGCTTGAAATATATCCTCTTGAGATGTTGATTAGAATATCATTATATATACAAATAATTTTGAGAAGACTGATACCTTCATAAAATCTCATTTTTCATCCAGAAATCTGGTATAACTCCCTCTTTTTATTTATCTTTCAAAATATTTTTGTTCATCACTGAAATTTTATGATATAACTACTTCTCATACAATTAATTTTTATATAAAATTTTATACTGTGGTTTCTATAGTGGCTGACATCTCAGATATTATTACATATCCAAGGAAACTTTTGATTTCCTTATATTTATATTTCACATCTAACATATAGCATTATTTTTCTTTTAAGTGTTTTTAAGTTGATTTCTTTGTACTTTTAAGGTAGCTAATGGCATCTTTTAGAATCTTTCTTTTACAAATAATTTCTACTATTATTCATTATATTGATAAGAATTTTCAAGTAATGTGGCATGTTAAGGAGAGAGCATAGGTCTTCTTGTCCTGTACACGTTGAGGTACTATTCTATATTTAATTTTCAAAAGATGACACTTTTTTTGGTGTCTTTTTCTTATTTTTTAAATGATAATTTCCTATCCCTTAAAGTAGTATTTAATGAATGAAATACCTATTTTGGAACGCTGCTTTTCTTCCTGTATATATGTTAATTCATTATGAAGTAAAATTTTTTAAATAAACATTTGAAAAGTATGTTCCTGTATTTTTAGACAACCTCAAAAGGGCAATGATCCATAGTGTATAGTGTATGAATTATGTGTTACTTTGTTGGGTCTGACTATGAAAGCCAAATCTACCATCCTGGGAGTAATATGTTCTTGACAGCTTGAGTGATGCAACTGTAGAGCTGTACTGTAAGCTCCTGAAGACAAGGACATTTTCTGTGGTGAACACAACTCAGAGCCTTATAGAAATACTCATGATGAGGTAAAGCCACAACAGAAACATGGAACATTATCGATTTTACTGAAATACTTTTTTTTCTGCTGAGGAATCAATACCTTTATATTTAAACAATGGACATTTATTGAAATAAAACGGTAAATTGTCTTTTGCTATTAATGGTCCTTACTGGAAAATTTTAAAATTATTGAGCTCACTTGACCTGTTAATCTGTTTTTACTGCTCCATTTTCTCAGGCAACTACCTTTTGATTTTTTTTTTTTTTTTTTTTTTTTTTAGATTTTGCTTTATGTATATTGAGACTATGTAGCTGGCAGGATCTCAAGTTCACAGAATGCTTTCCATTTTGATATTCTCCTTTAATCATTCATTTTATCTTATCACATAAATAGTCATTATTTTATTTTTGTCATTTTGACATTATTATTATTTGTTTGCAGTCAATGCTTTTTGTAAGACTGTTTTCTTGATTTTCAGTGCCTTTGATCAACCTTCTACTCCTACCTGTTCAATTTACTGCTTTCGGGTAGATACACACTCTTCAGTGATACTCTCAGAAAGAACTCGTATGAGGTGGAGATTCTCTTTCTCTCTGAAGATGTGTTTATTTCTCCTTTGGTGTGAAGCAAAAGCTCATCTAGGTATTCAGTTCCAATTTCAACATTTTGAGGATATGGCTTCAGCCCTTATTGTTTGTAATGAGTAATTATGCTCTCAATATAATTGTTCTTTACGTGCACTCAGTCTCTTTTTTTTATTCTATGGAAGCTTTAACAGATGTTTGGATTTGAATTTATTTTTATTTATCTCATACTTTTCTTACTGTGTTTTGGTAAAGAGGATTTTGACATAGAAATTCTCAGGCACTATTTTTGTAATATCAACCCTTATTTCTCCCAACTTTTTGAGATATTATTGATATATAACACATGCAAGTTTAAGTATATAATGTGATGACTTGATATACACATATATTGTGAAATAACAAAATAAGGTTACTGAACACCTCCATCTTCTTACATTATTAAAATTTTTGTGGTGATAAATTTAGGATTTACTCTCTTAACAATTTCCATGCATACAATATATAGTATTGTTGTAAACTAAAGTCACTGTATATGAGATCCCTAGGATTAATTCATGTTATAGCTGGAAGTTCATACCTTTTAATCAACATCTCCCATTTCCCCCATTTCCAGAGCCTGGCAGCCACCATTCTATTCTGTATTTCCATGAGTTTTGGCTTGCTTATGTATGTAGGTATGTATGTATGTATGTGTGTGTGTGTGTATATATATTTTTGTATTTTTCTTTTTAAAAATATTGTTGTTTTATTACAGTTTTCCCAATTTTTCTCCCTTTGCAGTTTATTTGCAATATTATTTTTTTGGTTTCAGTGTACAGCATAGTGGTCATCCACCCAAGTTTAGCTTTTTCAGATTCTATTCGTAAATGAGAGTGCACAGTATTTGTCTTTCTCCGTCTCACTTATTTCATTAGCAAAAGGCGGGATTTTTTTTTTTAAATCACTGTCTCTCTGTTCAGTATGCTAATCTTTGCCTCATTAAGGTTTTTAATTTGGTGATCGTGTTCTTCTGGTTCATATTTCCCCTTTGATTGTCTGCCTAATGTCACACGATTACTTTGACTTCTATAAAGAAGCATTGATTATATGTTTTTCCTAAAAAATTATTTTTAGAAAATGTAACTCCTCTAAGATACTCTTTTTTGAAGTTCCTGTATCATTTCATGTACCCAGTGAATGTTTTATACTAGTTTATCCTTTCAGAGATCTTTCTAGAACCATTCTACTCTGGTGTGAAATGGGACTTGTCAGAGGTTGGGAGACTGACTTTCAAGCTCAGACGAAGGGGGAGATTAAAGTTCCCATATATTGTAGTTTTACTTTGTCTGTTTCAAGTTCCATTACCAGAGATCTGTGGCGAGAGAACCAATGTTATAGACTTTGCAGCAGGAAGCTTCTCTCTGTATCAAAGACCACCCTTTTGTGTTTATTGTGGCAGCCATCTACCCTGGCAGCTAAATTAGGAGCACTTCCAAGGATGTACTGCGAGCAAGTGCTGTGGGAGCCATACATGTAAGGCAAACAGAATTGGGCTCAAGTCTCAAGCAGAAGTGAGACTTGGTGGGATCACACATTGTCTTACTGTCCTGATACAAAATTAGGTCTTCCACCTGTTGGGCCAGTGAGTAAATATTCCACCCCCTCATATCCTCTGGAAAAGGAGAAATACCAGTTAAATGTTCCAGATTCAGCCTTTACAAAGGCAAATCATCTCTTAAAGTTCCTTTCAGATGTAGAAATAAACCAGAGTAAAATATTTCAGACATATTTTTGACACAAGCTAAATGTAAGCCTAGAATAATTTGCTAAATGTCACAGGAGAGGAAAAGAATTAGTCAGAATAAATAGCTGCCTTTAAGCTTAACTGTAGTATTTTCTTGTATCTGTACTTTAAAAATCACCCCTGTTAGCTAGCAGAACACATTAAATCAAAAGGAGTTAACGTTGTGGTTAATGTCTTGTTCTTTATGATCTTCACGGGCCTAGATATTACAGAACATATTTTACATATGTAATTCTGCTCTGGGACTACTTTAAAAACCTACGTACAATATGCTGAATTAATAATGCTTATAAGTGCAATATATATGGGGAGAGTTTGAAAAACTCTGGATGAAAGCTGACATATATTTATGAAGTGCCAGATGTTTGCCTTTAAAAGTAATTTTTACTAACCCACACTACTGAGGTTTGTATTGAAGTGGTCTCTTTGTGGTTGTATATCATTTAAAATATGTTCTGTGAGACCTAGGCACAATGGGGTGAATAAAATAATAAGTACCTGTCTAAATTTTATGTACTTTTAAAAAATTAGACCATTGGGGTACATTCTTAATGCAGGTGCAGTGGATTAGATGGAAAACAATAAAAAGAGTTATACATTTCATATACATGTGCAGGTGTTGAAAATGCACATATTATTGTTATTTTAATATTTTCTTTTCTATTTATTATGGAGGTAATCATGATATCATATGCTTATATGTAACATTCTTCTAAGGTGTTCAAACACATTACAGTCATTAATTATTTTACATTTATTAACTTCCCTGAAGGGAAACAGGGACAAGTATTATCACCCCTTTTTATAGATGAAGTAACTGGTTACCAAATGACCACTCTCTAAATGTCTCCAAAATCATTTTAAACAAATTGTCAGAGATTTTTTTTCCTTTGGACTTCCACTGTGTTTGGCCCCAGGTCCAGGCCCATCACAGGTTCCCCTTCCTGGCTGCCTCTTGTCTTACTCTTGATCCCAGAGTGGTTCATCTCTTACCACATCCCAGAGCCTGACCTACTCAAGGCTCCAGGAAGACCAGAACAACTTTTCTGTTTTTAATCTAAAATTCACTTCCATAGCTCCCAGAATTAACTTTTTCCCAAGATGGAGGTTTCCATTTCTCTTAAAGGAAATTCTATCCTCATCTACAAGAGTGTGTTTCATCTTATGGGCACAACACCAAATTACACAATAGTCAAGTTCATATATCTGGCTTATCTGACTTGAATAACACCGTGTATATGACAGAAACAGTCCCTCCAGATGGTTCTGTGTCTTATTCTATTTCTCCTCATCAGGGAGTTCATATATACTAGTGTTTAATGCTACGCCAGTCTCCTTCTTTCTGTGATATACGATCCTCGGGTGAGTGATAACACATCACTCAGCGTTATTATTGAAAGTTCTAAGGCCCAATAATACACTGAGACCCTGTTTAAGTCTCATGTATCTGTCATTGTATTCATGCACTCAATTACTGATTCATTAAACATTTGTTTAAATGTGTGTCTCTATAAGTGTATGGTTAGTGAGCCATACCATTACAACAAATTACATAAGGTCATCTTATAGTTCAGATAAAGAGACAAATAAAAGCAATCTCCGTAATTTCTCCTTTTAAAAAAGTGTTTCAGTTTCCACCTCCAGACTGGGGCTTTTCTACTTGGTACCATCCAGAGGGACTGCTAATTTGGTGATCCAATAAGAAAGGGACCACTGGTTCTTTGATCTCCCTCTGTTTCCCTTTCTTCCCCTCTGCCTCTCTCCTTGTCTCTCTGGAAAAACTAAAAGGCATGCTTTTAGAAGATTCTTCACCCTTGCGATGATTCATAGCACCACTTGCTTCAACATATCCAGAGAAATAGCAACAAGACTTTGGGCAGCTGTTAAATCTGTGAATTTTTCTAAGGCAATGTAAATATTTTTCCAAAGGCCTGTCTCATCAGTTAACCTAACATGAACAATAACCGAAGATTATGGGAAAACACGGACTGAGTCCCTTTCATTGAAAGTCTTAGGAATATACTTGATGGGAACAGGGTCTTTAAGTGGTACTATACTTCCCCCCACAGAAAAAAACCTTTCATTTGTGAACGTTGATTACGAACATATTTATAGTAAAATTTAGAATGTTAGGTAACTCCATTTTTATTATGACAATGAATTAGAAATAGGAAAAATGTTGAAATATGGATTATCAGTGTTTGTATTGAGTGCTTATCTGGAGGTAAAAATTGGGATGTTCACTTAACGCATACTTAAAGTTAAATAGCAAGTATAATTTATACTGAAACATTTTATGTAAATCATTTTATCAACATTTTGCATGTCAAAGGAAATAGTTTGGTCTTCTTATTCTTATATAAATTTATGAATTTATTGAATCTTAGGAATTAGAGGTAATTTAGAGGTCTTTTTATTTTAACTCCCACTGAACACTGAAACCCCTTTATCCCCATAATGGGCGGATTTTTGTTCTTCATTTAAACACATAAAAAATGGAAAATCACTGTTTTTGAGACAGTTCATTCCACTGTGGGTTAGCCTTGCTGTCTTTCAGGAATTCTTCATTATACCTGAAATCCTGCCTTTTTAGTCTTCTGCATGTGGGCATGTTTAGTGCTATCTCTTTAAGTAATTAAAGAGGAAAAAAATGTGTCTTCCACTGTCCCTTCTAACCTTATTTTATGGCAAGAGAAGGACATGTTATTTCAAGCAGAGGGAACAACATGAACAAACATGCAGAACACGCGCCGTATGAATTCAGCAGAGAGTGTTAGCTAGAGAATGGAATTCATGAGGAACGGTAAAAGAAAATAGAAAGGTTGGAAACAAAGTCTGGGATCTGACTGTGGATCATTGTAAGCAAGAGAATCTTTGCTATTTTTATTGGTCAGGGTAATGATATGCTCAGAAAGCTGCTTCAGGAAGGTTGCTCACGACGTAACTAATCATGCAGTAGAGCATGAGTCCCATTTGTATATGAATGTTTGGTCATTTCTTCTCTCCATATGTTAGCTTTTCCACCTTCCAGCTCTTTGTATAATCCCTTTTCCTTGAAGGCAGGCTAGACATAGTAACTAGATTCCAACTTAAAGAATACAGTAGAAGAGCTGGGATGTCACATTATGATTAGGTTACAAAAGATTGTGACTTCTCTATTTAAAAACAAGCATACTCTGTTGCCTTCTCAGCTTCCGTGATTCCATAAAACAAGATGGCACTTTGGAAAGGTCCTTATGCAAGGAACTGGTCATGCACCAGTGAGAATCTGAGATCCTCCCTTATGACAGTTTGCAAAAACTGAATTCTTCCCACAGCCATGTGAACTTGGATGTAGATCTTGCCCCAGTTAAGTCTTGAGATGACAATATTCCATCTGACCCATGGATTGCAGCCCATTAGAGACCCTGAAGTAGAAGACCCAGCTAGGCCAGGCCTGAATTCCTGACCTAAGAAACTGAGAACATAACTGAAGTGTTGATTTAAGCTGCTAACTTTTGTCATAAGTTGTTTCACAGCAAAAGATAACTAGTACAGAGATGCACCTGTGATATCTTGAAAGCATATACCAGCCCTCAAGGCAGCAGTAAATGTGGCCAGCTAAAGGAGCTTAACCCGACACATAGGTTGTGAGGATGCAAACACTGTGAACAATGAAGGGTACAGTGATACCCAGAAATAATGGGGGGTTATGAATATTTAGATTATGGATTTTTCAGGGTTCTGGTATATGTACATTTGTAAAGTTCATTCATGTTCAATAATAAAACACAGAACTATATTGTCTGGACTGAGGTATTACTGGCAATAAAATGGAATACTTCTTTATCCCCAAAGAGCACACTTTATAAATTTTTATAAGCAGTTTTGTAGATGCAAAGCATGTGTAAGGCTAAAATATTCAAGTTATTTTTTTAATTGGCAGAAGACCAGCCAAATGAAGGCACTAAATAGGACCTCAAAAATTAAAACAGGGGTTAGCTCTTATGTTTAATGTGTCTGTGCTACCATTTTTTTTTTTCAAATGAAAAACTCATTCTAAATACTTGAATTTACAGAGCAGATCTTTAGCACTGTAGCCAGGAGAAAAAAACTAAAACCAAAAACACAAACAAAATGAAGTGCTGCCAAACCAAATCAGACTACTGCATTTAATTAAGCCAAGTCCAAAAATTGATATCTTCCATATTGTGAAAATAACTCATTAATAAGTTTTTCTATGATTTTGCATTTTTAAAGAAATATTAATTGGTAATGTGATGAACTTTCCTCATTGGGAGTACTGGAAATGCTGAGGAAATATATATAAGAACAATTCCCTTAAGAAATTGGTGATCTGCCCTGGCTGGTGTGGCTCAGTGGATTGAGTGCTGGACTACCAACCAAAGGGTCACCAGTTCGATTCCCAGTCAGGGCACATGCTTGGGTTGAGGGCCAGGTCCCCAGTAGGGGTGCGTGAGAGGTAACCAACATTGATATTTCTCTCTCTTTCTTTCTCCCTCCCTTTCCCTTTCTAAAATTAATTAATTAATTAATTAATTAAAAGAAATTTATGATCTAACAAGAAGAATTATGGGGTCAAGATCTAGGAAAAGATAGAGAAACTAAGAGGTAAACCCAATATTTGGGCCTGCTTTTCTCCTAGGTTTAAAAGCATCTGTAGATTCCATTAGATGCCAAGTGAGCAGAACTTTTGATAAATGAGCAATGTCAATGAATGGAAATTCAAATCTATGCTGGCCATAATAGAAGCCCTAGAAAACCCCTTTCATTGGAATGAGGATCTCCAAAGGGCTACACTGAAGAAGAAAAGGTAAACCAGAAATATGGAATAAATATCCTGGCCTAAATAAGAATCGAAGCCCAAATTTGAACCATCTATATCTCAGTAAATTGATTAATATAATCACCAATTGCTGCTGATCTAAATCAAATATAAATCTTCAGAGAGGTTCATGTCCAGGTAAGATTAAGCATTTTAAAGCAGTTAAAAAATGCTAAGCGAAATAAGCCAGACAATGAAAGACAAATACCACATGATCTCACCTTTAACAGGAACCTAATCAACAAAACAAACAAACAAGCAAAATATAACCAAAGACATTGAAATTGAGAACAGGCTGACAGTCACCAGAGGGGAGAGGGGATGGAATTTCAGGGGAAAAGGGGAAGAGTTTAGAGCAACAAGTATTAAAGACACATGGATAGACTGGGGTGGGGGTGGAAATGGGAGGGAGGTGGGGAGGGCTGGGGCGGTGGGCTGGGATGGGAGTAAAAGACAGAAAACTATACAAGAACAACAATTAAAATAAAAAATAAAAAAAACAATTAGAAAATCGAAAACGTGGAAAAGATAGAAAATCATGTATTTAAAGGCATTGGAGAACTTCAGAGTTAACAAAGACTACAAAGGGTAAAATTTCAGCAAGGGAGTGAAAAGAGCTAAATATCTACAGCTGTCCTTGCAGGCATTTGTTTGTTGTAGGTTTGAGACATAGGGACATTACTAGGCTGGACAGAGTGACCAGCAGAGATTTTGGGGGAGATTTTTGGAACTGGATTGACATAATTGGAGGTTTCAGAGAACTCAAATATGGCTGCTGTCCCTGTCAGTTTATTTTCTGACCTTTAAATCCACATAGAGCTGAAGGCCAAGAACTAAGATAAAAGATTAAATGCCTTTAAAAAAATCAAGGGACTATGCTGTGCTTTTGAATCAGAAAACTAATTATTGTGAATATGTCAATTTTTCTTAAGCTTATCTAAGGATTCAGTGCAATCCCAACCAGAATCCTGAAGGGTCTATTTTTTTTAGAGGAAACTAATAAACTGATTTAAAAAATTTGGAACTGCAAAGAACCAAATTTTGAAGAGGAAGTATAAAATTGGAGAACCCACACTATCGGATATTAGAGCTCAAGCTCTGTTACAAAATTACAGGAATTAAGGCAGTGTATATTGGCATATAGACAGAAATATAGGGCAGTGGAATGAAATCAAGAGTCCAGACACATCCCACACAGAAGTGGACACCACATAGGTGACGTCACAATGACAAGGGCCAACGGTGGTCTTTTCAATAAATTATCCTGTGCCAATTTTTTACTGATGTGGGAAAAAGTTAAATCTGACACTTCACATTTACATTAAAAGCAATTCCTGGTTATTGTAGGTGTAAGTATGAAAAGTAAAGTGATAAAATTTCTAAGATAGTATAAGGGGACCCTAGGAAAGAGAAAAACTTCTAATATTAGTTATAAAAGTGCTAATCATAAAAAATAGACTGAGAAACCAGATTTAAAGTAAAAACTGCTCTGTTTATCAGAAGACACCTTTTGAAGAAAAAATACAAAGCACTCCCTCAAAAGGGTGAGACAATTGAAAACACTTATGACTAAGGGAAGGATTGTATCCAGGATTTATTTATTTATTTATTTATTTATTTATTTATTTATTTATTTATTTATTTATAAAAAGACATGTGTTTTTTTTAAGATTTTTATTTATTTATTTTTAGAGAAAGGGGAAGGAGAAAGAGTGGGAGAGAAACATCAATGCATAGTTGCCTCCCGACAATGAGGACCTGGCCTGCAACCCAGGCATGTGCCCTGACTGGGAATCCAACCTGCCACCCTTTGCAGGTTCGGGCTCAAACCATTGAGCTACACCAGCCAGGGCCGCATCCAGGATTTATAAAGGACTACTACAAATCAACAAGGAAAGCTTGAATCCAGAGTAAGTAAGCAGCAGGACTCTGCCGTTAGAGTGCTCAACCACGTGAGTCAGCAGGAGACCTAAGTGAAATGCACACTGGATTACTACTACTCCCATTGAAGAAGGGTTAACATTTAAAAACTTAAATAGCAAAATTGGATGAATGTGTGGGGCAGTGATGACCGTAACACTGATTTTGGGAGTGTAACTTGGTACAACCACTTCAGAAAATAGTTTTTTATTATACAACAACATTGAATATATGTGTACTTTTTGTTACAGAAATTCTAGGTGAAGGTTTATACTAATCATAAATAATGTAAATCTGAACACCAAGAGACATCTGTAAAAATATTCACAGCAAAAATCTTAAGAGCCTCAAACTGAAATTATATGGTAATGAAGATGAATTTGACAAATATAATGGAGAGCAAAGGATGCCAGACACAAAAGAACTGAACAAGAACTACACATGAACTGTATTGTTGAATCCATAAGGAGCTCAAAAACAGAAAAAGCAAAACTTTGATGTTAGAAGTAGGAATAGCGGTTACGTTTTGGGACAAGAGAGGGGAGAATTAAAATAATTAGGAGGAGACCTGCAAGGGCCTTTTGTGTGATGGAGTATTAGTTATCTATTGCTGCATAATTAATTACTCCAAAACTTAGTATTTAAAATAACAACTATTTATTATATCAGTTTCTTTGTCTCAGGAATCAGGCTTCTCCTTACCTGAATGCCTTAATCTCAGTATGTTTTGTGAGGGTGAATTGAAGTGTCAGCCAGGGCAGTTCTTTCAAACCTTGATTGAGCCTGAAGTGTCCAATTTCAAGATCACTGATGTAGTTTTGGCAGGCCTCTGAAATCTACTTCCAAGCATATGGCATTAATAGGAAAATCAATAATTAAATTGGTACTCGTCATCCAATAGCAATACAGATATATAAATAAATTGTTTCATAGATAAGAGGTGTACTTTACACTTAAATGTACCGCTCACTCAATCCTTGGCAAACTTGGCCTGGCTCAGCCAGTCAGCACTTCCGTCACTTCAGCTAGAGAAATCCAGAAGGAAATTGAGAATTGGTTAAGAAAAAATACTTAAAAAAAAATAGCAATCCTTTTGTATAAGCAAAAAAACACTAAATATGAAGATTTACAAAAAAACACACCAATGATATACATAAAACTTGTTTTTTTTTCATTTTCACTGTTTATACTCAAATTTTTTAAATAAATTTAGTGGGGTGATATTGGTTAATAAGATCATATAGGTTTCAATGTACATTTCTATGAGACATGATCTGTATATTTTTAAAAAGCATATATCATATTATGAAATTTAAATCCTTAGATTTTAAGATTCCCACAATAATAACAATAAGGGTCAGTTACTGACCTATTCTCTTAACTCCAAACCAATCTTCATATATCACGATGCTAGGGTAGGGACCTTGTATACCACAGCGCTGGCTGCTCCACACTAGGTTCCATCGATAGGGAGCTTGGGGAAGCAGGGCCTGAAACGGGAGAGAAGGCTTGCTCTGTCCTCTTTGATTGCTGGTCTTAACAGTGTGGCTCAAGCAATAACCCTTCAACCTAGCAGGGGCAGCTGATTCCAGTGGCTAGTTTTGTGCCCAGGTGCAGACCGCTCAGAGTTGCCAGGAGCTCTGCCTCTGACTAAGCTTACAGGACCCTCCACCCACCTTCTCTCATTGTTCTCCATTCTCGAAGACAGTGGCTCTTTCCAGGAGATACAGCATCTGTTTCATCTCAGCATTTCCCTCCAGTTCTCTGACATATGTTTAAGCAGTTCTCTATATTAACTTCTTTTGTGTTGAAATAACAGATATCACTTCTGTTTTTCTGTCTAGAACTCCACTGATACAGTAGTCTACACAATACTGAGAATTATTACAAAAAAGTATTATGGCCATATCTGAGCCTATACCATGGTTTGTTAAAGAAAAACCTGGTCTTCCCCTGCTGACTTAAATGAAAATTATTTCATTGGTTTAAGAAGATAAATACTGATTATCATTTAGTTTTACAGAAGTCTACATACAAAAATTTATATTCTAGACCAATGTAACTGCTTAACAAAATCACAAGAGGTCATGCTTATAGATAGTAAGAATAAACTTTAGCTAAGATTATTAATACACATCCTGTTAAGAAGGCACATCGCCCAACCATTCATGATAAAGTTTAAATAATCTATATATGCAATATAAATAAAATGATAACAATAGTTTTATTAACAATTATAGAAAAAGAATAAAGAGCTTACTAATTTCATTTCAGTGTGGAGCAAAACAATTAATAAAAATTATTCAAAATTACACAAATACTTAATAGCTGGCAACCTAATTATCACCTTTGGTTAGATATTTTTAAAACAATGCTAATAAAATTTTATTTCCATGGTATAAATGTGCATTTTTTAAAATAAATAGTTTTAAATAGTCATAATGACCATAACAGTGTATTGTATACATATTTCTGATAAGAAGGTGAATACTTGTGAAAAATATTTGTTATAGAGTTCCAGAAAGAACAGTTAGTACACACTTAAATTTTTTAAATAGAAATTAGTTTCTACCTATGTTTCAAAACTTCATATTTACAATTTTTTGTTGATTACTTTGAAAAAGGGCACAATAGTAATTTTGAAAATAAATGATTATTGAAAAACATATATGAAGAATTAAGGCACAGTTCTAGATTGTAAAGATTATTACTCAATTTGCATTAGGGTATTTGGAAACATTCTGACCTTTTTCAATAAAATTAAGCCACTTAATTATAAACATCAAAATGCAAAAGTGACTATTTCAATATATGATAGATATGACATATAGTAAGGCATAAGATAGTATTAAAACAGTCAGTAAATGAATTGAGAAAAATGAAAATAAATTTTCTATAGTATATGGATTTTATGTGTATATTGATTTAATTTTCTTTCATGGAAAACTATTAATCTGTTGGGCTTTTCCTATTATTGGAATAAGTGCCCGTGAGTGAGAGCTTCTGCTTTGATTACTGCAGGTATAAGAGTATCTATGCCCAAATCATTATCCCTGTCTGATCTTCTTAGAAGAGTACAGGTAACAATTTCAAGCCCGTAAAGTCAGTGTTTTTGGCCATCTATTGGCACAGGCAAGAATTTATGTATCTATGTGGACACCATGAGCTCCTGGTCAGAATATGTAAGGAATTCCTTACTCATCATTCCATGACGAATAAGGAATATGTAATGCTTGGTATCTGGAGTTACTATTGACACTGACTCTAAAAAATTTTTGCATTGAGTATCTGGAAATATATAATGGGAGTGTGTAGCTATCTTACTAAGGAGAAAACCATCAGCTGGCCTGTGATACTAAGTGGCACTGACACCAAGATATATCCTATGCTATGGTAAAAACAACTCTGTAACATTTTGTGTGGGCAATTTAAAGACTGTTATTGGGGCTCTGTCAGCAAACCAACCTTCCCATGTCTTTCAAAAGGCAACATGATGGCTCCAGTGGTGGTATACTTATGATTAGAGGAGCAAAATATGATTCTTTTAATTCAGGCAATGAGTAAATGAGAACTTACTGCCATCACCCTCTGGAAATCTGATCACAAAATCGTTTTTTTTTAAACAACCAACTGCATTTGATCCAGGGCTACCAAGAGATATGATAGAGAAAGGAGAAAAGAATTTAAGCAGGGTGCACTGTGATTCATTGTCTTTTAGACTAACAAAGCCAATAGTAATATTAGCAATCATGTAGATCTGGCCTAAGATAAATGACTATCCCCGTCACCTCATATGTAGGAAAAATGACAGAATAATAGACGGTATGATTCACTGGAGGGAGGGAAGGAGTTAATCCTATGTTTATGTGTCTAAGTTTGTGTTTCTCTGTATACTCAACCCATGGGTACACCTGTTAGGTAGGCTTCTTGAACTAATGCTTCCCTGCCATGAAGTACACACAAGAATCAATGGTTTTTTTACAAACATTACTGTATGTTCAATGGCCTATGGGCTGCCAAGACACTAATGACAGTGTAAAATCTTGAAACTACAAAAAAAAAAAAAAAGAAGGTCAAGTCCACAGTGAATTCACCAGGGTCTTCATATTGGTAAGGAATGAGATTTCTTCTTAACATCATTGTTATTTCTATCTGTGGTAAGAAACTGTCTTTCAATATAAAAAATGTGAACTGCCTAGCATAATTTGTAGAATTTTGTTTTGTTTTTTTTTTTCAAATAAACAGCTCTTTATAGATTTAAATGAGACTGCAGCCTGCATTTGCATTGGTGGAAATGCTAGGTCCACAAAGATGCTGCAAACTGGTAGGAAACTGAGTATTTTCTCACAATATCAGTGAGTGAGTGGTGAAGATCCTCATTTAGACCCAGAAATGTAATCTGCACTAAATGTGCTGCCTTCTCTTTTCTCCCTTATGAAATTTTGAAGGCAAAGGTTGAAAATTACTGACTTATTGCCTCATGAATTCATTTGAGGTGGCATACACTGAAATTGAAAGCACTATTACATGGGTAGCCTATTGTACATGGTGATAAGGAAGCTATTACTTAACTTGGCTGAACACCTGTCGGGGACTGCTCTTGAAATGAGTCCTGTGCACACTTAGGCTCTGCCACAAGGAAAACAAACTCATTCTTTAAAACACGAGGTGTCAAGTGATGATCCAGAAACCTCTGTGTGTCTTGCTATCTGCATCCTGTCAGAGAAATGTCAGGGCCATGTGAAAATTAAGCACTGGGCATTATGGGGTATATAATATAATAGAACTGTTCATTCTTATTGCTATAATTACTCAGCATTGATAGCTGATAGTAATGTAAGTCAGGATAGACTAGCAATGCAAATGGAAAACCTCAGTGTCTTTAAAAACCGAGTTTGTCTTTTTTTCCCCATGTCATGTGTACATCATCATTAAGCTGTGTCTCCTCTCTCTGCCTCTCTCTCTCCCCTTCTCTGTTTCACCTTGGAACTCATTATGTCAGCAGCTCCTTTCAAGGATAGTGCCATGCTAATGAAGAGGGGGAAAAGCAAGGTAGCAGACAACATAATAGCTTTTAAAACGTTTGCTCAGAAGTGGCACATGTCACTTCTATTTTTACTTCATTGGGCAAAGCACCGGGAATGACTCTCTTCATGGGTCCATATGAGCATGGAATGGTCAAGGACTTAAGTTGTCTGACCTCCATTGAATGAGTCATCTTATCCTCCTTATTATTTAGTATCTCTTCTGTGCCAGATACTTTTTATAGTTAGCACTGATATAAGATACAAAGATTTATGCCTTTGTGCCCACTCACACACAAACTGATGAGGCATTGTGATTTTCAACTGCATCAGCTGAACTTTCAGCATAGTCTCGCTTGATCTTTGTAATTATATAGGTCAATGATACCCTTGTTGGCTATCCACGTTTCTCACTGCTAGGACACCAGGTCTATTAGCTATCAGCACAGACTCCTGTAAGTCAGGACCTTTGGCTACCATTTTGGATTTATTTCTTGTTATGGCAATTATAAAAACCTTGACTCTGATGGCTAGTTGCTGTGATCTGATTTGTGCTTTTCCAGAATCTTATCCTTTCTTTTACCTGTAAGGAACTCATATGATTTCCCTACATCAACTCTGACCCACAGAGTAGAGTTACAACTGAGCTTGTGAGTAATGACAGTGTCCTCACCACTTGATCATCCCTTACTTCTTTAGTGAAAGAAGTATCTTCTCAATCCTCCTGGGGAGTACAAGCAGCCTACAGGATTCACTGATAATACATAATAAATTCATTCTAGCATGCCACCCTCTATGAACCCTTTATTTCCTTCCTCAATACTCTGCCAAAACATTTTTCATATTTACAGCTTTTTACCATGGGCCATCGATGTTTTCCAAGCCTCAAGAGCCATTGTGTCTTTGTTCCTTGATAAAACTTGAATTATATTCCCAAGAATCTCAAATTTGTTTTTAGTTTGCTTGTTTGTTTGTTTGTGTTAGGAATTCTTGGACGTTTTCTGAAATGCTTAATTGTACATTACTTTAATGCTCTAGTAAAAATGAAAGATGGTAATCCTGGTAGTTAAGGTTACATTGAAAAAAAAAAAATGCAGTGGGAAGTCTGGTCAATGCAAACCAGACCCTTTACTGAAGGTAAAAAATGTTACATTTTCTACAGTGTATACTTTCTGGTTCCTAGTCTGATGGCATGCTCTGGGTGCCAATTTAGCTTACATGGTATGTGGTATATGTCTTTGAGCTTTTGTGTGCATAAATACAAAATGCCCTTTAGCCATATCCATGTGAAAGGAGATTAGAGGCAACAGAAGTTGTATTCCAAGGCAGGGGCAGGTGATGGCCAGTATAATATGCTGGGCCTTGAGTGCTTTACAACTTTGTTAATTGTAAAGACTGTGCACTCTCTTTAGATATTTCTATGAAACAGAAGACCCTTGTGAATAAGATGGAGGGCAGACTGTTATGGGTGTTCTTAGATGCCAGATGTAACTTTTGAAAAAGAAAATGTAGTTTCATAACCTATATCTCCCTGTATATTTCATGGTTGGTACATCCCATTATCTTGACAAATATCCACTGGAGGCACAATGCTAATTTTATGAAAGCATAGACAAACCTAAATCTCTTCCTGATATGGCAATTTCCATGTCTTGGTTTGAAAGCCATATCTGTAATAAAGCTATCCTTTAATTTAAGCGTTGGTGCATCTGCAAAGGTGTTTATAAGTATTTTCTTTCATCTGAGGAAGAGAGATCCCCCAATAATACACACACATGCACACACCCTGACAAACACATGATATTATGACAGATCCAAAAGTGATTTTGGCTGTTTCTTGGTTTGTTTTTAATAATGTACAACTAATACGACAATTCTAGCCACCTTTATAACAATAGATATAAACATACTATGTTTTTGACAGCTCTTATTAAAGGCCAAGATATACTTAGTATTGTCACTCTAGACTTCCATACCTTGATGAGACTTTGCTTTCAGATTTTCCAAAATTCTGAGACAATACAGCATAATAATTGTGGTTTTTTAATCAAAATTGTTTTTTATTCCAAACTCTCCCACTAACGAGATGCATGATCTCCACTAAGTAATGTGACCATCTCAGCTTGTTTATCACTAAAATGAACATCTTAATAGTACCTATCCCACAGAACAAGTAGTAAACATGTTATTACTTTTTTGTTATCATCATCGTAATCAACATACATATACAAGAGGCTTACATTTTTTTCCGGGCTCCTTCCTTCCTTCCTTCCTTCCTTCCTTCCTTCCTTCCTTCCTTCCTTCCTTCCTTCCTTCCTTCTTTCCTTACTTTTTTCCTTTCTTTCTTTCTTGTTTTTTTTTTTTTTTTTAATCCTCACCCAAGGACAAGTTTCCTTTTTCCTTGTGGGAGAGAGAAAGAGAAAGAGACATCGATATGAGAGAGAAACTTTGATTGGTTGTCTCTCATGCACAACCTGACCAGGGATAGAACCTGCAGCCTAAGCATGTGCCCTGACCAGGAATCAAACTGGCAAATCTTCTGTTTATAGAATGATGCTCTAACTAACTGAGCCATGCAGCCAGGGCTGGGCATATTTCTTATATGACTAATTTTTTATTTACCTGTGAGTGTAGGGCTAATGTTAAGAATGCATAAGAAATTTTAGTCTTTGAGAGGCTCTATTTAATTTTTTTTAAAGTCAATAAATTCAGAATGACTTCTATGGTATATGGTTGGACAGTAAAGAAGTGTTGCGGACCGTTCAGCCTGGTTTCAGGAGTTGTAACCCTCACCCCATGGTGGGCTGAGTAAGAGCCAAGGGACCGGCTTCATCTGGGTCTGTTCTGTCAAAAGGAAGTGAGCCACTAAGGAGACGGGGCTTGTCTCCCTGGCAGGAGTGCCACTTCTGCCTCATCCATCTCTGGCCCCAATGCTTAGTTGGTTAGTCGATGACAGGTAAGACTCCTCATGGGAGGGGCAACCTAAGCCAGACACGACCACTTGGGCTGCCCTCATGGAAGGACTGGGGGGGGGGCGCTGCAGCAAAGAGGGGGTGATGGACCCTGCCCCTCCCCCCTCGCTATTCTGACAAAGCCGAGTCCCCATTTCCATCTGGGAGATGTCTTCCTATCTCGTGCTTCCTGGGCCTAATCCGCTTAAAACCTGAAACTATGATGGGGAGCAGTGCAGCCCTGTGCTGGCCAGAATGTTTCCCTGGGCAATCAGGCATAAGAAAGAATTCATAAAGTCCTGTGAAACCTGCTCTGTTTGCTAAGAGTGCTCTCATTTAAATGATAAGGGTCCAAGGAGGAAATGGGTATGTCTCTCAAAGTTTTGTAACCCCCTTTTCTGACTGACACTGACTCAGATTAAGCCCTCAGATTTCTTTGAAATGTTAAACCTGTATCCCTGTATATTTGAACCCAATAAAAGCCTAGTGAGGAAGGGGCACTGGGTCATTCTCCTTTGAGAGTTTGGCTACCTATCCTCCCCAAGCAGATAATGTCTTGGTAGTTTTATTTTCATCCGTGATGGAGGGATGGGGCTCTGCAGGCAGAGCCCCTCCCACATATGGCACCCAGGACAGCCCGCCCCCCCCACAAAGAAGTGTGTTGTGATTGATTTGGGTAGCGTGATTTAAGTAATAATCAAAAGGGGTTGTAAAGGTATCTAGCTTAGATTATATAATAGGGAAATTTGCTATTAGTCTTAGTAAATAGTGATAAAAAGGAAACAAAGCACCTAACCATTAGAAGTTGATTGGGTATTATATTAAGGGAAATTAAGGGCCAAAATGTTTCTTACTGACATGATCTAGAATATTATAGCACTTACATGAACTGTGAGTATGTACAATCATTCTACTTATTATTCAATTAGTATGCTGGACAAAGAACATATGGAGTAAAGAAATCTGAATTGAATATGTACTCATATGAGAAGTAGTTGAATTACTCTTCCAGTTAATACATATAATTCCAAGCTATGCCTTTTTGTAGAAACACTTTTTAATATATGCTGGTTTGTTGTATGCTAATGCAATTTTTGTTGGAATTCCTGATATTTTGATGAGCTTACCAGCTCTGCCAGTCATTTTACTAAAATTTAATGCATACAAGATTCTACAGTAAGGAATTATTCTTTTGGGCATATTTCAGGGTAATTTTTGAAGGGGGTTCATGTCTGATAAGTGATTTTTTACAATTTCACTTTGATTATATTGCTTAAGAGATATAGGAAAGTAATTTTTGAAAAATTTTAAGTACGATTTCACATGCAGCATTCCTAGATAAATTGTTAGCAAAAAGCAAGGGCAAAGAGCATAACCAGACATGAGGTAATCAAAGATAGCATACATTTTTCAACAAGAATGATCGCTTAGAATATAATGCAGGAGAGTTTGATGAAAATAGTTCATGGCTGCAGCTTTAAACTAAAGAACAAGTTTAACAAGTAGAAATGCAGCAGAAAAATGGAAGTACTTTGGGAACCTCCTCCATGGAGTGCATTGTTATGGATTTAAAATGAATTGCACATGGTAATGACAGTTACCATATATATGCGTATGAGCTTACCAAATTTTAGCTTTTGTCTAAAAAGACAATTAGTACAAGATTTCGACAACACCTAGCTTTATATGTTCAAAACTAGAGAATAGAGGATATTTCTTTCTGATATTTGCTAATAATTATCTGTCAAAAATAGTGAGTGTTCTGTTGGTTCCCTTTCCTCAGTAAATTATATGATCCATAATTATGCATGTATTTAAGAAGTAGACAAATTAATGATCAAATTTTGTATTCTTCATAGGCAAGTAATATTGAGTGTTCTGAAGTACACAAAGATATATCTGATAAATGTATAATCTAGTTGGTCAATTTCCTTAAAATTAATTAATTTCAGTTTTGTCATCTGTGAAATGGGAAAAATTAATAATGCCTATCTATTAGGATACCAAGCTATCAGAAATGTTGTATAAAATCTCTGGAAACTGTGCCAAACTCCTGGAGCAAATGCATGCATGAGTATGTGTAGTGAGGGGGATGTTTGTTGAGAAGCCAAGATCATAAATCCAAGTTCAACTGTCATAGATAAAGAAGTGTTTTTTTTTTAATTTGTGCTCTTATACTTTCCCATGTAACATGGGTGCATATTTGCCACTTAGATTGTTGTGAAAATTTTGAAAGAATAAAGGTAGGGAGATATATCTATCATAAATTAAAATTTATATTAAAGCAAATTATGAAGATACTCTAGAATTGATACTAGAGCTCTTTGATTACAGGTAAATATTTATGGACATGGAAAAAAATGTGAGAACATTCCTCCCATGTGACTTTCTTGAAGAAGCAGCTAGAAAATAAGATTCAGCTACCCAAGATCTCTTGATGAAGTTTTGTCGTTAGTATTACTGATGACCATATAATATAGTTTGAAGTTAAGGAATGCAGTGCCTTTATCTTTGCTCTTCTTCCTCAATCAAGATGCTTTGGCTATTGGGTTCATTACAAGTTATAAGATTATTTGTTCTACTTTTTAAAAAAATCCCATTGAAATTTTGATAAAGATTGCATTTAATCTGTAGATTGCTGTGGGTAATATTGACATTTTAACAATATTGATTCCTCCAATCCATGAGCATGGAGTATTTTTTTTTCATTTATTTGTGTATCCTTAAATTTCTTTCATTAATGTCTTATATATAAAGGTCTTTCATCACCTTGGTTAAATTAATTTCTAAGCTTTTTTTAAAACCTCATCTGAGAATATGTTTACTGATTTTTAGAGAGAAGAAGGGAGAGAGTGAGAGGGGGATAAATATAAGTGTGAAAGAGAAACATCTATTGGTTGCCACTCATCCATGCGCTGACCAGGGATTGATCTGCAACCTAGATAAGTGCACTGACTGGAGATCAAATCTACAAACTTTTTGGTGTATGGGATGATGATCTGGCTGATGAAGTCACCCAACGAGGGCTAGGTTTTTTATTTTTTTGATGCAGTTGTAAATAAGATTGTTTTCTTTATATCTCTTTCTGATAGTTTGATATTAGAAAATAGAAATCCAACAGATTTTTGAGTATTGATTTTATATCTTGCAACTTCACTGAAATGATTAATTAGTTTTAAGAGTTTTTTTTATGTAGTCATATGGTTTTATATATAATATTATGTCAGCTGTAAACTGCAACAACTTTACTTCTACCTTTCCAATTTTGATAACTCTTATTTCTTTTTTTCTTACCTAATTACCCCAGCTAGGACTTCCAGTGCTATGTTGAATAGAAGTGGTGAGATTGCCATCTGTATGTTCTCTTCAATAAAATATCTCTTCACACATTTGCTTGTCTATCTTGCTATTTAGTTTTAAGAGTTCTTTGTATGTTCTAGATACTGGTCCTTTGCTGAATACATAGTAGGCAAATATTTTCTCACCATCTATAGTAGCTTATCTTTTCATTCTTTTCATAGAGTAAAATTTTTAAATTGATTCAGTCCAATTTATTAATTTTTCTTTTTATGAATCATGTTTTGGTGTCTAAGAACTCTTTCATCGTAGATCACAAGATGTCCTATTGTTTTTCTAAACATTTTACAGTCTTATATTTTGCATTTAAGTCAGTGATTCATTTTGAGTTAATTTTTCTATTAGGTGCAATGTGTTCTTTTGCCTATTGAAGTCCAAATGCATCAAGTGTTGAAAATCTTATTTTTACTTCATTGAATTGCTTTTGAATCTTTACCAAAAGTTGGGTGTTCTTGTGTGGGTGAATTTTGAGTTCTCTATTCCACTGATTTATGTGTCTATTGCTCTGCCAATATCACACAGTCTTGGTTGATTTAGCAAAATAACATTTTAAAATGGGGTAGAGTGATTCCTCTTTATTCTTCTTTTTCAAAATAGTTTTTAGTTATCTTACTCCTTGTAGTTTCATATAAATTTTAGAACAATCTTGTCTATATTTACAAATCTAGCCGGGATTTTGATTTGAATTACATTAACCTTAGGGAGAATTGGTTTATTTACTATGTTCAACCTTCCAATCCATAAAGATGGGATGTGTCTCTATTTATTTAGATTTTCTTACAACAGCATTGTGTAGTTTTCAGCATGCAAGTCTTACACATGTTTTGTTAGCTTTATACCTAAGTATTTCATGTTTTTGAGTAAGTGTAAATAGTATTGTATTTCTTAGTTGTGGTACCCTCATGTTTATTACTAGTATATATAAGTACAGATGCTGTTTTGTATCCTGAGATACTGAGACTTTGCAAAATTCAGTTATTAATGCTAAGAGTTACTTTTTTGTCTTTTTTTTTTTTTGGTAAATTCTTTGGAATATTTTATGTAGACAATTATGTCATCTGCAATACAAGACAGTTTTATTTTTTCTTTTCTTATCTGTACACGTTTTACTTCTTTTTCTAAACTTATTGTACTTGTTAGAACTCCCAGCACTTTGTTGGATATTATGGAAAGAGAAGATATCTTTGCCATGATCATGACCTCTGGAGGAAAGCTTTCAGTTTTTTAGTAATGCTACCTATAGGTTTCTTGTAAATGCTTTTGATAAGTCAAGGAAGTTGCCTTCTCTTATTTTTTCTGAGAGTTTTTGTGGTTAAAACTCTGAGAATTTTGAATTTTTGTCAAATGCTGTGTTTGTATTAATGTGATCAAAACATTTTCTTCTTTGGCCTATGAATATGATGGATTAAATTGATTGATTTTAGAAAACTGAACAAGCCTTGTATCCATGGAATAAAATCCAGTTGGTCGTGGTATATAATTCTTAATAAACACATAACAAAAAAACACATAACATAAAAATATAAGTGGTGAGAATGGGCATCATTTTTTCTTGTTATTATAGGAAAGGCTTTCAGCTTTTCACTGTTGAGTATGATAGCTGTGAGCTTATAATTTATGGCCTTCATTATGTTGGGTGTGTTACATCTATAAACACTTTGTTGAGAGTTTTTACCATAAATGGATGTTGATTTTTAATGAATAGGTTTTCTGCATCTATTGAGATAATCACATAATTTTATCTTTCATTTTGTTAATGTGGTAAATCACATTGACTGGTTTGCAGATGATTTGCCATCCTTGCATCCCTGGATTAAATTCCACTTGATCAATAAAGATCCTGATCTTTATTGTTTTTAACTTTATTTTTATTGTTCACACTGTTACACATGTTCTCATTGTTTCCCCATTTGCACACCTCCACCTCTCCTTCCCTCTGGCCGTCACCACACTGTTGTCTATGTCTATGGGTCATGCACATAAATTCTTTGGCTAACGCCCTCACCACCTTTCATCTGGTCCCCACTTCCCTGCTTTTCTCTGACAGCTGCAAGTTCGTTCCATGTCTCCATGCCTTTGTTTCTATTTTGTTTGGAAGTTCATTTTGTTCATTAGTTTCCAAATATAAATGAGATCATATATTTGTCTTTCAATGACTGGCTTGCCTCACTTAACATAATTATCTCTAGGTCCATCCATACTGTCACAAAAACTTGCTTTGTCATTATTTTGTAAAGGGGTTTTTAGATTTTAAAAGAGATTTTTAAAATTAACTTTTATGAGCTAATAAATATGTATATAACTTTAATTTGAGAAAGAAATAAAAAGTGTTTTACTAATAAATTTATCAAATTAAATCAACCTACCTATAAAACTATCTACTCTAGAGTCTTTTCTTAACCAATTGTTTTCTGGATTTTCTTCTGTTCTATTATGTATTCTTAAATATTTTACTCTTTAAAGTCTTGTGTAATTTTTAAATCAATAGCGACATTCCTTCAGTAAAAAATAGTACTATCTTTCCTTCTAAATTTAGTTTTCTTTATTTAAAGGCTATCTCAAAATAGATTATAGAGACTTCGATTAATTTTACCACAGAATTTATGATTTATTTAATGTTATTTCACTATAGTGATAAGATGCCAATATACTGTTACTTATTGTCATGGTCTGCTTTGCACTAGATCACAGGGTGCAAATAATAAGTTGAAGAAGTTGAGTTTTAGAAATATAATATATACATAATTACTAATTATTGGTTCAAAGTTCTGCAAGTAATTAAACAGGACTAGTTTAAAGGCAAACTATACATAAAATCCCTATAAGGTTTAATAGTTGTGTCATATTTTTTGAAGTTCCTTTTAAGATTCCTGAGTCTTAGAACAGTTTAGAAGAATGTAGGTAAATGAAGTGAAGAAGCATCTTTTTATTATTACTTTAATAAAGCTGAGTACTTTGTTATCTAAGGAAGTCAGAATGTATATTGTATTATGTTCTGTTCCATCAATAAAGATTTATTTACCCGACATATTTTTCAAAAGGAATTGAACCCTGTAAAAAACTCTCTTGCAAAGAAAAGTTTTGCAATGCAAACTTATTAGAATGCATAATACGATTATTTTACTCTCTGAATGTTGATGTGGTTAGAATTATTATTAGTGTCACATTAGTGAGTTTGATTGTTGATAATGTATGGATTACAATATATTCATTACTACTTTACATATTTATCACCACTTTTGTTTAATTACCGCACACACACATACTAGCCACTCACAAAAACTGCAGTGAAATCTCTTGAGTTAAATCACATATATATAACAGTTCACAGTAGTTCATAGCCTATCCTAAATATATAACACATTCAAAAATATTTTTTAATTGCTTGATTTTTTTAATTCAGTTCTAAATGTTTTACCAGTAATTATTATCTTTTGACCACTGAAATAGAAATGAATATCTTCTATTTATCCCTCATCCTATCGTCACTCTCACAGTCATGTCAGCATCAGATGCATCTTATTCTTTGGTACCTCTCAGGATACCATTAATACATTCACAATAATGTTTACTCACCTCAGTCTATTACTTTCTGACATTGTCTTTTGATCTCTTCAACTTTGGTAACTATTATCACATTAAGCAACCTTTTAAAATTATTAGTATTTAGAAAATAATAACCCAAGCACCAATTAGATGTGTTGCCCTTCTGGTAGTCTATAATTTTTCTTTTTCCTATTAAGTAGTGGACTTATACTCTTCAGTGACATTCTTTTGATTCTCAAGCACTTACAATAAGTGTTTCCTTATTTCTTTTTATAACCTCTGCCAATAGAGTTTCATTCTGTGACTCTGTCTCATGACTTTGCCCTAGCACGACCAAGTAATTACTACTCTTACATTTTTACCTTGTAACTACATTTTTCCTGCCATTTTAATGTAATTTCAATAGTGCCCTATACTCAAGTTAGGGCACGCTAGGTTTCTGAAGGTGATTTACTGAGATGAGACATATAATCAAAGTCCTTACTGCTGTTCACAGCACTTATTGTAATACATTGTGCACTAATATTTTTGAACTTAAAAACATCAGACATTTGGAAAAATTATATTAAACAATAAATACATATTATTATGAGTCTTTGGCTTATTTTTCCAGGAGCAAACTTCTCTTGAAATTCTACGTTTGAATCTATAAATATAAAACTAACCAGATACAAAACCTCTAAATTATGCAGTGATAATTGACAAGGTTTTTTTTTGTTGTTGTTGTTTTATGTATATATGATTAATTTTGTGAAAAAAAGAAATAAAACTCCACTACAAAATGAAATATTTCCCATTGTCAATTAAGGTGAATGTTCCACACAACGCTAGATATAGCACATTGTTCAAGGTTCTTGAGAAGTTTGTGCATATATAACTCTGGTAATGAAACTGAACATCAAGCAGTTCATACATTTCAGGGGACAAGCTAGTCCCAACTGTTATTATTCAGAATGGCCAGCCACATATCTGGTCAACTGGCCTTGGCAGTGGGATGGGAATTTCATGAAACAATCTAGTGTTTATACCCTAAGTAGGTATTCCTAAAATTCAAAGGTTACCACTTCCTTGTGGTAATCTTCTAGGTCTTTCAAAGTTTATCTCTTGGATAATAAATGTCCCCTTGGTTATTTTTGTCATGAAAGAAACACACACACACATACACTGCACTTAAAATTTAATTTTAAGTTCACTGGAAGTCTATTCATTATAGTGCTAATCTAGTGAGGGGTTAGCTGTTCTTCATTTTCAGATTTTCTGAAAATTCCATTTCAAACACTGAGAATAAAAAATATACCTATTTTCTTTTGTAAAATGGTAAATGGGATTGATCACTCTGCCTAAAACAGAAAGCACAAAGCAGAGATAGATATTTACTTTGATTTATAGCAATGTGTGCATTTCAGCTTAATGAAGATTTTACTCCTAGGGACATTTAGAGAATGAATTGGAGGTGTTTTGATACAGGAGGGCAAAGGGAATCTGGTTTTGTTCTGATTGATTTTCCTGCTTAATCTCATACTGTCTCAGGAAGTGGTACAGTAATGGTTGAATACTTTTTAAAAACTAGCTGAATTTTTGAAATACGTTTTATGGAAACCAAGACAAGGAAACTTGCTTTGATTGGATTATGGCACATTTGGTGTATTAGATATTGGCAGAATAAGTCACATGGGAAAGGAATGCAACTGTTCAGCAAAACTTTGTCCCATCAGGCATCTTTTATATTATGAATTTTTGTGATTTTTCGGGACTAGAAAAAGAGTCATGATTGACAACTTAAAACCTAAATAAGCTGCAGAGGCAGCGCTGAGGCAGCAGTGGCACAGGACAGAGGAAAAGAGATTGAGTGGATATCAATGGTCGTAATTGTGTGCACAGCACCGGTACCTTCGTGCACAGCACAGAGTCTAAGTGAAAGGTCTCCCTCCATGGGTCTTAGAATTTGGTGTGATCACACTGACAACCAAAAGGGGTGATTTTATTTTTTTTTCTTTGAAAAAGTCGTTTTTTAAAATTTTTCTATGTTAGTCAGTTGGTAGTCACATCTCCCTTAATGAAGAAAATGTATGAGCCATAGCTGAATGATTAGCATCATTTACTTAGTTCTAAAATAGAACTAAGTAAACTTTGAATTTTGATGTAAGATTTATAGCCTTTTGTTATACAAAGTTAATACATGTCTATTTTAGAAAATTCAAACTAGCACAAAATAAAATTTAAAATTATACATAGCCATATTTTCCAGCCATAACCTCTATTAATATTTGTTTATATAGTTTCAAATGATTATCAACTTGTCAATCACATGTCTATTTTTAAGAATGTCAGACACAGATGGGGTCATAGCCTGTATTTTGGGTACATTGCCATTTTTTAAAAGTTAAATATATTACTAACAAATCCCCATTGTTGTAAAGATCCTTCTCTATGATCATCTGCATGGTTATAGCAACTCAACTTGAGGGTGCCCCAGAGTTTATTTGTGAATCATATTTATAAAAATCACTTTATTTATCAAGGTTCAGAATAAGACTATCGGAAGCTGTAAACATTTTGCTGAAAAGTAGAGAGATTTAATAATTTTCTTTTCTTTTTCTGTTCTATTTGCTGAAATCATTCAGACTTTCTGCTTTTTGTATTCTATAACATTATATTTTATGTGTGGTTTGGTAGTCCTCATTTCAAAAGGAATTAGATATGTATTTTTTTTCTTTCAGGTGGCATCATAGTCTTTTATAATTCCTTGATACTAATTTTATTAGGGTATTATTTTAAAAAATGAATATTTATTTCTAATAGAGATACTTAGAAAAATATGCCTTAATATTTAAGGTTCCTTGCTAGCTTAAGAAAACTTCTTCATGTTCTTACTATTTATTAAGGGGATAGATTATTTATTTTTGCGGAAAGACTGTTTGGTATTATACAAAAACATTCATTTTACATCAATATAGAGGAAGGCTTCCAATCATCACATTGCCAATTTATGATGTGATTATAGGAAAATTATTTAACTTCATTGAGACAATTTTCTTTTATAAAATAATGAAGACTATTTTGCAGGGTTTTGGAAATGGAGATAAAAATCTATTTTTCAGAATTTTTAGGAAGTTCAGTGATATATAATTTATTGTTATATCTCTTTATATAAATTTTCCCTAGTGTATGACACACACTCAAAGAATTATAGATACTAACATAATCAGCAGTCTATTTCTGTCTTGCTATTTATGATGACAAAGATCCTTTCATAGCTCAGTTTCTTCTCTTTTTTCTTCCTTTCTCTGTATCTACCTCCCTCCCTTCTTCCCTTTCTTTTTCCCTTATTTCTTTTGCATCATTTCCTATTTTTCTCTGTTTCATTTTAGCTCTCAACAACTATAGAAATAAGTTATAATTCTTTAACAAAATGCTACCCAGATGTCCTATAGAGATGAGATCAAGTCATTACTGAGTTCTAATTCCATACTGCACACTCCTACTTTCTTCCCTAAAGGCTATACCTGGTTCCTTACCAGTAATACTTATCACAACCTTATTTCCAAATTTGCTAATGTTAAGCATTAATTGTGCAAATAGTTACATTCCTCTACTGTCATTTATTTAATGCATTTTCTCTGTAGATAATGACTACATAACACCCTAAAATGTTGTTCTTAAAAAAATGATATTCTGCCATGTTCCCAAAAAGTTATTTCCTATAATTGAGAAACACTTTTTTTTTCCTTTTGGTTTGGCTCAAAAACCATGGCTTAAAATATTTTCCCCAGTTAAAACTCTGTTAAATGCCTCAATATAACTGTGGCTAAAGATTCCTATTTATATTAATAGGCAAAGTTTTCTCCAGGTTCCTAGAAGTGAGCGGAAAGATGAAGCTGAGTAGGGCAAAATATTGGGTGTAATATGGAAATTATAGAAGTATATTAAAGAGAGAGGAGGAAAACTATGTGAAGTAAAACTCTGCCAGAATGGGAGAGAGGTCACTCAGCTTGAAACTGCAAAACCTGGGTTCAATTCCCAGAATTGCTACTTCCTCATGTTACAGTATTACAGAAGCCACTTAACCTTGCTTAGCCTTTGTTTCATTACAAAAGTCACTTAGCATTTTTAATCTTAGTTTCCTCACTTGTACATTGAAGATAAATAATATCTATTTTGAATAACTGTTAGGAAAATTAAAGTAATAGGTTAAAGTAGCTTGTATACTAGTACTATTTTTTTATTTAAGGAAATAAACATTTCTTTTTTACAATGGCAAAGGGTGCTTTAGAAATAGATATGCACAGTGATGAGTACAGGGACCATACTGAGATAAAATTAAAAATTATGCTCTTGCATGGAATCCATCTGAAAGGCAAAACGGGTTATTAAATTAGATTTATACTCAGGGTGGGGAAAAGAAGATGAAGAAAAAAGGCTTACTATTTAGTGAGGGTATTAGACAGCTTAGTCATGTCATATTATTAAATCCTTAAAACAACTTGACAGTAAGTTTTATTATCTTCCTTTCACAGGAGATTAAATAGATGCAAAATAAGTTTTCTAAGTAACTTGTTCAACATCACACAGCAAATGAAGAGGAGAAGCTGGGAATCAATCAGACCAAGCCAGTACACCCAAAACGTGCTCCACCAGTCATACCACCACTCCAACACATCTAGTAAAAGGCATGCAGACATATATCAGCAATTTGCTAATTCTTTTCTGAGGATTTCGGTTAGTCCATTAGATCAACAAGAGGGCAAGAACAAAGGCTTTTGTCTGCTTTAGCATAAAATTCCCAAGGAGGATAGGTTCTTACTAACACAGAAGCCCCAATATTGACAACTTTGATGTGTCATTTTCATGATAATATGCATTTTCTGACCATACGAGAGTACTATACAAGTTTAGAAAACAATGTCATATTTTTAATGATGGGGACACTGTCTCAAGAAAGCTACCAAAAGAGTGTATATTTGGAAAATGATGGTAACAAAATCATTTCTTGAAATGTGAACTAATAATTTAGAATACATTTTCCACAAATGACAGCCTATATTCCCCTGCTGGGACAAATGAGAGACAATGAGGAGCAAAAGGACAAGAGAAAAAGATAAAGTTATATATTAGAAATAGGATAATTTGCATTAACACCTCCATAAGTAGGTAAACCCACCTTACTTTCTCCAATTTAGACTGTACAGATTCCTCTGATTTAAGGTAGTTGGAGCTTTTTAAAAAATTATGTGCAAAAATTACTTTACATCACAGTCTGGATTTGACTTATGAGCATAAAGCTTTCTGTTGGTCTGAAGCCATTGAAGCCAAGACCTCTAAAGGAAGCACTGAACTCTATGGGTAGACTACTTCAGCTTTATAATTTCTCCAGCTGCTGGAAGCTTAACTATGTGGTACCATGTCCGAGAATGTGAAATGAACATCTGATATGAAAGCATTATGATGTGTGATTACTTTGCATGTGGTGTGTGATAAAGGTTAACAGACTCCTCTCTCCATTTGGTGTTTCAGCTTTGCACACACTTACAGGAAAAGTTGCCAAAAAGCTTTCCTCTTGTTTCTCTATTTCTAAATTTATTCCTGCTAAGAGGTGAATCTTTATGTGCTCTACTCTAATGCAAAGATCATGGTTATAGTACCTTTCCTAAGATTTGCGGGAAACATATGGAGAGCAGATTATTCAGGTTGTAAAAATTACCACTTCAGATTTGGTTCACTTGCCTTGTCATCCTTCCTGTCATCCAGTACTCTCTTTTCACCCGCCATGTAAACATCACTTTGGCACAAGATTTCACTTCTGAATTTGATGAGGTCTCATGGGCTCTTTGTGTCTATAGGTGTGCACAAACATGCTGCAAAATGTGAACTTCTGTTTTAATGTGAGACGAAAGGAAAACTGGTTCTTTATTCTTTACTTGGCAAATATATACAAAGTCAATGCTCATTTACTTTAAATGGAACCTCCAGTATTTTCAAAGTGAAAGGATTTGATGAGGAGTGGGGCAGATACAAAATTGGCATGGTGGCTGATGTTAACAAGCTTGAATTTGCCAACCAAGAAAATATATGTGCATAAAGAAGTATGAGGAAGTGTGAGGGAAGAGATAAATGTTGAAGGAAAAACATAAGGTCTTCTGGAAAATTAAAGGATTGGGAAAAGCTCTGGCTGAGCAACCTAGAAGACTTAGTGGAAGGGAAAGACTTTGAAGAGAGGCTTTAAAGATGCATCAAAGCCATTCTGCTGTTTGAGAAGTTTAAAAGGGTGAACTTAGTATCAAAAATATATAATTTTAGGCACAGAGGCAAGAAAGCACAGATCAATTTTATTGAGTTGTAATTGTAAAGTGAGTATATGTGAAGCTCAGTTGTAATAAAAGTGTTGGAAAGTCATTTGGGATGTATTTTAGAATCCTTCAAATGCTTTGTGTAGGAGATACTAATTTATTTCTTCAGGAAATTATATTTTATTACAACAAAAATTAGGCGAGAGGTGTGATTTGGGGAACTATTCTTATAATAATGTGAAATATAGATCAAACAGGGAAGTTAGGGGTGTAAAAACTGATTAGTAGATGATGTCAACAATAAGAAAACAATCAAAGTATATATATGACTATGGAAGAAACCAACAGGAAGATATAAAAGCAAAAGCATTAAGAGAAAACTTACATAATAGCATAATGTGTTAGATTCAAATATGATTGGAAGGAGAGAGAAATGTAAACAAAATATGACTTAAGCTGGATACTTGGGGTGAGGTGAAAAATCTGGGTAGCAGTAAGTTACTGGTATCCAAGATGCATTCGGTTTACATTCTGGGTTGTATTTTCTCTACTTTAGGATGATGTGGAAATTGGGAAATGTAATTTTGATAATAAGAGAAATCAGTATTTTACTGGGTTGTAAAGACACCAGGGGAGAGGGAGAGTCTGAAATACTATGAAGATAGAGAATCAATGGCACAAGGGGGCTAGGTGATGGTCAAAGTCTTGGGTGGATAGTTAGCCTTGGAAAACAGGAGTTTTATATTTTTCTCCAACTCAGTGAAGGAAGGAAGAGAGAATGGGAGAAAACATAGAGATATTTTCAGATAACATAGCATAAATTTGAGGGACAGAGAGTTAAACCTAGATGAAAATAAAGTCCAGGTGAGCGGGTTTTCTGATCATGAAGGAACTGTAATTGTGGCTGGAAACAGAAGAGTATACGCACAACGGAGAAGACTCACTGGGGAGTGTACGAGACTGCAAAATCACGTCCAAGGGCTTCCAGCTGTATATGCTTCATGAGGAAGTTCAAACCAGCTGGGGGAAATGCATCTCACTCAACCTGTCCGTAGTAACAACTTTGCTAGAGCTCAGGTGGAATTTGGATATCAAGTACACTAAATAAATCGTAACAGGTTCTGAACATATGACTGTTTCCTTGTTTCTTGGGAGTTATTATTTTTCCATTTTTATTTTTAATTGTTTCTTTTTAAATTTATTTAGATGCTCAAGTTTTATCAATTCTTTGTTCAGGAATATGTGGTATAACACATTTACTTTCCTAAATTTAAGTATAATTTTCTAATCTGGACTCTTATGTTCAAGTGTTGTCAATCTAAACTCCATTTCCACCAAATCCTAGCTGCTAGATTACCAGGGAGCAACAATTAAAAAAAGTTTAAAATAATTAAAAAAATAAACTCCATTTCCTTTTTAAAGTAGAGGTAATAATCAGCATTAGTTACCCTAAACTTTATTGAAGAGTACATAGGCATAGGGCTGACTTGCCATTAATGTTTTTGTGTAAGTAATAATGCACACTTTCATTTATATAGTGATTTTAATGGACAGAGAACTTTGGCCTACATCTGATTATAGCCTTATAAAAACCTTGTAGTAGATATTATTTTATAGTCATTTTAATTTAGACAGAACTGAGTTATAGAGGGGTGAGGTAACTTCCCCCAGGTCCCTAGGATGACTGCACTGGGAAAGTGGGAAGAAATAGCTTCAGCACTGATCTTTACACTCTCTCCTGGGTTATGTCCTTAATTAATGAAGCTGAAATTTGGGGGTGCATATATAGTTAGAAATCATTGCTAGGCTTTATTTTACCTTTAATTTAACTAGTAGCTCATTACATTATTCTTAGTACCCACAGTTTGCTGGTTTGTCAGAATACAACTGATTGTGTAGAAGAATTATCGCTGGGTTCCTAAGGAACTGGTGTACTGTTTAGGAAATCACACACGTATGCTAATATTCTTAGTGAGAGGATTATGTGAGGAGGAAGGTGCCTATACTTCAGATTCCTCTTTCCCTAGAATATTTTGCTCTTATACATTGCTTACTTTCCACATTAAGAAAAAAGTTTTAAATATTTTATTTATTTTACTTTATTTTAGAGAGAGGGAAAGGGAGGGAAGGAAACATCAGTGTGTGGTTGCCTATTGCATGTCCCCCATCAGGGAACTGTCCTGCAAAGCAGGCCTGTACCCTGACTGGATGTCAAACTGGTGATCTTCTGGTTCATAAGCCAGCACTCAATCCACTGAGCTACACCAGCCAGGGCAAGAACAACAAAAAAATTCTTATGCTTACATGGAATTGATTTCTGGTCTCAGAGACATCAAATAACAAAATTATTTTCTTTATTGAGCAAAAGTCATTAAACAAATTTTTAACCTAAATTAGGGGCAAATATAGCAAATATCTGTTCAGATAAATCTGTTACATTGAAGACATATTTATATGCCTTAGTAAATATTAAATAAACCCAAAGTATATTTTTCTCTCTTTCTTTATACACCAATGCTAAAACTTCACTGGCAAAGAACAGACAATACCTAGCACAAAATGTCATTTATCAAAGTTATAACTGGTACATAAGAAATTTGCGATGGATTCCTATAAATAAGATCTATTACTTTCTTATTCATTCCAGAATAGTTATTCCTCTTTTTTGTTCATATTTTCATGAAGTCCTAATGCTGCTCTGTATCTTTTTGGAAAAATGGCTAGAATAACTAAGTTACTATCTTTCAACAAATTAATCTTAACCATTTAGTAGCCACTGAAATAGGATTTGGGCTTCAGTAAAATTTCATTATAGTTGGTTCAGTTTTTCTCCTTTAATATAGCTTAACTTTGGGGACTGTTGGTTTAGAGTAACAAAGATAAAAAAGGACATCCAAAATGATATTGATTTGTTAACGTTCCCAAATTTGAAGGGAAAGGCACATTCTCTCTTGAGCCAAAAATTGATTTGCTTTTTATGGATTCTACTTTGAGAGCACTTGGAGAAGAGAGAATTTTGCATATCTTACATATTGCATAAACTCAACCTTCTCATTATATCTTGTATTGAATTCTATGTACCTTATTTCAATATCTAGATTGTACAGAAAGGATAATTTAGATATAATTTAACTTTAATTTTTGACATTTATATAATTCTTTATATCATCTGACATCTAGGCCTTCTTTTATATTTCCTTTAGCATTATTCAAGAAATTCTACATCAATCGATCTTTACCAGGAATGGCTTTAAGCCAATAACATGCCTTTTGCTTAATAAAATTGCACTCAGAATAGTTTAAAAGGTGCCTGCATTTAAAAGTGAATATAACACTGGCTGCTCCTTTCCTGCGCCAAGTTGCTGTCTAGTTCAAGGTGTTAAATAGCATAATGAGTTTGGTCTCTTCTAATAGTGAAAATAAAGACCCCAGAGAACTTGCGTGGAGAGGGAGTTTTACAATGGGAGATGACAAGTTGTTCTGAATATGACTTTTCCAAATGAGGCTAACTTTTCCAGTCTATGTTCATTCTCTTAATTCATGAGGTGGTCAGAAAGTTCTGTCAGACAGAATTGTCAATAGTCTAAGATGCATTTCAAACACCAGAATTCAAAGATGTTAATATTTCTTGCTTCCTGATTCTGCCTGTGTGAACAGTGCTCTGCTCAGAGCAAGTGATTTGGTAAAATAGACTTTTATTCTCACAATACCTATTCTGTGTAAAAAGTACAAATTAAATCCTTCATAAATCCTAAATTATAGTTTTAGTTTGGATAAAATCTGTGGTTTTGGTGATTATGAATTTTTTGAGAGGAGAAAGTGTAGATTGTAGGGTTTGGCTTAAGGTTTGAAAATAATTCCTGTGCGCTTATATGAATGGTAACACTAAAATAAAAAATTCTCTTTGAGTTTTGATTTTTAAGATTTATTAACTCCTTTAAGAGAATTAACAGACTATAGCAAATGTAATAAAGAAAATAACTACTATTTTGAAACAATTATTTTTTATACTTTTTAGATCTATCTCAATATATTGGAATATACTTTTTATATACTTAATAATCAGGTTTACTAATTTTTTACACAAAAAGACAAACTTTAGACCAAGAAGTAAGGCCTAATGTAGAAAATTTCTATAAATAAATCCCCTTGGTAAACTACAGAATGATGCATAACGTAAAGTTTTCTATTCCTATTTCAGACCTGGGTTTGAACCTGCAATCTAGGCACGTGCCCTGACCAGGAATTAAACCCACAGCTTCTGGTGCACCAGACAATGCTCCAATCAGCTGAGTCACCTTGCCAGAGCAAAGCTTGACTAATTTTTTATCATGTTTTCAGAGACCACTCAATTCTGTTTATGAATAAGGGGTTTGATACATAAATAATGAATTAGTTATGTCTATTCACTCATCAGTAATTCTCATAGTCCTTGAAAATACTTTGCAACTTAGTTTAAGTAATATAATTTTACCTAAGTGTAAAGTTATTATGTAATTCATATTTGGCTTTGAGAAATAAAAGTAACTGTTTTTACTTGAGTTAATTTTAGTTTATATGTCATAAATCTATATTCTGTCTGATTTAACATGAAGGGGTAAATTTTAAATTATAAAAATATAAAGAACATGATAAGTATTAACAATAAACTCAGACATAGTCACATTTTGCAAGTTTTTCTAAGTTCATATATACATGCACACATGGAAATTTAATCACATATAAAGGCATATAATATTATCAATAAATTATTTAAAGATATATGGATAATAAAATTAAATTAAATTGAGATGTAAGCAGCCTGTTTTTTAATAATATTATATTATGTCTGCTTTTCTCACATTTTATATGGATTTAGAAAATGTTAATTGGATCTTTGCCCATAGTTAATCATTTAGTTGCATATTGCTTATTTTCAATTATTGATTATAATAAATAGCATTGATGTAAATATGCTCATTTATGAAGTTTTGAATGGGTAAGTGATATCTTTAAGATGAATTTTTAAAACTAAATTTATTAGGTAAAACTACTAGATAAATATACTATTCATTGACATATAATTGTTCACCATTTAACACTCCCAACTGCAATGTGTAAAATAGCTACATTACCATTCCCACCACAGCACTGGTATTATAATATTTTAAAATAGGTTTAAACCATAATTGCTTAAAAGAAATACCATATTTTTGCTTAATTATTGTAATGGTTTATTTGGTGTGATGAAATAATTTGTATACTTATTCACTATGTTTTTGCTTTTGTTAGGTACCAGTTTAGATTTCTTTGCTTTTTTAAAAACTGGTAGATTCATGTTTTTTTTTTCCATTTATTTAGAAGATCTTAATGTTTTAACCCTGAAAATACACTATGTGTTGCAAGTATTTTCTGAGTATGCATCCTTCTTTCTTACTTCATTTAGAGGGCTATCATAAAATGGAAGTTTACATTTTTAACATGAGTAGCAACAGTTTAATGCTCATTACTCCCAGATTTCAGGGCCACTTTTTTTGAATTACCTCCCTTTGCCACTTTTATTTTTATTTCTTTAGGCATCTATATGTGGATGTATAAACAGTTTGCTCATAATAAATTTCATCAATTGAATCCTTGACAAATGAAGAGTTAGCTAACTTACATCCCCTTCCACCTCTATGTCCAACTCCAATTAATCCTGTAATCCCTTCTTTAATTCTTCTATTGATTCTTATTTGATCTTTAAGTCATATCCTTAAGCTTATGTATAATAAATACTTCTTGATTTCCTTGTCGGTTGTGAACGAACTTATCAAAGACTCTGCCATTTCCTTCTCTCTTTTTCTGTTACATTTTTCACTTTAATAAGTGTTTCTTGCTTTGTCTATAGGTTGGTTTAAAATTGAAGTAAAGAGACACTATTTATGTGACTGCCTAGAGAGATAAAAATCCCTGCTGTATCACATGGTCTTCTGCATTACACTTCCTTCTCCATGTTTTCAATGTCACAAGTCCAGTGCCACTCAAAGGATTCTCTTCTTGTGTAAAGCCTAGTGGATGCCTAAAATGATACTGTTTTGGCTCTCCTTCGTACTTGCATCATGCTTTTGTTTTTGAATTGTAGGTTTCTCTTGGAGTTGTTAACTGTCTTTCTTTTGTTTGGGGGGGAAATTAATACATGTTTTTTTCTCCATCACTCTAATAATGTTCATGTTTGTACTAACATCATTTTATTTTTATTTTTACTATACCCAATTTATTCTACTCTTTTTCTTTAATACCAAAGCCTTCTTGCTTTGTCTTGGCCTAGCTTCTGTACAATTTATTTGTGGCTTTCATTACAGTTTGTTTCTCCTGAAGTTTCTAATCACCTATTTTTCCCTCTGGTATTTTATGCCTTTTTCATCTCTTATTTCTTCTAATGTTTCTATCACAGTGATTATTCAATAGGGCATCTTTCTTGCTAACTCTGATCTTTTGGCCTGATATAGGTCTAAAGGGTTAGATCAACTTAACATTGGCTCTCTTAACAGCTTCTTTTCTATTGTACTTCTGTATTTATTAAAGTATATCCTCAGAATATTCCTACAAAAGATGAATAGGAAATGTCTTCATATGTGAAATGCCTTTGTTCTGCCCTCATCTCTTATTGAATGAATAAAGGATTCTATTCTAAAATTGTGTTTGTTCATCATACAATGCTTTAAAATTAGATGTATTTAAATAAATGAACATTTTTCTTTAAATATCTTCCACTGCTCTAATGTTTAGCAAATACGTTTAAATTCTTGAACACATCAAAAGTGACTTCAACTTCTTGTTATTTTATTTTCAGATTTAATTTGTTATTCTAAAATATGGTATATAGTATAAGATTAGACTCTATGTTGAAATTTTCCTCTAATTATATACATTTCCTTATACCATTTGGTGAATAATCGACCTCTTTCCCTAAATTATCTGTAATATATGCTTGGGCATATTCTATCAACTATCTATATTTAAATTTCAACAATATCAATTCTGCTAGACCTATCTTTTGATTCTTATACTAGTACTACATTATATGAATTCTTAAAACTTTGTGCTATGATTTAATATCTTGAAGACAAATCTTATTTTATTATCCATTTTATTGCTACTCATTTTTCTGATTAAAGGTATATATGTGCTTGTCATTATATATCATTCCATATATATAAAATGGAAGAAGAATGAAGATTGATGTATTACTTTACCATGCACAAACTGGTGGGTCATATTTTGTCTATAGTTCCCACTTTTGGTATGTTTAAAGTCACAGCAGAAAAGGCACACATCCATCGATCTGTGTACCGTGACTTCACGGAATTTCCGTGCGAAGATATACAGCATTTCTATACATGGTTCAATACTGATGGACATTTCAATTGTAGCTCATTTTACTTATTAAAATCAACACTGGTATAGATACCTACATACAAGGCTTTGCATTTATCAAATTATTTAATTTATATACATTTCCAAAAGTTGAATTAACTAATATTTTTTAAAGATATTTGCATATCTACTTATAAATAAGATACAACACTTGTAAACATCAGTCAAGTGCCTACTATATGGTCAGCAGCTTTTGAGAAGTTGCCAAAAGGAAAAAGGATTCATGGACATGGGCAACAGTGTGGTGATTGCAGGGGGCGGGGGCAGGTAAAAGGGGACTAAATGGTAATGGAAAAAAAGACAAAGTGATCAAATGAGAAAAAAATAAGAATGTCTGATTCATACCTTAAGGAAGAATGCTCCAGGGGAAAAGCAAAAAAGTCCCAAAACAGTGTTCTTAGTTTTTTTTTTAAGTAAATTTTTAGATTGGTAATGCTAGCACCATAAAATTATTGAAAACATTTCAGAATTTTCTGTTTTATGGAATATGTTTCAGTGGCATAGACGTTATTTACTTGCTAAAGGTATGATAGGAAATCATTAGGATCTGACTTTATCTGATTTAGTACTTCTTTGATACATTTTCTGTTTCATGTTTTTTTGTTATTTGTTAAGTGTTAGATTTTCTACTTTAGAAAACCATTTCAATGTTTTTAAACAAATATTTTTTTCAAGTTTATTTTCATTATGTATGGAGTATTCTCTTGTGATTTTTAATGTACCCCATGTGATTGCTAGTCATTTTGTAATTACTTTTGTCAAGAAATAGTCATCTCCTCTGAAAGTGTTTCCAGTTGCCTTTTTTTCAGTTTTCATCTTTTTACAAAATATTGGATGAAACAAATTATCAGCTCTTCTTTTTCTTTTTAAATTCTTTAACTTACTTCTTTGAATATTTTTGCCTTGTCATTTTTTAACATCTTAGATCAAATTTTTTACTGAATAATTGCCTTCCCCATCAAAAAGTCTCTTTGACAACATCCCATAAGTTTCGATATCTAATTTCCAGCAAAGTTTTCTTTTTCCTTTGACTTCTTATTATTTAATAAAAAGGTCAAATATTTTTATGTTTACATAGTTTTTATTTTTGCTTAACACTTTGGAGTCACCAATTAACTTTTACTCATTTCTAGTTTGATTGGTCTTGTAGTTTGTAGAAAATTCTCCTAGGTGCTAATAATAAGATTTTTTTTTAGCTAAAGTTTTCAAATTTTATGAAAATCTGCATTCTTTTATTTATATCTATAATTACATTAGTGAAAATTAAATAGAATTTTCTTATTAGCTATCAGCTTGATATAATATTGGTTCATTAATTTATTTGTTCATTAAACAGGTATTTTTTGAGCCATTAAGTTGTATTAATCATTGTCCAAATAAATTACTATACAGGAATTACTATACAAAAGAAAGAAGGTCCTGGCTTTATATAGCATTATAAATGTAATATAATGCTAGAAATATAATGTAGAATGAGAAAAGTACACATTACTAAAAAGATACAAAATCATCCACAGTACTATTCCACTTAACCATGTTGTATTTATTTTCAGTTTTTATCACTTAGATTTAAAATTAAATATTTGTGAAAGATATTTTTACTCCCCTTTTAAACATAAGAAGCCAAATTCTGAAGATAATCACATTAGATTTTAAGGTCTTAAGGTGAGTTAAAAAAGAAATCGAAACCATTTGAACCAATGTCCCCAACCATTTTGAAAACTAGAAATAAGTCTGGTTTTCTTTGTTGCATGCTTTCCTTGGTTTGCATTGCTGTCTTGATTTTCCTTTTTTCAATTTCAACAGAGTGGCTCATAAATAAACATGTTCACGGCTCAGGTTGGGAGTGACAGTTTATTCCTCCTATTTTGATTGTACAAGATATCTACAGTTCTCTTCCCTAACTAAACATCCATGCATGCACTGTAAAATTAATCATAACATGGCAGGGTGCCTAAGAATTTGGAACTGCTTCTCTCTTGATGATTCTTGGTGTCAAAGTGAAACTTCCATTTAGTAATAATTAACAAAACCTATAAACCTAATTTGGGGAGATTTACCCTCCAACTGATATATGTACTGCTTTTCACATACATAAAATCAGATGATAAACTGTTTCTAATTCTATTTGATTTGAAAGGGAATCGTTTTCTTTGGTCATGGAATCATTATTGATGCTTTTAATAGAAACATGATTATTTTCACATATTTACTGATGACCTTGAAGTCTATGCACACAGGCATTGCTGCATCATTAAAGATTGGCACCCGACTGTGGTGATGCCCTTCTGTGAACCCCAGCTGCTATGCACCTTGAGAGCAAGATTTGCCCTAATTGCAGGGGAAATGGTAGGTAAAGGGAAAGCTGTGTATATATCACTTACCCCCAATAAGAGGGGATGTCACACTTGTTCAAATGTTTACTTTCTTTTTTTTATTCTTCTTCCAGCTGAGCCCTTTCAACTCACTGGAAAGAGGTTGGTACTCGAGATCTGAAGGTCACAAATTCTATTGCACTGGCAGTTTTCATGGATGTGGTTAGCAGATGACTATGATGCCTGTATTCTTTGTATATAGGGTCACAGATCATTAAACATCACTTCTATTAACATCTGCTTCTGTCTTTCAACAATAATGTATGTGAGCCAGTGGACTGTCTTAACAGGGGGAAGGTAACAAATTTATTTGCCCTGCTTTACAGGCATGTTTGCACATATACACATAAAATATTAAGGGCTGTGCATCATATGATCATCCCAAGAAAATTTTTTCTTTGTATGATATAAAATATAACTGAATGAGGAATTTTTAAAAATAGAATTGCCTTTCTTGAGATCCTGTTAATTCTACCTTCATAATAACTCTTTTCTCTTTCACTCCTCTCATGTTCTGTGGTGTACCCTTCATTTCAATGTTAAAATGCATAACCTTTTATCTAACCTCCACATCTCTAATGTGGGATGATGTGTCTGTATCACATTGGCTGGTCCAGAGCACTTTTTTCTTGTCATCAACCTCTGGCTCAGAATCCATCAATGACCCCATTATTGACACAAAGAATTAAAATTCTTTAGCCTAATATTCAAAGCTCTTCATGATATGAACTAAGCCTTCCTTCTAATGATATCTTTCTGTTATGCTATGTATACTTTCTTCTTTAGTCAGCTATGTCACCCACATGGGAGTGTTGTATAGTCAAAACTTATGGTGTAGAGTTAAAAAGTCTGTAGATTTAACACTAGTTTTACCTCTTGGGATACATTTCTGAAAATTATTAACTTATGAGCCTCTTCTTCAATGGGAACAACCACCATCTTTGCTGGATAATGAACCAATGAAGGTAAAGTGTCTACACAGAGCTTGAAGCGTGGGAGATACTATAGCTGGTAGTAATAGTAATAGTGGTGTCAAATTCTCCCAGTTACTAACTTCCTATCATTTTCATTACTTAAGTTCAATCATTCATTTAAGTTACAACAGTATTCCTTCTTGTCTTATGAGTTTTTCATGTTTGTTATCCACTTACTGTGATTTTTCCTCCCAGGTTCTACAATCTAATTATCTACATCATTAATTTGTGTTTTAAACTCTGTTTTATACTCATATCAAGATTAAAAGATGCTAGAAGAGAAATTCCTTAGGTTATATCTGTCAGTTCTTTGCTACAATGACAATTTCTCAATTTTGCAGAGCATTTAATAAAGATTTGTTGGTTAATTTATCTACTGATATATTACCAAGAAAATACCATACATCTAAGGAATACAACTTCACAACTGTATTAAATGGAACTTAATATTTTTATGTGAACTTTCATGAGCAGCCTGAGTTCAGTATTGATTTTAACAGAAGTAAATGTAATTCACTAGTTGGTGACAGTAAATTCAAAATAGCCAAGTTTTCACTTTCAATTTTAGCTAAATCTGTTGCATCACACAGATTCTTGTTGAAAGAAATAACATCACCAGCTTATTTTTATCCAATCAACTTTGTGTCGGGAGCATACTACTCTCAACATGGTTCTGATCATTTTGTTATTATTATTCCTACTTTACATATGATAACACAGAAACTCAGAGACAGTTAGAAAAGTGTCCTAATATGAACAACTATTGCAATAGATTAGAGAAATATTTTAAAAAATTAACTCACATTTCTGTTCCCTTATTTGGAAGCAGTACCATTTATACCTCATTTTGATTTGCTTACATGGCTTTGGGAATGGAATATTCATAATTGGATGTTATGTGAGCAGAGGCTTCAAATGTGTTGTGTAATTTAGTTTGTCTTTTGCCTTTATGCTATTTACCTTGATGAGTACATCCTGGGTGGGCACTGATCCATGGAGGATGTACCAAAACCTAACCTATAGTGACAACTCAAACCCGTTTGTAGCTACAGTGTGAAAAAGAGCCGTCCAGCCAAAAATAGCCTATAGAGCCAAACAGCCTTGACCTGTAGACCTATGATGTAGAAAGTCAAATGTTTTCTGTTACAGATTTGGGAGTGCTTTGTAGGTAGTATTAACATAGCAATAGCTGAAAAATTCACTAAAAAATGGATGAGCTAAGACTTTGAGCTGTCAAAATCCATGTACTTTCTACTATACCACAGTTCCTTGCCAAAATGCAAGGACTACATTTAGAGTGTTATTCAAAATCTCAGCTCATATGATTTCATATTAATCAAAATACATTCTATTTTCCTTACATTGCTATAAGAACACTTCTACAAAAAGCACTCTTGTTGTCAAAGGAACATCATTAAAAACCCTTTCTTAATATCTGTGAATACATTTTTGGCATACTATGTGTATATTGAGAACTTCTAAGCCACAGAACTGTCACTTGGAATGTCTGGTCTCACATGTGTATGCGCCTCGAAACATATACTGCTTGAGGTGATTCATTATCACAAGACAGTTCTAAATCAAATATAAAGTTTAAGAACTGATTATATATTCACTCATGTTAAACAGTAATTTTTCAGAGGTAGAAAGTAAGTGATTACTTTAGAAAGTGACATCAAATTGAAGAGTAGATGATTAACAAAATATTAATTGCTAAATGTGGTAGGTGATTGAAAATGTGATAATTGATGTATAATGTTGGCTATTAGTACATCACTCACTGTTTACAATATTTGTATGCCCTTCTGATGGAAATACGGGTGCCTAAAATAGATTACTAACAAAATTGAACTGGTGAGAATCAGTAGTATTTGATTGAACTGGTGCTTACTAGGAGTTTTTAGTTGGCATCTAACTTTGTCAGTATCTCAGTATATTCATTATCATCTTAAATATTATTTTTAAGTCTCAGAATTCTTAAAAAGCACCAGCCTTGTCTTACATATATTGGTTTTTCATTTGATGTCTGAAGTGTCACATATTGAAATTCCTGTTAACCATCACTTCTTTTTCTTTAAATGTTCAGCTTGATAGTGAATGTGGGAGCTGGCTGCAAAGATGGCTGCCAACAATTCATCACATTCCCCTAAATGCATGTCTAACCCTTTCTGCAAGGTGGAATCCATATCCCCTCTCCTAGAATCTGGGTTGACCTTTTGATTAGGACCAACAGCATGTGGCAGAGCTGACACGGTGCCAGATCCTGATCTCCGCCTTAAGAGACCTGACTGGTTTAGTTTTTGCTCTCTAGGCATTCAACTTTCCTATAAAGAAGCGTGTGCAAGACTTCTGAGTGATGAGAGACTGTGAATACAGAGCGGGACCAGGCCAGCCCTACTGTTCTTTCAGCTACTCTGTCAGCGGTATCAGAATGTGAGCAACGCTGCGTCTGATCCTCAAGCCCCAGTCAAGCCACTCCAGATGGCAGAAAAATGTAGGGCAGAGACAAAATGCTTCCAAACTGTAGAAAAACGACAAGTAAAAAACAGTTGTAGTTGTTGTAAGTCACTAAATTTGGGGGTGGTTTGTTATGCAACAATACGTAACTAAAACAGTGATGTAAGTTATAATACAGGACAGAGCCTTTTACACAAGTTTTTAACCTTTCTTATGTGTGGTCACAGTTCCTATAAAAGCATATTACCAATATCTCTTTTTCTAGTTTAATCAAAGTCATTGAAAAGTCATATTTTATTGCATTATTTTCTGATTTTTATTCATCTTACATAATGGGATAGCTCAGTTATTTTTCAATCATTATTTTAAATAAATACATATAGTCAGCAGAAAAATTGAGGCCTGTATGTAAAATATAATGATAAATCATAATATTTATTTCCCAATGATTTTAAATTTGGACTTCTAATAATATTATATACTGAAAATGAGTAATTTTATAAAATGTTCAAAAGTAGAGGGTAATAATTACCCAAACATAGGAAAATGTTTAATTCAACAGAATAGTCTGATGCTCTTTGAATATATTATTTTAAAACTATATCTGCCATAATGTGGAATAACTAACTACTGTTTTATAATGTCTATGTTTAAAAATGAATTATAATTAAGTACAATTAATTAGCAAGTAGCAACAGAAAGAATAACAGTTTAATCTTGGCTTTCAATTTACAGTAATTTCTTTTCTTCAAAGTATGGGGGTATTAATAATTGGAAAAACATTTTTAAAGCCTCTGTGCAGATGATCATGACAATAGTAATTTTAGTATTTTAAATTCATGTAATACTGGCCACTGGGTCTAACAAATGAAATGAATATAGGCCATGAGTAGACTCCTAAATGTATCAATTCAACTGAAAATTATTTTACTTACATTTCCAGTATTAAATAAGTCCCTATCAAGACAAATGTCAATGACAAAAGTCAGTAGGATCACTATTAAAGCTAATTTAGTCAATATCTAGATAACACCATGGTTCAAAAGTCCACATCATTCATATGAGGATAGTAAAGGTGAATTGGAAACTTGACCTATAGTATAACTTCCCTTACTTGATATGTATATTGAATAGAAATTATGGTGTTGGAATTCTTGATTCAAATTGCATAAATGAACATTGAATACTTAGAACTTTAAGAGGCAGAGAAGGACTAAGGGAAGTAATCAACTTTGAGGTCATAATCAGAAATATTGAACTTGGACTCTCACAAAGACAAGCTCACAAATCAAATGGTTGGGAATGTCTCAGGATTTTGAATGACTCATCCTTCTTAACAATCATTCAAAATGGAAGCTTGGGAAATATACTTTCCCATGTGCTGAGGAGGTAGAACCAGGATATGCTTATTATTATTATATTAGGCATTAAAATATTCAAAATCTTGTGAGAACACTAGGCTGCTTTCAAGCAATCTGAGCCTCAGTCACGATTTGTATAGAGAATTTAACTACCTCAACAACTAGCTCCAAAGTTGTAAATAGGAAGAGACTCTGGTGAAAATATCTGTTTAAGCCACATGGAGGTTGTAGATGAGACTCTGACAGCATGGTTCTGCAGAAGCTCTGCTAGGAAAGGTAAGCACAACACTTCCTTTCACCAGGTATCAACAAAAATATTAGGGGTGTGCTTTAAGAACAGAAGTATTTCCAATGTGCAATATTTTCTAAAGTCACTAATTTTACAGCAGTTTTAAATTGAGCAAGAGAGAAATTTGGTGTTCTGTTCATTGATGCATTCATTGGTTGCCCCTCAAATTTGCCCAAAACAAGAATCAAACCCACACAACCCTGTGCTTCAGATGATGCTTCAACCAACTGAACTACCTGTCCACGGCTCGAACAGAGTACTTTCAATGCCCTAAGTATCCTCAGTGCTCTGAATATTAATCCCTCCCTTCCCTCTAACCACCCAAAGAACAATTTTAAGTTGTAGGCCATACTATGCACTCCTATCCCTCTAACACTTAATAAAACGTTTTATACAAAGTATACTGGGTTGCTCCTCATTATTAGCATTTAAAAACACATTAAGACAATTTAAACACTAAGTTGATCCCCAAATATAAGAAAACAGTTGAAAACCAAAAAGATCTTCAGAAATTCATAGAAATCTTGAGAAAGAATTTGATTCTTCATAGCATATTGATTAGAGGTTTTAAACCTTTCTTTTTAACATCTGAAGGAATAATTTTAACTGATATTTGGATTAAATAAGTCATATAATATTTTAAACATACTTTGTTGTTTCGAAATAAGCTTCCAGACCAGCTGTGCCGGGAGTGGCCATTGTAAAATTAAGTAAATTGCCCAGTCTCTTTGTGCGCTCAATCAAAGGATCACTACTTCCTTAGACTCTAGTAGAATCCTAGACACATAGGCTGGTCAATCAAATCTTATGTGGTTAGTCTTCAAGTGATACTTTAACTATTCATAAAGAGCTGACAAGTTTTGACATATGAATTTCTTTTAGGTGGAGAGGATTCTTTCAAGTAAATGGAAAGGAATTTCAGAGTATTGGTTTCTCTGGGAACATTGCTTAAAAATAAAACAAAACAACATCATCAACAACAAAAACCTCAAAGGAATTTTTGCAGTCAAGAAATGGATTTTTCTGAAGGAAAAATACTCATTCAAACTATATATAATCAAAATAAATCAGAGAAGGAGCCGCATTTTAAGGGAGGGCATCATTGATCCAACAGCCTTGGGAGCATAGATTGAGTAGCATTATTAGCAGGGAGAGGGTAGAAAGTCCTTTTGTGTTAAAGCACGATAAGGGTGTGGGAAGGATGTGAGAAAGACAGAGACAGCACAGATAAGGGTCAGAGAGAAGCAGCCAGGACCCTGTCAGCTCTGAGTTTTCATTTCAGGCAGGCTGTCACAAAGAGAAAATATAAGGGACAAAGATGCAGTGGAAGGGGTAAAAATAGAGAAGCAGTAAGCATTGACATATGCAACAAGAAGAGAAAAACATTAGAATAATAGTAATAATTGAAACCTCCCTTGCTCAGAGGGTCCTTTCTCTACTCACAAAAATTTGATGGTTTTCAGATGGCAGGTTAAAAAATTGCCCAGTCTCTTTGTGTGCTCAATCAAAGGATTGACACACAATGACAATACGAAGTCATCAAAAGGAGTAAGGACAAGACAACAGCTACTTAAATTATGGCAATCCTTCTGTTATGCTTATCATGTGAATGCTTAATCAGCACTTATAAGCTGTGTGTGTGTGTTCATTGTACATTTTTACTTCAGTACGCTACAGTTGAATCATCTATTTAGCATTCATGTTGTAGGTATCTACAACACTCATTTTTAAAATCTCTTGATTACAATAAACTCATAAAGTATATTTCAAGAAGTTTGATTCAAATAAATGAGTGGTAACAACCAAAATAAAAGCACCGTTTTCTATTCCAGTCTTAGCTTGTTATGCATATGTTGAGTTAAGGTGGGTTCCAATGTGTATACATTATGTTTATCTCTATGTGCATTTCTGTATCGTGTTTTACATGTGTGCTTCCTTGTCACTCAATCTTGCTTCCTATCTGTGTGTATTAGTTTTATGCATCTGTGTAACCAATTATTTATATTTCAAGGAAAATAATTTAATGGGTCCTTATCCCCATGGATTAGGACTAGAAAAAAATGATAACTTCATATGCAGAGCCTACAATTAACAGAGATCTGGGGTTGAGGAAAAAATACTTGAGAACAGTGGAGAGGAGGTCAAGGGCAGAAGGAGAGGTCTGTAATCCGGGAGCAAAGACGAATCTTGAAATTAAGAGACAAGTGTGAAGATTCCGTTGAAACAATACTGAAAATACTAAAGAAAAAAGAATATCTTATAATTTACTTAAAATTTTTACTGGGCTCTGATACTCTGAAAATTATCCCCTCCATTGTCCAAAATCCACACAATGTTTGCCACATATACATCTACGAATCTTAGAGAATAAAAGGGCCAGGATTACACCTGGAGGTGCGATGGTGTAGAGAGGAGCCCCAGGTTCAGAAAACAGTGAGTAGTGAAGCAGTTGGTAAATGCATGGCTGGAAAGTGGAGATGAAGCACACCTACTTTGTCCAAATATATTAGAGGATGTGGACCCCTGAAGGGGGGATGTGAGACCCATACTTGGGTTACATATAACACATGAACATTAAGGTCCCATCCCGAATCAAGTACTATAACTAACCTTATGTATAATTTCCATTAATTACTTCATTTTGCATGTGTAGACAGACTGCAAAGAAAGATAACCATTCTCTCACTCCTTTTCTATTAGGCATAACTTCATAAGAACTCCATTGTGTAGAAGCTTAGTTTATATTTCATGATATTTCATATAATACTAACATGGTCCCTGTGTAGCTGCAGCACTAAAAATAGCTCCCTGTGTCTGTAATTGCTCGCACAGTTGATAGTCTTTGTAGGCTGAGCAGGAATGTGTCTCATTCCATAAATCATTCACAAGGGCTGCAGTGATCCGGCAGCTCATAATCTTAAGCAAATAAAACTGAACATGTGTCTTTTCCCTGGGCAACTGCATGCACACACTGACCCTCTGCTCTTCTCCAGCTTGATCTTTTGGGTTAAAGCCAGACAAGTAACATGCCTATTCTGGTAAGTTTTAGTATTCTTCCAGTATTCCTTTAGATCTTTATCTCCTAACAAATGCAAAAGAATAAATGTGGGTAAAGTGACTGCCTTACAGAATATTACATAAAGGCTCCATCTATTCTATTACATGAATTAATGTGTCATCCTTGAAAAATCAGATTTAGAAATTTGTAAGACTTACCTAAGGATCATATTCCTTCAGAAAAATAATCACCATAGTATTTGATCATTGTGATTATTTTAAGCCTCACCTGGCCTCAGTAGGGTTGCCTTGAAAGAAGCACTGAGTTATCACAAAGGGAGAAAGGCAAATCAGGGCTGGAAGGAGGGACTCTGCTCTTTCTGAGACAATATAGCCAAAGCAGGAGGTGGTCACAGAGTTTACACATTTATGAGGCCAGTAGTGTAGGACCTTAATTTTTACCTTAAAACATTGCTTCAAAAATATTTTATGTCTCTTATAAGCTATTTAGTTATGTTAATATAACTTTAAAACCATATACATTTATAGAAATTTCTATGATGCAAAATATTCACTTAGACTGACTTTTTTTTTCACCCGTCAGAACTGGCTAAAGGAACTAGAGGTCCTTTATTACCATTTATTCAGCCTTCTTGAGCTTCTCTTTCATTCTCTCATGAGTTGAAGAAAACTATACAAGTTGGCAGAACTGCACCTAACATCAACATCGTACCTGGCACATTATAGCCATTGAATAAATATTTGTAGTTGGCATATGTAGTTTTCGCTGGACCAGCTCCCATTCCAATTTTTAGCACTCAATATTTCTTTAGGGATTTACGCCCTCCCCGGACTGAGGACATGTGATTGGAGGGAGACTTACCCTACGCCCCACTCTGGATCATAGACACATTACCCAGGCCTGGCTCTTCACACACTTCACATGCATCTTCCCTGGCCCAAACCAGCGTGCAACTTAACACAGGATGATAAACATTTAATTCTAGGATGTCAGTTGGAATTTTGGGAATAAAAAATAATTTGCAGTCTAATAGAAATTCTGGCTGTAAAAATGACAAGAGTCTAGAAATGTCAGGTTTTTTTCACATCAGCTATGTCTGTGTGGGAATGAGTTCAAAATAGGGAAAAAATACAGAAAGAGAGATGAGAGGCCATGTGAGAGCAAGAGAGAGACGATAACATTGGCTGAATTCCTGTATTCTGCCATTCCTAAAGCCAAACAAACCTCTGTACTTTTTAGGCATTTAATCAAAGAATTTTGATTTATATTTATCTGAATTTGGTATGGTTACTTGCAAATGAAAGAATTCTGATTAATACATTTAAAATTGTTTCATATTTCCCCCCAAATAAGTAGCCCCAAATTCTTGAAAAAAATGTGCCAGATATATATGTCATATTCCTAGGATGGGCTAGGAGAATTGTGCACAGATTTCTTTGGGCAGATCAAATAAAAATGCCATAGAAAATGTTTGTAGAAGGCTAAAACAGAAGAAATTAAATTTTTCTAGCTCTTATTTCCTCTTAAATGGGAGGGCATAATAGGTGGTTTTTAAGATGACCCCCAGTGATTCACTCCTAGTACTATGGCTTTGTATAATTTCCTCCCCCGGAGTGTGGGGTGGATTTAGTGACTCACTTCTAATCAGTAGAAATGGGCAGGAGTGATGTAATGTCACTTCCACAATTAGGTTATAAAGAGACAGTGGCTTCCTCTTGAAGATTTCTTGCTCTCTGTTGGATTTCTCACTATGTCATAAAACTGTCCTGTGGAGGGGTTCATGTGCATGAGAATGAATCAGATCACCTCCTACCTTCCACTGGCCTCATCCAGTCAGGTCTGTAGGTTAGGCTGCGGTTCCAGATCATTGGTTGCCTGAAATCTTATGTGAGAGCTTGAGGCATAGACACCAAGATAAACCGCATGCAGATTCTCCAATCACAGAAATGCAAAATAATAAGTACATATTGTTTTGTTGCTAAATTTTGTAGCATATTAACACAGACATAGATAACAATACATAGGAGTGGAATCTGGAGCAGTGCTAATACAATAAAATCAAAGTTTCTGTTGTAAAACTGTAGCCATATTCTGCCACCAATTAGCAAAAAGCAACCAGCCAAGGGAAATTGGGCTCCTTTCAATTTCATCTGAATCTACCAGCCATTATTATTACCATGAAGGACTTGAATAAATTTGTCTCTGCTAAGAAACTCAACATACTCACACATTTTAGGCTTTACCCCTTGCATTACTTGTCTGCTACTGTTTCATTCTATTTATTTATTCTCCAAAATTCAGCATTTTAAAACTTGGGCAGCAGAATTCACTAAGGTGTTACCTGCAATTATTACCTTTAAAATACAGATTCTGAAAAGTAATTGCAAAGAAACTTCATTTCTGTGAACATGAACAAGTAAAATGAAAGCTAAAAAATAATGAAGATATCCAGGTAAAAAAAAAGTTGCTAAAATTTTTCTCGAGAGGGCTTTTATGGACAAACATGGTCTAGCACAGAATCTCACTTTGGGAGTTAAAATTTTATAAAGGTCATGTGAATTTTTTTGAAGTCCACGTGCATTGAGCTTCTAAACTTTGATTTGATTTCAGAGAGTTTAGAGTCCTAAGAACTCATTAAGCTAACTATCCTGGGAACAAGTAAGCAAGCAGCAATGGTGAAAAGATGCCAGTATATACATTGGAACAAATCATTTGTTTCATCATTGAAACAATTACTGAATAGATTTTTCCTAAATTGGTGTATTTAGATTATTTAGTAATTTTTAATATGGTTAAATTGATTGTTTTCTACCACATTGTATTTATTTATTGATTTATTTGTTGTTTTCTTTAAAATCTAAATCACAAGGCTGTTTAGTATGAGAGAGTGATCTACATACACTGCTCAAGTCTTCTTATAATGTATATTCCAGTATCTCCCAGATTGGAGACCTGAAAGTTTTAGAGAATTTCCAAAATACTCCATCTTCCTACACAACTGTTATGCTGGCTGCTCTGAAAGGGTCTCAATATGGAAATTTCAGATAGGGATCAAAGAGAGAATCAAAGGCAGAACACTGTAATAGACATGAGATCTTCTGAGTTTTCTGGTAAAATCTGAGTTGTATCAGTCCATACAACTGTTCGGTTCTTTTGGCTTTTGCCATATTGACAGAATTGTTTGGCTATTTATTTAATAATATGATCATTGGCAGATGAGAATATAAGAGACCACAGGGACAAGAGCAATGAGAGGGAGAGAAAAAGAGAGGGAGAAGATAGGAATTTCCATACCTGCATTTCCATACCTGTCTTACAAGGCGCCACTTCCTACTAAAATGGGCCTAGGGGTCAGCAGGCTCCTCCATACATTGCCAATGAGAAAATTAACCACTTCTCTCAAAAGAAGAGAAATTGGGAAGGTCAAAAGGAGGAATAGGAACTGTTAACACAGCATTTCCATCTTGTTGGGAAGGGCAGAAATCTCCTTTCTGCCATTAACAGATAATTTTCCCACTTCATGTGTGCCTTCTCTTCTAGAGAACTATGTCTTTACTCACTCAACAGCATTTCTCAAACTTGGATATGCCTACACACCACATGGAAATCTTGTGAAATGTAGGTTTGATTCATTTCGTCTGGGTGGGGTCAGAGATTCTACATTTTTATAAAGCTTCCTAGTGATGTCGTTCCATGGTCTACATTTTAGTAGCAAGAATTAGAATATGATATTTTGCAAGACTCTCTAACTCTTAGTTACTGTGAGAATGTATGCAGACACTATTCTCAAGGAGCCTACAGTATATTCAAAAGGTCAATCCACATGTAAAAATAGCTTGTGCATTAGCAAAATTGACGATAGCAATTAGGGCCTTGAAGGGGGGTACAAACAGGGCTGGCTTCAAGAGGGTGAGACCTGCACAGTCACACAGGGTCTGTGTTTTAAAAAGCCCATGCTTGGCTTCCTGTTGTGCTGCCACTGTCTTCAAATCCATAAGTTTTGAACAAGAGGCATTTCATTTTCATTTTGCATTGGACTTCATAAATTACATAGCTGGGTTCAGACAAGATCTTATTGGGAATGAACAAGGGGAAAATCATCTCCTGCAGAAAGAAATAAAAAATAATAGTTTTGAAAAGGAAGAAGCATTGGAGCTATGCCTTGATAAATGAGGAAGATTTGAACAGAGATGTAAGTGATAAAGTAATGAGGGAGAGTAATCTGGGCAGAGGCGTTGTTACAATCAGAGGAATGAAGACTAGAAAGGGTGGCATGTGGGAGGAATGACAAGTAGTTTGGTCTGACTGGAACATAAAGTGCCGAGCACATAGGAGACACTCAATAAATTTTTGCTGAATAAAAGTCTGCTGAATGAGTGTCCCAGAGATCAACGTATTGTCTGTATTGCCAACTTAGGAGAGAGAAACAGTAACACCACTGTATTGAACTGTAGCAACTACTGCAGCCTATACCAGAGGTTCAAAAGTGGCGATGGTTAAGAGCAAAGATTCAAGTAAGGTTTGTGAACAGACATGTTTCCTAGCTCTGCAAAGTGGTGGGCTCTTTAACTTGTCACCACATATACTCCAAGTGATTGTGGGTGGGGTAGTGATTTCCTGTAATTGAAGCATTTTATTTTAATTTGCATCCATCTGGAGAAATGTTGTTTTATGTTTAGGATGTTTGAAACAAAAGTGCACATTGAAGGAAAAAAAAAGTTACCTTTAAAAAGAATTAGGAACTGAGATGAAACTATTACTATGGCACTTAACTTTAAAAACAGACCAATAGCAATGATTGTCAAAAAAAAAAATACACTTGGAGAAACCCACACATAAAAGTGTGAAAGGATTGAAATAGCCATAAAACAGTAGTACAGCAGTTTCCTAATTTTTAATTTATTAGATGAGAATAATAAATGTAAGCTTGTATTTGTTTTTGTAAGAATGAGGTTAGAACTTTGAAAAACATTCACTTGGGGAAAGCATGCAAATTTCTAAGGCTTATCTTTCTGCTTTAAAATTAGTGTGAGGTGTCTAAATTGACAGCTGGGGAAATTTTTATGCCTGACTGCGGCGCTGCTTTGCCCCTTTGCTCTTTTGGCGTCTCTTAACTTTCCCAGAATTCATCTCCCATGTCCTCACCTTTCATCCCTGCAGACACAGATTAAATGGGCGGGACAAGGGAATGCCATGGCACAGTGACTCAGTTCCCACTGGAGATACTGAACACACGAGCCAGAATGTTCAGTAAATTGCCACCAAAATATAATCTCCAGGGCCAACTCAGAGCCAAGGTTCCCTTTGAAACTAAGAGCAAAAGCAACACTGCAACAGTATTACCCATGGTGAACCTCACAGAATGGAATATGCCCTTGATCCCTTAATCTCCTCTGTTGGCTACAGCTACTTGTACCCAGTGTGATGGGTAATGCAGGAATATTGCACAAAATTCTTACAGAAACCAGGCCCTGTGCTTTGTATGTGATATAACACAGTCTCTTTTTTCCCTTCCACTCTGTAATCACTTTAATTGCAATTAATTTCCCTATCCCTAAAATAACTGCTTAAAATAAAACTTTGAAAGGAAATAGAATGAATCAAAGCTTAAAAAAAAAAAAAACATGCAAAGTTTAACCTTACAGTTTCTTGCTTTCTTTGTGAGGAAAACAAAGTAAGACAAAAAGCAGCTGAAATGAAGTGAACTTTTTTTTTAATTTTAGTACCAAAAGTTTGTCCAGAAATTGTCATAAAATATGTATGTATAATTCACAATTAACAGATGAAGGATGCTTGAATTGCAATAAAGATGGGAAAAGCCTTATTTAAAATATTTATTTCTTTATCTTCTGAGTCTTCAATCAAAAAAGCAAATTTTGGTTTCTGTCATCTACCTATTGCCTAGTGTATTGTCTATCAGTGAGTCAGATTTTGTTCATGAAGTGCACATAAAGATGTAATGAGTTTTGGTATAAACTACAAACTAGTCGGCTGGGTCAGCTTTATCATACATGGTCTACGTCGGAGGTCTTCATTGCTCCCATTAATCAGACTCTTTCTAAATACTGTGTTCCTTTAGTGTCAGAGAGATTATGTGAAATTTTCCAGTAGAGAACAAAGGTTAGCTTCTTGGTGCTGTCTCTCTGGCTTTCAAACAGAAATAAAACAGACCCACTTCGCAATGCTGTTGTTTGGATTGCTTCTCTTACGTGCTATGGTACCTGGTATAGTCACTCTTCAGAAAGCCCTCCCTTGCTAAGGAGATATTTGCATGCACAGAGGACAAATTAATGTCATTGAATTGGCAAGTCTCCACAGTCAGAGTGAAGTGTGAAGTGCTGTAATTAATTGGGATGTTTCAGAAAGAAACCTATTAGCCAAATAGAGGAATTGTGGGATAGGGGCTTTTTTGCTTGAGTTAATGAATAATTACTTTCAATTTCATTTTGGCTATGAAAATGTGCCAGTAGATACCAGATTTGTGACATTTTGGTCTGAATGAATCTGCTGGCACTGTTGCTATAGTAAAGATTTAGAAAATATGCACCCAACTAGTTTATGAAAACAGGGGATTTTTAATTTATCCTGAAATCCCTGAACACATGTAGACACTCTTTTATTTTCACAATTAAACCTTTTATATTTTAGGGATCATTACCAAAACCAACATGTCTAAATGAAAAAATTGCTGAGTATTAAAAATATAAAAAATATTAGCAAGACAAAGCATAATGTCATCATACCACATAGCATTAATTATAACTAATATATTTGTCTAGTTCAATATTAATCTCACAATTTCTAGAAATATGTTTAAAGATATTAAAAAATTAGATCATTTTCTAAGTAATAAGACACTATGTATGCAACTTGAAAGAGGGACCAGATTCATCACTGACAATCTGGAGTTCTTATTTATGAAAAATTATACTAATATGGAGGGATTAAAAATTTTTAAACCGTTATACACTTTCTATTTAACCATCTAATGCACTTCTCCTCCAAAGTAAGAAATGATTCTGTAACTCTAAATGCTTAAATAGCCAATGGGCCTGAGCATTTACCTAATTGTCAACTTCTGGGTAAAACCTGTAAGAGTTGAGGGAGAAATGGGAGTGGGTCTTTCTCCACAGGACTCTGATTTTTAGCCCAAACAGTTACATAGACATCAAAGAACACCCCAGGACAACCAGAATAGAACAGCTGCAGACTTCCTTTGATCTCTGCTCAAATGACTTCTTCATCACATTTAGTGTTCTCAGACTGAGGTATTTTTTGAATCCCTATTCCTTCTAGAAAAGTTACTGCCTATAAACTAATGCTAGTTAACAAAATGTTTTCCACAAGGGAAGGAAGTGTACTGACAACAGGCTTCTCTGTGGGCTGTGTGCATTCTTTATGCCCATTTAGTATTGAGATCTTCAGTTTTTGACTCTCCTTCTGCTGACAAGTAACACCCCAATCTTTTGGAATTGGCCTGCAATTAGCAAGAGAACCTTGATAATGTGGGGCATGTCATTTATGGGCGTCCTAGATCTTTCCATTTTTCAGTATTTAATTATTCCATTGATGTTTTTCCCTTCAGACATAAATTAGTTGGAGAAAAGAAATTCTTAAGTTCAGACAATTAGTTATGAAAAGATTGGTTGAAAAAAAGCTGCTGAAATAAATAATTTAGTGATTCAATTTTCATGTCTCCATGTTCTGTAGACAAATACTTATAATTATGGTTAGGATGTTTATACAGTTATGGACCTTCTGTTCAGTATCCAGATGTGGTTTTTTTGAGATCCATTACTTCAAAACTGTTAGTATGACTGATTTTGTAGATATTTCACTTAATTCCATTGCATTCCATTTAACCCACCAAAAATTGGTTAAACATTGACTATACAACAGACACCATAGTAGGGATCCTGTGGAAAATTTAAAAGGGGAAATAAACAAACATTCAGTAGCAGAGAGTCCTCCAATGGTGTAGACTGATCTACATTCAAGAAAAAATTCTGATACAGAGAAAAGTAATGTGATAGGCAATAAATGCCAAACATAATAGAAGATAACTTTGTCCATATTTACATGTAGAGTTCTCAATTAATGGCAAAGGTGGGATTTGAGCAATTCATTAGTTTATTGCAAAAGTATGCATATAATGGTTGGACATTTGAATAAATTTATGCATCTACTTATTCCTAAGTCTATCTATATGAAACAAAAAAGTATCTGTGAATTTCTCCTGGTGTACTGTTGTACTTTAGGACATGTATTGTGTGAAGAACTGGAAGTATTTCTATTAACTATTCGGTTCTTTTTTTTTTTTTTTTTTTTTTTTTTTTGGCCATAAGGACTTATGTTAATAAAAAACAATCAGCAAGAGAAATGTTTTACACATTTATCAAAGAATAAAACAATAAGTATATTTATTTCTGAATAACATAGAGCCTTATCCTAAAAGAGAATTAAAATGGGTAAAATGTTGATACTTCTCTCTGATGAATTACAGGTAGCTAACATAAATGGTTTATTGCATGCAAGAAATTGGCATATTATTATGTAAAGTCATCGTTTGATCCTCATTTTTTCCCAGAAGCCTGGCTAGGAAAGGCCATCTATTGTATCCCAATGATCTTAGCCCTTCATTATAGCATATAACACCCTTATGATTCTTATTAATTGTCTGTTTTTACTGTTACACTGTAATGTCTATGAGTGTAGGGTCTGTTTCACTATTGCATACCCAGAGCATATCACAATAGATAAGTAAATCTGTCCTTGGTAAATAAAGAAAAACTCTCAGAGGATATAGGGAACATTTTTTAAATTGTGGCAAAAATTATCTTAGTTTACACCATTTAATTTTATATATATATATATATATATATATATTCTTATTCTCTCTGTGCCATAATACACTTTGTAGACTTTTACTGAGTGATATCACATGTTTCCCAACATATATGTTTATATGTTGGTTTCTTTTGCTTAACTTTCAGATCTGATGAAAGAATGCTTGGAGAAGTGCAATATCTAGAAAGGGAATTTCAGGGCTGGAACCCAGTAAACTAAATGGAGCATTTGTTTTCTTGTGATAGCTGAACATGAAACAGTATAAAAAGAAGAACTTGAATTATTCTCTGGAAGGATCCATAGTTAGTTAAGGCCCAAGGTTAGGATAAACTAAAATCAAGAAATTAGGATGGTTCATGTCTAAAAGACAAAAAAGAGGGAAAGATTGAGAGTAAAATGCAAAGAACAATAGTGGCCAAACAGGACCTTAATCTGTCAAAGAGCACTGAAGCTGTCTTTTTCTTAATACTCAGTAAACTATGGTGATTAAAAGATATTATATTTGGCTAGACTATTGACTATAGATATTATGTCTTATCTTTGATTTCTGGCACTTTGCTTAGTTGTTGAGTATATGATAGATACCAGGAAGTATTTATTGAGTTAATGGATGAATCATTTTGTCTTTCAATAACAGACAACTTTGTCTTTTGGTCTTAATGGATTCTTTTATTTTGCAGTGAGTATGTTTCCAAAACAGCTTGACATTGTGAAAATTATGAAGATTATTGCCAAAGCAATTAACAATTGTCATTCAAATGTCTTGAATAAACAGAATATAATTGCACTGAATGTAATGTTTTTATTTATTCAAGAATAAAGTAGTATAATAAAATTAAATTTATTTCCCAGATTAACATTCTAGGCTTAAATTTTATATTGTCAGCAATATTATTATTTGCTAATTGATAAAATTGAATAGTATATATGTTTACTTTCTTATAATGTAGTGCTTTGTCTCAAAAAACAATTAAAATGTGGATTATGTTCTATGGTTCATAGATCCTGAGAAGAAAATGTTATTCATTTGCCTTGTTCTTTCCAAGAATTCTTGATTTCAATTATGTATCATTAATAATGACCTTGATATGTCATCAGTATAGTGATATTTAAATTGTAAAGATTATATATATATATCTTTATTATATATTGTATATAATTATAATTTTATGAGGACTATTATTCTATGATACTATTGAATTGATAATCATATTAATTCTTTAAAAATTAGTTTGCAGGATTTCTTTTATTATGTAATTAATCATTTGCAAAAGGGATGTGGTATGTTCCTGACCAGGAGAGATGGAGATGATGTGGGGAAGAAGTTCTCAACGACTGAGCATCACTGGGGCAGAACAGTATCACTGAGAACACACATTCACGGATGACCTGTCTCCTGTCCACTCGAGAAAGAGTTTTCAATTAGAAAACAGCCACAAGGCCTTAGTAGCTCCTTCTGTATCAATGACCTCTCACCTCATACCACACACTCTTAAAATCTTGCAACCCTAAGAACTATTAAATAATAGATTAGAACAATATCCCCCCAAAAGAATGTAATACATGTGACCTTGTCATTGGAGGGAGAAGGCAACAGGTAGCACCTTTGGGTGTCTGACATCCTGACTCACGGAAGTGTCCTGGACAGGGGAGGCATAAGGGTAGAACGGAGGAGCCCAGGCAGACGCCGTGTCGGGTGGGCAGGAGGCCAGGCTCCGTGAGGCTCTGATCAGCCCTCACTAACTCCAAACCTTGACTTGCTCACTCTGCTTAGTCTCCATGCAGAGACAGTAGGAATTAAGGAACAAATGAAGGATTGATTAAAATTAAAAACAATAATAATAATAAATGATAATAATAAAGAATAAAAGGTAAAAGAGATAAAACTTTGAAAAGATAAAAGTATATCATTTTAAGGTCAATTATAATTTTAATAACAAAGTTCCCCGCTGTGGTTAAAAGTTAAAACCTCTGTATCTAGGCAGGTTCTACTTATTACCATTTACAGGTTTAACATTCTATACTCAATACTAAAATTACTAATTTAGCTTATGTTGAGAGGAGTGATTCATTGGGACACAAGCTTTTCTAAAGACATAATTAACTGATAAATAATATTCTTTGAGGTGGTGGTGGGAGGGGAATAGCCACTATTTGCTTTAAAATGTAAGCTTAACTATGAAAATATGGTCTTGGAAAAGATTTATTTTTTATATACCCAAACCAATACTTACGATTTTATTCCATTTTGACTCTGATCCTTAGGTGTTAATAATGACTAATTCTTCTAGTAGTAGTTTACACTCTGTTTTAAGAAGATGACTCTTTCAACCATTTTGAATATTTTATATTAAAGTTAAAATGTTTCGAAGTGCATGCGCTGCTCCACGGCTTTAGGCCAACATCCATCGATTGCTCTGCTCTTTCGGTTGAGTGCGATGCGAGTCTCATCCAGACAGCTTTCTGTAAATCAGAGATGAAGCCCTGCGCTGCCTTTGCAACCTTCTCCTGCATCGTGCAGACTTCCGCATCTTTCCTTTTCCAGGGCCAAAGGGAAGGAAATCTGTGTTATATTTACTCCTTTTTCTCTCTCTCATCAATTATTTGCCTTATATTTATTCACATAAAGTTTTCTTCTTATTAGCAATCAGATTACAACCACAAATTGTGCTCAGATGCACAGTGCTTTCCATTAAAAGAACATCTGTCCTTTTTAAGACAAATGGTTTTTACAACCACTTTTAAACATAACAAGAGTTAGAAACTGAGATAGACATTGATCTTACTATGTGGCCTTTGTCCTAACTGTGAAGCTATCAAAATATCACATCTTGCCTCTCCCATTACTGTATACCAACTTACTCTTTGTAATAAAAATACTCTGCAATAATTCAAGGTTACAACTGCCTTTGCATTTCTAATAATTGTCACTGTAACAAAACCTAAAAATATAATTTCCGTGCACTTAAATTCAGTTTGTGTCTTTTCCTTTATTAGGTAGGAGACATTCTAGTTACTAAGTTTAGGAATATACTTGTCACGCTAACGGTTTAAAAATATGACAAATAACTTTTATTCAGTGATACAGTGATGACTTATTACATTCTATGTAGAAATTTACATGTCCGTGGTTTTTGTCTTTATATTTACTGTATTTTTATTTATTTTGGTTTCTTTTGGCTTTCATATTAAAGGAGCAGTTTCCACGTGCTGTTATTGACTCCTGCTGTTTTTGTCAAGGTAGATTAACAAAAATAAGTCTTTATTCAGGGAGGACTTTGACACTTTGACCTAAATGAATGATTGCTGAATCACAAAAGTGAACCAGGTGCTGCCTGAAACATAGGAAGAACCCAAATCCTCCTTCCCATGACCTCTGGTCTCCGCATATTTATCCCTTAAACCCTGTTGTAGGATTTATACGTGCACATATCACGTCCCCACTCAGCATCATCCATGAGTTATGAGCAAGCCCTCTCCAGTCACCCTTTCCTGTCATTGGAGCAGGTGATGAAGCAGGCAGGCCCACCTCCGTTGCCCACCAGACACCACAGAGCAGGCCCAGATTGCTCCTGGCAGCCCCATGCCAAGCATGCCTGGCTATGATGACCTTTCCTTTATACCTAGTTTCTCAGGTGTTTCTCATTTGTTTGGATAGTAATACCTACCAGAAGTATTTTTTAAAGTGCAGTTTCACCACACTCTGTATCAAATGCTTTACGAAAGTGCATGTATTCCAGCTACTATATCCTTTTATCTACGCTAAAGCATAGCCATCCCCTTATGCTAGCTGCTTCCTCTAGATTCCTCTCATTAGTCTGCAATCCCCCACAGCTGTGGCAGGCTACCCCCACCCCCATTCTGTCCTCAACTCTCTCCTTTTTACACTATCTCCCTGTGAGGGAAGCCCACCAATAGGCTCCCCCTTTCAGCTGTACAGCTTCCTGGGACAGCTCCCAATTAAAAAACCTAACAATTCCTTCTTCAGCTGCACAGTTTTAAATCTTCACTACCGCAGGTTGACCGGGACACCTCACTTTTCTCCTAAAGAAACATTCTTCCATTCACAGTTGAGAATATGGGGATCCTGGCTAAAATAAATATCACGACCCTTCCCTTGCAAGAAGCCCACAATGACTTATAAAATAGCACCCTCTATGTCTTTAATATAATGTTATAAAAACTTAGAATTGTGAGTATGGGGGCAAAGGAGATACTAATTTGGGAAAGTGGCTTTATAAAATAATTTATGCTGAGGAGAATATCATCTTGAATGCCATTCACATAAACAAAGGAAGGAAAAGTGGTTTAACAGAGTAACATGGATTGTATTTGCACAATTCTAGATGTCTTTGTGAAGAGCAAAACTTTAGTTATTCATCCACATGTTTCTAGATGGCTGGATATTTGATATTATTCAGAAATTTGATATAGGGTAGGCATTGTGAACAGTGACAGTTATAGCTGTCCTAGACTTTCTAAGTGTTTATGAAAAATAAACATAATAAAAATGGATTTTAAAAAAGGAGATGAAAATACCAAATTCAATATGACCACATCTCAGTACCGGTTCTTTCATCCCTGGAGGGTCTGTGAAACCTGACACCGCTTAGCAGGCAAGTTAAAGCAGTGTGTCCAGAGTACCATCCAGCATCAGAGGATGCACGGCTTCAGTTTCTACAACCTTGACAGATGTGCACATCTCCGTTATAGAACTAGGGCACACGTATGACCAGATGCCCTTGCCCTCGGATACTCCTGCTTTATAAATGCAAATACCAGTTTAATTAAATGATGGGCTCGAATGGGCTTCCCAGACAGAAACGAGTCTCCATTGAAAGTATGTTGATTTGAAAACATTGAGAAGAGAACACATCTACTTAGTTTAAGAAGTATTTAGAAGGTCATGTTGTCAGAAAAATCAGTGACCCGCTGTGAGTCTTTTTCTAATTTAAGCTTTGATGGATTATCCATGTACAGGCAGTATGCACTTATAAACCAAAGCACAGATAGGTTTGATATGATACAGTGGTTTTAAATTGTATTTTAATTTGCAGCTATTTGAACCACTTCCATTTTTTACAGATATTGAAAATTGGAAATGAGTCAAGCAGCAGCATGTTCCAACATACTGCTCCAAGTAACAGCATATCTCTTCACCATGTACTGTAAGAGTCTGAAAATTAATAACCAAGTAAAAGACACTTAGCTAAAAAAATCCCAAAATAAGAGATTAGCATACATTTTTATTAAAACCTGACTGTTGTGGGGAAAAGTACTGAATCAATTGATTCCAGAAGTCCTGGCAGAGAGAATTGCTAACTAGCTGACATCGGTCAGATCCATGTCTTCTCTAAGCCTCAGCTGACAGATCTCTTAGATGGGAAACATACCAGTCATTTGTAATAAGGTTAATTAACATGAGAATCAAATGTAATGACAGATTTTCTAAATGGAAGAGATCCCTACAATGTCTTGTCTTATTACTACATTTGTAACTGCTATTGTTGGCCAGTGCAATGGGGTTTCATTAAAAAATTATTTATATAAATATCTTCACATACATTTCTCAGCTCTCCCTTTTACTTTACCAAATCATTAATTCATTTATCAAACTCTGAATTTGTCACATACGATGCTAACTATGGTCACTTTCTTCATGGACCTTACATCTGACTGGAAACCATGACATAAATATTTGTTAAAATATTGTAAATAAAAATGGAGGTATGCAATAGGTATGTTTATGCACCAATAGAGAATATTCAACTAACTGTCCGGAGAAGTGAAGATTTTCTTTATTGAGAGTGTGATAGTTAATATTTATTATATGTCAATTTAGTTGGGCTACAGAGTTCTAGATAGTTGATCAAACATTATTTGGGGTGTTTCTAGATGAGATCAGTATTTATATCTGTGAACTTGAGCAAAGCAGACTACCCTTTCCATTGTGGGTGGGCCTCATCCAGTCAGTGGAAGTCCTGACTAGAATGAAAAGATTAACCCTTCTTTGAGTAAGAGAGAATTCTCCAGCTGACTGCCTTTGGCCTTCCTCTGCATCATCATCTTTCTCTGAATGATGATCTTCAAACTGAAACATCAGCTCTCCCCCAGAGACTCCTGTATCACTGGCCTACTCTGTAGATTTTGGACTTAGCAGCCTTCTATGTAATTGCATGAGGTAATTCTTTATAACAAATCATATATATGTGCGTGTGTGTGTGTGTGTATTACATATGAATCTATGTATATATGAATATATATAATTGTAATTGGTTCTCTTTTGCTTGAGAATTCTGGCTAATACAGAGTGTGGCACTCGTGCTGAATATTAAAGTGTGTGTGGGAGTTTGAAAAGTAGCTGAAGATGTAAAGGACTCTATAAGTAGAGAAAGCAGATTGGGATAAACTAGAACTGGATTGAACAGACACTCCAAGAAGTTCCCTTTGGGCTTTCAAGAGTGGGGGTTAAGATGGGTGGAAGAAAGGATAGAGGCAAGAGATGAGTTTAAGGGTTAGATCACGGAAATGCCTTTTGTGCCATATAAAAGCTTTTGGACTTTACCCTATAGGAAATTAGAAGCCATTTGAAGGATTTAAACAGGGAAATAAGATGATTAAATTTGCATTTTAAAAGATTACTCTAGCTGCAATGTCAGGTATGGATTAGAGAGGGTCAAGGCTGCTGGCAGGGAGATTACTGAACTAGAATAAGCCAGGATAATGAAGTCCTGCAGCAAGCCAGCAGTGGTGGAAATGGAAACGAGGTGGATATAAAGGATACAGAAGAGATAAAATCAACAGAATGCAGTAAGTGCGTTGGCGTGGGGGAAGGGGCGTTAGATAGACTAAGCAGAGTGTTCAGCATCCAGGCTTGTGCCTCTGGATGGAATTGATAGTGTTATGCAGATGGCAGAGGAGGCTTGGGAACATGAAAATTAGTTGTATTTTGGGCATGTATTGTTCTTGACACATGTTGCTAACTCCAGAAAAGGATGTCTAACAGACAATTAGATACACAGATCAAGAGAGAAATTAGTATTCAGGGCTATAGTTACAAAGGTTGGGCTATTTTGGAAGCTAGATATAGAATTTACTGTTAATGATGAGATCATTCAAGAAATCTGTGCAAAGTAATAAAAGGAAGCTAACAGAGACAGAACCCTTGATGGCTCATGAAAAATGAATCCCCTGTTTGCTGGTTAAATGATATCTGTTGAGTTAGGATTAGAGCAAATGGCACTTTCTAAGATATTCCTTGAAAGAAAACATATTTAAATGTAAACACTAGTTATGATTTATACTACATAAATGTGTAGTTTCATGCTGCTTTGACACAACTATATTTGTTTTTCAAACTTATTGTTAATTACACATATAGAATCAGTGTTTTGGTGAGATGCTAACACTTTAGAAATCTTTGAAAAAGAAAACTGGCATTGATTTAAGATTGATGACTTAAAACCTACCTGGAACCTTAATACAGAATTATAGAAGACAACAACATATAGGTACTCTTATTCTGCTTGCTCACTAGAAAATAAAACAATTTCAGAAACAAACCAATGTTAAATGGAGTGACATTAAGGTCATTTCCTTTAAAAAAGGTCTATAGTTCTGTGGTTTATATTCTAATGTTCTTAAATGCAGGGTTCCTCAGTGCTGCATTACTTTATCCTATGGGAGGAACAACTGGGGCATTTTAGGTGGAGAAGAAGGGAGGAAGAGAGGAGAGGGTAGGGGAGAGTGAGAGGAGGAAGAGAGAGGGGGGAAGAGAGGAAAAAGAAGCAGCAGCAGAAGCAAGAGGCTGAATACAGCCAATAAAACCATATATAAATTATATATACACATATATAAAAATTATATACACACACCCATACACACTCCCTTTAGAGAAAAAGATTGCTGACACCTGCATAGAGAATGTAAGTGTAAATGATACAAACTCTGAGAGCGAACAATCAAATTAGCATAATCCCCAAACAATAACTCCTTTACCTACTGTGGCATAAATTTCTAATAATTAGTATCTTTTTCTTTTTTGCCCACAACATCCCCTTTGGAAAAGGAGCCCATTGGAGAGCACTGATTTCCATCTGCAGCAGAAGCCCCGAATGATAAGATCCTCCCATTGAAACAGGCAGTACATGCCCCCCATTCATCACAAGTGTATCTCTGGCCTGTGAAAGGGCCTCAGCTCCTACATGAGGCCTCTGCTACGGAAACACAGTGCTGGTTTATGGTTAATACATAGCTATCCAAAATTCCAGGACACTCAACATATCAAATAATTTTTTAAAAAAATCAACATATTTTATACTTTTAATTTTGGAGGAATTTGAAGGAAAATGAATTGTGATTTTTTTCTGATGGAAAGACAAACGTTCTTTGAAATCAGAGCCTAGTATTTTTTTGTTTTGCTTATTTAAGAAAGCTAATTATTGTTTCTTTTAATAGTTTCCTACTAACTTTCACATAGCTCTGTTTTACTTCATCGATTTCTCTGAACAATTTCTCACCTGCTCCTTTTGTTTTCTCCTCCTGAGGAAGGCGTGTGGGTACCAACAGCTACAGAACACAATCCGCCAGCACACCAGCACACCCTATCCCACCCCACACATTCTTCCTGCTGGCATGCCTTTCTGTTGGCTTCCCACCTGATCCCAGGGATCCACTTGGAGAGTTATTTTATTCCTTTGTGTAAAAATCATTTATTCTGCTCTTCTGAGAACTGCCTATTTCTATGAGTAATATCTTTAACATATTCCCTAGAGGTTTGAACAAAATAAAAGTGCTAATTACTTTGAGAAAAAATATTTAAGTCTGTAACAGAGCAGAAAAGATGAAAATGTCACTGTTCCAAATGGTTGCATTCATTCAAAGAAAAACCAAGTATCCAAAGAGATTCAGCATCCCACCGAACTGACCAAAACTATAATCAGATGTTGTTGCTATTCATCTATAACATATCCTGGGAATGTAACGTACTTCATGGTGACTGTAGTTGACAATATTGTGTCGCATATTTGAGAGTTAAGAGAGTAGAGCTTAGAAGTTCTGCAAAAACCAAAAAAACAAAACAACAAACAAAAAACCCCCCATAACTTGTAACTGTGGTGATGGCTGTTAACCACATTTATTTTGATAATAATTTTGACATATATATTAAATCATTATATTGTACATCTAAAACTAATGCAATGTTATATATCAATTGTATTACAATAAAGAAACCCCAAACAAAGTGCATTGCTAGATTCCTAAACTATCATATATAAATTCAGAAAATGAAATATTGCCTGTTTCCCTGACTTCTAATCCTTTTACACTCAAGGAAAATTGGGTTAGCAGGTATTCTTCTGTCTACTTATGATTTTTCTATTAAAGTTCATCTTATAATGTGAAGACATCCAGGACCTAGGGAGACCGACTCATGCTGCTTGGCTAGTACACGGAAAAGATGAGGGAGCCATAATTTTATTTTTCTTAGCCTAACAGGCTACTAACCCAATTTGTTGATGCAGTTTTGTAAGGTATACACAGGCCACTTGAACAGGGAAATGAAATCAATCACTGAAACCTCAGTCAGGAGAAATGACCTTCAGCTAATGTCTCTTTTGAAAAAGAAAAATTTTAAATGCCTGGAGAATTGTAAGCTTGGTGGAGCAGGCACTGCTGCACTTTTTGAACCCCCAGTGAAGTCTGTGAATGTTACTCAATCCCACTAGAGTGAGGTGGATCGTCTTACTGTTTCCACAGCTGCCAGGGTATTAAATTCTGACTGCATCCAAAGCTGTGATCATCGTACTGTGTCTAACTACAAGTCAAGTGTTGGAGAGAGGGCTGGCAGAGGACTTCTCCGTTCTGGAAGCTGTTGGGCTCTGATACGCAAAAGTCCTCCTGCTCTCCACTGCTCTGTCCATCACACAAAAGGGCCCCTGAGTGCCGCCCCCCTCACCTCTGCTGACTTTCCAACATGCATTTTATGTGATTTCCTGTTAGTGCCATTTTTTAGAAACGGGTCATTAATCCTGTCATCTTAAAAATCAAAGGTTTACTTATTGACAGAAAAAGGAAACTTTTTAGGAGGGGATGGCTCTCACCACTGCCTTAAACCTTGAATAGATAGATATTAACTAGCAAAAGACAGGGAAATGAAGATCGATGGCTTACACCTGTTCCTTACCATGCACTGTCCCTTGGCCATAATTTCAGGTACTGTCACTTTAGAATACCAGATTATGTCATATATTTTGATTTCCAGGGAAGGTTAATATATATCAATCACTTACAAAAAATAATGCCCTAGATAATACCACATTTTTTCAAAACATGCCATTAATTTAAAACTAACATTTTATATATTTTAAGAAGTTGCCCCAATTGGTGGTAAATGGTTGTGGAAGTTCACGTGTAGTGTTTCTAAAACGGTCCTATTGTGTCCATGTGGAAATGGTGTTGTTACTAGCTTAAAGAATCTATAAAACACTTTTTAAAGTGAACTTTTTCTATTGTTTATAAATTAACCTCTTTCAAATATTGACAGTATTTCTTCAAATAAAACACATACATATATAATATTTTTACACAATTTTACACGTAACATTTTTCATTGAGTATCCCATTTTTCACAAAAATATATTCTCCCTAATTTTCATTTCCCAAGAGCTATGGGAATGAAAGACTTTGATGTGAGTCTGTGCAAATTATTAAAATGCTTTTGATTTCTTCAGTAGAAACTGATTGTGTAGACTTTGAAAGTAAAAATAAGAAACATTTATGAGGAATACATTTTGAAGCAGGAAATACATAAAAATGAAGAGAATAATCATTATTATCATTCTTTCAAAGTTCCAAATCTTCCTAAGGAATAAAACGTATCAGATAAAACTTTCAACTTTCTAATAATTAGCTCTATCACAATTGCAAAGTACAGAAAGATAAATTTCACAAAACCAAACAACCTAAAGTAGTATCAGAGTTAGCAAAGAAATATTTTAAATACAAATTATGTTGAATTCTCTAGCAAACAATTATTGTAACATTTGGGGCGATGGCGGGAGGGGCGAGGCGGAACAGATTTCAGTTGTCTTTACATGTTGCGTTGGCTTCGTGTTGTGTAATCCGATGCCACGTTTCTTTTTTTGCAGTAATTTCCCTAATTTCTGACACCCGTTCCATGCCACAAATTAAAACCAATGGTTCCTTTCTAAAAAAATAGAAAAAAGGGAGCACGTGATGATGCTTGCTGGAAAAGCACACAGATGATTCCTGAGTGGAGCAGCAGTCAGCATATATAAGTCTCTGGTTTGTAGCTTTACTCAAGTTTATATAGAGTTGAAAGTGCCTTGTCTTAGAAAATGTATATTCAAAGAACTCAGAGGGGATCAGGAAGGAATTATGTACAAGTGAATTTCAGATGTCTGGTAAAAGATAGCATATGGCCATTTAGATGTTCCTTACTAGCAATTTAAAATAATGATAATAAACCAATGAACATTTTGAGTGCTTTTGGTGTGCCAGGCAATGTGTGAAGAATATTATGTGAATTACCTATTTTATTTCTCATAACAATGTGGCAATAATATTCCTATCATTCTTATTCCACGTAAAGGAAAATCAGTTCTCAGGTTAAGAAATTTTCTTAAGGACACATAGCTATTCTGTAAGAGTCTTTCTGATGCCAACATTCAGACCTATAACCACTACCTGAAATAAAGGTGAAAGTAACCACTCAGGTGAACAAAACAGCATTTGCAAGCGTGATAAAAATCAATCTAAAAAGCAGAAGGAAATATTTTCTACATTTTCTCTAGAATTTAAATTTTGGCATTACTGCTGATTCTTCCTTTTATTTCAGATCATTTACTCACTTAATTTAAGTTGGATTTCATAGTTATAGGCTATGCACTTTATGCTATAGATCTTACCAATTGGAATATTTAGGGAGTGTTCTTAATTTTTTATGTACATAGTTCATATACATTTATATTATGAATATCACATGTACAGAGCATCATTATAGTGTGGGAGAGTACAGGGTGGAAAATCAAATCTTAATATTTAAGAGATTGCCTTAATATTTAAGAGGTGGAGTGGGTTGGCTCTGGGCCTCCACTCCTACCCCACACCCCAGGCAACCTTCAGTTTTACATCCTCAGCCTTTGTCTTCTGCCTGGTCCTTCTATCATAGCATCTACAAGTCATTCCACTTCAGTTTTTACAGACTGTCTCTTCCTCTGGAGTCCATATTCCCATAGTAAATAGGTAGATTTTTATTCCCCTCTGTGTCTTCCACTGACATCCTAAGGCTTACCACAAAGAGAAACATTTAAATGTTTTTTAATGAATAACCAAATGAATGGATGATTGGAATATTAAGTAGTTAATTCTTAATTTGAGGGAAGTTTGACTAGATAACCTTGTCAGTTGCTTCTGTAATTGTCTAATATTACAGATCAGTGGAGAGAATAGTGCATGTGTGTGTTATGAATTTGGAGCCTAATATTAAGGATATTGTCTACTCTTTGAATGTATTATAAAAAGCATAAACTATACAGAAAAAGAGAAATAAAATAACATATGTTAATATAGTCAACATTCACCCTAAGAAATATAGCATTTCCTATGTGTTTGAAGATCCTTCGTCCTCCTACTCCTGCATAGAACTTACCTCTACCCCTGCACTACAGGTTTACCACTTTTCTACATTTTTTACATTTATCAGACCTTAATAGATTTATGAAAATGTGTATTTTCATGTGTACTTATAACAGTTTCTGCATTAAAATTTCTATAATATCAGACTACACATTCTTCTACTTTTCTTTTCATCCAATGATTTCTGACTTGTTAGTGCTTTGGGTGTAACTCTAATTCATGAGACCTAACTTTTAAAAGATTGAAAAACAAGGTTGTCTAGAGTAAGTATTTGTGTATTGGAAGAGGTCAAATGAGTATGAGCAGGAGTCAGGGTTCCTCAGCTATGTGTGGGTTGGCTCTCGTACATGTGACGGTTACGGACTGACACACAGAGGGGTAGTCAACTCCACAAGGGCATGAAGGTCAAAAGGAGAGCCACTGGGGATCCAGCGACTTGAAAACAGAGGAAGAGAGGTTAATTTTCTCTGTGACTTAGAGCTAATTGACCCTTGTGCTGAAAATAGTGGCACATTGGATGGTAAGGAGAAATTAATTTAGACACTGATAAGAAATAGATGTGTGCGCCCTTGAGGTTAGTGGGAAGAGTTTGAGTATGATATGTTTGGTAATGCAGACTAAGCAATTGTATAGGGATCTGAGGGAGAATATTATGATTATGAGTGGAATACTTTGGAGAGGATTTGGAACCAAGTCAGGGAGGTCAGTCATTAAGAATGTCCATTATGTTAGGGATCAGCCATGGAGAGCATATACTACAGAGGTAGCTGTATCAAGGCAGAGAAGGGTAAAAACAAGTGATATTATAAGAAAAAATAAGCATAGTATCTTGAGTAATCTCCCTTACAAAATGAGAAGAAGAAAAGATTAGGATTAATATACATATAAATGTTCCAAACCTGAAAATAACAGTATTTTTTAAACCATAAATTATGTAAATTATGAAAACTATCCCAATTGATAGAAAAACTTCCTCATTGATGACTGGGATTCAAGGGAGATGAAAGACTGGATTATTTCATCTCTTAACTCTTTTCGGATTTTGTGGAGGTGGGGTTGGAGATATGTGGGCAGGGAAGAACAAAAGTAAACAAAGAGGAAGGAAAGAGAAAATGTAACAAACTCTAGAATGACTTAGTTTACTCAAAGGTACAATCAAAACACTGAGGAAAAATGAGCTCCCACCCCACCCTGCAACCACTGGTTCAAATGATAGCTTACTTGCATTCGTTTTAGTTTTTAACTAATGTATTTGTGGCTGAGTTAGTCCAACTCTTTCAAGCATGACATTCTTGAGGTCAAAGTCTTGGGTTTGCTACATCTACAGAATAATTAACTTTAACTCCAACCTGTAGTCACAACTCATATCCCAAACCTTGAGCACTTGTCTTTGTTCAGAAGAGGGGATCAGATGAAAGCCCAGTACTGTGAGAATGACAACCCCAAAACACTCTCAACAGACAGGAGTCAGTAACACCACATTTATCTATAAAAGATGCAGTTTGGACTCCTGATCTGCATTGTGTATTCTTAGAAAACAAAAACCTGAAACTTGCTATAAAGCATGATGTTAAGTTGAATTCTTCTAAATTAACAAACTGAAGGAAGATACTTAAAGATTAAAAATTATAGCAAGTTAAAAATCATATTTTCTGCCATGTAACATGATTAGAATATCTATAATTAAATACCATAACTAGTCATTTCAATAAATCAAACAACATGTTATATTGTAAACTTTTTCCAGAAGGTTGGTGTGATTTTTTTTTATATAGAAATTGGAGTTAGGGCTTTACCTCATTTTTTATTAGATTTCACTTATTTTCTCTTTATTTAGATTCACAAAGTCATTAGCATTGCTCAAAGAAACTAAAAAACATAATATTCTAAAGTAAATTGGAGTTATTTAAAGATTATTTTCATGTTTAAAAACCAAGTAAAATGAGTTTTTAAAATATTATATATTGTATTTCTACTTGGAATTATTATGAGTTTGTTATATTTTTCGTGGAAGCCATCACCCTCGTGGAATTTTTTTGCTTTAAAATAATATTTTTATCTGCATACTTCAATGTCAGTATATTTTGTATTGCTTTTTATTCTAACCAATCATTTTAGAATATAAAAAAATCAACATTATCCATTTAATTTATTTTGTTTCGTTAAAAATACAGTGAAGAGGCTAATATGTAATATCTTTGCATTTTTCTCTTCTCCAATCAATATACTTATCACTATCATATTTGTCATGAAATTGATTTATAAAATTATTCTCTGATTTTCATGAAGAAATACTTGTTTATCAAATATTCTTTCTCTTTATGATTTTACTGCTTTATTCCAACCTCTCTTAGACAAAATATTTTCAAACTTTCTTTTTGTTCTATCACTGTTAAACAACCTTTTTCCTCTGCTCTTCTCAAATCCCTAATGAGAGAAAGAAAACAAGTGTGGCCTTGATCATGCCTATGAACTGCCATCTTGTCAGCATCGCTGTAAACTAAGCTTATGGAAGCAACTGTCTGTTCTAACCTAGCTGTGGGAAGCGTCTGGATTATATGAAGGTACAGCATAACAGAGTCAGAAAGGAGCCAGTTCTAAATACATTAGCTTAGTGATCAATAAACAAATGTCCAAGGTTTTTAAAAATAAATTTTATTTTTAGAATAGTTTTAGATTTACAGAAAACTTGCAAAAATGTTAAAATTTGAAAAAATTAAAGTTGTAAATATATGAGAGATAGTGGAGAGTTACCATGTGCCTTACACTTAATTTTTTGAATTTTTCGTGCTTATTAGTATGGTAGATTATAATTAGTGAACTGATATTGATAAATTTTATATTTTATTTAGATTTCTTTAGCTCTTAATTATTTGTTTTTCGTTGTTATTGTTGTTCCAGGGCACAATCTACCGACTCTACCATACTGCATTTAAGAATTATATGTCCTTACATGCCACTGGCTGTGATGGTTTGTCACATTTTTTCTTGTTTTTGATAACTTTGTCAGTTGTGATACATACTGGTCAAATTTTTTTTAAATAGAATATCCAACAGTTGGGACTTGTCTAATGTTTTTCTCATGATTTAACTGGGGTTGTGGCGTTTGGGAGGAGGACCACAGAGATAGTGTGATTTTCATCACATATTACCAAGGGTATCAACATGACTTATTACTGTGGATGTTGACCACGGCCATTTAGCTAAGGTGAGCTATTAGTTTGCTATGGCAGCCCTAACAAACTGCCACACACTGGGTGCCTTACACAAGAGAAATTCCCTCAGTTCCGGAGTTCCGGAGGCTTGAAGTACAAGATCAAGGTGCCAATCAGTTTAGTTTCTTCTACAGGTAGTGAGGGAGAATGTTTTACTCCTATCCTTTAGCTACTGGTGGTTTGTTGGCAATCTTTGGCATTTTTTGGCTTATAGATGCATCACCCCAATCTCTACCTTAATCTTTTCATATGCTACAGGAAGGAGAGACTGGACATGAATACATCAAATATTAATGGCCCTTGTCTCTGCAGTTAGAAACAACAATAGTATATTAGACGAGAATTTCACAAACTCCCAATGCCACACCTTCCTCCCATCTCTCTTTTTATTGCATGAAGAGTTTGGGTTCCAATCTAAAGCAAACCTATTTATTTTTTCTATTCAATTATTTTATTTGAGAAATGAGAAATGTGTTCTCTCTCTCTCTCTCTCCTGCATCACAGCTTTTTCCTCAGCACTGTCATTTCTCGCTATCATCCTTGTCCAAGTCATAATCATCTCTCTCCTGGATGACTACAATAGACTCCCAACTGGCTTCCCTAATTCTACCTTTGTCTTGTGGCCTAGTCTCAATGAACTTGCAAAACAGTCTTTCAAAAACCTCTGTTGGATCATGTCTACTCAAAATCTTCTAATAACTACTTGTTTTCACAGATTAAAACCCACAGAAGGTACAAGTACCTTCATAATAGACTTCTTTTGCTCTCTGACCACATCTCTGCTACCCTTTCCTTCATCCTGCTGTTTCTTCAACACCCAGGTGCATGGGTGTTTCAGGACCTTTGCACTGTATGTTTTGAATGGCCCACTCTGACACCTCCTTCAGGTCTTTGCTCAAATTAACTTTCTCAGTTAGGTCTGCTCTGCCCATATTACTTAAAATTATGACTACATGCTCATCAGGCAGTTACCGTCCACTTAATTTGCCTACCTTATATCCATAGTACTTATTACTTTCTTAAATTTATTTTTTATTGTTTATGCAATTGCAGTTGTTCCTGCTTTCCCCTTCCTCATCTCCACCCAGCCCCACCCTCCACCCTCCTCAAGTCAATGCCCTTATCATAGTCACATCCTTGGGTTGGACATAAAAATTCTTTGGCTAATCCCTTCACCTCTTTCATCCAGTACTGCCCTTCCCTCTGGACATTGTCCATCTTTCTGTGTATTTATGCTTCTGTTTCTATTCTGTTTGTTAGTATGTTATGTTTATTATATTCAACATATAAGTGAGATCATGTCACATTTTTCTTTCATTGGCTGGCTTATTTCACTTAGTATAATATTTTCAAGCTCCATCCATATTGTTACAAAAGACAAAGTTTTGTCATAAAACTCTACCTTTTTTACCACTGTGTAGCACTCCATTGTGTAAGGGTATCACAGCTTTTTTATCCACTCATCTACTGATGGGCAGTAGGCTATTTCCAGATCTTGGTTATTGTAAATAGCACTGCTATGAACATAAGTGTGTGTGTGTATGTCCTTAGATATATGTTTTATCTATATCTATATCTATCTATCTATCTATCTATCTATCTATCTATCTATCATCTATCTATCTATCTAGCTATCTAGCTATCTATGGTATATAGTATAGATGTGTTGGTGTTTTGGGATTCTTAGGATATATTTCCAGGAGTGAAATTGCTGGGTCAAAAGGCAGCTCCATTTTTTATTTTTTGAGAAAATTTTTTCCCTCAGAGGCTATACCACACTTCATTCCCACCAACAGTGCACTGGAGTTCCCTTTTCTCTACATCCTTTCCAACACATGTTGATTGTTGATTTATTGATGGTAACTATTCTGACAGGTGTGATGTGATATCTTATTGGGGTTTTAATTTGCATCTCTCTAATGATTAGTGCTGTTCATCACTTTGCATATGTCTATGGACCACCTGTATATCGTCTTTGGAGAAGTATCTACTCAGTTCCTTTGCCCACTTCTTAATTGGATTGTTTGTCTTCCTGGTGTTGAGTTGTACTAGTTCTTTATATATTTTAGAGGTTAACCCCTTATCAGACGTATCATTGGCAAAAACTTTCTCCCATACAATGGATTCCATATTTGTCCTCACAGCGGGTTCTTTAGCTGTCCAAAAGGCTTTTATTTTGATGTAGTCCTATTTGTTTACTCTCCCCTTTGTTTCCAATGCCCTAGGAGATATATCAGCAAAAATATTGTTACAAGTGGTATCTGAGATTTTACTGCCTAGGTTTTCTTCTAGGATTTTTATGGTTTTGCAACTTACATTTAAGTCTTTTATCCATTTTGATTTTATTTTTGTGTATGGTATAAGTTGGTGGTCTAGTTTCATTTTTTTTTGCATATATTTGTCCAGTTTTCCCAGCATCATTTATCAAAGAGACTGTCTTTGATCTATTGTATGTTCTTACAACCTTTGTCAAATATCAATTGATTATAAAAGCATGGATTTTTTTTTTTCTGGGATCTCTGTTCTGTTCCATTGATCAAAAAAAAAAAATCTCAATCAAACAATCTAACACTATACCTAAAAGAACTAGAGAAACAACAACAAACAAAGCCCAGAGCAATAAGAAGGAAGTAAATAAGATCTGAGTGAAAATCAATGACATCTAGACTAAAAAAATAATACAGAAGATCAATGAAACCAGGAACTGATTCTTTGAAAAGAGAAACAAGATTGAGAAAACTTTAATCAGGCTCATTAAAAGATTAGAGAGAGAGAGGGAAAGAGAACCCAAATAAATGAAATCAGAAATGAAAGAGGTGAAATAACAACTGATATCACAGAAATACAAGGGATTGTAAGAAATTACTATGAACAATTATTTGCTAAAAAATTGGACAACCTGAATGAATGGATAAATTTTTAGAAACATACAATCTCCCAAAACTGAATCAGGAAGAACAGAAAACCTGAATAGACCAATAACAACTAGTGAAAATTTGAAGCGGTAATAAAAAAACTAACATCACACAGAAGTCCTGGACCAGATGGCTTCACAGGTAAATTTTAGAAATCATTCGAAGAAGAACTAACACCAATCCTTCTCAAACTATTCCAAAAAATTCAAGAGGAAGAAAGACTTCCAAACTCTTTTTACACTGACAATATTATCCTAATTCCCAAACCAGAAAAAGATATAGCGAAGAAAGAAGATTATAGGCCAATATCCCTGATGAACATAGATACTAAAATCCTCAACAAAGTATTAGCAAACCAGATTCAGCAATACACCATAATACCACTTTTAAAAATGCAGTATACACATTAATGTTTTTTTGTCACTTTCCACAAGATTTTAAGTTTCATTAGGCAAACATTTAACTCTGTTAAGTTTTCTTGTATATGACCAATGACTAGACTAATGCCTAACAGTAGACTTTAAACAAATTTTAAAAATAAGTTAACTTCCATAATAGTGGTAATAATAGTAATAGCTAACACTTTCAATATTTTCTATGTGCCAAATACTCTTGTAGATTTGTTATACACATTAACACATTTAATCCTAAAAACAGCCCTATAATGTAGGTATTATTTTCTTACTTTACAAATTAGGGAACATGCCAAATTTCCAAAATTAATAATTGGAGGGTTGAAGATTAGTGGTCATTTCCTTATTTATATTGTTTTTTATTTTTCAAAATTTTTACATTGAATAGGTATTTCTTTTATAGCCCACAGAAAAATATTTATAAGTCCAGCTACCCCTTCAGTATTACCTTACTCAATGATTCTTTACGAGATGTAACTAACTGAAATCTGTGATTCATTTTCTCATACTGACTACTTAAATTCTTGTTTTCTATATGTCTTTTATCCTTACAATTAGCTCCTGTGGTTATAACTACTTTTTCATGGAAACTTCACAGATTTTAATACAGTGCTTATTTATTGATGTCTTGAGTGAATAGTGGCTGATAAATATTTGGATTTGTCTAACTTTGATAAGAATGTGCATGCTTGTATGTGTGCATTTTGAAAGTAAGTTTTTTTTTTATGAAGGTAAGAGTTATTAATACATTTGCTTCTGTGCTTTTAAATTGAACTACAGCATAATGAAGGCTTTAAGCACACTAAAAATTCCCTGAGCAGTCCCTTAAAACATGTCAACGAAATAATACAGGATAATTATTTTGTTCTATTTTTAAAGATGGCACATAGAGGTTAAGTAATTTTCTTGAAAGCAGAACATTTACATACTGTATTTTTAATTAAGCATCTTAAATTAAGTGTGCAATTTACTCCTAAAAATTTTATGAATGTACATGTGGTTCAAAAGTTAGCAACCTGATGATTCAGAAGGCAAAGAGCCAACAAATTTGTGGTTAAAAAAAATATCACCTACAACCATTGCAAACTCAGGTTTCAAAAATGGCCTAGTGATATGTAATTGTAGTCATTATTTAGATAAACTGAGTAATGGAGGCTAATTAGAAATCAGCACAGTATAAGGATCAGTAAACTTTGGGTTAGTTAAAACAGCCTTTAAAAATCAAAACTCTACAGCAGATTAATCTCTGACAATTTATCTAAACAAACTAAGCAAAACCTAAATGTTATACTTTATTTGTTACATGGGCAGTTATTAGGAAGTTTATCTGTCATAGTATTAACCTATGTCTTCATGATGTACATAGATATTCATCAAATGAAGCTCATAGATGAGTTTTAGTTTTTGTTAAACAATAAAAACAAAATAATTTAGTAATCAACAAAGTTTTTCTTTCTCTAACATGATAGGGAAGGACATTAATAACAGGACCGAAGTAAGGTGTCTGTTGAATGCACTGTGCATACGTACAGAGAGAAAATTTATTACCCATCTATTTCCCAAGCCGGTCCATTCTGGGCATCGTTCTTTTCACTGACTTTGCACACACCTTTTGTGGTAGACAGTTTTCAAAACGACTGCCATCGATTCCTTCCCATCCTGCTTGCCTGAGCCTCTTCTCATTTGCTCCTGATCTAGCCCTAATAAGTTGTTTCCTCAACAGACTGCAGCAGAAGTAACATTCTTGATATTACAAGATTAAGTCAAAAGAAGTCTTGCAGCTTCTACCTAAGGCTCTTAGGATGCTGCCACCTGGAAATCAGTTTCCATGCTGTGAGAAGTCAATGGAAGCCCCATGGAAAGAACATCACATCTGTATCTGCTCTTGTTGACAAAAAAGGTGAGCTTCCTGGCAACAGTGGGCACGACTGACGAGAGTACGAGGAAGCCATCTCAGGTATCAGGCCCAGTAGAGGCTTAAGATCACTCCAGCCCCAGATTCCAACCTATTTCAACGTCCTCAGGTATCCAAAGTAACAGTCAATCAATTGACATCAGTCAACGTACAAAACCATGGGAAATCACAATAAATTGTCATTTTAAACCACTGAGTTGGGGGTAATTTTTTTCACAGTAATAAACAATTTGCAAAATTTAGTATCAGTAGTTGGTTACTACCACCACAAAAACTTAAGACATCAGTTGTTCTTTGAAACTGAGAGGCTGGCATGCACTGGAGGGATCTGAAGGAGACTGTGGCAGACTTGAAGGCACTGAAGAAATTCTGTTAGAGGATGGAGAAAAGTGACCCATTTTACATAGTAGCGATACGTGTGGCAACACTGTTGCTTGAGATTAAGTACGAACTAGAAAACGCACGTAATAAATCTTGATTAAGATTTCCAGAGCCATAAAACTACCACTGTTTTTCTGAAAGCCATATATAATTAGGTACAGTTAGGGAAAACAGTGGGGGGCGATAAAAATGACTTGTTCAGTTTCAAGAAGAATTTTGAGAAAACATAAAGGAGCCTGGAAATGTTGGGTCAAAAATTAAACTGTTTCTGTCATTATCAGACTTCACTACAATGCAAAACCTTTCAAAATAACAAATGAGCTCAAGGCAAAGATCAAATCAAAGATGTTGCCAGAAAATTAGGCTTCAGGGTAGCGATATTCCTACAGGGTATAGTTATAAGAATTTTTGTTAAGACCTTATTTTGTTAAATAAGAAATATGTAAGGCAGTGCTTTGTGCAACATCTCAGCTGGATAAAAAGACTTCTAAGAATCTTAAATGTATACTTCCTAGACATGTTCAGCCTGCAAGTCCAATAATGATGTGTCTTTTAGACTCTGTAGTAGACAGAAAGACGCCAAAAGTCTTTCTTAATAGCGCTGTGCCATAGCACCATGCTTTTTAGCCCAAACCAAAATGGAGTTTTCTTGAAGAAACTCTTGTCTATGTCTTCAGTAAATTGAACGCCAATCAGATTTATAAGAAATACCTAACATTGTAGAAATATTTGCTTTAAAAAAAGGCAGAAGCAGCGTGAAAAGTGAAAGTCTACGGGCCCCCAACCTTCCCTGCTTTCCAGAAAGCAACATGAGCTATTTATCTCCACATACAGGCCCTTTGTTAGGGATGACTTGGATTTCAGAACCAAAAGTCTGTAGAATGGATTCAAGAGACACAGAGAATCATTCCCAGGAAGTAAAGTTTAAGGTAGCCAGGTGGCTAGTGATATGTGCTGAGCTGGATTTCAGAATTGCTAATGACTGCTGATGGCTATGTGCCACCTGTCATCTCTTTCACTTTTGAAATGGGAGTGTCCGTTGCAATTATCTTACTCCTGCATCCTCATTTTATATTGGGGTTAGAAGGGAAGTGGAAAGGGCAGAGAAATGAATCTTTCTAGTTCACAGGATTTCAGACTGAGATGAGTCATATTTGATGACCTGGACTTGCACCCAATTTAGATGTGTGTGACCTGACTTTAGAACCAGTACTGCAATGAGGTGAGTTTCAAGCTCTTGATTGGAGAATAAGTGCCTGTCGCATGTGGAAGGGACATGAGTTATAGTTCCCATAGGACAGCCTCTGGAGGACAGTCTTGGAGATGCTCATCAGCAGTTCCTTCCCTTGATATACATGCCTGCAGCTACTCCCATCAAGATGTCAGATGCCCTCTTTCCTAAATATGGGCTGCATTAAGTGACTTATTTGACTAACATAATATGGTAAAGGTGGCTGAGGTGAAAGTCCACTTGCAGTCCACTTGAGTGTCTCGAAAAGCTGATTTTTGGAATTCACCCCTTAGAAAGCACCCACCATACTTTGAGAAGCATGAAGTATAGCCTCTGCACTGAAAAAAAAAATATGAGTTTTAGTGGTGAGCTAAAGTCAACTATGTTCTATCTTGGACAGTGAGCCTTTGGATAACTCTAGACTCGGCCTTCATTTGACTACAACTCTATGAAATACTTTAGGTAAAGATTGCCACAGTTAGTGGAGGACTATTAAAGATCTAACAAATTGATGTTTTACATCAATGAGCGTTGGGACATTTTGTTTGTAGCAATAGATAACTGGAGTACCATCACTGTAGCAATGTGGCGGGGTAGGCAAGGAGACCAGAGGGAGGTTATCCATGATGTTGGTATACAAGAGGTGATTGGTGGAAATTGATGGACAGGCACAAATCATTGCACACCTCTGTGAAACCATCTGTCACATGAAACACAATTTTAGCTGCTTGGGAAGAGGCAGCAAACACTTCATCTTCAAGGTGTACATGGAGGAATAAGCAGTATCACAGGGGATGGCTGCAAAGCTTTGCCCTGTCTCCAGAGATCTTCTATATGATGAAGCAGTAGCTGCTGGGAAAAGGGCAGATGTTCTTAGCTCTATGTCTTAGAGGGACACCAAGCAGAAGTTTCCTAATATTGGAGCAGTGTTAGGAAAATCCCATCTAATAACAACCAAATATATAAGATTGGGTTTAGCTATCATAAGAAGGTAGGGTACCAATGTTAAGAACATCCTAACTGAAGGTACAGGCATATATCACCTCCTTAGGACTGAAGTGAGACCAGAATAACACAGAAACTGCCCCTGCAAAAGCCAAGTTAGCACATATTAACAACAAATATTAATCAGCCACTGAGGGAGAGTCAAGAATGGGGAGAGAGACCCTTTCTGTGGCAGAGACATACATTAATGGGGAAAGTTGAGGGTGGAGCACAAACCCTTTAAAAAACTGGGCCCCCCAATCTTTCCTCCTACAGACATAACTCAATGACAGTTGACAGCTGGAAGAACTGAAGCTTGTTATATACTGATGTTAACTATAGAAGCAACAAAACCAAAATTTAGCTCAATATCTTATTAGACTGACTCAGCTCTTCAAGCTAATAGCCTGAAGAAATAAAAGAAAGGTTCATATTTAGATTAAATACTATTTACCTATGCTCTGACAGATCAAAAGACAACGTATGGAATAAATGGATAATTACAAGACCATGAAAAAGTAAGAAAAATCACCCTATTAATAAGTGAAAAGTAATCCACAGGACTAGATTCACACATGACTAAAAGTTTTAACTCAGAGATGATTATAATATTAGGACTTTAATAGAACTATGATCAACTTGTTTAGGGATCTAGTGGAAAAGGAATACAGTATGTATGCACAGATGGGAAATTTCAGCAGAGAGAGGGTGAATACAGGAAGGAGCCTAAAGGAAGTACTAGGAAAAAACACAACACTGTCTCAGAGAAAAAAAATTATTTTAATGTGCTATTAGTAGCCTTGACCTAGTTACACAGTCGTTGTACTTGCAGATAGCTCAGTAGAGATACCAAATCTGAAACACAAAAAGAAAAATAAAAGAAGGAAAGAAATAAAACAAAAACCCCAAAAGCTGTAGGATGATACCACATAGCCTAACATATATATAAAATTTGTTTTTTCAGAAACAGGAGAGAGAGAAAATATGGCAGATAAAATACATGAGGCAATAACGGCTGAGAATTCTCTAAATGTGAAAAAACACGACATACCACAGATCCAAGAAGCTCAGAGAAACCATTACACCACAGATCCAAGAAGCTCAGAGAAACCATTTAAGATAAATAGCATCACTACAAAAAGTAACATCTAGACATTTAAGAATAAAACTATCAAAAATAAAAGCAAAGGGTCAGAGAACATTTTGAAAGAGCCAGAGAAAAATAACATATAATGAACACAGAAAAAAAAGATAAGAATTACAGCAGACTTCCTGTCAGAAACTACATAAGCTGAATGACAATAAAGTGATATTTTATTAGAACTGAAAGAAATATCAACCAATAATTCTATATCCAGTTAAAAGTTCTTTCAAAAAATAGTAACAGCTTACTGATTGTCTCCATAGAGAAATAAATTCTTTTCTGACAGACCTACACTGTAAGATATAGTCATCATACAGAATAAATATGACACCAGAAAGACTCCTGTCTACAGAAAGAAATAAAATGCACTTTACATGAAGCGAAGATGAAGGTGTATGCATATTTACAACTATATATCACTCTGCACCACTTTAGATCCTTTTGTCTTACCTCTTTCTTCTCCTCCAAGAACACCAAATGACCTCATGGAGAGAGAAGACCCTGCATAAATTGTTCTTATTTCCTTCCTAGTATATGTGACAATAATGAATTCTAGAGCTGGTCTGAGTAGTCCTTTATCTGAATTCTTGGAAGAGACTAGAGTGGTCAGCCACATTTAATACAAGTGGTAATGCATTTGACAATACACCCGAAAAAGACTTTCTTCCTTTCTCATTCCACTCTCCCTTTCATCATTTCTGAAAACTGAGACCTACCTCTGAATGGATTAATAGTACAGGGTGGGGCAAAAATAGATTTACAGTTGTGAGTACATGAAACAGAGTTTATTCTTTATTATTATTTTATTAATTATTATATCTATTTTCCATAGGGATGACTGTAAACCTACTTTTGCCACCCCCTATATGTATTTCTACTGATCTTTGCTTCTGTGGAACTTGGGACATTGGGCTGCCATAAGATGTTGATACATGGATATAAGTTTTTTCCACGTTTCTGCTCCACTAACGTTAGACCAGCTTTTCTCTTGGCTGCAAGATGCTATGGTTTTCAGTTTCATGACAGCACCTTAGATCAGAAAAAGGTTTTATCAGTGTGAAAAAACTTTCCCAAGTGACACCCTGCAGAGTTCCCCTCATGTAACACTGGCAGAGCTCTGTTGCATGGCAGGTTTAAAATGATCACTGGAAAAGGAAATAGACTACCGTGACCCATGTAGACAAATAATGATTCATTCTTGGGCCTGAAAACAGTAACCATCCCCCACGGAAAATATGAAGGACATAGGTGAAATCTAAAAAGACAGAGTTTATTCAAGAAGGAAGAATATGTATTCTGTAGAATTTAGTTAGGCAATTGGTGGAGTAATCCACCAATGCCCCAACTCTCTGTCCCAGAATTACTTCAAAATCCTTTATTGAAGGTTGTTAGGGATTCAAGCATAGACAAAATAAGCAGCAATCTTTCAGGTTAGAGAGCATGACTAAAAAGCAGGGGCACAAAACCTGGAATTTATTTATAAAAATAGTTCAGTTTTTCTTACATTTTTAAACTTCAGCCACCTTCAAAGTACTTTCCATTTAATGTAAAACACCTAGTGAGACCTTTTTTCCACTGCTCAAACCACTTTTTGAATTTATCTATTTTGATGCTTTTTAAGGCTTCTGCTGTTCTTTCTGCTTTTTTTTTTTCCAATTTTAAAATCCAATTTTATTATTTTTTTCTTTTTCTTTTTTTATCAGTATTTTTTAATTGTTGATATTGTACAGTTTTCTGTCTTTTACCCCACTCCCAGCCCATCACCCCAGCCCTCCTCACCTTCCTCCCATTTCCACCCCCCACAGTTTTTGTCCATGTGTCCTTTATACTTGTTGCTCTATACCGTTCCCCTGAAATTCCCTCCCCTCCCCCTCTGGTCACTGTCAGACTGTTCTCAATTTCAGTGTCTTTGTTTATATTATGCTTGTTTGTTTATTTTGTTGATTAGGTTCCTGTTAAAGGTGAGATCATATGGTATTTGTCTTTCACTGCCTGGCTTATTTCACTTAGCATGATGCTCTCCAATTCCATCCATGCTGTTGCAAAGGGTAGGAGCTCCTTCTTTCTTTCTGCTGCATAGAATTCCATTGTGTAAATGTACCACAGTTTTTTTATCCATTCATTTACTGATGGGCACCTAGGTTGCTTCCAACACTTGGCTATTGTAAATTGTATTGCTATGAACATTGGGGTGCATAGGTTCTTTTGGATTGGTGTTTCAGGGTTCTTAGGATATAATCCAAGCAGTGGAATTGCTGGGTCAAAAGGTATGTCCATTTTTTGTTTTCTTAGGAAATTCCATACTGTTTTCCATAGTGGTTGTACCAGTCTGCAATCCCACCAACAGTGCACTAGGGTCCCCTTTTCTCCACAACCTCTCCAACACTTGCTGTTTGTTGCTTTGTTTATGAAGGCCATTCTGACTGGTGTCAAGTGGTATCTCATTGTAGTTTTAATTTGCATCTCTCTTTCTGCTGTTTTTTGTTTCACCTCTTCTGTATCAGCAAAATGTTTCCCTTTGAGGACAGTTTTCATCTGGGGAAACAAAAAAAGAGTTGCTTCAGGGGTGAGAAGGAGTGAATAGGGAGGGTGGTGCATGGGGTTCATGTTGTTTTGGTCACAAACTGCTGAACACTCAGAATGGTGTGGGCAGGTGTGCTTGTAAATCATCCATCATGAAATGGACAAATACATTCAAAGAGTCTTCCCAAAAAATTCAGTGAAGGTGGAGGCAGTCTTTCACAATAACACCAGCGGGTACACTGATACACATGGGTTCCAAGAACACTCACCGTGGCGTGAAGCCTATACTACAAGGGGTTTGCCTTCCAGAAGATAATTTTGGGGTTTGGGGGTACCCCTTTCATATATCTCACACTAAACCACCCATCCCCTAAGTAAGCTATCAGGCCATTGGAATTCTGCAATGTGTATTGGGAAGAAGCAAAGTTTCCTTGTCAATAACCGTGCGTCTTAAAATGAACATTTAGCAAATTTGGAAGTAAAGGCTAATGATGTGTATCCTAAAAGAGGGATGGTAAACCAAGACTGAATAGAATGAAACGGTGTGAAAGGCAAATAATAAAACAAGATAAACCTGCACAATAAAATAAGAGGGATTCAAATTAAGTTAAGAAGAATTCTGTGCAGTTTTTGACACTTATTTCAGAGTAGAAATGGACATTAGAACACATAAATACTTAAGAGTTGCTGAATCTAATCATGCCCAGGTTAGCTCTATAGTCAATATAATCCTAGTTACTAATAGGTTCAGGCACATTTTTCTCTCTCTTTCCTCTCAATCTCATTCTCTCTCTCTCCTACCCTTCCTCTCTCTCCCCGTCTCCTCTCATCCACACACAAACACACACATACACGATAGAATCTGGAGTTACATCTGGTAGATATTTGGACTGAGTGGAAATGCTTTATAATTTTTATTGAAATTGTTACTCCCTTACAAAATATTGCATCGAAGGCACATATTCTGACTGTGTTTACAACGACAACAGTGCTGTCCCTTTTTGTAGCAACCACTACAACTGCATAGTGTGCTATGTTTGGTTCTGTGGATGTAGACACATTGCTACACCCTATAAACATGTCATTAGTAACTAGTTGGGATCTACTTATTCCTCTGACAAGAGTCTTATTATTTTTTTCATTTACACTGACCCAAAATTCTCACTTTTTAATTTTCAGTAAACTTCTATTCATTGGTATTGTTGCCTTATTTGTCTTACTTCAATTGTTTTAAAATGTGACAGGCTGAGAACTCATTGTAGAATAGAAGTTAGTACCTCAAAATAGCGCATAACTTTAGAATTCATACTTTTATTACAATAATATCTTATGCTTTAATGTATCTAAATAGACAAGCAACTTATTCATAAATGGAAACATTTTAAAAGTGTACAATAACTAAGGCTTTAAAATTCTCCCAGTATTAAATGACAAAATGTAATTAATTTAATATCTTCATTCCTTCTAAAACTTTTATGCAATCCCTTGTCATTATTTTTTTCACAAATATGAATATGTTGAATATCTAATTATAAAATTTCTATAATTTCTATAGATTTTACTTATTGGCTAAATCATTGAGATTAAATCTATATTATGATTCTCAGATAAATCATTAAGAAAGGAAATTTATATTAACAACCTCAGGATTATTAGTAACTCTTATGTATATATGTAGTTTTGTTATATGTCATTCTTAAAAATGATCTGATTCTATATAATCAATAATTAATAGGTAATACATGAGAATGTATTATCCAGGAGACTGATAATATAAAGTTCTTAAGCCTCAATGTTTAAAGAATAAATGGATGTATGCATAAATAACATAGATAAATTAGTACATCTTCCAACTATTGGGTACTGTATACTATAACTAGTATGTGTGTAGTACAAGCGAAACGAGTCCCCATTCCCCCGATGCCAAGGGCAGCTTGATTAGCTTTGTATAGCTAAGTGGCAAAATAAAGGTATCTTTTTCCTTTCATTGACTCCCATCAATATTTTGTTATGAAATGTGGTCTAAAATTTCCACTATTTCTTCATGTCTGAAGTATATCTATCATCTATCTATCTGGCTTCTCTTTTATTTTTCTTATAATCACATCATATTATCCTTGGTATTTCACCTCTTCTACCCCTATACTATGATGGCTAGGCAGACTATACTGAAGCAAATCTATTAATGTCAAGTTGTACATGGAGATGATGGGCAGGATTTGGGTAAACTGACACAAGTACTAGTTGACTCGACAATCATTATTTAGGGTTTGTTTTTTTTAAAAAAGTACAAATATACTTTGTTTCTTGAAGGCAAAAAATGGTTTTTATAAGAACTGTTTTAATGATGAAGTATCTACATATTTTATGGTGAAGAAATGTCTCTTTGGTAGAATTCTTTAAGAATGTCCTGCTGCCCAGTGGAGATTCCCAATGACTTCAGAAATTTCTGATAAGATCATCAATTATAAGATCAGTGCTAATAAATATTTTCCATCTACAGTAAATATCATCAATTATGATAGAATTATTTAATAAATTCTTTTCTCTACAATAAAATTTTAGCTGATTATAATGGTACATTTATAATTACATTTAAATTCAGATATAATTTAATGATGTTTTATAAATATTAACATTTCAAAATGTTATAGGTATCAGTGAGGTTCTTGTTTTATACCTTTCATCTTAGAGAGGCAGTAATACACTTATTGAATTTATATCAATATTGTATCAAATTAGGAATCTGTCTCATGAATATATATTTATATGCTTATTGTACATACGAGTAAAACATATTGGTACCTAATTTGTACACAGCGAAGCATCTTTACTGTCAAGCTTACCTAAACTAAGATAAAAGAAAAAAATTCATTTCTGTTCAGTCAGTTTAAATCCATCTTGTGGAGAAGAGAAGTGAATTGGCAATCAGCGAATTAAGAGGAAGAGACTCTATATTCCAGTGCACTGAGCCAAGGCTTTACTTTATTATTTCCTTAAATGTAAGGGCTGAATAACTTATTTCATTAAAAATGATGGTGCAGTAAGTTTAGAATCTCTATTTGCATATTCCTTCTGCATCTATGAATTAACATTTGATGTACTCCCTTTAGTCAATTTGTGAATATGCACAGAGTTTCATTAGATCTACAGCAAGCTGCTGCCCAAAATCCAAAAGTCAAAGGATAGAGCCTTCTCAAATGGTTTAGAAGAAATCTTCAAGATTAATAAAATGTTAGTTGAACCCTCTGGATTTAAGAGTTAAAGATGAAAGAAAATATAAGAAAAGAACAGGAAAAGAAAATATCCTCAGCCAGGTTCTGTGGTGCGCTTCTTGGGCCAATTAAATATTGCTCCCGTGTGGAAGGAAGACTCAAAGCCGGGAAGTCACTAAAAGTGCATCAACTTTAAATACAAAAGCAGTCCTTAGGAAGTCCTGGCTTCTAAAACACCTTGTTTGAAAACAAACAAAAAGTACAAAGGGAGTGTTACCATTGCCAAGAGTAAACAGTTTAAAAATATATTGTTTCTGTGGAAAATAGTGACTTCCATTGGCCTCGAGTCTAGCCTGTGCTTAAAGAGTCCAGCTGTTTCTTAGGGAAAATGACCTTCCCTGCCCTGGTGCCCCATGCAGAAACTAGGCCAATTACCCTGGCTGTGTGCTTACCATTGGCAGCTACAGTGACTGCAAGCACATTGGCTTGCTTCTTACCTGTGAAAATAGGCTTCTTTAAGGATATTTCTTATAGGATATGTGTTTACTTAACCACTTTAAGCACTGAATAGAGAAGATTAAAATAGCTATTTTTCTGGATTAAAAAACAAAGAAATCTATAGCTGCCGCTATGTCACAGCTTCTCTGAAGTTGGTCTCTTGAGAAGCCTGTTTTAGTTCTTTCCCAGCAAAGAGTGGAGGTTAGAATTCATAGTTGCTGTTTAAATGGCACAGTCCCACAAATTCAGTAGTTTTGCTTTTCTAACAGTTTACTGAACAGCTGGTTAACATGGTAAACACACTGCTGTAAAGGGGAAATGCAATGCTTATAGTTTGACTGTGGATAAATTCACCATGAAAGCACACACAGAGATATGCACTCAGAACCTTCACTCTTTATATTTTAACTGGTTAAACAAAACCCTTGTCTAATTTCTACCATTTGCTACCAGAAAATGCACCACACAAGTGTTTATGTCATTTAGAGCAATTGAAGCAGGAGGACGTGAGGAAGAAGATTAAAAAGTCACATTGTGCTGAATTCTTAGAGTAACCAAGAAAAATCAAACTCCTTAAAATGACCATCTTAGCTTTTTAAGAATGGGACTGGGCACCCAGCAGAAAGTAGCTCTGCAAGAAGCTAAATTTGGGTCCTTTCTCTGAACTGATATTCATTCAGGAATAATGAGCTAGCTTGCAAATTTAGGAAAGGCCAGAATGTGTTCCAAATTAAAAAAAAAAAAAAAGCATAATTAAATTTGGCGTACAATGCACTCTAGGATGTTGATAATTAGATTATGCAGTTTTTACCTCTAACATGAAGAACTGGATTATTGAAAGTAACCAGTAATCACCAATACAAACACCTTGAAATTGCAACTGAATCTATCTATTTTTTTAACGTTTGAACTTTTTCAAGAGCTCCCCTTAATATAATTGGACATGTAGCTGTTTGAGTGTGTTAAAGCATGTTTCTTATCTTTTTAAAAAAATTATTTTACTGTTGTTCAAGTACAGTTGTTCTACATTTACCCCCCACCACTTCCCCTACCCTCTTTTTTATAACCCTTTTTGGGGGTGTGGGGACAAAAGGATTATGCAGACTTTCAAAAGAATCTGGGAAAAATACAACAGATCTAAAATCCTTTCATCTATATCTTTGTGAATCTTTAACCTGGATAGGACCAAGAAGTACCACAGCTTTTCTTACTTGTAAAGAAGTTCTAGTGAACTGATCTGCCAAGCATGGCATAAAAAGACAGGAGCAAAACCAGGTTCTCACTTCACCCTCACGCTGTTGGATGCCATTGAAAGAAATTAATCTGAGCAGATTTAGGAGTGAGGGCTTTATGTCCATATGGATTGGCAGTTGGTGAGACCTCACCATTAACGGTGCACAATTAATAAATAATATGTCTCTGTTTGCTACGGTAGCTGTTCAAGCATTAAAAAGCTTATAAAAAGATTGCTTAGACAAAAACCCCACATATGGGCAAGGTCTTGATCCATGCTGGATATCTCCCATTCAGGAATCCCATTTGCATTTTGCATGGTACATCGACCCCCAAACACCAATTGGTTATTCATATCTCCAAGATGAACCAGATGTGTTTGGTACATTTATTAATAATTCTTATAAATAAATAACATTAAAAAATAAAAAAAGAACAATCAGACCCCATAATGTTACTGTTTCAGCATGCAGGCAGAGATGGGGATTTAAGCAACCATGCAGGGTAAATAAACCTGTGGCTTCTCAGAGCACTCATATTCTCCCACATGATAAATGACTCTCAGGTACCACTTCAATACTGATTTCAGGGGCAAATTAAATTCCAAAATTAAAACAAATTGAATTTTAAATGTCTCTTTGATAGCACTTATCAATAGCAGACCTTTCCAAGAAAAACTGTAGGATCTGTGACCCTAAGAGATTTTTGATCTGATTTAAACCTCGGGGCTAAAAAGATGAAGACACCAACTAATGAAGGCTTCTGCTAAAATATCTCATCCAGCCATAATTCTAAATCAGGTTCTATGCTTGCTCTATGTTTGCAAGATCTTAGTCCAAATTATAGCAAATCCAATCCAGCAACTGATACATTTCAATTATTTTTGTTTTGTATTGATAGCAACTGAGTACATGCCATGCCATTTAAAGAGTAATCTGATTAGTGCTGGCCAGGTGACTCAGTTGGTTGGAGCATTGGTGCATATGCCAATAGGTTGTGGGTTCTATCCTCTGTTAAGGTAAATACCTAGGTTGTGGGTTTGATTCCCAGTCAGGGTGCATACAAAAGGCGATCGATTGATGTTTCTTTCTCACATAGATGTTTCTATCTCCCCCAAATCAATAAAATCATATTCTCAGGTGAGAATTTAAAAAATATAGGTAATCTGACTGACTGCCTTATAGTAAGGGTAACTGTGTAAATGAACTGAAATGGAAATGAAGGCTCCTGAACTCTAGGTTTCCAAAGATTAGCCCACATGTCATGGACATTTGTCGACATGATAGAATACGGACTTATGAGGACATTGTCACTTTCTCTGTCTTTTTGTAGTTCTTCAAGGTGAGAGTACATGCCTGAATTTCCTTTTTCTTTTTCACTAAATCTTTTTCTTTTTTTAATGTTAAAGAAACTCTTGCTCTATTACAACTAAAACTTTCCAGGAAAGCCTATCTGACATTGCTGTTACGTGAGTGACATTTGCGAATATTGAGTATAATTCAGTTTCCTTTGAAATTGGTCACAGTGTTTCTACAAGAACTTCAGTTTCACAGGTAAGTTGTAACGAATCTGCAGATAATCAGGTTATTTTGATGTACTAAATAAAACCCCCGTATTCTCTTACACTCTTTATTGTATTATTCTATAATACACACAGTTAAGGTTAGCATATGTTTAAAGGTAGCATATCATATTTCCTTTCAAAATTATTACAATAATTTCATTATTTTGTTTGACTTATTAAATTTATTCATTGCCAAAAGTGTGGGCAAATGAACGAATATATCCATTAAAAGAGGGGGAAAAAGTAACCCTACATTTCTTTTTCTGGAATAACACGTCCCGGTCCTTCAGCAAGCAATTATTAAAATAATTGCTGCATTCCCTTAGAAATTACATGGTTACATACAAACAGGCTTCATCCAGAATTTTTAAATGCAGATTTCTAAGAGTTACTTTACTTCAACTGGGGTTGGGGGAAACTACACTTTATATTGTAACCATGGTAAAATGTGGTGCGTTAGAAATCCTGTCAATCACTGATTTACTGCTTAGCTGTAGGAAAACACTTTTAAACAACACCCCCAGGACTGGCAGAAGCTCTTCCTTATTGTCAAGGTGTCCGATACTACATCAGGTAGCCACTAACTTTGAAAGTGATTTATGATTTTAAAAGCTCAACTAAAAATTAGTTTAGTATTACCATTTTTAAAACAACATGAAAAGATCTTTTAAATTATATATATATTTTTCTGGTCTATGCAATACAAGCCACAACAGAGCAGTTAGGTCATAAAAAGAACACACATTATGAGAATGTTCTAAATTTTCACATTTTGTTGATATTTTATTGCTTTTAGTTGAGTTAACATGTGGTATATTTTTACAAAGCCTGATTGTTCACATATTTAATTTCAATGCTCATAAAAGCCATATATTTTAATACAATCCAACCAGCAGGAAACAATCAGAATCTACTAAATATTTTAATATTAGCCTGAAGTAGTGAAGTGAAATATAAAAGGGAAAGTGGTTTTAGAGCCTGTGACATTTCACACTATTCCATCAGTAATAAAGATATATAAATCAACTTTTCTGGAAGGTAATTTGGGAATTTTAAAATCCTAATACCAATGCTATGGAATAATTAAAGAAACATGATACGTAAAGTCAACAATGAACATAACACAAAGTACATTTCTTTTTTTTACTAACCCCTTTTCCATTATGCAAGAAAATTTCATTTTAAAACAATACATTTATTACACAAACAAATCTAGTGACTTGTTAATTGGAATCCTGTATCATTCTTATACTTAATATATTCTCATATAAAATTGCTGATAAATTTATTGAGTCCCCTAAATTTTAGGCATTTTTGAGGAATCTCATTTCTGTTTATAAAAGCACTATTTTTACATCCTTTTTTCCTCTTGTAAATTATTTGATTTTTAAGTTGTAGTTGTATAATCATCCCCATTACACTTTGGCTGAAGGGGTACTGACCATTTCTGTCATACTTTAAAGCAGGGTTGATGCAAGGAAATGGGGAAGGAGGTAACTGTTAAATAAAAAATCCCAGAGGCACACTAAAGATTTTAACTTCAACTTTGAAGGCAGGCTATATTTGAGGGATATGCAAAAGCATAAGGACTTTTTTTTTTAAATGAAGGAGAATCACCTAAGTGAACTCTTCAAATACTGCTTCCTCGTATTAGTCCACAAAAAAAGCCATCAGTAGACATTTTGCATACAATCTTCATGAAAGATATTTTGGGAGTATATTCACCTTGAAGAATAGTCCCATCTCCTAAAGCTGTTATGTGGAATTGGTTTGTGCCATAAGAAGACATAAACAGAAAAAAATAGCATTTATAATAGAGATCAACTAATATATGAGACATGCTGTTTCAAGGCTTTAAAGTCAAATTTTTGAGCAAAGTCAGAGAGCAGATATTTCAGTGAGGCTCAGTCATCTCACATGTGTAGAACCTGTGTGGCTTGAATAAGGAACCAGAGATACAGAGATACATGGGAGAGGACAGAATAGGAGTTTCTGTCATGGATTTAGAGAGAGGAATATTTGGCAATTGCTATGCTGCTTTTTAAGCCTTCAATGTCTTTTTAACTTCCTAGACATAACATATTTAACTTCCTACATTCAACTCTTTACTTCTTCAAGCACTCACCACTTCCCAAATACACCCTATACTCACACCTTAATTTAACCACTTAAATTAGTGTTAGCAGCCTCTGAAGCTTTGCACGTGCTCTGTCCCATGTTTGAAATGCTCTTTACCTCCACATGTATCAAGAGGACCTCTATTCACCTTTGAAAGTTTGTTAACATGTCATGATTTGGGGAAATCTTGTCTGACTCACTTTGGATATTTATCCTTTGTGTCAGCATTATGATCTAATTCGTTCTTGTTGAATAAATGAATGAATAATGGAAGAATATTTTCTTAGGTATTACATGTTAGGGAGATCACCAAATAAACAATAAGAAAATAGGATATTTGCAAATAGAATGGTATGATTCAGTACTGTATTTATTTTATACTGCTAAGGGTGTTCTTTGGAGGTACTATGAAAGAAATACTAGATGATAGAAGAGAAAAGAGATTAAAATAACAATTAAGGTAATCTGTGTATTTGAGCCAATTTGCTTGCTTTTTAAAAAAGATAGCACACAAGATATCTTATTTTCTCAAATACTTGAGTCAACTGAACTCTATTTTTCTCTGCACATCTCTGTTTTTAACTGAGCTACTTGAATTTCATTATTGTACAGGTTATCTATTGTGAGCTTTCTTTCTACTTGTTCAAGCACATGCATCTAAGGGCCATTCTGCTAGCGATTTTTGAGATGGCAGGAAAACTAAATTGCTTTGCTAGCTAACACAGCAAAGTTGTGAGGTTCCCGGTCAAACAATGCCTACATAGGTAACTTCTTTACAGTAACAGCAAAACATTACTGAGCTCTCCTTTTGTGCCAAGCACTGTTGTAGAGACTTTACATGTACTAACTTCTTTAATCTCAATGATTTATGAGGCAAATAGTATTTTACGTCCATTTTGTAGATGAAGAAACTGAACCTCAAGCAGTTGCCCCAGGTCTCTTTGACAATTAGTCAGCATTTGAGAAAAACAAAGCAATAGAAATGTATTTCAGAAAGTATGACACTTTTTGTCACAAATAAACAATACAAGTTCTCCAGTGAATTATTCCATATTTGCACATGCTCTTCGCTATTTTGCCAATAACTGATCTTATTTCTGAATTCAATCCTAATGTCTGTTGCATGATTGCCACTTATGTTATGGGGAAAAAAGAATAAAAAATCAAACATCTTTTCTAGTTTTAATAGATATGTAGATATAAATCTATGCTCCTTCACCATAATCCTAAAATAAAATTTTTTGTAGTTCAAGAAAGCAAAAAATATTATTAATTAAATTTTAATTAATACTAATTTTGAAATGATACTTTTAGCTATATTTCAAAGCACATTGGACTTTTTTGTGTAAACAACATATATCATTTATTTATTGTTCTCTTGTACATTTCTGGGCTTAATTATTCCAAAAATGTTAAATATTAGGAGTTATATTATTTTGAACACTATGGTATATTGCATATATTCACATGGAGCCCTAATATGGTCCCTGGGCTTTCATTTTACCTATAAAACTGCTAGCTGGGATCTCCAGATATCTCTCACCATTACCTAATTTTCAATTATCTAAAAAAAAAAATCACTATCATTATCCAAATACTGTTCACATCTCAGATCACTTTTTTTTTTTTTTTTTTTTTTTTTTTTACCACTGACATAATAATTCTCCCAAGATCCCAGCTTGAAACCTTGGAGCCATGCCTGACTTCATTCTCCATTGCTTCCTCTACAGACATAAAATCACCACGCCCTTTCTCTGTTTACTTCTGTTCTCCTTTTCTTTTCCACCAGACCTTACCACAGCAGCAGACAGCACCATTAGAAATGCTCATGGATCCTTCTGAAAAACTGAGCTGACACATCTGTTCCTTAAATAATGATATCTCATTATTTAGTCTGCTTTGAGTATTAGCACTTTGGCCACTTATTGTCTCTCTAAATATGTCCTTGTCTATACTCTCCTCACAATTATCTTTGTGTTCATCATTTGTGTGTGTGTGCATGCCAGTACCAGGGATCACCAGCTGTCCAGATACCAAAAAACGATGCTTCCAAAATCATGATGCCCATTCCACATGCAGAGCAATCAAGCTGCCCTACGTGCACCTCTCATGTCAGATGCCCGTTTTTCTTCCCTGCCATCTTAATCGCATTTGCAGTTGTTCGCATGGTTTTTTCTTTGTTTCTGTTGTCTAAAGTGCTCTCCCTCCCTGTCTTGCAGTCCCTTGAGAGTCATTTTGTTCTCAGGGCTTACCTCAAGCCTGCATGCTGCACAGGGCTCTCATGGAGGTGCCATCACGTCTTAGCTCCTTTCCCACCTATTGCCCATGTCACTCATTGGGCACTCTGCCTATGTCGTTCTCTACTTAAAGTTGTGCTTCCACATGAATATCCAATCCCCTAGACTGGGCTACAGAGATTTAAAAAGAAGGACTAAAATGAACCAATTAGCTTTCTACCTTGTATTTTTATTCATAATAACTATCGTTACTGAACAAAGTGGAATTCAGTTGCTTGCCTCTGAATACAAGCATAACCCAAAAATTGGTAGGGAAGAAAAAAGATTATTAAAAAGTTGCCCAATTTGGGGGATCTGGTGACTTCCCAGCTCCAAGCCAATCTTATCTGCAAAACACAGAAAGAAGCCTGCAATCCCCAGCACCAGTGTCAGTGTCCATAACACCTCACTCCATTCTTATCTGTCCTGGGACCGGAGGCTGTTCTAAGAATGGGTCTCTGACTCTTCAGCTCTCTCTCCCTGGAGCGTGTGCTGTGGGGTTGGCATCACCGTTGCTTTACTGCAGCTTTCTCCTTCTTCCAGCGCCAGAGTGCGCTGCCAGCTCATGGCAGCTGGTCGTGCAGGGGCTCTGTGGGGCCTCAGCGTCCAAGGCTGCTTTTGTCGCGGGAGCTGGTGAACGTTTCGGGCCCACACATCTGTCCCTGGCTCTCAGAGTGAGAAAATGGGAGTGGTCCAGCAGCACCCACCCTGGGCAGCACACAGCTGCAGCCTGCTGAAGGCTGCTACTGGTGAGGCTCAACCAGCCCCCACCCGGGTGAGCAAGGAAACACAAAAGGGTACAAGGGCCAAGGGGCCAAGACTCCATGCCCTTTGCTTAAATCTTCTGTCCCCAAATTCTGCTTCTGGGGAAGCATCCACTTTGCCTGCCTACTCCTGGCTAGCATCCATCACTAGCATCAGCTTGTGCAGTGTCTCTGCTCCTCCTCCTGCTGCCATGGTCCAAAAGTGGGTAGTGGGGCACACTCGGGGTGGGACGTCACAGTCTGGTTTGTTTACCTTCACCTGGGGGTACAGAGTCACAAGCCTGCTGCAGCTTCAATCTGCTGCCTAAGGGTTTCCTGAAACTCCTCTCTCGCTTTGGGGAGTGTAGCCTTTTACACTGCCTCAGGGATACCTCCCCCACTCTCCACCTATCTGGTAAGATCCAGCCTCCCTCACCCCATTATACTATAACAGGGTTGATTGAAAGCTTTGTTTGGGGATATGATTTCCAGCTATTACACTGGATGCTCTTTTATATTACAATTCCTGTAAAGGTACAGCATGCTAAATGAAATTTGGATTGTAGAAGTTCTCCAGATGTGTTATCTGTAGTCACTCACTAACAATGTTCCTTGCTTATAATTGTTGTGTACTTTGTATGACCTCTGCATTCTGCCTTAGTGTTAGAGCTGATTTTATTTTTATCCTCACCCAAGGATATGTTTATTGATTTTAGAAAGAGAGGCAGGGAAAAAGGGAGGGAAAGGTAGAAGGAGAGGGAGACAGAGAGAGAAAGAGAGGGAAAGAGACATCAATCATCAATCAATTGTCTATCATATGCACCCAACTGGGTATTGAACCCACAGCCCAGGTATGTGCCCTGACCTGGAATGGAACCTGCAACCTTTTGGTGTACAGGATGATGCTCCAACCAACGGAGCCACTTGACCAAGTGTGTGCTGATTTTTTCTTACCTAGATTTTAGTATCGTTATTCTGCCCCCAAATTTTCTTCTTCATTGTGTTTGTTTATTGAATATTATTGAGTGCACATGGTATGTCTTTCTTTATATAACTACCAAAGATATTTTTTCCTAAAATGTAATGTTTGCTCAGTTTATATCATGTTTAACCTAAAAAGTCTTCAATGGCTCCCAATTTTCAATAGAAAATAGTCCTAACTGCTTTGGTATGCATTTCCCTAACTTTGACATTTCCCTTTACACATTTAATGGCCAGATTCAAACTCATACTGTGATGACCCCTGTATGCCAGAGGCACTGGAAGACTTTATGCTTTGCTAATTACAGTTTCTCACCTTAGCAACTCACGTTCCTGTGAAATCTTACTAAACTTTTTATGCTTCACTCCAAAGTTATTTTTGAGTTGCCTTCTTTTTTGCCAAAGTAATTTGCTTGCCCTTCTATGATAACACTTCATTCACATTTGTGTTATAGCGATGCACACAGGCATGTTACTTTTCCAGCACTAAATAGTAATACCCTTGAGGTCAATTGCATGTAAAATGGCTTTGTATCCTCATCAAGTCTCTGTCATTGCAGATCAGCAGGCATGCGATGTGTATATACTAATTTATTCTTCACCATTTAATATAGGGTTCTAGTTTCCAGCTGGGGTTCTGATGTGGAATATCCCAGTTTTGTATTCACCTAGAAAGGGAACAAATATACCTTCTATTTGAATCAAAGAATGTTTCTGTTAACTAGCTCATTCAGTTCTTTCTCATTCTCATGTCTTCTCTAATTTTTTAAAGCAATACAACTTGGTAGTGCTTAGTTTGCATCCTGGCTTTAGCTGACACTTGAAATAGAGTCAGCTTGTGAGGATTTTTAAAGTTGGTTCTTGAGAGACTTACTGTGCAATTCCATGAGACCTTAGAGTCATCAAAGATGATTTCTAAGAGCAATAGGATTCTTCAAGTTTTAATAGGTTTGTGAGAGGTAAAGTGTATATATTTACTGTGAGGCATTGGCCAAGCTCATTGGGGTAATTCCATCTGTTTTATAGAGTACAAGTAAAAAGATAGTTTTATTTCTGTACCTTAGTTGAATCATTTCACAACCCTTCAAGTCATCCCTTTGTGGTGAAATATTCCATCAAATTCACTCCCACCATCCTCACTATGCCTAATTAAAGCTCTGTGTCAAGCAAAACAAAAGAAATTGAAATTATCTATAGTAGCAAGGGATTAAGATAATTTTGTATTTACAAAAATAATTTATGTATCCCAGAATCAATCTAGAAAAACCCTAGGGTCTTGATGTTGTTTCCTTCAATTTTTTGAATAAGCACCAACACGCAGTCCAGCATACACAGTATAAGGTTTAACTAGGGCATAGTTTGCCTCCAGATTCATGGTTCAATTTAAATATGGTGTTAACAGGAGATATCTCCATAGATAAATGGAGAGCCTTAGTAAACTGTACCTCAGAGAACATAACCTTTTTCTGTCGGGGCATCAAAACTCATGGGCCTACCACTGATCATGTTTCTCACACAATCTGATTGAGGACCCTGTTGGATTGAGCTGAAGTTTAAGAGACTCAGAAGACCCATGTAAACATAGTAGAATGTAAGGTTCCTATGCACATTTATACCCAATGCATTATGACTTCAAACCTGCTTTATTAAATAATTGCTCTGAACTTGAAATATCTTATCTATCCAGATTTAGTCAGACTCCAGGTTTAAGGACACAAGACCGCCATCACTTCAAAGGCCTGTGGCAAGTAATGGATGTCTAAGGTAACCACTTCTGTTCAACTTAGCTACAAAGTCAGGGTTCCAACTTCAACCTTGCCCTGCCTCCACCCCGCCTTGGGTTCAATAACTTGTTACAATTGTTACTTATGCTTATTAATTTATTATAAAGGATATAGATAAAAGGCCACCAGAAAAAGTGCATAAAGTGAGCTCTGGAAGGATCCTGAGAACAGTAGCTTCCTTCCTCTCGGAAGTGGAGCCTGCACCCCGCCCCATCCGGGTTGCAGATATGTTCAGTTCACCAACCTGGAATCTCTCCAAACCCTTTTATTTATGGTTTTTATGCAGCTTCCATTTTGTAGGTATGAATAATTAAATCATTGGGCATTGGTGATTAACTCAACCCCCAGTCACTCCCTGACCCTGGAGATTGGGAGGGTAGGAGTGAAAGTTCTAACACTCTAATCACCTGGTTGGTTTCTCTGGCAACTGCCACTTTATTAGCATAAACTGGGGTGCGTTGAAAGGAGCTTGTTATGAATAACAAAAGATGCTCCTCAGCTAACTCTTATTATTCTGGAAGTTATAAGGGTTTTAGGATTTTTGTATCAGGAACAGGAGATGGAGACATTCTCAGGTAAATCAGTGAACCAGAAGAGCTTTAGGACAATAAAAATAACAGTGGAAGAATGAAAGAGAAAAAACTTAAGTGTTTTTGCCATGCATAATTTCAAAGTTGAGTCTACTAATGATGGTTAATTTGCCACTGTTTTGTGAATGTTATAGAATTCCCAATTTTTTTTTAGTATTCATCACCAGCCAATATTTTCTAAGCATTTTTTCTTAAACAACTTTAGTAGTTCTTATTAACCATCTACTGTTTTCTCTACCTTGATGGTATTTTTATGACATTTTTAATAATGTTAATTTCTATGGGGAGGAAGTAAGAGATTCATAGATCAGTTTTAGTATAGGTAGACTTGTCAATAATACTCATTAAATGATAGTGTCATTAACTAAAGATGTTGGGGAGGACAAGAAGGAGGAAGGGAGAAGGGATGCATACGAATGTCCCTTTATGTGGGCAAAGGAAGATATAGAGAAGGAGGTGAGGGAACACTATTACCAAAGACTTGCTAATAAAGTGACAGATTCTTAGATATCATAAGCATGGAGTAACTCTTCAGAATACAGATTAAGAATGAACAGAGCTTTGAAATTTTGTTTTCATTTCACTTCAAAGTTACATTTTGCTTGATGTTTATTGTCAACTGCTCAAAAAGGATATCTTAGGACCAAGATGAAAAAGGATTTCATCTGTCCCTCTCAAGTAGTTCCCTACTTTTCTCTTGTTTTTATGTATATAATTTCTCTACTCCTGGTTGAGATGTTCTACTTTTTAGTGGTTATTTCATCCTCAAAACTCTTGCATGCATAATTGAATTAACATGTTCAAAGTCAAGGAAGATATTTAAAACCAATTGCCTCTGAGGTAGCTAAAGCATCAGCTGAATTCTCTGCCTTTCAGCTTCCTCTTTATTTTTAACCACCGGGGAAAATTCCCTTGATTTCTCAAAAGCTAAACTATACATTTAAAAATACGTTATACATTATCCAGAGCTTCTCGGTATTTTGAAGATGGATGATATTACTGATATCTGTCATGTTACTAGAATTAAAAATCTTAGTCTCTTGCTTCTAATTTTAGAGGCATTTCTTCTTTACTAGTATCCTGTGAATTCTCCTATCTCTAAACTCTTCCTGAATTTATTTTCACCGTGAAGACATCCCAATCAGAATTGAGATGAGCAGGAAACTTGGAAGAGACAGGAGGAAGAACTGCTCTGAACTTCTGAATCTCAAGTCTCTTGTGTTTGTCTCCGTAGGATGCATGGTTCCATTTCTGATGGGATTGCTTGCTTTCCTAGGTTCTCCTCGCTCTCAACTCCAAGCTTAGCAGTCCCTCAGACTCCTTCTGCTGAGTTTGCAATGCATCATTTTACCATGTGGAGGCAGAGCGCAGATAGGTTAAATTGCCTTTCCAGGAAGTATAATTTTCTTCTTGAACTCTGAGCTGAAACTCAAGTATTTCATTTGAGCAGTACTGGAATATTTTCTTTCTTTCTTTTTTTAAAATTTCATTTTATTGTATTTTTCCATGACCATTTAGTCCCTTTATACCCCTTTCCCCCAGCAATCAGCACACTGCTGTTCATGTCCATGAGTCCTTTTTCCTTTTAGCTCAATCCCTCCACCCCCTAACCTCCCTTCCATTGCTGTCATCTGCTCTCCATCTATGAGACATTTTCTGAATAATAGCACTAATGCCTCAATTTTCCTGCCCCCTTTCTGCCTAAGTAAAATACTCTCTCTTTCCATTCTAGATAGCAGTAAATTTGACCAATGCTACCATCAAAAACACATACACAGTCACACAGCATTGCCAATTTCTGTGTTTGCTGTAACTTAGCAAGAATTCTAGTTTTCAAATGATGAGAGAAATGTTTTAACCCCCAAAATTTGTGTGATAGGCTGAATAATGACCCCCCAAATATATCCACACCCTAATCCCTGGACCCTATGAATGTACATCATCTTCTATGGTAAAAGTCAGAACTTTGCAGATGTGATTAAATTAAGGATATGATGATAAAGAGATTATCCTGAATATCCCAATGTAATCATAAGAGTCTTTAGTACCAGAAGGCAGTAGAAATACAGCCAGAGGGAAGGCAATGTAATGAATGCTAGAGGCTGAGTCTGGAGTGATGTGGCCACAAGGAAAGGAACACCAATACCATCTAGAAGCTGGAAGAAGCAAGCGATTCTCCCCGGGAGTCTCCAGAAAGAACCAGCCCTGCTAACACCTTGACTTCATCCCCAAAATCTTCATCTCAGACTTCTGAAAGCAAGAACTATAAGAGTACGGGTTTGTGTTGTTTAAGGCACGAAGTTTGCAGTAAGATTATTGTAACTAAGGCCCACTAATTCAAAGCCCTTGGCAATTGAGATATACATAAGAACATTCTCTCCAAGAATAATAGTAAGCATTGACAAGGCAGCAGTAGTAACAGCAGTAGTAGTTGTAGCTTCCGTTTTACTGAGATTCCATTATCTACAAGAAATTATTCTGAGTGACTTATTCACTTTATTTAGTTTAATTTTTATAATAGCTTTGTAAGCAGTATATTATACCCCATTTTATAGAAACAAAACCACAGAAAACAATTTCCCCACTGAATGAGTGGCAGAACCAGGATTTGAACACAGGACTGTGTGAAGTCAATTATAAAATTGTTATATTATAAACAATGATGTAAACATCACTGAAAGAAATAAAGAAATGTTGGAAACATGCAATGGGTTGTCTTATAGGTTGAACAGTAACTCTCAAAAAAAAAAAAAAAAAAAGAGTCTGAGCCCTAAACCCAAGTCTTTCAGATTGTAATCTTATTTAGAGATAGAATTTTACAAGTTAATAAAGTTAATATGAGGTTGGTTATGGTGGGTCTTAATTCAATATGACTTGTGTTCTTATCAAAATGTGCATTTGGTTGCAGAGACATATCTGAACATAAGGAGAACACCATGTGAAGATGAAGGTAGAGATTGGGATGCTGTTCTTACAAGCCAAGGTACACAAGATCGCCAGCAAACCACCAGAAACTAGAGCAGAGGTGTAGAACAGATCCTTCCTCATAGTCCTCAGAAGGAAACAACCCTGCTGACACCCTGAACTTGGACTCCTGGCCTCCAGAACTGTGAGACAATACGTTTCTGTCATCTAAGCCATTCAGTTGGCAGTATTTTGTTATAGCAGTACTAGCAGACTAATACAAGCACCAATATGGTGGTGATAATAGTAATAATAATAGCAACTCTGGTTGCTTTTAAAAATCAATAGTCATCCATTATAGTTATAAAATTAAAAAACATAGTTCTTGCAAGTCTTTATACACACACACATATGTGTATATATAAAATAGCTCAATTTAACACTCACCTTAAAAGACTATTTGCATAAAATTTGATCATATTTTCAATTTTGTTAAACAACTACAAACATTATAAACAGGATTAATGAAGGCAATATATTTCCAATAAATTAAACTTATAAATACGTTGAATCCCAGAGAGTATTAAATGTCCCAACATTATATATAAATGATAAGATTTCCAATAAAATTATAAGCCTTAAACTAGTACTGAGTTAGACATTTAAATTTACTCTTGTGGGTTAAATTCTTTAAACCTTTAAAGCACATAAAATATCAAAAATGTATGAAACCTTTAGCTCAAGTATACAGAAGTTATGAGGTGGATTCTCTAACATTCCTGTACTGAGGTCTAACGCTTTCTTAGCTTGGGAGATATTTCCAAAGAGCAGTTTGTCATCCCACACAATTCTGGGGTTACCGACTTACTTTGCTGAAGTTCCCTAGAGAAGAGAAGACAGTGCTTATGCCTGACTGGACCTGTATCTGTGCACAAGTGGAAACGCTAAGCCTTATTCATGGCCTATAATTGGGACTTAAGGAAGAAATTTGTCTTTTGTTCCATTTGCTTGACATCTGAGTTCAACTCTTACTTTTCAAGCCAAAATAGATTCTTACCCCTACCCATGTGCCGTGTGGCTAAACAAACTGGTGGCTGGTGGCTTTTGTTTTTTTGTTTTGTTTTGTTTTTTCTCCTAAAAGCAAACACTAATATGATATTAACATTGTGCCAAGCACAAGTGTAAGTTTTTAAGATACATGAACTCATTTAATCTGTGAATTGATATTCTAGGTCCCGGTGATGGCCATAGCATCTTAGCAGTATAAATAAATAAGGAATATCTACTTTGCATAACCAAAATATCCTGTAGCAAGATGGGGGGCAGGGAGGGCAGGGGTAACAGAGCCAACATTTGTTCAATAATCATATCTAGGATCAGCACATTAAGTTAATCAGTTTGAATATAACCAATTTTAATAAGGAGTGAAATGGAATACCCCAAGCAACAGAGCCCAGTCAGGGAATGTCAGACTATAACAACCCTGTAAGATATAACCATTAACAACCTATACCTCTAAGACCCTTGCTCCCACAGCCAGCCTGCATTTTGTCCCTCTACGCTCCTAACTCTTGAAGGTCAAATCTCTGGCTGGAGCTGCAAGACGCATCCCCGATGAGGCCTGGCACAAGACTGATATCATAGGCCTGAGGAGGAAGAAAGCATCCGTAATGATAACGTAACTAATGGGCCATCAAATGCATCCCACCCACAAGTTCAGTTATTGCCACCTTTAATATCAACCCTAAAGCATGGGTGCATGTTGCATTTATTGATTAGAGAGTTCATTCTGAGTAGATTGCATAATTCCATAATGGAAAATTTTATGAAAATATTTCAAAAATAAATATAAGTGACTTTGAAAGTTTGCTTCTTGTAGTTTCTCTTTATGAACATACGAACCAAAGAACTGAGGTTAATGTGGTTCAGTCTAGAATTCTAATACCATAAGCTTGGAGATATTTTACATGTACCTAACACTATAATGCTTACAAAGCCTCCCTTAAAGAACTGAGTCTTACAGAGGTTTTTAAGAAAGCTGGTCAGTGGGAACCAAAGCTATGATTCAAACCCAGAGTTCTTTGAATCCCAAGCTAGTGGTTTTGAAGGCTCCATTGCTCTCTCTGCCCAGTGATTTAAACAAGATTTTAACTTCTTGCATTTGGTTTGTGAATAGGACTTCTGCTAAGCCATTCTATTCTGAAATCATGGATGAAAAGAAAGATAACATGAGAACTTGGCTAAACCTATTCCTCCTCTGAGTTAGTCATAAATGATAAATGAAAATGATAACCTTTGGGGATTTGTGAATAGGAATTAACAAATTGGAGAACAAAGAAAAGGATCTATATGCTTAATATGTTTTCTTTGGGTTGGGAGGGTAGTTTATTTCAGATGAAAATAGAAAAGGGAGGTGTTTTATGTTTGGCATTCCAAGCTATTAAACTTGAAAAGGGGCAAAATTTCTAATCATTATCTCATAATGGTTGCAAATCTTGGTGCAAATCTTCTCATTTAGTACAAAGATAGAATATATATAGCACTGAGCAGCTTACATTTTAAGATGAAAATTTATTGCTAGAAGTAATTTTGTTTAAGCTATTTTTACTCCCCCCCCCCCCTTGTTAACTGTTGGAAATACTCCTTATTCAGCCATTTCCTTGCTATGGGAGTGTTACATGCTGCTGTGGTTTGTAGCTTTCCTTTTGTTTAAGATCCTTTTGTTTTCATCATTCCTTTTCCAAGAGTTTATGTTCATTTTTAAAGCAGTAAGCTTGATTTTCTTTTCTGCCAGATGATTTTCAAATTATAAATATACCACAAAAATCTTGAATATAATGAATCCATACCTTTCACAAATTAAACCTAAAACTTCAGTTTATAATATTTTTGAAGAGTATTCTCTATGTCTATTTTTTAAATTTTTTTTTAATTGACAGCATGGTTAGAGTCAACAGTTAGCGTATCTCAGTGCTACCCAGACTTCATTTTCCCCTCCTGTGCAGCCTCTGGTCTTGCTGCAGTCCTAACTTGAAGTAGGATCAGCATTTCAGGATATCCCAACTCCACGAGATATTAGATGTCACCAAGGACCCCATGGGGCATGAAGACATTTAATAAAGTCCCCCTGTCAATGTCTTTGTTTCCCCAAAAGATCTCCTGTGATTTATATTAGACACTTTATCTTCCCTTTCTCAGACATAACAGGGTACCCAAATAACACATCAAATGACTTTTTGCAGTAAACGATTTTGAAAGGATTGTTATAGTTTTGCTTTTGAAGTTATTTATCTAGAAGTGACTTACAATAAAGTCACAATTGGCTTTAATTGCTCTGTATGAACCATGATAACACACGGATTCTTGCAAAGGGAGAAAATGTAACCAAAAACTGTTCTTGTATATCATGTTTTTTTTTTTTTTTTTTTTTTTTAGAATTGAAATGTTAACAATTACAAAGTTGACATAAGGTTATGCATTTATGGACATTGAATTAAAATGTAATTAAATATCAATTTAAATACTAATTTTTCTCTGTAGTTTTTTTTTTTTTTCTGTGTTTTACACCAATGCTTCTCCCAGGTCTGACCTGTAGATCTGCAGAGCTTCTGCATTATGACTCTGAGTGCTATGCCAGTGTACAAAATGTCCACATTTGGTCTTCACCCAGCATGATGTACTCGGAAAAACAAAAGCTTAATAATCAGCAGCCCTCAGCTCATTTGAAAGCTGCACATGTGTGTGTATACATGCTTGCACATATATACATACATTTTGTTTTCATGTATGAGAGGATGCTACCTCTAAGGAAAAAAAGTTTGCCTCACATTAAAAACCTCTTCCTCAACCAGTAAACATTTGCTACTCTCAGCAAATCTCTACACGCTGCTTTCCCATGAGATATGGATCAGACATTGTGGAGAGAATCCCTCTGGCATAGGAGGAAATGTAAGAGAGGTTGGGCCATCACAGCATGCAGTCTGTACATCCCAAACTGCCAGAATGGGTCCGGATCTTATCACCTCCATTGCTGTCCCCTTATCCATGCCACTGACTCTCTGTCTGTGCTTTTTCAGGGACTTCTAATTGGTCTCCTGCTCCAGCTCTTGCTCTCCTTCAGTCAGTTCTCAACACAGGAGCCAAAATGTGCTTGTTCAAACTTTCCATACTAGACTGTGAATGCCATGATGCAGGTTTTCTTGGTCAGTATTGCACAGTGTTGGACCCCGGTGCCAAAAGCAGTGCTTGGCTCATTTTATATGATATTTTAATTTGTTCAGTGAGTGGCTACATAATAAGTTCCTTTTTAAAGGAGTTGAGAAGCCTAACATGATATTTATCAGTAGTATCCAGTTTTCTGACAACACAACAAGCAAAGGCTCTTCCCCTAATCCAACCTCTAATTTCCTTTCCTAGGAGGGTGAGCCAACCCAACTATGAGGCCATCTAGGGGAGAGTTTTTCCCTTGGGTTAGCAGTTTCTACCAGGAGAAGTTTCACGTTCCCTGCTCCTTCCAGGCATTCCCTCAGTAAGAACCAGCATACATTTGATCTTCTTAGTCAACTCTGTTGGGACAAGCATATTATAAATAGAATTAATGAAGTACGGGGCCTGAGAGATGTCATTAGCTTTCTACCTGGGTCCACATTTTACAACGAGACTTGACTCTATTATTAGGCCCATGGCTAAATATTGAGAAGGTATCCACTTATCCTACTCTATCCTAGGTCCTTGCCTGCTGGGGACCGAACTTCAAGGGAGAGCATCGCTTCTTGTTCCCCAAGTCTGCACTACCACAGCCAAGCTGACAGATCTTATTCTGTGTAGAAAACTTGTTACTTCCTTATTTTCCTCCTCCTTGTTCTCTCGGAACTAGGAGAGCTCAGGAAGTCCTTTGGGACATTTTTTGAGCAGTTCATCCGTAACCCATGTAAATTTCTCCGACAGCAATCTGAATCGCTCAGGTCAGACTTTTCAAGGAACTCTCATTAGCACTATACCAGCAGGGTCCCGGTAAGACTCCATATTCTCCCGTCTCAGAGCCGTCCTTTCCCTTCTGCTCCTGTACTCTCGGTTGCTCTTTTAAAGGGTTACCCCTTCCCGTGACTTCTCTGGTGAATGATTTAAGCACAACTCAAACATTTCTCCTGGTCCCTTGTATTTCACTCCCAACATGTGACATACCATTTTCTGCTGCACAATCTGCATCAGAAAATACAAGTCCTTTCAATTCATGTGACTGGTCCTGGCACAACCTGGCATATATACTGTCCGAATCTTTCAAGTTTTCTTCAGACACTGGAAAAAAATGTCAAGAATGCCTGAGAATAGCTTCATGATGTTAGTGGCCACTGAATGATTGAATTAGAAAATGTATGTGTATGTGTATGTATAAAATGTATTTATAATTTAGTCTACAGATTCATTAATTTAATTAATGATTGATTTGTTATAGTTAAGTATATCAGGAGTCCCAATAAAAACATGGTATAATTATTATAGGATACTTTGAGACAAATTTATTTACAAAAAAAAAAGGAGTTTACTTCAAAAGTATGTGTGTGGGGGGAACCACAAAGGAATGTGGGGTAATACTGAGTTAGAAACTGCCAAGATGTTAGCACTTATCAGCCTGAATGAAAATGGGAAGGGCAGTTCCTGGAACATGGAAAGAATATAAGTTGGCTGCCTTGCCATAAACACATTTTCCTCTCCCTCACATCTTCTGCTGGCATTTCCATTGGCCCAACCAAACTAGAAGTCCAAGGAAAAAGAAGTCCTCCTATTTAATTTGTTTAGTTTAGCCCCCTGGAATAAGAGGGGGAATGGACTTGGAGGGCCAAGTACAATGAGCTTGTAATTCTGTGGCAATTCATCACTCCACAGGCATTTATGTCTCTCACTGTTGTGCAAGACTATACCTTAGAAAAGAGACTTTATACCTTCACTTTTTTGACATTTAATAAGATTTCAAAAATAAATTGTCTTTGTATAAAGTATAAGGGACATTTAAGAGAGCAAATAGAAAAAAAAATAACACTCTAGTAAACAATTCTCGGACCAAAGAATTAAGACAATAGAAAATCCAACAGAGAATTTCTGATGGTGAAATTTTAAAATGCACTGAAACCATCTGGAGGTTAATTTAGAAGTGTGTATGTCTAAAAACTCTTTTTCATTTAAAACTTTCATTCAGGTTTTCAGAAGTTGATGTATTGCCTAGAGGGAATAAACTGCAGTCCACATGGCAGTAGGTTGACTACAGAAGTCTGCAGCTTCAGGTTACATGATCAGATATCTAGACTTTGGGTTTATTAAGAGGATCCTTGAGGAGATTCTTGCTGAATTCAAGTTTTCTCTTTGCATTTTGATACTAAGTACATAGATAACAAAATGATTTTCAAGGCCGTGCATATTTTCCATATGAAACATTATGTGTTAAACAAGTTAGGCTCTTTTTAAAAACAGGAAAACATTTTTTTCACAAACCACTTAGTAAAAACAACAACAACAAAAAAAGAATCACAACACAGTATAATGAGTTTTAACAAAAACTCGAAAAGATTAAGGAGTTGTCAGAAATTATATAATGGTCCCTTGGGAGACTATTTTTAAAAGTCATTTCTAATTACTTTTTAATGGGAAGATTTCATAGTTTTCTAGTGTGTGTGTTTTTGTGTGTGCATTAGATTAGTTCAGATGAAAGCTAACTACAAAAAAGCTGACAGATTTGTTTTACAGATGCATTTTTAATTTGTCTCTACACAAATAAACAGATCTCTATCTTTCATTTCATAGCATTTCTATTTTATGTTTTGATGAAAAGACTCAGTTCTTTGGCTTTCCTATTAACTGAAGTGCTTTTGTATTAACCTACTTGGAAAGAAGAAGAGGAAAAAACAGATCTCATATTCTAGAAAATAGATCATCCAGGTGAAGCTTCGGAGTGATGCTTTGAGCTTGTAGCATAGACACTTTTTATAATAATGTTGCCAATTCAATGCATTTGAGATTTTAAAAGTGAATAATAGCACTTTTCATAGAACTTTGTATACAAATTTGCCAGGATATCTTAGTCATAGTTCTTTTTTTCCTAACCTGAAATTGTCTTATTAGAAGAGATTGCTGTCAGAATGTACTATTTGTTCTTTTGGAGATGCTTTTCATAAACCATCAACGATTTGCTTTAACTCTTTGTAATTTTATGTTTACTTTGATATTAATTTTTAACTCTGGTTATTTAGAATCTAAACTCGCTATTGCAACAGATATATAATAACTTTCATGATTTAGCAATCAACTACTAATCCTATAGTTTGGTGCAATTTCGGGAGGAAGAAAAATATTAATGATCTTATTTTAGGGCTTGGGGAGTAGTTTTTAAAAAGCATAAAGGGAAAGTGGTAATATTTTTACATTCAAATTAAACGCTATATGTAAGAAAAGATATGACTAATTAAATTAAAAATAGGGAACAGACTGAGAAGATAAAATTTTAGTGTATATTATATACTTAGATTTACTATCCAGAATATATCAACTACTCCTAAGAAGCAAAGCATGTAAAAGATATCAACAATTCAATAAGAAGTAATGCATATAGGTAATTCTAAGAAGAGGAAACAGATTTCCTAAAGACATGAATGAACTAAATTTTAATTAATATTGAAGAAATGCAATTTTAAACAAAGACAATAGTTTTCAGCTATTGAACCAGTGAAAGTAAATACCTACTAGCAAGTTTACATGAAACTATGGAGGGCAGGAATCCTCATCCTCTTCCCGTGGGAGTGTACGAGGCTGCAAAATGAGGCAGGGTGACCCCCAGGATCACCGTGCCCTTTCACTGGGTTATGCTTTGTATAATCCCCTGCCTTGAGCCTTAGAGCATGAGAGCGGACCTGCCACTTGTGTATAACCAATAGAACATGATCGTGGTAATGGAATGTCACTCATGATTAGGTTACAATACGCAGTCAGTCCTTGCTTTGCCCAGTTCTGATATGTACAAAAATTCTATTTATCATGGTTTAGGTAAATAGCCCCAGTCTCCCAACTATATGATACAAATTTCTGTTAGCATTGTAAATAAGCTGTGAGTAACTGAAAAAAAAAATACAAATTTTGCTGCTAGGTCTTCAGTCTATATATCACTATGTAAATAACAGACACACATGATGATCAGTGACCAATCACTGATTTTCTTTCAAAGTCTGTTGGTAATTTAACAATACTTATATCAGTTTCTTCATGTACAGATAGCAACGCATGGAGTTGTACTGTCTCCTTGCCTCCCTGAAACAAACCATGTAGCATTTTACTGAAATGGGTAATTAATAGAGGAAATTCACTAAGAAAGATAGAAGTACAGCAAAGAGATGAAAAGTGAAAACACTGGGACTGAAATTGAACTTGATTAGAATATTTGAATGTGGGACAGAAAAGTGAATTAGGAAAAGATTTTCCCTGCATCAATTTACTTTTTCAAGTGCAGTGAATATGTTTTTAAAAGACAACATTGTTTTAATATCTTTAGTTAAATTTTAGTAGGAATGGAGTGTTAACATCCACTTTGGATAAAAGACTGTACTAAAAAAAATTCCAACCAGTTTGTTTGGCATTCAAGCCAACGTATTGAATTAATTGCATCTTTGAAAAAAATTAAAGCAATTGAGGCAATAATTTTTACTGCCAATAAATGCTGGTTTTATTGTTTCATAAGTAGCATAAATGACCTACATTAGCTATTTGGTGAAGCTAAAAGAGCTAATGAAAAAGCAGCTATAAAATTTGCACTCAGAGTCCAAGTATTGGTTAATAGGGTTATTATGTTTGTCACATGTTTAATGTTGATAAGACAAGTCACTATTTGACTATAGCCCTTATTAAGAACTTACATGAAGAAAGATACAGAATTGCAAAATGGTTGTCTAGGCATGTTCAACCTTTTTGTGACTCTGGGCCACACTGAAATAAGAAGAGTTGTCTTGGGCCACACACATAGCACATAAAAATATGCAAACACTAATGAAAACTGATGAGCAAAAAAAGGCTTTAAGTAAATTTCCGATTTTGTGTTGTGCTTCTTTCATAACATGCAGCCCGTGGGCTGCAGGTTGGTCATCCTCTAGATATATACTCTGAAGAGCTTAGTGAAGGTAAACCTTTGGCCTAAGTGATGGCAGTGGTTGTGTTGAATATGATGGAGATCTCCAGAAGAGGACATTGGAGGAATACTTTACTTTAGGGGAACCCTTGGATACACCTCATGATATTGATGGTGCAAAGGTTAAAGTGTCAGAAGCTGGCTCATACTTAGAAAGGACATTTCACCAATGCCTAGAAAACATGTTTGTTCCACACAATAAATTATGTGATAAGAAGAAGGCAATCACTGTTCAATTAACTCTTTATAAGTTTTCTAAGAAATCAAACACTAATTCTGATATTTCTAGTTTTTAAAGTTATAGTTCTAAATATACATTAGTTTTATTAATTACAATATTTTCAATATTTTCCACCTATGGTAAGAAAGTGTTTAATGTTTTGACAAATATATATTGAATGCTATGTTAAGCACATCACACACATTATCATATTTAAATCTTGAAACATTCACAGATGAAAGAAATGTTGCCATCCCCACTTTATGGACACTGAATTTGGAGTTCAAAAAGATTGAAATGACTTGCCCACATCCACAAAGCTAGTAATTGATTGAATCAATACTCATACAAGGTCTGTCCAGTTGAATCCAATATAAGTTGATACAATATATTGAGTAAAATGTGAAAGTAAATAAGTTTAATTTTTTAGAAGTAAAGAGAGTTTAGTGTAGCTCATTTTTGCTCCATATAATTTATAGAAATGCTAATTTTAATCCATTACTTTCACACAACTTAATTCCTTTGAATTCAATAGCTGAAAAGATAGTAAAATATGATTTCTTTGCCATATCATAACCATCTAAACATGGAAAGAAACATATTGCATTGGATTGAAAGTATTCATCATCATTAGAAAACATTTAAAAATTCAAAAATTATTTGAATGTATAGCGTGCATTCTAGAAGTTCAGCATCAGTGTCAATCTAGAAATAGTTATGTCGATTAAATTAACAGGTAATGCTTCCTCTTTATTGAATTATTATTAAAATATTTCTTGCACTTGTGCTTTAGAGCTTAGTTCTTATATAAAATTATTATTACACGGAACTCTTACAAATCCATCCTGTTCTTGAACACATTACTTTTTCAAATAGCCGCTTCTAACTGGAGTAAGCTCTAGCTATTGTTAGTATTTTTTTGTCCTATATGGGCTACTTGATTAGTCACCTAGCCAAGAGGGGGGAAATCCTCACTTACTAGCCTTGGCTGGGAAACATCCTTAGAACCATTTGGCTAACTGGAAGGTTGTCACTCTGGGATGCTCCCAGGTCTAGGGAATTTTTTCCTCTGCATTCCTGAAAGCAGTCTTTATGCTCATTTCTATTTTAAATGTAAAATATTATCTTTTGAAAACTTTGCAAGGCAGATTCAAAGGCCTCACCATACATTATTAAAGAAGAAAATTTGTCCCTATTCAGTTCTTTATACTTTACGTTCTATAAAGAAATTAATACAAAAACAATAATACTTTTCGATATTAAGTTAGACATGTAGAAACATTTTCATTTCATTGTAAAGAATATTTGGAACTGCCTTTCTTCTGAGTGTATGAGTGGTGTAAATAGGCTTTATTTATATTTTAATTAAGGAAGGTATAAATTCTTACTTATATCAATATATTCTCATTTGAAAAATAAGAAAGAATAAAAATCCTAATGAGCCAATACAATATAATTATAACCACAGATGATGATGGTGATGATGATGATAGCTAAAACATACACCTTACACAGGACTTACTATTTACCATGCACAATTTTAATATATATACACACACATATATATGTATATATAAAACCCACTTTACATGTACACACACACATACTACATGCCACATACACACATATATATGCACTGCATTATGAATAAATACCACTCTCACCTTCGTTTTACAGTTGGGGAAAATAAGGCACACCGAAGTTAATGTGCCCAAGATCACTCACTAATGTGTACCAACAATGTTAAAGACCTAGGTGTTTCTACAAGAATTGAATGATGGCTGGAGTCAGAACAGGTCTTAGACATTGTAGCTGTGAGCGACCAGGGTACTTATCTTTAAGTAATTGCTATGTTGTCATGTGAAAATGGGATTAGAAAAGAGTAGGACAATATGGGAAAGATGGAGAATTTAAAACCTTGTAAACACTTGCTTATGTAGCTGGGGTCACTCTTTCATCTGAAAATTATTTTATTGTTCCCGAGGCAAGCCAAAAGTACCATGGATAAGAATGGCCATGAAGGAGGTGGAGGTGGGGTTCAAGCTCAGCTTTACAATACCTTGTCCTACCTGGATGATTAATGACATGTTGTTGTCTTGTCTAAAACTCTGGTTACTCATTAATGGGCTGTACACTCTTCTTTGTGAGATAGAGAATTTTATCAGAATTCTGTGCAGCAGAACCTACCACAGATGGTTGGTTCAACAAAGTTGTTTTACTGCAATTTTCCTTCTTGCGTTATTGCCACATACATTTTCTAAATTTTACTATTAGTCCTTTACTTCTTTCCTTCTCACTCTCAGCAAATCATCTTGCCTTCCTCATCACAGAGAAGTATCTATCAGGTGTAAGCATTAGCATTTTCACTTTCGCTAGTTGGGAGGACAGGTACCAAACTAACACAGTAAAGGCCCAAATGTTCCTTAATTATAATCATGTATTGTCAGGCAGAAGCACAATTTTAAGGATGTTTAACCTGTTACTATTTTGAAGGTACAACACCCCACCTGGATAAGTGATTCTTAAACTCTTGCACCTAGATTGCCTTAATCAAAGTGAACTAGAGTGTATATTCAAATGAAGACACTTATTCCTGCTTTAGAACTTCCGAATCTGCATCTCTGAGGAAATGGAGCATGTAATATGTATTCTTAGCAAAGTTTCCAGAAATTTGAGAGTACCTGCATTTAAAAGCCAGGTTACGCATTTTTCATTCACAAGGAGACTAATATAATGCCTGGCTCATCAATAACACTTAAAGATATTTGAAGGAAAAGCTAGATGGTACAAATGGAATCCTCTGTAATTTCTGGAAGAAAGTCCCTTTTCTAAACTCACCATGAATTGCATAACTAGATTTTGCCATTTGCTCTTCTACTATGTCTGTTTCAGGGTGTTTTAACAAGTGGGTTTCCGTGGCACATCAGATAGGCATCTCCAGGTAGACTCCCTGTCTAGTGCCGAAGGCTCTCTGATGACTCATGCCTGCTCACTATGCTGACCTCCTCTTTTTCTACTCAGGCCCAGCTCCACAGGCCTCGCTCTCACATACATGAGGCACACCCCCCCCTTGGAACTTTTGCACTTGCTGCTCTGTTTTTCTTGAGTTTTCTTCCTTAGATACTCACAGGCTCTCTCTCTAACCTCTACCAAACTTTGCTCAGGTTGTACTCCCTCATCAGAAATTTCTTGAGCTCATGTGCTTAAAATTACAACTATATCCTTGTCCAGAGTTCTCTATTCATCTTCCTTGGTTTATTTCTGTCCAAAGCACTTATTAATTTCTAACATGAAAAATAATATGCTTATTTAATTACATGTATTCTAAAATTGGATCATAAATGCCGTGACAGGGGGCTTTAGTTGTTTTTTTTTTCACTGCTTATAGCTCAAGTGTCTAAAATAATACTTAACACATAAACCTCAATAAATATTTCTGACTAACCTAATATGAAAGTTTTAAACCTTCCATTATCTGTTTTTGGCATCCTATAGAATTCATATGTGTGTGTGTGTGTGTGTGCGCGTGCACGCACATGTGTGTGTGTGTGACAAAATCTGCCCAGAAAAAGTCCAGCCATTGTTAATATAATGAGAACAATTTGCACAACATCAATATAACCTGGCAGCCAGGGAAAGAGTACTGGAATGTGCACATGTGAAAGTGATGACTTCACAGTACTAGTCAGTGGGGGTGGTAGAAATCACTGAGTAAGCAGGTATACTATGTGGCCGTCACATTCAAAATGAATGAGTGAGTAGAGCAACAAATCTGCATCAAATTTTGCATTAAGCTTGAACATTCTTCTGTGAAACTCTTTGGATGATTGAGTAGGCCACAGCTTTGGGCAGCCAGTGATTGGCAGTTTCATCATAACACATGCTTGCCCTTGCATCACGTGTCCTGCAAAGTTTTAGGCAAAACATCAAATCACCAGGTGACTCAGTCCCCGCTACAGCCCAGATTTGGTGCCCTGAGACTTCTGGCTTTTCCCAAAACTAAAATCACCTTTGAAAGGGAAGAGATTTCAGACCATTGATGAGATTCAGAAAAAATACAATAGCTGATGGCAACTGGGAGAACTGTGTGAGGTCCCAGGGTGCCTGCTTTGAAGGGGACTGAGGCATCATTGTCCAATGTACAATGTTTCTTTCTTGCATCTTGAATCTTTTTCAGTAAATGTCTCTATTTTTCAGGTTCTGGACAGACCTTATATAAACAACTCACATAATTTCTCCCTCTTACAATCTGAATAATTAGGTGATGGAAAGCAACATGCTTAATTCTTCAAACTCAGATGAAGTCTACATGTAAGACAAAAAGTATGTTTTTGCTAACATGGCCCACATAAACAGCAATGGGGAAACATTGCAAATACAACAGTGTAAGCATGAAAATGTTGGTTCTTAGTAGTAATTGAGCCATGAACATTGACAGTTTCTTTTATTCTTGTCAGCCCATGGAAGAGTGTGTAATCTAAATATTGTAGGTTTAAGAAAAGAAAATTAGAGAAGCATTGAAGAGAGTCCTTCCAAAGCTCTTACGAAATATATAAGACATGATTTAATGTAAGAGGATCTTTGTTCTTCCTGACATGGTGGATTAGAATGTAAATGTTTTTCAACATTTAAAATACATGTAAATTTTGAAGGATTGGGGGAATATGTTAAACTTTCTGGTTAAGATTTTTGGTGAAACATTAAGCAACTTCCTTACTCTGTCTCCTCTTACCGTTATTGTGTACTGTCATTCATTCCACTCTTTCTCGTTACCTTCTCTGCCACTAACATAGGGAAACCCACCCTCGTCTTCTTTCTAGACAGTCTTTACAAGTCATGCAAAATTCGTTTAACAATTTAAGAACTGTTAGATTTTCTGTTTTGTCTTTCTGATTACCTGACTCTGTCCTAGTGTCCTGGAAGCAGCAGCCTTTCTTGGATCTCAGAGGTGGCTGTGTAAATTAGGATTTGCTGTAGTGCGAAGACTGAGAAAAGTGGAAAATAATATTCTTCTTCCAATCTTTATGAGGTTATTTTGCAGTGAGACAACTGCATGGGGGTGAATGTCGTGGAGAAAGAATGATCTGAATACCTTCATCTCCACTGTCATCTTCACAAGGGGCAGGGAGTTAAGACTGATTTTGCCATGTTCCCTGTTGTTGAAAATGTTCTCCTCCTTCCACATGGAGTAATGAGTGCTGCTTCCTGGAGTTGGGAGGGTATGACAAAGGGGACATAACCTGAAAACTTGCCCCTTCCTGATTTAGGGATTAGGGAGTAGAGTGTGGGGAACAGGGAGAGAAGGGGAAAGCCAGAGGAAGAAGAGAATCAGAAAACTGCCACACTCCTTCTGCCAACTTCCTGTCCCTAGGAGATCATCCAGTTAGCCTGGAGCTTGGAAATATTCAAAAGACACCAGAGGGAAAGAATCAGGCAGTGGGGAGGGAAGCTTAATGAAAGGCAGAGTGTTTTTATTCAAGAGAGATTAATCACCAAAAGAACTGTAATTATCAGATCTGATGAAACTTTATGCAGAATGAGGAATTATTTCCCCTTCCTGTTGACCAATGGGTTAGAAATAAGAGGAAGTTAAAGACAAATATGGAAAACTTACAGACATGCAACGTAATCCATGCTTTTGTATGCACATTTGTGATATTTTAATTAAATTCTGTGATCTTGCTATATCTAAATCAAATCATCTCAATCCCATGTTTCAAATCCTTAGTATAATATACAAACTCTTTTAAGATGCTTGGTCTAAGGTCTGTAGAATCTGACCTTTTCTTATTTAAACAATATCATCTTGCTCCAGTTTCTACCTGGGTCATAAGGCTGCATTAGATGTTTCAATTCCTTAAATGAGCCAAACACTGCCACATAGGGTCTGCCTAAAGCACCCCTTCCCATTTTAACCACCTATTCAATGAGATTTTTTATAACTCTCAGTCTGTAACATTTCTGACTTCATCATTGTAATTTTTTCTTTCTTTTTATCACTGACACTATTACAGATGTTCCCAGTTTCTTCCCCTGTGCCAACTCCCCCATCCCTCTGGCCATCACACATTGTTGTCTGTGTCTAGGAGTTACGTATATATGTTCTTTGGCAAAGCCCTTCACCTTCTTCATTGTTATCATTTTTTGGCATTCTCTCCTTATCTTCCTACCATTATAGTATTCTGTAAGAATATACTTAAATGTGTATATCTGTTTCATGTCTGTAAGCTCCATGTTTGGGGACTACACTCATTTATTCACTACTGTCCACTCAGGGCCTGGCACATAGTAGTTATTCCATATTTTTAGAGAATTAAAACGTTAACTGTGGCCTTATTTTCATGAACTGTAAGCATATACTATTTTCAAAGCAATTTGATATCTGTCCATTCATGTCTTTTTAAGTATAATGTCAACACTTTGAAGTTATTTGTTTATATTTTCAGAAGCATTACTATTGTCTTGTCTAGCTTTAGTCCAAATGATTTTAACCTCTCCTAAAGTATCATAAGTGAACTACATTTTTATACCCTCTTTTTTGAAATGGGAGAAGAAGGAAATAATATTTATGGAGTACAACAAAGTGAGAGCCGTTTCTATTCTATCACTGACACATAACACTGTTTTTGAGGTGCTCTTAAATCCCTGAAAAATAGAAAAGGTATTTTGCAGATAAAAAAGAGTAGGATTAGCAGTTTTCCAATTACATTAATGTGATGACTTATGTTTGAAGAAAGGAGAAAGAGAGCAAACACTAGCATTTCAGCAAGTGTTGGAATATACTTGGTCAACTGAAAGGGTAGGTGAGTTTATTGAGTATTATGGTGAGATGCCAAGTATTGATTCACCCAAACCTGGATGATGCATTTCGGTGAGTTACTAACATCAACAAGGCCTTGGAGGGTGGCTTTGGAATTTAGCAGAAAAAGTATTAACTGTGGGGCCACAGTGAGTCCCTGTTTGCCTTACCTGCTGTGTGAGCTCAGGTAACTTGCTAATTCTCTGAACTTTAGAGTCATCTGTTATAAAATAGGGATACTCATAACTGACTTTTAGAATTGCTAATATATGTATAGAGCACTAAACACTGTATCTTCACATAGTAGGTACTCAGTTAATGGCAGCCATTTCAAAGCACAGATCAGCTCTCAGCCCACAGTGGATGCAGAAAGACCGTGTGATGCAGAGTCTGCCTGAGTCCTGCCCTGCCTGACATGGGCTGTACAAACAAGACACATGATGAGATCACTTTCTCCTAACTTTTCATTATCTGGGGCATCAAGTGAAAAGTAGTTTTATTTTCATCTCTTCCTAACCTCAGAGGATAACAATAAACTGTGGTTGCATTGATAAATGGCTGTCTCTTGGCTGTGTCTACCCAAAACGGTCAGGAACATATTAGGCTGGTGCTCTGTATACACCAGAAACTCTCTATATATTTGCTAGTCAGTTAGCTGTCACCCTTTCTTAAACATGTTTTTTTTTGTTTTGTCTTTTTTAGATTTCAACCTTTTCCTATAGGGTTCTCTATCTCTTTTACACACTTTTATATTGCTTTTGTTCATCTTTTCCATTTAAAAACTTTGATGTTTTCTGATCCAACTCTGTTTCAGGATCATTCCTATTGCTAAGACATACATTAAAGATAGTGTGATAGCCTCTCAAATCATGTCCAAAAAATGTAATGATTCTGCACACAAATGCATATTAAATAAACATTTTATATTTGAATAACTTAAAAGATATTTTACAAATTAGTAACTAATTGTCTACCAGCTGGGAATTTGCATAGTGTGGTCAGGATGACCTGGCCAGTCACCTCATTTCAAATGAATCATTCTGCATATGAACTGATTCTGGGACTAATTCTGCATATAAACACAGGAATGTGATAACAGTGCTGACATTGGCCATTGGAATTTAAAAACTCAGTCAAGATTTTAGTCAAATACTGTTGGTAATGTTAGAAAATTCATATGTGTAATAAAGGAATGTTATAACATTCTTCAATATATATATTGCAAATTTAAAATCTTTGCACTTATTTCTTACAATGTCAGAAACAGTACTGTGTAGTTTTGTACTCTTACTCTATTCTGTTTTTGTGTTTCATTCTGACATTAGAAACTGTTTTATCCCTAATGAATACACAAAGTAGTTAGGCAAAAGTATTGTTAAATGAGAATCTACCTTTAAAAATCCACTTTAAATATGTTCTCTTTGACTATTAGAGATATTGAAGAAAGAGGGTTATATAAAGAGATTATTTGACAAGTGTAAAGAGGAAATAATCAAAAACCCAGAGAATCACTCCTTGTCTTTATTGGACTTATTAAAATTATTTACAGGTAGTCCTCACTTTCTTCAGTCTTCTCTTAATTCTGCATAAGGGATTCATGACATATCACTTTCATATTCCCTGAAGTTTTGACTCTGCCATAATCTTGACTCTTAATGAAATCACACCAAATTTTAATAATTAAAAATCAGTTTACATAATGTGTTTCTTATGAGATAGTTGGTAAAACATCAAGCTAAGCAACTTAACTTTTGGTTTTCCATACTTTCTTAACTATTATGAAATGAAGCTACAATACAAAACCCTGGTGGGGTAAATACATAGACACTCTACTGATCCCTTGTAAATAGCTGACAAGAAGGACATATTGGGGTGTGAGTCACATGAGTTTATCACAAATGAGATACTGGTCATATTTCCCAAGAGCAAACTCCGAGAAATGTTTTTCCTAGGAACTAATTCAAAGATGAATTTCTGAAACTGTGGATTTCCCCAAGGAATCAAAATAAGCTTTGAAGTAGAGACCCTATGGAAGTCTATTCCAAAGGTAACATTAAGTATTTCCCTCAACTTGTTTTTACATTAAGGCAATTGAATCTTTTTGTGAAATTCTAGAACTATCCTTTCTCTTAGGAGAATTTTTAAATTGGGAATGGGTGGGCTTCATACACAAGAAATCCTTTGGAAAAGACTGATTTGATTCTAAGTTCCTGAAGATCTCTATCATGGGGACTTGTCAGAGCTAACAGAGCTGTCCTAGAATTTCAGAATGTGAGTTTCCAGGTTTAGAGTCCCTTTTAGTGGACATAAACAAATGATATTTAGGCACATTTTGACATGTCATTTTTATCAGGAAGACTTGGTTATCAGGCATTTCCAAGGTAATTTATACAAAGCACCTCTCTACAGTGCCAGTTATCAATCTGAGTGGAAAAATATGCAATCAAACTTTATTTATTTAGCTCAAATGTATGAATTAGTTCCTGATGTTTCAAAAAGTATCCAACTGGCTGTTTGTATAGTAAATAAGAATAAGAAAAAGCAAAAAGCTCTTTTCTTCTGCCACTATTAATTCTTTTCAAATGATTAATGAGAAAATATTAACAGAAAGTCAAAAATAACCCACATATCAGATTTGGCATTAGATTCCAAAGGGCACAGAGCTGAAACCTGATTGTCAAAATACTAAGAGGTTTCCAAATCTGATTTTATATTTGGGAAACAGAATTCATAACATTAACAAAATTGAAATATGCAATATTTATAATCTCTAAGTTGTTTTCATTTTGTTTCTGTAGCTAACGTTGCAAAAGTTTGCGTAAATATTTGAATGATTGTTTTCCCAAGATGTTCAGAATGCTTTATTAATACTTTCCCTAATAATGTTTCTCTGTTTGGGAATATCACAAGAATACACAATGTTGTGTCCAGCGTTTTTCTTAAAGCAGGAAACATAGAAGACTTTCAATTCTGAGGTGAAGTGGGGTCTACAGCGATAATGTACTATAAAATTACACTGGGACAGGTAAAGGAAAGGGAAAGATGGCAAAGGGAAGAGTTCAGGAATTCATAGTGAGAACGTGTTTCACTAGGAACACATGTCCTTTCATTAGCCCCTTACACGTACTGTGAACACAAAAGCAGAGCTGGAATTTTAACATTAAAACAAATGAGATCCAGAGAGTTTAAGTAAATAACTAGCCAACTAGTGATTCTAATAGGAAGGGTTAGAACTCAAATCTCTTAAGCTATATAGCACATATTTTTCTAGTACATCCAGGGCACTTAGGAGTACATTGCTGGGGGCGGGAAGGGGATCACCAGAATTCATCAAAAGGCTGTAGTGGTTGTTTTCCATAGGCTAGAGAAGACATGAGCTGGCAACAATGGACTCAGGTTCCCTAGTGGAAATGATGGGATCCAGAGTGATAGAGGTCAGGTGTTGGCATGTATTTATTTGAGATATAGCACAATTACCATAATTAGCTACAGAGATCTGTAGCAGTGGCTAATTATTCCCAGGGCTCTAGGAATTAAAACAAACAAACAAAAAAAAAAACCCACTGGGCAGCATCTTAATCTGACTTATATAAGCAGAAAAATTCCAGATCTGCTGAGCATAAACAAAACTTGAAGAACTGAAGTGTAGTGAAGCTCATGGCCTCTTAACCAGGGGTGTCCAACCTTTTGGTGTCTCTGGGCCACACCTGAAGAAAAAGAGTTGTCTTGGGCCACCCATTAAATACACGAACACTAACAAAAACAAACAAACAAAAATCTTGTAATACTTTAAGTAAATTTACAATTTTGCGTTGGCCACATTCATAGCCATCCTGGGCCACACTCGGCCCATGGGCTGTGGGTTGGACACCCTTGAAATTATCTTACAGACACAGAATGACTTGATTGGCAGGGAGGCTAGATCCCTTTGAGGAAAGACTCTCAAAATGGGTCCCAAGTCTTTAGTTAGTGAATTATTCTCCAAGTCTTCTCTGGAAGCTATAATCTCTTGATAATGTGACTGAGAAAAAAGCAAATAACCAGGCTTATGTGGTCATTAAATACTGGATCTGAATGGAGCTATTTGTTACAGTGGTCTAATTAGGGACTAATGAGGATCAGGTGAGAGATGAAGTCATGGTAAAGTCAGACTTACACTAAATTTATCGTGATTGTTTCTCCGATTTCCCTAAACTGGCAGAGTCCTCCCATTGGTTCTCTGCTATGGAATGAGAGCTATTTCTGTAGAAATATTTCACACACCTTCCTGTCATGATTTTCTTCCCCCAAGATACTAAACCAAAAGATACAAAATCAAAAGCAGTTCCACATTTCTGGTGGGTATTGCAGTTATTAGTGTCACCCTCAAGGACTTAAGAGATAACAGAATGGATATTTCTTTTTTTCCCCATTTAACTTTTCTGTTTGACTACTGCAAGAGTCAGTGGGACCTTGTAGAGTGACTGTGGATTATAACAACCTTAATCAGACAATGCAACAAGTGTGTCTGCTGTTCTGCACACAGAAACTTCACTGGAACAAATAAATGCATGTCCTGGACCCTGGTGCACCATTACCCTAAAAAACACTGTCTTTGACTGCCTACTAATCAACGTAATCTGAAACAGGGGATCTTCACATGTCAGAGACAGTGACACTCCACCACCTCTCTTCATTTCTATGGCATTTTTTGCTATGTCATAATCAAGTATGGAGCAATCTTTGTTTATTTGTTTGTGGTATTCTATGGCCTACACGCTGATCCATTGTATTACACTAATTGAAGCAGGTAAGAAGAAAGCACCAACTCCACAGTTGTTTTTAGTAATATACATACAGGCCCTGCAAAATCCAAAACCTTTATGGATTTTGCAGGGCCTGCATGAAATGCAGGAAATGGGGTCCCTTAGGTGGGACATGTCTGGGGATAGTCCCTTAAAGTGAAAAACAAGTTGCTGTACTTTTCACTAACCTCCAAGAAGAGATAGGCATAATGTTTGATTACCTGTTTAGATTTTGGAGCAAATGCATAAACTGTTTGGCTTGTCGTTTTGATATATTTACCAGGTAGCCTTTGAGGCTGCAATTTGGAATGGGGCTCAAAGCAAGAGAAAGCTGCACAGAAGGTCAAAGCCACAGTGCCAGCTTTCCTGAAATGGACCACGTGACACAGCAGGCACAATGGTCCCGAAAGGGAATGTAGTACACAGAGGTACTGCGTGAGGTATCTAGCAAGTCCCAACATGAGACTAACAGCAAAGATCACTTGGGTTTTAGATGAATAAATCCATGTTCTATTTTGTCAAAACTATAATCCATTTGAAAGTAGCTCCTATCATTTAAGTGGGTTTTGGTAAACTCTCAATGCTTAACTACAGACACCAAATGATGTTTTGACTCAAGCTGTCCAATATGAAAAAAGAAAAAAAAAAGGAGGAAAAGAACAGATGCTGAGGGGCTACAATGCAGAGTTTTAACTCTGATTATTCTATGTTCGTTCTTCCAGTTCAGTTCTTCACGCTTCTCTGAGTTTTGTTCTCTGAGAGGCTAACGTATCTTGTGAACTTCCATGCCCTATAGGTTCTAGCTGTGTTCAGCCAATGGGAGGCAATGAAATGAAGGGCAGTAGGAGATCAATTATTCATTCACTCCTGTACTTCCTCTTTGCCGAACTGATGTCCAGTGGTAGTTGTGTGACCCTCTCTAAGGCCCCAGTTCCATTTCCTATGACCATAGCTCTAACTTCCTGGGGCAGCCTAAGTACAGTGTGGGCTTTCCCCAATTGCTAGTCCTTGGAATCTTCAATATCCTCTTTTCTTGCTTTTAACCTTCTCTACAGCTCTATAAATAGGTCCTTTATTTAACTCTCAACCATGATTTCTTGGAACATACAATCATTCCCTCCCACCCCCTGTTTAATGATCAAACAAAAGAATGATCCTGGGAAAACATTAAGTTTTGTGCTACATATTGATGGGCTTTTTAGTAAGAGATAAATAAAACTATGTCTTTTATAGACGCTGTTATTTTGGAGTTTTGTATTAGAGGCAGCCAATCATAACCTTTAAAGATATAACTCCTCCCTTTGATAACTCCTTCTCCCACTCCCTGGAAAGTGTGGGTTTATTGGCCTCATTCCAGCCTCCACTGTATGCCTTGGACGTCTCTCCTTCTCTGAATGTCAATAGACTTAGTGTCTTTACCACTTCCTTCAGGCTGAGATTATCTAAATGTGTCATTATATACCATTCTGGTACCATCCATTATCCCTTAACAAAATTGTAGCAAATATGCACTGCAGTTATTGATAAGAATGGTACTTTCCCCATTTATTTAGAAAGAGTCGAATTTTATAGGCTTCTAGGTACAGAAGACTGAAGTATTTCCTTTCTAAGTTCTTGCCATTAGTATCTCTTATGACAACCTGATTTTCTTTTTTCCTGACTCTGCCTGAAAGGAGATGTGGACTAATGCTGCAGTGAGAGAGAATAAGGGGTAGGGCAGAGACTGTGCCCTGTTTCATCTTGCTGTGATCATGTGCTGGGCAGCCTTGGAAGTCAATAGCTCTCAAAGACCTTTCTGCAGGTTGTGGTCCTGTCAACATCTGCTCACTTGACCAGAGTGAAAACTCCTCTGCCTCACTCACGCCTATCCATCCAAAAGCTGCGGGTGAGACTGTCAGCCTTGCACCGAGGAGTGATTTTCCCTGTCTCTCCCTGACTGTCACATATTTCATGAGATTTGGGGCACTGGAAAGGCCAAGATTTGTCTTGAGAATTTTTGAATCCTTAGCGGTTTGCACATGTCTGGCTCATAGTAGAAAGAAAAAGAAGTCATTTCAATCAAAGCTTTAAATACATCTTCAAGATATGACTCAAAATCCAGCACAGTAATTCATGATACCTTCCTCCCTACCATTTTTCACCACCTGCAAACATGCTATACCTGATAGTTAGGTTTTACTCCCTGTGTGTGTCCATAGTAATTTGTATATGCTTCTCTCATAGCATTTTTCCTGCTAACTCACAATTGTATGTCTTTTTCCATGAGCCTATGTAACTAGCAAGCACCATAGCTATAAAGCTAAGTGTTTAAACCTCCCACTTTGAATCCCAGCTCTGCTCCTTCTTAGCTATATTATCTTACTTTAGTTACTTCGTATCTCAAAGAGTGTTTTCTTATTTGCAGACTGGATATAATTCACTCATTCATGTATTTATTATTCATGGATGTATTACATACCAGGGGCTAATCTAAGGTACCCACTGACAATAGAGTTAAAAGAAAAGAAACAAGAAAGAACGGGACAGCAGAGAGAGGAGGAGGAAAGGAAGGGTAAGTTGGACCAAGCCTTTGCCCTAATAAAGAGCACAGTTTTGCTCTGGATGTATCCATATCACCCGTACCCATATCTCTCAAACAGTTGATATGAGTTTATATAGTTATAAGTAATTTAAGGTAACTAAAGCAAGGTAAGGGAATAGAGTTTGACTGAGTGGGTCAAAAGTTTTGAATTCATTATAGTTGCTGATGTGAGGATTAAAGATGACCCTCAACTTTTTAGGGCTGTGCACACGTAATGCTTTTCCTGGAGTGAGGCGTGGCCTAGTGACTTGCTTTGGCTCATGAAAGGTGGAGAGAAGGGAATTGCACCCAGAAGCTTTAAGAAGAGCCAGTGAAGGATGACCACATCTCCTTTCTCCTGCTGGACTTATTACGGAAACATTCATAGAAAAGGAGCTCCTTCAGGTCAGCCCTCACATTGACTCATGCCGGAGGACAGCTGTGATTTGGGGATTATTTTACTGGAGCATAGCCCACCCTATCCTACTGAGGCAGGCCTCATCCCACTGTGTTTTTCCTGGTACCTGGAAAACATTTGGTAAATTCTTATTATCATTGTTATTAATTGTATTATAGTAGCATTTATATTGTCAATGTACAAACATAATAGGGATTCACTATCTTTCTATTACATCAACATGAGTTTTAAGGCATTCAAACGCAAGTATTTTGATCCAACCTCAACAAATAGGAGAAGTAAATTCCAAGTAATTCAAATGTCCTGTCAGAGGTGAAGAGTGGTTGTACTTTGTTCCACAGAAGTCCCCTGACAGAGAAAGTTAAACCGTATGCTGTAAATGCATGTTTCTATTGATTAGCAATATGAAACTAGATACCCACATTTTCAAAATTGTTTGGTTAGAAAACATAATAAATCTAATTAGGAAAACAGAAAACCTTTGAAAATCAAGCATACAAATTAAACATGTTCAGTAAAATTCTGTAGGAATAGTGAAGTTTGTCTCAAAATGTCAATGTAAACTAACAATTGTTATTTATTTTTAGGCACAAAAATTAAATTTTAAAAACTGGACAGAAAGTTCAGTTGGAACTGAAATATAGCTCAATTTCTCTCAAACCTTAGCAAGGGAAGCATAGGGGGAAGATATATATAAACCTTCTCTGGTGGCAGAAATTGCTAACAGCACCAGAGTAAATCTGCTGCTTGTGAAACATGTAAGGACAGATCTGAAGGGATGAGGGAAATGCAAAACACATCAGAGGCAATTTTTCAGTGGATAAAATTAAATCAAAGGGGAAACCAAGTTTACTGGAATATAAATATATATGATAAAATGAGAACTACATTTTCTAAAATAAAAACATGTCCCTTAAATAATATTTCAGTAGTATCTAAAAAATAAACACTAAGTTTTAAAAGCCTATAAATAAAATTCTAAATGTCCTTTTTCTGATGTATACTATAAACTAGTGACTTGAGTATATTCACTACTTCTTAGAATTCACTATCTACCACAATAGTGGTTGCAGCAAAAGAAGTAAATTGAATTTGGATTATATGTTAGTAATGAATATAGTGCAATTACAATAGTAGCTTTAGTGGACTTGCCTTGAAATAATGTGCTTTAAAAGGCTTTATTTGAAAATATGCAAGTAAGGCTTTTTTTAAGTCATGGAAATAACCAATGCAACTTCCTTGTTCTGGGAACTGAACAAGAAATTATTCAATAGCTTAGAACATAGAGTTTTACTGTACCTTTAATTTTCCTGTTATTTGACAAGGTATATTAACCTAAATAGAACAGATTTTAACATGTGATCTGGTAAGAATGAGAAATGTCCTTTTGCTTCACTTTGAGATTTTTTTCTTTATTCCAACCTCACAGTTTTGATTAAGTGACTGTCAAAAGAAGGGTTAACCAATCAGCCAAGTTTTCAGCAAGTAGTTTCCAGGACCTGCATGGTTCAATTTGTGTAGGTATTAAAAGAACACTATCGCGTACACAAACTACCGCATCAATAAAAATGATCTATTTTTTAAGTTTGTATTCAATAAGTACTTATTCTAATTGATCTATATACCCACTTCAGTTGGTAAGCAGCTTTTAGATTCAGAAAGTCAAATATACTAATCTTTCCAGTAATAAATCATAAAGAAAAATAATTCTTTTTCAAGGGGAAGATATATGCATATATGTCTTATAAGTCATATAAATATACTACACATGATTTAATATACACGTGCATATATACACATATGTACCTTTGCGTATGTGGCTTAAATTCCATAATTTGTGTTCCATACTAGAAATAATATAAACAAAATTGGAACAAATTTAAACAGGAAAAAATCTTGTTTTCTTTTGTTCTAAAGTGAAAATACAGATCCTGCCCTTTTCTTGAGCTCACTGAGGCTCCATCACCTGAGGCTTTCTCAAATGGCTCCATACTACTGAGTTAGCATGGGGAGGAACACACCCCTGGATTTTTAAAATACATTAAAATAAAAGACTCTTCCACTAACAAACTCCACTTGAATTATCAGATCTTCACCACTGAAGTGTAGTCATAGGCAGATGGATAGGTTTTTACCCCTCCCATCATTTTTAATTGTCATGGATTACATTTATCCTCCGTAAATCAGTACAGTATATGCTGTTCACGGTTCAGTTGAAAGGGATGCACCACAGAAAAGATAAATCATTTCGTTATCACCAAAACATTTATTAAATGTCCATATTTTGGGGAGGCATTGTTGAGTATTATCAGCAGGAATTAATTAGGCTCACTTCCTGCCTGGTTGGAGGTCAAGGTGTGACATGTCTACAGAGCAATGATGCCGGCATTTTAAGGTTATGCATTAAGTGAGTTTTTACTATGAACATTTGCACCCTTGTGCGAAGGATATCAGCGATGTGGGTGAAAAAGGAGACCCTTGGGAGATGCATGTCATGGTGATTCACGAGCACTCCAGCAATCATGTAGGAAGACTCTTGCAGAAATCTCCACCCGAGTTACTGCTATTAAAATGAGAGCATGATAGGAAGGGGTGGGAGTAGTGGATTTTTTCCTAAATCTTCAATTTCTCAGAAATTACTAAACAGAAGGGATTACCAACTTCCATCTGCTCTACATAGTAGTAAAATGCTCATGCTTTGGGAATGAGGGGTCAAACGGGAAATGAACTAGCTATTGGCAAATATCACAGAGAAATGCGTGAAAGCAGAAGATGATGTTCACACTGATAGAGGTTTAAATGCATACTTAGAAAATTATACCCATTTTATATATCAAACATCTCTAGTAGATTAACATATTCCCTCTTCTTTACTCCCAACTTTAAATGGTTACCAGGTCTTATTAATTCTACCACATCTCTCAAACTCATCTTTTCATCTTTTGTAGGAAAACAAAATTGACATAGATACTTAATCTTTTCTTTCTGGATAATTGTAACAGATTCCTAGCCATTTTTTTAAATCTCTATTCTCTTAATCCATAATAGGTCCTCCACATAATAAGTCCACACTGCTAACTTGGTATTTTTTCAAAAATATACATACTTATTTTCACTTTGAAAATCCAAGAGCTTTGTATCAATTAAGCAATGAAATCTTTACTCATCAGATTTTTCTTTAGCCACCTCTTTTTTGCTACCTTACTATTCCCCCATCTCAGCCACAAGTTTGCTGAAGTTACCATAATTTTTCATGCATATCTGTTTATGTATATGAGGGGTACCCCCCAAAAAAACAATTATCTTCTGGAGAGCAGGTCCCTTGTAATACAGGCATCCCCTGCTAGGTGAGTGTTCTAGGAACCCATCTGTACCAGTGTAACAGCTGACATTGTTGTGACAGGCTGCATTTGGTTTCAATGAAGGTTTTTGTTTTTTGTTTGTTTTTTTTTTTGAAAACTTTCCATACGTCTGCCCATTATTTCATGATAGGTGATTTACAAGCATACCTGCCCCCACTACACTGAATATTCAGCAGTTTTTGACCAAAACTGGCATGAAGTCCACACCCACCCTCCCTATTTACCCTATCTCACCATCAGGGACATTTTTGTTTGTTTCCATGGATGAAAAAGGTTCTCAAAGAAAAATGCTTTGCCGATGTGGAAGAGGTGAAACTAAAGAGGCAGGAGCACGAAAGCCATCACAACTGACGAATTCAAAAACTGTTTTGAGAAGTTTTGGAAAAAAAACAGTTAAAAAAACATTTCAATAGGTGAATTGCACCAAATGGAAAGTATTTTAAAGGTGACTGAAGTTTAAACATGTAAGAATAAATGCACATTTTTATAAGTAAATTCTAGTTTTGGGGGGTACCACTTATTATATTTTTTCTCTGTTCAGACTGTTGTTTTCTTTCTTCTTTATTTGAAGAGCCCTTCCTTTACCTCCATTTTATTTATTTATTTATTAGAGGGAGAAGAAGGGAGGGAGAAACAAAAGGAGAGAAACATCGATGTGCTAGAGAAACATCAATTGGCCAGCAAGCCAAGCATGTGCCCTGAGTGCGAATTAAACTGGTGACCTTTTGGTTTGCAGGACAAGGCGCAGTCCACTGAGACACATCAGTCATGTTCTCTTAAAAGGCAGACACATAGTCTTGTTCATAGGTCCTTCCTTACCAGTGCAGTTAGCGAATTAATACCATCTACTCACTGCATGTTGTCATTTATAGCTCTCTCAAACACATAGTTTCATTTTATACTTTCAATAAGTTTGTGAAGTATTACACAGTAGATATTGTTCCCATATAGTAGTAAGAAAATTGAATATTAAAACCAAAAAATAACTAAGAGTTTTAGTTTTAGTTTAAATATTTGCTTTGTTTTGTTTTGTTTATAGCTTAATGTCTTTCTAGTATATCATAGACTTTGTTATATAAACACTATATTCAATCCCATACATGTGTGCGTGCATATGTGTGTAGAACAAAAAAAAAAAATCCCTCTGTATTTACATGAGTCTCTTTGAATGTTCACAAAGGATCAGTACAGTATAAACCAAAAGATCCCTTAGTCTTTATATTTTTCCTTCTGACTGTAACTGCATCATGACAAATTATGGCTTGACAGATGATCCAACTGAGGTATTAAAAAACATGTTAGGTAGGCGCTTTAGGATAACGATTTATAAAATAAGCGCTGAGGTCAAATACTATGAGAGCAACATTCCAAAAGTCTTAATATGCCAGTTCTAATAGATCAGATCCTTTGTGAATTTTAGGGGAGGTAACCATAAATTTATTTTAATAATGTCTGTCAGTCAATGCCTTATTTTTATTTTATGCAAAAGACAATATAAGTGAAAACCTGTGAATAATAGAGCCAAATAAAGAAGGAGCTAGGTAATGTTGTCCTTGTACTTTTATAATGAACATAAACCAGATTTTAGTTTTCATCCTATATGAGAGGGAAGGGTAAAGAATAATATTACTCAAATATACCAACTCATTTTTCAGAAACAGCAAGATTTAAGAGCAGAGATACAGAAAATAAATGAAAGGAAAGAAATTCAGGCATTTTTTAGAACTTAATAAGGAAAAAGCAAATGACTAGATAATGGGTTTTACGGGTTAATACCGTGCTTTCCTATATAGAACGATCTCCTTCAGGCAGCTTTCTGCGGGCACATTGCTCTATTGCTTCTGTAGTGGCTGCCATGGTTTTGTTCTGGTTCGTTCACATTCAGTCGCTCAGTCACCATTTGAGTGCATAGTCCTAATTTATAAGCAAATGACCTTCTGACCAACTGTGTGTGTACAAATCTCTCTTCTCCTCTGAACATTTTGAAGCAAAGTTTGGTAAATAATGCAAGATTCAGGAGGAAAGACATAAATCAAAACTAAAATCTTGATTTCAACGCCTTGAACTCTTGCTATATATTTTGTCATTCTTGGGCCTTAGTCAAATGGTTAATGAGACCCAAACTATTTGAAATGCATGTCTCTAAAATCTAAGTGGGATGTAGCCACATTTGAGTAAAGAGCTATTAAAATGATGAAATCATTATATTGTATCCAAGGATAAAAGACATTGTAAATATTTAGTCTTTCACAGTCTCAGACCACTTAAATGGATGAGCATAGTTTATGCACTGGTTTATGGGTCTAATAGCCTCCAGGAAATGTCAAGGTCACGTACTCTCCGAGAACACAAGATTTTGCTTTTGAATTTTTAATTTAACTAAAAGATGTGTAAAAGCACACAGTCACTGAGCTCCCTATTGGCTCCACATCTGTGTAGGATTATTTGCAAACAATATTTGAGCTAGCGTTGGCAGTCACATAGACTCACTAGCTTGAGTGTAATTAATTTTTTTTTTTTTTTGAAAGAGAGACAAGAATTAAAGGAAGACAATTTGGAGAACCACTGTTTTCAGCAGTAATCTTACTCATGAGGTAAGGCTCAAAGTTGCCAAAACAGAATCTGGAAATAGGGATCCATCAGCCCATGTCTGAAGTAAATTATAATTGTTCTGAAAATGATTAATGCTGGGTGACAGCCAATGTTACTTTGATAAAATAGTACTTAGGCCTGATTCTACAATTGAGTAGACAGGAAATGGCTCACCTTTGGTAATGACTTAACTCTTTCACAGAGGGCTATAGTAATTCCAAAATAGAAGCCAGAAAAAATGTCTCAGATGCCAGGAAATTAAAGAGTTTCCATGAGTAGCAGACAATTGCTCTTTTTCTATCACTGTCTCACATTCCTTTTATTTTCTTCTTATCTGCAGATTTTGGTGAACAACATACCTACTGCTCAAGGAGCTTTTTAAAAATTATCTGCTGATTTGGCTGCAGTAACGAAGTTAGTAAACAATGGCATGACTCACTTCTTGGTGACCTTTTCAGTTTGCAAAAGTTACACAAAGTATTTTTTTAATACATTGTAATATGGTAGGACAGAGGCAGAGCAAATTCCCACAATTTGTCAAATGCTATCTTACAATTATAATACAATCTTGAGATATCCTGATTCCTGGAATGCAAAAAACTACTAAGATCAGTCTCTCTCATCATATGCTGTATTTAAAGCCTCTTTTAGACACACATATCCCCATTCTACACCACACTCTCTATTTGCAACATTGCCAAGCTCAGGCTCTTCCTTCCCATGGGTATACCTTAAATCCATCTAGAAAATGATTTGATCTGCAGAATGCAGATCATTTGAAACTGGGAAGAAGAATAAAGCCTTGGAGACAGCACAGAATGTGGTTATAATAGTCTAAGTTAAAAATGACCAGAGCATCAACAAGGGATTTGGCTGCTAGACTAGTGGGTTATTAATGGACAAATGCTCTTTCCTCAACCAGGGGATGGCTTCTATTCCTTGTGGTTATGGGAAGAGGAAATGGAAGGAGACAACACTTTACTGGCAGACACATTACTGACCGTGCAGAGGCAGCAAGAAAAATGAGCAGAGAAGGTTTTAGAAAGAGAGTTTTGCCAAGCAGAGTAATTGTTGCAGGAAATGCAGGATTACTCGGATGTGATGATGACTGGGTTGGGTCTCCCTATATCAGAGTAGGATCGATCAACTAAATGCATTGGGGAATCAAGCCATCCTGGAATGTTGAAATCACTGCATCAGGAGCAAAAGCATCCTGATTCCTACCCATTCGTGAGATGTAGATATTCGAGGGAACCAACCTGTCACTTCATGCATGACACGTATGGAAAAGCACTTGTTATCCATATTCTGGGATGATACCAAGTTCAGGTATTTATTCTGCAATATTAATATGTCTTGATTTTTTGCTTCAATAAACATGGCTACCAAAATAACACAGAATGCAGTTTTTAGACTTTTCTTACTCTCTAAGATAATGCTTAAAATAAAATGATCAGGATATATTTTTAATGACAAGTTTTAGTAAATACTTATTGTTAGAAAGGAACAGATATTAAATGTGTTTTTAGATTTGATATTTTGCTCATATCACAACTCAAAACTGTTTATTTAGAATGAAATCTGTATGAAAACCATATTTAGAACTACAGTCAACCTAGTATAATACATAGAACAGAGAAATAAATAATGGAAGAGTATAAATAAATAAAATTAAATGAGAAAGAAAGCTCTGCTACTGCAGGCTAAATAATATCTAGAAGTGGCCCGTCCTTAGGAGCAGATATTCTTTCTCACTCTTTCCCTTTGACTGAGGAAGCCCAGAGAGTAGCTTCACCTGGGAGCAGGAGCACAATTACAGGAGTCAGGCAGAGGGACGACCAGGCAGCGTCTCTGCTACTTAGAACCCGAGGCATAAGTGGATAATTCCTGAAGATGGCTTTTGCAGAACTGTGTTTTTGAAATGCTGAAAATTCTTCCACTGACAATGTATTCTTCCATTTGAGATGTATTATTGAATTTTAGAGTGGGAATTTATCAAGGCTTTGGGGGCCTCCACAAAAACAATTTGTTTAAATGAAACTGCTCCTGGAAATGGTCATAACATTATTGGCAGACCTTTAGACAATTTTCTTGGTAATCTTGTTAGAAAACTTTGCTTGCTGGAGAGGGGAAATAAGACGAACCTCAAAGGAGCTATGGGAAAAGGAATACAGGTGTCTCAACTGGGAAGACATGGAAGTAGCAAGGTCTCCAAAATAAGCCCCTCTGGATCTCTGTGTCTTTCTGCCATTCACTCCATTCTGCAGCACAAAGGGGTCCTGCTCTGGCTGCCCTTCCCAATGAGGTTATTGGCAGCCAGCCGTGTGTCTGCACGGAGAATGCCACAGTCACGGCAGGATTGTTCCTGTGTTGAAAAGGCAGACACGGACTTTGTGGCACTCCATCAGAAGAGAGGGGATTTCCTGACAAAGGTGGAATACTCAATCAGAAGAGTTTCTGGAAGCTTGCCCTCTGCCGTGAAACCTGCTGAATGGTTTGAGTTTTTCCAAAATTGCTTGAAATTTAGCTGGTAGGAGGCTGTGCAGATCATTCCAATTTTCCTTTCAATTTTGCATTTTGTTGGATGATTCCCTCAAGTACTTCTGTGTAGTTCAGTCATTAGTCAGAGCTGGAAGGTTTATTATTTATTTTGACAGCCACCAGCCTATTTTGTCAAACAGTCCACATCACTGCTCCATTTGACAGGTGTTACTCTTGAAATCTCTCAGCTTCTTTTCCTCCCTTTGAATGAGGCTTCTAGATCTGCTGTCTGTTTCTGTCCCAAAGGAAGGACAGTATGTTTTCTAGTTTATAAAAAGCTTTTATTTTTATACTTGCTACTCTTTAGTGGAAGATTAAGCAGCCTTTGGTCAAAAACATTTTCTTGGTTTAATCTAAATTTCTGTGACTGCTTAAGCTGGGATCTAATGGGAGATAAAATAGAAGAATGAAAGAGAAGATAGTGAACACAATGTTAAGTAGAAGCAAGGAAGTACTACCAGATCACCTCAATGTACACAGTGCAAGGTTAGAAAGGTCAAAACAAGCTTTAATTTTAATGGTGTGAGGTTTTGGTTAAGAAAAAGCTGCGTAATGTGTTCCATAGTCTCATAGAAGAAAATGCCAGTGGCTATGATGACACAGAGGAGATCACTAGCTTAGATTAGAGAAGTCAGGTAGGTCCTTCTGGAGAAGATGGCATTTAAACTGATTTTTAAAGATATATGGTGATATAGACAAAAGAAGAGTGGCTGGGGAGAACTGTCTGTATCGATGCCAATAGAAGGAGGACATTGAATTTGATTTTGGATATGTTGCTTATCACACATCATGCAAATATTTGGCGATTCTTTTTTCCTTGGTGTTCATGGCCCATCACTGTTATCTACTCAGTTCTCTAACTTCCTTTGCTGCTCAAATGTCACCTCCTCAGGAAGCCTTCTCTGATTCCTGAGTGCAAATACTTCTCTATCAGCACATTTTAACTCTCTCTTTTTAAATCTTGTTTGACGTTTCTTAATTGAATGTTTTACTACCTGTCAGAAAGAAATAACAACTATTTCTTTAATTATTGTCAGTCTCCTCTCATTTAGCACTGTGCAACATGCTACCCTAACAATGAGTTTATTAATCATGATTCTGTGGGTTCAGGAATTTGAGCAGGGCTCACACAGATGGTTTATCTTGTAGTGTTGTGTCATCTATGTTGGGTCAGCTGGTCTCATTCACTCAGGTGGTGGCTGGTTGCAGGAACAAAAGTGGCCTTACTCACATGTCAGACACCTTAGTGCCTGGCTCTTGGCTGGGGCAGCTCTGTCCACAAGAATGCTCTCTCCAGAAGTGCAGCCTGGAGCCTCAGATTAGCAAAAGAATGAAGGCAGCAGCTACCTCACCTCATAAAGCCTCAGCTCTGAACTAGTACAACATCACCTCTACCAACTTTGGTGGTCCAGTACATTCTAACACCAGCACAGATACAAGGGGAGAAGCAACAGATTTCCATGCTTTAACTTGAGGAATTGCATGGATGTACAGGCTCAGAAGGAAATAGTATAGTCCTCTTTCCCTTTTATTCGTCACATCTTCTAGAATGTAAAGTCTTTGGAATCACCTAGTTGGGTAGAACCAAGAATGTAGTTGCTTATTTTTTCTCATTATGTCTGCATTGGAACACTATCGAGTACCATACTCATGCCTATAATCCTGATTTTTTTAACTGGAATCTTTTATGTCTATTTGTTTATCAGATATTTTTTTATATGACCTAGTATCACTTCAGAAACAATACATAACAAATTAACTCATCTGTCTTCCCAAAACATTTTTATCTTATTCCCCAAATCCTTGGAAAAGGACCATATGCTTCTGCACTTTCAGAATACTGATGAAGTATGTTGGTTAACTGACATTAGCATGAATTACAAAGTTCAAATACCAATGTAGGTTGTGTAAAAGTAAACTTACTGGCTTTATTGAAAATAAAGGAAAGTATATTTAATAGTTATGTTGTTTTGTTATTTTGTGTTCTATATTATGCTGTGTCCTGTATAAAGCAAACTCTATTTTAAAAAGAAAAGTATATAAGAAAATAAGAAGGTTGAAGCATAACACTACTGAATTTGAAAGCCATAGCAAAGTTTTCAAGACCTAATGCTAGATATTCAATCAATCTTGGAAATCATATTGGTTTAAGTTTTACATTAAAATCTTATATCTGCTTTTTAAAAGTCTGTAATATTGCAGTAATTACAACTTGAAGCAAAAACATTTTAGAGACCAAATGCTTTTTCTTCCCTCTCACCAAAATATGGTTATTTGAATTACTTGTAGCAACAATTAATCACTAACTGATTCATCAGCCTGCAGCTGGGATTAGAGAGCTGACTTCCTATTTAATTCCTATTTTATGCTCTACTGTGCTCAGCAGGGACTGAGTAATAGCAAACAGATAGCCTTTCCCTACCCTTAGTACCCTTTTTCTAATACCAGCAAAGAAGAAAATTTTGAATATTTTTCCCAGCTACATTTTTCCCCACACGCATTTCTGAAAAGAACTTTAGAATTGCATGCTGATCCATTCTGAGGTAAGAATAAGGCATTGTAGAAAGCTGTTAAAAATTTGGCCAACCATTCTTTGCTATTTTTCATTAAATGACTCATGTTAAAGAAATGTCTATATAACTGACTCCAAATGGATAAGGATTTTTCTATTTCTTGGATACCTGAATTTTGAACTTCATGTGAATGACATATGAAATGCTGCATTAATGCCCAAAGACAGAGAACAACTACTAGTAAATCCATTAGTCAGATATTGTACATACTTTTAAACTTTGGAATATGCTTTTTCTTTCCTCTTCCAATGTATGAAGTCAAAATTAGTTTAGAAATTTATCTGAGTCATGCATGAAAATACACCATCTACTCAGAAACAAATTTCCTTCTAGTGTCCTGCTTACCAATATGTTGTATTTTGTAGAATTCAGTGAAAGGATATTGTAACCTACTTAGGTAATTCCTTGGAAGTGCTATAAGTTTGGCCTGGGAGCAACATGCTCACCCTCTCTCTAGTCCAGAGGAAGAACAAGTTCACTGAGAACAAATGTTCTCAATTAAACAATTTATAGACTTCACACTGTCTGCAAATGTTAAAGCATGATTTGTGTCATTGGGCATTTTCTCTACCTTTCATTAGTTAATCCAACACTTTAAAATGAACCCCCTTCATGGAAATCAGAAGTTCTCTTTAGGACAGTACAGAATTCCCTTCACTATAACCACATTCATTCATTTACTTAATTATTTTAAAGTCCAGTATCCTTTGGAAATGTTAGCTACAGTTTTTTTCTCCAATTCTTCTTAATGTAAGTGAAATCATAATTAGTGTGCATTAGTGATACTACACATACCAAAAATTTAGAATGGTCTGAAACTTCCTTCTACCTGTGTGCCAAGTTAGCTTGCCATGGTTTCATGGGGGCTCACAGAAGACAAAAGCCTCCTGAATCAGAAACAAAGGACTTTATTCATCACTAGCAGTCATCAGCATTTATGCTGGTGTTCTGCAGGGCAATGCTAAGTGGCCAAGTGGCTGCTTGCACACAGTGGTTTGTATTACAGGAGTGGAATTCCAACCTTAGGAAAATTGAATCTTTTATAATGTGCAGTAAACTACCTAATTTTTGCCCCAAAGGGAAACATTTTTGTCATACTGAACAATAAACATGCAAGACCTATGGAGAATTGTCTTCTAACAATACACACCCCTCAATTTAACACTGTTGTCTTTTGGAAAATATTATTATGAATACACCACTTTGACAGCCATGTTGATAAAACTGACTGGTAGAGATTAGGACTAAATCTGTTCCATTTGCCTCATACTACATTTAGTAAAGTTACCATCAACAGGAATCTGAGCAGCAGCATGAGGACTTATGCAGTAATAACACCCACCAGCTAAGCAAATCTCATAAACCATCTGGACCTACCTTAGAATTCTAGTTGTGCATCTACATGATTGATCTGGATAGTTCAATCAACATGCTGGTTTCCACAGTTTGTGGTCCTGAAGAGATGTCTTTAATCTGCTGGTCTGTAGTAGACAAGGTAGCAGAATAAATAGTTTAGAGTGGGGTGTCCAACCTTTGGCTTCTCTGTGCCACACTGGAAGAACAAGAGTTGTCTTGGGCCGCACATTAGGTATATTGTGACAACTAATCACTTAAAAATTTCATAATGTTTTAAGTAAATTTATGATTTTGTATAGGGCTGCATTCACAGCCATCTCAGGCTACACACAGCCCATGGGCCAAAGGTTGGACACCCCTGACAAACTATTGGAAACAGCTCAAGAGACAGTAAATATAAAATAAGTTTCGTCAAGGAAAGTATTGCTCTACCGAGTTGAACGACCATGTCCATACTCAGTTCTGCATAGTTGGTGCTGTGGTTAAACAGTTGTGTGGTCCAGTGGACACCTCAGGTTTCAGTCCACATGAGTCATCAGTGAATCAAGCCTGGTATCAAGGACCCTATTGTGCCAGCAGTTTTGCTTCACTTGGCAGAATGGAGGCGAAAGATTTCTCCAATGAGATGATTAAATTTTTTTCCTTTTCACATAAAGCAAAAATGTTATGTGGTTCAGACCAGCAGCATTACTGAATACCCCATTTTGGCCTGACAAGTGAGGAATTCCAGGATTGTTGAACTCTTTCTTCTTAGCCTTCTTGTTAGTCAACTGAACCCCAAATGGTAGTTTTAAGTTAGAAAGTCACAAAGCGTTCAGGGGTCAGGTATTCAGTTTTGATTAATGTCTCAAAGAAAGCTGATTGCTGTTTCTTAAGGGTTGTACCTAGTAACTGTGTTATGGAAGCAACACATCCAGAACTCTAAGGGGCATCTCTGAATGTAGGGTGCCTCCCTTACCAGAGACTCCAATGAACAAAATCATCAGTTTCTCTCTCTCTCTCTCCCCCCATCCCTCCCTCCCTCCACACACACACACACACACACACACACACACACACACACACATGCAAACACAGAGCAAATGTTGAAGAAATGTTTCAGGAATGTTTCATACCTTTAAACCTATCCTAAAATTTTTACAATAAATATCAGAATGTTCATTTCATGTGAACTTAAGAATTTCTTTAGCAGTTGTCAGGATTAAAAATAATCCTAGCTTTTCAGTAATTATTAAGTGGGAAATAAAATGAATTCTAATCATATTAATAAAAGAGATGAGAAGATGACTATAGAGAACAAATGGGAGACTGGTATGTGACGGTATTGAAAGTGACAAAATTAGGAGCATTGTGCGTCGCTAAGCAGGTATCAGGCTGAGGAAATCGTCTGGAATGAGAAATTTTGGCAAACATTTGAAAAAGGAAACAATTTGAGTTAAATTTCTAAATGAAAAGAAATCCAGTCAGTTAAGGTGATGGAGGAGGAGTGAGGGTAAAGAAGTCCCGCTTCACTGAGCAAGATAATAAGTCTGCTCACAGAACTCTGGACCCTGGAATTTTAGAGACTAAAGATTTAAGGTGGCTATAAAATAATGAATTGTAGTAGTTGACATAGGAAGGATGAATAAAGAGATCCATTGAAGCTTATCAATGTTAGAAAAACCTGGCAATGTTTCAGAGATGATGGTAGTGAAAACTATATGTGGAAGAAAAGAAGTCTCAGAATTTTTCAGTACAGAAGTTATTTAACTCACATAGAAATAAAGTCTTTTGGACAGCCTGGTACTTCACAGGGCATAAAGATATTTTCTAGCGAGACATAACAGATAAAGCCCTCCCAGCTCCCATATGAAGATATATGGAGCATAAGTTTAGAAATGTCTATTATTATATTATTTTTATTGTGCCATAAATATTCATAGCATCATACCACAGAAGAAAATTGTGCCAAATGAGAAATAGAATTCCAGCATCAGTAAGCTTATGGAACAATGCAATATGCACAAGGGACAGAAGAAGAAATGTAACATATTGACTTTTAATTTTTGTTTGAGCCTGATACTCATGGCTATCTATAGCTATCTTTGCAGTCTCATTAGTAGACGAGCAAAATAAATTACACCTGTACAGCAGGGAAATACACTACACCTCCCAAACTCTAGTTTTGACACTTATTTATTGCATAAATATGATGAAAATGCAACTATTACCACTTATAATTATGCTTTGCAGTCAGGTTTTGTTTTTCCCTTTTAAAAATACACATTCAATGTGCAAGAGACATTGAACTAAGCCAGTTTAATTATTCTCTCAAGAACCAATGGTCATCTATTCATATGGTCAGGGTTTCACATAGGGTGTACACATAAGATGAGTACTTCTTTTCTGATATTTGTATCCAGGTTTGCCTTGAAACTAAGAACTAAAAAGGGAAAATGGAAAAGTTAATACATCAAGACTTAATCTTCCTCAAATGCCTTTTACATTGCATGCATAATTCCATAATGAAATACATTTCATGTGTGGTTATCTATCGCAGAAGCCACCTACGGCAATTGCCTCTAATCATGCTGCCTGTGCAGTCTCTCTTGCAATGAAATGTAATTTGTATCTGTATTATAGAAGGTAAACACATCTGAATGATAGGTCTGTGGACAGACGTTTGTGTACATGGTCCTGGACGCACAAAGCAGATATGTTTTGAATTGCAATTTAGGAATCCAGTTCTACCAGTAGGTTTGTGTAGACATAAGCATATGGTGAAATTGCCTTAATTCTAAAAATATGGGTTCAGTTTTATTTTACTTTCTACATTTCTAGTGAAACCACTGAAGGATGTTGCATTGCTAAAAAAATTATATAATAGATACCATTTATGTAGTCTTTTCTATGTATTGAGCATAAAATAAACATTTATATGCAATTTATTTTTTAATTCTAACCACAATTCTATGAGGCAGATACTATTATCTATTATCTTTATTATTTACAAATGAGAAAATTCAGGTTTAGATGGTTACATAGTTTTACTGAACTCATATGTTATCAGTACTTAGGCCAAGTTCTCTATGACTTGGAGGTCAAGTTCCTCATCAAAATCTTTGCATAGAAGCACCTAAACACAATCTAGGATTCTGCAAAGAAATAAACCTAAAATTGATTAGAAAACTAAAGATCAGGCATGCACTTCAATTAACTTAATTTGTCAGAAAGTATTATTTAAAAATGTTTTCTTTTATATTCTCCCATATTGGGAAGTTATCTTTATTAAGAACCCTGGGTCACAGAGTACAAATCAGCCTGAAAAAGTGTCCTGCAAATACAAACTGCTGCTTTCAAGTGCGACCAAGCATCATAGGGGGTGGTTCAGATTGGAGCATCACCATTTTCTGAGTCTCATACTCAGTCCTGATTATAACTCCAGTGGTAACTTCAATATCTCAGCCTTATAGCTGAGGATCTCAGCCATAGCTTTTTATAAAAAAAATTAACAAAGTATCTTAAAAAGATTTCAAGTTAATTATAGAATTCATGTTTAGGTGTGCCATTGAATACAAAGTAGTCATACATAGGAATTCAAATATATTGATGAGAAATAATGATTTTTTAATTTTACAAAAATTTACTCAATAAAATGTTTAAATTATCTATATGCATGCAGACAAAAACTGCACAATTGTATTGTCTAATTGTGCTTGATTATTTTCCTGTGAAAATAAAATGAATTCCGACTAAATGCTCACCAAAATAAATTAATCACACTTTGTCTGATGGCTAAAAGACAAAAGTATTAAAGATAACAATAACTACAATAATTTCTTAACATGGTAAAATATATAAAATGTAAAATAAAAAATGGAATATGTGTGTCAAGGGTTGAAGAGTAAAAATGTAGAACTTTAGTGTGTGTTAAGTTGTTATCAGCTTAAAATAGACAGTTATAGTTAGGTTTTTGTAAGCCTCATAATAACAGCAAAGCAAAAACCTGTAGTAGATACACAAAAGATAAAGAAAAGGGAATCTACACATACCACTACAGAAAAAACTATCATATAACAAAGGAGGAGAGCAAAAGAAGGAAAAAGACACAAAGGAATTACAAAACAGCCACAAAAACACTAACAGCATGGCAATAGTAAGTCCATATGTATCAATACTTACTTTAACTGTAAATGGACTAAATTTTCCAATTCTAAGATGTATAGAGTGGTAAAGGAATAAGAAGAAAAAGAATACCCAACTGTATGCTGAGGAGGCTAACTTCAACTTTAAAGACACTCATAGACTAAAAGTAAAGGGATATTCTATGCAAATGAAAACACGAATAGTTCAGGGTTAACTATAGTTGTATCAGACAAAATTGACTTTAAGACACAGACTGTAAATAAGAGCCAAAGAAAAAATAAAGATGGGGATATATTGCAGGATCTTATAAAAAACTACAAGCATTGTGAAGGTCAAGCAGGACCATGGAGATTTCCTGAAGGCACTTAAGACAAAATTTGCAATGGGAATGCTTTACCAATGAAGGCAATAGTGACCAGAAATAGACTGTTAAAAGGAAATTGAATGATAATACCTTACAAGCCTCATGTCTACTGGCATTGGACTTAAGAATTCCCACCGTGTCACTGCATGTGGCAGGACTGTTTGAGGCAGCTGTAGAGCATCTTTACTATGAAAGATATGACAAAATGTTCTAAATATATAGTACAGAGTGTTGTATTAAAAGCTGAAAAGGGAATAAAATTACAAATGTTTGACAAGAACATCACCAATGAATAAATAGATTTTTTAACAAATAAACAGATTGAGCTGTAGGAACTGGTCGGAAGAACACTATATAACAGCTGTACTGATATTTTTGCCTACTCCAGTGCAAACAAAACTACCATTGAAATATAAAGGAATTCCTTTCTGCAAAGAAGAGAATTTAAAGTTATGTCGACAGAAGCAGCGTTTTGAAGAAATAAAAGGTTTACTGTAGCTGACCATCCTGAATGGTTGAATTAGTTAGAAGATTTTATGAGGACATTACTTTGCATAAGTGCAAAAGTGTCAAGTTTATCTCTTTTCTATTATTACTTAAAAAAGGAAACCAAAAACTCAGTTTAAATAGGATGAAATCCATGAACTTAATACAGGATTTAAAGCATTGTTTGAATCTTTACTATGACTAAACTCTGCATTGGGTTAAAAGCAGCAAGGAAACTAAAACTAGGTATTAACTTTACTTCCCATAGATGCTCCTCTGGGAGTAGATTGAGTCCCTGACTGCAGATAATTGAAGTTCCCCAAGCTAAAGTCTGTCCTAGCAAACTTAGTTTCAGCAGTAGTTTTAATTTAGAAAATAAAAAGCTTCTGCACAGCTAAAGAAAATAGCATTAAAATGAAAAGAGAACCAACCATATGGGAAAACATATTTGCCAATGGTACCTTGGGCAAGGGTTTAATCTCCAAAATATATAAAGAACTCACATGACTCCACTCCAGGAAGACAAACAACCCAATTAAAAAATGGGTAAAGGACCTAAACAGACACTTCTCTAAGGAGGACATACGAAGGGCCCAGAGACATATGAAAAAATACTCAGCATCACTAGCCATCAGAGAGATGCAAATTAAAACTACAAAGAGATACCATTTCACACCAGCCAGAATGGCCATCATAAACAAAGCAACAAACAACAAGTGTTGGAGAGGTTGTGGAGAAAAGGGGACTCTAGTGCACTGTTGGTGGGATTGCAGACTGGTACAACCACTATGGAAAGCAGTGTGGAATTTTCTAAGAAAACTAAAAATGGGTCTACCTTTTGACCCAGCAATTCCACTGCTAGGATTGTATCCTAAGAACCCTGAAACACCAATCCAAAAGAATCTATGCACCCCAATGTTCATAGCAGCACTAATTTACAATAGCCAAGTGTTGGAAGCAACCTAGGTGCCCATCAGTTAATGACTGGATCAAGAAACTATGGTACATTTACACAATGGAATTCTATGCAGCAGAAAGAAAGAAGGACCTCATACCCTTTGCAACAGCATGGATGGAACTGGAGAGCATTATGCTAAGTGAAATAAGCCAGGCAGTGAAAGACAAATACCATATGATCTCACCTTTAACAGGAACCTAATCAACAAAACAAACAAACAAGCATAATACAACCAAAGGTGCTGAAATTGAGAACAGGCTGACAGTGACCAGAGGGGAGAGGGGAGGGAATTTCAGGGGAAAGGGGGAAGGTTTTAGAGCAACAAGTATAAAGGACACATGGACGAAAACTAGGGGAGGGGTGGAAATGGGAGGGAGGTGGGAGGGCTGGGCGGTGGGCCAGGATGGGAGTAAAAGACAGAAAACTATACAAGAACAGCAATTAAAATTTAAAAAAATGAAAAGAGAACCAACCATATGGGAAAACATATTTGCCAATGATACCTTGGGCAAGGGTTTGTTCTCCAAAATATATAAAGAACTCACATGACTCCACTCCAGGAAAACAAACAACCCAATTAAGAAATGGGTAAAGGAAGCCCTGGCTGGTGTAGCTCAGTGGATTGAGCGTGGGCCTGCGAACCGAAAGATCGCGGTTCGATTCCCAGTCAGGGCACATGCCTGGGTTGCCAGGCCAGTTCCCGTCAGGGGACATACAAGAGGCAACCGCACATTGATGTTTCTCTCCCTCTCTCCTTCCCTTCCCCTCTAAAGATAAATAAATAAAATCTAAAAAAAAAAAGAAAAGAAAAAGAAATGGGTAAAGGACCTAAACAGACACTTCTCCAAGGAGGACATACAAAGGGCCCAGAGACATATGAAAAAATACTCGTCATCACTAGCTGTCAGTGAGATGCAAATTAAAACCACAGTGAGATACTACTTCACACCAGCCAGAATGGCCATCATAAACAAATCAACAAGTTACAAGTGTTGGAGAGGATGTGGAAAAAAGGGAACCCTATTACACTGTTGGTGGGAATGCAGACTGGTACAACCACTGTGGAAAACAGTGTGGAATTTCCTCATAAAACTAAAAATGGAACTGCCTTTTGACCACTGCTGGGATTATACCCTAAGAACCCTGAAACACCAAGTCAAAAGAACCTATGCACCCCAAAGTTCATAGCAGTACAATTCACAATAGCCAAGTGCTGGAAACTACCTAAGTGCCCATCAGCAAATGAATGGATAAAAAGACGATGGTACATTTTACATGATGGAATACTACGCAGCAGAAAGAGAGAAGGAACTCCTACCCTTTGTGACAATGTGGATGGAACTGGAGAGCATTATGCTAAGTGATATAAGCCAGATGGTAAAAGACAAATAGCATATGATCTCACCTATAAGTGGAGCCTAGTCAACAAAACAAACACACAAGCAAAATATAACCAGAGACACTGAAATTAAAAACAAAGTGTCAGTAACCAAAGGGGAGGTGGGAGGGGATAGTGGGAGAGGAAAAAGGGGAAGGGTTTTCAGGAGCAACTATAAAAGACACATGGACAAAACCACAGGGAGTTAGGATCTAGGGTGGGAAATGGTGATGGTTGGGGTAGGGGGAAGTGGTGGAGGGTAAATGAAGACAACTGTATTTGAACAACAATAAAAAAGAGAAAAAAACAATAATTAGTAGATTGACACTATTCCTTTCTTAAACAAAACAAAACAAAAAATCCTTTTTTCTCTAAAAGAGATTTTTTCTTTATGTTTTGATAAAGAAGTTCTGACTTCTCCTTAACTTTACTTGAAAAGAGCCACAACTGTGTCTCCAAAGTGTTCTGCTAAAAGGCCAGGAAAATCATTAAGCACAGTGTTTGTTGTTTTATTAATATTTTATAATTGTACTTTACATTTTGAAATTGAACCCCAAGAGGAAAAAGCTTATTCATTATAAAATCTTTAAAATTTCACACTGCCATGTTTTAATACAATCCCTTCATTCTTTCTATTCTGTAAAAACTGGGGTTTGAGAATGCAAAAGGGATTATTCTTGTATTTTTATTTATTAATTATCATATTATTTTCCATATGAATTACTGTAAATCTACCTTTGCCCCAGCCTGTATATTATCTTCAAAGAGGAAAAGATTCCAAGACGACAGCGTAGACTGGCCTGGGAAACAAGAAAACCAAGCTGCACTCCTAGCACCACTGCTGTTATTAGTGTGGGCCTCGGCTGTAAGATCACATCGATCTTTAACAAACCTCACTCTCACCTTCATGCAGTGTGAAGAAAGCTTTAAAAAAGCTATAAAAGGAAGCCCTGGACGTTCTTCAGAATTCCAGCATGGCCATGAAATCTTAGTCTCTACAGAGACACGTCTGGTGCTTCTCAGGGGTTGGAAATAATCACATAAGAGGCCAGACTGGGAGTAGCTCAGTCAGAGGCTCTGTATGAAATGAGGTGAAGGGGCTGCCTCGAATGTGGGGACCAGTTTAGAGTGCTCACAGGGATCATGAACAAGACCAGATGGTCTCTGAGGTAAACCATCAACGTCCTCCAGAAGTTCTTGGAGTAGGAATGGTCCATCCATGACTCATAAGCTTCTTTGGTCAATTAATGGAAATAACCCTTCCAGAATTTCTTATATTCTTAAAGTTTATATCTGTGTAAAATTCATGACTGGGAAAGCTCCTGTGCTTCTGACTCCCTCCATGGATACAGGGAGCCCATGTCCCCAGATGGCACTGGACAGTGGACAACAAATTTCACAGAGGTCTGTTTTCAGCATAATTCCAACCACTCCAAGAGGCCGGAGCAGAAGCAGCCCTCAAAACAGAAGCAATTGTATTGTCTCTGAACAAAGCCAGTTTTATTTCTTCCTTCCTAATCTGTATACTTTTATTTCCTTTTCTTCTCATCTTGCATTTGTTAAAAACTTTCAATATGGTGTTTAAAAGGAGTGGAAAAGAGGACATCCTTGCCTTGTATCTTTTCTTAGAGGGGAATCTTTGGTGTTAACTCTTAAGTGTTTTGTAGATTTTTTTTATCAAATTGAGAAGATCATCCTCTGTTTCTAGTTTCAGAGTTTTTATCATGAATGGCTACTGGATTTTGCCAAATGTCTTTCCACATCTATTAATATGATCATGTGATTTTTTTTTTCTTTTTTAGCTTACTGATGTGATAGACTACATGAACTGAACTGATTTTTGAATGGTGAACCAGCCTTGCATACCTGGGATAAATCTCACATATAATGTTTCTTATATGTTGTTGGATTCACTTTGCTAATATTTTCTTAAGGATTTTTGCATCCATGTTTATAAGGGACATGGTTTTAGTTTTTTTTTTTTTTTTTCCTTGTAATATGTTTAACTGGTTTTGGTATTATGGTAATTCTGGCTTTACAGAATGAGCTAGGTTGTATTCTCTCTGGGTTTATCCTCAGGAAAAAAAATAGAGAATTGGTATAAATTTTTCTTTAAATGTTTGGTAGAATTCACTGGTCTGGGGCTTTCTGTTTGGAAGGGATATTAATTATTGATTCAAATTTGTTAATAGGTATATGCCTATTCAAACTATAGATTTCTTCTGTGAGTTTGTCAGATTGAATCTTCAAGAAATTTAATCCAGGTTATCAAATTTGTGAGCATGGAATATTTCATAGTATTCCTCTATTATCTTTTTAACATACATAAGATCTCTAGTGATGTTTTCTCTTTCATTTCTGATATTAGTAATTTGTGTCCTTTCTCTCTTTTTCTTTAGCTTCTAGAGACATATTAATTTTACTGATCTTTTTGCTAAGAAGCTGCTTTTGCTTTCATTGCTTTTCTCTATTGATTTCCTTTTAAATTGTTTTGAGTTCTGCTCTAGATCTTATTACTTCTTTTCTTCTGCCTACTTTGGATTTCATTTGTTGTTCTACTTTCTTGAGATGGAAATGTAGAATATTGATTTAGAACTTCTTCTTTTAATATATTCATTCGATAATATACACAGTGGAGCAAAAGTAAGTTTACAGTTGTTTGTACAGAAAATAATACACTAATTAATAAATGATACAAGAATAAACTGTGTTTTACGCATTCACAACTGTAAACCTACTTTTGCCCCATGCTGTGTATTTTCTTTTAAGTACTCCTTCGCAGCATCTCACAAATTTTGTAAATTGTGTTTTCATTTAGATAAACGTATTTTAACATTTCTCTTGGGATTTTTAATTTGATCCATCTATTATTGATAAATGTATTGTGTAATCTCCACATATTTTGGGAATTTCCTATTGTTTTTCTTTTATTGATTTATAGTTTAATTCCATTGTGGTTTGAGAACAGACCATCATGTATGATTTCTTTTAAATTTGTTAAAGTGTGTTTAATTGCCCAGAATGTGATCTAGCTTGGTGAATGTTCCATGTGAGCTTAAGAAAAATTTGTATTCTATTGTTCTTGGTTGAAGTAGTCAATTATATCCAGTAGATTGATGGTGTTGAAATCAGCCGTGTCCTTACTGACTTGCAGTTTGCTAGATCTGTTCATTTCTGATAACTTAAAATATTTTTTTAATTCTTGAAATTCATGTATTTCACCAGATTATGACTAAATATTTTTCCTTCCTTCCTCTGTTCCTCCCTTCCTTCTTCCCTCTCTTTCTCTCTCTCTAATTATTTTTTGTCTAATACCGAAGGAACATTTTTAATAATCAGAATTAGCCTTCTATTGAGGTAAATTTTTGATTTTAAGTATGCAAAATATTTTTTGGTAAAATTATACAATGAATTAAAAGTTCAGTATTGCAAAGATGTCATTTTATATCAAATTGACTTATTTAAACCTATCTGAATCAAGTCCTAGTACACCATATGTGTGATAAATATTTGTCAACGGACTCTATACATTCTTTATTGATTTGTCGGTTACTATATTTTTTCTATTGACTTTCTTTTCTTTTTGATCATTGTACAAAAGCAATTTATATTATGGGTATTAATTACTTGTTAATTTTTTGTTCTTTATCTTCATGCCACTTATCTTTTTAATGATTTATGATATTTGTTATTATGTAGAAGTTTTAAATGTTTTAGTATAAAAACTGTTATTGTTTTATAATTTTTTCTTCTTAGAAAAGATATTGTCCCTGACAAGATTATATAGTTATTTTCTATTATTTTGTCACAGAATTTATTTATTTATTTTTATTGCTTACTGTATTAACTTATCTGGACAATGGTGTGTGTGTATGTTTGGTGTGAGGAAGGTCTCTAACTTGATAGTGCTTTTGATACTACTCAATATATAGTCCCTCTTCCCCTAAACAGTTGTAAAGATGATGCTTGCTTTAAGCAAAATTTGTATATATACATAAATCTATTTTATGCTTCTCATTCTGTTTACTTATTTTTCTATTTCTTTATATACACTACAATGTTTTGCTTTTTTGGCTTTATAGTACGATTTGATATTTTCCAGACTACAATTTTCAATATCATGTTGCTCCATATCACTAGGAAATATTTGAAATGTGGGGGTATTGTAAAGTGTCATAATGACTGAGGATGCACCACTAGTAATTACTAAGTGAAGGCCAGAGATGTTTACATATTTCAATACGAGTGCCACCCAAGAAAAAATTACTTACCAAAATGTCAACAATACCTCTATTTGAGAAACCCTGTTTAAGAAGAACAAAAATAGAAACAAGGCAAAAAAACACCCCAAAACAAAAAAAAATCTCAAATGGAAAACAGTTTACAATCAGTTGGTTGTATACAATTTCAAAAACTGAATATAACTTGGAATTCTTATGAACCTCTTTAACTGATGTAGTGGAGACTTGACCATTAAGGAAAATTAAGAATTAAGATTGAAGCTGATCATTCAGGAAAAAACATTCTTCATATGTTTTATTTCCTAAGGGAAATTTTATGTTTTTTCTCTACTTAGATTTATACATCATTGTCAGGTTAATCCACAGGAATCTTGCAGGTTTTGCTACTACTGTGAATTGAATTTGTCTTTTATTTTACATAATATTTTAATTATATATTTACATTTTATTTTCTAGTAGTTATATTTTTGTCTATATGAATGGGAAAGCCATTAAATTTTTGCTGATGCACTCAATCACTTTCTTAGAACTGTTTCATTAGGCCTAATTAAAAAATTTTGTTTCTTCCATTAATTTTATTGGATTTTTTGAGATAACCAATCATCTTTTATTGGCTTATTTATTTTATATTTTATTTATTTATTTTTATTGTTGTTCTATTACAGTTGTTCTCCCCTGCCCTTCCCCGCCACAGTCAGTCCCCACCCAGTTGCCCCTATCCATTGCTCTTTAGACCCTTCCCCTTCTTTCCTTCCTGATCTCCCTTCTCTTCCCACCTCTGGTCCTTGGCAGTTTGTTCCTTGTTTCCATGTTTTTTTAAATAGTACTTTTTTTTACCATTCTAATAGCTCATGTATGTATTGCTTTGTATAATTACATGAACTACAAACCCAAGTGGTAGTAAGGGCAGCATTTTGTTTCTTGGTTCAATGGAAGTACCATTAGTATTCTGTCATAAAGTATATTGATGGCACCGCTCTTATTATGCAAGCTTAACCAAATTTTCTCTCTACTTCCAGCATGTTAACTACTTTTATAAAGAATCTTCAATCTGAAAACAAGTATATCAGCTCTAAGAAAAACACTCATTCAATTATTATGATAATGGAAGCAACCTAGATATTCGTCAACAGATAAATAAAGAATGCGTAGTACATGCATACAATGGAATATTTATTCAGCAACAAAAAATAAAATCATGTGATTTGCAACAACATAGATGATATTGCAGGTATTATGCCAAGTGAAATAAGTCACACAAAGACAGATACTGCATGATTTCAGTTATATGTGAATCTTAAAACACAGAGCAAGTTAATAAAACAAAATAGAAACAGACCCATAGATATAGAGGACAAACCGATGGTTGCCAAAAGGATGGAATGTGAGGAGTAGGGATAAATATTTATATTTATAAGTATAATATATATTTATAAGTATAAATATATATATATAATATATTCTGATGAATAGAGAGAGTCACCTAATTGACCAAGTTCCAATGCAGTTTTAAAATTATTACAGTAAAAATTGCCCAAATGCTCCCTTCTTTTTGAATTTATATACTTGTAATTATTTTCTTCAAGTTTTAAGTGGCTGTAATGTTTCTCCTTCCTGAATACTACTACTATTTAATGAACACCTATGAAATATATACTATGTGCTGGATACTACTGTAAGTGTTTGCATGTACTACTCACTTTTGCCTTATGATATTCTCATGCTATGTATATTATTACTATCTTCATTGTAGAGAAAATGAACCAGTCACAGGAAGGATGAGTAGTGACTTTCTCAAGGCCATACAACTGATAGTTGCCTATCATGGAAGATGCTGGATGAAAACAGTATATTAATCAACCATCTCTTAATATCCCTTCCCACATAATCTCAGAGAATGAATGCATCTATTATATTCCTCTTTATCCCTGACAGATATGAACACTTTTCTTCTTTTCTGTTTATTTTTTATTCTTTCTCATGATTACAAGTGATTTGTAATTGGATCTATATCTTTTAGACTTATCACCTGTCATTCTCTGATGTGAGCAACAGTGGTGGTACCCTGGAACAGATCTGTCTGTTGGCACCAGAGGTATCAATGGGACATGCAGACAAGTACATTTCTTCAACGCAGTCTTGGCTGTGGGTCCTCTGACAAAGCTTCTGTTTTCTATCATTTTCCTAGCAGATCCTTCATCCTGCCAGCTAATTTTGTGAGCTACTCAACATTCTTTCAATGCATTTATTTTCTCCTTTTATTAGCTAGAGCTGCTTTTGCTGCTCAAAACTGAGATCCCTAACTGAGCAATTGTTACCAGGGAACGGGGTGCATTTGCTCCCCACAAGGGATTGTGGGGATCATCAATTGTTTCTCTGGCATAGCTGGGTCAGAAACTAGTCAAAATCTTGCTTAAATGCCAAGACGGGAATTCAGCAGCAGTAAAAAAGCTAATCAAATCATTGCCTCTGGTCACCTAGCATCAAGTGCTCATTGCAGACATCACTTTTGGGAATTGAGTTGCTCCAACCGCAGAGCAGTAGGATGCACATAAGGAATTTATGGACTTAGAAAAGGGGCAGCAGCTTTGAACATCAATGGGCAGCTTAAAGAAAGAGAATGACAAGTTAAAATCCTTGAATTCTAGGCTCAGAGCACTGACTGAAATCCAGGGAGTTTCTGGGATCAAGATAAAAGAATCTCTTATCTTTCGTTGCTGGAGGGACTGATCTGGGTGAAAAACAAAACGTGGTCTTAGAGATAGTAAAATTAAACTATCGGTGGAATTCAGAGCTTTCCTGTCATTCTTCTGTGAAAATTAGAGATTAGTAGGAAAAGAGTACGTTGGCGTGGCACCCTAAACACTAACTTCCACCAGTGGAGCATTGTCACTGAAGAATGTGCAGAGAATCTCCTTATGCTTCTCCCGAAAGACACCTGTAACCATTTGTCAGGGTGAGGGTTCTCTGGCTAGAGACATGTACAAACTGTTGGGAGATGCTTATACACAGATTTTAATTGTATATTAATCCATTGGGCCTATTGAGAGGATTTTCTTTTTCTATGACCTACAAGGCCACGTGTACAGCTCATGAAATAAAATAATGTCATAGGAAGTCCAGTTTTCTCTGGTAAAGCTTGACAATTGTTTCACATTGTCTCAGGAGAAGAACTACCAGAATGTATGGGAAGTGGATATTAATTTTCCTAGATAATAAGGAATCACACAGAAACTGAACTTGGGGATTAAAAACAAGGATTTGGGTGACAGAGGAGAAGCAGGGAAGAATTTCTTGAAATGGGCTTAGAACATAAAGAATACCCATGTTACATGCTGACTCAAAAGCATTTTCACTCATAATGACTAGGTGGACAGGAGAACCTAATCTCTCCATATCAATTATCTCCCTACTGTAGCAGCTTCAGAATCTATGTAACAAACGCCATGGCTATGGTGATAAAGATAGGTGCTATCTACAAGTACAACAACACAGGATTCCATTTGCCAGAATATGAGAATGTATTTCCAAAAGTAGTATATCTGAACCTACAATATTGTACTATATGTTTGCATGTCCATTACTTTTATTTTTTTATTACTTTTGTCAGGGACAGTCTTTGTCATGTGGATTAGATCCTTATTCTGGACTTAGATTCATATTTGATTTTTCCACTCAGCAAGCCTCAAGTCAGCATTGCCATGAATGTCTTAGATGACTGAATACCTCATTCAGCATCATGATATCTATCATAACTTCCTCCAAGTGAGAAACTCAACTTCCATGGGGAAAAAATACAAGAGAATGGGATCATGCCCTTAGATTAGTTTAGTTTTAACAGATATCTTATTGAAGAATCAGTGTGGCACCAGATCATAAGATGCTACCAATTATTTGAAACGTTGATTGGTATATGGTACTATTTCTTTTATAGCCAGTATGCATGTGTCCAAAAACTAAGGAATAGAATTGGAATTAGCACCTCTCCCACCTAGACCTAATCAATCATGCCATTAAAAAATTCCACCACTGAAATTATGAGAACTACCAGTTTTGAAATTAGTAATAAACAAGAAAAAATGTTCTAGGGGATTGAGCAATAGTTATATGGAAATAAACAATGCCATCGAGACAATTTAGAGTCTCATGTCAATGTATCAGTAGGCCAAAAAGGGAGGGGGGTACTACATTGGATGAGATAATAGATCCCAGAAACCAAGAAAGAAGAGGGTTGATAATGCATCAAGGAGGATGGGTACCTGGGTACCCAACTGCCTCTTGAGGAAATCATACAATCATTCCTAGTTCTGAATGACTAAGACTGTATACAGGTAAAATGAGCAATACCTCAGAATCCCTAGGTACCTAGAGCAGGTTACTGACCTAAGTTCCACCATCTGGATGCCCAATTTTTAATTCTGAGGATGTGAAACAAATTAAGATTTGTTAAAAATTGATTGACTGCAGTTGTTTCCATGGCAGCAGTGTCCAGTGTCAGCAGGGCTAGTACAGAGGTATCCAGGGAGAGCAGAGTGAGTGGCAATAAGGAATTCCTCTGACAAATCTTACTTGTGGTTCCTGATGCACAACCATCCTATTGTCCAAAAATATGATTTTTCAATTTTGATTCAACTCCAACATCAAAATTTCCTACACTGGAACACTCTCTCCGACTTTACATAACTCTTTACATGCCACTCCAAAAGCTTATATTATTCCCTCTGTCATGGTATATCTCATTAATTTATAATTGCTTTCTTTATTGTATTAACTTCTCTATTGGAAACAGGATTAAAACTTTCTGTGCTTAAGACAGTCTAGGCTCACCCAGGGCCTAGTGCAGGGTAAGAACGGCAAAACTCTGTTTCCATTAAATGAGTGCCCTTGATTTTTTGGCCGTTACACTATGCCGGTCATTAACTCATCACCTCTCAGCTCAAACTCTTCTAGACTTTGCCCTATGATGCTGGGGTTGGAAATCTGCAAACTACATTTCTACTTGGCCAGTTTCCATGCTGTGAGTCTTGGCCAGTAGAAAGCATTAGAGAGAGCCATAAGGATGGAGGAGGAAGAGGGACTTCATCCATCTTCTTTGCGTGCTCTTGGCTTCCTGCTTGCTTACTGCCTCCTTCAGCATTGCACTAGCCTCATCTCACCTCTTCCCCTTGGCAGCAGAAATTTGTTTCAGTAAAATGTTGAACTGGGTTTTCAGTTTTTCAGCTCTTGCAGAACCAGCATCAATGTGCTCCTGCAGAAACTGTAGTACCTGCTGCTACGCTCAGTATCTGACACTGGAGGTGTGGGTCCTAGTCCCACGTAGTTTTCTCCTCCAAGGTAAGAGACACCAGCCTATGTCTAGCATCATCCTCCTCCAAAGTCTGAGTTTCAGCCCCACAGGGCTCCTCCTCCAAATTTGTACATTTGCAGCCCCAGCCCCAGGACGGGAGCTGCAGCCTGCAGACACTCTTATAACAACTTAATTTTTCTTTTTGCCTTTTAAATTCTCCAATATCTAATTAAGAATTTTCACATAAAATTGTTTCTGTTAAAATAATTGAATTGATTCAGTCTCCTGACTGGAACAAACTCTTTCCCATAGTGGGAGATGTAAAAGCATGCTCGACGGTACCTTGAACTTCTGCTCTGGCCACTTGATATCTTAACAGGCCCTGAAGAGTGCATTTATCTGCTTATGCTTCTGCATGTGATATATTGACTCAGAGTACTAGAAAACTCCAGGTGCTAAAGCCAATTTGAATTGTATTTTCAGTATTAACAATCAAGAAAGTTAATGAGGACATTCATGTTTTATTCTCTAGTTTTGTATTGTTTGAATAATTTACAAGAAGAATCATGTATCAATCAGGGTCCTGCTGAAAATGGATTACATATTCAAATTGGGTAATTTAAGATGAATTTAATAAAAGAACTGTTTACAAAAGCTAGGGCAGGGTATAGAGAAACTAAGAGGGAGAACGCAGTACCTCAGGCTGAGTTACTTGGAGAGACCTGTTTCCAACCTTAGGTCTGAAAGGACTAAAACCCTTAGAGAAATCTGTCAGAAAGAAGGGGAAGGAACTAGTCAAAGAACATGTATGAATGACCCATGGACATGGACAATAATGTGGGGATTGACTGCGGGGTGGGGGGTAGGCTGGGCAGAGGAGGGCAAACAGGGAAAAATTGGGACAACTGTAATAGAATAACAATAAAAAAAGGATACAGAAAAAAAAAAAGAACCGCCTGTCATGAGATGTGACCTTAGGCTGAGATACACAGTCGATCTGAAGAGAAGGAGGTAGGAAAATAAATTCCTCTACTTATCTCTGATCTCCTGCCAGGAATCTCCATTAGCCAAGCACAACTGGGAACCAGAGGCCCAGAGAACTGCTTGATGCAGTTCACAGAGGCCAGCCTCCTGGGGGTCTAGCACAGTAGAGAGGGGAGCACAGAGAGAATCTGGAGGAGTGAATGGGGGCGATCTCACATAAATGGGATAATTGCAAATGTGATTAAAATGTTTTTAGTAACAGCAACACATCCAAGAAAAATTTCTTTAGAATCAATGAAGAAAATATACTTATGGCAGGGAGGGGGTGAGGTGGGAAGATGAGAGGAGAACATTTAGAAAACACTTCTGGAAGCACAGAGGTTCAATATCAAAGAGAAACCTGTCATCTGAAAACATGAAAGAAACTGGAATTGTGAGTGCTCTAAGTAACATTTTTATTTTTAACAATAAATACAGATTTTTAACAAATTTCCATCTTGATTCAGGAAAACATTTTAGTGCTAAGAAGTATAAAGAAACACTGAAACCGTTTTACAAATACCTTCACATACATATAACACATGTATATGCTTTAACATTTCAAAATATAACATGTGATAAGTTGCAGAGCATTTATAATTAATTAAGTTGTTTTCACAGCCCTCCAGAAGAATATATTTCTAGGATAGCTGACTGCACAATGTTGACCATGATTTATTTATAGACCACTAATGAAGACATATCTAATCATCATAATTAATTGGTATTTTTGTGCTTTGGGGCTTAATCACAAAATCTTTCATATGCTGACTCAAAGTAAACCTAGCTATGGGGCAAGCATTTAGGACAAATGCTGCTGTTGTTTCTGATGTACAGCTCCATCGTATTGATTTATTATTTATTCAACATTTCTGGCCATTGTTATACAATGCCAGGGCAAGTAGCCCATTTGGTTAACCCAATTAGAAAAAATTTTTTTCTTGAATAAATCAACAGACAAAAAGTAACTAGAGGAATCATATTTCACATAGAAGATGAAAACTTGAGTTATTTTTCAATAAACTTAATGTGTTGCATTACAGTCAGATAGTCATACTATTTATAAGAATTTTGATTATCCTGAAGTAAGAGCAGAATTTTGAAGAAATTTTACCCCAGTAAGATCAAAAAATACATTTTCCTTCAAATTTACTTGCTAGTTTTAATTTCTTCTTTTTATTTCTTTTTATGTATGTAAAAGTAATTCAAACTCATTGTTGGGAAACAGATCAGGATTTTATTTGTATTGTCTATTTTTTATAGCTATTGGGAGTTTCTTTTTTTGCATACTTTAAAATTTTATTTTCCAATTGCCTCTTGCATTCAACATTATTTTGCATTAGTTTCAGGTGGATAGCATGGTTGTTAGATAATCACATATTTACAAAGTGTTTCCCCTGATATTTCCAGTACCCACCTAGCACTACACATAGTTGTCACAATATCATTGACTATAATCCCCATGCTGTCGTTTATATCTAGGGACTATTTTGTAACTACCAACTTATACTTCTTAATCCCTTCACCTTTTCCACCCAGTTCTCCAAACCCCCTGCCCTCTGGCAACCTGTCTGAGTTTGTTTCATTTTTGTTTGTTTGTTTATTTTGTTCTTTATATTCCACATATGAGTGAAATCATATGGTATTTGTCTTTCTTTGACTGACTTACTTCACTTAGCATAATGTTCTCCAGGTCCTTCCACACTGACACAGACGGTAAGATTTCATTCCTTTTTATAGTCAAGTAAATTCCATTGTGTGTATATGATCAGGCTTGTTTAGTCACTCATCTGTTGATGGCATGTGGCTTGTTTACAAATTTTAGCTATGGTAAATAATTCAGGGTATGTGTACTCTTTTTTATATTCATAAATTTCTAAATTACTTTTTATTTTTATTTCTATTTTTATTGTTTCAATTCTCCAGGTTTTTTAAATTACATTTGTTGTGGTGACATTGGTTAGTAGAATTATATAGGTTTCCATATACTGTACTACTTCCTCTGTATATCATGTTGAATGTTCACCGCCCCACATAAAGCCTTCTTCCATCACCGTTTAGTCCCCTTTTCCCTCTTCTACCTACTCCCATCCTCCTTCCCCTCTGGTAATCAACATGCTATTGTCCGTATTTTCTTTTTTTTTTTTTTAATTAATCCCTTTACTCTTAAAAAAAATCCTCACTCAAAGGCATTTTTTAACTACCTTTAGAGAGAGAGCATTTAGGGAGAGGGGAAGGGAGGAAGAAAGAGAGGGCAATAAACATCAATGTGAGAGAGAAGCATTAACTGGCTGCTCCCCTCAATGTACCCCAGCCGAGGACTGAACCGCAACCCAGGCATGTACCCAATGGAATGACCCCAAAACCCTTTGGTTTGTGGGATATTGCCCAACCAGCTGAGCCGGGGCTCCCTTCTCCTTGTCCATCTAGCATCAGCAACACCCCTCCCCTTTGACAGTGGCCAGTCTGTTCTCTATCTATGAATCTGTTTCTATTTTGTTTGTTAGTTCAGTTTGTTCACTGGATTCCACATAGGAGTGAAATCATATTGTATCTGTCTTTCTCTGCTTGGCTTATTTCACTTAGCATAATGCTTTCCAGGTTCATCCCTGAGTTACAAAAGGTAAAATCTCTCTCTCTCTCTCTTTTTTTTTTTTTTTTTTTTTTTTGGCTGAATAGCATTCCATTGCATAAATGCCCCATAGTTGTTGTATCCACTCACCTACTGATGGACACTTGGGCTGCTTCCATATCTTGGCAATGGTAAATAAAACACTATAAAGAACATAGGACTGCATATATCATTTCAAGGAAGACCCTCAGAGTACCTTTTTCATGTTTGGATACTGAAAAAGTAAGAAATTATACAAAGATGAAAAACGGATATCAAATATCTCTTTTATTATGAAGAGGTCAGATTTAGTATGTAGATTATAATTTCAGAATTAATCTGCCCCATTGTGGCAGACCCTTCTGTGTGGTGTGGGCCCAGCTCCCACTCAGAGATGCACAGGACCAACGCCCACAGATAGGTTCTCTCGTGGGTAATCAGATTTACAATATACCTAAGCTGCTTTTTGCTGAAAACTCCCTCACTCTGCAAATGCTTACTGTGACTTCCTAAAATCCATGCTAAACCTTGCAGGAACCAGTGTAACCGGCTCAACCACTTTTGCCTTTTCATTTGCTAATATCCTTCTTCTGTGATGTGATTAGGGGCATTGGCTCCTTTGTTGTAACCTGGCAGAGTGAGTGAGGACCATCTTGTAATGTGAAGAGATATAGAATAAAGGCCTGTCATGGCAGAGGCTGCAGCTTTTACTCCCCTTGAGAGAAAAGTCTCACTGTCATCCTTTTTCCTCCACTGGACTCGGTAGTCCATGTGTATGTTTTATCTCATCCATAATGACGCGGACACTGCTAGCTGGTGTCTGCATCACCCCATACCCTGCTTTCGCAGACAATCCTATGTGGGAAGCCTGTCTTGGAAGAGCAGCTTCCCCAGAGGAAGCAGAAGGTCAAAGTGTGCCTGGCTATCCTTTCCCAAATTTTTGCAAATTCCTTAAGTCTCTCCACCTTCCAAGCATTGAATAAGTAGAGTTAGAGAAAGGACCAGGGTTGTATTTTATATCATTTCAAAAGAGAGTTGGGGATAAAAGATTTGATTCTTTCAAAATAAAACAAAGGAAAACATTATTTGCCATTAGCTTTATTCAATTTCAGTGAGTCTTTGAATATTTTAGGATTAAAATATTCTAAGCATTTTATCTTATATCTCTGGTAGTAATCAAGAGATCCATAACATGGTTGCTGTTTCCAAAGGAGGGAATATGCACTTGGGTATAAGATTCCCTTCCTGTGCTGTTAGCCCCAGGTAAAGGGCACAGTAAAAGGGATTGAGCGCATTGTGGATCTAATGGGGAAAGAGCTGTGACCAGACCATGAGCAGATAGCCAGGGTGGTTTTCCACATACAATCAGTTTCTTCAAGAGTAGCCAGTTAGTGCCCTGGCTGGTGTGGCTTGGTGAATTGTGTGCCAGCCTGCAAACCAAAGGATGGCTTGTTTGATTCACACTCAGGACACATGCCTGGTTTGTAGGCTAGTCCCCAATTGGGGACATGTGAAGGCAACCACATGCTGATGTGTCTCTCCCTCCCTTTCGCTAAAAATAAATAAATAAAATCTTTTTTAGAAAGAGTAGCTAGTTATGACCTTGGTGGGCTGGATGATTGGTTGTAGACACAGCAAAAAGTAGTCACAGTGATCCCAATGATTTCAACAGGATTGGTATATTATAATTTTTTTCAGAATAACTGACAAAGGACACCATTCAGGATGCTCAGAACTAATTTTAACTCACACTGCAATGGTAGTGGATCATTTTAAATATTTAGGTTTTGTGATAAAAATTGAGATATTCCAGCCTGATCTCCCTGGGCTGTGGGGAAGGTGGTCAGCAGACATTTCTAGCTGTCAGCTCTTTCAGGATGTGTGTGAGCTCCAGAGAGCCTCTTGGTCCTTCCCAGAGCAGCTCCCCTCTGGTGGCTAAGTGATGCAATGGGAAAAAGGCTGGGTCACTTTAGCCCAAGGTGGGTCAACTCTGATGGGCAATGTAAGCCTAGGCTTTGTCAGGTCCTCAAAATAATCTGACTTCTCTTTGTTACCAGAGGTGTCAATCCCTAAAAAACATCTTGAATCCCAAATGCCACCTCAGTGTTTGCTTCAGAGTACCTATCCTGGTGAAAGGTGCCCATGGTTATATGAAATGAACCTATTCTTCTCATAGTGAGAAGGACTAAAGTAGGTTATAGGGCAATGATCAAATATAACAAAGATGTTAAGAAATTAGAATATACATTTATATACTTAGTATTTTACTGAGGATTTATGAAAATTTTGAACATTCTTTTTCTTTTATATATTTTTATTTTTTAATTTTTATTTTAATTGTTGATCTTGTACAGTTTTCTGTCTTTTATTCTCACCCCAACCCACCACCCCAGCCCTCCCCATCTCCCTCCCATTTCCACCCCCCATAGTTTTTGTCTATGTATCTTTTATACTTGTTCCTGCAAACCCTTCCCCTTTCCCCCTGAAATTCCCTCCCCTCTCCCCTCTGGTGACTTTCAGCCAGTTCTCAATTTCCATGTCTTTGGTTATATTATGCTTGTTTGTTTGTTTTGTTGATTAGCTTCCTGTTAAAGGTGAGATCATATGGTATTTGTCTTTCACTGCCTGGCTTATTTCGATTAGCATGATGCTCTCAAGTTCCATCCATGCTGTTGTAAAAGGTATGAGGTCCTTCTTTCTTTCTGCTGCATAGAATTCCATTGTGTAAATGTACCACAGTTTTTTGATCCATTGATTTACTGATGGGCATCCAGAAATAAACCCTAGTCTCTACAGTCAATTAATATTCGACAAAGGGGGCAGCAACATAAAATGGAGTAAAAATAGCCTCTTCAACAAGTGGTGTTGGGAGAATTGGACAGCTTCTTGCAAGAAAATGGAACTCAAGCACCAACTTACACCATACACAAAAATAAATTCAAGATGGATAAAAGATTTAAACATAAGCCGTAACACCATTAAAGTCCTAGAGGAGAACATAGGCAGGAAAATCTCAGATATTCCACGCAGCAACATTTTTACTGATGTGTCCCCTAAAGCAAGGGATATAAAGGAAAGTATATTTTTATTTTTTATTGTTGTTCAATTATAGTTATCCTCATTTCCACCCCATTACTCTTTCCCACCCTACCCACCCCCACCTCCCACATTCAATCCTCCCCCCTGCAGTAGTTGTCTTTGTCTGTGGGTCCTTTATACATTGAACATTCTTTTTCTTTAAAAACAATACCATATGTTTGATCTTCTGCAAAGTATAGTGTATCTTCTGGACATTAACTTCTACTGAATTTTCTGGAATTGAAATAACTTTCATAATTTATATATCAAGTAATTTAATTTTTATGATTCTTCAGTATCTCTATTTCACTTAAACAAAGTCTTTATTGATTTGCTGTTATTTACTTCTACAGAAAAGTCATAATCAAACCATTCATATTGAAGCCCTCTTGATAAACTACTAGAATGACAAGAAAAAGTGAATGAACACTCTATCAATAAGAAGGAATCAAACAAAAGGACAGACAGATAAATATAATTGACTTGAATTAATCTGACATTAACCACAGACTGTATGGCTTCAACAAGATTTATTTCTCACTGTCCTGGAGGCTGGAGAGGTCCAAACTGATTTGATTCCTGACTGAAGCCTTCTTCCTGGTTTGCCGACAGCCTTCTCTCTGTGGCCTCATAGGGCAGAGAAAGAGCGCAACCTCTCTTCCTCTTCCTATAAAGTCACTAATTTCCTCATGAGGGCCCTACCTTCGCAATCTCGTTTAACCCTAATTAGCTCAAAAAGGCCTCATTTGCAAATACTATTACATTGAGGGTTAGGACTTCAACGTATGAATTTTGAAGGGACACAATTCAGTCTGTAGCACTACTCAGAAAGAAAGACTTTGAGCAGGAAAATTAGTTTTCCAGATTGCAGAAAAAATTCATTTTCCAGCAGGTTTTCTCAATAGAATGCAGAATTGATAGTAAAGAGACAGGGTCTGAGTTCCAGTTGTAGGGCTGGATGCTTTTGTGATTCGATACCAGTTAGGAACTATCCATCTAAGAAGGACTCTGATCTTCTTAGAGGGGAAGCTGGGCCTACCAAAAGCTTCCACAGCATTGTTGTGTATATCTAAATGAGACAAGTAATGAGCTCTGTCATAACAATAATGGAAAATTAAAGGTAGGATATCATTAAAGATAACTTTTCATTTTATAGATTGACATGATATATAAACTAAATATTGAAAGCTATTATGAAAATGACAAACCATTTAGAGAAATAATCAACTTGTAAAAAAGAAGAGCTAGCATATAAGAAAGAATTTGGGGAAACTATATTTGGATATTGTTCTTCCTAGGATGTTATAATTCATCTCTTTGAAATAAATCAATGAAATTTAAACTATATATTTTTTATTTTAATTGTTGTTCAAGTACAGTTTTCTGCCTTTTACTCCCATCCCAGCCCACCCCCCAGCCTTCCCCATCTCCCTCCCATTTCCACCCCCCTTGTTTTTGTCCATGTGTCCTTCACACTTGTTCCTTCAAACTATATTTTTGCACTGACTTCTCAAGCAGTGCTGTCAAAACCTATGGGTAATATGTTAAAGAAACAAAAGCAAATGAGAAGAAAACCACACTGTGATACTGGGAGATAGCGTATAAGCGACCCTAGTGCTAGTGTTTAGAGCATTGGGTTAATTATTACCTCCTGGAAGTTATTGATGAGACCTAGTGGCTCAAACTTGTGAGTGAGAAAAATAAACACAAACTCAATGGTAATTTGTTTTATAAGTGTGAGAAAATACTGTTTCCCTAGAATGTGAGTTTTTATTATTATGGATTGTTAGATAATATTTTGGGACTGTGCCCACTCAGCATTAGATGTTGATAATAAGTGCACTGCAACACGTTCTTGATTAACACTACAAAGCAGGTATTTTCTACATGAACTATTCATATGATTTTCATTAAATATATAAGCACACATTTTTTCTTGTTGCTTCACCTTACTCTACTTGTTAAATATTTGTCATCCATCTTTAAAAATTATCCAGAAGGCATAAAAGCCCTTTATAGCTTAAATAATAAACTGTGCAGAGGGGATATTTCAAGTTTAGCTGTCACAGGGACAAAAAGACTTCCTATGTTTTATGCCATGTTTATTTATCCTAACTATAAAAGTAGAAATGATCCCCAATGTAGTTTGATAGATAATGATTGAAGTTGCAAAAATTACTGTAACTAATTGTGTTTAGCCTGTTTTTTAAGCTAATTGAAAATCAAGGTGGACTTTCTCTAGATAGATTCTATATTTTATTACATTTACAAAAAATAAACAGTTATGTCATCCTCAATTTTCAAAAATAATTATATTGTTTTAAAGCTGTCAGAACATAATTTCTGACTGTGTGTTACACAGACAGGTAAGCCATCTGACTTTGTCACCTGAATGTTCCTCGTTTAGTTCTTACAAGACTTGTTGGTTCTCTGGTATTTGTTTGGAAATAAAATCAATCACATTTTACAACACGCTTGTCAATGGTGATGCTAAATACTGGAGGTTTATGTTCCATAGAAGGTGTCATCACTGGGGTTACTCATTGTACAGACTTTGATGAAAGTAATATCATTTTTCCTCCCAAGGTAAAATAATCATTTAAATGCAGTTGGAGAATTCTGAACTTTGGTAGTCAGTTGTTTTCTTTTGCTCTGTAAGTTTGCAATTAATGAGGTCAACAAAAAACTTCAATCTGGAGGATAAACTTGTTTGAGCTTTTGACTGGACTGACTCATCAGTTTGAGAATTGTCAATTAATTAGTTTGCTTCTACCTCGCCTTCCCCAGCCCCCACCCCTGATGGAACTATCTGTGTATCTGAATAACCAATTAGCCTGGTTCTATCTATTAGCATAGTCTCAGGCATACAATTTATCCAAATATATTTGCACTTTGATAAAGCAGTTTTTTGATAGAAAGACTATAAAAGCATTTATCATGTTTTTGACACATATTAGTCAATAAAATGTGTTATTCATTGAAATATCCCTGGGTACAGTCTTAGGTGGGATGGAAACTCCAAAGGGAAAATAGAGATAGTTCCCTGCTGGTGAGAAAGAGACATCTACATCCAGCGCTGTCCATGTAGTAAGGACGCTGGGACACAGGCAGCTGGATGAAATCCTGAATCACGTCGCACACAGCTGCTGCTTCACTTTCTGTAAGAACACGGCTGGCTATGCTGATTAAATAGTCATGAGCATTTAGAATTTTTTTCTTCTCTGGCCATCTGTAAATCATGGAAGAAGAAGAATGGGTGGTTTTCTTCATCAGCCCCAAGTCACCCATCCAACTATTCCTCCCCCACATGTAAGTTTGCCCTAGCCAAACAATATCCATTCTTGGATTGAATTCTGCATTTTTGCATATCTTTCATTCTATTTCTTCTGCCTAAAATGATTTTATTCCAATTCACATTTATCAACAAGGATCAATGACTACATTTTAATGAAAACCTTTGCTTATCCCTTGTTCTCACACACTTATGAATTCTTAAAATGCTTTGCCTATACCACTATTATGGAATTTTGCATACATACCTTTCTTTTACTTATTGCAGTGATTTTAAAGATATATCCACAAATTTTTTGATACTCGTGTTCACAAAAGGTGTAGTTTAATTTAGCTACTTTTGTGTGGAGTTTGGATTAGTAACTCTATTCCAGTGAATAGAATTTAATGGAAGTAATGGAGTATTGTTTGTAAGAATAGGTTGTAAAGATCTGTGATTTTCTTCCAGATGTTATTTTTTGCCCTCATTTGAATCACTCCTGCTGGAGGAAACTAGGATCATGAGAACACTCAGGCAACCTTTGGAGAGGCCCTTGTAGTGAGCAACTGACATCAGCCAGTATCAGTGACCTCAGAAAGGAATGCTTCCTACTGACCTTGTGATGACTCCAGCTGCAGCCTACAGCCTGGCTGAAATTTCATGAGACTCTCCAAGTCAGAACCACACAGTTAAGGCACATGAACTTCTAACCCTCAGAACCTGCGAGACAATAAATTTTTGCTGTTTCATGGAGCGAAATTTGGGGTAATTTGCTTTACAGCAATAAATAACTAATATACTTACTTTCCTTAGTTTCTGTTGTACTACATAATACATTTTTTTTCAAAGATGGGAATACCTACTCATGAGGCTCTATTTTTAGTTAAGATAATATGTACCTTCAGCTGCAGAAAATAAAATTTCAAAAGCTTAACCAAATAGAAGTTTCGTTTTTACTAATATCAAATCAAATATGGGTATCTTTCCTCCAAATGCTTACCCAAGTATTTAGGTTCTTGGTATCTTGGGGTCCCATTGTTTGCTAGAGTTGCTTCAGAGACATCCATTTCTTTTCCTGTATTGAAATAGTTGAGAAACAAAAAGAGAGCTAGAAGAGGAACACTGGGTCTTTATTGTCTTGAAATGGAAGAGTTCCATTCATTTTTATTTATGTTCCATCGAATTAGATCTCAATCACATGGATCCACCTAGTCTAGTCACACAGGAGGCTGGAAACCATAGTTTTCATGTGTTCTTAGGAAGAGGAGAACCAGATGTTGGAGAAAGCCAGGAGTGTCTACCACCGGTTTCTATCTTTATAACATCTACTGCAATGTTCTGCAATATAAACACTCTAAAATATTTGTTGAATGAATGCATGAGTAAGTTAATGAATTATTGTAGAAAAACATTATTTTAAAATTAATTATATAAATGCTACAATTCAATATTAACTCAAGCCAACATATCTTTATTGAGCATTTTTTAAAAGATTTTATTATTTGTTTTTAGACAGCAGGGAAGGGAGAGAAGAAGAGAGGGAGAGAAACATCAATGTGCAGTTGCCTCTCTCGCACCTCCAAATGGGGGCCTGGCTCTTAACCCAGACATGTGCCCTAACTGGGAATTGAATTGGCGATCCTTTGGTTCACAGGCTGGAGCTCAGTCTACTGAGCCACACCAGCCAGGGCTTATTGAGCATTTACTACGTGACATAATCAGTTCTATGTGTTAGGAATGCAGCTGTGATAAACACAGATGAAACTTATTACTTACATTTTAATAAACAGGGAAATAATAAAAAGTAAATAAATAAGTAAATAAATTTCAATAGTAATGGATGATCTGAAAAACATAAAATATTAATTCAACAGAATGACCAAAGGAGGGAAGGTAGAGGAAAAATTGTGAGTAGTAAGAAAGGCCTCTTGTACATGGTAATATGAGAACTGAAATCTCAACATGACAAACTGGATCTACAAAGATTCAGGAAAGGGCATTCTAGACTGAAGAAATAGCAAGAGTAAATGCCCTGAGGAAGTAATTTCCTTCTTAGCCTTGGCTGGTTGACAAGAAATGTTGACAGATGAGTTAAAGCAGTATTTTCCAGAGAGTAACGAAGAGTCTGGAATTTATTGTAAAGTTTTAAAAAGTAAAAAACACATAATTCTATATAGAATATTGATTTTTACTGTCTTTGGTTGGGTTCCCTAGAAGCAGAGCATGAGACAATCACCTTTTCAGGAGAATGAGAGTGAGGGAAGCAAGAATGTGCTCTCAGTGGAGACTAACTTTAGTCTGACCCCATGAAAAGTTCAGAAGCACAAACTGCATCACAGAGTTAGTCCCTGTGGCAGGGGCCAGCCTCTCTTAGCACACCTATCTGTTGTTGGCTATTTTCTACCCTGTGGCTGTAAGGATACAACCTGGAAGAGGCAGCTCCTATTTCCTGCAAGTCTATTCTCCAGGGCAGATTTGGGTCAGATATGTATTATTATCATTAGTCAATCCTTGCAACTGCTAGAAAAAATCAGCATGGGTCACCAAGAACATCTACTACAACCACACTGGTCACTAAGTGGAGAATTGATTGTAGTGGTGGTAGGATTAGATAAATGAAAAGAAGGAAACCACTTCAGTAGAATTTTACTCTGAGACAGCATAGATGGACCTGGAGAAATGATACTAAGTGAAGTAAGCCAGTCTCAGAAAGACAAATACTGTATGATTTCACTCATATGTGGAAACACATGAACAAACTGAATTAATATGCAAAATAAAGACATACTCATAGAGAACAGGCTGACAGCTCTGGTAGGGGTTGGGGGTTTGGAGGGATCGAGCAAAAATGAAAAAGGACTCAAGGACATGGACAACAGTGTGGTGATTGTGGAGAAGGGGGGATGGGTAGAGGTGGAAGAACCTCTATAAGGAGGTATAAGGAGGATAGATGGTAATGGAAAAATACAATCAAATACATGTGGAAAATGCAAAAAATAAAATAAAAAATAGTATACATGGGGGAGAGTGAATTTAAACTGCCATTGAACTTAGAAAAGTGGAGTTGAAGAAAAGTAGAGAAATTTATGACATATTTTGATTTACTCAACTAGATGTATAAATTGAAGGGACATGGGAACTAGGGGTGACTTTTTGCGATATATCTGACTAGAAACTGCCATTTACTGAGAAAATTTTTGGAAGAATAAATAAGAAATATTATATATCTTTCTACAATCCGTCAAGATAAGTTCACTCTTTAGAAAGACATACTTTATTTTTATGTATCACTTGGACAGAACAGGGTAGAGAAGATTAAAGAAAAAGGAGAGTTAAAGAGATAGTAAGTTAGAGAACAACAGATAAGGAAGGGAGAAGTAAACAAGAACATGTGACATAAAGAAGAAATGAAAGAAAGGACCAGAGAGTTGTGTAAGGGGCTTAAGAAAGCAAAAAAGTGAAAGGAGAAGTAATCTGTGGGGCAGTCGTTCTGAGGACTCTGGAGGTCTCTGAGACCTTTTCAGGGGTCTGTGAGGTCCTCTCTTGTCCCACTTCATATCTGTTTAAGATCAGACTTCAATGGAGCAACTTATTGCAACAGACTGAATACATAAGGAGGTATGAGAATCCAGTTATTTCTATCACCCAGGCCTTAAAGAGATTTACAAAAACACAAAATAGTGTCACATATTTTTGAAAACTATAGTAATTTTTCATGAATTTTTATTTATTTTAAAATGTGTTTTTATTTTTTTTTAATGAGCAAATGGGACGACATCAGATTAAAAGCTTCTGCACTGCTAAATAAACCATCATCAAAATGAAAAGGGAACTGACTGTATGGGAGAGTGTAATTGCCAATGATGCATTGTCAAGGGTTTAATCTCCAAAATATATAAAGAACTTATATGACACAACACCAAGAAGACAAACAATCCCAGTAAAAATTGGCAAAGGACCTAAATAGACACATCTCTGAGGAGGATATACAGATGGCCAATAGACATATGAGAAGATGCTCAGTGTCACCAATCATCAGAGAGATGCAAATTAAAACCACAATGATATATCACTTCACACTGGTCAGAATGGCTATCATTAATAAATCAACATACCACAAGTGCTGGTGAGGATGTGGAGAAAAGGGAACCCTAGTGCACTGTTGGCGGGAATGCAGACTGGTGCAGCCACTGTGGAAAACAGTATGGAGTTTCCTCAAAAAATTTAAAATGATTCTGCCTTTTGACCCAGTGATTCCATTGATAGGAATATACCCTAAGAAGCCTGAAATACCAATTTAAAAAAAGTATGCACCCCTATGTTTCTAGCATCACTATTTACAATAGCCAAGGGTTGGAAACAGCCTAAGTGCCCATGAATAGATCAAAGACCTGTGGTACATTATACAATGGAATACTATGCAGCAGAAAGAAGAATTCCTACATTTTGCACCAGCATGGTTGGAGACTATTATGCTAAATGAAATAAGCAAGTTGGTGAAAGACAAATACCATATGATCTCACTTATAAGAGAAATCTAGTGAACAAAATAAGCTAACAAGAAAAACAGGACCATAGGCATGGAACCATAGAACAGACGGATAGCTGCCAGGGGCGTGTGGAGGAAAGAAGGGGAAGGAATTAGTTAAAGAACGTGTGTCAATGACCCATGGACGTGGACAACAGAGTGCGGACTGACTGTGGGAGCAGGGGGTGGGCTAGGAAGAGGAGGGCAAATGGGGAAAAACTGGAACAGCAATGGAAGAAACAAAAATAATAAAAAAGTGAAAAATAAAAAAACACTTTGAAACTTCTTCTACTATTTTTTCAAATATGAAAAATATTGATAGATATAACCCACAAAAACAAAAGCTTTTGGGGGTCTTTGCTAATTTTAAGAGGAAAAATAAGTCTTGTGACCAAAAAGTTTGAGAACCATTGCTGGAGATTACTGAGGTTTCATAGTAGATGGTAATTCATATACTTTTCTACTGATCTGAGTTGTTATTCAATGTGGAAAAAAATATTATCATTGGGTTATTTAGTAATCGTCTTTCAGAGATTCCATTCTGAAACAAAAACCCAAAGTTACTACATATGAAGTAAATTGCTAGATAAATGTCAGCAATTTTCCCACAACTCCGTGAATTTAAAGTCTACTTACTGAATGAATAAAGTCAAGCCAATATAGGACTGGGCCCTGATAAGATGGCAGTCTGTTTCGCTCTCCTACTTTCTTTTCCTATCTAGCCAACTCTGATGTTCTATTATTGAAAATGGTAGGTATTTTATAATGAAAGAAATAGAAGAGTTGAGGCACCCAAAATTCATTATAATCCAAATATTTCCCTGAACCAATGAATTTATTTTGATGAGGTATAAAACTCATTTGAAACATCTTAAGAGGATGAGATTTCAACATAAGTACATATAAGATCTAAAAATAGAGTTGTATCACCTTTATGAACAGAGGGCATTCCAAGTCACTGACTCTCACTGCTGCTCTTGGGTGTTTCCCTTTAATTCTCTTTATACCACATGGTAAAAAAATTTTTCACCATGGTATTTTTCACCATGGTATTATCCCCTGCATTTTCCAGGCCCCTCTCTGTGGAGGGCCACTTGCTCCAAACATCAGAGCCCTCTAGTAAGCCATGAACAGTTTTTGGTAACACTGTGTCCACCCTCAACCCAACTCTGGATGCCCCTCTCAAAATTTATCTCAGCTCTGCTCTCAGAAAAGTTTCAGTGAAAAGATGGCAGAGGCCATGGAAGACCACAGTACTTGATTAATTTGTACATTTATGTATTTTTTTAAAGTTAGATTTTTTTAAATCACAAAATTGTGATTTATCTTGAAAGCACTTATGGTTGGAACTTGATTGTAATATAGTCCTTGCTATTCTGGCCATTTTTTTCCTATTTAAAGTTGTTTTAATGTGGACTCTCATGCTTTGGCCTAAAATTAGAAATGGAGAAATCTGACATTTTTCCCTCTACTTCTGCTTCTAAATATCTTATTTTTTCCCTTTTCTTTTGTTAGAATTGTAACAAGTTATTTTTAAAAAATGCCTGTTATTTGGTACTTAGAAGCAGATTCTGTGGTTAAAAATCTTGATGTACAACAGATACTGTGAAAAATTTTAGTAGATGTGATAGGAAAAATTAGTCATGTAGTCATTATCAACATGATCCCTGAGAAATAAAAATGTAATATATAAAGCATGAGTATATATACACAGTGCCCAAAATGTGTCACTGATTCAGATTTGCAAAATCAGTTCAATTGTACTAATGCAAGTTTTAGATTCCATCTCGTGCAGATGGGTGCTGGAAGTGTGCAACTGACATCTACTGAGATCCATAATTATGGATTGTTTTGAGTTTTAAATCCAGACTGTTTATCAGATGTTTTTTGTGTGCAATTTTAAGCTATGGGAACTAATTTTTTCCAGCTTTATTGAAGTATAATTGACTTACAACATTATGTAAGTGTAAGATGCACAACGTGATGATATGATACATCTATAATATATATTGTGAAATGATTACCACAATAAGGTTAGTTAACACATCCACAGCCCCAGATAGTTATCTATTTTGTGGGTTTAATGAGACCATTAAAGCTCTAAATTTATAGCAATTCACAAGCTGGCTATTCAAGTCACCCTGCTATTCATTGGATCCCCAGAACTTAATCAGAACTGCAAGTTCGTATCTTTGCCCATGATTTCCCACTCTCCACCCGCAGCCTCCAGCAATCATTGATATACTCTTTGTTTCTATGAGTTCATTTTTCTGATTTTTTTAATTTGGCAAAAATTATTTAGAGATTAGAGATATATTTTATTTTACAGAAAATTTTTAGACATTTTGATGTTTTAATATGTTCAATCACTTTTTATTTACTTTAATTTTGGATAAAAATTAATGTGACAATAAATTTTATTGAAAGATTTTCAATTAGTTTTATAAAAAGTTATTTTTAATACAAGGATAAGTGAAAAAAAAATCCATGACAATAGTGAATGAAAAAGTACTAGGTAGAAATCTTTTTATCTATATAAGATTAATTTATAGTGAAGAATACATTATCATAACAAAATATATCTTTTAAATGTATTAAGTTTCTTCTAGGTATCTTTTTTGCTCTATTAGTATTTATAACTTATTACTTTTCTTTGTTTAACTTTAGGTCTTATTCTGTTTAAGTTTCCGTCAATTCTCAACTAGTGAAAAATCGCTTTGTAGAGATTTTACTGAATTGCTGAAAGTATTGGTCAATTTTAATTTTGAAATTAAATTATAAAGTGTTTTGATAGATGATAAAGAGCTAACAAAATTAGGACACTGATAAGTAATTTTGAAATAAATATATATTCAGTGGTTATCTTCTACTTTATAGAAGTCTGGAGTGTACCTCTCTCTCTCTCTCTCTCTCTCTCGCTCTCTCTCGCTCTCTCTCGCTCTCTCTCACACACACACACACACACACACACACACCCCCCTCAGATGAGGAAATGTGGAATGGAGACTCAGACAGATTAAGATAGGTTAAGTAACTCTACTGAAATCACACAGCTAATGTCAATTCAAAATGTGCTTTATGTAAAACAAATTGGATTTCTTCTTGCTGTCAGAAATTTAGTGAGAAAATAACAATTAGAGAGACTGCTGCATTCTGAGGTGCAAGACTTATCTGTAGAAGTTATGTGTTTCCAAAAAAAGAAAAACTATTTCTGAACCTCTCTAGCCTGTAGTTTTCTATTCTGTAAAGCAGATTAACATTGTCTACTTTGCAAAGGTGAGAGCATTTTATTCCAAAAGACTGTTCTTACTCAGGATTTGTTTTTCTCTGTGATTTTTAAATGGATTGTGGCATAAAATGAGAGGCCGAAAGTGGAAAGACATACATTTGACATGTTCTGCAGGTGGGAAGAGAACTGTACCAATGATGAATTTTGGCTGCAGAACATAGCCATATTGTAGAAAGCAAATGTTATCTCTCCGATAGTGATCAGTAAGGGTAAGGGCTCCATGACCTAAAGCAAAAGAGAGGGGATTGCATGCACCTGTAATCTAGGTAGACAACTCTATTTTTTATTGCTATGTAACACACTTCTCCATATTTAGAGAAAACAACACCCATTTATTATCTCACAGTGTCTTTAGGCCAGAAGTTTGGCCATGGCTCAACTGGGTCCTCTAACCCAGGTTTCACAAGGCTGATATTGAAGTGTCCTCTGTGGGGCTATAACATTATCTGAAGCTCAAAGTCCTCTTTCAAGCCCTCAAGCTGTTGTCACTACTCATTTCCTTGCAGAAGTGCAGTAGAGGCCTTGGGCTCCTGCAGTCACCCATTGTCTTTTGCTACACAACCCTCTCCACAACATACATCTTCCAAGGCCAACATAAGCACATTTATAGCTGCTTCTCATCTTTTCCTTCTAGCTCTCTTTTTAATGCCTCACCTGATTAGGTCTGACCCACTTAGGGAAAACTTATTTTTGATTAACATAAACTCAACTGAATAGAAACCTTAACTATATTTGCTAATTCTCTTTATCTTTTCCATGCAAAGTAAACTAATCACAGCTATGATTTCATTATGCTTATTGGTCTCACCCACAACTTAAAGGGAGGGATTATAAAATGGGTTCAGGTTACAATTTTTTCATAGTTAACATTGTGGTTGTTGTCTTATTATCTAATTAACTTCTTTCCCTTATATAGCAGTCATACAGTTTAGGGACAATACTTTGTCTCCTAGAGTAATCCCTAATTAGGAAAAGCAAGTGCCATTTAAAAATTTTCAACTTTACCCACAATGTTAAATTGATAAATACATTGTATAGCTATCTGATGCAGATACACACACGCACACACACATATAGATGAAAACTTCCATGATTACAATATGCAATTTACTCTTTTCTATTCTGTTCTTTTCTATTCTAGTGTAGTCTAGTCTATTTCGCCCCACAATTAAATGCTATTTGTGCTTCAACAAATTGATTTCACAAACCCATTAATGTGTTACCCTAAGACGTGACAAAATAATAAAATAAGCCAACCATTGTGATTTTATTACCTTGCGAGTGGGTAATGTAGAAAAACTAAGCAGTTTACCTCTAAACATAGGCAGACTAAAATTTCAGAGGGAATGAGTCTTCTAGTGGAATAATTAGTGGGAAATTGGGGAATATAAAAGAAAATATACCAACTAGAGGCTGGAATACATGAAAATTCACATAAAAACATGTTCAAATATAATGGAAGACATTTCACAAATTAATATTTTGTTATCTCTCTATGGCTGCCCTGGGTTTTTAGTAAGCCAATGCCAGAGTTGATGGTATTTCTATTCCTTCTATGTAGTCTTCTCACTTGAGTAAAGCAAATCTGTGGTTGAAGCATTGTCTTGCCTCATTCACTTTATGACACCATGTTTAGGAATATAATGGGAGACTTGGAAGCTGGTGTCTCAGGTCTAGGTGCACAATAGCAGCACTGGTTTTCTAAAATTCAGATTCAGAGGATCAGCGTTTCATGTCATGTGAAGATTAATTGTACAAATGTCAATCTTTTTTGGGTTCATTAAGTTATGATACTTAATTACCATCAATGTCAGTGAAAGAAAAAATACACGAAGCTTTCCTAAAAGCTGTACAGATTCAAATATATGTTGATTGATAGAAGCCTATTGTTTCCTAGTGCTTAGTAATGTTCTTCACTGCATATATTACCTGGAGACTTCACCAAACACTGCGATATTTGAAACTCTAATGAAAAAATAGCTTCTGTTGTTAGATGGAAAGTACTGTTTTATGAGCAGACCCAGTGACTCTTCTTGTCCATCTTTTGAGTATGGATCTGTGTCTTGATTAATTTTGACTTTATGGGGCAGTTATTGGTCACAGAATCTCATAAGTAAAAATAAAAATCTATTTGTTGGTTAACAAGAACATGTTAAGAAGGCATGGTTTCAGTTTATGAAGTGCCATATCAACTTTATTTATAATTAATATGTAATAATTACAAAATGCAACTGTGTGATTTATTAATTTCAATAAACTTGTCAAATGTACCTTAACTTTGGAAAATACTTAGTAATTGATGATAGAAAATAATAGAAACATTAGGCTGGGAATAGGACTAGAATCTAAAGCTATCACAATGTTACAAAGTAAAAAGTGTTAACAGAAAGATGAATCTAAACACATCTTTCTTGAACCTTAATATTGGTTACACAAAATACACTAGTTCTATGATATTCGAAAGTAACAGAATGATTCTAAACTGTTTTTCAGAATAAGCATAAACATGAAGTGGTAAAACATACTGACCAATGCAGATGACAGATATCCATGATTAGTTTCCCTGCATGTTGGTATGGTTTGAGGTTGGTAGGTCTTAGTAATTGCAATGATCCTGTAGCATTTTAGAGAATAAAGGGCTGACACACAAATTAAATAAAAATCAAGCGTATTTATTAGGAATAAAAATATATGACATGCTTTTATTTACCTTATAAATGCATTGTTTATCAAAGCCTTTACCATGTAGCAAAATTATTTCTTTCTTTCTTGCTACCTTTAAATGCATTTAAAGCTATAAAAAAGAATAATGTGGCACTAGAGAATAAGTCAGAAATTGAAGAAAGTAGAAAAAATGCAAACAAGAGAATCTATGAACCAGCAACCTAGATACTAATGAGAGAGGCAAAACGATAAGAATAGATCCAAATAAAAGCTACAGTTATAATATAATATTAACCTCCAAACAAAATGTACATGTAGAGGCAAGACTCAGTTCCCTAAATAGCTACCCATAATCATATACAATTGGTGTGCCATTATTTTCTATTAGAAAGAGAGATTAAATAAGAATAAACTGCAATATTAATTGTCTGATAGAACTGAGCTCCTAATTAAGTCTTTATCTGAATTAAGTTAGCATCTCCCTTTTATACTCTTTATGTGTCATGTATAGGCTGCTATAAATTTTTGGCATAATTATAGTCAAAATAGATGTACTTTGCCTGTTCTGAACAACATGAAGTTTGGCAGAAAATGAAGAACCCAAATCATATAAAATTACTGAATCCTTGGATTATTAAGGCAAGGAAGAAAAACCTATGGCCTCTTAAGCTTAAAAAATAGTTTTATTTTTGTAAACCCCTTCTCTGTCCAGCATGTAATTTATAACTTTCTGCCACATCAAAAATGATCCTCTACGGGCCCTCAAATATAATCAGTAGTTTAACCTACTGAATACACATTGTAAGATCCTCACTAACATTCCCAATAATAGTAAATTTTAAAGAACTGTTTGAATCTTTCACCATTTGTAAAGAATGACTTTTTTCTCCAAATTGATCACATTTCATTGGACTGTTATATTCTGGCCTTTTAAAATAAGCTTGAAATCTCTTTATTTCTATTTCTAGAAAGTCTCAATTTTGTGCTTGAGGAAACACATAATAGGATATGCAGCCTTTCACTGCAAAGTTTTGCATTTAAATCCAGTGTCCATTGTCAGTAACCAGGTGTTACAGCATTTCATGACCATCCGAGAACTGCTCCATGAGATTTACTTGCCTCAATTTAACTTCTCGTGAACATGCTGTTTTTATTATTTCAAAGTAAAGCCATGTCTAGATGAAAATCTCAGCTGGGTCTACAATTAAAGGGGTCAAGAAATAAGCTACACTCTGTGTCTGAGTTCTGTATAAAAGTTCTAGTTCATTTGTGATGCTTTTTCTAAGAACACTAGAAAGAACAAATCCAATATTGTAAATGAAAATATTTTATTAATATATTACAACTATAAAAAGTTAAACATTTTGATAAAGCTATGAAACTTTAAGGAAATCTATATTTAACCTCTATTAAAAAAAGAAGTAGGGCTTCTGGTTCTGGCTGTGATCAAGTGGCTGGTATTATTCTTATCACAGAAGCCCCATTTCCCATCATAAACAAATATAAATACTGGTAATGTGTGCAGAGCAATAGTTTCAGGAATTAAACAGCAAACAACACAGAGATGCAATCCTCAAAAAGAGAACAGCACATGCATTAAGCCACACATTAACCTTGACTCCCTCAGAAACCATTTTCCAAGTTCTGTAGGAGAAACAGTACTTGAACTGAGAACCACGTTTTGGGTGAGGAAGCAGGGATTGCTCTTCAGGTTTACTAAGGGGGCCAAGTTGGGGGTCAGGATATAGTAAAGAAAAGAGACACAAAGACTAAATTTTGAAATGCTGCATGGAAACTGCCAGCATATCCTTGGCTAACTAATAGGTTATACATACAGAAAGCAAGACTCTACTAGGCATAGCAGAGCTTAACAGTGATTTCAGAAACAGCAAACTGCTGTGGAGATACTAGAGTTTCAGCCCAATCAGAGTGGAATGACCTTGATGACCAATGCAGGCGTTGAGTTGAGACTTCAAACAGACCGTGTTCTTGGAGTCAGGTCTACATCTAAGAAGCAAGGACAAAATTCAAATAGACCTACCCTAGAAGAAACTTAAAACTAAGGTTGAGGTGATTTAATTTTCTACTGGAAAACGAAATAGCATTTTTAGAGGATTATAACATAATCTAGAGCCTCAGCAATGGTGGTACATAGTACAAAGTCATTGGTCATGTGAATAAAAAAGAAACAAGTGATAGATATTCGAGAGATAAAGCAGTCTGAAGTCACAGACCCACAGAGGAACTTGATGTCAATGGTGACAGGTAAAACTTCAAATACTATTAAACATTAAATTACATGTTAAAGGAATTAGGGAAATGGTGAACACAATGGACTCATAGATAAAATAATTAAATGAGAATTAGAGCCATTAAAAAACAGATGATATGTTAGAACTATAAAATACCATAGCTAAGAACTAAGAACCCATTTGAGAGCTCTTGATTTTCATCAAAAATGTCACTGAAATGCAAAGGGAGAAGGCAAGTACTTTAAATAAATGAAGCTATAAAAATCGTCTATCTACATGGCAAAGACATGAACCTGCACTCATTTTACTTCATAAACAAAAATTATTTTGAAATGGATCAAAAACCTAAATGTGCAAGTTTGAACAATAAACTTCTATAAGAAAACATCGAAGTATCTTTATATTTTGAAGATGCAAAGATTTCTCAATAAAATACAAAAAGCACTTATAATAAAGGTAAAAACATTTAACACCAAAATTTGAAAATTCTGTTTATCAGAAAAACCATTAGATTGTAAATTTGAAGGACATACTAGTAGAATTATTTGCAATACATGTATCTGACAAAAACTTTTGTCCAGAGTACATAAATAACTTCTACCAAGTAATTTGAAAGTATAACTTTGTTTTTAATGGACAGAAGACTGAATAGGTACATACTCTCATGAATATACACATAGAGTTAAAAGCAAAACAAAAATAATATCTGAATGGGTGATGAGATTACTCCTCAAAACCATTCATCATCAAGAAATGGAAATTAAAATACAAACTAAAACATACTGTATAGATAAGGTCAACTAATAGACTGATAAGATCAAAGGCTGACAATGATGTATAGCCACCAAAACTCTCCTATATAACTGGTAGGAACATAAAAGTATAATGTTCCTACATTATAAAGTATAAAGTAAAGTATACGAAATTTGTAAGATGTTTAACTTTTTTATAAGTTGATAGAATAATTAAATTACTAGTTGTATACTCATGGAAAATAAGTGTATTTGTCAAATTTATGTCCAGTTTATTCATAATAGGCTACTACTAGAAATAACCAGGTGAAAGTTCAAAAACAGGATAATAGATAAATTGTGATACATTAATTTAGTGGAATATTCCTGTGACATAAAAAGGTTGAAATATTGACACACATAACAGCATGGATTATGTTTATTGAAATTAGGCAGGCAACAGGAATTCCTAGTGATTTAATTAAGATTAAAAACAAGACATGAAATTGATTCATGGAGATAGAATCCATAAAATGATTACCTCTCTGAAGCGCAAAAGGAAGGAAGGCAATTGACATGGAGACTAATCTAGGATAATTGAAATACTCTATATTTTGGTTTGAAATGTAGTTATGTAAGTACATGCATATACAAGATTCATTAATCTTTATATTTAAGATTTTTAAATTTCAATGAATGTCAATTATATTTTAATTTCTAAAGTCTACTGGATGGCTTTAACAGTTGTCAAGAAACTGTAAAAATTTTGATTTGTGAATTCAAATGAAGGTGAATAAAAAATTTCCAATATAAGCATAGATAGGAAAAACAAAAAAATGTAAAACAAAGTTTAAATATATGTAACATTTTAGATGATCTTATGTATGCTTAATTTTAGTCCCGGGAGGATAGTTGAGAGAGAATAAGACAAAAGTGATACCTAAGATAATAATAGCTAAGAATTTTCTAAAACAGTCTAAAGATACTAATCCACAATTCCAAAAATCAAAGTGAATTCTAACACAAACAATATTTAAAAAACAATTAACCCATATTATGCTCTAACTGCTAAAAATCAAAGATGAAGGGAGAATCTTAAAAATATCTCCAGTAGAAGATGAGAAACATAGCTGACTTTTCAATAGACACTATGTAAACCAGAAAGATGTCAGTATGGACTGGCATATTTAAACTGATAAAGAAGAGACAACTTGCTCACCTTGAACTCTACATTTATATAAAGTATATTTAAACACTGAAGATAATATAAATTTCTTTTAAAAACTGAAGATATGTGTTGCCAACAGACTATAAGAAACACTAAAGAAAGTTCTTTAGTCTAAAAATGATCTCATGAAACCATGGAGGTGCAAGAATGAGATAACAGACAGAATGAGTGTTATGTGAAAATATGAGAGGAAACAACTTAAATTGAAATGTCTATGGGGTTTGGACAGACTGAAAATGGCGGAGGAGTAGCTGCACAAACCTTCTCCCAGGACCAAACTGGAATTATAGAAAAATCATCCTGAATAACCAACTGAACACTAGCTGGAGAGAAGCCATATTAGCCACAGACAGACAGAAGAAACCACTTCATCACAACCTGACTGGTAGGGAATGCAAGGGATGCATGAGAAGACTAGCGGGGCTCCCATGGGTAGTGGCTAGAGCTCCAGAGGGATATTTCAGCAGTCAGGGGGGTTCCCCTAAGTGTGAGGTCTAAACCCCAAGCTGAGCTCCTCAGTCTACAGCACCAGAACCAGGAAAGGAACCCAAATAACATACAGTTTGAAAAGTATCAGGGTTTCTGTCCATCAAGGACAGATGGCTAGAGACACAGAGAGTCTCTTAAAGGGACAACACAGAAAAAAATTGTTTGCAGCCACTTACCCTGGGCTCTGTCAGCAGGAGAGCAAAGTGGCCTAGTGGAGTTTGAGGAGAGTCTGGGGTTAGTGGCTCTGGGGAGAGAACTGAAGGAACATCCACCGGAATTTCTGTGCTGAGTAATTACTGATACTGCAAAAGCCATCTTTCTCAGGCAGAGCATTCCTCTTTGAATGACATCAGTCTGAGAAGAAGCAATAACCCCGCCTACAGTAATTACTCTGCATCACCCTGTGGTGCTTTACTCCCTGCTGCTGAGTATAGCTGGAAGTTGTTATCTCAGTGACTTAATTTAACAACTAAGGAGGATCTCTGGGAGCTCAGAGACGTTAACTGACCCACCCCCAGGCCTGGTGCTGGTAAAAGCTGTTCTTGTTGTGCAGCCTGGTTCTTTCTGCACTTACCCAGGTCTATCAGTGGAATCCGAAGGCTGTGGATCACTGATAGCTCCAAACAGCTTGCCTAGGGCCAGTCATTGGGAATGTTTGACATTGGCCTGAATCAGAGTCTTGCATATCTACCTAATACATAGAAATAAATACAAAGGAGTCAAAAAGAGAAAACATATAAACAGGCTCCAAATGAAAGAACAAGAGAATTCTCGAGAATTAGATGAATTAGAGGCAAGCAATTTATTAGAGTTTAGAGTAATGATTATAAGGATACTGAACAGCCTGAAAAATGACACCAAAAGCACACACACAAAAAAAGGGCCAGTCAGAAATAAAGAATGCAATATCTGAAGTAAATAATACACTGGAAGGAATAAACAGTAGATTAGATGAAACAGAGGATTGAATCACCAGTTTTAAGACGAGGTAGACAAGGTAGGAAAAAAAACACCCAAGCAGAGAAGCAAAAAGAAAAAAATAATTTTAAAAATTAAGGATAGCTTAAGAAACCTTTGGGATGATATGAAGTATAGCAATATCTGCATCATGGGAATACAGAAGAAGAGAGTGTTCAAGGGATCAAGAACTTATTTGAAGAAATAATGACCAAAAACTTTCCTAATCTAGTGAAGGAAAAAGACACATGAATGAATCCAAGAAGTGCATAGAGTCCCAAACAAGTTGGACCCAAAGAGGCCTACACCAAGACACAACCTAATTAAAATGGCAAGGCTTAAAGACAAGGAGAGAATCCTAAAAGCTGCAAGAAAAATACAGGTAGTTACATACAAGGGAGCACCAGTTAGACTGTCACATGATTTCTCAACAGAAATGGTTTAGGTCAGAAAGGAGTGGAATGAAATATTCAAAGTGATGAAAAGCAAGGATCTACAACCAAGGCACTTTACACAGCAAGTCTATCATTTAAAATCATAGAATTAAGTAGCTTCCCAGACAAGAAAAAACTAGAGTAGTTTAACACTAAACCAGTACTGCAACAAATGTTAAAGGGCTTGCTAGAAGAGGAAGAGAAAGAAGAAGCAGAAGAAGAAGAAGGAGAAGGAGAAGGAGAAGGAGAAGAACAGGAGGAGAAGAAAAAGAAAAAAAAAACAGAAGAAAAAATCTAACAATAAAATGGCACTAAATACCCATCAATAATCATCTTAAATGTTAATAGCTTAAATGCTCCAACCAAAAGGCATAGAGTAGCCAAGTGGATAAGAAAATAAGACCCGTATATATGCTGCCTCCAAGAGACCCATCTCAGAACCAAAAATGCACAAAGAGAAAGTAAAAGGTTGAAAATATGTACTTCATGAAAATGAAAAATATAAAAAGCAGGGGTAGTAATACTTATATCTGACAAAATAGACTTCAAACCCAATGCTATTGTATGAGATGAGGAAGAAGACTATATAATGATAAAAGGAACAATCCAACAAGAGTATATAACCTTAGTAAACATTATGTACACAACATAGGAATACCTAAATATATAAAACAAATCTTAATGGACATAAAGGAAGAGATTGACATAAATACAGTCATATTCAGGGATTTTAAATATCCATTGGCTTCAATGGCTAGATCTTGCAAACAGAAAATCAACAAGGAAATGGTGGCTTTAAATAGCACACTAGATCAAATGGATTTAATTGATATCTTCAGAGCATTAAATGCTTATGGGGTTTATAATATATGAAGAAATACAACATATAACAACAAAAAAATAAAAGAGGGCATGACCAATAAAACTAATTTCTTGTAAGGGTTTTAGCATTATTTAGGATATGGCAAAAATAATAATTTATAGTAGACATTGATAAATTAAGATCATATACTTTAATTTCAATATAAGCAATAACAGAATAAAACCAAAATGAGTAAAAACAAACTAATAGAAGAGAAAAAATTATTAATGTGAAATTTCTGAATAACTAAAATAAAGAAGTAATGGAAGAACAAAGGAATAAAAAATAATTGGCACAAGTAGCACTAATGGGAAAGTTAAAAAACCTTTGCATCAAGAATTTCACAAAGCGATGGTTGCAAACATCTGTCACAGATGCAAAACATGCAGTGTAGCTTTGTGTTAAATATGCAACAGACCAATAGCTATGTTTTTTTTGTTTTGTTTTGTTTTGTTTTGTTTTTTAGTTAGAGAAAGAATAGATTTTAAACTCTAGGCTTAATTCCCACATCTGAGTATTTGCCATGTTTTAATTTCTTGTGTGAGCATGCTCTGTTATGAATAATGAATAAATGGGAATTCTGATCAATACCATAGGATGTGTAATCTTTTTTAATTTTTTTAAAATATATTTTATTGATTATGTTATTACAGTTGTCCCATTTCTCCCCATCATTCCCCTCCACCCTACACACCCTCTCCCACCCACATTCCCCCCTTTAGTTTATGTCCATGTGTCATAAGTTCTTTAGCTTCTACATTTCCCATACTATTCTTGCCCTCCCCCTGTCTATTTTCTACCCACCATCTATGCTACTCATTCTCTGTACCTTTTCCCCCTCTCTCCTCCTCCCATACCCCGGTTGTTAACCCTCCATATGATCTCCATTTCTGTGGTTCTGTTCCTGTTCTAGCTGTTTACTTAGTTTGCTTTTGTTTTAGGTGTGGTTCTTAATAGCTGTGAGTTTGCTGTCTTTTCACTGCCATATTTTTATCTTCTTTTTTTTAGATAAGTCCCTTTAACATTTCATATCAGAAGGGCTTGGTGATGATGAACTCCTTCAACTTGACCTTATCTGAGAAGCACTTTATCTGTCCATCCATTCTAAATGACAGCTTTGCTGGATAGAGCAATCTTGGATGTAGGTCCCTGCTTTTCAAGATTTCAAATATTTCTTTCCAGCCCCTTCTTGCCTGAAAGGTCTCTTTTGAGAAATCAGCTGACAGTCTGATGGGAACTCCCTTGTAGGTGACTGTCCCCTTATCCCTTGCTGCTTCTAGAATTCTCTGCTTTATTTTAACCTTGGTTAATGTAATTACGATGTGCCTTGGTGTGTTCCTCCTTGGGTCCAACTTCTTTGGGACTCTCTGAGCTTCCTGGACATCCTGGTAGTCTATTTCCTTTGCCAGATTGGGGAAGTTCTCCTTTATTATTTGTTCCAATAAGTTTTCCACTTGTTGCTCTTCTTCTTCCCCTTCTGGGACCCCTATAATTCGGATGTTGGGACATTTAACGATGTCCCGGAGGTTCCTAAGCCTCTCCTCATTTTTTTGAATTCTTGTTTCTTCCTCGTTTTCTGTTTGGTTGTTAGTTTCTTCCTTCTGGTCCACTCCATTGATTTGAGTCCCAGTTTTCCTTCCATCTCTATCGGTTCCCCATGCATCTTCCTTCATTTCACGTATTGTAGCCTGCATTTCTGCATCTAGTTTGTGAGCAAAATCAACCAATTCTGTTAGCATCTTGATGACCAGTGCTTTGAACTGTGCATCTGATAGGTTGGCTATCTCTTCACTGCTTAGAGGAATTGACTCTGGGGCTTTTATTTGTTTTCCGGTTTGAGCCATTTTTGGTGGGTTTTTTTTTTGTTTGTTTGTTTGTTTGTTTGTTTTGGTTTGGTTTTAGTCTGGTCGCGGCTATTACGTAGTTAAGGGTGGAGCCTTAGGTGTTCCTCAGGCGGGGCAGCCCAGTCGCAGGGTTGTGACGCTGTCTGTGGGGGCGGGGTCTGAGAGGGAACAATGGCGCCTGCTCCGCTCTCTCCTGGATTCAGTCCCTTCCGCAACTTCCCCTCTGCCTGGACCGTCTGCGTGCGCGAATGTGGGACCACCTGGTCAGCCAGCCACCTTGTGTGGCCTCACCGGGTCTTCGCAGTTGTCTCCTTGTGCCGGGGGTCCGCCAGCTGCTGCCTGTGCACCTGGGAACTGCAAGCCGCTGCTGCTTGTGTTCCAGGTCCGCACCTCCACTTTCTCCTGCTGCGACTCCGCCTCCTTACCGGTCTGGATGGTTGTTGGACTTCCGTACAGTTCAATTTTCTATCAGTTCTGGTTGTTTTCTTGTTTCTAAATATTTGTTGTCCTTAATTTTGGTTGTGAGAGGAGGCACAGTGTGTCCGCCTACACCTCCATCTTGGCCGGAAGTCCTAGGATGTGTAATCTATCAGAAATGATAGATATGATATTTTTTGTCTTTGTATTAAGAATTTTCTACATTCTTTAGGTTTTACTTTAACATTTTATTACAATTCAATAATTTCAGTAATTTGTGCATATCAGGTTTTTTTGTTAAACTGATTAAGCAATATAAACTCCTCTAGGTCTCATATTCCAAAAAGATGGTGTCTTAATATGATATTGATATAAATCAAGGATCATGATTATAAACAATAATTTGTGAAATCAATCAATGTGGAGTTTCAGTCAATGGTGCTGTTGGAGTAAACCTATGAAACATACTTGAAATCTCTGCCATAGTTCTTCCATGTTCAATCAGTTCAGGTCTCCATCTGTAAATTTTTCTTGCTGCTTTTAGTATTTTTGGATAGATTTTTTCCAAATCATTCCAAAAGTGCAAATTCACAAATTTTGATAATTACACTTAAAAAATTATTATCATATAATAAACAACACTTAATTATGAAATTGTGAATAACATTACCTTTTCCATTTGAGGAGAACTATTAAGGGAATTAAAATATATTGCACGCAAAACGCAAAAAATAAAAAAGTAACGGAAGCAGGATTTTGCAATGTTTAGAGAATTTTTTTCTGAGATTCTAAAATACAAACAGCTTGGTAAAATATGAACAGCTTCTAATCTGACAGCATATTACTTCTCGTTGCTTCAGCAAAACTATTTTTGAATCTACAAAGCATTTGCCACCATCCTATTCATGCAAAATCTATCACGGTTCTGCAAAGCACTCAAATTTTGCAGAAAATTATAATGCTGAAAATGATCACACAACACTCCATTTTAGCGTTAGCCTAGTTCTGTTCTTGGATATCAGAATATGTTGCAGGTGTTTAATCCTGAAATTACTCCACAAAATTTGGTTCTCATTACCAATGAAGTCACCTTTACTTTTCATAAGCGATCACTTTGATATCAATCATATAATTGTATTTTATATACTCTTTAGAGTTACATTAAAATGTTTATGTTTCTAATTATGTAAAAGCCAGAATTTTTATATTTGTTGTTAACATTTGAATAGTAAAATATTGCATTATGAGTATATTCTAATTCCAAACCTATCTGTCTTGAGATTGAACTACATTTTCACAATTCGCTAGAAATAAGGTTGGATTGGCATTTTGAAAGTAAAGAAAAAAACTACTGAATGGAGTTAGAAATTGGTACATAAAAAGGTGAATGATGGACTTGGCTTTTATGGTTGATTAATTTAAATAATTAAAGAAATACATATGCAAAAATTACTACAAGCATGTCCATATCTAATTGTTAAATTTTTCTCAGTGCACTATTAGATAAATTTACTCATTTTATAAAGTTACTGTACAGTATTTGCAGAATTATTTTTCTAATATTAAAAAATTACATTTGCCTTAGTAGAAAAACATTCTAAAAGTAACCACCTACAAATGATGTCTTCAAACTAAGTTTTAAGTTTTGACAGAAGTAAGTAGTTACTGGTAGAAAAGAATGTTTTTCTTTCTAAGGTAATTCCAAAATTTTATGTAAAATCACGGCCAGCAAGAATAGCTGTTACTTGCACAAAAATGTGTGCCTTATTTCCCAAATATCTTTGAACTATGTTTTTTCACAATTTTGGAATTTTCAACATATTCACTCTGCTCATAAGATATATTCTCAACCAGTCAAGGAATATTTTACAGAAAAAAGTCTGATACTGAAATGAGCTAAAACTCAGAGTTCAGATGATCAAGCCATGGATACAAGTTTTGTATCTTATTTTCTGAAAGGTAGTATCAGCATAGTGTAGTTCTAAAGGAGTTGGGCCTTGTAATTAGACAAACTTCCACTTAGTTCCTACCTGTACTGGTTTACATACATATAAGACTTGTGCTAGTTTTATAACAGTCCTAATTCTTAGTTTTCTCACCATTATATTGCTTATTAATTTAGCAATAAATCTGTTATTTTCAAGGAAAAAACACAAACATTATTCAATAAGCAAAATAAGGGAAGTATGGTGGTGTCAAAATATTAAAAGCGACATTTCATAATATTCAGGGATGAATCAAGCAGTAGGACACACCAGTAGCTAGAGAGGAGGACTTGGAAAAGCCTCAACGATGAACGAAGAATGCGCTCTGTAATATCTATGGGCGCGTGGTTTCACTACTTCTTTCTCTCTCTGATTTGGCTTTTAGTCTGTTCTTTCTGCAGATTGTTATTTCTGCTCAGTCACATAAGGTAGATTTATATTGATCTAATTTTAATTTCGGTAATGTCAGTACTATTAATAATCTGTAAAATAATCATACACTTTACTTAGTGTTCACTGTCAATAGAGATATTAATGATGTAAATTTGAAACTATTTTATAAATACTGTACACTAAAACAAATAGTTTTATTAATCTTATTAGGAACTAATTTCTAAATGTATTTGAATTAAATATAAATATAAAATAAAAGAAATTAAATACAAACCTGTAATAGCACATTTTACTCTTTTTTGTTTTATAAGAATTCATGTATTTTTATGTTTTAATATGAACTCATAATTTTTGTAAAATATTATTTATATTTCTGACTACTGAACATTTGACACAGTAATAGATATAATTTAATTACTGCTCAGAATTTGGGTTCTAAATACCATTCTATTAACAACAAACCAGAGCTCCTTGGAGAAGTGATGATTTTAGGTCCAGAGCAAAGAAATTCCAAGATGAGCTTACGATATTTTACAGTGCCTGAGATCAAGGAAATATTCAAAGATAAATAAAGGCCTTTTAAAGAAACATAAGAGAGAACTCCCACGGTTAACCATGTAAGAATTCAAGCACAGAAATAATAAAAGAAATTAAGAGGATAAGGAAACAAGAAAGGAAGGAAAGGAGAGAGGAATGGAGGGAGAAAGAAAAGGAGAGAGAAGGAGGAAGAAAGGAAAAGCTGTAATCTTCAAACCAGAGAAAATAGGAATAAATAAATACACCAAATCAACCAAAACTGAATAAATTTTCTACCACCAGAGCTAATTACAGTACCAATTTCATATTTAAAAAAATACTAAAGGAAAATATGAAGGTATTTACTTTTTTAAAGGAAAAAAATAGTAAGTTTCTAATTTATGTGGAAATCTTTCTACAGAAGAATACCAACTAAGGTTAAGTAAACATTTTTTTATGAATTTATCAGCAAATTTTTATTTATTTTTTAAATATTCATTCTATTTTTTCCCCATTACCCTTTAGTCCCTTTATATAACCCCTGCCCTTAGCACCACACTGATGTCCATGTCCAGGAGTCCTTTTTCTTTTTAACTCAATCCTTCCACCCCTCACTTCTCACTCCACTAACTGTCCTTCTGCTCTCCAACTATGAGTTTGTCCCCATTTTCTTTGTCAGTTCAGTTTGTTCATTAGATTCCACATGTAAGTGAGATCATATGGTATTTGTCTTTCTTTGACTGGCTTATTTCACTTAGTATAATGTTCTCCAGGTCCATCAATATTGTTGCAAAGGGTAAAACTTTCTTCTTTTTTACAGCTGAGTAGTATTTCATAGTGCAAATATCCATAGTTGTTTTATCCATTCCTCTATTGATGGACACAAGATATAGATGGCTGCTTCCATATATTGGCCATTGTAAATAATGCTGCAATGAACATAAGGGTGCTTATATTTTTTTGAAATAGTGTTTTCAGAGAATATATTCCTCTGAATATATTCTCAGAAGTGGGATCACTAGGTCAAAAGGCAGAATTACTTTTAATTTTTTGTCTCCATACTGCTTTCCACAATGGTTGAACCAATCTGAATTCCCACCAATAGTGCAAAAAGATTCCCTTCTCCGCATCCTTGCCAGCACTTGTTTGTTGATTTATTGATGATAGCCAGTTTGACAGGTGTGAGATGGTATCACATTGTGATTTTAATTTGCATTTCTCTGATGATTAATGACATTGAGCATCTTTTCCTATGTCTATTGGCCATCTGTGTTTCCTCTTTGGAGAAGTGTCTATTCAGGTCCTTTGCCCATTTTTTAACTGAGTCATTTGTTTGGTTTTTTTTTTTTTTTTTTTTTTTTTTTGGTGCTGAGTATTGTAATACTTTATAAATTTTGGATATTAATCTTGATCAGATGTATTTGCAAATACAGTCTCCCATTCTGTGCATTATCTTTTTATTTTGTTGATGAATTTCTTGGCTGTGAAAAAAGTTTTCAGTTTAATGCGGTCCCATTTGTTTATTTTTCTTTTGTTTCCCTTGCATGAGGAGATGTATCAGATAAATTATTGCTCAGAGGAATGTATGATATTTTGCTGTTTATGTTTTCTTCTGGGATTATGGTTTAGGGTCTAACATTTAAGTCTTTGATCCATTTTGAATTTATTCTTGTGTATGGTGTAAAAAATAATCGTTTCATTTTTCTGCACATATTTGTCTAATTTTCCCAACACCATTTATTGAATAAATTCTCTTTACCTCATTGTATGTGCTTGGTTCCTCTGTTGAATATTAATTGACTATAAAGGTGTGGGTTTATTTCTGGGCTCTCCATTCTGTTCCATTGATCTATGTGACTGTTTTTTATGCCAGTACAATGCTGTTTTGATTACTATGGCCTTATAATATAGTTTGGTATTAGGTAGCATGATTCTTCCAACTTTGTTCTTCTTTCTCAGAATCGCTGTTGTTATATGGGGCCTTTTGTGGTTCCATATACATTTTGAAGTATTTGTTCTAGTTCTGTGAAATACATCATTGGAATCTTGGTAAGAATTGTGTTGAATCTGTAGATTGCTTTGAGTAGTATGGACATTTTAATGATGTTAATTCTTATGATCTATGAACATGGTATGTGCTTCCCCTTATTTTTATTTTCTTCAATTTCTTTCTTCTATGCCTTCTAATTTTCTGAGTACAGGTCCTTTACATCTTCAGTTAGAAATTACTTTTAGTCGATATTTTTCAATTCTTAATGAAATAATGTATTCAAGCAAGAGCTATCAATGGTTGATAAAATTATTTAATGTTTTAGCAATAGTTTATAAAATTAATATTTATTAAAATTAATTATTAAATTATTGAGAAATTATCCAATGTTTTTATGTCATATAGACTTTATTATCAATTGATGTAACAATCATAACTTTGGGAGTATTTACATGTATTTATGAGAGATAGTAGACTTAGAGGGTTTTGGTATCAAGTTATGCTGGACTCATACAGAGTTCAGATATTTCCTACTTTTCAGTTATTAAAGTAGTTATTTCAGAATGGTATTTTTATTTATTTTTATGTTGCAAGCTTTCACCTAGTGTTTTGTCTGGGGGACTATTTTAATCAGGTTCAATTATACTAGGGCTAATTTGATTTTCTATTTCTGCAACTTTGAAAAGCTATATATTTTTAGGATTTTTATTTACAATTTTCCTTTTTATTTTTCTGAAAGCTGTTTATACTAATTTTTTAGTAATGTAGTCCCACAATAGCTCTGTGAAACAAATGCATTCCTTTTTTTCCCATTACCTTTGTGTCCACCGAACTGCATGAATTAATTGATTTATGGAGTTTATACACAGATTTCTGTTATCTATGTAAAAATGCATTATTGCAATTAACAGGAATTTTGTTTCTGCCTTGAGTATCTTACATGTCTATTTATTCTCTTGGGTTTGCTCTAATTGCTAACTCGGCTCAGTTCTTGCAGTCTAAATTGTACTTGTAGGTTTCACTCAGCTGTGGTAAGCTGGGCAGCTTTGCTGAATTTGGCTGAATTTGGCCCTCTCACGTGTCTGGAAACTTAACTATGTCTTAGAGCTCATTCAACTTTGTTTCACATGGTCTTTCATCGCTTCAGGTAGCTTGGGCTGTTATAACTTGTTAATGAGAAATTGGTTTAAGCTTCTTTTCTGTCTTAACATTTTTTTTATCTTCTTATCCCCTCGGCATCTTTGTCTCAGATTTATCCAAAGAGATGATCTGATTGAATCAGTCCAATAGTTTGATTGCTCTTCTTTGGAGCAGGGGTGTTCCCCATCCATTTAGATACACTTAGTTTGGAGGGAGGGCATAGGTCCCATATTCTAAACAGGAAAACCATGGTTGTGGGTTGGAAAGATTCTTTCAGAAGAGATTGTGCTCTGGAAATAGTGATCACTGTCTTCACAATATCTTGTCAATTCATTGTCAAGGCCATCAGCCAACTCAGCCAGTTCTAGCAATGATTCTACTTGAAAAAGCAAAAGGATTGTGTTTGCATATGAATAAATTCAACTATTTTATAATAAATGATAGGAACTTTTAAATTTCATCTTTTATGTGCCATGCTCAGCTTTCTGGAAGAAGAGACTGCCTTGAATACATTACTTTATTAGTTTTATAAGAAATGCCTCAAACCTTCATCAAGGTATAACAAAGTGTTTAGATAAAATAACCAACTTACAATTACAGTAGTAATAGATCTCTTCTCCTACCCGATTCATGGGTCTGGCACAAGTTGCTCCTTGAAAATCTATTCAAAAGAAGGGAGATGTGGTTTACATTCACATCTACCTTTCTAAGAAATGTGACTCAATGGTAGGTACTTCATGTATTTTAATCTGATACATTTGAAAAAGGTGATTCATTTCTTTGCTAATCTACCTGAAATTTAATGACTCAGGCAAGGTACATATGTCATATTTGTTATTCAGTATTATCTACTTTCATAAATACCATCCAAATGCTGAAACAAACATGAAGATGAACTATGGACTGTCTACTGCTTCTTGACAATAGTACAGAAAATGGTTTTACTGAGGTATATGTTCATTTTTTTAGAAATTATAATTAAGGTTTGACAAAATCCCATTAAATAATGTCTTTTTAACTAGAAATACATTTTATGGACATCTCTTACTTTAAAATTCAAAGGGTAATTCTAAATATTTTTTCTAGGAATCTCTCAAAACCCTAAAAAATCTTTTCTATGTTCATATGAAGTAGTAAAATGTATAATTTATGTAGTTACAGCGTATGCATTGAAAAATAATTCTTACTATTTTCTCCTATTAGATCTTTAGAACTTGAATATTTAAAAAAAATCATCCTCTACATTTTAATCTATCAAATGTAGTGATATATTTTTATAGGATGTAGTGAGAATTAAAGTAGATATTTGCATAGATTCAAATCTGTGAACCATAGTAGGCAGTTAACACATAGGAGCTAGGATAGCAATCTAAATAACAATCCAACAACAAAGTATACACAGGGAAGCAAATTTCAACACTATTAATACTATGCCAAAGATAGCACCGTATGGTATTGCTACATTTTAATCATGTCACCTTTTTACTCCTCTCCTTAAAGATTGTTTCACCTTTATCCTCTATTCCCTAGAATCATTTTGTTCTACCAGTATTCTTTCTTGAAACATCTTTTTTCTTTCAAGCCAAATTATTATTCATCAACAAATATTCATTCAAAATCTACAATGTTAGTATTTAAAATGTCAATTTTATATGATTCAATATATATCTAAATTCTCTTTTTAACTTGAAGATGTGAATTGGCCTATAAGAATTCTGAACAAATTGAAAAATAAATATAGATTCAAAATGGTTCAAAATATTAACTTCTTTTATGAATTGGAGAATGAGATAAGTCAATACTGCTACCATGGAAAGGGATTAAAGTGTATAAGAGTTGGAGGAAACGTGAACTTATTTTAATCCATACTTCCCTGGAATATCAGAGGTTGTTAAGATAAATTTCTTTTTCACATAACATAATATTCTCATCCATGTTGTTGCAAAAGGTAGGAATTCCTTCTTTCTTTCTACTGCATAGTATTCTGCTGTGGAAATGTGCCACTGTGTTTTGATCTATTCATTTACTGATGGGCACTTAGGTCGCTTCCAGTACTTGGCTATTGTAAATACCACTGCTATGAACATTGGGGTGCATAGGTTCTTTTGGACTGGTGTTTCAGGGTTCTTAGGGTATAATCCAGCAGTAGAATTTCAGGGTCAAAAGGCAGTTCCATTTTTAGTTTTCCTAGGAAATTCCATACTGTTTTCCATAGTGGCTGCATAAGACTGCATTCCCACCAAGAGTACACTAGGGTCCCCTTTGCTCTGCATCCTCTCCAACACTTGTTTGTTGATGTGTTTATGATGGCCATTCTGACCGGTGTGAGGTGGTATCTCATTGTGGTTTTAATTTGCATCTCTCTGATGGCTAATGATGCTGAGCATCCTTTCATACATCTATGGGCTGACCCACAGACATGAACAACCGTGTGGGGATTAACCATGGGAGTGAGGGTGGGATGGGTGGAGGAGGGCAATAGGGGAAAAATCGGGGCATCTGTAATAGAACAACAATAAGAAGTGACTTAAAAAAGGAGAGATTTTTATTTTTCATGGACCGAAGAAAGAATGTAGCAAAATGAAAGGACACATTCCCCTACATTGTGCTACCTGTTCAGAGTTGAGTGATAAATAAATATGCAGTTCCTTAATGATTGAGAAAATATTTATGCTGATGAAGATGTTAACAAATGTTCTTCTGAGGTTTGAAAATGCATGATTTTTCTTACACAACTGTGATCATTCTACTCTGACCTCTGTCTCATCCTAATATTATTTCCAGCAAAACTGTAATCTTTATACTATTTTATTAGATTGATATTCCTGAAATTCTAAGAAACTACTGTTTTATGTGATTCTATAACTTTCTTTTTTACTCTAAGACCTGACCATATTTTCTTTGAGAATAGTTTAAGGAGTTACATTATAACAAAACCTGTTTTGAATGTCCTTAGACCTTATGAGTAGTCTTTAAATTAGAAGATCCTCATAATCAGTTAAACAAAGCTCTTCTTTCCGTTTAATTTTTTGGTCCTTTCTTGGATATTTAGCATATTGATTTCATTAAGAAATGAGACCATATTGCTTGGAACCTCTGTGAATACATTAACAAGGTTGAAATTTCAGAAAATAAATTCTCTCTCTACTTCACTCCCCTTCTTGACTTTCTAGTTAATGAGACTCAACCTTTTTTTCTGGTGTTGATATATTTTAAATATTTTTATATATCAATGGTTTGTCATCCACTTAGGATTTATTCTTTATAAACTGAAGATACAGCTACAAACATAATAATGCTTAATTTACTGTTGGCATAATAAAATGACTTTAGCTACTTGTCACGGAAAATGTGACTCAAACTGGCTCCAATAATCAAGAAATTTGTTGGCTCATAAATGACTGTCCAAAGATAATATTTCAGGACCAGTTTCTTTCATTATCCTGGTTCTCTTTTTGTTTGTGAGCTCTTCGTGGTGCCTGTTGGCATAAACTTCAGGCAGCATTTCTAAAGGTGCCTCCAGTTTTCACATTGGCATACTTCAGAATGCAAAGAAAGGGGTGATTGCTTTTCTCTTAACATTGCTGGAAAAAACAGTTAGAGTCACTATGACTGCACTGTTTAGATAATATATCTATCTTGATGCCAGTCATTGGAATAGAATACACTGATTACTTTAGGCCAAACATTATCCATCTTAGGAACTGGGAGTATGGTTACTCATACACAAGGCTTGGCAATGTGCTAAAACTTGGATGTCTTAAACAGATTAGAGTTTTTATTTGTAAATGGAAGGATTGCATGAGTGATCAACCTGCTTACTACAGTGACCTTTTCGAATGTAGTCTTTTGTTCAGTGTCCTTTCTTCATGATCAAAAGCAGTTTTATTCCACATTGTGCAAAGGACAAGGGGTGCTGTGTATTAGTGTAGATAAATGTTTCCCTTTACAAACCTTCCAAGTACATAGTCAAATATCATGGTCCTTGGTATTCCACTTAAACTCTTGTGCTAATTATCTCAAGGGTGATCCACTAGATGATTAAAGACAACATTTTTGTTATTAAGATCTATTGATTATTTGTCTAATTTATTCACAGTGGTGGTGTCTATTATTATTTCAATCATAATGTGGTATCTTAGTCATGGTTGCTAAAACTGTGTTTTAAAAGTAATATTTTATAGTCATCCCTCAAATATTCTGAGGTTTGTATTCCTGGAAAAGTCAGTGTAAGTTGAAATGGTAAAAAACTAGATCAGATGTTCCCGTAGGCACAATTTTATAACAGGAAGTTATGTTGCAGACAAAGGCTTCATGCATATTTAGTTTTGTTTTGTTTTAGTAATGGCTACAAATAAACTATTGTATCAACTCTTAAATCTAATATAAAACAATACACTTGTAAAACAAATAGTATGATGTCTTTCACACACAAGAATTCCAGAAGTGATTGCATATCTTGGTTCAGCAGAGCAGCACCTGCAGAGATACGGGATAGAGGCTCCATTCTTTCGACTCCAGTCTTTTGCATATTAGTTTCATCTTTATGCTTCTCACCTTGCAATGACGATGTTGTGGCTGCAATTTGAGACATCATGTTTGTATAATGAGAAAAAAAGACAAGGGTAGTGTATGGGGACCACAGTACCAACATTATTTATTTATTTTTATCAGGAAAGAAAATATTTTTCTAGAAACTCCCAGTATCCTTTTGCTTACAACTCATTGACCCAAATGTTGTGTTGGTTACATTTGTTTGAAAAGAAGCTGGGATGGGTAGTATTTAGATAGACACACTGATGTCCTCAATCAAATCACATTCTTTTTCAGTTACAGTTAAGAGAGAAATACATTTTAGAAAGGCATAGAGTATTTCTCCACAAATCCAGTACCATGAAAATCCAAAATATCTTCGAAATTCTATATAATGTAAAATAAAAAAAGACTTTTAATGTGATAAAATTATTTTAGGCATGAATAAAGATGTATAAGCATCATTTTAAATATTTTTTAAATATATTTTATTGATTATGCTATTACAGTTGTCCCATTTCTCCCCCATCATTCCCCCCACCCTGCACACCCTCTCCCACCCACATTCACCCCTTTAGTTCATGTCCTTGTGTCATAAGTTCTTTAGCTTCTACATTTCCCATACTATTCTTGCCCTCTCCCTGTCTATTTTCTACCCACTATCTACGCTACTCATTCTCTGTACCTTCCCCCCCTCCTCCTCCCACGCCCCTGTTGCTAACCCTCCATATGATCTCCATTTCTGTGGTTCTGTTCCTGTTCTAGCTGTTTGCTTAGTTTGCTTTTGTTTTAGGTGTGGTTCTTAATAGCTGTGAGTTTGCTGTCTTTGTACTTTGTGTGTGGCAGTAGGGAAAAGAGCTCTATAAACTAGTTTTCATGACTGACACACATAGTGATATCTGTCCCTATAGAAACACTGTTCTCACTGCTTCAGAATCTGCATTGTGGGCACTAAGAATCAACTCTGAGCTGGGCCACCACTACGCTTCAGATATAGCTAAACAAGCCTGGAAAAATTATGGAGTTGACCCACCAAAAGTCAATCTGCATCGGGAAATCTGAAGCCTCCTGAAAAATGAACATCATCCTTAGCATACAAAATTTTGGACATGAGAAACTTGGTGTTAAAACAAACCTTTGTACTGGGAAGGAACAGAGCTGAACACTGATGAAACGTGATTTGTTCTCAATCCAAACTAATTCCTTCTAACTATTGGATTTATTTATTACTAAATCCTAGGGTATAGACAGAAAGCATGGTTTATAAATGAAAAACGGTTTTACCTGCTAAATGAATTTATTGGAACCCTAGTAGCTCCCGTTAGTTGAAAGCGACATAAAAATGGGAGACAGGTCTTCTTCTCCAGTCAGAAATAAAATATTTACAGGGATCACTGTACTTCTAACGTAGTGCATGGTAATAGGGACTATGGGACATCGAGATGCCCTAGGAAAACAGCATACCCAGCACGAGTGGATACACATCAGCATAGACAACAATGGCAGTGCTAGAGGAAGGCCAAGAAGCAGCAGCAGGACCCAACACAAGTGACACCGGTTGAAGTGGAGTCCAATATAAGGAACTGTGGGACTTAGAACAGGGCACTGCAAAGTAGCCATGGTGGTCTCCGGAGGACTGAGACACAATTAAGAGGTAAGAAACAGAGCATGCCATGTGGCAGCTGAGTAGCTAATCGTACTTGTCTTTGAGTGGGTGTCACGCCCTCTCAAATTTCTTATGGGCACATTTTCAGTAGTTAGTTCTTACCTTTGCTACATGGAGGTGAGTCATTGAAATATACATTAAACCTATTAACAAATATTTAGGTCTGAGGTGACCTAGCCACAGTCTCATAAAAGCAGGACAGAATAACGGCAGAGATTTAGCTCTGCACATGTATTTTCCTGTGGGTCTATAGCAAGATCCTCAATAATGGCAGGATTACCATTCTTGACTTTAGGGTCTTTGTGCTCTCAGATGGGTTCTCAAATGATAAAAAAAAATTAATAGAATGACATTTTTTGAGCATTTTGTAAGTGCCTGACACCATCCTAGAACAGAGTCAGCGAACATTTTCTGTAAAGAGCCAAGTAGTAAATACTTAGGGTTTGTGGGCCATACGGTATCTGCTGCCACTTATCAACTGAGACCTTATATCCCCAAAACAGCCATCGCCAACACCTGGTTGAAAGGTGTGGCTGTGTTCCAATAAAACTTAAGGGACATTGAAATTTAAATGTATAATGTTCATGTGTCACACAATATTATTCTTATTTTGATTGTTTTCCATTTAAGAAAGTGAAACACATCCCTAGGTTCTCAGGTTATACAGAAAACAGACTGCAGGCTGTAGTTCTGATCCTTGTTCTAGAAGCATAAATGAACTCATTTTATTTCTGTAAGAATTCAGTGGAATACTTGTAATTCTTATTATACATGAGTAAACCGAGACCCAGAAAGGTGTACTATCTTGTCCAAGGACACACAGGAAGTGGTAAAACTAGTATTCACACAAAAGTATGTCTGACCTAAAATTCCATGTTCTTCTGAGACACGGAGACTTGTATTGATCAGCAGTAGGTTCCTAGAGTGCTGTGCTGAGAGGAACTGTAAGGGTGTCCTCCCGCTCGGCCAGAAGAAGAAGTCTAGTGATGGGTCTGTGTGTCTTCTGTGAGTGTGGGGGCAAGGACAGCAGCGTGTGCTCTACACATGGTTTCTCTCTCTCTGCCAGGTGAAGATGGGACCAACAGTGGTCTCTGATTTTGAGAATTCTGGAATCATTGGGACCAGGTCTGCATTTCACAGAAGAGCAGATTTATGCTGTGATGTCCAAGGGCCTGTATTCTGATCATGTCATCACATGAGGATGGCTGTCATGCTCCCATTTTGACAAGAATTCCCTACCTCCATTCTCTGGTTGCCAGTGCCATTTTAGGTCTGTTTATAGGTACAAGATAAATTATATATATAATATATATATATATATATATATATATATATATATATATATATATATATAATGTATATATACACACTTATATAAGTATACATATACATTATATAAATATATATACATATATTTTGTGTGTATATATGTATGTGTGCATGTGTGTATTGCTGCTTCTGATACCAAATCTCTACGAAGTACATAATTCAATCCAAGACTGACTTCTAAAGGCTGAATGTCAGAGTATCTGTGAGGCTTCTTCTCACTGTTTGCCTAGAAAGTCCAAGTCTCCATTTGCTCTCTAATACTCCCAGCCCACGCTGATACACAGAGCTCTGTGTGGCTCCAGAGGCTGAAACTAAGAGGCAAAGTGGAGGAATGCAAGGAGGGCAGAGAACCTCCGCATCCTGTCAACTTCTTGGATTTTTGTCGCCTTTCCCCTGATTTTCTTATTTGAAGCCCATATAACTTTTGAACTCACTTTTGGTTTTGCTTTTTTGCCATTTAACATTTTTTGTTAATCTTTGTATAACATGAACGCTGAGTCATTAAGTGTGCTGAGCTTCAGCTTTTAATGCTAACAAATACCATCTCTATCCTATTGTTTAGACCAAGGGGTCCAAAGGCCTAATTTGAATTTCAAAGCTGAGAAATATTTGTTTTCATTTCAACAACCCTTCTGCCTTCCAGCAACAGATGAATCAGTCTTTCATCTAATTTAAGACAGAGATTCCACAGACTAATGATGGAATTGTAGTGAATGAAGACGTCTTGGTCTGAAGTATCTAAAGTTATTTTGTCGCATTGTCGAAGGTCCCTCTCTGCTCTCTCCTGTGATGCATTGCCAGATGATGGCCATTGCCAGAACAAGAAGATTAACTTGAAGCAAACGGCTGACCACACAGCTGAAGTTCCCGGTCAATACCTGTAAGGGTTCCAGGGAATAGATTTCTGTCTTTTCCAAATTCAGTTCCCTTCTGCAAAGGAAAGGACTGGGCAGTAGAACAGATTAGGCCATAAGTGATTATAACTACCTGCTTCTTAACTACATTAACTTAATGAGTGTCAGCAAAATAATCAATAGAAATAATATTTACGCCATTTCTACATGAAAGAAAAGTAAGCCCAAATTTTTGCATATAAAATTCACTGACAGCAAAAATAGGTAAATGTCACATTGCATTCTCTATTGTTGCAGTTACAAATTACCTTAAGTTTAGTATGTTAAGCAATTGCTACTTATTATCTTATAGTTTCTATGGGTCGGAAATCCAGATAGGTTTAGCTAGGTACTCTGTTTAGGGTCTAACAAGGCCTAACTCATAGTGTAGTCTGTCTGGATTCTTAGCTAAGCAGTTTGAGAAAGGACTCATTTACAAGCTCATTCAGGTTTCTGGCACAGTTTGGTTCTTTTTGGTTGCAAGACTGAGGTTTCTGTTCCTTGACATATGGCCTTTTCATCCTTTCTGTCTCCTTTGGTCAAATCTCTTTGATGTTCTCTGTGCTTTGAAGAACTCATATGATTACAGTGCGCCCACTGAAAAACCCAAAATAATCTCACTATCTTGAAGACAGATATGCCATTTTAATTACTTTGCAAAATCCCTTTTGCCATATAGCATAATGTGTTCACAGGTGTAACACAAGAAGACAATTAAATAGGGACCAAACATCTGCTTTACATTTGAGGGGGGACCTAAAAAACCCAGAAATCATTTATAAAAAATTATTTATTTATTCTCACATGTTTAAATTTCAGTCACCTTCAAAGTACTCTCCACTTAATGAAATACACCCATTGAGATTTTTTTTCCGTGTTCAAAACAGTTTTTGAACTCTTCAATTCTGATGCCTTTAGTGCTTCTGCCATTTTGTTTTCACTTCTTCCATATGAACTAAATGTTTCCTTTTGAGGACTTTTTTATCTGGGGAAACAAAAATTAAGTCACTTATGTCACTTGAGGTGAGATAACGTGAGTTGGGAGGGTGGAGCATGGGGGTCATGCTGCTTTTCGTCAAAATCTGCTGAACGACTGTTGAGGTATGGTGAGGTATGGGCAGGCATGCTCGTAAATCACCCATCATAAAATGGGAAAATGCTTTGAAAGACTCTTCAAAAAAATTTCACGGAATGCAAACACAACCTCTCACAACAACCCCTGCTGGTACACCAAGATACAGATGGGTTCCTAGAACACTCACCCTGGGGGGAGGGCTGTATTAAAAGGGGCCCACCCTCCCAGAGATAATTCTGGGGTACTTTGGGGTCCTCCCTTGTACATATGTTTATACAGGATCAAAACTTTTAAAATGAAACCTTAACATATAGCTTAGTAATGCTTAATAAAATTTCTTAATATTTATGCCCAATAAGGGTGCCTTAAATAGGTTATCTGGTCACTTAGAGAAGGAGAGAAACCTCTTCTAGTCCCTGTTTGACCAATACGTGACTTGAGATACATTATTTAATTTCAGTGGTTCTGTATTTTTTTTCTTGAAACAGGAATGATGAATTTTATCATACCTACCTTGTTGAACTGATAGAAGCATCACAGGAGATTAATAAAGAGTGTTAAACACACTATGTCAAGAATTTAGCACCTGTATTTTATTTCTCATCATTGGAACAAGATCATGATTAGTTCTGTTGCTTTAGGTTTGAAAAGAAGGAAAGAAGAAAAGTCAGTGTTTATAGGAATGTATATTTAGAAATATTTAACTCTACTGAACTTTGAGAATCTTATGGAAAATACATATGGTGTGTGTAAGTGCAAATAGATTGAAAAAGTCAGAAGATAAATTTATTTCTTTCATATTTTATAATGCCAAGAGATAAAGCAGCTCTTGCTCTGGAATCTCTTCTGTCACATTGTGCTCTATAAAATGACAGGACATGATGTGCCACATTGATGAGACCCAGTGTGACACAGGACATGGTCTTCAGTCTGTGCGTAGGTATAGATAATTAGGATAATCCTCAAAAAGGGCAGTTTTGGTAGAATTTAATAAAGCATTATTAAACAGATAAAATTAAAGGTAAGAATGAGCACACTTTTTAATAAAATAAAACATTTTATATTTTAATAAAATAAAACATTTAATAAATTAAAACATGATATTAGATGTTCACCCTTGATCCCAAAATTTCATAATCATCTGATTCATACTGAACCTTCATATACGATTAAGACAGCAAACCTCATACCATGGCATTCTGTTGTAAGAGGAGAATATGGTGATAAAAGGTAATTGAATTTTGTTTTGACCCTTTTTGGCCTCTGTGCAGAAGCAATTTGTGAATTATTTAGCAAAAAAGGAAAAGGATTTTTGCCTCAAGAGAGAAATGCCAGGTGCAAAGAAGAATTTAGTTCAACTGGCATTATCTCTTAGAATACATCTGCTTTTCCCAGCTGGAAATGAAAATCGAGATGGACATTTCTATTCATCCTTATGTACTAACAAGATTCCTTCCTTTCACTGACATGCTTCATGTGTCCCAAACTAGGCCAAAAGCGGATTTAAAACTTTACAAATCATGCCCAGGCCTTTGTCATTAAAACAGCAATCTATGACTGAACTGTTAAAAAAAAGTAACTATTGTAAATAAAGTTGGCATATTGTAAATAAATTTGGCTTGAACACTTGGGCTTCTCAAGCAATAACCAAAGCAAATCAAGAGCAGTGTGGATTTCAATCTTAGCATTTCTTTAGAGTTATATTTCTTCATACTTAATACATCTTTTAAAAAGAATGGCAGTTGATAGTTATGAGAACAGTGGTGGAGTGAGTAAAATTGCTTTTACTTCTTGTTACTTTCTTTGATTTTAAAGTACTTTTTAATGTTGTGATTAAATAGCATACTGTCAGAAAGAGTGAAAAAATCTAATATTATCATTGATTTTTAAAATAAATCATAAATATGTCTACAGGACATCATTTTCCAAAGATTACAGACAGACTACTTTCTATTAGCCATCAACCGTATTGGCGTGTCTGTGACAGCCATAGGGTCATAGTGAAAATGATTTAATAAAGAAATTCAAAACTCACGTAAAAAACGAAATTGCAGCCCAGCTGTCACAGCCTTAGAGATTTGCGGGGCCGCTATGAACATTTTGTTTTATTTCTAAAGCTTTGATGGCCTGCCAACATGCATTTGTGCTGTCACTCTGAGGACGCTTCTGCTAGCACTGGAGTGGCAGACAGCTCTTGACTGATGAGTGTTTGCATCCATTTTGTTATTCGCTGCAAATTTCTTCCCTGACATGTTTAAATGAAAAAAAAATCATACAAAAACTTTTACAATTATGCGAGTCAACCTACACCAGAGTTCCATTTCTGTGTGCTCAGGAATAAACAAAAACACAAACAGATTCCTTGGAGATAGGGAAGATAATGTCACCCTCATACATTAATAATTTATTCCTGTTGAAAAAAAGGGGAAAACAAATAATTTAATAATGACAATAATGCATTGTAAATAAACCAGATTGGGTGAAGATCTTTTTGAAACTGTTTCAAACAATTTCTTTGATATTGAGCTATCTTGCTTATTTCCCCATTGTAATTTTCATTCTCAAACGGCCAAGGATCTCAACATCGAGACTTTAAATTGCAGGGTTTGATTCTTCACATATTAGTAAGAAGTATTAGGAGACCATGGTGGCCTTGTAATCAAAGACCAAGTGTTCTCATTTCATGAGGTGTCACAGGTTTGCACAACGTTAAGCTCGACATTGGCCTAGGATGCAGGTTGGAGCATATGTATGGGCTTCGGCTGGGTCTTTCATTATGTCACCTGACTGAATAAGATGCGTGAAAAATATATTCATCCCTTGATTTCTCTGCCCTGTAATAATAAGCCAGTTTCTATGTGTGTTAGGGCTCTTTATGTTTCAGCTAAAAGAAAAGCAACTTCAAACTAGCTTACGTGGTACACAAAAAAGAAATGAGTTTTGCTTGTTTGATTTCAGCTTTTATAACTGGAAGATCCCAGGTTTGGTTGGAAATCAGGATTGACTTGCTTTAGCTCCCAGGAGTTGTCACTCTGCCTGCCTTGTCCAGTATCAGCCACAAGTTCAGGCTGGCTTCTCTCCCAGTGAGCAGCACAATGACGACAATAGATTTATTTACCCTTTACATTCCCCTCCACACACTGTCAAGAATTAGACACAAAGCTAGCTTCTTTCTCCAAATCCACCAGAAAATGTAGTTATCCTAATTGAGTCACATGATCCTTGAGCCAATATAAAGAGCATGGTTGACAATCACCAAATACCATACACAAAACAAAATCAAATTAAGGGAATTTTAAGGCTCATAGGTTAAGGATTAGTGTGTTGATAATCTTGGTAAAGAAATTTTTGTGGGAATTGAATTAATTTATATTAAATGTCTTCCTGGAGGAAATTATATATATAATTTATATATATATTTAAATACTTTATATATATAATATATATACTTTATTTTTATTTTTATTCTTTTATTGATGCTATTGCAGATGTCCCCATTTCTCCCCCTTCTGCCCCCCTCTTCCCAGACCCTATTCCCTCCCCTTCCCTCTGGCCATCACCACGCTGTTATCTGTGTCCATGGGCTATACACATACGTTCTTTGGCTAATCCCTTCACTATCTTTCATCCAGTTTCCCCTCCCCTCAGACAGCTGTCAGTCTGTTCCATTTATTCATGCTTCTGTTCCTATTTTGTCTGTCAGTTTAATTTGTTCATTAGATTCCACACATAAGTGAGATCATATGGTATTTGTCTTTAAGGATAGAAGTGCGAAGAAATAGGAGTAGTAATTGGAGATGAGTATTTGTGTAACCAATCACTCCCACATCACTACCTTTGTACATGCATCTGTGATACACTTAAAAATAACTACCTTTCTAAGCCCTCATTCTAAGTCCTATGCTAAGCTCTTTATAAGTATGTCATATCATAAAACAACCCTCTTTAGAATTAGATATTATTATCTTTGTGTACTAGATGAAGAAACTAGATTTCAGAGAGATAAATAACTTTGCCAAGATCATTGGTAGAAATGATGGAGGATAATTTGTATTTTTATCTTCTAACTTCAAAGGTCATGACCATAGCCACTACATTACTACTGTACTTTTTTTGTTTGTTTTGCTTGATAGGTTGGTCTCTTATTATAGTGAAATTCCTATGGGCAGGGATTTTTCTCTGCTTTATTCACTACAATATCTACAGTGTCTAGAATAGAGCCTGGCTTACAAGAAGTGGTTAATTAACATCTAAACATTTAGAACTAAATGTTATGTCCTTTTGCTCAGAAAAATTACTTTAATGATTGGCTTATAGGAATCCTGGAGTTAGTTGCTGTATAAGATGGGAGGAACAGAATTTGCCACAGGGAAATAAAATAACTATAATGTCTACTGTAATCCTTGAGAGACAATTCTGGATTTAAAATCTGGCACAAACTTTATTAGCTATATAACTGAAAAATAATTTTATATGCTTTTGTTTCCTCATTTTAAAAATTATGGTAATTTACATTATACATCTTGGCATCATGTTGTGGGTTATCGAGATTATTAAATAAGGTAACACAGCTACCAAGATACATGTTGAGAGTAAGAACTCACTGAACATTGATTATTGTTATTATTATTGGCATTACTCTCCTCTTCCATTTTACCATTACTTTTGTTATGAACATCATCATCGTCATGTCAAAATGGTACATATACATCCCAAAGAGTGCTATTTTTATTATCTATTTTTAAGTGTAAAATGGTTCTTAATAGCATCAATAATCTATATCATTGAATAAGTATGCCTGAGAAGAATAGTTGGGCTCATTTTTTCCTAAGTCAGTTCCTCTCAAGGGACTGTCCTCATCAGAAGTTATTTAAAATTCCATCTAATGAGGGCTCTGCCAGCAGCAACACAAAGAACTTAGAGGATGCCTTTGATATCCAAACAGAATATTTTTAATTCTCAGTAGATCCAAGAAACTGAGACAAATTACTTAATTTTTCAGTTTCTGGAAAGGTAGAATTTAAGAATTTCCTAAAATACATTTGATTCTGAAGGCTTAATGAAATTTTATCCCTAGTCCATAAAACTAATCTTACATTCATCTCTACTTTAGAAACCTGTTTTTTATCACACTTCATCCCCTGAAATGTTAATGCTTATACCTGACATAGAATCAGACACTACTAGTTGTTATTTAAATGTGTGTTAGTCTTGTTTTTCTGAAAGTTTTGATCATTACATATTCTCATGGTGACAACATCTTCCCATCTTAAAAATGTACAGTAAAGTTAATTAATATGTACACATACATGCACAGACACACTATTCAAGAGTGCTTTTTAAATACCCACCTTATATGATATAGTTAGGGCAAGTAACTCTATTTTATAATAAAGAAAAAAATCTACATTTCAGAGCAGTAAGTCATTTACTTAAGGTCACTTATTTAGTAAGTGACAGACCTTGGAATTCAAATCGGGTAGATTTTTACACTTCAAATCTGGCACTTTGAGTTCTTTTCTAACATAAATATTGCTGCTGCATATGTATATTGTACTAAATTTGGAGATATATGAGAGCAGGTACTTTTTATTAATTTATACTTCTCAGAATGTTTAATGTATTTCTCAGAATATACATACTGAGCATTAAAATATGCTTAATTGATAGGAGAGAAAACTGAAGAGCATGTATAGAGGATGTATGTTGCAGTGATCTAGTTCTCTTTTCTTTTTTTTAAGATCTTATTTATTTATTTTTAGAGAGCAGGGGAAGAAAGCAGACAGAGAGGGAGAGAAACATTGATGTGTGGTTGCCTCTCACATCGTCCCCTACTGGGGACCTGGCCTGCAACGGAGGCATGTGCCCTGACTGGGAATTGAACCAGCAACCCTTTGGTTCGCAGGCCAGCACTCAGTCCACTGAGACACACCAGCCAGGTCTAGTCTTCTTTTCTGTGGACACTCTCAAGAAATATGTTTACAAAACAGAGAACAGGGCCCACTCAATATGGATAACTTGATCAGAGTTTAATTAAAATATATTGTGATCACATCTATGTGGGAGAGGTGTGGGGGAATTACAAAGAATAGTATAGGTGTGAAGAACTTGGAAAAAGAGAAAAGTCTACATAAAGTAGACTCTAGCCAACTAGCACTAACATTATAAAAGGGCATCATGGGAATAAAGAATCTGACTTCACTCTCTCTCCTTTCTTCTGCCAACCTGTTGTCAGGGAGAAACTGTCTATTCACATAGTCCACAGAGGTCAGTCTAATGGGGCAGAAAAAAGGATGAAGAAGGGTAGAGAGAAGCTCTGAAAGCTAAACAAAGATATTGAATACATAGAACTTTCTGCATAGTGGTGAGAAACAGTGAGATCATATGTGTAAATATGCCTTGTGAACTACAAACTGAAGTAAATAAATATATCCATTATTTCATGCTATTTGAATGCTTAATAAATAATTGTTTATTCATTCTTTCAGAGTGCAATATTTTCATAAAACATACTGTTATGCAACTTATCCAGCTATAGAACCAAATTTTAGTTCTAGTTCTATTATATTTCCCATGATATCCAAATTATTCAAAATATCCAAATTATTATCTTGAATTGCTGACATAAGTAGGCTTACAGTTAATGAAATATCACACAAAAACAAGAATTGCATTTGGCCTGCAAATATCACCATTTCTTTCAAGTCCTCCCCACCTACTTTAACAGTCCTCTAACTGTGCTAAAATAGCGAGCAAACACATTCATCAAAAACTCAGCTGTAAAGAAAAGTAAATGAAATGACTCAGAATTTTACACTTAGATAAACTGAAGATCATTTAGTCCTCCATTTCCTACCTACAAATGACAGAGGTGAACCTTAGACATGTAAAGTCACTTGTCCAGGGTCACGGAACTTTGCGATGGGACTGAGTTTGAAGATAAATCCTGCACGTGGCTTTTTACATTACTCCGTCCTCATTCAGCTACACACGCTGAAGAGTGCTCATTTACTTAGGACTTGGAGATTGTTGTTGTCGATTGTTTTCAGTGTTTTCATTTCCTGAACATTTGTCACATTGGAATAGGAGAGTGGTGTGCTACCACATATATTGACCCCAGAACTAGTTCATCTTACACAAGTCAAGATAGGGGTTCTGATTTCTTATGCTTCCAACATGTGTTTTCTAATATTTTATCTTTAGACAAAGATGACCATCCCATGGAAATGAGGATATAAATCTTGCTTGAGTCTGTAAACAATTGAATACTGTTTAATCAAATAATTATTAAACATTCATCCATCCCTTTATTCATTTAATACACATTTATTCAAATTTTATTGAATCAGTGGCAATATAATAGCAAATAAGATATAATCTCTGACCTGAAAATGATTTATAGTCTAGAAGAGAGGACAAAGAAGAAAACTGAGAAAACCAAAGGGATACATTTGATCTGTAGGGTAACCACTGAGTATCATGAAAGCACTGAATATACACCAGCCTGTTCTTAATGTCTCACCTGTATTAGCTCAATTAATTGTCACTCGCATCTGACAGGTATTATTTTCTTCATACTTAAGGTAATGTAATGGAAACCCAAATAAATTAAGTAAATTTATGAAGATGTATGTAGTTATATAGTGATTAAATCAAGGCTTAATGACACTGATTGAAAAATCTAAGTTCCATATTACCTCTGTGCAAAGTACTTTGCTTGTACTATTATGTCTTTCACAAGGTTCTAGAAAACATGGTTGTTTATGAGCAATTTTTCTCCTGCGAGACTTTAGCCCCTCAGAGAAAAGAACCATATTTTATGTTTCTGGGACTTACCCACAGTATCTAGCATCATGTTTTGGAAATGATAGCTTTAGAAACAAATTAAAGAGTCACTTCTGTCTATAAATCTGTATATAAAGAAAAATGTATAAATAATATCAACTATAAGGAATTAGACAAACACACTGAGCAAAATTTTACAAATACATTTTATAAGAGCAAAACGTAGGCTCTTATAGTAACGTAGGATGATCACAATGCTCAAAGAATAATCCTGTTCTATTGTTAAATCAAATGGGATGTCTAATTAGCTAAGCACAGATTTTTTCTTTCTTTTTTCCTCCCCCAGAAACCCATTCAATTTTTAAAATATTCAAAATTCCTAAACGAAACAATTTTAATCATCTATCTGTAAGTTGGTAGCACTATAGAAAATTGACAGCCTGGCATCAGAGTTAAACACCCTTTTAATTCTTCTTTCTCCTAATTTGTATCATTAACGTATCTTAGTCTGTCAAAGTAATCAAAGCCATCAGTGGGGGAGAAAAGGTGACTTGTACGTACGAGTATCATGTATTTATTAATATGATTATTTAAATCGTATGGTTAGAGAGAGTTTATTGGTAATGAGTATAATTGCTGACCACGTACATATTACTGTCATTCCACCAGGGCAAAGGTTTCATGCTCAGGTAAGCAAGCTGTCCCTGGCACCTGGATAGGATAGTATAGCCCCAAGTAATGTGTGCTCCTATACACTATGAGGGCATGCATGTGTGGCCTTCGTGTATGGCATAAGGAAGCTAGAGAAATCAAATCAAAACATCAAGGCATCTGGGATAACATCTATGTTATTATTCTCCAGTCAGAATAGTATGAGACCTTGTGGCACATTATCTAAAACAAATGATCAACTTTCACCCTGAGCATGCATCATGGTGCAACCATAATTTCGACATGAAACGTTTTTCTCTTCCTTAGCATCTTCCTCAGCTCATTACCTTCCAGAGGCTACTATTTGGAGCTGTTCAATGGGTTGTCTCTCCAACACTGGGTGGAGGATAGGGAACATCTATGGGCCTTTCAATCCCCAGCTTCTCATGGCACGTGTGAGCTTTTATGCCACCACTGCAAATCAAATTTGCCAGACTGAGTTTGGTCAGTGCCAGTAACTAGATGTAAAACCAATTTAAAGAAACTAACATTTGTTTTGGGGTCTCTGGTGTGGGTTTCTTTTCCTCTTTCTCTTGCCCATTGTCTGTTTCCCAGCAAAAGAAAATTATACATATGCATGTATATATGTGTGAACTATACATATGAAAATATATATTCCTATTCAGAGATGAGAAACACACAGTCATTTCGAATCCCCTAGGAAGAAGAGCGCAACTTAATAGAATGCAGTGTTTTATTTTTAGTTTTGAGAAAGTATTCATTAAGGGTAAAACAGGAAAGACGATCAAAGCACATGAAAGAGAAACTGTATTCTTTGTACTTTCCTTGTTGTCTTGACTGAAATTTAGTCCTCTTCACCTCTTGCCCCACTGGATTCACTAACCTCCAATTTTCTTCTCTCTGTTGTGCTAAACTCAAAAATGTGCCTAGAAACCAGACAATAGGGTTGCCTGTGACTTAGGTATGTTTGGAATAGGAATTACTACCTAAGTTTTCTCAGATACTTTTGATTCTTTTGAATTATTTTTTCACCCTCAGGGAAAGGGGATCTTTTTTCCTTGTTTCTCTCCACCCCCTTTTCATTGTCAATTTATAAGCTGCCTGAAGTAGGCATGAGGAAAACTCTGGGTGGCTCAGCCACCAACACTGGGACCCTCTGCCATCACGAGTGCTCCAGATACATAACATTGTGTTCTTCCCCTGCATTTGCTTGCTGCACGGAAATTCTAAATTCTGCTAAAGGCCAGCCTTCTATGGAGACAGGGCAGAGCAGAGCAGAGCAGCAGAAATAACAGGTTTTCCTAAAAGCGTGTGTCACAAAGCAGAACCATGAGATTTCCTAGCTGAGCCAAAGCACAAAAACTGGAAGTGAAAAATGTCCTGTTCAGTGATCCAGTCAATGGGACTAAAGCACAACACTCCCAACAGTTGTTTTCGGTAATCTCACACATGATTTTCTAAGTGGAGATGTGTATCTTGTGATCCAGTATCTTTTTATCTTTTCCATATCTATTCTGTGTATGGTCATCACTGGTATGAGTTTCCTGTAATCAAAGCATCTGTAAGGTCTAGCACCTGGAGTCTCCGCTATCCCCTGTTTCTTTCCGTTTCCTTTTCCTTTCCAAGCACCCCTCCCCCACCCCATTCAAGGCGTTAACTTGTGTTATGGAGCGCCAGAGTTTGCTCAGTCCCGCTTGCCTGCTGGGGCTCTGCCATGTCCCAGCACTGGGCTCCCATGTCAGCTCCTTGCTAAACTCCTGAGCACTGCTGGGTGGAAAATAAAGACTTTTTTTTTTCAATTAATTTTAAGGATTAGAAAAATGGCAATCCAAGACATTCAGAAAGTGATTAAACAGGCAATGTGTGGCATTATAAGTATATACATATATATGATGTGAGTATTTAATTAAAATAACCAAAACCATTTAAAGATCCTCAGTTTCCATCAGGAAGAAGCAAGTGAGTTAACTACTGTAGGTAGCATAAAACATTGTACTTAAATGGGAGCTATCTGTGTGTGTGTGTGTGTGTGTGTGTGTGTGTACACACACACATATGCAGTATTTTTATTGTTGGGGCTATGTTACTAATAGTCTAAAACTCAAAAGAAGCAAATAAAAAAACAAGTAAATCAATAATTTGAAAAAAATCAAGGACAAGTTTCCCAGCCACATAAATTCACTAGAGACTTTCATGTCCTTTAAAACTATTATTTTTTCTTTACCATCAACAGCCCAGAAAGCCTTTATAGGAGTAAGATTTTTTCAATATTAAGCATTGCAAAATTGAATTAAGAAAGTGAATTAATACTGTTGAAGCTCTGAAATCATGGGTAACAGTCAGAAAGGACTATAATAATTTATTATTCAGGTAATTTTTGAAACAATAAGAATGTACATATCCTTTTAAAGCAAATATGTCAATATTTTCTGTAACTGATTTTGTTGTGGATCCTGGAGACTCAGCAGTGTGCAGAATAGACAAAGTCACCTCACACATCGAGCCCCTGACTGATTCTATGTTAGAAGTTGAGAACATTATTTCTTATAAATTATTTAAATCCTAAATCATCTAGTTTCTTATCTTAGTCATTGGAGGTGCTCAAAATTTTGTTTTAAAAATAAATGAACTGTGCTCACTTCCGCAGCACATGCACTACAATTGCAACGGTACAGAGAAGGTTAGCACGGTCCCTGCATGAGGACGACAGAAAACAAAACAAAAAAAAAACCCAGATAAATAAAAAGAAATCAACTAATGCCTTTGACAAAAAGATGCTTGCTTGTAAAAAGCAGTATGACTGCATATAAAATGGAAAGCCAAAAGATTTTTTAAAATGCATACTTAGTTATAAAGAAAAAAAATTACATTCAAGTCTATATTTCAATACTAATTATAATGCGTAATATTTTGATAGTACTTTTTAGAGGTATTACTACTTTGCTTACTCCTTTGCCTACAATTGAACTTAAATATTTATAATAACACACACATAAATGGTAACATTTTACTTTTACCAGAAATCCAATATTGAAGTTTTTTATACAAAGTGGAAAATCTTGCCCATGCGACTCATACATTGAGCCTGTGACTCTAATGCCTTTAACAAGACAGCCTAATGGCCCATTATTGTTTTTAACATGCCACCTTAAAATAACCTTTCGGCAAATTTTCTGACATATTTTATCTCAGCCTCCATTTATTTCATTTATATTGACCCCGGTCCCTTTAAAATAGCTGGTTTTTGAGAAACATTGGTTTAAGCACAGCATTTCTGCAAAGACTTTAGGATTCTTCCAGTAATTCCACATTGAGGCTGCTTAGTTTTATGGGTAGCAATCTGCTCTTCTTTTGGAATCTGTCAGGATCAGAAAAATACACATTAATCACTTACTATAGGAGCCTGTACCGCTCCCAATGTCCCCTATTTCAAGATACAATTGGACACTTATCAGAAATTACCCACATCCACACAAAGGAGGAATTGGCTGTTTAGTGTTAACCAAGGACTGCACCTCCTTGTCAGATGGTGTTCTTAGAGACCCCACAGGGCTGCCGTATATTTGTTCTTTGTTTCTTGATGTACCATAGGGACTGTCTCACTTCCAGACAGCATCTAAACCCTGCAGCAGCTCCAAAAAAAAAGCAATGCAGCTTTTATAGAGCATTTGGTCAGCAGCAACACCACCTGCAAAAGAGTTCCTTAGACTGATTAGGCTCAGTCATGGAGGAACAGGGAAGATCATAGTTCTAAACTGGACACGTAGTGTTGTGGCAATTCAGAGAGAGATTCAGTTGGTTACTCCCTCAAAGATGTGAAAATACCTTTTTTGACTGTTTGACATTGTATGAAAATGTGTGGTCCCAGGAAATCATTGAACACAAGACTTCTGGGATAATTTTCAGCAACTGAATGTCTCTAAATGGTCGTTACCTTTGAGACTCATCTTCTCTAACAAACTGGCCTGGCTTCCTGCAGTTTTCATTCCATTTTCCATCTCCAGCATATAGGACTGTCAATCAGGGAAAAACTCTTCCATACTGCTCTTGGACATGCAAAACCAGAGCCAGCTATCAAGAATGCAAAAGTATTACTTCTCTAAAATGCATGATAACTGAATCACTCTTTTTATTATTGATTGAGAGAGAGACATCAATTTGTTGTTCCACTTATTTATGCATTCATTGGTTGCTTCTTGTATGTGCCCTGACTGGGGATTAAACCTGCAATGTTGGCATATCTGCGTGTTGCTCTAGTCAATTGCACTACCTGGCCCAGGCTGAATCACTCTTTCTTAGTGTACAAGCCAAGCAAATCACTCAAGACAAATATACACATTATTTATTGATCATAGATTATTCACTCTCTAGAAATATACAAATTTGATTCTTCAAACTGCAAGATTACTAGATTATTTATAGTATGCCTCCTATCCACATGTCCAGATAAATGTTTCAGTTTGAAAGATAGAAAAGACAGACATTTAATACATCTATTCATTTCATTCTATTCACATTTCACTTATACTTATTTTATTCTACTCAAATCAAGAATTTAAAACTGGAAAGTAAAGATTTAACATGCAGTAAAAATAAATGGCACTATGAAGTAGTAATCAAGTGTCAAATTAAAATATTATATTAAAAAATCCTGACACATGAACATTGTTGAAATGTGAATTCATATTGTCAAATATGTACCTATGTACATTTTTTAAAAAAGTTATATAAGACATTGACACTTTGTGCTTTTAAAAATTCCTTTAGTTAACTTTTAAATCATCTTTTTTAAATTTTTGTTCTATTACAGTTGTCCCAATTTCCCCCGTTGCTTTCCCTTGTCCCCCGCCCCCAGCCAATCCCTGCCCTGTTGTCCATGTCCATGGTCATTTACACTTGTTCTTTAACTAGACTCTTCCCCTTCTTTCCTAAAAAAGATCAAAGAGTACTTTAAATGTTGTTTACAAGGATACTCAACTTCAACACACACTCGGTCATCAAAAATGTTATTGAATAAATAAATAACTAACTGAACAAACAAGAGACTGAATAAATTAATTAAATGCAAATAAATTGCGAATAAATGATGGCATAGTTCAGGAAAGATTGCTGTTATCTAGACTGAGTGAAAAATCAAATCTGGGACTTGAATGAAAGAAATCTGAAAAATGAACACAGAGGGGAGTACACTATACTAGGATTTCATATGTAGAGGTGAGAGTGAGGGAAGCACTTTCCACACTGAAGTTAGGAAAATAGGGGGACATTTCATTAAAAATTATGTATGTAATATTTTGAGAGGGATATTCAAGGAAAATTAACTTGGCAGAGTAAGGATATAGAATAGCAGAAACTTTGTATAGTTTTATAAACATATAAAAACACTTTTGTTTGAGTATTTAATATTCACCTTGCAATCCAAATTAAAAAATTATCTTAAAACTGTACAAGAACAACAATTAAAATAAAAATAAAATTAAAAAATAAAATAAAAAAAGAAGATCACTGGACATATGAGATTATGTTACCAAAGATACTCATTTTAATATTATTTTTAATGGTTTAAAAATAGAAACTAAAATAAAACAAACCAAAGAACTATAAAAGACTACAGAATAAATAGATTTGTTTATAAAATATGTAAATAATTTATCGATGTAAAAGTGTTAATACTGCATTTATTGAGGAAAAAACAAGTTATAGAAAGTGTTTATTATATAATCCATGAATGAAAAATGCATACATTTCTGGGTTTGTTTACTTTTTCTGATTTATTATAACAGTGCAGTATGATTTTTTATGGAATTTGATGATTTCTTTGTTTAACTTTAAGCTGCATTTATAAGATTATCTTATCTAACTATCTATCTATCTATGTATCTATCCCTCATTGGTGTTGGTTCGAAGTTACTGAATTATGCTTTAACCACAAGCTCTTCATCATTCAATGGAGCTATTAAGTACTAGTTCACAGCATTGTCATATAGATAATACATAGAGAGCACCTAAAATGGCCCCTAACCACATAAAGGGCTCTAGACCTATGAGTTCTCCCTCCAGGGATTCTGTTTATATGATGTTTTTCTAACTGCAGTGAATAGTTTTTAGAAGTGAATAAATCAGAATCTTTTTATCCTTAGTAGTGTGATGCAGTGCCATACCAATAAATACCAAAAATGGAATTTATTTATAAAAAATTATGTATTTATTCTTACTGTTTAACCTTCAGTCCCCTTCAAAGTATTCTCCATTTGATGCGATCAAGATTTTTTTCCCACTGCTCCAAACAATTTTTAAACTCTTCAATTTTGATGTCTTTTAGTGCTTCTGCCATTTTTTGTTTCACCTCTTTTACATCAGCAAAATGCTTCCCTTTGAGGACTTTTATCATCTGGAGAAATAAAAAAAAAAAAGTTGCTTGGGGCCAGTTCAGGTGAATAGGGAGGCTGGGTCACAGGGGTCATGCTGTTTTTGGTCAAAATCTGCTGAACACTCACTCACCATAGTGCAGAAAGGCATGCTCATAAATTACCCATCATGAAATGGGCAAACACATTGAAAGAGTCTTTAAAAAAACAAATTTGCTGAAGTTGAATTCAGCCTTTCACAACAATGCCAGCTGGTACACTGGTACAGGTGGGTTCCTAGAACACTCATCTAGTGGAGAAAGCTTGTAGTACAAGAGGCCTGCTCTCCAGAAGACAACTCTGGTTTTTACAGGGTCCCCCTTTGTATAGCTAACTATTGTTCAATAAATAGTAGAGAGTGTGAGTAGAAATTCACCATAACGAAATTTTAAAACAACTTTAATACCCTTTGGGGAGATAAACATAAAATATGGTGTTTCCAGGAATACACATACTTTTCTCTTTCCAGATGTCTTTATCTCTCTAAAATAACAGGAAAACATTTGTTACTACTGTGGGGAGCACACAGCCATAATCCTGCACGTTAGGGATGTTTTAGTTGGTCACCTAATTCACTTGGCTAGGCAATGGTGAGAACTGCAGAAGAGGCAAGAACAAGGTTCAAAAAATGACAGAAATCAGTGAAAGAGGTTATGAGACTTACCAAATTTATGGAAATAGATTACTTTTTAAGAAATGTAATTCCTTAAAAGGGAGATTTTCCTATTGATGAAATGAGAGCATTGGCTAAAAATTTCCTTCTTGGTTAAAGTGAGAAGGTGAAGGTGTTTTGGAGGGAGTGGCTGCGGGGGCTTTTTTTGTTTATTTGTTTCAGGTATTTCCTTTAAGACAAGTAAGCAGACAAATGAGCAAACCAAAAAATTCCTGAGAGAAGTAAAAGAAAGATTTATCTACTGAATTTCTCTTTAATTATACAACTGATAGAAATATTTAAGATCAAAGCACACAACTGTAATCTTATAAAGGTATTTTTAAGGAGGGTTAATACAATGTAACTCTCTGATCATAACAAAGTAAAAAAAAAAAAATGTTTTTCTATTTAGGCATTTACTTGGCATAATCAAAGCCATTTTACCTGGCCAAAATGGACTGAGTAATAACTTTGGAGAACAAAACATGCTTTGTTGGAATGAATATGGGTATAATTGAAAGAAACCAAAAAACTTTGCTCAAATCATTAGAGAAACTACAAACTAAATTGAAAAATAATTGCAAGGCCAGGCTTCCACATTCAATCAGGTAGTAGCTATCAGGGTGTCAGCTAGCAGGCTCTAAATGAATTTTCTAACATTATTAGTAATTGTAGCATTGCATTGCACAAAACAAGCTTAACATAACAGGGATGTGTAACTCTCATTGCCATGAAGCCTGCTTCTGAGGAATTTACTTTGCATCAATTCTCAACAATAAAAAAAAAAAAAACAAGCTGGAAAACCAGATCAATAGAACTGTCACTGAGTCATCGACACTTCTTAACTCTGTTCTCTTCCCACAGATGCAACACCTGCTGTTGTTTCTGGTTCTGTGCTCTCCCTTGCCTAGGGAGTGATGGTAGAAATTGTAGCAATCTGAGCAGGGTCTGACCGTGTCACAGAGGCCAATGTATCTTGCACCCTGTCGGCAAGGAGAACTGCCAACGAAATGTTCTTAATTCACAACGGACAGATTATAAAACTGAAACAGGAGCACAGAAGCTGTGTAGGAGGAGGAGGGAGAAGAAATGAGGAGTAGAAAGAAGAAGAAAGTGGCAGATGTAAATTTTTTTCTTTTATTTTTTGTTAACAGTGCTGTATTTTGATAAACCACTAATGATCTGGATGTTTTACCCATGATTTCTTGAAGACAAGGTTTAAAGGCCCCTTTTTGGCTTTAAGGAGAAGAGATGCTACTTTGAATTCTAGAATAAGGAGGATGCCATAATTTCCAATGTTATTTATCTCTTTTTTACTGATTTTCCCTCCATGCTCCACCTTCTTTCCTTCCCTTTTTTCTTTCCTCCCTTTCTTTCTCAAATCATATAATCACTGAAATACTAAATTATTTTGAAAGAGAATATTTCATTGCATGTGTGTGTTTGGTGGTGGGGGGGCAGCTTAATTTAAGTAACATTTTCTAAGTTACGTTTTTGCCAATTTTAAATCCTTCCTGTGAGTTTATTTTGTCAGAAATTTGTCATTATTTTTTACCTAAATGCAATAATTTAAATTTTCAAAACAGGAACATATATACTTATAATACATTTTCATGCCTTAAGCCTTGAGATGTTTAAATGTTCTTGTATGTAACTAGAAAAAAAATAAATGTTGACTACCTCAACTCTTTTTTTAGGATAATTATAATAACTTGTGTTCAGTGGAAACAGCACACATTTAGGATTTTGACAATGGGAGAAAAATTAGTTCACCTTCATTTTACTAAAGCAAAACCTTGTTACAACAGACATTTGTATAATAACAGAACAAAATCTGAACCTCTAATACAAAGACTAGCAAGAGTTGTTTTGTATGTCTTGGTTCTGGATTACATAAATCTAAATTATAAAATGATTTAATGCATAATATACTTAGCAAGTTATTGTGCTTCAGAAAAAAATCATTTAAACCAGTGCTATTTTCAAAGAATCTTCCAGTCTACAATATCAAGGATGTGAAAATTACTTTATATGTTAAAAAAACTGTCCTTTAATGAGAAAAAATATTAGGCAATTCTAAGTGCACAGCTACTAACTGGCTGATTTCTGATCCCCGACACAGGATGTCATCCTCAACCCAGTGCCTGGCTGCTCAGCATCCTGTGGGAACCACAGGCTTCCAAAGATTCCTTTTTACAAATAACAATCAGTTCTGATAGAAGAGACACAAGGAAAGCCAGATAAATCTTGCACATCATTACTAGCCTCATTGTTTTGCAAATCAGTGGCATAAAGTAGAACACGTGCAGGAATCCTCTTACAGGTTTCTGAATGCCAGGGATTTCAGATATGTGAATCCTTGTTGATTAGCAGTAAATGAATAAGCCACATGACAAATCATTACCTTTACCAGCTAAGTGGCTGGTTTAAATTAAAGATTCCTGGTTATTGTTTGAATTCATCAAGATTTGTCCATCTAAAATGATGAGCCTTTCCCTATTTATTTGTCAGTACATCATTATCCTGACGCCTGCCACATCTGATCACTAGCTCACTTGAATAGCTCAAAACAGCATGTTGAAAGTATCCTATTTATAGTAGAGATATGTAGAGTAATCCAAAACACTGTCTGCTGTTGTGCTAACCCTCTCTTGGCAAGAAATTCTCCTCGGGAGACTCTTATTTCTGAAATGATCAAGTCCCAAAGCTGAGTGCCATAACAATGGAATAAAAGGTGATTTATCTGCATTTTAACCAGCTATATTTTCCCCCTTTGTAATTTGCTTTTACAGATGCAATTATTCATTTTCTTCAGTAGGTGACTAAGTTGGTCGTATTTCACTTATAGGTACTTAATATCCGTTTTCCTGTAATGATTTTTCAGTACTGTTTTCCACAAATGTCAAAATCCTGAGTTGTTATTTGAATCCTGAGTTATTGCTCTAATAATGAGAAGCTCTAATTACACAGTGCAGTGAATGAACTAGGCAGCAGAGAGCTTGCATCCCAATATTACTGCTAACATCTAGATGTGAAGAGTGCTGGTAACTTCTTTAAAATGCATTCCCTAATTTCTCCATTTGAATAAGGGCTGCTGTCTTTAGAGGGGTTGCAGCAAGCTCTGGAGTAAGAAACTCTTTATCTTGTTTGTACTCTATTCAAATTGAGCTTTATCTCTCTTTAAGCGGAGAAGTAACCTAAAGTGTACTGCCCCTTAATTTCTGAAGACTGCACTTCTCACCCTAGTGAAACAGCAGTACAGAAAGCAGAGTTCGCACGGACCCAGACCCTCAATTTTTTGTGTGGGCAGTATGGTGACACTGCACTCTTTAACACTTTGGTTTGTTACGCATATCCAAGCAAGATTGCATACAGGGAGCAAACAAGGAATGTAACTGTTTTCCCCTCCCACTTTCCATCTGTTGTGGAAAACACACAGGTTTTTCCACCACAGGTTTGGAACAACCTCGTGTCCTTGGAGCACAGACTCAGACTGTGTTGTAATGGCAGTATGAACCTTCCTCCTACTCCTCAACCCACAAACCTATTTTAAGGCTGCATTCTGAGAATAGCCTCTCTGGTGATGCTGTTGGAACATAAGCTACCATGTTAAACAGCAGTGGCATGAGACTGACTAAGCATGGTGAACAGGCTGGCTAAGTAACTCCTCTCCAGCATACTTGTGCCTACAAGCCTTGCTCTGCATGTCCTGGGTGCAACGTCCTTGCTACTCTTTCAGAGTTAAATGGGGCAAAACTCCTCCTTACCAAGGCAAAGCCTAATTTTATTATATTTTTACTTAACACACTTAGGGTTTTCACTAAATATTTGCTGAGTTTTTACAAAAAAATTCAAGTCAATTTCTCTATCAATTGTTAACTTACTGTCTCAGTCCCAAACTCAGTAATTAGAAATTACACATGAGGAATAAAAATAACCTAAAAGATTAGACATAACTAAGAAAGAACGTTGAAGAAATAGCTGATTCTGTAATGAATTAAAACTGAGGCCTTTCTCCCCCTCTCTCTTTTCTGAATGCACACTGATCTAACTGGGGTATGTCACGTGAGTCTAATTAGTTGGGGGCTTCAGATTATAGAGCTATGAATCCAATGGCATAGGTTCTGTTCTTGGTTTAATTGTAGATAATTTGTAGAATTTTCTAAATTAATTTTAACCAATTCTCATGTTCAAAAGCACTCGATATTAATTTATCTGTCATTCGTTTACTCTAGAAGTACATTTGTTAGTAAGCACCTTGTTGTCCTTGTTAGGAAAACAAGATTGGTCTAGTCCTTATGGATCTTACTATATATTTTGTTCTAATATATATTTTAGTGTCATTCGACCATGCAAAAATGGTAATGCCTGAATTAACACGTGGAACACATAACTTCCAATAGCTATAAGGTGAAGTTTATGTTGTTTTTAACAATTCCACTTTGAAATTATTTATAGTTACATTTTAAGATAGGCAAATAGGAGACACATCCTACATATAATATTATTTCACAACTAATTAAATTAAATTTACTGTAAAACTTGAAATTAATTGATAGCTATAAAGACACCATAGACAAGAATGAGTGCACTGCACCCCCTGCTGATGGCCCTGAAGACAAAGACTTCAGAAGAATGGGGGCAAATGTTGATTCTGTTGCACATAATATCTGCTTATTTAAGCACTTGAGAAATAAGGCACATTTTACTTTTCCACCAGATGAACTGGTAGTAAAATTGTAAATTCTGAAAGAGAATTAGAATAATAATAATTTTTTTCAAGGTAGTTCTTATCTGAAAAACTAACTCTTCATAGCTAAACTTTATGCTTCCCCTTAAGCTTCTTAAATCTTATCCTTTCAAAACTAATCTTCATAAATAACTTTCATAATTAATAATTATGCCTTCATAAAAGAAAGATATGGTCATTGCTTTTTATTTAATTTGCTTAAATCCTTTTACTCTTTGGTATCTCCAAACAGTGCTAAATGGTGAGCATGTTGCCAACCGGAATTCTCTCCTTGAAGCTGGGTCTGTAAAGACTTGAGTTCTCACTCAGAGGTCTTCTGAATCTTGTTAATCACAAGGGGATACTGAGAACTCATCAATGGAGACCATCTCATGCAAAATTGAGTCTATATTAATATAGCAATTAATTATATATGTCAAAACAAATTTAGAAATTTTTCTTTGTATTTATAGAGAGCCAAAACTTATATGAAATGAAGGAAAATATTAGTTGTGGAAAATTAAATGAAGAGATAAATGGAGATCAATGTGAACTTTAGTGGTGGCCTTGATATAAAAATGTGTTTTTTTTTTTTTAAATTAGGTGCTAAAAAATGAAATTTTTCAATGACGAGCTTCTTTTTAGCCACATTTGGGTAGGGGATAATTTGTATCTCAATGTCATTCCTCTTCTTTTCCCCAATAATAATGTGAAATATGAACGAATTCTCAATAATAGTTTGGATACTTAGAAACTGTAGTGGTTTATTTTAGTTTATGCTATATAAAATTATATTCCCCAAATAGCTTGTAATGCTAATGGCATTTATCAGGTATTGTTTGTAAAAGATATGAATAATAATAGTCCATCTGGTGTAGTCCCTTTTCAGCAGAGGAATGATACAAATTAATGTTGGCCTGGATGTAATAATCCATTTAGGATGACTCATGAGAGAAATAAAAATGATCACTTGCTCTCCTTTTAAAAAATTACCTAGCAAGTATTTGTCCACTAGTTATTTTTTATGCTTTTTTAAAAAAACAGTTCACTTTAAGATTCTTTAACTCAGTCAAACGCTTTGTGTCTCTCTGGGGAAAATATCTAAAAACATCAACAGACAGTACCACTGCATCAACATAAACGTATATTTACAAAGACCTAAATTTATGTTGTATTTATGGGAGGGAAAAAAGAAGTATATAAAAATGCATCAAGTATAACTTAAGTAATATGAAAACTAATATTTATTGAGGGTTGAACAACTTCTTTAAAAATATCCCTTTTATTTTCACAGTTTATCTTTGAGGCAGACACATGAATTAACCCCATTTTACAACTGAGGAAACAGAATCCCAAAATGTATAACAAACATCCTGAGGTCACACATCTGGGACATGACAGAGGCAGTATTCAAACCCTGGTCTGTTTTCCAACCAACAAATGCCCTTATTCACTGTGAAATATGGGTTTTGTGCATGTGCTACCGGAAAGCAAACCTAGATAATAAAGTGTTATGGAACGCTGACATTTGGTGATTAAATACATATTTTTTATTAATTATGAAAGTTACGAACAAATACTTTTAATAATAGTAGACCACACAGGGCTGTCCAACCTACAGCCAACAGGCCACATGTGGCTCAAGGTGGCTATGAATGCAACCCACCACAAAATCGTCAATTTACTTAAAACAGTATGAGATTTTTTTGTGATTATCTGTTGCAATGTATTTAATGTGTGGCCAAAGGCAATTCTTCTTCCAGTGTGGCCCAGAGATGCCAAAAGGTTGGACACCCCTGACACCATACATCTTTGTTACTACTCATTCATAAACCAACATCCTCCCTCCTTTTTTTTCAAGTTGATCTTTCCCTTTTCTTGTTGCATCACTCTCTCCTTTCTTTAACTTATTCACTATGAATGTTATCACAGTGTACAGAGTTCAAGCAGGAAGGAAAATGTTAGAGTATATAGAATTTTAAGTGTCAACTTATAGGACCTATTGATTGGATGGCATCTGAGGTGGGCAATGAAGGATCTCTCTTACTCTTCCTTATGGGATAGAAGGATGTTAGAGTAGAAACAGTGAAAAATAAGGATTTACACAAGGAAGGATTAAATTTTAGCTCAACCACCTGCTAGGTTTAAAAATCTGAACAAGTAATTCTGTGTTTTTAGCCTATCTGTGCATTGACGCTAATAATACTGCTTATTTTTCATGAGTTACAGATAATTTATATTTTCAATTCAACTTTAAAAAGTGTACTGAGTGTTTACTATGTATCAAATATTTTTCTAGATTGTTAGGATATATGTGAACAAAAGAGACAATTATCTTACTCATGGTGGAATTTATATTTCAAAGAGGAGAGATAGAAAAGTCAATAATTAACCCAATAAATAAATAAATTATTCTTATGCTAGAAAGTGATTTAGAAAAAAAGAAGCAAAAGTAGAGCAAGATTAGGGATTTGGGAGTGCTGGGTGTGGGACGCACTGCAGTTCCGAACATGCAGTGTTGGGTTGGTATCACAGAGAAGGCGACAGAACTGAAGGAGGACAGGTGGCTATGCGGACCTCCCAGAGGAAAAGGCACAGCCAGAGCAAGGACTCTACAGAGAGAGTGCCTTGTGTTAAAAGAAGTAGAAATAGCGAGGCAGGACACAACCTACAGATATTGCAGAGGATATGGGTGATATGCCCTCCTGCCTCCTAAGAAAACTTAGTAAGTGTAACTGTTATTATGTAACAGGTAAGACGTGTTAAACTTACAAACAGAAAAAATGTGTGCTGCAACCTGAACAAAATAAACATCGGATTGTAAACATTTAATTAATACTTGCTTTGTGAAAAGCATGGTGCTGATCACTCAAAACCATCTCTCACTTATCCCTCATGAAAGTCCTACATGAACAATGTCATTCCCATATCCACTGTCCTGAGTAGAAAACTGAGGCTCTAATAGATTAAGTAACTTATCCAGGATCAAAATCTTATAAAGTGACAGAGATTTTATCAATGATCTTAACACAATTCCTTTTAGTTTAATATTAAATTCATATCTCACTTTTTCCCTATTTAAACACACTTGTAATGTCATTCTGATTTCCAGATTAGCCCTTTCTTTCCTTTCACTTCTCACATGAGCTCCTTTGAGCTCTCTATCACAACCTTTCCATAAAATTCATTCAGTGTACTCATTGTGGAAAATAAATTATTTTTCACCAGCTCTCTTCTCTATTCCTCTCTTTCACTAGAGATTGATTTTAATTGTTCTCTAGCTATAATTTGCTAATTATGCAGGGGTTTTATTTTAAATGTGACCAAGAAACAATATTGTGATTTCAATTCCTGAATCATATAAGTGTCTTTTTAATATTAGTATTTATTACCTCTTAGGTATTCAGACGCATGCACCGGCCCACAGTGCCCACGGAGTTATGGATGAGACATGAGACAAATTCACCTGGACTACCCAGTCCTGTGGAGAAACAGGGATGGCACGACTACTCTCTCAAGGGGTGAGCGCCCCGTACCCTTGCCATGACAGGCTTTTATTGGGTTTAATTTGCACAGGAATACAGGTAAAGTTCATTAATCATTGTCAGGTAGTAAGGATCAAACAATAGATAGCACGCAAAGAACTACGAGGGTTTATTCTGAGTCAGGGTCTGTTAGCTAAAAGGCTACAAAACTTTGGGGAACAAAACTCATTTCCTTCTCGGACACTAATCATTTAATTGAGAGTGTTCTTAGCAAAGCAAGTTTCACAGGATTTTATGTATTCTTTCTCAACCCTAATCACCTGGGGAATCTGCCCTTTCTAGCACAGAGCTGCACCCACCACCAGCATATTTCAGGCTTAAGTCAGGCAGGGTAACCAAGGCAACCAAGAGATTAGGAGACTTCTTCCAGACTGAATGAGGACTCAGGTTACGTCAGGATAGCCGAGGGGCGAGGGCACATCACCCCCTTTTGCTGTTGCCCCCCAAGTCCTTTCTTGGGGCCTCCGCGTGATCGTGCCTGGCTTAGGTCATTCTCCCTTTGGGGAATCTTACCAGTCATTGGCTAACCGACTAAGCACTGGGGGCCAGTTATGGATGAAGTAAAAGGAGCAGAAGTGGCTCCCCTGCCAGGGAGTTAAGCTTTGTTTCCTTAGTGGCTTATGATCTGAAGGTCACTCACTCAGCCTTAGCTATGGGGGGGTTACAGCTACTGAAACCAGGCAGAGTGGTTCCCAACATATCCCCCGTTTTTGTTTTTTAAATCAATTATAGCTGTTAGACCTGTGAAACTTACTATTTGCTGTCTTTGAATGTGATCATGAGAAAATAACTGCCATATACATTGTAAAGCAACAATAAGGATTAAAACAAGGAGGCATCCAAGGGCTGCTAGGATCCAAACTTGTAAATTCAGTCCATTGAAAAATGTTGCAAATGCAAGAGAATGATAAGAGTAATAGGTCTGGTTAAACTTCAGTCCTGGGAGAATTAGCACAGACGTCAGGAAGTTACTTTAAAGATATGCAGCAAGAGCTTGCTGCCTGAACTCAGGGTGAGAGAGTTTTAGCAAGAGCAAGTCACAAAGCAGCCTGGGTACAATGCAGGCCTGATTTCCCACAGGAGAACTTCTTCACAGGTATGGTCTTGTGTGCTCACTTGCCTCCCACTGGTTTTCCACATGGGCGCTTGGCCACATTTCCATGTCTTGCGAAGTGGTTCCCTACAGTATTCCTACTCATATTAGCATTTATTTATTTATTCATTCTCTTTTAGATATATATTTTTTCTCTGAATGATTTTGCTGTTAAAAAAGAGAATCATCATTAGTTTTTGTTAAAAGTTCTACTTAATAATATACAAACATATAATCATATTTTAATGTTGTCAATAGAAAAAAACGCCTACGTTTAGGGACACATATAAAATAAAAATAGAGTTATCTAGTGTTTAAATAATATAAATATTACAAGTTCTTCCTTTTTAAAAATTATTATTTCACTAGTATCAATTAGATATTTTCAAAATTTACCCTAAAATGAACATAGGTTCTGATATATCTTCTAAATCTAGAATGTCATTATAATGTATATTCCCAGGGTTAATATCTATAAATCATAATGTCTCCATGTTTTCTATTTCCACATAATATTCAAAATCATAGTTCAATATTTACGTTCCTCCTAATTTCATCCCTCTTGTTTATTGGTTTATATACAAATGACAAAGAAAGAACCTGAAATTTACCAGGGGATTTAAACTTTAAGAAAGTATAGAGAACCAAAAATTATATACTAACCAAAAGTATATATTTCCCAAAAGTGTATAAATTTGATTTTAAGAACAATTGGATACACAGTTGGATTTTCTACTTTTCTGCTTCTTTTAGCATGGTTTGGACAAAACCAAGTTTTTATTTCCTTAGGTATGGCTGATATGGCTTTCAGTGTAGTGAGGTCTCCACACCATGCAGCTTTTTCAACCCAGACATATGCCATGTTCCATCCTTGAAGTCAGGGTACAAGATCTGATATGGGTATCCAACCTTTTGGCACCTCTGGGCCACACTAGAAGAAGAGTTGTCTTGGGCCACACAGTAAACACATTGTGACATAATCACACAAAAATTCTCATAATGTATTAAACAAATTTATGACTTTGTGTTGGGCTGCATCCATAGCCATCCTGGGCTGCATGGGGCCCATGGGCTACAGGCTGGACACCCCTGTGAGATTATCTGAAAATCCTAATCTCCACTCTGTGGCTCATGAACTCATTGCTTATGTGCATTGTTCTAGCACCCAGCTATTAAATCATTGACTAATACAACTTTCAGTGTTTAAGAAAGTTGGAAGTTTACATGATACATGCTCTTTCTCTACAGACAAGGAACTTGGAGCTCTCATAAAAGAAAGAATTAGTACATATGCAACTTTAATCTTAACACAGTTTAAAAATTGATATCACATAGATGTGTCAACCAGAAACTTTTGTTGAATATTTAGCATATGTATTCAATTAAACCACAGCAAATACTTTTGATTAAAATGAAAAAAATGTGATTTTCAGCAAAAACAAAAAAAAGAGAGAGACAAACCTTTAAGAACATTTATAGTTCTCATAGATAGAGTACACAAATCACTTTTTGTGATTTTGTTACCTATAATGTTGGGATATATTAAAGCTAGGGACAGTGAGAAGTGAGAAAGCCGAGGCATTATTGAGATGAATCAGTGAAAATTGAAGATCTAAAAAAGTAACTTAAATGTTCAATCAAATACTTTACCCAAAGGACAGGAATATCTATCATGTTATAAATGAGAAAGAAAAAAGTGACATGTTGAATCAGGAAGAAAGGAGCTTTTTATTAAAAGAAGAACTTTAACTATTTCATGCCACTTTAACCCTTTGCTCCTAACAGACCCTTGCAGGTAAATCCTGGGTGTGAAGATATTAAGGCAACTACACAAATAAGAAAGCTATGAAGTTATGTCAGCTGACTACCTTTGCAAAAAGTGTATCTTGTTTTAAATGTAAATATTATCTTATTTTTACACTGTCTGTGGCCTATCCCTATTTTATTCTATGATTTTTTAAATATCTTGAATTAAGTAATGGGTATTCATAACAAGTATGTTTCTCAAGGTGCCACTTAGGTTTTAATTTGTTTTGGAAAGCAAACAAACAAACAAACAAACAAAAAACCCAGTGTGGACTGCTGCTAAAAATCCCACTTGATTTTTAAAAATGAGCCAGTCACATTATCACAAAATATAGCTAGTAGATTTGAATTTTTTCCTAACCAAAATGAAGAGCTTTATTGTCTTTTTGCTGTCACATTAAACATTGTTTTACTTTGTCATGTTTACTTCATTTTCCACTTTTACATGTCAGGAACTTCACCTGATCAATTACAATTTTAAAAATTAAAAAAAAAATTAATTTGATTTTATTTTCAATACTTACAAAAACTCATATATGGTCACTTCCATTTTACAGGTTAAGAAAATAATTTTCACAGATTAACTTATTCAATAAGAATTACTATGTAGAATTAAAGAAATTTGAATGCCAGAGACCATGAACTTTCTAAAAGTCTCATATATAAGAATGTCTGTAGCATAAAAATATGTCACCAGTTGATAATGGCTTCAGCTTCATTTTGTAGGCAAGTTCTTCAAGAAAGATAGTTAACCTTTTACATTTTCTAAAACAATATCTTGGAAAGAAATGAGCTTGTATTCTTAATTCTCTGACCTACAGTGATTACAGGCTCCATTAAGAGTCTCTTGTCTTATAGGAACAGAAATGTAATCAATGTAGGTTACTGGTCATTCTCCGAAAAGATTAAAAGGTTACTTCAGAGTTAGGAAACACAATTAACTGCTAAAATAAAACTTGCTTCACTGTGATATATAGTATGCGTCTGGCATAAAAGCAAAATGAATAAAATGAGCACTTCACATGTGTTAAAAATCCAATACATTTTAGCTTTTATTGTAGTTTTATATAATTTATCTTTTGTACAACATTGGGCTGCTTTTCTTTGGAGTTCTTTCATTTTGATAGTTTTTTTTGTGTGCATTTATTATTGCTCATAATATGTAAAAACTAAAATCACTTTTGCTTTTTAGTATCTTAGTATGTTTATTTATTCAGACATTGAATTGCATACAACAATTCATGCATGTGGGCCTTATGCTAGGTTCTAGGAACACAACTGTAAAACACACAGGCATTCCTTGTCTGCACAGAACTTGTGTTTTATTGGTGCCTACAGACAAGGAAGTGGTTGAGTACAACACAGGATAATAATTATGAATGAGTATATGGGATCATTCCAAATGAGGGATCATTCTGGACTGGGCACATGCAAAATTGTTTTAACATCAAACTTGAAGTCTGACAAGTGAAAGAAAATTAGCCAAATAATGAGAAAAGTGAAAAGAATCCAGGAGGCAGAGAGATTAGAGGTAGTCAAAGAACTAGGTGACTAATGAGATATGGGAAGCAAGAGAGAAAAAGGAATCAAACAAGTGGGAGGACAGTAGTGCCAAGTCAGTGCAGATATATTTACTTTGGTTTTGAACACACTGGATCTTTGGTGAATATGAGATAATTAGTTGGAACATTTTATGTGTGTGTGTGTGTGCGTGTGTGTGTATTTGCTTCTAAGAATCATATTTTTCACATTTTAACACTTGTTAAATCCAAATACATAGCACAAGCATTTGTAATTGCCAGCAGACGTTCTTGGTTTTATGTAAAGTACTGGTGCATATTACAGTGAATAGTGGCTTAAATTGAATGAAATATGATACGCCATAGATTTTGTCTCATCCTGCGGTATTACCTGGATCCTAAATCATTCATAGTAAACTTTCAGCCATCAGATATCATTTGTGATATCTTTAGTAAACTTCAAACTCTCCTCACCCGGAAACCAATTCCAAAATTCAGGCTACATAGCACATTCTGAATCATGATTAGAATCCCCAAGCTGGAATGCTCCTATCTTGTCTTTTAAAGAAGAATGATTTGGAGCCACATTATCATTTTAAAATTGTCTCTCTCTAAATCTCCATCTATCTGAGAAAAAGGGCTGTATTATTACCTGAGCAATTGTTCAAGCACCTTGCCATTAATACACCATATCTTACAGGCAGAGCCAGGGCACGCAGGTGCAAATGGTTTCCGGACAGCCTCCTGTGTTGATTGCCAGTATTCTGAGACTGTGCGCACTACTTACATCAAGATTGCTTGGATTCAGAGCAAATGTCTCCTACATTCTTTTCCATCACCTCTTTTCAATGTATTTTTTTAAAGTATTAAAAAACACAAAAACTATTAAGTAATTTTTTAAATGAGCTCCCTTATCTAATGACTTTATGAGATCTTAGGCTAATAGGGGCTTAAGGGCGATAAAGTAACATACAATATATCTCAGACTCAGTCTCTTGTGAATTCCAGTGAATACGCCTAGTTGAACATTAAAACTTTGGCTGGAATGTTATGCTTGATTTTTTGGGAGTCATCTTATGTGTAATGTTTTTCAATGATCAGAAAGTTACTTAATAACCAAGGTAAATTACTTGTAGTTTTCTGGAAGCAGTAAGTTAAATGAGTTGCACATATGTGTACATATGTATGTTTCTAGAGACACAATTTATGAAAAGATGCAAGACACATTTCTTTTCATCAAGTGATGGACACACATACAAACATCCCCTTTCAATTGAATGAGGGGAAAGAGAAAAACAAGCAATATGCTTTGAGAGTACAAATTCACCAAAGATTTAATCTGAAGGTGAGAGAGATTTAAAGAAGGAGGTGTTGTTGAAATATTCTTGATAGGTGGGAGCTTAGGGAGAGTATTACAGGCTGAGGAATTAGGTGCACATGTCTGGAGTCATATTATACGTCCAGGTAATGACAACAGTCCTCTGCATTTGGGAACAAGTTTTGCAGAAGACTGAAGTGGGAAATGCTGCTTCAAAGGGAGTTTAAGCGCTTAGGCCCAGATCACTGGGCTGTGCTAAACTGTGTACTAGTTTGTGGGGGCTGGAGAAACTGCTGGTTTCTGAGGAATGCGGAGTCACGGCTAGGCCCATGCAAAGCTTTTGCACTGAATAAGACCCTGGATGTATGCAGTCTTCCATCCTTCCATAAATGAGGGAACTGAGGTTCAGTAGGAAACCTGGTCAGTGCTAGCCTTGTTCAACCTACTGTGTTGGTGTGTGAGCAATAATAAATTAGCCTTTACAATATTATTACTGTACAAAATACATAGGATTTCCAAATGAAAAGCAAATGTTTCAAGGTCCTAATATTTAACTACACAGATAAAATATTCTTAAGTTAGAGACACATAAGTATTCTTATAACAGAAGAAACTCTCATAATACAACTCATAGATGTCATAATATATTGAAATATAGATGTCATGATATACTGAAGGCTTGGAATTCTACATTGAGTATCTGGAGTGATCAATTCACTCCTGGTCCCCACCGCATATTCTAATGAGACAATCAGGCTAAGATATACATAAGTGATATATATATATAATATTATATATGTAATATATATATATATACATGTATATGTATATATATATGAGATAGGTGAATATACTAACTATCCAAGCCTGTACATGTGTGAATTTGGTGTGATAAATGGACAAGTATAGGAGAAAAAAGAGAAATTGTGTTTTATTTTTGTTTTGACAACTTCTAAAAATTCTTGCACTATCTTTCATTCTTAATTTATCTTTTTTCCTATTGAATCAAATCACTGAAAAAATACATAGTTCATAAGTGTGAACTTTTAGTACTATGGCGTTATTAAGTCTTATGTAAAACTTATTTTGTCTCGTAAAATGTATTTAGAGTTATGTTGGTCAGCTTAGGCCACCACAAGAAGACACTATAGACTTGGTGGCTCAAATAGCGGAAATTAGTTTTTTCATAATTTCACAGTTTGGGAAACTGCTCTTCCTAGACTGTAGATGCTAAATTACAGTAGGGAGTTACACAGTCTTTTCTTGGTAAGTGTGTGTGAGTTCCTATGAGGCCACCAATCCTATCAAATTAGGACCACATTTTTCTGACCTAATTGACCTTTACCTCCAGAAAGCCCTATCTTCCAATACAGTCACATTAGAGGTTAGGGCTCTGATGTGCCCATTCTGGGAGGATACCATTTAATCCATAGCAGGCCATTATAGAAAATAGGAAATGAGTAGAATAACATAAAGAACACATAATTTTTCATCTTTTCTTTCAAAGGTAACCACTCTAATCTTTATCAACTGATAGTTATTAATAGTTTTATAATACCTAACATACTTTTTCCCCTTAAATTTCAGAGAATTTGAATGAGTTCCTTAGTAGTGTAGACAAAGACTCTGAAAATAAAGCTGAAGAAGTCAGTTATATAGATGAATAACATATGTTTATTGATTCAATCATTTATTTATCCATTTAGGATTAACCATGTGTCAGGATCCATTCCTGCCAATTTGTCAATGAATCAAACAGGTGGGAATTAAACATATAATTACAGTTTCACATAAGTTGATAAATTCAGTGAAGGGAAAGTGCAGAAAGTATATGGTAAGTAGACTAAATTTAGGCTACATGTGAAGGTAAAGAGGTCACAAAATCCTCTTTAGTAAGAAGTACTCTTAATATTGTTGAGTAGTCTTTGTATGTGATGTATCATTATACTCTTACTGTTTTCAAGATTTTTTTATTTTTCTTTGGCTTTTGAAAATTTGACTATAATATGTCTTGATATAGATTTCTTTGAAATTTTCCAACTATGACTTTACTGAGCTTCTTGAATGTATGCACTAATGTGTTCCACCAAATTAGGAAGTTTCTGGCCAGTATTTATTCAAGTATGCTTGGTCCCCTTCTCTCTTTTTCCTCTCTTTTTTGGGACTCCCATTATGCCTATGTTGGTACATTTAATGGTATCTCATTGCTTTCAAAGGCTCTGTTAATTTTTCTTTATTTGTTTTTCTTTGTTTTCCTTAGAGAAGATAATATCTATTAACCTATCTTTAAGTTTATTGATCCTTTATTTTACAAGTTTAAATCTAATGTGGAGCCATTCTAATAAATATTTCATTTCGGTTATTGTAATTTCCATCTTCAGAATATCTATTTTATTCTTTTTTTAATCCTTGACTCTTGATATTTTCAATTTGGTGAGACATTATTGTCATTTTGTCATACTTTCTTTTGATTTTAAAAAATATTTACTCACTTAGTTCTTTATAATAACTGATTTAATAACTTTGTCTAACAGGTCCGAAATCTGACCTCAAAGGGACCAATTTCTAATGATTGTTTTCTTTCTGTGTATATTCATATTTTCTGTTTCTTTGAAGTTGCTTAATTGTTTTGCTGAAAACTGAACATTTTACATAATATAGGATGGGGCAAAAAGTACACTTACATAATTAATAAATAATGATACAAGAATTAAATCTGTTTTGAGTACTTACTCTAAACTTATTTTTGTAGCTCCCTATATAATGTGGCAGCTATGGAAATCAGATTCTATCTTCCCCAGTGTTTGTTGTTGTTATTGTCCCTTTTTTTGGTTCAGTTAGTGACTTTCCTGGACTAATTCTATAAAGTCTGCATTTCATGTAACATGTGCAATGACACTGAGACAAAATAGAGCTTAGTGCCAAAGAAGAGCTATAAAGAAGATAAGTAAAGTTGGAGTATCAAAATGGAATGATAAAGTCACAAAAAGAACTTTGTACATTACAACAAAATATTATGATGTTGGGAACTGGCCTGCCTGGTTTCAGGAGCTGTAACTCCCCATGGCTAAGGCTGAGTGAGCAAACTTCAGACCATAAGCCACGAAGGAGACGAAGCTTATCTCCCTGGCAGGAGCCCCGCTTCTGCTCCTTTTACTTCATCCATAACTGGCCCCCAATGCTTGATCAGTTAGCCAGTGACAGGTAAGATTCCCAAAGGGGGAATGACCTAAGATAGGCATGATCACATGGAGGCCCCAAGGAAGGACTTGGGGGGCTATAGCAAAAGGGAGTGATGGACCCTCAGCTTTGACATAGCCTGAGTCCACATTCTGTCTGCCAGAAGCCTTGTAATCTCTTGGCTGCCTTACTTACCCTGCCTGACTTAAGCTTGAAACAATGCCTTAAGCCTGAAATAATGCTGGTGGTGGGTGTAGCCCTGTGTTGGAAAGGTCAGGTTCCCTAGGGCGATCAGGCCTAAGAAAGAATATGTAAAATCCTGTGGAAGCTGCTTTGTTTAGAATGCTCTCAACTAAATGATAAGCATCCAAGCAAGAAGTGAGTTTGTTCCTCAAAGTTTTATAGCTTTTTAGCTATCTGACTCTGACTCAAAATAGGCCCTCAGAATTCTTTGAATGTTATCTATTGTTTGATCCTTACTGCCTGACAATGATTAATGAACTTTACCTGTATTCCTGTGCAAAAGGAACCTAATAAAAGCCCATGGAGGAAAAGGCTCTTGGCCCTTCTCCTTTGAGAGATTGGCCATATTTCCTCCCCAAGCAGATCAGGTCTTGGTAGACTTATTCTCATCTATGGCAGCGGTTGGCCCGGGTGGGGGGGGGGGGGCTGTGGATGGAGACCCCCCACATTATGAGTAATATCTAAAGGGTAATAAAAAAGTAACATGATTGGATTTTGTTAGAAAAGTCACCCAGGATGCTGTGTTAAGGATTAATAAATATAGTAAGGGAGCCCTGGCTGATGTGTCTAAGTTGGTTCTAGCATCATCCCATAAACCAAGAGGCTGTGGGTTCGATTTTCAGTCAGGGCACATGTCCAGGGCACCTATGAGAAGTTGATTCTAAGTTTATGTGAAAGTGCAAAGGACCAAAAATGGCCAAAACAATTTTAAAATATAAAAACAAAGTTAGATAACTTGTCCTACCTGATTTTAAGTCTTATTATAAAAGTACAGTAAATAAGACAGTACAGCTTTGGCTATGCTAAAATTAAAAAAAAAAAAATGAAAATCAACCTAGAAAATTCCCTAAGCAAGTAAAACCAATTTAGTTAAATAAGCATTAGCCTATTTTGCAAAACTAACTTGACCTGGCTCATTTCTTGTTTGTGCCTCTGGTAATCATAAACAAAATTGAAATGTTTCTTGAAGTTGATGTGGAATAACCAATGAAAATTCCAATACGAAAACCAATCAATGTAATGAATAAGCAGTTACTGTTTTCTCAGTATTTAAGCGCTTATTAACAACATACTCTTAAGCTTCATTTCATGTTTTGGTCTGAGTGCCCCCTGTGTGCAAACTGTATTTTTGGTGTGTGCACACTAAACAGTTACTAATTACTACTTCAGTGATCCATTGGTTTTATATTTGCTATTTATGAACCTTTCACAGTGTAAAGACAAACAACTAGATCAGCCCAACAGAAGTAGACCTATGCGTATACAAGGTGAGGCAAAGTGGGTTTACAGTTGTGAGTTCATGAAACACAGTTTATTCTTGTATTATTATTTATTAATGTTGTATTATTTTTCTTACAAACAACTGTAAACCTACTTTTGCTCTGCCTTGTACAAATAATTTTCACTAATATTTCCAAAGGAATTTAATAGAGAAAAGATAGTTTATAACAACTAATGTTTAAAAAATGGATACACATATGAAAAAAAAGAACATTAACTCTTATATTATACCATACACAAATTTTAACTCCAAATGGTTCCTAACACAAAAGACAAAAATAAAACATAGGAAAAATGGGGAAATATAAGAGAAAGTCTTTATTTCTTTGGGATAAAGATTTCTTAGATTAAAAAAGTACTGAATTGATAATTTAGCCTTCATAAAAATTAAATGATAATTCTCTTCAAAAAACACTGTTTAGAAAATAAAAAGGCAAAGCACTGACTAGGAGAAAATAATTGTTATGTATGTCTGACTTTATACTGAATAGATATCATTTATTATAAAAAGTATTAGGAAACAACCCAATAAACATGAAGAACACATTTTAACAGACACTGCACAAAATGGGATATAAGAGAGGTCCGAAGCTCATGACAAGATGTTCAATATCAGCTATCAGGGAAGGGGTAACTTAGCACAGAATGGAAAGCTTATACACACTTCAAAACACCTAAAATGAAACGACTGGGCCAACCAAGATTGTGGAGCAACTGGAGCTCTTCTCCATCGCTTATAAGATTATAAGATGATACAAACATTTTAGAAAACATTTTGGTAATTTTTTATAAAGTTAAACATACATTTACCATAAGACTAAGCCATTCCACTTCTGGTTGAAATAAAAACATTTGTCCATAAAATATTTAAATAAAAATGTTCATAGCGACCTCACTCATAAGAATTTTACTAGAAAAGTCACTCAGGCTGCTGAATCATTCAGCCCCTGAATGAAAGTCATTCAAGCTGCTGAAATCCATCTTTAAACAACATAAAATAAATGTTATGTGTACAAACAAATAATGTTATGTTTACAATTGAAATAGTACTAAGCCCCAAAAAATGAAATATTGATGACTTGCACCAACATAGATGAAACTTAGTAACATTATTCTGAGTTAAAGAAGCCAAACACAAATGGATGTACATAGTATGATTCCATTTATTTGAAAATCTAACAAGGACAGATAGAATCATTTCTGACAAATGGAAGTTTGGTAGTTGCTATGGGTGTGATGGAATAAACTGGGATTAAAAGGATACACTTTGAGATGATGGTAATCTTCTGTGTTTGGATTGTAGTAATGATTATAAAAATGTTTCTGAAATTCTGAAACATTCAGTTTCTGAAATTCATAAGTACATTGTGTCACAGTTTAGACATTTTTATAGGATCCATAAAATAAACTGACAAGGAAAGGACTTCTCTCATACACCACAGAGATTCTGTGAATTGACCAAAGTGTGAAAGAGCCATCTGAGATGTCAGTATAGAATAAAAAGGCCACGAAATTGAAAAAAAAAAGTTTAAGAGCTCAATCAAGAAAGATAATTCTTGATATATGGAGATACTTATATCAATAGTTCTCTGTTATGCTAAGTAACAACTTAATCAGTAATATTTTATTAACATTTTGAGACTAAAGGACACTTTAGATATTAGACATTAAACACTTTAGATATTAAACATGTATTTTGAGACAAAATATTTTTATTAGAAGACATTGTGGGCAAAATGATGAAACATATCCAATAGCTCAAAAATTTGGCAGATGCTGGGTTTCTCTCTGTGTTACTATTTCATGGCATTCTTCTATCAATAAGAGTATTTTTAGAAAAAATACTAATTTTTCTACTTATGTTGGCAGGTTAATTCCACTGTAATTGTCATAATAACTTTTCCTGAAATATTACTAGCTCTGATATTTTTCTGTTATTTAAAAACTGAATCTCAAAGGTAAGTACAATGCCATGAAAATCTCACCCCTAAAATTACCTTATTTCAAAAAACAAAGAAAAGAAAAGAATGTGACATCATGAACTGGTTAAGAGAAGAAAAGAACAGACCTAGAGTTGATTTACTTCAGAAGAAATAAGAATTAACCCAAAATAAATATATACATTGTGGAACAGATGGCTTCTATTATCTGGATATCAGTGCACTACTTGAATTTTGACAATCACGTTATCAATTCTAAAACATTTTGATGTCTCTGTATCTGTCCTAGTCCAATTCTATAGTCTTTCATAAAGTATTTTCATTTAAATTTTTAAAGTAATTTTGTTTCTCTTGCTGACTTTTTCTGCTTGCCTTTGGTATTGCCAATCTTTTTTTTCTATGCCTCACCTTTATGTCAAGGCCAAGTCTCTTTTGGGACATCCTTGAGCTTTCATTTTTGTAATTTTTTAAAAAAAATTTAGCAGATGACAACTAGTAGGGGGAGTTAGGGGGTGGAGGGATTGAGCTAAAAAGGAAAAAGGACTCATGGACATGGACAGCAGTGTGGTGATTGCTGCGGGTATAGGGATCTATTTAGTAATTGGGAAAAATATAAATAAAAATAAAAATTAAAATTAAATAAAAAATTAAATCCCACCTCTTTACATATTTAATTGCTATTTCAATGTCTTATGATTAAAATTTCATATAAACCTAGCACTTACTTTAGCATATAAGCCTCACATTCTATATCTTCTAGAGTCATTTAGAATAATCTGGATAAAGCAATCATTTTGTTATAATTAGGTAATGATAAACTGCTCTTATGGAGAAAGCTAAATGTGAAATAATTTAACCATAAATAATAATTATTTATTAACAAAGGTGGACCTTTGCTCTTTGTAAAATACCCAGTTACCTAGTAAGTCAACCCTATGGTAATGGAGGGGTTCTGAAGCCCTTCCTGGAGAAGGACATATCTGAGTGTAAGTTTCACAACTTAGGTCATTAAGAGCTTTTCATGAAAAGCTTTAATTTTTTTTAATTTGATAAATTTCATTATATCCTCGCATTTTACCTATTATGAAATTACTGGCAGTTTTTTATGATACAAAAGTATGTATTTTACACCTTTAAATATTTGACATCACATTTTAATTAATATTGTATATACTGAAATAATATAATACTTTATAAATCCATATTATAATGCACTTTTTTACCTTTGTTCCATTAAGTATCGACGTTGTGTCTGCCGACACCATTTTCGGCCCTGCGAGTGCTTCAGTGAAGGAGACGAACTGCCATCGACCAGAGCTTCGGGGAGATTTTGACATATGTCAGCATTAGGACTTTGTAAAATCTGATTTCCTGAGTTGTATGTTTACAAATAATTTTATTTCTTCGACAAGATATTTCATATCACTAAATCTCAGTGATCTCATCTGTAAATCGGGGATAATAACAAACTTCATATGTTTACTGTGAGAATTTCAGAGATTAATGACCATAGTATGGAGTAAGTTCTAAAAAAAAAAAAAAATGAAATGTGTATCTGGGTTCAAAGGAGATCCAGTATGCACCACAATTCACATTCCTACTTTCTTTGTCCGCTGGTCCCAGTTTATCCTACCCCAGATGCTACAATGAAGTCTTTCTGGTTACCATCTCAACCCAGTCCTTGGCACCTTGGGACCCCAATAAATCTGTATTTTTAAAAAGGGGGGAAGTCTGCTACACAGTGTTACTCACCTTATATTTGCATAACTATGGATCTCCCTCAACCTTTCCAACACAGGTGATGAGAGACTTCAGGATAATTTTCCAACCCAATCTATGATATTTAGATACTTCTCTAGTTAAAGGGAAAAGAATGTGTGTGTGTGTGTGTGTGCGCGTGTATACATATATATATATGATAAATATATATGCATATTCATGTCTTAGTAGATACATTGTTGAATAGCAAATGAGTAAATACAATTTTAATGTTATCCTCATTTTCTGGTTCTATATCATTACTTACACAAGCTTTATTTGTCCTGTGGAAATACATTGGTTTCTGTGGTTCATGAAAAATCATTATAAACTATAATGAAGAATTTTCCATAATCTCTTTATCTATTTCTTTCTTTTCATTCATTCTTTCTCACACCATACGTGTGTGTGTATGTGTGTGTATAGTGTGTATATATGTATATATACATATATATATCTTTCCATTAATGCTGTTTTAAATTAGTTACCATCAATTGCCTATTTTGACACTTCCCTTAGATATTATTTAATATCAAAACATAGAAATTAATCTTTATGTTTTGTTTTTCTTTTCTTAATATTTTTGGAGCAGGGGTTTATGTATCAATTAGTTTCAATTTTGTATAATAGGAATGCTAAAAGGCATTTTAGAACCAAAACACTATTTCATTTTCCTTACATTATTATTATAGGCCCTTTAAACTCAGCGGTTTTAAAGGTTCATTTTTAGAGGCAAGTCACCCTGGATGGCAGGGAGCTCTTACTTGGCACTGAAACAATGAGCTGTGTCCCATTCTTCTCCATTGTTCTTTGAGACCTTTTTCTTTATTCCTTATTTGTTTTTTGCCAGCAAATAGCCAATTGTGAAGGATCTATTTTTCCTAGTTTTTAGTTCCAAGGTCCCATCAATCACACCAGACCTAAGGGGAGGAAGCATCATGTGTGCCCTAAGATTTTCAAGCCCAAAGCTGTGTTTTTGCTCTCTCTCTAGCAGTGCCATCTGCTCAGAGCCAAGTTTAAAGCCAAGGGATTCCAATAAACCCACACGTCAAAAACTTCCCACTATGCAAGAAAATCATCCTAAAGGATCTGTGTGAAAAGAGAGGCACACACTTCAAAAAGAAAGCAACAATGTTTGGAATAACACCACAGAATTCAAACAGAGAGCTCGTTACAGGACTCACAAAGAAGCAGCTACACCAGGAGGTGGAGGACTGCAAAGAAATCTGCAAAAATTAAAGGGGTATAAAAAGAAAAATAAAATGCTGATTAAAATGTTATTAAATAAATGTAAGCATAGCTTAATGATACCCAATAAAAGAACTTTCTAAAGTTACGTGAGTAGTTGAAGATTTTCTACCAACAACAGTTATCTCCCATTTATTGCTCAGTATATCTTAAATAATATTGAGTGATATTCACTTTAAATATTTTAAAAGCATGCAATGGTATTAATTTAAAAATTAAGAAGGTAATTGAAGTTGAGGATTAATGTGAGAAAGCCCTAAAACTTGTGATGATCCTGCTGTATACTTAGAAATTTTAATAAAATAATAAAACTCTTATTTTCATTAAGTTTAGAACTATAAAATGATTTAATCTTGTTGATTTGAGTGGCTTTAAGTTCTTTATATTTTAAATGTATTTTCCTATAGGAATAATGAAATAATAGAACTTACATTTCTAATAAATGCTTATTATGTAAGAGCTAAATACATATAAATAAATATGTATGTAACATTTAATTGTGACATACACATTTCTCTTGAAAGTTTAACATTACAATACAACAACCAGATGACCACATTTTATATTCTTGTAATTATTTAATGTCATCTTCATTTATAGAGCATTATCTTGTGTAGAAATCTTATGATACAACTTGAGGGAAAAAAATGGTAAATAATCAAGCTTTTGGTAAAGGAAAGAGAAGACAAAATCTTCAAGAAAATGTCAGTGTGGAAATTATGAGCTTGCAGACCCTCAAGAAAGGAAAATCTGAAAGTGGGAAAGGCTCCTAAAGCTCAAGAGTGAGAGGTAGTTTATTACATGCTAAAAGATTGACCGAGGATGTGGGTTTTTGCTTTCTGTTACGAGTGTTAAGCATTGCTTTAGCTATTACTTTGCTGTGGAACAAATCTCTCCAAAACTTAGTGGTTTAAAGTGACATTTAGGATTATCTCTCCCAGCTGTATGTGTTGACTAAGATGATATTTAGACATTTCACTTGTTGTCCTTCATGCAGATGTAGTACAAGTAGCAAAAATAATCTTTTGATTATGTCACTACTCTATATTTACAACCAATGTCAGTGCTATATTTTATGTGAAACTAAGTTGAATATTCTTTTTAATTAAATGTAGTTAATATATAATACTAGTTTCAGGTACACAACATTGTTATTCGGCATTAATACGCCTAATGAAGTGATCAGTGCTCTAACTGCAGTCACCATCTGTCATTATACAAGGTTATCACAGTATCACTGACTGCATTCCCTACATTGTGACTTATTTACTTTAGAATTGGACATTTGTACCTCTTTTTTTCTTTGGTCCTTCCTCTCTACCTCTTCCCCTCTAGTAATCACCAGTTTCTTTGCGTATCTGAGACTGTATACATTTTCTTTTGTTCATTCATTTGTTTTGTTTTTTAATGGGAAATCATACAGCATTTGTACTTCTCTATCTGGCTTGTTTCATTTAGACAAAGTGTTCTTCCTGCTTTTTTTACTTCCAAATTTGCCTGTTGTTATGTATTATTACTAATCTAAAAATTGCTTATTTAAATATTATTGCATATTTTAAATGAAAGACAATTACTGCAAGTATATTTTCATGCTTAATTTTTTATTGCCACCAATTTTCAACTGTTCAATAATCCCACTGTAGTTTTTATATTGAGATAAAAAAAAAGAACTTGAAAGCAAAGCTGTTAAACCCGCTGCTTACCAGGGTAAGCTCTGCACAACTCCCAAGCCTAGATTCCTACACTCACTGGACCTAAAAATTATTTTGGGCTTTAAACAAGTCATGACACTGAGATGAAACAGAATCAATAGGAACAGCGTCTGAAAATGTAACACTGGATTAAAGTATAGAACACCTCTCTAAGGCAACAAATCAAATGTACACATTTTTATAAACCAAAGTTAGCAATAGTTAAGTTTTAAATATCATATTTAATGAATCAGCCACCTGTTTAAACTAATGTCGATTCAATGAATACAATAAACTGTTTAATAATGCCTTTTCAAACAGGATATTTAAAAAATAGTATTGAAAACTTTTAAAATCTTAAAGTGTGCTGATATAAATAGAAATATTTATGTGCCAGGATATTTTGAGGAAAAACTGACATAATCTTAAATGTCTCGTATGTCAGTTTTGGTCTAGGTGCTGAGGAAATCCTGGCACCATCAAAAGAGTTCAGAAGGGCAAGGCAAAAATCAAGGAATGTATGAAGCGGACCCATGGGCATGAACGACCTTCAGGGGGGGCCTGGAGGTCTGGGTGGGGCAGGGGAGAGCAACAGGGAAAAATACAGGACAACTGTAACTGAACAACAACAACAACAACAAAGATTGCCAAAAGACATCAGACCATGGCTAGACTGTCAGGATTTGAATTCTGGCTCTGCTAATAACTAGTTTTGGAAATTTGCATAAATTATTAAATTCTCTGTGCCACTGTTTCAGCATTTGCAAAAATCAAGATGGTAATAAAATGGTAGTCACCTCAGAGGACAGGTGTTCATTAAAATACAGTCAGTAAGTTAATATGTGTAAATTATTTATAGCAACACTTGAAATATTGTGTTTTCCCAATAAATGTTAGCTATTATAATCATTATTTATCTAAATTATTGAAGCTCAAAGTGTTAAAAATGAGAAATGCTTGTAGTAGCTTTGGAAGCCTTTATACCAGTTTCACTGACGCCATCCTCACTCAAAGCCTATTAGTAAGTTTTTCTTTGAAACTGTTAAAAACCTACAGAACAAAAAAACTCAACTTACAATGAATACTTAGCATATACTATATGCAGCTATTATTTTTGGTGCTGAGGATAAAAATATGAGCACAATGTAATTCATGCCCTTAAAATACTTATAGTCTAATGGGAGAAATAGAATACACAAATAACACCATGACACAGCATCCTCTAGGTATTTTAGTGCAGAGTTTTTGACATTAAACCATAGTTAGGAATTTACTTGCATTTTTGATTCTCATGAGACTGAAATGTCTGCTGAGCATGGATTGCTCAGAAACCAACATTGGGAACAACCCCATGTAATTGTACAATAAATGGTTGTTGAAGGAATGCAGAGAGAGAGAGAGAGAGAGGAAATGATAGTGGAAACTGTCAAAGCTTCGTAAGAATGGATACTGTCTTCATTACCATTTAAATACTAAATAATAGTTTATGAGGTACGGAAATGCAAACTAATTTTGTGTGTCCAGAGAAATGTAAACAGTTTAGTATTGGTGCAGTGAATAAAATATATACAATCTTTTAAAGTCCTCCCAAGAAGTAGAACACCTCTGAAGGAAGATTATCCAAGGAGGAGGAAACAGAAATGTGAGACTCTAATCAAGGCTTCAGCAGATTCCAAGCAATTTAGGAATTACTATCTGCAAGATTGGAGATGAATTGAATTGGGTGGGAGTGTGTGTGAGAGAGAAAACTGTGGTTTTGATTTCAGTCTCTGGTGAAGCTTTGAATGACTAAAAGTAACAAGTTTATCCGTTTTGATGGCAGATCAAATTGGAGAAACTACCAGCATTTTTAGAGCCATTATTGTGTGAATAAAGGGACTCATCAAATTCCATAATACCATTTTTATTGAATTCCAGCAAAATGAAACTGATTTTCTTCTCTGGCATATCCAATAGTTGTGTATGCACTTTAATTATAAGATCTTCCAGATTGCTGGCAGGGGAGAGGGGGGATAAGGGGGACTAAATGGTAATGGAAGAAAATATAACAAATATTAAATGAAAAAATAAAAACATATCTAATTTGATCATACACACACATGCACAAAGAAGAAGAACTTCTAAACTTTTTATTTTAATGGAAACATGGGAATTTGTGTAATGACTTTAAAGGATTACTTTTAAGAATAGAATTTGGTTGAATAAATAAGTTCCTGCTTATTTAATGTTGCCTTACAATTGTATTATTAGATCTTATAGTTGTCACTGCACTAGGAACTACAGCACTAGGAACTCAAGAATATGCAATAGGACATCCCACTAACAAAGAACTATTCTTTATCTTGCTTAATGCAGAGTTGTAAAATGCTGATAGAAATTCAGGGGATATTTGTCATTTGCGTTGGGATGTCGGTTTAGTCATTTAGACGATTTCATCTGAGGAGCATAAGACTACTGTCACATAGGCCATCAGCCTTCCTGCCCAGACCCTGTATTTTAGAAATAATATGGTATTTTTGAGACACATTTTCTAACCTTATTAACAGTATCATTTTACGTGTTTGTAAGTCCTCTTTCCTTGTTTAAGCTTATTTCTTGTGATCCATAAACTAAATAGAATAATGCCTTCATAATATTTTGGTGCTAAAGTTTTCCAAAGGCTGTGTAACTGCACTTGCTTGAATCCAACATTATAAAAGGCTCTGTGGGAATGATGGCAATTCTAAAATTCAGGACAATTCCAGAGACTTACAGTTTTAAAAACCTGAGGTGGCAAAAATTACATTATTGTACATGTATTATATGTATAAGAAAATAAATTCCAGGTTAGAATCTAAGTTAAAGACTTATACCCAAGAACCTAAGTTAAAAATATTGACTTTTTAATTTTACATTTACAACTATTGCCCTTATTAAAAATAAACTTTGATAGGTGCACCTCATTACAACAAACATTTCTCTAAACCTCTTATGCATGCAAAGTATTCATATCTAACCCTTAATGGAGCTAAATAATCAACATCCACTACGCTTCCATTATATACAATACAATTATCACAGGTGGGTACATTTAATGTACTAAAAATTGTGCATACACTTTAAATAAGGAAGACACTTTTTGGTATTGGGGGGAGGGTAGATTATTTATGCCCAAATTACTCCTAACTCAAACCACATAGCATATCCCCAAACGGGACCATGAATGACTTAGTCTGTTTCATATACTTTTCATTCAAATTCCAGTGACTATTTTAAACCATATTTTACGGAGCAGCTGTGGGACCTGAACTTCCTTTTGTTTTGAAAAAAATAAAGACCTCATTTAGCTCCTGGTAGAGCTATGAGCTACAATGTGTTTGTTAGTCTAATGCATCCATCCTTTGTATAGCTCCTAATTCCAGACAGCCTCACAACTCCCTTCCCTACTAAACTATGTGGGAAGACAGTAGGTCGTGGCTGCAGTCTGCCACCCAACAAAAGAAAGAGAGGTGTGAAGAAAATGTTTGTGTACATTTGAGATGCAGCGACTATTGCTATGTAATTAGCATTAGACAGTGGCTGGCCCATTACCACAGGAAGGATAAGAAATTTTACTGACAGCTAAATTGGAACTATGTTAATCTGACAAAGATTGTGTAGAAAAGGATGCTTGCATTTAGTTTCCAGCACCACACTATGTATCGTTTTCTTTATTGTTAGGCAATATTCAAAAATCTGTGAAAGCAGGCAGTGTCTTGAACTGTGCGGTGTGAAACCGTGGTCAGTTGTAACCATGACTACCCTGTCATGGAGAAGTCTGACAGACAATGGAATCCACTAATTATAACTTTACAACCCTACCCTATCCATAGTTTACCAAATTCTTCACAGGGTTATTGCATTTAATTTGTTTCTTAGTGAATGACCTGGAAACTCCACAGCTCTCTTACAGATCTTATCAGAGGAGCTATGCACTGTTTCCAGAAACCTCCCTGAGCCCTAGCTATGGGACAAGCTGTAGACTTTCCTCTCACACAGATGTCTTTTCAAGCAGTGCAACCTTCTTTCTACTTGGAAGATTTACTTCTCTCATTAATCATGTGTAATTGTTTCCATGTTACAGAGTTTTTAGTACATTCTCAATGATGTGATTTATTAAATTTTATGTTAAAAATGACTTAGTTATGCTCAGGAACAGTAGAAGGCATGCATGGTGCATTCAGGAAACACTACCTTGGGTTACAGGTGGTAATTACCTTACCGTACTCGAGTAGTTTCTTCCATTTCAGAGTTATAATTCACAACCATTTTTATGACCTAACTTCAGGATACTTGAAATAAAAAAGATGAACTTTTATTAATTGTTATATTTTTCAAATGCATGTAACTATGTATTTGTTAGTACTTAAATACAGTAGTGATAGCTTTATCATTCCCTAATTATAGGAAGAAAATTCACACTATGATTTTGAATCAAAATTTTTGCTTAGTTATTTGTAAACTTCAATATCTTTAAAAGTAGGGCTAATATTATGTCTGAATTATGGAATAGCCATGAGACAAACTATGTTTGAAATGTTTTTAAGTACAACATTGTAACTTTGGAATGTTAGCAGCAAATAGTGGTCAAGGTAATTAAACCATATAACTATATAACTATTTATACACACACACACATGCATATTTATACACATATATACTTTCTCTCTCTCTCCCCATGTAAACACATATACTAAAATTTACCTTACATCTATAACAAAGTCAAATGAAATTTTACATCAAGAAATGACAAATTATGATATTTATTATTTATGACTTCTGACATAACACTGACTATTTTATTCTTTCAGATATAATTATATAAGGTATATTTTCTATTTAACTTTTAGTTAATTTTGTCTCTGTACAGTATCTGGTTTTGTTGCTATGATTATTTTCTTCGTAGCTATAATGGTGTTTTATGGTACAACTATCTGGACCACTATCTGCTGCTACCATTCCGAAGATAACATTTTGTACTTAGAAACATTTCAAACATAGTTTGTCTCATGGATGCTTTATAATTCATACATAATATTAGTCCTACTTTTAGAGGCATAGAACTTGCTGGATAACTAAAAAAAAAAAAAAAAAAAAAAGCCAGTGGTACATTTACACTTGGAATACTATTCTGCCATAAACAAAAAAAGGAAATTGTACCTTTTGTGACAGCATGGATAGACCTGGAGAGTATTATGCTAAATGAAATAAGGCAGTCAGAGAAAGACAAATAACATATGATCTCACTTGTATGTGAAATCTAATGAACAAAACAAATAAAAGAACACAATAGAAACAGACTCCTGGGTATAGAAAACAGACGGACAGCAGTCTGAGGGGAGAGGTTTGGGGAGCTGAGTGAAAAGGTGAAGGGATTAAATAAGCAAACAAAGAACAAAACTCATAGACACGGACAACAGTGTGGTGAATACCAGAGGGAAAGAGAAGAGAGTAAAGGGGCAATAAATGGTGAGGGAAGGCGACTCCACTTTGGGTGGTGAACACACAATGCAATATACAGATGATGCATTATAGATTCGTACACCTGAAACTCATATAATTTTATTAACCAACGTTGCCCCAATATATTCAATAAAAATTTAAAAGATAAAATCCCTATACCTTTTCTAATACTTTTGTGTTACTTGAGAATTTTGTGTTGCAGACTTTTAGTAGGAGGGCTATGCTAGGTACACAAGATTTAGAGTGTTGGATGCAATTAAATTCTTAGAGGTAACCATCAAAAAAGGGGGAAAATAATCTTGAAAAGAAGCTACTAGTGACTTAATTGCAATTTCTGCAAATTAATATGTTGAATCCCTAACCCCTAACATGACTGTATTTGCAGAGGGCTTTTCAGAGTTAATTAGGTTAAATGAGGCCATAATGCTGGAGTCCTAATCCAATACTGATGGCTTTATAAGCAGAGGAATGGAGAGGGATTTCTCTCTCCCCAGGCCCTCTCACACAGGAAAGGGCATTTGAGCATGCAGCAATGAAGTGGCCATCTGCAAGCAAAGGAAAAAAAAAGTTTTCATAAGAATCCGACTCTGCTGACACCATATTCTCGGGCTTCCAGCTTCCTGAGCTCTAAAAAGTAAACTTGTTGCTTAAGCCACCCAGTCTATTATATTTTTGTTAAGCCAACCTACACTAATATAGAAGCACAATATGTAAACCATTTATTCATGTTTGATCAATTTTAATGTCATAATAACTATAAAGTACTATGCATTGCAAGATTAATTACAAATGCTACTTTCATTTTTTGATGTAGAGCAAAAATATAAAGTATAAATTGCTGTTACCACTTTGTAGCAGAGATTTTCACAAGAATTTTAATACTAGTGGTCTTGGGATATAGAAGCCAGATTTTTATTTATCATCTCTATTTTCATATATCTGAACATGAAATAGCCACACATTGTACATTAAATATTCTCAATTATATGACACATTGAGAATATGCTTTTGAAAATTACTATTGTTTGTTTTTCTTATTTCTCCTTAAATATACACAGAGGTGGGCAAAAGTAGGTCGATAGTTGTGAGTACATAAAACACAGTTTATTTTTGTATTATTATTTATTAATTATTGTATTATTTATTTGCAATACAATAAGAAACCTACTTTTGCCCACCTCTGTATAGTGATCACAATATCTAAAAAGAAATAAGAAAGTCTGTAAAAGTGATAAAGTTAAGGAAATTTTATGTAAGATAGACTATTACTAGTTTTCCATAGAAGAAAGCTGGTGTATTTTTATGACATTTTTTGAATAATACAGGTTATCAAATTTATTGTTGTGAATAATGCACAAGGTCCCCTTTTAGGACCAAAGAACTCATTCTCACAGCTGCCTGGAATCCTTGCTGCTGATGGAATAGACATTATCACTTGCTGAGAATTTCCCTCAGCCAAATGGAGCTGCCCATCCCAAGAGACAGTTCATATACAATTACTAACTGATGCAAGGTACAAAGGCTTACTTCCCTACTTAAATTACAAACATCTCCGAAGGTCTATTTCAACTTCAGCTCTCTCCTGGCATGAGCTGATGCCTTGAATGAGTGCACCGGAGTTGGAATTCTCCATGTATCCAATTCTGCCTCCTTTACTCTCTCACAGGTGTGGTTCTCTAGAGTGCTCCCCAATAAAGCTCTCTGGACAAATCTTTATTTTGTGCCAATTTCTCCATTTTTATTGAAAAATGTATTTCATATGAAAAGTCACTTGGGGGAGGGCACGTGTAATACATATCGAATAAAAATTTGTGGAGAGTCACCTGGGCATAACAGTGTTGGTAATTATTGAAAGGGAACTCATTACCATGTTTTAGACAGTTATGGGTAATGTTGTAATGTACTTCTTAAATCATCTTACCGAAATATAGGAACTATTGTCCCAGCAGCTGTGAGGGTGGTCATACGATTATCCTTAATTTTCATACTTCCTCACCCAAGGCCATCCCTCTTTCTGGGACAACCTGCATCCAATGGCAGGTTAAAGCAGACTTAAAGAAATTTTGGAAGGACACCTCAGCTTTACAATTACTAGTAGGTTTGGCTAACAGATGAAAAAAGATCCCTTAGGCCAAGGACAATTCTCTGAAAGGAAAAGCTCTCTCTACTGTCAGCAGCCAACACTCTAAGGATTTGTGGGAATGAATTCCTAATCCTGAAGGAAAAATCTGAGCAAGGTAACACTACACCCATTCTCCTCGGCCCAATCTTTCCTTCCTTCACTTTCACATGTATTCATCCCAAGAGTATTTTAAAAAGTCCCACATGCTAAACTTGCCTGGTCTACTTTCAGTGGAACACAACCAGCAATGATGATACTGTGATGTATGCATGGTCAGGTGTGGGGGTGCATATTTTATCAGGTGACTTCTAATTCTGTTGCATATTTAATAGCCTAACTTTAAAAAAATAATCTTTTTGCTCTTTTCCCACATCACCAGGATTGTATTTTCCAGAATTCTAGATATCATTTTGTATGTATATTAGAGTTGAACTGTATTCAACTTCTTTTTCTGTTTTTCTGTCCATCATGCACTTGGTTATAAGATAAACCCATGTACTTTAGCAGGAAGCCTACTTGTGGAATGAGTCAGAATTCTGTTCCCATATTGCTCTCTGACAAGTAGGTAACTGAATACCCCTCTCTCCCATGATAACCGTGATCTCTCAGTATCAAGAGCATGGTTTTAGTGAAAGGTTGTTTTCTTCCTATTGAATCAGTTGGTAAATGTATATTGCTAATTTTTGTCATAATAATGGCAATTCAGATAAAGAGCACTCTTGAGTTTATAAATCTCCCAGCACATGTTACTTTGAGGTAGGAGTACAAGGTGAAGATGTTAAGTAGTAAGCTTGGACTTTGCTGTGTGTTCTGTAACAACACCACCATACTTCTGTAGTTCCATATCATGAATAACATTTGAAACTTATTTGTCAATTATTCAAGCAGCCAATTTTTGGGAAATCTTGTCTAGAATAGAAATAATATGACTCACATATCAGGTTGTCAGGTACAATTTAATGTTACATAGATGGATAGGCTTAGGATGGATATGGGCAAGATGCAACTTTTTTTTAATGCAATTATCAGAGAGGTCAGATTTAGTGGAGTCTATAGGAGATTTGGAGTAGTGATTCTCATAGAGAGTATAATGATATTCAACATGGATGCTCTTGGTTAAGTGGAGTACACACAAAGTCTCCCTTGAGATAGATGGGTTTCTCGCTTGAGCTTCAATTAAGAAAAGTAGAGTGGTCTTTCATGGAAAGAACACAGGGGATATAGAAAATTGCTACCTAGTTTGTTGGCCAGTTATATATGAAAAATATATAGCAATAACTACAGGTTTCAATAAAGTGAAGTAATAATTACAGGTGTCAACAGTGAAGAAATAGCGGAATAATATAGTCACTCTTACAAATGGAACAAGGAAATGGTCAAAGCTACCCCTGTAATGGTCAAAATATGCTTCCAGATGGTCAAATGGTCAAAGCTAGCCCTGTAATGGTCAAAATATTCTCATCTGGCTAAACAATATTTTCAGTAAGAAAAAATAATGCTATTTGTTATTTTATACTGTAATTTAATAAATAATAAATATAATTTTATTTTTAGAATTGTATTGTGGAGTCAACATAACATAGAAAAAATTTTGAAAAAAAGGACATAAACAAAAAAGAAAGGGATATTTTTATGGGGAGACAAAAATTTAAGAAAAGTTAAAAGTGGGGGAATATTAAGTGAGCTAATTTAACAATGGGTGAATTAAATGGGGAACATTTATGTTATGCAACAAGGGAACAATTTAATTTTAGAAATAAAACATTGTGGTAGCATTAAATTTTTATACTTTTTGATGATACTGTTCATCAAAAGTAAATAATAATGAGGGAATAAATTATAAATATTTATATTCTGGTAATGAAATAATTTAAGAGGAGACAAGAACACAATAGAAGTTTAACCAAATTGTGTTTAGCAGTATAACAAAGGCTCTGAGAATGGGATCCCTGCTTTATAATGAGAAACATCACATATAAATGAAGTAGACAGAAACTGGAGGCTAAGTCATAGACGGTCCAGCTAGCTCTACTCTGAGAGAAGGGGTGAGAAACAATTTGACTGTTAGGCAGTGAAAACGTAAGTAAGAAAGCACAGAATCTGAGTTTACACATGAAAGGGTTAGAGTTACTTTGCAAATCGAGAGGGGTTTTGGTGGTATAGAACTTGGGTTTGTCCTGCTGACACTGGTAAAGTCAACTCAGTTACACATTTAGGGATTTTCCTGTGCTCTGTTTGATTTTATTTTAGTTATTTTGCATTTTATTTTATTTTTTTACATTTTTAAAACATTTTCAGTTATAATTTGCATTCAATATCATTTTGTGTTAGTCAAATGTATAAGAAGGAAATGTCAAGATGGAAGGTCCAGGGAACCAGACCAGGAAACAGCTAATGTTTTTTCTGGTGTCTGTATGAGTTAACTTAGGGATAAGAATGGTGGAACTTAGATCTGAGAGTCTGTCATTGACTTTCACATTTACTCAGGAGAGCCACAGTGGGTGAAAAAGGAGCAAAGATGTTAAAATAAACTTTTCTTGGGTCAATATAGACTTCTGGACTTAATTCTAGCATAGAAACATAGTTCAAGGATTTTGTTTAAGCAATCCTGATTAGTAATTTTGGGATTTGAAATATCACATTTCAAGTTTTCAATATTTTCATATACTAACAAGCTGCATTGTTTTATTTGTATGAAGTCATGATAATTTCACAATAAATGCCTTCTTAAACTCTCATAATATTTTCTTTAGTTTTTATAACACATTGAATTATATATTATAGTCATTTTTCTTAATGTCTTGTTTTTACAATTAGAATATAAGATCCCTGAAGGCAGGAAGTAGGATGATATCCAGCACTTTTTATTTAAAACATATGCATGCAATACAGGGATACATTTGAAGCATCGCCAATAAGAGGATAAAGAGTAAGGTGTGTGGCTATTATAGCCTATATGAACTGAAGGTTTTAACTCTTACAACTGACATTTATAGGCCAACTCCTGAGGGCCATATTGGTCATAATGTCAAGTTGAATATGCCACTAATGTATCTCACTGTATAAGTCTGAATGTTATAATTTTTATCATTAGTGTGAAGGGCCCATAACTCAGACACCAAAAATCCCTGTTGAGTTGTTAAAGACTTTCTCTTAGGGGAAAAAGAAACAAGCTTGGTTTATGATGAGATCTTTGTTAGTGAACTGCTCTGTTTAAAAATGAAAAACAGAGCTTGGCCTTAAAATAAAAATGAAACATTTTTAGTTGCATCTGACATGATTAATGCACATGAATGCCAAGATGATGTTGAATAATGTTATTATATTTCTATCTATACCAGAGTCGATTCATTGACACTTTTCAATAGGATCAGTTCTACATTTCAAGGATTTAGAAATGTATTCAGAATTATTATTAAAAAATGTCAAGTACACTGTAATTTTTCATAAATGATTGATTTCTATTTTATTGGAAACTGTCCCCCAAATATTCTGTTATGGCTTTGTTAATTTTCAAATTGTGTGCATGTGTGTGCTTCCTTATGCTTATTTTAATGAAATTTTACCAGATAATTTACAGAGACTACAGGATGCTTCCATTTGAACATGGGGATTTAAGGATTTATTATTTATTGTAATGAAATGGAAAGTTACCTTGAATTTAGTTGAGCTTTCTGGTCAAAACTTCCTTGAAGTTTGTGTTCAATCAAAGTGTTCTTTTATTGACTATTTTATCAGGTTATCTTATTAGGATTGTATTCTCCCACTCCTACCTGTAGTGTTATTATAAGATATGACATCATGCCTACTCCTTGGTTTTCCACAACCTGGATCAGAGTGATCTAATAGTTGGTAACCCATCTAACACCTCTGAAGAAAATGCTTGTCTGAGTCTTTAATTTCCTGTTATATATAGTTGATAGGTGGTTAAAGTACTATATAAAAGTATTACATATGAATTCCATACCAAAACCCATCACACTTTGACCTGCTGTATGCCATGATGAGTGTTAGGCAGTTATTCTGCATTTAAAAATGCAACATTATTATTCACATTTACAAAGTAAAATTTAGGATCGGAGAGGTTAAATAATTTCTTCAAGCCTAAATTGGAATCCAAAGGTATTTGATTCTAAATTCTAATTATATTTTACTTAATCATGTACAAAATATCTCACTATGCCAACATGGTAGCACAAAAATGATAAATGATACTTTTTACTCTATAAGGTAAATTAATAACATGTAACATATTCTTGTGCATATTATATCATTTTGTTAGATTTAAAAAGGATTCTGAAAAGCATGCATTATATAACATTTGGTATATTAGGTTATATAGAATTAACCATTTGCTCTCATATAATTGCACATATATGAACTTCAAGTAAAGATGGAAAGATGAATATAAGAAACTGAGGCAAGTGAAGCATATATTTTCTGCTCTGTGATTGAATTAATAATGTGTATCCTTCATTGTTATAATATCATGCATGTAAAGGATAATCAACAAATATATTGGGTTACAACTTTATCTGATTTGAATCAATGATAAGTTGAAAATAAATGTGTGAAGACCTACTAAGAGTTCATGCAATAAATCACATTCAAATGACTGCTTTGCAAATTATTAAAATAATCAGTAAAACCATTATTTCACATCTTATTTCAAAACAAATTTCAAGTCTATTGAATATTTAAATATTTATGAAAATAGAAGATAATAAAAAGAAATATTTATAAAATCTCATTGGAGGTATTGGGAAGCAAATATTCTAAAATAAGATATAATGGGGAAAACACAGACCATAAAAGACTGATAAATTGAAGCACATTGCAGTAGAAAATATAGGTGTGTTTAATGTGAAGTAAAATTAGCTTCTTTAAAAATTATTAGCTGCAAATATAAAATAGGTAATTGAAATAAGTCATTCAAATTTATGAGCACTATCAAAACCTCAAAATATAAATGGTGAAAAATATCAATAAATTCATCATAAGTAACAAATACTGAACTTGAAATATCATACTTATTTAATAAATGAAGAAATGCCAATTAAGTCCTCAGTGAAGCATGCATCTTTTCTTTCAATTTAGAAAATATTAAAGAACACTTTATGTTGATGAGAGATGTGAAATGTGTATTTTCATAGTTTGCTTATGAAAGTACAATTTATAAACAACTTAAAAAATAATTTTGCAATATTTAAGCAACTTAGACAATTCAGTATCCTGGCATCTAACATAAGGAAATTGTGTGTGAGTTTTTTGGGGGGAAGACAGGGGGAACAATTAGGTAAAAATATGTTTACTAAGGCAGTATTTACAATATTAACATTTGGGAGACTTTAATATCCAACATGGGAGGATGTATAAACTGTGGAATATTCATTCTGTATTATTCAGCTTTTAAGATGCAATGTTTATAAAGAATAGTAGCATTATTTAATTTTCATGCAATTGCCCTAGTTCAATGCAAACAAACAAAAAAACAAACAAACTTGATTTTACTTTGAGTTAGGGTGTTTGCAGGAAAGTAGATTGTCCATTTCCTCAATGAAATTGACAGAAAGCTATAAAATTATGTTTTTAGTTGCTTAAATATCAATATGTTGATTTTACCTAGTTCCTACCTGCCTGTGGGAATAAATTTTTATGTTACCAAAACTCAAAATCACTTGGACTATACTGCTGCCTGCAAAGGAAGGACTCTGTTCCCACTTACCACCCTATTAAGCAACCCATTTCATGTCAAGATTTCAAGAATATGGAGAAGGCCTTTATTTTCTACATGTGCTTATGAGTAAGCCTACTTCTGTTGGGGCTGCTTCTTCACTGAAACTATTTTCTTTTTTTAAGAGTTGATATTTGTGTATGTTGGATTTCGCGGTGTATACCATAGGTCACCAAGCCTAGCCATCTGCATTGGAATCATGATGGCTCTAAAGGGTTTTAGATTTAACTGCTTTTTTACTTCCTCACTCCACTCCTATTCCGCTGAATGTTGTAATTTCTACTTTTTTTTAATGGGTCCTCAAAGTTGCCTTGATTAGGCCTGCTGCTTTTTCCTCTCCAGGACACTCATATCCACTTAGAAATCTGTGGTGTGTAGCCAAAACTTCAGCTTCTTCAGTAAACAGCTGTAAGCTCTTCATCAGGTGCAGGGACACTTTCCCTACTCTTCTAGGTATATCCTGTGCCCTGTGCCCGTGCTTCTGTTTCTCACTTGTCCCTGCCATCAGCCTTCATGGTGCCAAAATAGTGCATCATCTACGTGTATGTCAAAGGGGACATAGCAAGGAAAAGAAACATTTCCTCCCTCACTGTCACATTACACAAGAGGGTCTCAAAGGATTGCTGCTTATAATGCAAGGTTTTCCAAAATGTGCTTTCCATTTTTTTCTTACAGTCATTTTCATTTCAAAGACCTAAATTTGTCATAGACACCCCGCTGTACTCATAATCACTAGTCCTTTTTGATGACTAAGACATTTTTGCTACATTAAGATTCTCACATCTGGCTTACGCCTTGCACATCCTTCTAGGAATGTAGCTGTCTAGTTCCAGTCCTTCTTATCCACCGAGCATATTTCCTGAACAGAATCTGTCCTGCATAGCCTACATGTATGTGTTCAATGGGAAGCACACACTCCTTTGCTCTGAGAAACTCTGAAGTCTGGGCTAAATCCAATATAGCACAACTTTTCTGTAGATATCATCATCAGGTTATTCACTCAGTTCATTGCTAATTGTTTGAATTTCACAATCAGGATTTGGTGAGAGATTTAGGTGTTAGACAAATGGTTGTCAGAGCTCACTTTGGAAAAGTAAGTGTGGCAGACTCTGGCCAGCAGAGTCTGCGTGTTGTGGCTGAGATGAGAACAAATGCACACAGACTACAGAAGTACTTTGAGGGAAAAGGGATGGTATGGTACTCTCTCAAGATGAGAGTCCTGCGGCTACTTCTCTCAAAGGAAGAGCATCCTGACTCTCGCCTGGACAGGCTTTTATTGTTTCTCTTGGGTCTTACATCAAAGAAGAACTTATTCTCTATTACATAGAATGTTGCTGTCTACATTTTAGGTACAATCAAGGCAGTGAAAATAACAAATGCAGAAGGGAAAGGTGGCGAGCTGATTATGCTCCATCCTTGGGAAAATTCATACAGGCTTTGGAAATTACCTTAAAGATAGGCAATAAACATCTACTTTTTCAGACCAGGGTGAGGGAGTTTTAGCAAGAGCAAGTCAAAACAGTCTGGATGCATTTTCTAGGCCTCATTCCCATGGGAAAACCAGTTTGAGGGTCTGACTCCTGCCCACCACTTCTCTCCTGTCAGCTTTCCGATACAGAGCTGAGTCACATTTGCCAAATTCAAAGAAACCAGATCCCTACAGTAAGCTTCTACTTCTTTCTTTTTTTTACATTTTTAAATTGTTTTTCAAGTATAGTTGTCTCCATTTTCACCCCACCACATCCCCCTACCCACCTCCCACCCTCAATCCTACCCTCTTTGGCTTTGTCCATGGGTCCTTTATGCATTTTCCTTAATGGCCCTTCCCCTATTTTCCCCCATTATCCCTTTCCCCCTTTGTCTCTGGTTACTGTCAGTTTGTTCTTTATTTCAATGTCTCTGGTTGTATTTTGCTTGCTTGTTTGTGTTGTTGATTAGGTTTCACTTATAGGTGAGATCATTTAACTTCTATCCATCATCTTAGGGTCTCAGCACAACTTTCCTTTCAATACAAAGTGACATATTCTGAGTATCTGTCAACTGCATAACAACCCTAGATTTCAGTCAAATGACCCATTTTCTGTACGTAAAAGTAATTACCAATTTGATGCGTTTTATTGTTGTTTGCTTGTATTTTACCCAAGTGAATTATATTAATGAGTTCTTCTTAAATGTTATCTAAATAACTCATATATTCCTCTGATACCTTCACAATTGTCCCTTGAAGTACATTACCAAATACACAAGGTGATTTATGACAGTCTCTAAATCAAGCACTTGAACTTCAAACTTTCAAAAAAAAAATGTTCTACCAAGAGCCAAATTACTAGGCAATTTATAGAAATAAATAGATTTCCTAAATTATCACAATATTATAAAGTAAGCTCAAATTTAGAATAGTTCAAATTACTTTTCCTTAAATAAAATTTTTATACTTCACTTGGATATGTTTTAGTCTTTTATAAATAATAACAAAAATGCTAATTGCACACAAAGAATGTTGCCATCAGCATGTGTCACTGTAGAAAGGCAATTGTGAAAAGTCTTACAGATTGAAGTGATACTGTAGTGCTGCTGAATATGTGGACATAGATCTAAAATAAATCAAATCCTCCCCCCCACAAACGGTCATATTGATTTGTCTTGCATACAACGTGATTTTGCTCTTTAAAATAAGATGTTCAGAGAAACCACTTCACATTTCCTTCCTAACAATTTTAAGGACAATGCCTACATATTTCCACTCCATCTTTATATATATTTCTGGAATATATGTATCTATGTGTTTATGTATATATGTGTGTATGCAATAAAAACATATATACGGAATGTATATATAGAGAAAATACATACATAGGGAATATAAACAAGGTTTGTCCAGAAAAAGTCCAGCCATTGTTAATAAAAGAACAGTTTGTACAACATTAATGTAACCTGGCATCCAAGGACAGTGGACTGGAATGCACATGCATGAATATGATGACTTCACTGTACTAGTCAATGGGGACAGTAGACCCCATTGAGTGAGGATATGTACAGTGTGGCTGTCACATTTAAAATGAACAAGTAGAACAACAAATTGGCATCAAATTTTGTGTTAAGCTTGAGCATTCCTCTGCAGAAACTATTCAGATGATTCAGAAGGCCAAAGCTATGGGTAACTAGTGATCTGCAACTTGATCATGACAAGGTGCCCACTCATGCATCACATCTCCTACAAAGTTTTTTGGCAAAACATCAAATCACCCAGGTGACTCAGCCCACCTACAGCCTAGATTTGGTGCCCTATGACTTCTGGCTTTTCCCCAAACTAAAATTACCTTTGAAAGGAAAGAGATTTCAGATTGTTGATGAAATTCAGGAAAATACGACAGGGCAGCTGATGGCAATTGGGAGAACTGTGTGAAGTCCCAAGGTGCCTATTCTGAAGGGGACTGAGGCATCATTGTCCTCTGTACAATGTTTCTTGTATCCTGTACCTTCTTCAGTAAATGTCTCTATTTTTCATATTACATGGCTGGATACCTCCTGAACAGACCTCATATATTTCTGTATATATGAAATACACACAAATATATAATGTGTATATGTAAATATATATTCTCTAAATAAGCACAATCTAAATAATTAATTCATATTAAATGTTTAAACATCTTTAAATCTCTGCCTTTTGGTTCCTTACCTAATTATTCTCTAGTTTCTTACCTGCATTCCTTAAATTGGTAAGTAAATTTCTGTTGCTATGGTTTAAAATTTTGAGCAGAAGACTGACAATTACATGATTCAAAGTAGATGACAGTTTACCTTATTGGAGGTAGTATTTATAGTCTAAAATAATAATTATCTGTAAGATTGTCAAGGGGTTACAAAGTTATTACAATTATTAAACACTTTTATTCATCATAGTAATTTGAAATGCAGCTTTAAATGGTTAGTCTCTACCTTTGTAGTAGAAATTATACTTTTTTTTAAATATAATGAGTGAGGTAAAAAATTGAAAAGAGAAAATTCAAATAAATTAGGCAATGACAAGGAGATAATTGATACCTTGCTATCGACATGTCGTATTGATCAGGCCAATGGTCCATCCTTTCAGTGATTCTATTTCTTGGTAATTTTTACCAGAATACTTTATATATTTGCAAAGTTAGGATTTATACCACAGATATATTCTTAATAGCTCATTTTTTTGTCTCTCAACCAGGAATTTAACTTTACCATTTATTCTACATAATATTTGGTGGGTTGAAAATCTATAGGCTTCCTGTCTGCTGTGTAAAGAATCTCTAATTTGACTTATTTTTAAATGGTTTCTTTCATGACTTATAGAAACAAGTTGTTAGAGCATTCTGGAATTTTACGTATGTCTATATAAATCATATCAAAATGCTTCATAATTTTGTAAAGTTAACCCACCTCTCTTTTAACCTTCATAATTCTAAAATAAAAATCTCTTGTGACCTTGTCTAATAGCAGAATATAGTCTATCCTCTTGGTTAATTTTTTGTTCTTATAAATGCCTTTTATTTTTCTGTTTTTAGTTTTATTTTACTTTGTGTTTTAAAAATAGTGATCCAAAACTGTATCCAAGTAGTCCTGCCTTGAGCTGTGATATGTAAAAAGTCTAAGTCAGTGTGGTTTAGTGAAAAAAAAAATTGCTGAAGATATAAGTTCTTTATCAAAATCTAGACTCCCCTCATCACCAAGCATAACCTCATGCAATTTACTTTGCCTTTTTGACCCTTACTTTTGCTCCTTATAAAATATAACAATACTTTTCTCATTAAATTTTTATGATACATAAATGATATATAAATTTACATTTAGTGTCTGACACATTGCGTAGAAGCTCAATAAGCAACAGCCATTATTATTAGGAGAAAGCACAGCTGTCCAACCACCAGACTCAAAGGTTGTACGATGTGTATTTTGGTCTTTCTGCCCATCTTATCTCCATTCCCAAGGAGAAATGCTAATAGTTCAGGAGCCAGGGCCATGATCCTATATGCATGTTCTTTATTTCTGAAAATTCATTTCTTAGAAATTTTACCATATTTTGCTGTGTATAATGAGCACTTTTTGCCCAAATTTTTGAGGGATAAATAAGGATGAGCACTATATACTGGTAGTGCTAAATTACATATCTATATAAATATTTTTAATTATTTTATTCATGCTTATGCATTAAAGTGTAACTTTAGAAAGCAATAATGATATGTGTACACAAAATAACACCCTAGAATATGATCATTGGTTTTGTTTCTAAATATGAATAAATAAAAACTGAATTAAAAAATTGAAATGAACCATTTATTTTCCTGAATGTTTAGGCCAAAAATGAGAGTGCACATTGTACGCAGCAAAATATGGTATATCTCCTCCACTTGTGAATCTCGGTTAGATGCTTACCTGTATCATAACAGGATAACTAAGCCTAAAAAAACGGACATTTCACTAATCCTTAAGATGACATCTTATATTTTCCTTTGGACTAACTTTTTTTTTTTTTTTTTTTTTTTTTACCGTATAAGATTTTTTTACCACCTAAGTTTTAGGCTAGGAAAAAGTGGAGTAAGGTATTTAAGTTTGCTTTTAACCTAAACAAAAGGGTTCCCAGTTACTCTAGCTAAAAAAATACCACATTGGGTTTTGCTGGCAAAGTGTAATAGTAAGAAAAATATGTAGACTTGATCTTGAGCTTTGCATATGTATTTCTTTGGGGAATCTTAAAATGACTTGACAGTGATAGAACAAAACTATATTCTTACATGACTTATGAAACTCTGTGGTCAAATATTTGATAAAGTCTGTATGAGACAGAATTTGGCTTATTGTTTGTTATTTTTTTTACTCTGTGTCTCTAAGGTAGGCTGGCCAATTCTCAAATAGCATGGTTGATCAGTGGTTAGTAAAAATACATGTCGAGTTACTTCCTGCATTTAGTCTCATTTCTACTTCTTTCCATCATCAGCTTCTTTAATGTTGTGTTTGTCTCAATGGCTGAATTTGTCTTCCTTAGCTTTGATCTTTGATAAACACCCTAGGGTATAACTTTCATTTATTCATTTAGTCTTATAAACAAACAAAAGCTACAATCTGATTAAAAACTTGACCTTCTGGGTAACCACTGCCAGATCTCTGTGAGGCAACTCCCTTGGTAAATGACTCAGATGGACAGACTGGGCCTCCTCAAGCAGTGATCGAAATCCCGTTGCACTGGAAAACCCATTTTATTGTAAAAATATAGCACACATACAGAAGGGTATACAAAACAGAAATGTAGGGCTTATAAATCATTGTTAAGTGAACACATTAATGGAACCAGATGAAGATATTAGAATATAATCAGCACCTTTGAATATACCATTCTGTCCTCAATCTCTCCCATCCGTTCTTTCAAAGATAACCAATATCTTGGATTTTATAATATCACTTATCTGATCTATTTTATAACATTATTATATAATTATGCATTCTTAAGTTAATTACAAAACTTAAGAATGCATAATTATATAACAATATCATAAAATAGCAGGACAACTGTAACTGAACAACAATAAAAATATAGACAAATTTCTCAGGCCTCCTTTTCTAAATTACCAGTTTTCAGATTGATGAGACTTTAACACAGGATATTTCTACTTGGTGCACATCTCAGAATATCTTATACTAACATAGACTTTCCTTCAGATTTTTAAAAGATTTTTTCATTAGAAGGAAGTGTGCTGTAAGAGAAGTATATGGAATTCATCAATAGACAGATCTGAGTTTGAAATCTGGCTATACCATTACTACCAATGTGATCTTATGTATAATAAAAATAAAAGAAACATACAGAATATACCTTTGTATTTATCTTCTTTCACTAAATATTTTGTGGGATACTATTATTATTGGGTAGAGTTCATTGAGTACTCCTCCACTGTTTGGATATTTCATAATTTAAGTGCTCATTCTACTTTGCTGGATATTTAAGTCATTTGCTAGTATGAAATAAAATGGAAATTATTGCTTTAAGTATTTACATTTGTACATTTTTGTGCATGTTATTACACAGTTCTTTTGCATATATTCCTAGATGTGAACTTGCAAGTTGTGAGACTGTAGGTAAAAGTACGTTCATCTTTAGTAGGCAATACGAAAAAATTTTCAAAAGGATTATATCAATTTATGTTTCAAACAGCAATGTCTGAGGTTTTTACATTATCATACAATTTCTAAAATTCTTAAAATTCACTGAGTTTTAATTTTACCTATTTTAGTGGATGGGTAAGAATATCTCAATTTAGTTTTAATTGATTTTTTTCCTGATAATGAATAATACTGAACATCTTTATTATACATTTGTTGGCCATGTAAAATTGGCATATTTTGTAAAATGCTACCTCAAGTATTCTGTACATACCTTATTGAGTTCTTCATCTTTTCTCAGTCAGTGGCAGGATGGTTACTTTGTATGTTTTAAATATGAGCCTTTTATCACTTGTATCTGTGCTAAATATCTCATTTCACTATGCAGTTTGTGTTTTCACTTAACTAAGGATTGTTTTTAATGACTGCAATGTTCATAATCTTAAATAAATGTTTACATAAAGGTATACGTTTTTGTCATTTTAAAAAATTTTGTTATATAAACTGAACCTGAGTGAGTGTAAAAGTGGGTATATGCGATCACATGTATAGTTAGGAGAGTTGTTTCATTCCTGATATATAATGTTTTCTGTGAAATAGTTGAACAATAATAACTAAACACAGGATATGATGTCTCATGAAAACATTTCAGTATTGGTTGTTTTAGTTCTTATTATAAGTTGTCAATACTGTCTTTGCCTTTATGCTAAAGAGTGAGAATATCTTTCATATAACATTACATTTTAAAATCTGATTATTGTATATTCAAAGTTCTAAGTCAGTAAAACTAAGTAGTATCTTTGTATTATATGGTAAGGTGTTTAAAAATAGAAAGTGCCAATATTAGTAATTATTTATCTATGCAAGTGAATCTTTTCACCATATTCTGCAGAAGACAAACTTTTAACTTACAGATATTACACATATATTTATCATTTAGATAAGATGCTTGGAATAATAGAAATCATAACTGTTTTAGAGAAGAATAATTCAAAACTTCAAAGATGTACATTTTAAGTCATTCAATAAACTTCCTGCATCTGCTTAGTGGACTGTGATAAAATTTAGAATGTGGGTATCAAAGATTCTGTGTGGTGCTGACAAATGAGCCATGTTTATACTTAATGCATGTCATTCATTGAAATTTCACCACAAATTTTAAAGCCATGATCTAGTTTGCAGCCTATTTTTAATGATAAAGGCACGAGTACCATTAACAGGAGAAAAGAAACAATTCCTATTAATCCTATTTCTTTTAAAGTAGATTTGTGTTTTTAACATTTCTCTTTAATCCTGACTGAGGTTTTCTGCTCCCTCATTTGGTGTCATTTATTTCTCCTTTGGAAATACTTTCTCAAGACATTAGTGATGCTGATATCTCAGAAAAGATTATTGGAAGTCATTATGTGAGACAAACAACAAACACCATACCGCAGCACTGATCCCTCATGAAGACCTTCGATAATAGTCTCATTGAATCATGACTTTTTCTTCCTAATCTTGAGACACATAATAGTTAAATGATTTAAAAAGCAAGTGCATTTTCAAAAACTGTACTGCAATTTTTTAATGGGTAGAACTTTTTAATATATCTCAGAGAATTTGAACAAATAGAGCTCCTCATAACTTTGCATCAACATACTTTTTGTTGTTAAAGGCAACAATCAGGGATAATGTTGGCAGGTAATTGCAGAACAGTGAAGATTTGACATCGACCTCTGACAGCATATTTTAGCTTCCATTTATTACTAAGACATCAGCTAACAAGGATTGGGAGGGACAGTTTACCCCTCCCAACCCTACTTTGGTGTGTTATGGCAAAAGAAAATGGATTTAAGTAAAAAGTCTCAAATACTATTGTTCTTTTTACACAACATTTAATGGATTCTAAATCTATGCAGAGCATCATACTCAGTGTTTAATTTTAAATAGCATCCTAGCCATAAAAACGTGACTCCTCTGTCAGCACAATGCAGACCTCCTATGGAAGGTTGTAAAAGAACCATGAACAGAGCTGCAAATATTTCATTTTAACTTCCATCCCATCCCATGCTGTGATGTTTTCCTTGTTCCTTATGTGCAGGTCAGTCTGCATATTTCCCACAGAATTCCCGCAGAGGACCTTTGACATGTACACGAAGTTATAAAAACATTTGGTTGAGCCAGCCTACAAAATATAGAAATACATTCCAAAACTTACCCACTAAAATCCTATGAAAATAGTTACAAAGCAAAGCTAATTGTCCGAGTGAGAAGTTGCCTTTATTCAACTTCTTTACTATAGCATTAAAAATCATGTTTCCACAAATACCAGTGGAAACTCCAATCAGTAACTTAAAATGAGAAATATACATATTTAAACATATTTTCTTTCCCTACTTTGGTGGCCTGAAGATGATGATAAGAGAAAGACAGTGCTACTTATTTCTTCTGCTTTTGGGTGATTTTTAATATTTTAAATCAAGAATAGTACTACATTAATTAAATATGCACTCAAGAGTATTCTTCTTACTTTTCAAAATGTACCCTTGAAGTAAGTGGGATTTGGTTTAAGCAAATGGGATAGGGGCAGCTGTCATTAGTTGGTGTTAATTGCATGGCTATTCGGTTCATGACTTTGAAACAAGCATTTTCTGTAAATGAAGATAACAATTAATTAAGTAAAACAAAGTAATATAATATCACAGTGTAATATATGAATAATATATAAAATATGCTACAATTGAAAGGCACACAAGAATTCTTTAGGAATCCAAGTTCCTGGACTGAAACTAATATGTTTGGATTACTAGGGAATCCATTAATCTTTAGTTTCTATTCCTTAAGATAAACATAATTTGTAGACCATGATAGGAACCTAATTTCATCTGTCTTTATGCTGAATATAAATTATAGATTAATAAGTAATCTTTCTTTCTTGAAACAGTTTTAGATGTACAAAAATTTACAAAGATAGTACAGAGATGTCCCATACCAAACACTCAGGGTAGCCTATATTTTACATGAGTATGGTAATTGGGTTACAATTAGCTAACCAATTTTGGTACAATATTATCCACTAAAGTCCATACTTTATTCAGATACACATGTATTTTTAGCAGAGAAAAACTGGAGGGGCTACGTAGAATGGAGAAAACTGTTGTATTACCTGAGCTTTTGTTAGCCTTCTGTTACTGGTGTGTTCTGTGCCCTTCCTCTTTTTCTGGCCTCAGATTCCCCATGTGTCAAACAGTAAGCCTGCATCTGATGAGCTGCAGTCTGTTTCCTTGCTCTGAATTACCTGATCATGCTACTTGCAACAAATGTACACAATAGACAATTAATGATACAATGCATGAGCTATAAGTACAGGAAAGTGTTCATTGTTTTTCAAAAATAGAAGTATTACAAATGACTCTTATCCCACAAGCCCTTAAAAATATTTCCTCATTGCAGCTTTTAATTAATCCACTTAACTTTAATCAAATTATCTTATGCAATAAATATTTATTGAGTGCTTACTTAATGCCAGGTAATTCAAAGCATCATGTATAAAGCTTTTAATAAAATAGGCAAAATCCTTGCTCACGTGGAACTTACTGACAGTTTAGAATTAAACCCATCGCCCTGGCTGGTGTAGCTCAGTGGATTGAGCGCGAGCCTGCGAACCGAAGGATCGCGGTTCGATTCCTGGTCAGGGCACATGCCTGGGTTGCCAGGCCAGTTCCCGGCAGGGGACATACAAGAGGCAACCGCACATTGATGTTTCTCTCCCTCTCTCCTTCCCTTCCTCCCTAAAGATAAATAAATAAAATCTAAAAGGAAAAAAAAAATCTTTAAAAAAAAAAAACCCATCAATGCTAAGGTGGTATCTCTATCATATTATGTTTCCAATTTGAAGGAAAAAATGTTAGAATAAGGACATTCCAATGAAAAAGGAGATTATTTCAGGCTGTAAATAATGGATCTATGATAACACACAATGAAGGAAAACTAAAAACAAAAACAATCCTTCCCTTTTTCACATCCATAAAAAAGGAGGAAAAATAACATTTAGGAGCATCTTTTATCAATTTGGCCAGGCAGCTTCTGTTTAGGCCAAGCGTTTAGGTGTCATTGTCAACAGGACTTGTTTTCACCATTAACACTGTCTTGGTTTGGATACTAAATTATATGATTAACCTACCCAGATTGTAGACAAAATGTAGGAAGGAAGTAGATCTAAAAGCACCTTGCACATTAGGGAACTTTTATTGCATGTGTAAAAATCATGGGGCACTATCAACTTAAGCAGTTAAGTAGTAGATGAGATCTGAGCGAAAGGGAGCTAATTCACTTGTAATAGCAATGATTTTCCCTATTAAAACCTTTTGTAATAATTTTAGAAAACTTACAACGTATAAAAAAGTACAAAGAATACAATACAAATCACACAAATCTTGTCATTTACATAGTATTTTGTTGTACATCATTCCTGTGTTTTTTAAATATTTTTGTTTCTTTTGTTTTGTATACACATGTACAGACAGTACAATTTGATTTTTGGCTCAGGATGTGTGTGTGTGGACAAATATTAGGAACCACAAGACCAGAAAATATACTATTGTAATAATTGTGATATTTGAAGAAATAAGAAATTACAATAAGCAAGCATTGACACTATAAATGAAAAAATACAAACCTGGAGATATCAAGTAGGACCCACTGAGAGGTCTTAAGAAGCTTGTTTCATGTGAAAGCTGAAAGAGAGAGAGGAGTCTCATGTTTCAGGGTTTGGTGGCTCAGTATCCTCTAGGAGGAAACAAGGGAAAATGCTGCATAAAACAAGAAGTGTTCATTGATTCATTTATTCACTCATGTTAAGCCAAGTTCGTGATACATCTGTTTGTGATGTTACATCATTTTTTGCCTTTACTTATTCTTAGAGTGCCAACCGTTGGTTTGTGGTTATTGATTGGCACAAACCATGCAAAACAAAGTCATATTTTATTCCAATATATTAATTTTAAAGTTACTTTATAATGTGCTCTTATATTTTTATTTAGAAGTTTTAAAAAAAGCATCTGTGAAAAACACCAGCAAATCATGTTTTGATTTAAGCCAATTAAAAAGAATGTCACAGTGTTTTTTTAGTTTTCTCAAAGCCTAGTCAACTAAACGTTCTCTCAGTTGCCCTAACAGGCATCTCTAACTTAAGAAGGCACATTGTTGAAATTTCAGCATTACCACCTGTAATACAACAGTCTTTTTGGTTTTCTATATAGGATAATAGAAATAATTTTTTTTTGTGGCCTGTGGACTCTTCACGACAATGTGTGAAGTGAGTGGTTAGAACCTTCATAGCCCAGCTTCCTAAGCTAATTGGTTCCCCTGTGTCTTGCTTTTCAAAAGGGAAACTTAGAGGTGAGCAGCTGAATGAGGAGCAGGCTTCTCTGATACTTAACACACCTGTTCAGTGTTCTTTCATAAGTAACTTTCCCCCAACAAAGTTTGATAAAACATATACCAGATGGGAAAATGAAACATACATCATGCCTCCCTGCAAAATATCACCATCTTCCTTCGCAACTTCATGTAGCACTCCCCACGACTGTGAGGGCCTCCAGTAGGCATCCTGTATGCTTAATTTCTAGGCCATGTGGAAATGCCAGAAGAGCTGAGGGTGAACACCAGGCCTATGTCATAGGCAGAGCAATTCATGTGTTCACTTTCCTTCTCTTGCCTTTATTTGTGCTATTCAGTTTTTCAGTTTGTACTATTCAGTTATTCGTACTATTCAGTTTTCTTTAACCTTCATCTTGTTCCTTGTGCTTATCCCGTTTTCTTTGAACTTCCATCCAATTCCAAAGGTTTCCAAATTTTGTCTTTCACTGTATGTGTGATGCCTTTCAATATTCTCTTATCAAAAAGAACAAGCATGTATGTTGGAAATTGTTGATTGCTACCAATCACGTTTGAATAGATATGATTACTTGTTCTCTGACTTAATAAGATAAATGGAACATGAAGAAGAAAAGGAGAGAACAATGTGGCATTTAACAATTACTTTATGGCAACCAGAATCCTCTAATGAAGTCTGGTAACAGAATCAATATTTGCATCTGAAATCAAAACAAAACAGTTTCTGCAGTTAGGTAGAGCTGACAAAGTCCTAATCTTATGAGCAAGTATATGGCAAAAACCACATTAAAACATTATTTACCCTGGCACGAGAGAGAATCATAATAATTCACCTATAACCTCTGAAGTGCAATATGCTTGCAAGAGCAGGGGGAGGGAGACAAAGAAGAATAGAAAGAGGGAGGGAGGGAAAGAAGAAGGGGGAGAGAGGGGGGAGAGAGAGAGAACATGCAGGAACATAGAGAAGCAAGAAAAAGAAGTGGATATGGGTGATATCATTTTACTGCTGGATGAAGCAAGAATTGAAGCTCTGTGCCTTTTAGTTTCAATAACCATTACGTTTTTGTATTCTTGTTTGGGTTCAAGTAAATTGTCTGAGTTAGGTTTCCTGCAACTTATATCATCCCAAATATTCTCATAGTCATCCCTGTATAGGTTCAGAGTTATTTATTATTTTCTATATGTGTATAAAAGTAAATAAATAAGATCTTGAACATTGATACGATCTAGCCCAGGAGGCAAAAGTATATGCAAATTATTAAAACTTGATTTAGATATATAATGAGAGAAATGTGCACATTTAAGACCTAAGGTATTATAAGAAAACCATCTGATACCAGTTTTCCTGGATATTCTAGCCAAAAAGAATAGCAGAAGCTAAGCCAGGACAGAAATGAATGGTATGGTGTGTGTAGCTTTCCACTCAGGTGGAAGCATTTCCTCTTTGACGTTTCCTGTGTTTACTTGGTTTGATTTCATGTCACATCTCTTATCTACCACAAACATCTTCTAAAATAATCTAAAATAGTTTTTGCTTCATAGACCTACTTTCCCTACAGACATTAAGTTCCTTGAAGACAGAAGAGTATGAACTAGTGATTAGAAATGAATATGTGCACATACATTGAATTCCATTGATCTGAATATTTAATTTCTTCCTAACTCATGCTTTTTGGTTTATGAAACATTTGAAGAATGAATAAAAAGGTTATCAATAAATCTAGTACTAAGATTAATAATCAGTGAGGAGAAACTAAGTATATGGTATTTTTGACTTATCAAGATGCTGATATTCCTGAGGATTATTAATTTCAGGATTATCCCTGAAATTATTATAAAATTCTTGTTATAATTCAGGTAAAACTTACCTCGAACTTATCTTTGATTTGGTAACCTTCAATAAATGTTTTAAGCAAGGAAATATAATTGCATTGGAATGAAATAGAAGGCCAGAATGCTTTCAGTTCTCAATGCTGATATCGTTACAATTTATTAAATACATCAGTAATTTATATGCTTCCACTAACAGCTTCAGAACAAAGCAGCATATTCAACAACATATTTTCACTTTGTTTTTCATTCATTTCTTCTCTTAGAATTCATAGAGGGAATCATAAATGTAAGCTTTCCAGAACACTTAAAATTGTGAGATAAAATTGATATTCTACCAGTATCTTAAAAAAAATAAAATATTGCATTGACAGTGCGTGATGTGTCTATTACACGTCTGTGGGAATGGCTGTTCCTTGGGAAAACACTGAAATGGGTGACAACTAAGGACCACTCGGATTCATCTTTTCAGATGCTCTGTAGTGTTGCTTGAGAAGCTCGATCCCTATTGCCTTGCTGGGGCTAGTTTGCCTGTGCTTCAAGGGCTTTGTGCCCTTTGTGTGGGCAGAGTCTAATGCTCTCAAAATAGACCTCTTTCTATCCTCCCCTATCCACCAGATATTATCTCTCCACCAAACCTTTCTCTTTAAACCCTGTGATTGTTGGTTCCAAGGGGAAGAATGGAAGTTACATATTTAATCAGAAAGAGAATGATGTATGTCAAACTCATAGCTAGCTAAATATGTTACGCCTCTTAGGTAACAGATGCCTTTGGCCCACTTAACATACAAAATCTTCTCAATAAGTGCCCTAAGGTATAATATTAATGGTGAAGAATTTCAACATAAGGGCAAAGTAGCAGAATAATATACAGTAGATATTTTTAGGCACAATTTTTGGTGTTGCTTCAATCAGTTAAGTGAAATAATATATTCTGTTTCCATGTGAAGATAGGCCTCCCTTGAAGTCAAAATTAAGCAGCAGTAGAGTGAACATAACAATTGCCAATTGGATAAATCATTCTCAAAATAAAGATTGTGTTTTGGAAAAAAAATTTAACCCACCTTTTTTGTGCAACTATTTTTTAAATTAATATTAATATTCTTAATATACACTATGCTCATTTCAACTATTATTGTAAAAACTCAAAGAAAAAATGACTTGGTTCCCAGCAAAACATATCCTGGTATAGATGAAATCTAAACGAAGGTTGGCCGAGGGAGGAAATGATGTTGGGGCTAGCTATTTTCAGAGCTGATTGCCTATTAGTATGGATTTACACTTTGATCCTCAGAAACTGAAATGGTAAAATTAAACATTTCTAGTCTATGCCAGGTTATATTCATTCTTTTAGGCTGTGATATTTTCACATCAATTTATATCACCCCAGCTGAAATTTTAACAAGATTTTGCCTGTAAAGAAGCTCAAGAGCAGGTGGTCAACAATTCTTAAATACTACGCATGCTTCAAGATAATTATTTAATCACTTTTCATACTTCTTTAAAGTCATATATTTCAAATAATGCCATTGCTTGTTTGAAATACCAATTTTCTAATCATTTTACCTTACTTCTATCTTTTGTTTCATCTACAAATTCTCCAGATTTAAGTTGTCCAAAGTTTGACATACTCTTTTATCTTTAAGTTGATCAATATAAAATGTAGATGACATTTTGTCTTATAATTGTTCATTAGAATAGCACTGCTTTTTATAGTACATTTCAGTTTTATGAGTTCATAACTCTCAAATAATGCTACTGAGTTGAATTATGTTCAATTCATGTCCTCTGTGATCTTTAGGTTCTTTTCTGTCATGACGATCCCTAATTACTCATTCTGTATCTTGTATGCATCATGCTTTTTTCTTACAGTAGTTCCTGCTTTTTACCTGACCTCAGGATTTTCACTATTTCTGGCTACACTTGCAACTTGTCAAGATCAATTAGAATTATAATCTTCTCTAAAGGGCTGGCCAACCCAAGCATTTGTTCTTCTAGCTGACTAATAAAATATACAAAGCTGCACTCAATTCAGAACGTATGTAATACTTCTTACTACTTCTGTAAGTAGGTATTAACAGTACGATGTTAATTGAAAACATATCTGTGAGGCAGCCAATTAAATGAAAAATGCCAAGGTTATAATTCTAATTACATCTACCAAATGGCTTTCCCATACTTTATAATCATAGACCATACTTCCAACATTTGTCACAAGTGACACCAAGGCATGCTTGTTCAACATTTGAAAGATGAATGTCAAAGATCATTAAACATCATATTGTTATTTAAAAGATACAACCTATTATAAGATGACAATAGACCTACCAGTATCAAGATATGGTCTAAATATTAAGGCAAAATATAGAAAACCAAGATCAGTAATTTAGGCTGATTATAGCTACCCAATCCTAAATAAGAGAACTGTGATAAGAAGTATGGATTGAATAGTTAAAAAGTAGAGGTGGGCAATAACATTCATCTCTTACCTTTATGATTTTCACCATACATAGAGAAGGATCTTTATAAAGCTATGTTAAATTTTTACCTTGAATCTATTAAAATGATAAAACAATTTTATAAAGCAAGGGGATTTAAAAACAGAAGTAATATATATTATATGAAGCAGCCATTTCTCCTTGTGATAATTCTGAATAAAATTCTAATGCAGAGAACAAATACAAAATTTAAGTAGAAATTTTTATATAAAGACTATTCATACCTATGCTGAGTTTCCACTTTTCTTAAGATAAAAGATTTGCTTGTGGGAAAAAAAAAAAGCTTGTTTTCCAGATCAACACATTCTAGGGATGTTTTACATACTGAATGGCAGGTATCTTTTAGTCTCCTTTAATGGAAATATACATATGCATGTGCGTGAGAGAGAGAGAGCTCTCCAAGTTCTACAGGTTAAAACTTTTCTTAACTTTTCTCTAACTATAAATCTTAATATTCTTTAAATCACACTCCACCAAAAATGACCTTTTTATAATTCGTCAAATACTCAGGAATATATGTGCCTTAGGAAATCTGTACTGTTCTCTTGATCTAAGATTCTATACCCCAGATTCGAGCATGCTTATCCCTTCTTCTTTTTCAATACTTCACTGGGATGTTATGTAAAGAGAGAAATGATCCCTGATACCCCAATTTAAAATTCTGTGTTCCTCACCACTGCCCAATCTCTACTCCCTATTCCTCTTATTTTATTTTCTATCTAACAATATTAATATCTAAAAAATCTATTTAAAATTATTTGATATCTCTTACTAGACCAATGTGCGGAATGTTTTTCTCAGTATTTTTACTATTGGTTTTCTAATGCTCAGAATGATGCTTAGCATATAGTAGCATTTCAATAAATATAGACTACAAAACAGGTATTAAGACTATTCACCAATTTATGAAGAATAAAAAATCGTTAAAACGTGTACTCTTAAATCAGATTGTCTGAGACCAGAAACCCAGTTTTATAACTTTCTAATCTTATAACTTTCAGAAAGTCATTACCTCTGTTGGGCTTTGGTGTCTTTGTTCTTACATGGAATAATAATAGTTCCTAGGAGTATTAGTTTCCTAGGGCTGCTGTAACAAATTACCATGCCGGGATGCCTTAAAACAGCAGAAATTCATTGTCTCACAGTTTGAAAGGCAGGGCTATACACACTCTCCTGGTTCTGAGGGAGAATTTATTCTGTGCTGCTCTCATGACTTTTGGTGTTGGCCATCAATCCTTAGCATTCTCTGGCTTTTAGTTTCATCACTCTAATCTGTGCCTCCATTGTCAGATGTGTTTCCCATTTCTTTTTGTTAGGGTATCAGTCATTGGATTTAGAGGCCACTCACCCAATAGCATCTGACCTCATTTGAACTTGACAATATCTGCATAGATCCTATTTCCAAATAAGGTCACATCCAGGTCATTGTAATAAAAAATATTATGATGAAAAAATAATATTTGAATAGCTATGTATCTCCCACTATGTACTCTGTTATATACTATTCTGTAACTTGTATGAGTTAAGTCCTTTGAAACTCACAGCAGCTCAATTGGTTAATGTTATTTTTCTCTTGATAACTGACTGAAAATAGAGATAAAGACAGGTTAATTAAATCATCAGAGGTCACACAGTTAGTAAGTGGTTGAGCCAAGAATGTAGCTCAGGTAGTCTAGTTGTGGAGCTTTGGCTCTTATTCAGGACCTTACACTACCTTTTGCTGACAAAGCGCCTTCATTTTCTGCATTTCCCTCTAAACTGTGAATTCCATCAGGGCCCAGTGCCTGCTTTCTTGGTCTCCTATATGTATCCAAGATTTGACACACTTCCTGGCATCAAATAGGTCTTTTTTACTTGCTTAAAAAATGGCTGCTTAGCTACCAATAAAATGGAAGTTGATACACTTTATGAGTATTTAAATAAATATTGAGCACAAACTTTGATCCTGATTTTTCTTTAAATTAAAAAAGTATAAGCCTGAGAACAGTGGTCCTTGTCTGAATTTTATGTGGATGTATTATGAATTGATTAACTCTTGAAACCATTTAAGTCATCTTATAAACAATAGTGCATTCAGTAACTGGCATACAAACATTTATCAGATTGCTTAAATCATTTTAGGTGATTTTCAAATAGAAAAATGGAGAATATGAACTTGCTATATGCTATAAACAAAACTATCATTTATTATTCCATCCTATAGCTTTTCTTATTTTACACCTAAAAGAATAAATGTATGTAAAATGTCCACAGACTGAAGTTCTTTTAAATTATTAGAGCATTAGCTCTGGATATGAAGTAAATCGTATGTTAAAAATATTATGCTAATATTAGCATTACAATTAATAATTAGAGATTGTATATATACATGCATATAAACATATATACATACAGGGTGAGGCAAAATTAGGTTTACAGTTGTGAGTATGCAAACCACAGTTTATTCTTGTATTATCCTTTATTAATATTTGCTTTATTTTCCATACGAACAGCTGTAAACCTACTATATTTCCACCCTATTTACACAAAATAGTGCACACAAATACTCAGAATTTAACAAGGATTTATATATATATATATATATATATATATATATGAAAAGTTAAATAAGTCACTATTTGCAAAAAATAATTCTAAATATATTTAAAACTCAGAAAATTGGACAAAGTTAGGACCTGAGAAATATATTCTTTGAAAATGATTCCTTTGAACACTATGTTAACAAAATTTGCTTATCACATTTAAGAAACATATATTGTCATGAATTATATATACATATAATGGATTATATATACATGAAATAAATATTTTAAAAATCTTTAAAATACTAAGGGAGATTGTAAGAAATTAAATTTTGAAATATAAGAAAATGGTACATTCCTGGAACAAAATATGAAAATGCAGATCATTAGAAATAAGTTTAAATTATTTAACTATGTTATAATTTTTAAAAACTTTCAAACAACTAAAGAAACCATGAATAAAGTAAAAAACATCAAGGAGTCCATAGAAGAATTTACAATGTTTTAAAAAGGTAACAGGATAGCATTTGGACACATGATTAAGTCTTTAATTCATTTATCAATTTAAAACTTAAATAATAAGTCCCTATTTTGTATCAGGTACTTTAGTAGATTTTGGGCTATATTGCTGAAAAAATCAAAAGAGATCTCAATCATTTTGTGAGTTTACATTTTAACAAAGAGACTAGAGATGATAAAAATAAAATGTTTTATGTATTTTTAAAAAGGCTAGTTATGAGGATGGGGATATAGAGACTGGGAGTAGAATTGCAATTTTATTTCTTATGGTTAGTTAGACTAGGCCGAATAGAACTTTGCATCAGAATGAGGACTCACTAAAGTGTGAAGTTTACTTTTCATGTACCCACTCTTTAGGCAGAGAGAAGAGGTGTTATAAAAACTCCAGTACCAGAACTTGTCAGTGTATATTCAAGGTAAAGATCGAGATTGATATCTGGTGTGGAATAAGGGAGGAGGTAAGCAGGAGTTGAAGATGCTAGAATGTAGAGCCTTGTATGTCATTGTTAGGACAAGGATATTGATTAATCGATCAATTAATTAATTTCTCTAACTTGTTCAAAGAGTATTTATTATAATAAAACTAAATCTCATACAACTTTTTTTGTCTTTAGAAATACAGTTTCCTTTTAAAAAAATTGTATTGCTCTTCTATTACAGTTGCCCCCATTTTCCCTCATTACTCTCCCCCATCCTAGTATCCACTTAGGTTGGTTTCAGCACTTGGCTATTGTAAATTATGCTGCTAAGAACATTGGGTCTTCTGAGCACAGGTTCTTTTGAATTGGCATTTCAGGGTTCTTAGGGTATAGTCCCAACAATGGAATTGTTGGGTCAAAAAGCAGTTCCATTTTTAGTTTTCTGAGGAAATTCCATACTGTTTTCCACAGTGGCTGTACCAGTCTGCAATCCCACCAACAGTGCACTAGGGTTCCCTTTTCTCCATAACCTTGCCAGCACTTGTTGTTTGTTGATTTGGTTGTGATGGCCATTCTGACTAGTGTGAAGTGGTATCTCATTGTGACTTTAATTTGCATCCCTCTGATGGCTAGTGATGCTGAGCATCCTTTCATATGTCTCTGGGCCCTCTCTATGTTCTCCTTGGAGAAGTTTCTTTTTGGTTCCTTTTCCCATTTTTTAATTGGGTTGTTTGTCTTCCTGGAGTAGAGTCGTATGAGTTCTTTATATAGTTTGGAGATCAAACACTTGTCCAAAGTACCATTGGCAAGTATGTTTTCCCATATGGTTGGTTCCCTTTTCATTTTTTTGATGTTTTCTTTAGTCATGCAGAAGCTTATTAATTTGATATAGTTCCATTTGTTTATTTTTTCCCTTATATCCCTTGCTCTAGAGGACTTATCGGTGAAAATATTGCTGCATGGAATATCTGGAATTTTCATGCCTATGTTCTCCTCTAGAACTTTTATGGTTTCACAACTTATATTTAAGTCTTTTATCCACCTTGAATTTATTTTTGTGTGTGGTGTAAGTTGATGGTGGAGTTTTGCATGTAGCTGTCCAGATTTCCCAACACCATTTGTTGAAGAGGCTATTTTTACTCCATTTTATGCTTTCCCCCCCTTTGTCAAATATTATTTGACCATAGAGACTTAGGAATATGTCTGGGCTCTCTATTCTGATTCATTGATCTAGTGTCTGTTCTCATGCCAGTACCATACTGTTTTGATTACAGTGGCCTTATAATATAGTTTGATATCAGGGATTATGATCCCTTCTACTTTGTTCTTCTTTCTCAAAAATCACTGAAGCTATTTGGGGTTGTTTATGGTTCCATATAAATTTTTGAAACGTTTATTCTATACCTGTAAAATATGTCATTAGTATTTTGATAGGAATTGCATTGAATCTATAAATTACTTGGAGTGATATAGACATTTTGAGGATGTTAATTCTTCCAATCCATGAACATAGTATATGCTTCCATTTATTTGTGTCTTCCTTACTGTCTTTCTTAAGTGTTGTGTAGTATAGGTCTTCCGTACTTCTATACTTAGGTCTTTCTAAGTATAGGTCTTCTACCTACTCGGTTAGATTTATTCCTAGATACTTTATTTTTCTTGTTGCTATATCAAATGGGAATTTTTTCCTGATTTCCAATTCTGATATATCATTGTTGATGTACAAAAATGCCTTTGGTTTCTGAACATTCACTTTGTATCCCACTGTTTTGCCAAATTCACTTACTAGGTTAGATAGTTTTAGGGGGAGTCTGTAGGGTTTTCTATGTACTCTATCATGTCATCTACAAACAATGATAGTTTTGCTTCCTCCTTTCCAATTTAGATGACTTTTATTTCTTTTTCTTGTCTGATTGCTTTGGCTAGATTTTCCAATATTATGTTGAGTAGAAGTGGTGAAAGTGGACATCTTTGTCTTGTTCCTGATCTTAGTGGGAAAGTTTTCAGTTTTTTCCCATTGAATATGATGCTGGCTGAAGTTTTGTCATATGTGGCCCTTATTTTGTTAAAGTGTGCTCCTTCTACTTTGCTGAATGTTTTTATCTTAAATGGGTACTGTACCTTATCAAATGCTTTATCTCCATTTATTAATATGATCACATGCTTTCTGTTTTTCTTTTAGTTCATGTGATGTATTACATTTACTTACATGTGAATGTTGTACCATCCTTGCATCCCTGGGATAAATACAACTTGGTCATGGTATATGATCTTGTTAAGGTATTGCTGGATGCAGTTTGCCAATATTTTGTTAAGGATTTTAGCATCTATGTTCATCAGGGATACTTCAAAAAAGATATAGAAAGCAAAACGCTATTGCAGGGAATTTTAAAACCTCACTGTTGAGAATGGATAGATCTTCCAAACAAAATATCAACAAGGTTATTGTGGAACTGAATGACACATTAGATCAAATGTACTTAACTGAATATATATATACATATATGCATATATATAAAATATACGTACTATAATATATATGTATATATAATATACTATATATATGTATAGATAATAGGAGTAAAAAATTCCATGCACATAATTTGGGAGAACAATCTGAAACCAAATAGTTAAAGATAAAGATAGATAGATAGATGCATAGATTGATAGATAGATATAGATATGAACAAATTTTATTTATCTTGGCTATATAAGCTGGAATCTATGTGACTACTATCATTCTTTGAAACCTTTCTCAATGTAAGACATAAAAAACACTATCATTGTTTAATTTTTATATCCTCAAATATTAGTGAAGTTGAGTAATTTCACTAGCTAGTATCCTGTTCATTAACTTTGCCTTTTGTAAACATCATACTGTCTTTTTCTAGGGAACTTGTAGGGGCTTTCTATGTGTTGAGATAAATTAATGTAATATACCTGTAGAATTACAAAGATTTGCATCTCAACATATAAAAAAATTATTGCCAAGGCCAATGCCAAGGAGCTATTTCCTTATGTTTTCTTCAGACTATTATGATTTTAGGTCTTACTTTTAAGTCTTTAATCCATTTTGAGTTAATATTCATATATGGTGAAAGATAAGTATCCAATATCATTCTTTGCATGTGAATGTCTTTTCCCTGATATGGTTTATTAAAAAGATTATCCTTTCCCCACTGTATATTCACTTTTAGAAGATTTTATTTCTTTATTTTTAGACAGAGGGGAAGGGAGGGAGAAAGGGAAGGAGAGAAACATCACTGTGTGTAGCTGCCTCTCATGAACACCTCACTGGGAACCCAGCCCACAACCCAGGCATGTGTCCTGATTGGGAATTGAACCGATGACCCTTTGGTTCACATGTCAGCACTCAGTCCACTGAACCACACCAACCTGGGTCCCTTTGTATATTGCCAATAATTCATGTTTATATTAATCATATACGGAAATGTTTATTTTTACACTCTCCCTCCTATTCCATTAGTTTGTTTTCATGCCAAGGTGTTTTATGCCTTCACTGTTTTGATTACTATAACATTGTAATATAGTTTAAATCAAAAGTGTAGTATCTTCAAATATGTTCTTCTTTATCAAACCTGCTGTGGCTATTCTGTGTCTTTTATGTTGCACATGAAATTTAGAATAGCTTTGTTTTTCTATTTCTATGAAAAATGTCAGTTGCATTTTCATAGGGATTGAATTGAATGTATATATTTCTTTGGATAATATGGCATTAACAATATTAATTCTTTCAATTCATGAATATGAGATATCTTTCTATTTATTTGTAATTAAGGGTTTGTTGATTCTGTTTACTTCTTTAAAAAAGCAACTCAGCTTTGTTGATTTTTTTTTCTATTGATTTTCTATTCTCTATTTCTGTCCTGCTCTTTATTTCCTTCTTTTATTAACTTTGGCTTTAGTTTCTTTTTCTCCTCCAGTTCCTTGATGTGTAAAGTTGGATCATTTGTTGGAGATCTTTCTTCTTTTTTAATGTAGGCATCTGTGCTATAAACTTCCAGTTCAGTGCTGCTTTTTGCTGTATTTCGTAAATTTGTGTACAATGTGTTTTTATTTTTTGTTTCAAGATATTTTAAATTTTTTCTTTTGATTTTCAATTTGATCCAGTAGTTATTCAAGAATATGTTAGTTTCCCCATATTTGTGAACTTTTCTGTTTTCTTGTCATTAATTTTTAGTCTTCTTTGTAGTTAGAAAGGATACGGGGTGTGATTTTGATCTTAAATTCATTGAGACTTGATTTGTGACCTAACATATGGGACTATGTTTTTTGTGCATTTGAAAATAATGTGTATTCTTCTGCTGTTGGGCGAGTGTGCATCATTTAAAGACATACAGCAAGATTTCTTTCTCTGTGGTATTTTGAATATGCTTTTCTTCATATTTTTATACATATGTTATAACAAACATTCTTTTACACGTCACATTAAAAATAAATATTAACCAAGTCCTCTCTCATGAAGATGCTTTCAATTCTTTTTCATTACAAAACTACTATATGCAAATATAAAAATATTAAAGAATACTGAAATATAGAAGGAAAAATAAAGCACCCATAATCCTGTATGACATGATAAATATTATTCTGTTTTTTCTATGCAATCTCTGAGAATTTATTATCAATTTTTTTTAGCTTATAAAATAACTTGCTACTACATGTAGCAAAATTTAGGTTTTACACTTAAAATTTGATTGATATCGTTGTTAATAAAGTCTTGCACGTATCTTTACTATATATTTTAAAATAGTGTTTGGGCTCTGGCTGGTGTAGCTCAGTGGATTGAGCACAGGCCTGCAAACCAAAGGATTCCCAGTCAGGGCACATGCCTGGGTTGCAGGCCAGTTCCCAGCAGGGGACACGTGAGAGGCAACCACACATTGATATTTCTCTCCCTCCCCCTCTCTCCTACACTTCCCCCCAAAGGTAAATAAATAAAAATCTTAAAAAAAAAATAGTGTTTGGGTCAAGGTCTGATTATTTCTAAGTTCATACACTTACTGCAAATTTTTCTCCTGAAATGTTATTCCCATTTCAAATATATTAATACCTTCAATTACCAACACTGAGTATTGTATTTCATGTTTTTATCAGTTTACAGATCATGAAAGGGCATTTCCTTGATTTAATTTGAATATATTAAAATTGAACTATTTTTGGATATGCTTTTGTGAGCATTTCAAATTTTTCTTTTTCAATTTCCTTTAGTTCCTTTTATTTATTTTTGTCATTATCATAATTAAAATATTCTTCATTGAAATTAGTAGTACATCTCATTTTATTTTCAATTTGATTTCATGCTTGCTTATTTCATTTGTTCATCTCTCATTTTCTGCCAAATCACACTGAAATTTCTTCACCTATTTTCTCCCCATTGATTAAAAATATATGTGAACTTGCCCTACACCTCACTGCTGATTATCTTTATGCTCTCTACAACCAAATATTCTTTATTTCCCTTTAATTTTCAAATTCATGAAAAAAGATTATTAATTGTGCTAATATAAAGTTAGGACTAGAATATGTTTTTATTGAATGCATTGCTTTTCTACTTAGATATTTTATTTTTATATTGTTCAGTCATAGGGCCCTGCTTTTCCCCCAGTGCTCTCCCCTGCCCTGTCCCCCACCACTTGTATGGTTAATATTCCCCATTGTCTGTGCCCAGGAGTCCTCTATCTGTGTTCCTTAGCTTGCCCTTTCCCATTATTTCCCTGTTATCTCCCTCCTTCCTTCCCTCTGGTCACTGTCAGTTTGTTCTTTGAATCCAAGTCTCTGGTTTTGTTTTCCTCATTTGTTTGTTTTGCTGATTAGGTTCCACTAATACTTGAGATCATATGATATTTGTCTTTCACTGACTGGCTTATTTCACTTAGCATAATAGTCTCCAGTTCCACCCAGGCTGTTGCAAAGGGTAGGAGTTTCTTCTTTTTTCCTGCTGCATAATATTCCATTGTGTAAATGTACCAAAGTTTTTTGAGCCACTCATTTACTGATGGGCCCACTTAGATATCTTATAACATGGAACTGGAACTTCTAAATTTTGAAATGAATTTTTTGATACTCATCTCCTAACCAGCTTTTCAGGTATTTCTAATATAATTGTTATCATACTATATTAGGAACTCCAGTTCTCTGATTTTTATGTACTCTTAATTCATTAGCTTTGTTTTCCTCCTCACTTCTTTTTTCCATCAGTTTAAAATTCTACTTTATTTATTGGAAAACTCTCGCAACATACAGACTTCATTGACTTTTTCCATTTGTTGCCTTAACAGTCAAATATTTAACTCTGGTTAATGCAGTTCTCCTTTGTATTTAATTTTTATTTTTCCTTGTATCAAGTGCAAATACAACTGAACAAAGCCAAACATGGGTAAGCATAAACTGTTACCCACAAAGTCTCACTTATCAACCTCAGTTCAAGCTTAGCAATCTCACTATAGTTCTGTGCATAATTCCCATATTTACTATCTATCAAATCATTTGAAACCATCTCCAACGTTTCAAACCTCTACTCCCTACATTTCCTTCCATCTTACCTTATATTTCTCAATAAAAACAAAAGCCTTCAGATCTACCAACATGCAAATTTACCCATGTCTGTGTCCATCATGTTCTTCCTTACTAAAATAGAGGAACTCTCTCTTTTTTCCCTGAGGACTAGTCCCTCCTTTGGATCTTACCCTTTAACTACTAATTTTTAAGTAAATTCGTTAATTTTTAAACTGGTTTAATTCTTTTTTTTCATTAGAAAAATCTCATTTCTTTTTTCTTCTAGCTACTATCTGCTCTCTTTACCTCCCAATCAACCTCTCTCTGTTTCTGTTCAGTCTATTATGTCTTCATTTCCTCAAATCTAGTAACTCTTAGGTTATTAATAAATACAATGGACATTATTCAATTCTTATAGTAACGTCTTGATTTTGTCTGCATAGCACTTTTAGTTACTTCTGAAAAAAGAACTGTTATTTCTTATAAAGAATTTTTGCTATAGGATTTAGTTGGAGTTGCCACTATCCTTGAAATTCTGAGATGCCCTGCTAAAAACCATTTCTCTATCCACGTTGTTCAATGACCAAAGAACAAGAACAGAGTTCACCCCAGAAACTATCACTGCCCACCTTATTTGTGAGATTACTTCCCATATCACTACTAAGAAAAATTGTAAGAACAATGATACCAAGAGTGTTAAGAGCTTTTGTTCATTAACTTGGTGTTGAATAGTTTGTCTCTTTTCTTTCATAGAAAGTATTAAATATTCAACTATATTTTTTACATTTATATGGTAAGGCCATTACTGGGAGGTAGGAAAAGAAGGAACACAACCCTGGTTACTTTGGAAAACAAGTTTTCTATGGTGGAAGGGTGTTCATTCATATTAGTTGGTAAATCTTAGACAACTTAGACCCAGTCCTGGCTCTGAAAATAGAAGCTGGTTTGATCTTACCTTCCACGTTCATGTTTTACATTGTTTTTTAAACTTTACAGAAGCCATGATTTTACTAGTTTATCTGTTTATTTATTGTAGATAGTAAAGTCCCTAATTTGTTTTAGCAATATGGTTAACTTTTATTCTTTATTCCTGTTCTCAGTGAGATTCTTTCACTTTTTGTATATGTTTAATTGAATAAGTTGAGACCCAAGGCTCTGTTAACTATTTGCCATATTAACCTATATATCTCTGTTACATGTGTTATTTTTCATCATTGTTATTAATAATAGTTGTTATCACTTTATTATCCTTGACTCCAAAATACAAGTATAATACTAAGCATTTTTATGTACTCCGTATTTTTATTCTTCTACCAACCCTTAAAGATTGCAGTTATTTTATCCATTTTAGTAATGAAAAAACTAAGTTTTAGCAAGATATATGAATGATAATGATCATAGTGCTGGTTAATGATGAAGAGGTGTTTGAGTCAGATTCTCTGTTCCAAAGTGTATATAATTTTCACTATGTAGTGCTAATTCCCTTTTAAATATTTTAGTGCATATCCAGTAGTCTATAGATACCAGCCACACTTTCTGCTTTCAACTTAATTTTTTAAGCAAATCACTTTGTGCTCTTATTCATGAATATCAGCATGAATAATAAAGAAATTGATAAATTTAAGGTTATAGTATACAAAAGTAAAAATTTAACTACAATGACAAAAAATTTTAATTAGTATTAATTTTAATTCATTTTAACAGTTTTCATATTTATTTATTATAATTATCTGCTACTTATTTTTAGTAACAAAATAATAAGTATCACTTATTTGTTTTTAATAATTGCAATAAATAATTGCATATTGATGTTTTTCTTCTCACCTAAATTTTTTAAAAAATCACAAATTAATGTTTTTTCTCAGCATTTGTTTCATTTCTTTCAAGTAAGTGTTTCAAAATAGCACATTTTAATTCCAGAAAAACAATGGGAACTTAGACATATATCCAGGGTCAGAGAGATTCATGTTGCATTGATTGTGAGCAAGATATTTGATTACAAAGCAATATGACCTTATGAAAATAGCAGTTAAAGTTAACATTATGGCTAGTAGTATAATAAAGGAACTTAAATTGTGTGTAAATTACTCCTTTTCCAGTCATTGAACACATACAGGTATTGTGAGGAATGATAATTATTAATTCTTAGAACTGAAATTACATATATAAAATATAAGAATTAGTCAATTCACTTAAAATAAATGTTATCTTAAATGTTCCTATTTATTTATACAAGTTTATTTAATTTTTCACATAAATAAAAATACAAAAAGAGTAATGCTTTTTGCACAAAGCACATATATTAAGATACGTCAGAGATTCTGTTTATAGAAACTTGAATTCAAATATTAGCTTGCGTTCATTCCATTAATTGGATATGGGAATAATAATAAAGTTGATAAAAACTTTGTAATGTATATCCAAAAGTATGCTTTTTCTAATAAAAAGACCTAGTAGTCTCCAACCCCTTTGTTGTGTATATTATTTGATAAGCCTGTTTATTTGATTATTTTTAGATTGACAGATTTTAAAGAATTACAGATATGAAAATTACTGACTATACATAGAAGAAAAAGCAATATTTTGAGGATAGGAATCTTTCCCTTCCAGTTAGGTAGATGTCAATAATAATAGCCCCACTAAACTTCGGAAGGCCAAACAAACCAAAAATCTGGTGTCAATCATGTTAGTAATCATTAAAAGGAGCTCAACATGTGGGTGGAATTGAAAACAGTAAGTTATATTATTCTTTTTGTTTTACAACTTAATCTTTTGGAAATTAAATTTTCTAAGACACCATTAAATTTCTGTCTAGAGTATGTAAAATGCAACCTTATTATATGATATTTTAGTAAAATAAAAGACTTACTTTTTACAAATTCGTGGTCATTGTTACTTGAGGTAAACTGCTTTTTAAAAATCACAGACCTCAGAACAAATTTTAAGTCAAAGAGAATGAAGTTAAGTATACTTAACAATTAGAGAAAAAAAAAAACCCTAAAATTCCTAATGGATTTAGCCATTATGTTTGTTAATTTGAATACATAAAGTTAACAATACAAGTTAGAACAAGTAAAGTCTGGATAAAATTCAGTATGAACTAGATAGAAACAATTATCTCTGAGCTTTTGCTGCCGGAAAGATGTTTAATGATGTGATACTGGAAGTGCCAATTCTCTTTGCCACAGAGCATCCGCTTTCTTGGAAGTGGGAAGAGAAATTTCTTTCCCCGACTAAAGCAGACAAGGCACCCATGTCTGTCTGTGTCTTATAAGAGATAGTGTTCAGTCCAACACAGAACAAAGTTTCTGAGGAGCCTCCATTGGAGAAGAGATACAATTTGAAAAACGAAATGAAACAAAACAGAAAGCTCTTCACTGAGGGTAAAGGAAGAAAGAGGAGTTTCATTGAATTAAGATGTTAAAAGTTTCACTCAAATTTAACTCATAACCATACTAATAGCATCTCTGCGACAATATAACCACTAAAACAGGATAAAAAACTGGAGCAAGAATTTTGTGAAAGACTGGAGACCAACAGCAAAACTCGGGCAGTAAAGGGAGCAGGCCAGCAGGACCACAGAGATGGCAACTCAACACCTGGAAACTGATAGAAGTTGTGATTCTTATTCAAAATACAAGGGCACATACTTCTGTTTATTCCTTTTCTAGAAATGGTATTTTCCTTAAAACTCCCAAGGTACTCATTCCAAATATCATTACCTGTAGTTCATTGGATAAGGGGGATAAATATTAAAAAGTAAAAGGTAAACAGCCAGGTGCTAGAGGTGATGTGAGGGGATGGCCACTTATACCGCTGGAGCTGATTTGACATTATGTAGAAAAAAATCAAGGTTTTAGTTTCTATGATAGAGAAATTTCAATTCTGGAACTGACTGTACAAAAAACAGAGATAAAGACAAATATTTATCTATTAAGGTATTCATTGTAATTTCCGGTTAAGGAGAAAATGGATGTGATAGTTAATTTCATGTCAACTTGCCTGGACGTTGGGGTGGCCAGATATTTGGTTAACTATTATTACCAGGGTGTGTCTGTGGGGGTGTTTTTTAGTAAGATTAACATTTAAATTTGTCAAGTTGAGTGAAGCAGATTGTGTTTCCTCTTGTCAATAGGCTACATTCAGTTACTTGAATATCTACAACCACAAAAAAGCTGAGTAAGGGAGATTCTCTTTTTCTGCCTGTCTTAACTCGGAGACATCCATCTTCCCTTGTTTTGGACTCAGACGGAGAAGAAAACCATTGGTTCTGTGTGTCTCCAGCTTACCTACTGAAGATCTTGGTTCTTCTCAGCCTCCATAATTGCATGAGCCAATTCCTTATAAACAATCTACTTTTATAATTATTCTTGTATCTCTTATTGGTTCCATTTCTCTGGACAACTCTGACTAGTATAACAGTGCCATCTAATTGTTCAAAAACAGGGAATATGTTAAAAATTTATATTGAATATAATCTTTTAGGAAACTTAGAATTAAACACTGCATTCGAATACTTCATAATGCATTTTTTTCAGAATCATGCTATAAAACTGAATGTTACATACAATCCTCTGCATTTTAAATTAAGTAATCTTTTACTTCCCTCCCTAAAGTATTGCCAGGATTACATTTGCTATTAAATTTCATACCAACTATGGTGGATTTAAGATAGCCAAACATCTGTCACTCCCTCCCGAGAAGGGCAGTCTAATTCCTCATCCTATTGCATCTGGGCTACGCCTATTTTTTTTCTATGACCAATAGAATATGATTGGAATATGTGCCAGTTATGGCCCTACTCTGCAAGCAGCTTCTAGTCCTATCTTTTGGAATATAGCCACCATGCTGTGAAGGAACCCAGGCATGGAAAAGCCCCTGTGGCAGACTATTGGGATCCCCAACTGATCATCTCTCCTAATCTCCCAACTAAAGCTAGAACCAACTTCCTCTCAATGAAATTGATCCCTCTTCAATGTGACTCTGCGGTTTAGTTGAGCCTCCTCCACTGTGATAACAAGGAGCAAAGAAAAACTCTCCCGTGAACCTTGTCTAAGTTTCAAAACCCAAATGATGAGCATAGCAGTGATGGTTACTTCAACATAAGCACATGGTCTCCGAATACTGCACAAAGGGACCATTAGGTGGGGTAGTGAACCCTTAAGGATGCCATGAGACATTTTATATTTTAGAGAAAATGCCTATCAGATATTGTGTGATTGACCGGTTTCATGTAGTTCACAATTTCAACATTAGAATAGGCTACTGTTCTTTTAGTGATACTGTGTCTTCACAAAGCTGGATTTTTCACAGTTCCAGGCAGAAAAGCAGTACTAAAATCTGTGTAGGAAAGGAAATGAGAATGGGGGTGTTCAATACAATCCAAGGTTTGAGCAGCAGTTAGTGCCCAACTGGTGCAGATTTCCCATTTGTAAGTGATTGTGGTTAATAAGAAATGAATTTTTTTCTTTTACTTATATGCATTATTTTTTTCAAATGGCACCAGGGTAAAATGCATCTTAAGGATAATATTGCTATGTATTAAGGATGTAAATGAATATTAAAAGTAATATTATTAAGATATAAATGCTTATTAAGTTGTTTGTTCCTAACTTCTTAATAAATATAATCATCATTTTTTTCCCTAGAGGTGTTTTGAAAATCAAATACTAATACACTAACAGCCCCATAAACTGAGAAAATTTGAAAACTCTGCTATAAATCCTTATACAGTATAATTTTTATGTGGTCCATAAAATAAACATTTCATTTCTTGTGAAAATATTTATGATAAAATCATTTAGAAAATAGTATTTATTATATATATGTAGCATATAATATAATCTTAATTTAATGATCTATGTGTATATATACCCTTGTTTTAAATAAAGAATGAAAACAAACATGCCTAAATGTTAACAGTGTTTATTTCTGGCTCATGGGTTATGGACAACACAGAGGTGAAAATTACAGGTCCTGACATCAGCCTCTCTCTGGATTCTACTAATTACTATCTGTAAGACCTTGAATATGTTACTTTTTTGTCTTTTAGTTTCTCTATTTTTAATATGGATATGATTATAAGACCATCTTCATGGAGTACTTATGAGAATAAATTAATTTTTAAAATTGTTGGTTTTAATGAGTAGCATAGAATTCAATAAATATTTGTATTTATTACTATCATGATGACATTTCCAATTTTTAAAAAATCTTTTAAAGCACTTTATTTTTTAACACTTTTTACTGTTGTTCAAGTATAGTTTTCTGTCTTTTCCCTCACCCCTCCCCACTACTCCAGCACGACCCACCTCCCTTCCCTGTTTCCACCCCCCCTTGTTATTTTCCACATGCCCTTCAAAATTGTTCCCACAAACCCTTCAACCTTTTCCCCTATAATGCCGCTACCCTCCCTTCTGGTCACTGTCAGACTATTCTCAATTTCAGTGTCTTTGATTATGTCTTGCTTGCTTGTTTGTTTTGTTGATTAGGTTGCTGTTAAAGAACTGGAGAGCATTATGCTAAGTGAAATAAGTCACGCGGTGAAAGACAAATACTATATGATCTCACCTTTGACATTACTAATTCTTTATGCTTCATGAAATGAACCACCTTTTAAAGCTAACCATTGTTAGAAGTGTTACCAAAGCAGAGGTATTTATGTTACTTTTCTCTGGGCTACATAGCAATGTTTTCTCAAATGTGTCCCTTTTCTCCTTAATCATCCGTATTCTCCAGGATTCTGGTTGTGTTTATAGCACCTGACCGAAATATAATGGGGATATCACACTCTAAACACTACTGAAATTATTTATTCTGGAAACAACACTGCACCAAGAGTATTTTAGTGCCGGATTTTCTATGATAGAAAGTTAAGAAAGAAATTGAATAAAGATATGAGATTGGGCCTGGACTTTAGTGAGGAGCAAACAGTTTTAAGTACTAGTTCTAAGTATACATGCTAAAAATTAGCAGGAGAGCCTCAAAATAAGGCACGACAGGGTGAGGAAAATGAGTCATAGCAAGTGGTCTAGGACTGAGTGTGGGTCGAGAGTGGGCATAGGTGTCCGGTTCACATTTCTGCCCTTTTCGTCTAAGTATATGTGCATGTGTGTACATATGTGGGTTTCTGTGTGTGCACATGTATAAGTATGAGTAAAATAAGGAGTGTCCAGTTTGATTAGGTTGGGCAACTCTTCCCTTCTTTATTTTAATTATTACATGGGGTACTCATGCCTATAAATAAATGTAGGTATAAGTAGGGTGAAATTATAAGATTAATTGGAGAAAAGTTGTTTTAATATTGTCTCCCCAAAACAGATTGCTTTTATACTTTATTATGGAGCCTAAGAGTAATGACTTGCAATAGCATGTCAGTTTACTTCTAATTCTACATGTTTAACATATTTTTAAGTTTGTGATATATTAAAATATTAGAAAAGAGTGAACTATTTGATTCACTTTAATGCAAAGTGATACTGAAATTTCATCTGTAATAATGACAGAAATTTTTTTATTGTTTATTTAAGTAAAAATATAACTTGGTTTACAACTATATGTAGCACTTAAATGTGACATAAACCATAGAGCTGATATATGACTAACTGAAATTTGGGAATATTGAATTAAGAGATTGGGTTTGACAAATTATACAGAGGAATGGGACCAAAAAAACAATAAATAAAACTGTCTTGACTATTTTGATAAGGGAATAAAAGAGTTTATTCTTCTCCCTGTAACTTAGCTTCCTTATGTTGCTGAAAACACTGATTTTCCCTTTCCTTTGACATTTGATTCTGCGAACATGCCTCGGGACAGGCCAGCCCTTGATTGGTGATCCTTTTCAGGTGACTGGCAAGGCAGCAGGGGCTTCAGCACGGCTTGTATCAGTTGCCCACCAGGGCACACGTTCCCACCACTCACCTGATGCACATTCCACACACTGATAAACATGTTCTTTTCCCATGAAGTACATTTGCCAATCTGAATTTTTAATTGCCATAGGAAGGGCATCTCTCAATACGTTTACTATCTATCATTGTAGAGCTAGAGTCACATAGGGAAAATCAGAGTCCTTTCCAAGCTGAGTCAATTTCAGTAAACACTGGTTCTATTATTCTTGACAATGCTAAAAATGTTTGTTTGCTTGTTTGTTTATTCATTTTTACAGTTTTTGAAACAGGAAATTATTTTATTCATGACTAAAAATCATGAGTTTTGTATAAATAAAGGGAATAGTGAAAACAAAGAAGCTAATACAAATATTTGTGAGCATGTTTGAAAATCAGAAATGTTCAACTTTCTAGAACAAGTTGTGACATTCTCGAGTCACAATATCAGATATTTATAATACTTTTAATAGTTATGTCAACTTCAAATTCCACTACTTAAGAAGTAGCCTTAACATCTGTTAAAAAGGAACCCATGAAACTTTCAAGATAATTGGGAAAATATATCTCATAAGAATTTAGAATAAATATATATCTTTCAAGGCAATAGGGAAGCTACAGCTGAGAAGTTCTATGTCTATGGTGGCTAAAACAAAGGAGCACATGATATGCTTCCTTAGCTATTTATTAATCAATGTTAGTTTCCACAGGGAGACTGATATCAGTAAAGTTTTCCATGGATATAAATTGCTTTTCTCTTAGTGTGTTCCATAAATTCTTCATGTTAATGAGAAGAACAATGTATTCCAGTAGTGACCATCCTTTACTGTCTTTTCTTCTGTACACTATAGGAATAATATGCTTGTTAAAATAATGGGTAAAAGTTATGGCAGTGAATGCAACTTCTGTTCCTTAGTATTATTTATGATAATTGTAAAATATTTTTATGCTGTTTGTGAGTTAAATATATCAAAATAAAATCACCTATTTTTATTCTGTTAATTTAATAATTGTCCTAATAATAACTTTTGTATTAAAGAAAAGAGAAGAGCATTTACACTAACACAAATGCCTATAAGTTACACAAAAGTAAAAACCTTTTTTGTGTCTTCAAAAAAAACCTTTTTTTGAAATCACCTACAGTATCACTACTGTAAAAAATTAGCTAATATCTTTAAACTGCAGTTTTTAAGTGTCATGAAAAATACATGTCCTTGCATAATAATGTAGTTATTTATCAGAAATAGAAGAAATTTAGTAAAAAAAAAACTACCACTGTATTAGTATTTCTTTGTGTGATAGAAGACTTGTATTGAATTTAGAGGTGATGTCATCAATTTGTACAATCTTTTAAGCTCCACCCCTACTCTATCCAAAGCTACTGTTTTTTTCAAAGGAATGAAATGCTTTATCTTCTTGACAGAACAAATTGACTGGAAAATTACATAAACCCCTCAGCAGATGTTCTCTCCCACTTTGTTTCAGAACTTGCACTGCTGTAGAGTGTTTCCAAGCCCCATGTGGAGACAGGCTTGCAGGATGCAATCCATGTATGCAGAGTCTATGGCAATGTATGTGAAGGCTAGTTATTCTTTGGTTATGTAGTCAAATACAATTTGACTGATAAATCATAATACCGTTCCTGAATTTGTAAAAATTACTAAACATCCGAAAGATTTAAGCTATTCAAATTAGCTCTACAAACACTAAAGGTTTTTCTGCCCAAGTGAAATACCGAAGTCCAAATTGCTAGAAATATGTTTGCCGTAATGAATGAGTTTTGGAGTCAAGGATGTCAGGCAGCAAAAATTAGGAAAAAGCAACCAGTTTTGACTTCCAATCCCCGGCATCACATCTCTGTCAGTATGGCACACTAATCTGTGCAAATCAGATGGCATCTTTAAAATTATAATGCTCACCACTGAGTTAAGCATCTGCATAAAAAATCTGAATTGTCATCTATCTCTCTGTGAACCGCATACTGTAACTTGGTGTCACTTAATGCTAAATTACATTCATCTACGTAATCTGTCTCTCTGTCTACATGCCAATTTACAATTGTAATTTATCCCTTCATTTTTCAAGTTTTCAAAAAATGTACTTTGCCAGGAAGTTAAAAAAAATAATGTAACCAGCTCTCAGTAAAATGCTATCAAGCTGGTCAATAAATTTTGTATTAAAAAGTCTCAATGTAGATGTTTACATTCGTAATGCATTGCAAATTCTTAGGAAGTCTATAAAATGCATTGGTATATTTAGCTGAAGAGATCATTTTTAGGGGAAAAGTGACTTCCCCACTCCTAAAGAAGAAATATTTTAATAAAAATTCAAAAATGACAGTAAGTCAGAAAAAAATAATAATGGTATAAACTAAAATAATGATTGCCATAGTAACATGATTCATAGAGAGGCACTCTTCTATATGTGAGCTTTTATTATATAAGCTGACTTTCTGCTGAAGTGTTGATTATGCAGTACATAAAGTCATACTTCATAGAACGTATCACCTTCTAAAAAAACGTGCAGTCAGAATTTGCTAGCTCTATCCAAATAATTTTTCTGATAATTAATTAAGATTTTATTTTGGTGATTTGTTCTAAACATTTAACTTTAAGGACAGGAAGAAAATGATGACTTTTTCACTATTTTTTCTTACTTACATGAGTCAGGGTTTAGCATTGATAAATTCCTAGACCTGTTTCCAAAATAACTTGAGTTCTACTTCAGGCTTTTTCCATAACTAAATGTTTGGACAAGTCATTCTCTGGAAGCCATACCCCGTAATAAGTAAACTTATGGAGGTTCCAGGTTTCTCTCTGAACCCCATTAGACTCAGTGGAAGAAAAGTCTATAGAAACTGACAGAAGAGGGTCTTTGGGAAAGTTTGTATCTAACAGCAAGTAATGTGAATTGTGGCTTCCAGGCAAGGGGCCTCATAATGTGCTTCAGTTGCAGCTCCACCATTAATTATCAGTGCTTCAAAGCCAGAGGTTTGAAGAAAATTAATTAAATAAAATTGACTTTAGAAAGTTAGGGTTACTAAATAATAATAGCAAAAAAATATATTTTACATGATATTATAAAATAGATTATAGTAAAGAGAAAAATCATCTGGGAAAATATATAGAAAGCGAGTACTTTCTTTGATTGCTGCTTCATTTCCCATCATGGCAACGATTTTCTTGAAATTCCCTACTTTTTTTTGTAAATAGCAAATATTTTTTAGGGTTTTCTTTTTCATTTACAAAAAAATGACCTGCTTACATATGTCACAATTCCCATTAAAAATAAACAACTCTTCTGTGTCTATTCTTTGTAATTTTCAGTATTTATATTTAGTATATATTCTCATCCTTTTTCTTATTAAAAACAGTTCAATCTCGTAAATTTCAGAGAGTATTCTACTACATTTATGATATCGCTCTATATTAAGTAGTCTCAGTTAAGGAGTTAAAGACTTTAAGACTCACTACAAAATTAGAATGCCTTTAAGTGGCTCTACCACTTGCAATTAGCTTAACTCCCTCCTTTTTGTTAAGCCCACTACCAGCAAATGAAATATAGTATATAACTTTCTGAATAATAAGACATCTGGTAGAGCTTTCCTGCTTGTTTAAATCTCCCTTTGATGGTCTGAAAAACTGTTCAATGTAAAATGGAAGTTTAACTAATGTATGTTCACTAGACACCTCCATTATTATTTAGCAATGTAAATGCCTCACAACCTAGAGGTGTTTCAGCCAAGTACGGCTATAATGAGTATTCTAATCTTCAATTGTTTTGAAAAATGTCATGTGGACAAACAAATATAAGTGAACAAATAAATAATAACCTCTCAAAAATAATAACTGTTTCAAAAGGATAACATCATATTAGAAATTATCTATAACTAACTTCATAAATTCATACTTTCCTATAAATCAAATAGATATTCTATTTTTTCTTATTTTTAGAATACTATTTTTTTCTATCACCAGGTAAAAAGTGACTCAATTTACATCTAAATACCTATAATTTAGGATATCAGAAATATCATCACTTTATGGGATCATCACCCTGTTTGGATTCTTTTTTATAATTTACATGGAGGAGTAACTCTTAAATTTGCAATTTTTGGAAAAATAATAGTGTGGTTGGAGATTCTTTTATTTTATCTGAAAGACAAACACTCTCAACTGTGTAATATAAGTCCCTAGTAAAGGACACAAGGTCACCATGAGAGGGGTGTACAATCATGATAGAATAAAATAAAACTTGCCTGATTTGATCATAGGATAAAAATGCATATATCTAAATTCACATGGCTTTTTAAGGCTGTGGTTTACCATGGTATTTTAGCAAAAGAATTGAAGCTTATTCATGCTCCATTCACGCATACACTGTATCTCTGATTTAGATGGCCTTATGGGACTCTTTGACTTGAAATACATCATCCATTAAGTCCTTTTCAAGTCATCTGAGTAGCATAAATTCTATTTTGTTATATGCTCTGTTTCAAACTACCTTTATTACCACATGGTGGCATATATATTTATTCATTGAGCCTTGGTTTTGTATAATCACCAGTCCAATTATTTACATATCATTTAATTTTTAATAACTTAAATCACGGGAATTTAAAGAATAATAGGGCTCAATCCATGTTAATAAATATTCTCCTGTTAGAAATATTCACATATAACATGTTAACACTCCATGGACCAATGCTTGTGTGATGAAAGTGTGTTCTATGAAATTTTGAAAGGAACTCTTTTCTGTCTACAGTTTATGGGTACCATGAAAGTTATAGCTGGAAGACAGGCAGAAAGAAATTCTTAGGGAGAACTAGAAACAAATGTAAGTGGAGATTTAACCCTTTGAAGTAATCAAAATAAATAGATCAAAAGTAAAACCTTTAACCACTCAAAACTAAGCCAGTACTATGGTCTCCCCATATTTTAACCCCAAAGAAATCCATTCAGTATTTATAAAATATATGAAAATCCCTAAAAAATAATTAGGTCCACATTTTTTTCTTCGATTCTATACTGGGTTTAAAGCTGGAAATTATTCCAGCATGCAAAATTTAAGCTCACAGGTATATAAGTAAGTGGGCAATGAATTGCCTTCAGCAGATAAATATACGTGGGTGGTTTTATTCTCCGAGGACACTTTTTCCTCCCTAAATAATACTTTTCAAAAAGCTCATTAATTTGGCAAATGACATATTTTGAAAAGGAGGCATTTGATTTTTATTTTCTAAAGTCCACATTTTATGATAATTAAGAAATACAGGTTTTTTCTTCATAAATAGATATCATATTATGTGGTGCAGGTTGCACTTTGTATAGATTAAAGTATAAAATGAAGTACTGTCATTTTTAATGTTATATAATGATAATTATTGCTAGTATCATCAATTTCAGCTAGGTATCATTTCAGTAAGTTCATTATTTTAATAATGCAATTTTAGTGTATAATAGTAAAAATTCTAGTTTATTTTTTTATTATTTATCTTTAATAGCATATTTTTTTCTGAATATAGATTACAGATCCTATAATTTAATATTTACATAAGAGCAGTTGTTTGTCTATTTGAACTGAGAGTTGTCTTTTTTCCTACATTTGTATATCTAAATTCACACACATGCACTTAGATTTTGGAAATTATTTTAACTTAGATAATTGATTATTAAAATTATAAAGTAATAAATGTCACATATTAAATGTGAAATATGTAGTCACTAAGAATTTCCCTGGTTTTTATCATTTCTGTGCAATAACTTTCTCCATGAAATACAGTTTTTGGGCAATGTACTAAATTCTTCTGGATTTTTTTTAGAGTTGACATTCTAGCACTTTCAAGAAAGTCCACAGATACGAAAAAAAGTTATGTGAAATAATTTTAACTATTCAACATATCATCACTCAATACCATTATTTTAAAAGTGAAAACAGTATTTTAATAGCATCAAAATTTTTATAACACAGAATCAGGAAGAATTTTGGATTATTTCCTCAACTTAAAAACTGTATTCCTAAGTGCTAAATAAACATGCATAAGCAAAATCTCTAAAGTAAGTCTGAGTAACCTAGGCTTGTGTTTTATTCTTTGAACCAGAAAATGGACAGGTGATTCTAGAACAGGTAGGAGAGGACTTAAATATCCTTATCATAAGAACTTAAAATATTAATATATTAGAATGGGCTAAATGAAAGGAGAACATAGTAGCATATTCATGAATGTGAAATACAGCCTTGGCTTATTATTTAATCTACATAGACTAATAAGATTGTAACAGATTCCTGTGTGTACCTGCTCCTTAATCTCTTTTGAGTGCTTCAATTGCCACTGCTGCAGTAACAAACCTCACTAAAAGAGCTCAGTGAAGATGGTTATTTACCGAAGTGTGTTCTGCATAAAACTAGCCCTTAAAACATTATAGGAGTAAAGGAGTTATGCATTCAAGTAAGCTTATGAAATTCTGCACATTATGTATCAGACATTTCAAATGCACATATTTGTTATACCTAGTACCACAAGTACGTTTGTATTACATTAATTAATTTTTGAAAATATTTTTCATGTCTGCATAATGAACCGATATATAGATGTTCCATAACTTACCCATTTTTCTACTGTTGACACAAGAATTTTCATTAGTGTGATTTTAAATAATTATACTGAAAATAAAGTTTCAGTCATACTTCTGATAATTTTGTGGAATAAATGCAAGAACTGGAAATAGTAATGGATCATACCATGTGATTATAAGGTTCCAGATAAATAAACTGCTGAGTTTCCTTTCAGAAAGTTATCCAGTATGTGAGTGTATTACTGCACCTATTCCTGGTTATACACAAAAGAGCTTTTAAAAATAGCTGAAAAATTCCAAAAAAATAATGAACAAAGACTTAAATATCAAAACATCATATTGGCATAAGTGAAAAATTTGAAAATCATTGAGTAATTACAATAATGCAAATTAAATCAATGACTAGATACGTTTAATCTGTTAAGGTATTAAACTAATATTGTAAACATCCTTATACACTGCTACAGGGATATCAACATGGTCCAAAATTTCAGGAAAGCAATTTAGCAATATTTATCATGGATCCTAAACTATTTAACTCCTTCCACGCTTTTTTAAAAAATTAGAAATATGGACAGAAATATTTTGTTTAGAGGTGATTGGTGCAGCCTCATTTGTCACAGCTATTTTTTAATGACCACGAGTAGAAGACAAAAATATCTATATTGATATTGTTAATATCACTTCATAACCCATTCAATCTTACTTCTTTTACTAAAGTAACCTTCAAATGTTAATTAATATATAACCACCTATAATAAATATTGTAACCCTAAGTCCTTCTTTCCACTAAAGTGGTTCCATGACTAATTTCAGGCCAATTTGATGTAAGCAAAAAAATTAATGTGCAACATCTGTGGCCTTAAAATGAAGGATAGTTCTTCTTGTGTACTAACTCATTCTCCCTGCTATAATGTGGAATTGGTAGAATGAACTGGAGCAATCATCTTTAACCATTAGATAGAAACATGGATGTCACAAGATCAAAGTAAACTGATCTTGGGTCTCTGATGATTTGGGAACTTCCTAGGTCTCTGAGACTTCTATGTGAAAGATAAATAAAATTTTATCTTTTTTTTATTCTTTTCTTATTGTTCAAGTACAGTTGTCTCCATTTTCACCTGACCATTCCCCTCTGCCCCACTCATCCCCACCCCCCACCCTCAAACATACCCTCTTTGGCTTTGGCCATGTGTCCTTTGTACATGTTCCTTGGTGGCCCTTCCCCTACTATCCCTTTTTATCCTTCTCCCCTCTACTGTCTGATAAGTGGAACCTAGTCAACAAAAGTTTATCTTGTTTTAACTGCTGTTGTTTTAGCTTTTTTTTTTTTTAATTGTAGTAGCTCAAACTACTTTTTAAGTGTATGGTACACACATATAGGAATATTATACAGCTACTTAAACCAGCCTAATTGCATGAAACAACAAATAAAATAATACTTCAGAAAAAAAAACAAAATATACCAACTTTCAAAATTGTGGATATTAGATGAGAGTAATCTCCAAAATGTTATTAAGAGTGAAGGTTTAGTAGTAAGATTAGGAACGATTTTTAAGATGTATTCCTTTTTCCAATCTAATTATGAAAAAAAGCAGACAAATCCTGATTGAGGGACATTTTACAAAATACCTCATAGTGCTTTCCAGTACTTTGAAGGTATTCACAAACAAGGTGCTTGAAATTGGCAGTCAAGAAGAGTCTAAGGTGACATGGTAACTAAATATAATATGGTGTCCTAGATGAGATTTGCACACTAATAAAAAAAGATAAAAACTAAGGAAATTTGAAAATGAACTTTAGTGAATAATATATTAATATTAGCTCATGAATCATGATAAATGATCACAGTAAGGGAAGGTGTGAACAGTGGAGGGAACTGGATGAAGGTGACATGGGGACAGTTGAGCAGGACACAACGCCTGGTAATCCTGGCCAGGGGAAGACTCCAGCTCCATGGAGGGTGGTCAAGATGAACACAATGCCAGACACCAAAAATGAAAGGCCAAACAAACACTTCTGCCCACTGCATCTTTGTGTCTGAGTTGCCAAGGAATACACAACACAGCCAAGCACTGGATGGGACTGGGCTTTTCCTCACGTGGAGAAGAGACAAAGCAAGATGAGTTACAACAGTGTACAGTCCCTCCTGGCCAGTCGGATCGCTGGCAGCACATGCTGGGCAATTGGCCTTTGTGGGACCACAGGTGCCTCTGCAGGAGGACCCTGACCCTCCCTCACCAAATACTGAAAGCAGGGCATGCCTAAGAGAGATTGCCTCACACACCTAAGCAGAACAAAAGAACACTCATGCTTGAAACAGGGGAAGATTTTCCCTCACAAGGTGTTAAGTGTGGGCTCTTTATCTTTTGGAAAGGAAGGTGAAGGCCTAAGGCTTATCCTTACATGGCTATGCCTGAGTTCAAAGACGGTGCTCAGGAGGCTGCCTTTCCCAACAGGAGTTCTCGTACTATCTTCACAACTTTTCTGTAAACATAAATTTATTCTATAATTTTAAAAAAGGTTTATTTAGAAAAGTGTTCCAGGCATTGCTGCAGGCCACAGGCTTTGCTCCTGATCTGTCAGCTCACTTGCTCCGTGTGGGTGGAAGATGGGTCTGCAGTGTCCCCAGCTTTTGCCAGATTCCCCCTCAGTTTCTCTGAGTCCTGAGTCACATGTGTGTTTCACTCCATGTTGAAGGGCATTAACTTTCCTTGCAAGTCACTGGACTTGTGGAAGCTGGAGTTTTGGAAGCAGTGGGGAGTCTGTCTGAGTTCCAGCTCCTTTCCATGGATTCCAGTTTTTCCTTATTGTCTTCTGCTCCAAGTCTGTACCTTTCCAGCTGCATGGCCTGCTGATCTCATTCTACCACTAAAGGCTGATGCAACAGAAGAACATGAACTATGTAACCGGTTCCTAAACAACATGAGATGAAATCCATATAATAAATCTCATATAGTACATTTTCCTTAATGGTTATGTTTCTCTGATCAAATCTTACCTACTATAGCTATGTAATCTATTAGGATCATTTATTAAAAATCTTATGTAGTGAGCACTAGCTTCCTTATTTCAAGGACTAAGAGTCATCAATCAATCACTATGAAGCTGAGGATTAGAAGGCAATGTGTCCTTGGAATCCGATACATTATTTTGAAATCTCCTTAAATGCTATACTTTTCCAAAATAAATCAAGATAAACAGCAATTTTGTTGAGTACTTCATTGAAGAATTCATGATATTAATGAAATCTACCATCTAATCACTATATATTCTAGCTCTTTTTCACTTTCAAATGTGTTACATCTATAATGAAAATAAAAGATATTTTTAGTGGTCAAAAGACATAAAATGATTAATCACATATCTATTAATGACATTTTAAAAGTACCTCAGCCCAGAAATGTGACACTACAATCATTAAAAATCAGATTCAATTTTCAAAGATACTAATCTTAAACTTCACACTGCTGGCAGAAACATAAAATTATACCCAGTCAGCTCAGATGCTCTGGATAATGGAAAATCTCAGTTCTATGGTGCTGCCAGAAAATAATATGCTCTTAGAAATTCTGCAGGTTGAGTAGGGAGATAACTGATCAGAATATGACAAAGTGATGTTACAAATTGTTCAGAACAGAAAAATTCCAGATCCAATGAGATTTTTTTTTTTGAGACACTGATTGAGGTCCAAGAGCAGCATAATGGCACCAAATGGATAAAAACAACAATAAAGTCACTCCTCATGCATAATGCATAGGCATTCTCTATTGGAGTTGATATCACCATCTGGTGTCTAATTATTCCCTCCTCACACCACACGGTGTGTGCACCTAGTGGAATGACTGTACATTATAATAGCTGAGCATGCAGACTCTCTGCTGCTAACTATAAGGTGCTGGGTGTTGTTGTTGCTGTTGTTGTTGTTTTAAAGACCATGGGAATCCCTAGAAATTTTGTGTTCATTCCTTAAAATAAATATTGTGCAGTGTATTACTAGGAAAATGAAACTCAATTTTTATTTTTCTAAAAGATCTATCATTCTTTTTAGTTATTTTTAGTTTTTCCTAAAATATGTATCCCTGAAATTAAGGTCCTGCTTCTCTATTCTCATCACAAGATACATTTTTCAAACTGTATCATTTTTTTCCAAACAATTCATTTTTAAAAATTTATTCACATATATGCTTTCAAATTATAGAAATTAGAGCTAAGTTATTTGTTCACTCCTAAAATAACAAAACAAGAAAACAATTCTTATGAAACAAGACATTCATTCATTCTTTCATTTATTCATTATTCAGTAGGCATTCACTGCGTATTTACTCAAAATTTTACTTAGAGTCTGAGGGAATAATTCATTACCCCCTGAGAAAGAGTTAGGTTAATTAATAAAAAAATAGATACAGATAAATGATTACAATGAAACTTTGTAACTGATGCAGACACTGGCCAGCAGTGTCCACATCATTATGGATGAAATAAAACATTCACACAGACTACCCAGTCTGGTGGAGGAAAAAGGACAGCATGGCTTTTCTCTCAAGGGGAGCAAAAGCTGTGGCCTCCACCATGACAGGTCTTTATTTTATTTCTGGTTACATTACATGATGGTCCTCACTCACTATGCACAGGTTCGCTATAGGTGGTTACCTTTTACAGACAACAAAGGAGCCAATCCCACTAATCATATCACAGAAGAAGGATATTAGCAAATGAAAAGAGAAAAGTGGTTAAACTGGTCCTTGCAAGGTTTAGCATGAATTTTAGGAAGTTACAGTAAGCACTTGCTATCCCAATCCAGGGTAAGGGAGTTTCAGCAAAAGCAAGACTCAAAGCGGTTTAGGTATATTGAAAACCTGATTTCCCACAGAGAACCTATCTGTGGGTGTGGGTCCTGTGCATCTCCAAGTGGGAGCTGGGCCCACACCACGCAGAAGGGTCTCCCACAGTAACTGCTATGATAGGAATACTTATAGGTTCTTAATGGAGTGAAGAGGAAAGATTCCTCATGATATATTTTAAATGCTGAAGATATTACTTATTTTCTTGTTGGAGTTTTAGTTGTCCATTGATGCACAAAAGTATTCCCCAAAATGTAGTGGCTAACAACAACAATCACTTATTTGCCTATAATTTTGTAGTTTAGTCAGGATTTAGAGGCAACAGCTCAGCTTCTTCCATGCATGGCATCTTTAGGAAGTCTTTATTGCAGGAATGGGGGAGTCAGTATGAAGTTTATTCAGGTGGATTAAAAACTGATCTGTCATTGCCTGATTTCTTCAGGGGAATGGTCAGTTGAGGACTTCAGTTATCTTCCACATAGGCCTCTGTATGTGGCTGCTGGGGCTTCTTCACAGAATGGTGGCAAAGTTGCACTTGGGGGAAGTGTAAGCTTCTACTCTTTTACCATCCAGGCCCAGAAAAGGCATAGTATCACTTCCATCCACCACAGCCTGGGTAAGAGACACATTGAGTGAAATTCAGTGAATTGAGGAATTAGACTATACTTCTCAGAGCTCTACTTTTGGCTATCTTTGATTCACCAGTAAGTATGAAATTTATCAAACAAATATAATCCTGGGAAGTATTTCAGGGAGTAATGTAAAGGCTTGCTTCTTTTAAAATTTGGAGTATTGTTGGAAAACTCTATTTTAATACTACTATACTAAGAAAAAATCTCTATATTCCAAAAGAATATCCAAAAGAAAGGGTTTAAAACTAGGTTTCTTGCAACAGTTTGTGCTAATCAATAGAAAATTTATTTATATCACAAATACATTTAGAAAATACTTACTATATACCATAATATGATAAGTGCTTTATACAGCATCTCATTCTATTGCTATAACAAACCTTTCAGATAAAATTATTATCCCTATAAAAAAGTGAGGCTAAGGGAAATGAGTAGTTTATCTGAGGTTGTGCAGCTAATATGTAGAATGTCTTGGATTCAGGCCCAGGCTTCCTTTCTCCAAAGTTTTAGTGCTACTCTAAGTTTCAAGAAATCTATTTTAATACATTTTCCCTTCTGATATATTTGTTGTCCACTTGCAAATAAAACTGATTATTATTTACTTTAAGGAGGCTTGAGAGTCTGGTACCATGGTTTATATCCCCACCCTCCTACCCTCCACACCTAATCAATGCATTATTCAACCAAGTTTTAAGTTATACAAATATTTAATCTTATAAAACAGTTCGCAGCAAAAATATGAATTACCAGAGATACTTATTGCAAATTAATATTTAGAACGAAACAGGTAAAACTTGGAAATAAAATTATATATGTTTAAAGATCAGATCTGGATACCAAATTCTAAGCTGAATCATCCAGTTGCTTAAATATTTGCCTTTCTCATGCCTTCTTTTCCTATTTTGTAAACTCCATGGCAGACAGTGATAAAACTCTTACTTTATACACAATACTGACAACTTAGTAGATATTGAAAAGCCCTATATGAAAAATTTCTAAAAACAATAAATTCGATGAAAAGCCAATCAGAAAACCCAAATCTATAATACTGGGTCAACTGTAATCATGTTGGAAAATTTCCCTGTGAGTCCTGTGCTCTTCATTTTTCTGTTATGCTAAGAGAAAATTGCATGAAAGCAGATTATAGCTATACTTTAAGACAATTATTTCAAGACCATTTGAGAGCAGAGAAGTACTGAAGAGCTTTTTGAATTATTACAGTTGTATTTTTTTAGAAGGTTTCTCCATTAACGTTAATTATGTTCTCCCTGGAGTCATGAGCTCAGGAGCCTTTTGAAAAGGCAAATTCATTCACCAGCAGCTGAATATTTTAAGGTTTCAATTCATTACTATTTGACCTGAAACATTTAGAGTTGCTCATTTTTCTTTTTTAAAAAGAAGCTTTATTGAAATAAAATTTATGTACCATAAAGTTCTCCCAAATAAAGCTATAATTCAATGTTTTTTAGTTTGTCTACTGAGTTTTGTGATTATCACCATACTTCGAGAAGGTTTTCATTACTCAAAAAGAAACCTTTTACCAAATAGCCATTGTACTCCATCCTCTCCTCCCACCCCCACCCCTAGGCAAGCTAATATATTTTGATTTGTCTTTCATTTCAGATAGACAAATGGGGAAAATAATTTCCAGATTATGGATACAATATTGTGTAACCCATAGGTCTAGATTGCCCATGTGTCCATTTCTTGTTAATATGTTAAGGACCAGTCGATATAATTTCAAATGCACCCCCTATGAAACAATCAAAATCCTTTAAGGAAATACAGGAGTCTAGCAATGGGAACTAGCTCCACCTTCAGCTCAAGAATCCTGAACCACATTCACTTCTGGAAGCTTCACTGGGGATGATTGGAGAGAAGAGAGCACATGCTCGTTTTGCATTCTGGTTCTGCACCCTTATTCACGGTCCTCCATTCCTCAAATATGTCTATGTATTCACACTACTTCCCAAAGGCTATTTTGTAAATCTTTTCCCCACATTGTCCCTGGTAGTCATCATTCTAATATCTCCTATCTAATATCTGATATCTCTTCTTCCAATTCCTGCCCCACCAAAAATGCACACACTTTTAATCTTTGATTTTATTTTGTTTTTGTTTTTCACAAATAATCTGCATTCAGACTTCTGATCTACTTCATGAAGTCTCATTGTTACTTTGTCACATTGGATAATTTATTTTCCTTTTTCCTCTTTTTCTTGTTGTTCCCAGAAGTACAGTAACATCACATTACCTTAACTTAACCATGCAGTGTGTCCCTGCTTTTCCCAGGCAGACTATTAAACGTGTCTTGCATTACCTAATGTAAATGATATCCTTAGCAAATTTTTAGCATGTATCTGTGCCTCTGGTGTGAGCTTCCCTGTTGTTGAAGTAAAGTAAATAAATATACATTTTTCTGGTGCTCTTAGCATAGCCAGGTAGCACAATATAGTGTGATAGAATGGTTAGACACAGGTTTGAGGTCATATGATAGACGTGAGTTCCTAATTTTGACTTTAACTTGCAATTCATTTAAATTATCTAAACTGGAGATTCCTCATTTGTGAAATAGGAAAGAAAATCCTGCCCAGAGTAGTAAAGAGGAAATACTAATATATTCAAACACTTAGCACAATGTCAAAAATGATCAATACTATTAGCGATCATATTATTTTTATTATTACAATTCATATACCTTAAGCCATCACTAGGCTTTTTTGGGGTGAATCTTGGTAAAATTCATTTAAAATACTGTTTTTATGGAAAAGTAAATTTCAAGTGACAACCTGACATAAAACATTTTTTTTCCATAGCACAGGGCACTAGGGACTTGCTGAAGACTTGCTGAGTAAAAGAAACGTAAATGTTGTAAGATGATCCAGTTGGTTCTCTGTCCTTTAAGTGAGGAATATACACACACTCATCTGCTTGTTAAATTTCTCCAGTGAATATGATGTCATTTAATCCTTTCTTGAAACACTAAATAGAATCAAAATTTCTTACGATACATATGTTTGGCATTGAAACTTGTTAGAAATAAGAAAAAATTAAAAAAAGAAACATAATTTTGTCAAGCCATTATGGAAACATTTTCCTATAAATTTGATAGAATAATACATGCTTTTCTTTTTCAGTATAAATTAAAATTTATTAAAGAATTTTTTTTCAGGAAACATGTGCTTGTTCTAAATGAACCTGATAAGATACATGTAAATAAAGCAGGAAGTCAAGTTCTGTAATCCATTTATTTAAATTGATTAACCCTCCTTATGACCTTTTTGACTAACATCTCTAAATGTACTTTTGCATTGTTGTAATTTCTTTATATATTTGCTTTCTGAAACAAAACAATAAATTCTTAATTGTTTGAGGTCCATTTTCCTCCCAGTTTGTAAATTCCCTGAAATTAGGTGCTTAGTTTCTCTTAAGCATTGTTAATCTCTAATACACTGTGGTTGAATGAATGAATAAAAGAGTGAATTTTAAAGAATATTTAGACCCATTCCTCTGGAAGTAATTCTCTGTTCCAAATTAGTTCTTTTGAGAATAATAAGAGGGATTTGGTATCTGAAGTCACAAAGTATATTTTATCTAATAAGTGTGTGTGCATGAAGCCACATATATGTTCCGTGACCATGTAATTACTTAGATATCTTCGGTAGAAGTACTTGATAATTAAATCTTTTTTTCTTCCTTGATGCCCTGAGAAACCTAAATAGCTAGGTAGCATCCCTCACAGACTGTTGCCTAAATAAGGCTTACTGTTGTCTCATTGTTCTCTGGAGAACATATACATCATTTCTCTGATCTACTTCAAAAACAAAAATATAAATATTTCATTCTGAATATTGACTGAAAATTTTGGTTTAATACAATATACCAGGAATTTTGGTTAATATCATTAAAAGTTTTAATTGACAATTTTGCAAAGCAATTTTCTAATATAATGTTAAAAAATATTTCTAAAATTGGAAAACTAAAGAAACCGGTGTTCTGTTAGGTTGACCAAGGCAAATTAAATTATAGAAGGGCCTTCCCAGTTGTTTTAAAGAAAATAAGAGGATGGATCGAGTTTTCTCAATTTTAAGATTTTTCTCACATTAGCTTTTCTTAAACCTTTGACACCTGCTAGAAAGTAAGAGCAAATGACAAAATAAACAACATGTATCTAATGGATATTAACTGAAAAACTTGGAAATACTTTGACCATGGTACGTCGGAAAACCCTTTTTTTTTTGATTCATTGTGTGATTTAGTTTGCATCCAAAGTGTCATAGAGATGCTTATTTTCTACTAGCAAAATTAGTTTAAAATTTATATTATGAAGATATTATAGCAATATTACAAGAAGTAAAACCAAAAAGGGAAGGAAGGAAGGAAGGAAGGAAGGAAGGAAGGAAGGCAAGCTGACCTTGATGATTCCTGTGGTCTACCTGGTCCCATGGGAGATTCACTGGGGTGTAAAATGAAACCATACAGTCACCAATCCCAACAAAATGTCTTGAATGGAGGGCTAATATTTCTTTTTACTGTGCCTTTCTTTTTCACCACAGAGCATTGCTCATAGTCATTTCTGTTTTGTTAATAAAGGAAAAACTATTACTTTATGCACCATGGAAAGTATTTATATAACCTGGAAAGTATAAAAGTGTGTGTGTGTCCATGTGTTGGGAAAGAGAGAGAGGAAGAGGAAAGAGAGAGAAAAAGACAGAAGTGGGGAAAGAGAAAGAAATTTAAACAATCCAGAGAAAAGTGTGATATATCATCATTTTCTTCCATGCCCCAAATATTTAAAAGATATAAAAATCAGTCTTGGTATTTTTGGTCCATATGATTTTTAGGAGACAATTTTGACAGAAGGGTAAATAAAATAATTTTTATTTTAAGAGAGTGCCCCTATATCTATATCAGCAATTTTAAAATGTGGGTGTTTGCAGCAGTTGGCAAGAAACCCATTGAGAGTTATCTATAGGCACCAGCTGATGCTTAAGCAAGGCCTCACAGGATGCTGTTCTGCTGGTGGCCATGATGGTTTAGGGGCTGAATTAATTGCTTTTAAGTTCAGAATCATGGTTTGGTTGCTACAGCCAAATGTAATGACTTACTCAGGACCTAACATGCTTATTAAACATAAGTAATCCTCTGGGAAAACTCAAATATAAGCAATATCTGCCAACTCAGGCATTCATTCCTTCTCACGAACTCTTTTCTCCAAGTAGAATACCTTCTCCCAAGTGTTTTCCTGACAAACTGTTAAATTCTTCCAAGCTCAGCTGAAATGCTAGCTAAACTGCAAATGACTCCTTGGCTCTGGAGTTCTTTCTTGGTGCCAAACTGCATTCTAAATAAAATCTCCTTATAACAATCAACTCATGTTTTTTGTTTGTTTGTTTGTTAACCTGCCTGCCTCTACCATAATGCAATCTTGCTTTCTGTATGGGGGACATATAGCTGCAACCCTTCATTGCTATGTCATTGTCATCTGACTAAATTCCAGGAGAATTAGTAAGCAGAAATATTTTAAAAGAATCAAAGAATAGCATAAAAATAAAATTATAAAGCATAATCCTATTAAACTTATTTATTTTCAATAAGTATGCAAATATGCAAATTATTTAATATATTTGCAGCCATTAAGCATATCTTTCTCTCTGTAGCAATTTCAATGATGATATGGAATCAGACCACAGAGATGTGAATTTGGTCACCTTATTTCATAGAAAGAACCAATGGATAATGGAGTAGCCACACAAATAATTACATATGAGTAATGAAGTGTCATCCCCACCCACAAGACGGGAACACCCCTCCTGCTGCATACCTGTGCATTCGATAGGACTCAGCAAGGCCAGTCATTCCTTTTGTAAGTGGAGGGAAGAGGAAGGATCAATTCTTTTCTAGATTTTAACATCTTCACTCTCCTATCACCTATCCTTCTATTCACCACTTGTATCTTTGGTCCGAGTGCAGACTGATTATATTTGCAGAGCTTCCATACACACACACATACACACACCCACATAGACATATGTATTTACATATATATGTATATATAATTTTAAACCTAGGTTGGAATTCAATTTTATTTGAGGTTTAATTCAATAATATTTTTAGAGTTCTTAGTATCATAATATGGACCCTAATATAGACTTCATATTGCTAAATCAATAAAATGGAGTATAAATTTGTAGGTGATTTCTTCATCTATATATTATCAATGAAACATGTTAATTTTTTCTAGGGTCACTGAGTCATTATTATGACTATGAAATCTATCTAATTGCAAGTTTATATTCCCTGAAATATAAATACAAAATTTATAAGAGAGAGCATCAACATGTTCTAAATTAATGTCTTATAATATATTTTAGTTCATTTAATTATTTCTGGTTGATTAGCTTACAAACTCATAAAAAGGACAGCATTGATGTTTAGGTATTTAATAAAAGTAGAATTAACTTGTATAAAGATTATGAAGTCATGCTTTCAATTTGATTCTGTGAATCCATTCATTTTCATATCTTTTAATCATTCAGTCTTTTAGAAATGACTGTGTGGGAAGAATGACACTGTCCTCTTAGCTCGACCACTGGGAATTTCTGTAACTCTAGCCAGCAAATATAACCTCTGAATCTAAGCTTTTTCTTCTGTGAAATAAGTGAATTAAATTAATTAATCTCTCAATTTCCTTCCAGATATGAGAGTGTATTATGCTATTCAGTGGTGGAATACCATTAGGGATACACAAGACTTCAGAGTTACCATAAAATGTCCATAACAACATGACTATTTTTTTCAGGGTAATTTCCCCTTTGATAGATATTCCCCACTCTGGCAACATTCATCATTTAAATTGACACCTGCAAGCTCAAAGCTCAATTAAAAATGATTAGAAGCACATTAGAAAAAATTATAAGGCTATATGTAGACACATTTGAAAAAAAGCCTTCAAGACTAAATTGCCTGCTTTGAAAATGTCTGTTTACTTTTCTACACCTCCCACCAAAATGAAAATGTTTTGAGATATGGGAGCACATGTCATTCATTTTTGGTTTTTCAGTGCCTCATAAGTGGTATGAATATGATACCTGTTGAATGAATGAGATAAATAAAAATAAAGTTTACATAATACAAATATACATTTCTTCTTGCTAATACTTGGAAAGATACAAGCAACATACATTGTTATAAAATTCCATATATGAGTGCCAAAATATAAATGACTCGGGGAACAGTAGTGAAGAAGAAATGCATTTAGCATTTCAGAACACTTTTGTCTCATTTGTATCTAGATGCCCAGATACCAGTTCATATGCTCTATTGTATCTTACTGTACCATTCATGGTTACCTTCACCAAAAATGTGTGTGTGTGTGTGCATAAAGTGTGCGAAGGATGATGGGCAGATATAAACATATTCAACAAAGTGTGTGTTGATATATTTTATTTAATTACTTATATTTGATATCTGATTGTTCCAAGAAGCACATACTTATAATAATATTCTAAGGAGATTAAAAAATGACTCACTGTCCTTCAGATCCAGATCTTTCATTTTAATATGAGAGTTCCTAAAATAGTAAACATATAGATATGAAGGGGATTGATGTTAATTCCCACCACATCAGTGTTCCTGTACTCAGCTTTTACCTACAACAAGATTGTGCTTTGTTCTCCAATTTCCACCTCCTTAGACGGATGCAGGTGTGTCCCTGCCTTTCTTCCATCAGACTCCTCACTACAGAATCAATACAAGCCTACTAATTCTGATGCTTTTGTCAGTTCTTATGGACCTCAGAAGTAGTCCAGATAGTAAAATGGTCATTGCTATCAAAGCATTTAAATCAAAACAGCTAGGAAAATGCTAATGTCTTTAGAAAATTATCCACTTTCTTTTCAATTGTAACTTTATTTTAAATAAGAAAAAGTGATAGATATTTGTAAATCTTATCAAACCAATGAAATAATCGGATACCATTTTGGGTGTTTCTAACATGAGACTATTATAAAACTATCCTTATGCATCAATTTGATTCAGATTCTGAAAAAATAATAAGAATCTATTAAATGATGAATTTTATCCCTGGCTGATGTGGCTCAGTGAATTGAGTGCTGACCTGTGACCCAAAGGGTCGCCTGTTTGATTCCCACTCAGTGCACATGCCTGGGTTGCAGGCCAGGTCCCTAGCAGGGAGTGAGAGAGAGGTAACCACATTGATATTTTTCTCCCTCTCTTTCTTTCTCCCTTTCCCTCTCTAAAAATAAATAAAATATTAAAAAATAAAAAAATGAATTTTAACCATACTTACAATTTGAATTTTAAAAAGAGCTGTAGAGTTTCTTATACTTGGACAAACCACTATGATTTTAAATTTTTATTCATTTTTTATTGATTTGAGAGAGAGAGAGAGAGAGAGAGAAACATTGTTCTGCAGTTCCACACATCCATGAACTCACTGGTTAGCCTCTGATGTGCCCTGACTGGGGATTGAACCAGAAACCCTGGCACACTGAGATAATGTTTCAGTGCACTGAGTCACCTGACTAGGCTATCCACCGTTATTTTAATACCTACATTGTCCTACTAGTCATCTGCATATTTCTCAAAGCAAAATAGAGACCAACTCTGCTCCTACACACACTCCTCTTTCCCTTCCTCTCCTCCACTCAAAAATCTAATCATTAAACATGGTGGTCTTAAAAATCAGGCCTACTGTTTTTATAGAAAACTGATTCAGGAATAATATAAAAATTCTGTAGCAAATGCTTTTGATATAGAATAGTTTCTTCTCTAATTCCTCCTTTGCCAATCCAAAAGAACTTGGAAGTGCACAATTTTATTTTGTTTTTCTTTTTTTTTCTTTCACTTTGGGACTACGTATAGCCTTTGTAAGGCTGAGGTCAGACCAGGGTAACATCTATAATAATGCAGATCAGATTTTGCTGTGCTCAAAGAAATGAGCAGTTTTAAAATAAGCATTTTCTCATCAGTATTCTGTACCACCATCTTAGCATGAAGGAGAAAAATACAATAGTGAACTTAAGAAGGGAAGATAAAAGGCAATGACTCAGAGGAAGTAATACTTGCTTTTTAATTGAGCTTAAAAAGAAGAAAAGAGAGGAAAATAGTTCCACAGCCTTGTCTTGGTGAGATATCTTTGAATCATTCTGAAGTATGTATATTTGTATAATATCCACTTTTAGTGCACCAGATGGAATATAGCTAGATGTAGAGAAAAGGCTTATGGGTACTGTGGACACAGAAGCTGAGTACCAACTGAGGGACAGAGCTGCCGAAGCTACTCAGAGAAAGAGGCTATAACTGCCTTGTGATAATCAAATTCACCACATGGTATCACTGTAAACCCTAGAAGCACTGAAGATATTTTCACTATTCTCTCTATTCTCTCAATATAGATATAGTTTTCAATCTAGCCATTGTTTTATTTGTTTGTTTTTTGTAAGATATTTTTCTCTATGAACTTTCTCTCAATGTCAAATTCTTTCTAACATGTACTCAAACTCTAATTCAGTAATTTCCCTTAATCAACCTATAATTAAACTGCAGTTTAGTTTTCTGACAACTTGTCCTCCCTGCATTTGTAATCAATCAATGGCACTATAATAATGCTATGATGATATTGCCTTCCTCGAGCATTATTTTCTTCATTCCATTTGCCAATTTAAAAAATTTCAAAAGTGTTGTGTGGCATATTTAATCATGACATAGACAAATATTATAAATATTTACAATTCCTCCTCCTTTTGAATAAGGTCGGTCCAGAGAAAAATATTTTAATGTTTTTCCAGAGCTGATCACAACACTAATTGATACAGATTGAAGAAACAAAAGGGGGTTAAAGTATTTTATAAGGGGTTGCCCCTTAATCATCCAGAGCTCTAAAATCCCCTCCTTTTACCTTCACCTTCTGCCATCTGACTCATCCTTTGCCAGTGGAAAACTTGCTTTCCAAAGAGCTCCGAACAGAGGGCGGGAAGCTGGAGACCCTGATGTAGGTGATGCAATGAAGGGAAGGCCCCCACCCAAGCCAGGTGGCTCTGGACATTTACTTATGAGCCGGGGCATCCCTGGATATGTTAACACTGTAAGAAAAGTTCAGCTTAAGTTAGGAAGTTTTCCTATAAGATATAATATGCATTGCACTTCCTCCCACACTCAGCCAGGGATCTGTTTCTCCTACATTCCAAAAAAACTGTATCTAAAAATCCACAGAGGTAAATATGTCAACTGCTCTTGAGATCAAAATTAAGGAGATGGGCTATTATCAATGGAATGTTTACAGTGAGAACCTAGGTATATACAATTACATAGTTTCAGTAGTTTGAGAAAGTTTAAAAAACACCATCCTGATATTGCCGCATAAATTCTTAAGGCGATGAGATCATTCCTCAGTGGGGAAAGATATATGGAAAGTATTTTGATGCATTTAAGATACTCGCCAGGCTTCTCATTCTGGCCCTGGTCTTCAGAGGCCTGAGCTCAAGCCAGTGACACCAGATTTACCACCTGATCACAGGAGAGAGAAATTTATGAGAGAGCAGAACCAAGGAGAGAAAATAAATATTTGAGTTTTAGGTAGAAATGCTGCTGAAGTGTTACTGGAGTTCATCGAGACAGGGAAGGCAGGGTTAAAGAAAGTCTTAAAGGTGGGGGAACAACGGGGATGGAGTAATAGTATAGAATCCTTGACATCTCTATTTCTCTACTGGAAGCTCTGACTCAGTGGTTTTCCGTTCTAGTTGAACACTATAAACTCTTGGGTGATCTTTTCATTTAAAAAGAAAAATCAGTTCTTGCTTCATTCCAACTTAATTAAATTTAAATCAAGGAGGATGTTGCCTTGGTGTCTTTATGAATTTTTAAAAGTTCCTCAGGTCTTTCTAACGTGCAACCAGGGCTGAGAATCACTGACTGAACTTGAAAGAGCACACAGCAATGCTGAGAGTTGCCTTAATTTGAATAAAGAACTAAACTACAAGTTCCTACCCACATAGAAATCTTTGTTGCCTTACCATAACAAACAGGTGGAGATTAGAGAACAGGGAACAAGAGCATCAGTAACATTTATATGCAAATGATGCTGAACACCCAGACTTCATGAGACTCCTCCCCATTGATAAATTCTAGGAGAAAAGAAGAGAGGATTCTTCTCTTCTTGTAACCAGAAAAGATCAAAAGTGAGACCTTTGGGGAAGATTTGAGAAGCTTGGAGGAAACCAGGAATGACTTACACTTGAGGGTAGAATTTTAGTAATTTAGGACCCAGTGGTGAGCATAGGAAGATTCTGAAGCCTAAGTCAGAAAGTTATCCTGCAGACAGCTGGGGCCTAGAAAAGACTGTTTACCAAGAGACTCATGACACCCTGGTTTCATAGCTGGATCTAAACTCCTCACGTAAAAGTGAAAGCCACCATCAATATGTTATCATTTGCCAAACTGTTTGCTTCTTAGAACACAGAATTACTTTGGTCAAACCTGTATTCTTTTCAGTTTTATTTATTTCTATGGTATTTTAAACATTTGTTACCATTTTGGTAAAATTATTCTTCCCTTTCCCCAATCTGTTTCCCCAATCTGTTAAAAACACCTAAATTCATTAGATGTTTTTAGTCCTAGCTTGTTCTATGGCTTGATCCATTAATTGACTTTTTCATTCACTCACTTTTCAACTCAATGTTCATTTAGCATTTGTGTTGTCAGTTCATGCACTATCACATATATTCCCTGGTAAATGAATTCTTTATTTTCCAGTGCTTTGCTCCATCATCTCTAAACTGAATACACTGGCTCTGTCATAGTAGTTGTAGCTCCCTGAGCTCCTGAGCATTGTAAGCGATCAGGGAGACATTCAAATTGGCATTAAATGAATGTCCCAGCTTCCACCCAGCACCCGGATTCTCATTTCAGTCTCCTAGTTTCCTCATTCTACTCCTCAGTCAACTCTTCTAAATCTCTATTACCCTTTTTACTTGCTGGTTGTGACACTTTACATGTGTTTCCTTAGTTTTTGATAATTTTGATGGTTTTCAGGTATTTTGATTATGACTCAACAGACTTTTTTTGAGGAAGAACACAGAAGTAAAATGTATTCTTATCACATCATATCAAGGGATGAGTACTGTCAGGATCATTTATCACTGCTGATGTTAACCTTGATCACCTGATTTAGGTAGTACTTAAGTTTCTCCACTGCAAATTTATGCATTTTCCCCTTCCTAAACTGTTTCTAGAAAGTCACTATGCACAGCCCATGCTGAAGTGATAGCCAGGTAAGTTGCATGTTTTGAAGGGCAGAGTTTCTACAAAACTATTTGGAATTCTTCTGCGTGAGAGAGTAGGCAATAGTTTTTAATTGCTACATCTGCTCATCTCCTTGCTCTCTACTCCTTGCTTCTATACTATAGACACTTAGGTCACATTAAAGGGAACATCTGTCCTCTGTTGAAAACTTTCCAATGGATGCCCATTGATAAAAATATGAAATTATAAGTCTTAAACTCAAGGTATAAAGTTCTGCATACCCACCATACTCTAAACCAGTGCATCTCAAATTGGCTCACCTGAGACTCACCCAGTTGCTACAGAGCATCCAGATGCCTTGTCCCCAATCCAGAGCGCTCCAGTTTATTACCAAATCATGCCTTTGGAACATTTTAGTACATACTGCCTTCTTATTGTATAAGCTATGTAGTTTTACACAATTATTTTTTATAAAAGCCATCATCCCAATAATTATATTTAGAGATTATATTATTCATAAATTTTCTGAGATTTTTTCAGTTGATGTGGAGTCAGTGATTGCCTTTTGCTATTTCAAAAGTACTTGGGTACATGTTCTAAGCATCTCAAATCCCTCTCATTTCTAAAATTTTAGTAAAGTGTTTCCATGGTGCTGAAAAAAATATAATTACTTTATAATCAAGAAATGTATTTTAATGCTGTTACAGACCTCTAGAGCAATGAAAACTTCTAAGATAATCCCAAGATGAATTTTTATGAAATGTCATCTGCATATTTTATTAATTTTCTCTTCATAAGCTCTGATATCATTTACCTATACTAAATTATATTGATCATTTATTTGATTAATTATGAAACATAAAATACACATAACTGCTAATGTGCTATATTTAAACAATGAAATTAGAGGACATTTACTTTATATTTAAAAAGTATATTTATCTATGCAACCAATCAATTTTGAAAATTATTTATAAATTAATATTCTAAAATTCAAATTTGAAAAAAGGGGTTCAAAGATTAATGTTGCATCATAAAAGCCTATATTTATACTTCATAAAAAAGCAACATTTTCTTGAACCAAATGTAACTATTTTAAATTTAATGTGTATTAGAAATCAGTTGCTGTTATTTTAGGTATGGTTTGATAATTTCAAATTTTATTTCTCTCTTCAGAAACAATTTCATTGGCATTTCTAATTATTGAAATGATAAGTGATTATTGTTAAAGTAAGAAAATTGAAAAGTATAACATATAATTCTCCTTAAAGCTGCATTATCCACATATGCTATAATGAAAAACAGTTTTTGTAGAAAATATCTTATATATGTATATATATGAACAAATATACATGTACATATATAGGTGTCTGTATATGTACATGCATGTACCTACATAGAAATAATATATATGTATAAGTGTGTGTGTGTGTGTGTGTATACATAGCAATCAAATATGAAAATTTCTAGAAGTCAACATGAGAAGAAAACACACAGGTGATCCCAGAATATAAGGAAGAGTCAGGGCCTCAGTGGGTCATATCAAGTCAGAACTAGGTACCTGCCACTTTACTAGTCTACAGAGGCATGTTTGTCAGAAGACTGTGAGGCAGCTGGTCTCACACTCAGGAAGGTTCAGAGAGCCTAAGGTCTGAGGAGATTAGGGTGAAACTGACCAGTGTGTGACATGGTCTTTCAATTTAACAAAAGGCCAAGGCCCAGAGGGCAAATATGCCAAGCAAATCTGGGAAAGCAGGTAGACTTGATCCAGCACACGATCTCATAATGTAAGTCTGCAATGTAGGAATGAATATTGGGTATCTAAACATAAATGGACTATATAAAATATAGGATACAATTTCTAATTTGTGGTGCTAAAAAGAAGGCAGAACTCTAGTACTACAAAGTAAGTTCAATACACAGTTGTGGGCAAGAATTAGTTTATAGTTGTGAGTATGTATGAGATAGTTTATTTTATATTATTATTTATTACTTATTGTATTATTTATTTGCATTATAACTGTAAACCTACTTGACAAACTATGAAGAAAACTTTTGAATCTATCATCATATGTTGATATTTTAGTAGACTTCTATTACTAAGATAGATCAAGTAGACAAACACTTCAGAAAAGATATGCAAGATTTGAGCTATTCAAATGCATTAATAAACAAATCAAAATTCATTTGTATTTGGTTTAATCCAGAGATAGATTAATTAATTTAACCTTCATTACAAATTTACTATGGCCAGACATAGTAAGTACTGGGTAAGTACTGGGAATACAAATTTAAATGAGAGACAGTATGGATCAATTATGTATTGAGTCTGGAGATTTGATTCATAGTGTTAGAAGACACATATGTTTATTCTCTAATATATAAGAAGTCCAGAGGAGAGTAGTATAGTACTGACACTGTAGCCATACAAAAACATCACATTTCCTGATTCCTTGGGTTTCTCTTCCTTGCCTCATGTGATTTTCATTTTCAAGGTTAGCTCATGAAGCAAGAAGGTTGCTGGAGCTTCAAGTACTATATCATTGGTCTAAGGAGCAGGAAGGCAGAAACAGAAAAGAAATTAAAGTACTCTGCCTTTTTTACACACTTTTTCATCAGTTTCACACAACACTTTTCAGAACTTAGTCACATGTGACAGTAGTTTTAACAGGGTCTGTACTCTGTAGGCATCCAGCAGAGGTCATTATCTCAATGAATAAAATTATGAGTCTATAGATGAGTAGGAAAGGAAAAATGTGTGCTTTGGTAGACAATCATCTATCTTATTCTCACAGCTTCTCCTTGCCTTCCTTATAAGATTTAACAAAGGAGATTAATAGACATGTTAGAACAACAACAACAAAATAGGCAATGAAAATAGGACTTATGATAAAGGTCATTTCTTTGGTATGGTGTATTACACAGGGGATAGTAGTCAAGTCCACTCTGGAAAGTCATGAATAGAATTGTATATAATATTGGTTTCAAAGTGTTTCCAATATATTGCAAAATTGTCCAAAAGGATGAAGAAATTGGACTAGTATTTTGGTGTCAGGTATTTTATTTGTACTTTCTTATTTAACCTTCATATAACCCTGTGAAGTAGTTATTTTTTCTATATCCCTGATAGATAGCTTTTTGAACAATAATGAAATCCTATTCAGGACAACATTGTTAACAATGAATTTGAGTAATACTAAAATCTAATTTTTTCTCCCAGATTCTACTATTTTCAACATACTATAAACTATCAAAATCATTCCAACCCAAGAGATAATATTGGAAAACAATTCTCTGTCTTTTGTTGAAATGTAGAGTTAAATGTTTAAAGGAATCCTCCTAATTTTATATTCTTCATCTATTATTCCAAGAGTTTAAAATTCAAACGTCTATCTGCATGAAAGTCATTCCTTCTTAAGCCCTTTCTGACTCTCTGTATTTCTCTTTCTCCTTCTTTCCTTCCTTCCTTCCTTCCTTCCTTCCTTCCTTCCTTCCTTCCTTCCTTCCTCCTCCTCCTTCTTTTTCTTCTTTCTTTCTTTCTTTCTAGAGAGAGAGGGGAAAGGAGAGGGGAAGAGAAGGAAAGAAACATCAGTGTGTGGTTGCCTTTCACACACCCCTTACTGGGGACCTGGCCTACAACCCAGGCATGTGCCCTGACTGGGAATAGAATCAACAACCTTTTGGTTCAGAGGCCTATGCTCAATCCACTGAACCACACCAGCCAGGGCTAATTCTCTGCATTTCTGACTCCCCAGGACATATTGAACAACCTTGACATGTTTTGCTAGCTTTAGGAAGACCACCTCCCCAAGGTAGAAGGCAGAAAATGCACTTTTTTATTCTCTTTCACAATGCAACATAAGACAGTGCCTTGGGATTCCAACTACTGCACCTGCCCAAAAGAAACTTTATTTGGCAGTAATCCATTTGGGTAGAAAGTACACCTGTGTAGGATTCATTGAATTGATATTGGATTTCCAGAAGTAGTAGTGGTTATAATTTCAACTTCAGCCCTAGAACTGATGTTGGTATGATTATTAATGCTAGCCCAGTGGCACAAGCATTCTATTTACACCTTGGTAAAAACATACAAAGACAGTGGTATTTGCATCTTACCACAACCACACCAAAATTACATCTGAACTACAGAACAACCATAATTCAAAACCACCTGGAATCTAGCTAAATGGAAGTCTTATAAGTAAGGATATAAAGAAACCACATGGAGAAAGACAGAGACAGGAAGGGCCTGGCCCCACACCCAAATGTAGTGGTTAAATATTAAAAGGGATATCTTGGCTGTGAGGTACCCCCTGATGAACCAACGGTCTCATCCCCACACCAAAATCCCCAGTCCAGATTTCCAGTGCCAGGAATAGAAGTCCCTATAACTTCTGGCTGGGAAAACCAGCAGGGATTGTTGCTGAATGAGACAGGGGTCTCTGGGAGTACCAGACAGATCCTCTTAAAGGGTCTGTGCACAGACTTACTTGGACTCATGTTGCGGACCGTTCAGCCTGGTTTCAGGAGTTGTAACCCTCACCCCATGGTGGGCTGTGTAAGAGCCCAAGGGACCCACTTCATCTAGGTCTGTTCTGTCACAAGGATGTGACCTATTAAGGAGACAAAGCTTATCTCCCTGGCAGAAGTGCTGCTTCTGCCTCTTTGGCCCTATAGCTTGGTTGGCAGTCAATGACGGGTAAGACTCCTCATGGGAGGGGCAACCCAAGCCAGACGCGACCACTTGGAAGGCCTCATGGAAGGACTCGAGGGGTTGCAGCAAGGAGGATGTGATGGACCCTCGCCCCCCGGCTATTCTGACATAGCCCGAGTCCTCATTTCCATCTGGGAGATGTCTCCTGCTTCCTAATCGGCTTAAAGCCTGAAACTGTGGGGGTGAGCGGTGCAGCCCTGTCCTGGCCAGAACGGCTCCTTGGGTGATTGGCATAAGAAAGAATTCCTAAAGTCCTGTGAAACCTGCTTTGCTAAGAGTGCTCTTCCTGAGGTGACAAGTGTCCCAGGAGGAAATGAGCATGTCTCCCAAAGTCTGGCAACCCCCCTTCCTGACAAACACTGGCTCCGATTAAGCCCTCAGATTTCTTTGACATGTTAAACTTGTATTCCGGTGTATTGGAACCCAATAAAAGCCTAGTGAGGAAGGGGCTCTGGGTCATTCTCCTCTGAGAGTTTGGCCCCTTTCCTCCCCAAGCACAAGATGTCTTGGTAGTTTTTACTTTCATCCGTGACGGAGGGATGGGGCTCTGCGGGCGAAGCCCCCCCACATCTGGCGCCCAGGCCAGGGTCCCCAGCAGACTCACTCTGTCTGAGCTCTAGCACTGGGACAACAGCTTGAAAGACACCAGGGATGTACAGGGAAGAACTGAATTGCCTGGTTCCAACATGAGGGCTGGAGGGTTAGCTTTCTCCCTGACAGAAGTGCTGCCAGAGGCCATTTTTTTTCTTTGCTGAGCCCTTCCCTAACAGAGCAAGAAGGCAGGTGTATATCTGAGTCTCCATCAACCTGACTAACTCTATGGGTCCCAACCTGGTGATTTCCTGACACCCCATCCCTCCCAACTTGTGGGCCCACCCAGGCCCTTTCCAGTGGCTTTTCTACACAAAGGGCTTGTCTTGGCTCATGCTACAGAGTCTTCTAAAATCTCTCGAAATTTCACAAACCCCAAATAGGCAGCATCCCCAAACAAGTAGAATCTACCCTTAGCATGCCTTGTAGCTCTTGCTAACTGGCCCCAGGTCTGGCACTAGGCAGCCATCCTTGGTTCACAGCTTGGACTAACCCAGCAACCTCCAAGGCCAGCCCAAAATAGGAGCCTTTTGCAGATCACTTTGTAGCTCACATCAGGTGGCCCCAAGCAGGGCATAGGCAGCAGCTGACTTTGGCCTGTACCTCCCGAGAAGCCCCAGAGACAGCACACCCAGTGAATGGTTTCAGGTAGCATGAAAACACCATCCAATCTCCTCCAATACTGACACACTCAAAGGGTAAACTCAGCAGCAATCAGAGCCCTGTTGAAGTGAGTTCCAATCTGTGTATTTTAATCCTGCACAGCTGATCCTCTGCTGTCATCACTGCCAGTCCCCCCAACCAATCAACATGGGGTAAGATTCTCCCATTGAGGTGCCAGTATCAATCAAGACCCAACTAAAACAGGAGAGTGTACACAGCCCACACTGGGAGGAGGGGCACACCTGAAGCACTCAGCTCAAGGTGAGCAAAGAGGCTGCTCCACCGAGCCCTACAGGATACCTACTACATAAGGCCACTCTACCAAGACTGTGAGATGTAGCAGCTCTATCTAATACGTGGACACAAACACAAAAATGCAACCAAAATGAGGATACAAAAAACATGTTCTAAATGAAAGAACAGAACTCCAGGAAAAAAATTAATGAAATAGAGACAAGCAATGTATAATATGTATATAGGATAGTATAAGGAGCTTCTAGGACAACTTCAAGCATACCAACATTCTCATTATGAGTGTGACAGAAGGAGAAGAGAGATTGTAAAGAATTGAAAACCTATGTGAAAAAATGATGGAGAAATTCCCTAACTCGGTGAAGGAAATAGACATAGAAGCTCAGAAAGCACACACGGAGAGTCCCAAACAAGATGAACCCAAAGAGGCTCACACCAATACACATTGTAATTAAAATGTTAAAGTTTAAATTTAAAAAAGAGAACCTTAAAAGCAGTAAGAGTAAAACTGTTAGTTGCTTACAAGGGAGCTGCCATAAAACTGTCAGCTGATTTCTCAACAGAAACTCTGCAGGCCAGAAGGGATTGGCATGAAATATTCAAAATGATAAAAAAGCAAGTTCCTACAACCAAGAATATCTAGTAAAACTATCATTTAGAATTGAAGAACAGATAAAGCGTTTCTCAGAGAACAAAAAGCTAAAGGAATTCACCATCAGTATGAGAAATGTTACAGGGTCTTCGTTAAGAAGAAAAAAAGATTACAAATATAAATAAGTAAATGGAAAATAGATATTTATCAATGATTACCTTACATTCTCAAATCAAAATACATATGGAGTCTGAATGGATAACAAAACAAGACCCTTAGGTATGCTGTCTATTAGAGACTCACTTCAGATTGAAAGATACACGGATTGAAAGTAAAGGGATGAAAAAAGATATTGTATGAAAATGGAAACAAATGAACAAAAGAAGCTGGAGTAGCATACTTATACCACATAAAATTGATTTTGAAACAAAGGCTATAACAAGAGACAAAAAGGTCCCAGCAATTCCACTTCTTGGTATTTATTAAAAAAACCCGAAACACTAAATCAAAAAGTCATATGCATGCATCCATATGTTCATTGCAGCGCTATTTATATTAGCCAAGATGTGAGTGCAATCTGTGTCCATCAGTAGATGAATAGATAGTGGTATGGTGCATGTATGCAATGGAATATGACTCACCCATAGAAAAGAATAAAATTTTGTCACATGTTTCTACATGGATGGACCTAGATGATATTATGCTGAGTGAAATAAGTCAGACTGAAAAAGACAAATGACATATGATTTCACTTATATGTGGAATTTAATAAATAGACAAGTCAAACAGAAATGGACTCAGATACAGAGAACATTTTAATGATTTCCAGATTAGAGGGAGATTGGGGGGATGGGTGAAAAAAATGAAGTCATTAAGAAGTACAAGTTTGTAGTTGAAGAGTAGCCATGGGGATGTAAAGCATAGCATAGGGAATACAGACAATAATATTGTAATATCTATGTTTAGTGTTAGGTACTAGATTTATCAGGGTAATCACTATGTAATTTATACAAATGTCTAATCACTGGTTCTACACATGAAACTAATATGATGTTGTGTATACACTATAATTAAAAATGAAAATGTTTTTTAAAAACACAAGAGCAGATTATTAGGTTAAAAAATTATGGTAAAGACACATTAACAGCATGACATAATGGACAGTCCCCTTGAGAATGACCAGGAGTCATCCTAGATTCTGGCTCTCAGCCCAGCACACTCATCAACCTTAGATCCCTCACATAGGACTTTCTTTGTCCTTCAGTTTCCTGAACCTAAACCAAGGAGGGCTGAATAGATGACCACAAGTGTTTTTTTTTTTTTTTGTTAAGAGTTACCGATTACAATATTTAGAAGAGATATGTGTGTATTTGTGTGCACAATTGTTTGTGTATATAGATACAAATAAAGGTTATATCCAGGACAGGTAGGATTTAGGAATCAGAAAGCTCTTATTAAACCATTTATCTTAGTCAACTCAGTCTCCCCTTTACAAATAAGGTTTATATTAGACATATACAATAATATGGTTAAAATACATAAAGACCAATTATGATGGAATAAACATGTGTCTTTGAATTCCACCATTTCAGAATCATCTTATTTAAACCATACCCCATTCTGTATTTAATCTTTTTTTTTCCTAGCGGGACATTTAATTCTTAATGAAAATACAAAAAGAATGTGTGACAATAATGGAACCTCAGAAATCTTGTGATGGAAATTATTAAAAAGCATCTTAAAATATCTTGAAAACCTTAATGAAAGCTTTAACAAAAATATATTGTAGTCGATGATTTGCAGATTTGTACTTCCTGTTCCATACGCATTGGGCATTACTGAGTGCTCTGGTTCTCTTCCCCTCAGTCTTAGTTTATCTTATGCCATTTGAAATGGACTTTTTTTCTTTTATGGACTTGGATGATGGGATAGCTAACCACAAGAAAACTCTAAAAGGTCAAAGCCAGTAAAGTATGTTTTCTTTCTTCACAGAAGTAAAAATGACTTTACCCTTCTGCAGGGTTTCACTTTCATGCTTTTTATATTGGCTGGGTCAGGAAATACATCTCATTCACATTGATCATTATAGCACATGCCATCAGGATAGACATAGCAGAGTGTTCAAAAATAAATCAGCTAGACACCAGTAAGCATCAAGCAGCAGTACTCCAAGTTTCCTACAGTCTGTAACACATATATCTGTGTCAACTTGCAGGAAAATATATAGATATTGTCAGTATTAACACAACAATATTTGAGAAAAGAACATCATGAATATGGCTATTACATAAGAATCCACAGATGTTGATTATTAAAGTAGATCATTTACCCACTTATTAATTATAACTTCTATATCCTCTCTTTCCTCTGAGTATGCAATCGTTATCTTTCTTCTATATTTATAAATATTTTACCTTCCGTATTTACTTTTAATGTTTTGCAGAACATCATTCTAAACATTATTGCAAAAATATCATTAATTGGGTTAGTCTGAGTTTATACTTTTATAACCAGCTATTCTTGACTAGAGATTTTCTTAAGTAGTCTGTAGTATACTACTCATTTACTATTAATTTATTTTATTCTATTTAAACCTTCTTTCTTATCATTTATTATTCCTTCTTCAAGCTCAAATGTTTAAGAATTTAAAGAATCAATTATTTAAGAATCAGGTGTTACTTATTAACACTATCTCTTTTTTTCTTTCTAGCTGTGCATATTTTCTGGAGACTACCTACCTCTTGTAACTGGTAACACAGATTTCTAAAACATCAAAAATTATGACCCCTTTACTCTTTACTATCCTGCATCCTTTTATTTAATTTTAAAAATAAAACATTTCGGCAATGATCTCAGATCACTTGTTTCTTTCACATGTTTTCAGACAACATGTGAAATCGTTGGTTGACAAAAAAGTTATTTGTCCATTACAACCTCATAGACTGAATTAGACAAAAATGCAAAAGTCATTAAAAACTGTAAATTTGCACACAAATAAATTATTCTTGCTTTTATTACTCTTTTAGCTCATGATATTCAGTGGCACACAATTGTACATAAAATTTTTGTGGTGTTCCAAATGAAATACATCTCTGTCTTCTGTTTTGCCAGATATGTTGAAAAGCAGAGAGAAAAAGTTGGTCTTCTTTTCAATTTTGAAACATGTGTCTTGAAGAATCTAAATAACAGAGATAGTAAAAGTATTCAAATCCTATTTAACTTCTCTTTTACTCAGACATTTATCTTTCCACTGGAAAATAGAAATATTTATGATAAAAAATAAAACTTAACAAATAGGACAAGATAAAATTTTACCTGGTCCTTAGAAATGGTAAATTGATTCCCATCTTCAAATAATTAAGACTGTAGATACTGAGAAAATTTGTATTTTTAGGTTGTCCTTACCTGAACTCCAGCCCTTATTCTTCTTTTTTAAAAATGTTGTTGTTAGGCCCTGGCTGGTGTGGCTCAGTGGATTGAGTGCCAGCCTGTGAACCAAAGGGTCGCTGGTTCATTTCCCAGTCAGGGCACATGCCTGGGTTGTGGGTCAGGTCCCTAGTAGGGGACATGTGAGAGGTAACCACACGTTGATGTTTCTCTCCCTCTCTAAACATAAATAAATAAAATCTTTAAAAAACCCAAAAACTTAAAAAAATGTTGTTGGTGTTCTATTACAATTATCCAAATGCCCTTTCATTGCTCTCCTCTGCACCACACCCGTGTTCTCCATAGTCAGTCCCCACCCTCTTGTCCATGTGTTGTTTATACATGTTCCTTGACTTATTCAAGGAAGGTTCTGTTTCTTATTCATGCTACTTCTTTAAGATTCAGTCTACATATGATAACTTCTGTGAAACTTGCCCTCTCCTTCAATTGTATGCTCTCCCCCATCCCCACACTCAATACTTGTATCATTTTTAACATTTAAAACCCTCTATTTCTGTATTTTCTATGTTGGATTAAAAATATTTCAACTAAATTATAAGTTATATAAGAGCAAAATTTGTGTTTTATTAGTATTAATATCATTGTTAATAGTACATTAGTAACCTCCTCACAAGTGCTTTTTAATGCATTCATTATAAAGTTATTTTACAATTATTTAAGAAATCATAAAATATTTCAGAGATGATGCAATGCTTTTATCAGTTATCTTCAAATGATGTTTTACAGTGTCCTATTAGTTCCTTTAAGATTCTACGAATGGGGTACTGTAAGTAAAAAGAGGTCTTCCACCCTTCCTACAAACTCCAGGCATTCTTCTCCCTTGTCATCTTCATCAGGGCAGCTTTGCTCATTTTGGATTTCTATATCGAGATTCTGTTTGAATAGCATTTGATTATATGGAATGATTTTGCTACTAGAAAAAAACAAACAAACAAACAAAAAAAACCCCTGAAGATCCAATTTAAGATGATAAATGACTATATGGAAAAGTGGACAGTTTATGTTTTAGAACTGTACTGTCTTTTATGGTAACCAACAGCTACAGGTATCTATTGAAATTTAAATTAACTACAATGAAATGCCATTTAAAATTCAGTTCTTCAGTCATCCTATCCCTGTTTCAAAAGCACAATAGCTACAATTTCTACTGGGTATCATTTTGAAAACCATACACCATAATATCTCTATCATCATACAAAACTCTGTTGGACAATTTCTTTTTTTCCTAAAATGAAGATTATTGAGTCTAACACAAATTCTTATAAAAGAACAATATCGAAACTATGAACATTAAAGTAGAAATAAATAAATATCTATAAATGACTGAATCTAAAAACCAGAGGGGAGGCAGGAGGAGATAATGGAGGGAAGAAGAGGAAGGGTTGTCAAGGAACATGTATAAAGGACACAGCATAAAGCCAAAGGGGGGTGGGATCAAGGGTGGGAGGTGGGGATGGCTGGGGTTGCAGGGGAGTGGTGCGGAGAAAATGGAGACAACTGTATTTGAACATCAATAAAAATAAAAAAAATAAAAACTAAGCAAACAAGAAGAACAGGGACAGAATCATGGATATGCAGAGCATTTTGATGGTTGCCAGATTGGAGGAGGGTGTGGGGAATGGGTACAGAGGTGAGCATATTAAGAAGTAACAATAGGTAGTTACAGAATAGCCATGGAAACGTAAACTATGATACAGGAAATAGAGTACCAAAGAACATATATGAATGACCCATGGGCATGAAGAATGGTGAGGGGCTTACCCGAGGGAGTGGGGGCATCTGGGCAGAGTGGAGCAAATGGGAAAAAATTGGGACAACTGTAATAGCATAATCAATAAAGTATAATTAAAAAATAAAAGTAGTGAAAGTAAAAAAATAAATTATTGTAAAATTCTAGAAGAATACAAGACAGAACGTTGATAAATTTTAATTGTGTGCATGACATATTTACTTGACTTGTATTAAGAGACCTGTTCCATGCCAATTCTCTAATGTTTTTTAACTTACAGGATGGAAGACTAGCAAACTGAATAAAAGTGGGAAGCCTGTGGTGAATGCCTTTAGGTTAGTCCAACACTATGTAACTTCACTAATCATTAGTGAAAAATGTATAATAATACTACTTAGTCCACAGGGGAGTTTGGAGGATGCAATGAGGCAAAGCTTCTATGGACTTAGCATGATCCTTTCTACATTTTAATAATCAAATTTATAACATTACCTAATTAATGTTAGTTTAATTCACTGTCGTGTTGGTAGGCTTCTCTTAGCACTTATGGTTATATCTAATGGTAATCTGATGGATTAACTTGATGCTTTGCAGTACAAAATTTGATTAGTTGAAAACAATGATGGCACCATTATGGATGATAACATAAAATTTTATTTAATAGTTAAATTCAAAGTGAGGGCAGCAAGAATCTGTCAGAGGATTTACAAACATCAGATTGTCAGGACCCCGCACTCCCAACTAGAGGTTCTTGCATTATCCAATAACGCTGTCAGAAAACAGAGTCCCAGGGATCACTAAGCCTTCATAAACATAACCCCATTTACTATTATACCTATTTTGTGTATGAAAAAACAAAGCATATCAAACAAATATTAAGCAAGGGCAAAATTTATTTGGTATTTCTGGTATTAATAACAGGTTCTCAGAATTATTGGGTTCCTTTATCCTCATGATAATGATGAATTAAAGTGATTCAATGATAATGGTTGATAATGAATGCTTAATGTGTTAATGATATAGGTCATTTTTTCAGTGCCCTTTCCGTGCCTCCAGTCTCTGAAATCCTCAGAGTTCTTTTCCAAACAGATCGCCACTGTCTGTTTGCACAAGGGGGCACGATTTGCAGGTGAGTAGCATGGTGATGTGAGAGCAGACACTGAGGCCCAAAAAGGCCAGGGTCTGACATTTGGTTTCCCACTGTACCAATGGGATCTATTGGCCTTCCTTGACCTGCCACTCTTAACTAACTATATTTCCACTGCTTTTTTTTTTTTGCTGTTAAACAAAAATGAAGTGTGTTTCTGTGTCACTGGATGACCTATTTTCATACACCTGCAGGGGTTTTGGCCTCAAATATCTCCTGATTTTAGTATTTCCTAGTGTAATGTCCAAATTTTATTCTTGATTGAATAATTCTCAACTTTAAGGACCATTAGTTTTATTTTCAGTAGTGAATCCCAATTATAAAAATCAAATAAATCCCATTTTTCCCCATGTTCCCCTCTGTGACTCTGCTGGCCTGTATTTTATGAGGATTTCTAATGAAATATACTTTCACATCATTTAACTTATGTATTCCATGGAAAGGATCAGCAACGAAGATAAATATTGAATACCTACAAAAATAATTCTAAACTAACCTCATGTCCATTTTCCAAATATTGTACATAAAGTAACATCTATAGACAATATGTCTAGAATTTTATTTTCTCCATGGGCTTTTCAAAGCTGTCTATGATATATTTGTATAAAATTAAGAGAAATACATGAGAAATTTAATGAAGGGTGTGTATTGGTTAAGTAAACAACCAAGAGTACCAATTAAGCATTTCAGTAAATTAGTTTTTACTGTAATAGGAGATTGTACTTACAAGGCTCTTCCCCAAACTTCTAGGAGGATACATCACATAAATGGATTTGATATAAGCAAGGTACAAGGTATATTCTGATACCTGATGCCATAGGTCATTAACTTGAGTTTTTTTAATGAATACATACATAGCTATCTTTCTAAATGTACAAGTGCAAAAAAATGGATAAGAGGAGTGAATGCAGGATTAAATTGGAGTATTAGAAGCATCAAAATTTAAGAAGTACAATCTATAGAAATAGCAGGTAAGAGCTGCATGCATGTTCACAAAATTAACTGTTCACGTTCGGTAAGAGAAGGACCCTGGTTCTATATGGTTCATATTCGCATGAACATATACATCAAGAGTTTCATTGACTGTGAAAACATTGTTTAAAACATTAATTTATTAAATTATTAATATAAGTATACTACTCAACACAGTAAACATGCTATTGTATTATGTATTGTTAAAATGCATTGAAAAAATAAAATGCATTGAGTTGAGTTGTTGAGTTCTCGTTCTGGGGGGAGCATTGAAAATATCTGAGTCCTGTAAGGAGGTAGTCCAGGGGAAGTAGAATATACAAATAATAACATGTAAAGAAGGTTTAGTGAAATGAGAAAGCTTAGTCAAGAGATGAGAAACCCCATCATAATCACAAAATCTCTTTTATGCACCTGAAGGATTGTCTTGGTTGTTTTGAGTTTTTTTTTTGCTTGTATGTTTCTCTGCCTTCCCACGGGGAAAAGCTAGATCAAATATGAGAAAGTTGCATGGAATTATATATGCCTAATTATAAGGATATACTTTCTTAATTCTGAATTGGCCAAAAAATGTGAATAATAGCCCAATTCCTCACTCACTAAGATGGTCAAGGTAAGGTTATCGGAGAATACAGTCTTCATTGGATGACATGTGTGACTAAATGCTGAACAAGGGTACAGAACAATCCAGAAAAGAAAACTACAATACCTCAAGACCACGTGCATAGTACCTGTAATTTTATAGCTGAGCTGAACCTTTAAACCATAAACAAATTACTCTAAGATAACAAAGGCTGCTATAATATAGACAGTGAGAAAATGTAAAATCTCGTGGGGTGAGATACAAATACGCTTGCTGAACATTAGTCCAAAGAACTGGTGCAAGCATTTACAGTAAACATTTGATCTCACATGACAAATACAGTTAAGAAAAAACTTTTCAAACTCATTGTACTGTTTACTTAAAGGAGATATACTCTGTAAAACATCAGGGAGAGTAATAATTCAAATGATCTTTAAAAACTTTCATAGAATATGTAGCACATAAAGAGAGATTATAAAGTCTAAAATCCAAAACTATGTATACCCCTTTCCTGATGCTTCAGTGATTTTAGTATTTTAGTGATTCAGTGATTTTAATATGACTTCTCTGGACGCCCACCACGGTGCACTGTTACTCGGCTCTCCGGTGTTAGGAGTCACGTCTGTATGTTGTCGGTTCTGTTTGAACGATCAGAGCTCTATGACAAGAACATTAATGTGTGTATATTATAGCTACTAACTCTGTTCTTATCAGCTTGCTACTAATCAGCAAGTGCCTCAAACTAGCTAGTTTCTTTGGCATATATTTACTCTTCTCTATTCAGTTTCCTATGTGTAAAGTTACAGAGTTAGGTTGGCTGGCTTTTAAGTATATATATTTACCCCCTTGAAATTATTTGATGCTCTGCCAGCAAAGTCCAAACAGAACCTGCCATCTCAGAGAATTCTGATGGCAGAAGGCCTGTGCCTTTTATCTATCCTGCAGCACCAAGAGGCTTATCCTGGTTGCTCTTCATCCTGTTATGTCAGGAATCATTGCTTTTCATAGGTACTTACCGGAAAGCCTTTAGTCAGGGATTCTTCTGTTTTGCTCTCCAAGAATTCAAGATATCTGAAATCCACAGACAATAAATGGCCCCTTTCAACTCAGTTTTGCTTTTTAGCCTTTGCTGGAGCCAAATATGTAAAACTCCAAGGCAAGTGTGGGGTCTGGTCCTGCCCCAGTTCAATGGCAGTTTGGCCTTATCAGAAAGCACCCCAAATGAGTTTCCTGAGTGATCGCTTTGCATTTTCAATTCCCCACCTGCTTCTTAGGACATGTGTAAAATCTTTTTCTTTTGCTATCTTCAGCTTTAGCATTTTCCCATTTCTCATTTTTTAGCTCATAGAATTTTAAAGTAGGCAATCCTTTCCCTTAATGAATATTTTAAAATAATTTGAATATTCAAAATATAACAAAATAGTTGAAAGAAAAGTTTTTCACATAAAAACAAGAACATGTTTTACAGACTTCACACTTGTTCCTTTTTTTACTTGCTCTAGTCTAAAATGACTTTTGGGTATAGACATAAACCTAGATACCAGCTGTCTGGATTTTTTTTCTAAATTGTCTAAACTGAATTGTTTGATTCCATGCATCTAACTTCTGATAACAATATTCTGCAACAGTAATTTTCTAAATATTTTCCAAAGAGATTAGAAATTAGTGTGACATTAAAAAGTCTAATAGGCCCCACGAAGAAATTTACATACCATGTCAGTTTCAGTCCAATTAAGAGACATAAATCACATAGTAAGTTAAACAAAGGCAGTTTAACATAAAATATCAAACTATGCCATGTATGCAGAAAAAGTTAACGGGTCTGAGACTGTTATCCTTAGAATGGTCTGCTTGCACTAGAAAGATCAAGCCTGGGAATTTTGATTTCAGAAGAGTTTCCACCATTTCCTGATAAGAATGGCTCACTGTGCTACCTACATTGTTATGCAAACAATACGTTTTATGTAGAAAACCTGCTTTGCTTCTGGGATTCTGGAATTTGGGCAGGTAGCAGGCAGAGGTGCTATGTGACAAGACTTTAATGTCCACTGAGTTTCTAGCGAGTTCCCTGCTGGAAAACACTTCACATGTATTGTCATTCTTTGATGCTGAAGGGATTAAATGACTCAAATTGGTCAAGATGCTTGTAACCTCAGGCCTGGCTCCATGCACCTTGTTCCCTTTGCTAATTTTTCTGTGCATCCTTTTCCTGTAATAAATCATAACCATGAGTACAACTACGTGATGATCACAGTCAATTCTTTTAGTGAGTCATAGAAACTGGCTATTGTTTTGGAGACCTCCAACACGCTTGATCATTATAAAAATGTAAAGAGAATGCTGAAGTATACACTAGGACAGAGAGAGGGTACCTCAGAAAGAAATGTTTGGAAGGAAGCTATTGTCCTCCAGGCCGGGCCTCCTACATCATTGGAGAAGATGTAGTTGCAGGGGTAAGTGGCAGAGAATTCTGCTGGATGGCTGTGACTAGATCTGTTCTATAGTCACCGGGCAGACAAGAAACAGCATTCCAGAGCTCATACGAGGCAGGGTTGGTGGGCAGACACATAGTGATCTTGTAGGAGACTTGGAGTTCGTGTTCTGCCATGAGTAGATCCAGGGAAAATCCCTCTGAGACTCAGTCAAGCTGAGGAGAGTGTGTGGGGATGCAATTAGAGTTTAGGAGATACAGGCCTGAGTCCTGGATTGTGCAGTGTCCAAAGGAGCATACCCATGGCTGTAGGGTCTCTGGAGGGTTGCTCCCTCTGGGCTTGCAGTTGGAGGGAATGAACCTCATCCCCCCACCACAAGCTGACGTTCTGTGCAGCAGAAGCAGAAAAGCAAAAGTTGCACTTTGGAACCAGAAAGATAACCTCCACTTCTTCTTCCTGCAATGCCCTTCCAGCGCCCTCTACTGACAAAGTTTAACATCATGTTCACTGTAACAAAGATGCCGAAAGCCCAGTTCATTTCTTGAATCAGATGATGAAATACGAATGTGCATTTGAGAAGTAATACATTGATAACTGGCTGGCACATTCAGTGAAAGCATCTACGAAAACACTACACAAACTGTAATTTTGAACATTCTAAATTTGATGTAAATCAAACCCAACCAGACAGTATTTCTATTCCTTGCAAATAAGCATGGAGTAAAATATATTTACATTTTCTCTTTGGTCCAGTTTTAATGCTCTTCCTGAAGTCCTTATTATTTTCCAAAACATAGTATGTATTTGAGTTGTTCATGTATTTTTTGAATGGTAAGTAAAACTGCAGAATAAACATACAAGTAATGTAAAGTCTAAAATTGTTTGGAAGTCACTAGTTTTTTGTTTCACTGACTAATAGTAAATTAATACTCAGCGGATATACAACAACACAACTAATTTGGGATAAAAAGAAATAAAATGCCACTTAATTTTCAATCTGTATTCTGCTTGTTTCCTATTCACATTTTACTTAATTGCAGCAATACAATTAGATTTTAGTATTATTTCTCCATTTTGTTCTCCCAGGCTACCTTAAATATTTAAATTAGAAAAAGTGTTAATAATTTTCTTTTTTTATTATCAAAAATGTTCTTGGTCTTATTAGGTTGGTGATCTTATTTCTTAACATAATTTATATTTCCAACTTAAATTACTTACTTTGTAGTGCAGCCTAATGTCCCATGCAATGATGTTATACCTGTGTTTGTGTCAAGTCTAATTATGAAGGCTTGATTTGCATAATGTGCAAGAAATTATTTCCACTTTCCCTACCATGCAAACAGATCAATTTTCTCATTAGCCCTTACCATCAGTTCTAATTGCTTTAAGCTTATGTTTTCATATTACTTTGTTTCCTAGCCAGATTTGGTCCTTACCTTATGTATGGACAGATTGACTACATTTCGGGAGATTTATTAACGTTGACAGATTAACTATACAAATCAGTAATAGTGCAATAAATTTCATTATTTCCTTTCATTATTTCCTTACTTCCATTGTAAGTCTCTAATAGGTTTCTTTTTGCCTTTGCTTTGTCAGAATTTAGAAAAGAACAAATAAGGAGATGAACCGCAAAGTAGGTGACAATAAAAGATGAAGAGAAAGTGGGAGGTATAACTCATTTTAGGAGCAAAGCCTTGGATAAAAGACTCTAAGGAGACTTCTTCAGGCTCTGTGCATTGACTAAAGGAGTTATGTGGTGGTGCATAATTTTCCCACAGATCTTTTGTTCTTTGATGTGTTTGATGCGCAAATAAAAATGTGGGTTGAAAGTTTGCAGAGTGGAGTTTGTGTGTTTACAAAGGGGGCTTGTAAATTGAATATGCTGATGCATGTGAAGTCAAACATGCTGCAGATAATGGGCACTATTAGGAAGATGTGCTCAGAAAAGGGTTTCCAGAATCCCACATGCTTCTGTGAATGCCAGGTTTTGTTTATTGTCTGCGTGTAGCAGCCATTCACCAAGTCCATATTCAAAGCATTTTCTAATAAAATGATCTCTAATAGGGAAGGTGATTCTGATTCATCGGTGAAAAATTGAAATAGTATTTATATGATGAAAACCAAAAGCATAAATTTAGTGATTTTTCCTTTATATTTTTGCATTTCAAGACCCTAGTACTCAAATGAGATAGTAATAAAATATCTTGTACCTTCTTTATAGAGTCAGTAGAAATACTTGTGTAGTTTCTATCAAACCTTCTTTTCTTAGTTTGTCTCTATGTATGTGTGTGTACATGTATGTGTTTGTGTGTATATCTTACACCTCAACTTACAACTTGTATAACTTACACCTCGAAAACATGAAAATATATCAAAATATTGTCTGTTTACAGTTCCAAGCTACACAGTTCCTAGAACTGCACTTTTTAACTCTTTCCTCCAAAAAAATCCTTTGATTTCCCAGTGAAGAATCAGAATGATAGTAAGGTCAAAAACTGTGCTGGCAATGCTATATTTGAGGATCAGCATAACTTGGTGTGTGATAGTATTACATAAATAAACATGTGTTGCATGAAAAAGAAAATAAGTGAAAGAATAAATAACCCTGATGTTCTCAACTTAACTAGGACTCTGTGGTTTTCAGATAAAAATATTCTGGTTTTCCAGTGCCTTACTGTCAAAACCAAATCTAAAGTTGGCAGATACTTTTTCAAGTTACCTAGTCACTGTTGCCAAATCAAACTGTGAACATGGATTTATGCCTTAAGACTCAAATGTAGCTAGGGCAAGACAACTTTTCTGCTCCATGGGTCCAGAGTCAAGAATCAATCTTGAACTTCTGACAGATGTACACAATGGAAAACAGACTATTGACTTATTGGAAGGAGATTGTCTCTTGGGACAAATAAGATTCCCTCTTTATTGGAAATAGTGGCAAAACCTGAAGCCTTGGACCCCGATAATTGTTCATGGCATTGAGGCAATTTTTAGTCTCATCACAGGTATAGGTTTCCCTTTAAGTTGACCCTACCAGTTGCCCTTCAAATCAAGGCTCTATTGAGAGTGGAAGTTGTGCCAATAAAGATAACATTGGAAAAGATGAAAAAATGAGAACTATTGTGTGCAGACAGGGGTCTATGGTCACACTTTCCATGGGAACACTTGTCTCCTAGTTCAAATTTCCCAGGGAAAGCTTTTTTTGTGGAAGTAATAACATATTTTACTCTTTTTGAGATTCTTTATTTCACTTCAGTATGGCCAGCATGTTGTCAACTTCTGATGACATGGTTCTGCTTCTGTTTCAGACAAATTTTACATAATGGTTCATAGATCAGGTCTTTTCCCTGTTTTGTTCTCTTTGAATGAATAGGCTTTGTCTGTTACATTTGCCAAACTATACCATAATGCAGTACAGGTATACACACACACACACACACGTATATGTGTATGTATGTATGTATGTATGTATGTATAGCCTTCTAGTGGAAAGAACCAGTTCCCACTTCTTAAGGCTCAGTAAAATTGTTAGATAAGAACATTTATGGTGTTCATTTCCAGTGAGATATGTATGTGCTGGGACATGGAGAGTGGGTAGAGGCAAGTAGTATTGTACAAAAAGCAAAGAGGATGGAAAGATAGAAAGGATATGTCATTCAGTTAAAAGTTAATACATAAAGTACAACATTAAAACATTTAATTCTACACACACACACACACACACACACACACATTTGAATGATTCTCTTTCTGGTTGGGAGTTGTTTTAAATACCAGCAAATAAAAATGATGACATAAACAGTTTTTTTTGAACAAAGTTTACTTGGGGTTACTATTGAGATATAGCATTATTAGAATTCCAGATAAATTACTTTACTAATACAGAATCCTTGTACTCATGGTCATACATTAAACGTCTACCACTTTAGCTAATTTTATTTTTTCAACCAAGAAGTGGTTAATCTGAGACTAAAGACACTTATATGTTAGAAGATATAAAGCCTAGAGGTGATTACAATATGAATGTCCTAAAATGAGAAATAGAATTATTGATTCTGTCATTTGTGTTTGAATATGTGTTTATATGACATTCACTCTGGGCAGAATGTATTTGGAGGCTGACCCATGTAGTAAACATTTTTCTAGCCAATAGTTTGCAGAAATTGTTATAAAACATGTCATATGATCTCAAATTTACCAGTGGCAGTATACCTGTCTCCTGCTTTATAGATCCTAGAAAAAGCAAACATGTGTAGCCAAAAGAATGCTGAGTTGATGCTCAACAGCAAATTTGGAGGGCACTTTTTGATCCATGAAAAGATTTCCCAGAGTATGGATGGAAACAGCTGAAGGCAACTACTGAGCTCTAATTCTATCGGTAATAGCAGGGTGCACACCTGTTGATGACCAAGGAATGGCATGTTGAGCAATAAAGACCTTGTTATTCTTACTGGAGTGTGGAATTTAACAACTGATAGGTGTTCCTATCAGTTGAGTCATTTTTTTTTTTTTTCAGGAGGACTCTAAGTTGAAGAGATCTCTATTCAGAATATTATTCCTTTTAACTGAAGACAAATGCCTATTTACTAACAGACACAGGTCATGACAACCCACTCTCAAATCCTTACCTGGGCTTCTTATAAAGGGGCACATTTGACTTGTTTTTCCTTGTGTTTTCAGGTGGAGAAACAACCACCTGAGTAATTCTGTTGTCCCAGATTTGCTTCCTTTATCTTTCCCCTTCAGGGAGTGATCAGCTTTTTAAAAAGAAATTATGTTCCCTTAATTCAGACTCCTCTCTTGTTTTTGTTTTTAGAATATACCTGTGTGGTGGAAACACTCTTTTCCTACTGCATAATGTAACTAGTTGTGTAGAAGCAGTGTTCTTAAGGAAGGCCATTGATCGCCGAGCCATGCCCAAACCTGTATAGGGATATTCCTTCAGGACTACATTTTAAGCAAGCCCATCTGCTTACCAGGCTGAATCATACCATACAATCTAGCCTCTATCACCATAAAGGTGATTGGCTGATTTCTTTGACTCACTATTTTCAATCTTTCGAAGCTTTCAAATCAATTGAGGAATGAAGGATGATAGTGACATATCTTTGATCCCATAAAATACTAACACTGCTCCTCAGTTTGCCTCTCCTCCAGAATCTTTAAAGCTCTTTAAAAATTGTAATACAATGTCTATGATATATCTTAAGACAATTTTATGTGGACTAATGTGGTACTTATTACCATAGAAGAGTACTACATTGAAACCTAATGCATTATTTTTCTTTCCCATTAGTCAGAGTTTAATAATTAGTCACAGCAAACACACTATATTTTTGTGTATATATACAAACATAGAGTACTGTTAAGACTTGTCTGATCAGCCTCAGTATTGTCTTTTTATAAGTGTGAAATCGTAAAATGCATATATTAATTAAAATACATTTTTGACAACTATACAGAAAGAATCAGGTTGACATTTAAAAATTCCCTAAGCTAAAACTACCAAGATACATTAAGAGAAAAAAAATCAAAGCTGACTAAGAGCAGATGAAAGGCAGAGTAAATCCTTTATAATGATTGGTTCAGTAAAATGTTAAAATAATATTTTGTGTGCATGTCAGGTCTCAAACTAGTAATTTGAATTCACTTCATTATAGCCACTTGGGTACCTTAGCAGAGACAGAAAAGAGAAGTAAAAAGCTGGAGAGAAAGAGCAATAACACTTAAAGGATGAAGTTGCTCTCATTTTTCAGCTCCAGATAAATCAAACGATCACCTTGCAAATGACAATGCAGGGCTGAGATCCATTCACTGTGAATGAAAATTCTGAAGACACAGGAGCCCTTCATGAGTTCCCTTGATGAGTCTTGCAATGAATATTCTGAAGATGTAACTCATTTCTCTCTTTGTTTTAAGTGCTGATTCTTCCATTTCAAGTCTAAGATACTTTTGAAACCAATGAAATTGGACACTATCTCTGACTTTTAAGGTAATAAAAGTAGTCACATTTTGAAAAATACATGGATTTTTACATACTGGCAACCTAGTTAATGGGATACATACTTTAAAAAAACTATCTATTTAGTATAATTTTCCAAAGGCAACATCATAGAGTATAAGATTTTCAGAAAGGCCTGAATATGTAGTCATCTGGCTGTTTTCAAGGAAAACTTGATTTTCAAAAAAAAAATTATTCAACGACAACAAATAGATCTGAAACATTTGTAAGCAAATAAAAGGAAAGAGGTTTGGGGCATGGACTGCATTTAGGTAGCCATGAACACAGAGTAAATTCTAGCTACAAATCTTATTATTTTTCTGACTGTGAAAAATAAGTTAACTTCTCCATGCTTCATTTCCTAGTCTTTAAAATAGGAATAATATTAGTATTTACCTCACAAGTTTATGTGAATATAAATATAAGTAATGGTAACACATTATTGAATGGTATTTAATTGTACATCTAATACTAAGCCAAGTGCATTTGGTGATTTAATTTACTGTTCACAGCAACTATTTGAGAGTGTACTAACTTTTCTACCTTTTCATAAGTGATACACGTATCTCCCTTGCCAAATATTCCCCAAATCTTACTTCTAGTTCAAAACCTCTTCTGAGCTCCAGACCTCTATATCTGGTCATCTGCCAAGCACCTTGCTAGCTCCATAAACCCAATTGTATTCATCATCTTTAATACTATTCTATTATTGTGTTTATCCTGTTTCTCTCAGCACATATACCACCACACACAGTCAAGCCATACATCTAGAAGTTATTCAATCACCAAAGTTTGTTGATTTACCTCAAAGCCATCCATTCACTCTCTGCAACTGTCCTGATTATCTGATGTACCAACTATTCATACAGTCTCATAACTGCCCTTCCTACTGATGTTGCCTCCCTCCCATCAGTCCAGTAATCTGTTTCCTGTATCATGGCCTAAGGGGTGTAGTGAAAAATCGTACGGGATTAGGTTACCCTTTTGGACACTGCCTTTAATTTCCTTTAGATAAAGATGAAAATACTTAATATGACCTAAAGTGTCCTGCTTGATAGGGTCCTTGCAGAGTGATGCGGGTTTATCGTACTGCATCAGGCTTTCTGTGTTCATGCTTCAGTCACACTGGTCATATTTCACCTCCCAAATGTATTTTCTCCTGCTTCAAGACCTTCACTCATGCTTTGCCACCACCTGTGATCCTCTCCCTTCTCATGGTGCATGAGCTAATTGATGGTCAGCTCTCAGGTCAGGGGGTAGGTTATTCATCCTCCTGTACACCCATAGTATTTTGTAGCTCCTTAAGTGTCATCACACTGGAAAGTACTGTAATTGTCCCTATCAGCTGCTTGGTTTGATTGGAAGTCCCATGGTAACAGGGAACATGTCTGTTTTCTTACTGTAAATCCAAGACAGTGTGTGGCTCCTTGTTCTCTGTGGATGCTCCGTTTACTCTGTGTTGAATCAATTGAAAATCTAAATAGAATTTTGTAATCTGCTTCTTTAACCCCAAGGTGCTAGGAATTGATTTTGAACTAAAGAAAGAAAGAGAAATAGAGATTGAGAGAGAGTTACACAGCAGAAAATAATGAGAGAGAAAACTTGGAAAGCTCACGACCTGGCCTGCACCTCTTTGTGATCCAGGTACAGAAGGGACAGACACGGTCATTCTCCATTCCAATCTATGGCTTCCACCCCGCAGTACACAGGAGCTTCAACCTAGCAAGGGCATGTTGACTATTGTTTCTAGCTCCACTTACGAGACACAGTTTCTACACATATTACCTCATTTAATCCTAATAAGCCCATGAGGTACAGTCCCCGATTATTCTCACTTTATACATGCTGTGGCCGAGACAACATGGCCTTAAGTAACCTGCCCAAAGTGATACAGAAGAACAGAGATTCAAACCCAGGAAACCTGACTCCAAAGCTTGCGCACTTAACATCCATGTCCCCTGTCATCAGGACACCTGCTGCCAGCACAGCTATTGATCGGTGAGCACTGGCAAACAATGTATTCACAAGGGAAAATGGCCTGACAATCCTGGTCCTGGCAATGAGACCATTAAACCAACTGGGAGGGAATTAGAAAAGAGGGCTTCCATTTACATAGGTGGTACAAGACAGATATTAAGAATGTGTTCTGAACCATCTTTGTTGGTGCCAGGGCTCGTGTATGAAAGAATGGGGTGTGTGTGTGTGTGTGTGTGTGTGTGTGTGTGTTGAAAGAAAAAAAATCACCAAAAATCTGAAAACTGTAGAATTTAGGTAATCTTCCTGTAAATTATACCTTAACTGCCCACAAAAGGCATGAATCCTCAGTCACTCAGACCTGAAACTATCTGTACTAGTCTTCCAGAGCTGCCATAACAAAATACCACAGCCCAGGTAGCTTAAACACCAGATATTTAATTCCTGGAGAGTAAAAGTGGAAGATGCAGGTGTCAATGTGTTCAGTTTTTACAGGGCCTTCTCTCCTTGGCTGGCCCTGGCTGCCCCTGGCTGCCTTCTCACAGTGTCCTCACGTGGTCTCCCGCATGGTGCATATCTTGTCCCCATCTCTTTTAATAAGGCACCAGTCATTGGATTGGAACTCACCCATACAACCTCAGATTACTTCTTTAAATGTCCTATCCTTAAAAAATAGCTTCATTTTGAGATATTGGGGTTAGGAATTAATCATGTGAATTTGGGGATTTAGTGTGTAATACCATTCTTGCCATTAATGTATGAGACTATACTTAGGCCAGTGGGAATGATTAACTAGAACTGGTCAGTTTCAGGCTGTGAACTAATTAAAGAATAAAGACAAAAACTAGTAATGTTTTGTGTCTTGGCTTTTCCTTAGCGGCCGTGGTGGGAGCAGGTACATCCATGGGGTGTGTTCTCTGGACGACCCTCCAGTGGTCCCGCTGCTTGAAACAACTGAGACAGTCAATGTAAGGATTTTATATAATTTGACAATTTCTTGGGAATGATAAAGAATTAGTATTGTAGTATTAAAACTTGAAACATGTAACTGATTGTATGACAAGAAGCCCCAGGACTGAATCTCACATGTGCAAAGAAGCCTGGATATGGCAGGCTCTTGTCACTGACAGCTTAGTCATTTCCAACTCTTGCTTTGTCACACATCTTCTTTTCTTTTTGGAAAAACAATAATTCTGTTCAAAAGTGGGTAGTCACATGCTTCAGTGAAGACTAATCTCTTCAGAATCCGGGAATCGAAACATGCCTGGTGTCTTCAATCATAGAAATTGTTTTTCTCCCAGCTAATTAATGTAATGGAAAGGGCAACCATTTTTTGTGAATGAGGCATAAAGAAATGTCTGCTTGGTAGGAGTGTTGCGATAGAGTTCCTTATTCTGGAAATTAGAAAAAACATAAAGACCGTTATTTTCATGACTCTGTAGCTAGTTATGTTGAGAGGGTGACATCTGCAGCAAAAGCCATTTTACAAACATGAGGGAACTGGAGGAGGAACCAAGGTCCTGGGTTTGAAAGTGCCAACAAAAAAATTGTTGACCACCCAAGTTCACCTGTGAGCGTGAACTTATTTGGAAACCCGGTCTTTGAGATATAATCACATCAGCATGAGGTCATATGAGAGGACAAGGCACCTAATCCAGTAACTGCTGTCATTATAAGAGGGAAAGGCAGACACACGGAGACACAGAAGGAGAACGCTATATGCTGAGAGAGACAGAGGTTGAAGCACCGAAGCTGCAAATCAAGGAACATCAAGGATTCCTGGCAGTGAAGGAGAAAGATGCCGTGGAGGATTCTTCCCTAGAAAGGGCACGGCCCTGTCGACACCTTGATTTTGGACTTTTAACCTCCAGAACAATTAGAGGATGAATTTTTATTTTTAAATGCCACCTAGTCTGCAGTATTATTTTATGCAGCCCTAAGCAACTAGTAGACCAAGGAAGCCCTCTGACAATGGCAGGGTAGGAAATGGAAAGAAATGGGGTCCTTGATGATGCTGGTGAGCCCAGCATGTAACTACACTACCTCTGGTCTCATTATTAAATACTATTTTCCTTCCAGTTTTTGCCAGTTCTAATTTATTGTTGTTATTTTTTTTTGAGGCGTTCCAAAATGCTCCGCAATATTTGGGGTGTTGCAAACAACTGGGGAAGATGAGCACTTGGAATATCCTGGAATTACCTCTGCTAGCCAAACATGTGGAAGATCCCAATATAGAGATTAGGAGGATTAATGTAAATGTGACCTCATGTGCTCTCACAGTCTGGTGAAGCTTTGAACTTGTTATTTGCATTCTGTTACTTATTGTCACTCCAGACTGATGTGGCCTGGGGAAACACTAGTGACATTTGCTTGGTGGCCAAGCACCATACAAGTAAATTCCATTTGCCTTGTATCAAAATCCTGTCCCAAGTTTTTATTAAAGATAAAGAGATGCAAAATTACCCAAATCACATTCATGAAAACAAAATGTCTGCTTCTTCAGATAGTTCTATTTTTGTTTTTATAATTCCGCTCACCAACCCCATGTGTAAACTTTCCTTAAATTTGCAAAATAATTCAGAAGTTTTCAGGCTGCCAATTGCTAATCAAACCTTCTTCGTCAACATCCACGCCCTCTCCCCATTTGTCATCTTATTCCTACGTTGCAAACAGTGGCTCTTGCAGCTCCCCCTTCCTTTCGCCTCCTCAGAAAAACAACAGGCTGTGGAACAAAGGGGAAGCTTATTAACAGCTAAAAGCTCATTTTGAATGCTACCTAATCAGGTTGCTGACTCATTTAAATTATGAAACTTAATAAAAAATTTTCATTTAATGATTCAAATTTTAGTGTGGCTTGTCACATAGTACCTTTAATATTGCTTGTTTCCTCTAGAGGAGTTCAAGTGCTAATCCTTTGCCAGAATAAATTGCTAAACCTGTTTTTTTCTCAGTGCATATGGTGAAAACCTATGAGGTCTGTCTGATTTATATAAGTGTACTTGACTGCTATTTTATATTTATTCAAACTATGTTATAAAGAAAAAGTAAGGCTCAGCTCCAAGAATAAGATTTTTTTTTAATATAAAGACTGGACATGTTAGTGAATATGGCACATGCAGGCTTCTCAATTATGACTGGCTTACTAAATTGAATTCATTCATTCTGCATCATGTTATTTGCTTTCATTATTAATTAATTCTGTAAGTTAATGAATGAAAATGCAGGTGCTTGAAATTTTCATATATTTTAAATATGTTTTTAAAGCTGCAACATTATAAAAGTATTTTTATAGTGTTTGGAATTTTTCTAACTGGGTGTGTGTTTTCATTTGTCAAGAAAAGGAAAAACCTGTGGCAACATGTCTGCATCCCCCTGCTTCCATTGCCAGGATGAAGGGACTGATTTAAAATTGTATCACCAACTAAAGGACATTATTCACTCCAACATGGACTGGGCATATGTGCAGGTCATGTAAATTGACCTATAGTTTAATGTCACTACATGCTATCTATTCCATGGCTTTGTTGACTGTGGAGGAAATGATCTCAGAGCTACTCATGAATGTCACTGCGGTATCCAACATTTCTAGAGCAAACATACGACCTCTGCTAAGGAAGTTTTGTTCCCTGTACAAAATTCAAATATTCCAAGGTTTGTCTAGAATGGTTCAAGTAATATATTCTTAACATATGAGTTATAGAATTAATATTAGAGGAGATTTACATGAACCTGCAGTCTGAAAACAAGGGGTATTTGAATGACAAGAAGATGATTGTCTGATCCCTGGCTAAAGACTCCGGGAAGGCCCATTTTAGTGATTTCTGTTTTCAGTTTTAAGGCTGTCCCACCAAATCTCATTTTCCTTTCTGCAGCATACAAAAAGTACTTAATTATCCTCCTATCCACCTGATATTATTTCAAGTAACCGAGGACACTCATATCTTCATTTATTACATTTTCTAGCTTAATAATCCCAGTGCCATCATTTACCTGGTAGTCCTCTTCCTTAAGCTCCTTAACTTGGGTGCTTGGTATCAAATATAACACGTCATCAACCCTCTATGGGATATATACCTTGCGGTCCATAGACTGTATTTTCCCCCCTTTATTCCTCTCTCCCTCCTCCTCTTCTTCTCTATCTTTGTTACTTTTTTCCTTAATGATTGAGTCTACAGCCAACCAGGTGAGGCTGATCAAGGCAGGTTTTCTTCACCCAGAAGAGAGTAGCAGAGCAGTGTGGGTTTTTACATCCAAGTGAGGAGAGGAGATCGTCACTGCGTGTGTGAGAGGGCAGTGAGTGTGGCTGTCTATATTGGGATGGATGCTGGACCCAGGGTGAGGAGAGAGAGTTTTCTGTGAGAGCGCACAATGGTGTGTATTTCTCTTCATTTATTTAGAACTCCCTTTAAGTCTCTCAGCAATATTTTGTGATCTCCTTTGTGTAAATCTTACATTTCTTTGGTTAACTTTATTTCTACATTTTATTTCCTATTCTATTGAGAATAAATTATTTTCATAATATTATTTTGGGGTATTTTTAGTACATAGAAAAGCAATTTAGCTTTATATATTTATCTCGCACTTTTGCAACCTTCCTAAACTTATTTATTATTTTTTTAGTCCTAACAGTATATGTGAGTGCATGTGTTTCATAGGGTTTTTCTATATAGAGAATTAGAGCATGTGTTATTGGTTTAGTTTTTCCTTTCTAATCTCTATATGATGTGAAGTTGTTTTTTATTAAGTTTTTGCCTAACTGCACTGGCTAGAACTTCTAGAACATTGTTGAATAGAAGTGGTGAAAGCAGATATTCTTGCCTTGGTTCCAATCATTCAAACTTTCAAGTTTTTTTTTTTTTTTTTAACTGATTTGGCCATGTGATTATTTCCTTTCTTCTATTAATTCGGTGTGATAAAGTGAATAATAACCTACAAATATGTCCAAATGACCACATCCTAACCCCTGAAACCTAAGAATACATTATTAAGCAGCAATAACAAACCAGTACAAATTTTAGTATCTAAAAATGGGGTGCTGCTCCAACAAATACCTGAAACTGTTGAAGTGATTTTGGAATTTTGTAGTAGTTTTAGACTATTATATAAATATAATGTTGAGCTGATCTTAGAGAAATTATGATGAACATGTTAGAAAAATCCTAGATTGCTGGGTGTTAAGGCACCACTAGTGAGAACTCAGGAAAAAGTGAGAAACATGACAGAAAAAAATCCATGTTCTCTTATAAAATACTTAAATAGTAATAAACAGACTGTTGGCAGAAATATGAATGTTAAAGGTGCTTCTAGTATGGGCTCAAAAGGAAATGAGGAACATGTTTTTGGAAACTTGATGAAAAGGAATCCTTGTTATATGATGGCAGGAAGCTTAGCTGAATTGTATCTTATAAGCTATGTGGAAAGTGGAACTTTTAAGCAATGAACTTGAATATTTAGCAGAGAAGATTTCCAAGCAAAGTGTTGAAGTCATGGCCCAGTTTTTTCTTGCTGTGTATAACAAGCCACACAGAGGATATTTCACAGCGCTTGAATCAAATGCAGTTTGCCTGTTTAGACTTAAAATTTTATTGAGACTGGTGACTCCTTTTGCCCTTTCATTTTCTCCAGTTTTGATCGGGGATATCTAGAACCATTTCTTATAGCTGACCCAGGTTTGTATTTTGGGAGTAGTTAACTTGTTTTCTGGTTTCATCAATTCACAGATGAATAACAATTTTGCCCTTGATGAATTATGCCCAGAACCTTACCCACAACAATTTTAGATGATTTAGATGATGAAATTTGGAACTGGTGAACCCGTAAGTCCTAGGTGAAATTTTAGACTGGAAATTATACTGTATTGGAGACCTTAGGATGTGATGAATGCATTTTGCTTGTGTGATGGCTCCATTTGGGATCAGAGGGCTGAAAAATAACTCTCAAAGATGCTTCTGTTCTAATCCAAGGGCCCTGTGAAAATGTTACCTTACATAGCAATAAGAAACTAACACAATGATATGCTAGCCTTCATGTTTAGATGTTAAATTAACTTTGTACTCCTTAGATAATTTCTACTTTGTCATGATGTTTAGTGTTTTACTTTTGTATAGCTAAATTTAGTCAGCTAATATTTTGAAAGGATTTGAAATTAATTTCTAAACAATCAAAGTGGTACTTTACACTTGTTAAAATTTAGCTTATGTGTGCCTTGCTTAGTCAATTGAGTGTGTCCCACTACAACTAGTTCCAGGGAAAGTCATTAAGTGAAATATTACGTGAACAATATGTAATGCATTTCTGCAGTTAAATCATTTTTCTTTGGTTCTACTTTAATCTTTAACATTTGTATATTTCTTTAGTTGTTTGGAATGTTTAAAAAACTACTTTTCTCAGTACTACTTATGCTATTCATTTGGAACTGAGAATATCCTTGAAACGTGATAATTTGAAGTATACTCACTTGATTTTGTTAAAAATCAAATATCTTTAGCTTTTATTTTGATATTAATTTACAGAATTATGACTTTATATGTTCCTCACAGCTCCAATGGGAAAAACCATTTGAATTAAAGAGAAGAAAAAATATTGCTGGTAGAACTGGACTACGTCAAAGTAGTCAGAGCTTCCGTTAAAATAATGGTAACTCAAATTCTGTCTCTTTTTCCAAGTTGCTCTTATAACTGTCACTCATAAGACAACTTTACTCAGAGTTGTCTTTCCTTAATTTTTTCATTTATGCTTTGATTCCTTGTAATGTGGCAGTCTTCTCATATTCAATAAACCCAACAAACTTGGTCTTCATTCCTGTGAGCATATCATTGATTTTGCGCTTTGTCCATGATATAGTCCCTAAATGTTTATAGTTTCTCCTCCCACCTCTGAGGACTCACTGAGAAGTCTGGATCCCATGGCTTATGGACAATTATTCCAGTTTTACTTAAAGGGCAGTTAGATCCACCTGGAACTTCAGCCTCTATGAACTTCAATTAGCTCATTCTCTTTTGTCCTCTTGGTTTCAGTTGACACTGCCTCCATAAACTTTTGAGTTCTTGGGATCTTTATAAATATTGCTTCTTTTGTATCATACATGTTGGCCCAGAAAGTTTTAAAAACTATTTAGCTGTATTTCATCATTATTTTTTCTTAAAATTCAATTTAAAGATTTCTTGATTACATTAGTAAATAATATCAGAAAAATACCTCATCTCCTTTAATTAAATGTCTTCACCTTAACCTTGAAATACAAATGTGATTTATTTAATACAAATAATTTATTATCACAATGCACTAGTTAATATACTAGGCATTGGGAAACAGAGATCACTAAGCCTGGTCTGGACTCCTATATTGCTCAAGATCTATTGTGGGAGAAGTGATGATGATGAATGATGAGAAAAATGATGATATTTTTAAAAGTTTGATAACATTTGCCAAATATATGCTGACAAGCCATCATGGGACTTTTTATGTGGACCACATGTAAAAGGGATTTTAGAAGATGGTAGTGATATGTACGTGGGCTAATGCTATGGCAGAGGCTTCATTTGGGTTCCTTAAAATAAAACTTGAGATTATGCACTGAATGCCTGTGGTTTACTTGTTGTGGGGGGCTGTAAATCTAGTAAACAGTACTGAGGGAAAGGACATAGTGAGGAAGGAAAAGGAGTAAAAACCGGTAAGTGTCATTCTGAGTTCTGCTGTAACCCACATGGACTCAATTTAGTCAGTGTCTCTAACTGCTCCCCTAAAAGTCAAGAGATTGGAAGATTTATTCACCACTTTTGCTCACTGATGGTGAAGAACACCCACAACAGAATAACAAGCCCATACTCTGGCTATGATTGCACAGGGCAGTGGAGCTCCTGAAGCATGGGAGAAGCCCCTGAAAGAGAATGCTGCATTTTGTTTGATGTGTTTGAGGTAGTGCCATGAAACAGAGATGGCACACATCTGTGAGTCACAGCAGTGGCTGAAATCAGAGGCAGGCATAGATGTGGCACAGGCACTGGAGGCATTTGTCCGGGGAACTTGAAGTAATTTGATATGCTGAGGCACACAGTGTGAGAGCGTGTGCGCGTGCATGGCTGGGGATGGAAGGGTGTAGAGGACTGTTGGCCATGAGTGGCAGAAGATAGGATTGGAAAATCATGCAGAAATAAGATTATCAATGGTTGAAAGTACTCAAATATGAAATTTAAACTCTCCCAGGATAAGCATTGGAGAACAGATTGTAATCAATATGTAGAAGTGAAGTGGTAGTATTTGGGTTGGAAGAGGTTACTCTGAAAACTATTTGACAATGACATGAAAAGGAGCAAGATTAGGGGAGATGAAACCAGTATGAGATAAAGACAGTGGTCTCTTTAGGGGACGAAATGGTAAAAATGAGTTTGGAGATTCAGGATTATACAATGGAAATGAAGTATAAATCATGGGGTAGGAACTAGTATTTAACTAGATATGGGAAGTAAAAGGAGAGAGAGAAAACAACAATGACTCATTTCTTTGCAGCTGAACAACAGAGATGCTGGTCTTTTCAATTAGAACTAGTGTCGAAGTTTACAGCTGGTACAGTGGGCCCGGAGGCATTTGGAACTTGAATAGTATGAAAGGCTCTGGGGTGGGACATGGACTTGGAGCTGTGTGTAACTAAGCAGCAGTACAATCTGTGAATGTGAATAAGATCATCCACAAAACATCTACACCGAAAGGAGATAAGAGCTCAGGATTCTGAGTAATGCCTGTATCTAAGGAGTGATTGGAAAAAGAGGAACCACAAACAATGGTGTAAAAAGTGAATGAAAAAGTTAAACCAGGAGAGACTGTAATCATAAAATACCGGGTTAAAATAAAAAGAAAAAAGAAAAAAAAAGAATACATTAAACTGCTTTAAAGTAAAGTCACTTTAATAGTGCTAGCAGTGGTCAATAGTGTCAATATCTTGTACATTACAGGAAGGTGAAAATGAAAAGTGACAATTAGATATAGCAATTAGGCTATTACTGATCTCAGCAGGGGCAATTTCTGTGTAGCAGTGAAAAAAACTGCCAGCTCACAAACAGTAAGGAGAGAATCAAAGAGAAGGTGAACTAGCTTGGCTGGAATGGCAATAAGGGAAATGAACAGAGTAGGTAATGTAGAAATAATTTTTTTTTTTTAATATGGGAGAAACTTGCACATATGTAGAAGCTTAGGAGAAAGAGCCAGCTAATACAGGAGAAAAAGGGAAAAACAGAGCAAGATTTGTAAGGTGAGAGCAGTGCTTGGAAAATGATAGATTAATGTTATATATGAAAATGTTATATATTAAAGACAGACACACATCTGTCTTTGAAAGAAGAAAAGAAAAAGAAATGAGAAAAAAATTAAGTTTCGGTGCTTCAGATTAAAACAATATGTTATGTTAATAGACTAGCTATTTATAATTTTAATGGCAGCAAATTTAGGAAAAAGATCTTGGCCCTATGATGACACTGGTTATTAGGGACTATGTCCTATTGATATGATATTTTAAGGAGTTTGTAACACTTCTCCTTTAGGGGATCTCTAAGGACAGCAGAGACAGCCATCAATCAGGAGTGATTTAGGCGAAGCCTAGTGAAGAGACCCTGTTGATACCTCTGAGCATTCTCATTGTATCAAGTAGAATATATCAAATAAAACTCACTGTGGAAGTGGCTGTTCTTAGCTCAGTTGTAGGTAAGTGGCGTACCACAGGCACTTAATAAATATTAACTTAATGATATAACATCCTCTATATTATGTTTATTTTTCTTTTTTCTTTATTAATTTCTTTTTTCTTTGTTATTCGAGTACATTCGTCTCCATTTTCCTGCCACCATTTTCTCTTGCCCCACCCATCCCCACCCCCACCTCCCACCCTCAGTCCTTCGTGGTTTTGTCCACAGGTCCTTGGTGACCCTTTCCCTTCTTTCCCCTGTTATCCTCCTCACCCTCCCCTCTGGTTACTGTCAGTTTGTTGTTTCAATGTCTCTGGTCATATTTTGCTTGCTTGTGTGTTTGATCTCACCTATACATGGAACCTAATCAACAAAACAAACATCCTTTATATTTTAAAAAGAAAGATATATCAGTAGTATAATTAGTTATCATTTGACCAGGAAATACCAATGCTACTGGGGGTCTAACGAGGAAAATTATTAATAGAAAGACCCCCTATCTGCAAGTTTTGCCTAATTTTTATTTGTGAGATGAATTTTACACAGTTCCTTAGTAATGTGCTTTTGTGATTTTAGTTCCTGGTTTGAACACAGAAAGTCCCTGCTTTTTTAAACAATCAAAGAAAAGGAACTTCATCTCAAGACTTGTTTTAGAAGTGCAATATCTAGGGCACCACTGGGTCAGTTTCTGATATTACCTGAGCCTCAGGGGAGTTGATCTAAAGATGAGTATCTCATTTGTTCACAATAAGACTTATACTGCCTCTTTGGTGGGGGACCTTAAGAGGTGGGAAAGTTGAAGAAAATCACCCAGCCTACAGTCAATGGGCAATTGTTTTTCCAGCTGAGAATTATTCACTTGCCCTAAATGACCTTAGCCTTTCCTCGTCTCTCAGGAGCACTAAGCATAGCAGGTAGAGCTGCTACAGAATATGGTTTTCTGCGTGTTTTGTGCAGAGATTTGATGATTCTTCTTTTCATGTCAGGAACACAAATCTGCATTCAACATATGAGAATCACATCCATGTCTAGTTTGTTTAGCCTTCTACACCATGAAAACGTAATTTGTGTTTAGCCTTCAACACTATGAAAACATTAGTTGTAGTTTTTACTTCTATAAGGTTTTGGCAAAGGGAGCTCACTGACTGACATGCTCTCCTCATACGTTAACATTTTATTTCAAACCCATTATTTGGAGAATGTTCTTTTAAATAAAACATAGAACAACTATTTTAAACTTTTAACTTACATCATGACGATGGCATAAAGGATAAAATTATGGTTTCTATAGGAACTATGATATGGCCTTATTCTTTTTCTCTCTCTATTTTAATGTAAAGAGATACATCCCTTCAAGTGCATATTATGGAACATTAATGCAACCTTAAAGGGAAACAAGTAACTTTGCATCTTGCAAATTTCAGAGAGAGAGAGAGAAGAAAGTTTATCACAGCCCAGCAGAACCATATCTTGCTAAGAGGCCATTGTCTACATAGCACTATCTGTCTATATAAGGTGTTCAGTTGGATTCTCCAAAGTCCGGGTGTTCTTTCACTGGAATTATGAAAGGCATACTGAGGATTTTGAGCACACATTGTAGAATGGGAATGATTTATAGTTTTCAAAGCAGTCAATTTATATATAGTCATCTATACCACAAATTACCCATGTTCGAATATATATTTCTCTTGTTGGCAATTCTGTGCTAAAAGTTACTTCATTCCAAGTGATAACAGTTCTGACTTATTTTATATAGTTTCAGAGAAATTTGTAACCACTTGCTTTTTGTGAGATAACAGGCAACTACTTTTTCAAAATTAAAATACTATACTTTATTAGTTTTTTCTTTTTAACCACATTTTAATAAGCACCTTTTGTACATAGTTATATTTTTACATCCATTTTTTAAATCAAGTCTACCTTAAATTTACATCTTCCTTTTCTTTGTTCTTTTTTGTCCCCTTACTTATTTAGGAAAATTCCAGCTCTGCCTGCAAGTACATCGGAAATCTCTTGTTCAGAGAAGGTAATAAATTCACTTCCAGATTCTGTAGAAAAAGCCAGTCACACATGTTCCTCTAGCTTCTAAATCGCATGCGTCCCAAGACTATCACTCAGTAGCACAGTGTTACCACTCTAGGTCATTATTAGAAAATATCATTTCAGACAAGTAATTATTTTCCCTAAGAAGTTAGAAAAACTGTATTTGACCGTAGATGGCAGAAGTACTTCCTTTGGCTCAGAAGACACAAATTGGTGCCCCAGAGCCCAGACACACTCACATAATTTTTTTTTATTCAGCTCATAGTGTCCAAAACACATTTTTGAATTAGATAACAAAATTTCAAAATCAAGTGATTCCACCTAAAATCAGAATATTATCTTTCTCGTGGGAAACTGACAACCTGTGTTGCTAACTACAATTTAAGGAGTCCTCATTGCACTCTCTTTACCCACTTATTTCTACCTTTGAAGTCATTTGAAGATGTACCCCGTGACTAGAAACACCTGGTTCCAATTCCAGCTCCAGCATTAATTGTGTCAACTTGTTATATAGATTCACTGCACCTTGATTTTTTATACATCAACTGGGAGTTACAGTTACTGCTTTACTGAATAATTTCAGTTAAATTAAGTTACAGACATTTCAGATACATGGACAATCCTCATCATTAATGTAGTGACACTGGGAAACCACAGCTAGTTCAGTTTCACTTCAAGTTACTTAGGTGATGAATTTGAGAGGTGATCTAGAATCTGTTCCTCTGTTTCCTGCAGGTTCTGAACATGATTGGTCAGCATACAAGTGGGAATTCGTATTAACAAAGCCTGAAACTCTGGTGTTTAACATTCAAATGTATGCTGTTTTGCAGCATAAACTTTAATTGTTGAAGTATTGGATATTCGCATCCTGTTGACAACACATTTTTCCAGTTTACATGGGTTGTCCAATTTCAACCAATTGGATATTCATCTACAATTAGGAATATAACAGGCCAAGTTTGTGTATATATTACTTAAGTCCTTGGGCTGTGTATTCTGTTCTACAGATACTTCAACGGGAAAACAAAGTTTATTCAGAAGATGTGTTGATAAATATGTAATCACAAAAAACAGGGAATTACATGTAACATTTGAATAGTTGTTGGAATTAAATGAAGCTATGTTGTTAAAATTGCGCAGGGAAAACTCTTTGGCCTATGACACCCACTTTCTTGTACTTTCTTGAATGGACAGTGATAGTATTTGACACTGAACTCCACTTATTTTAATTTTCATGTTTAGTCTATCTTCTTTGATTGATACTAATACTTGGTCGGACATGTGAATATATGCAATCGGGATTCATTAAGGGCTTTACTCTTCCAGGAGAATCTTTGTCTTTTTAGAATAGGGTGCCTATCCCTGTCTGGTTTGATTATGTTTTGATTGTCCTGTTTAATTTTCAAAGATGATCTTATTTGCACATTCTTTGTAACTTATTAGTTACAGCTCAGATTGGCTCTTTTCCTCTTAGCTTCTGTAAGAACCTGCTCCTTGTGTCACACAAACTATTGGGTTGACCAAAAAGTTGTATAGTTTTTTTCCATACAATGGTTCAAGTGATATTTAGTTATCTTTAACTTAACTCAAAATTAGCTTGTATTGTGACAGCTGTCATATCAGTGTGGGTTTATAATTAAATTAGTAATTTTTAGCAGCCATTTTAATATTGAAAGTGGAAGGAAATATACAATATTTTCAGCATATTATGTTTTATTATTTCAAGAGAGGTAAAAATGCAACTGAAATGCAAAACGATTTGTGCAGTGTATGGGAAAAGCTGCTGTGACTGATAGCACATGTCAAAAGTAGTTTGTGAAGTTCCTTGTACTATTGATATTTTGGCCAAATAATTCTTTGCTGTGGGGCTGTCTTAGGCACTGGAAGATGTTAAGCAGCATCTCTGGCCTCTATCCACCAGAAGTCAATGGCAGGATACAGCCAACCTACTCAAATATCCAAATCAAAAAAATTATTGTGAAAATGAAAAATGTATCTTATTTTGTGGAAAATAATGCAAGGGACTTTTTGGCCAACCCAATATTTTTTTTGTAATATTTGTCTCTGAGCGTTGTTTGTGTTTATATTTTGTGTGTATGTCTATGTGTGCTTTAGGAAGCCTGTTCAATGGAATCTGTTATACAAGTCTCTCAGATTTGAAGAAAATAATTTATCCTCTCTAGCTTTTATTTTTTACATCTGTCATATGTGGTAATTAGAATGTTTATCGGAGATCCTTTCCATCGTAACTGTCCTTTGATCTCATTATTATTTTAATATTAAAGAAGCCAGAATGCTGAATGATAAGCTGTGGTTCATAGTACCTTTGACCTCAAAGTCTCAAATAACTGCAAAACAAATGATATGTACCTTCTAAAACTTATGAAGTAAATAGCTTAAATTTCTATGGATTTTACTGGCAGATCTAAGTGTGTGTGTATATATATATATATGTATATATATATATTCACTACAAAAATGCGGTCCTCAATCTCATCTCAATAACTAATAGTTAATTTAAAAAATATATACAAAGGATATTTACTAAGTGAATTCATTTAACATGAAAACATACTTATTTTTCTGACTTGTAGATCTTAGATCATCATTTGTAAAGTTTTGATTTTATATTTTAAAGTGATAGAAGAACACTTCTTTGTATAATTATTCATCTTTTAAAAGTTTAAAATTATATTCAAATGTATTTAATTACATTTTTATATCATATAATAGTTATAAAAATAGCAAAATATATTTCCATTGCTGTAGTCATTGTATGGATGCCATAATTATTAAAGATACTACTATATAGGATAATAGTATATTATAAAAATTTAAATTGATCCTAATTTATTGAAAGCGGCTGAGATTTTAATCATTCACTTTGTTTCATAAAACTCAAGATCTGTTTATTGTAGGTCAGACAGGCCATGAAATCAAAAGATAAATGAACTGGGTCATATTAAAAGGATAAACTTGCCCAAGGTCTAAGCAAAATCTTGGTGAAATTAAAAAAAGAAATAAAGGGAACTAAGTTTACCATACACACACATTTTTCAGTCATATGTTTCTGTGTTTGCACAAGAAAGTCAGGATCTAAAAAAAGTAATTGAGTTGACAATGTACTCAATAAATATTAATTGGTAATAAAGTATTTACTTTCTAGAACACAAATAGTTTTAAGACAGTTATAAATGAGAAGAATTATTTTTTTCAATGGAATTATATTTACACCCAAATTTTGTTGTCATAAAAGAAATAGAATAGTCAGAAATAACATAAAATTGTACTGTTCCCATGTGGCTCATTGTGGCATTTTAAAATTCCAGTGTTATTTTTTCCTGTCAGTTGGTGTGCCAGAGAACCAGGAACTGAATAGTTGAACCCAGATATTAATCCAGCAGAGAGTTAAATGTAAAGGACAGTGAATAAAGAAATCAAAGACATGCCTCCACTCCTATGTTCACTGTAGCATTATTCACAGTAGCCACGATATAGAAACAACCTCTGTGTCTGCCAATGAATGAGTGGAAAAAGGTGAAATATTACTCAACCATGAGAAAGAAGGAAAAAACCCTGCTCTTGCCATTTATGATAACATGCTTGGAACTCAAGAGTATTGTGCAAGTGAAATAAGCCAGACAGAGAAACACAGACACTGTATGGTATCACTTACATATGAAATGCAAATACAAAGTCAAAATCATAGAAACAAAGAGCAGAAAAGTGGATGCCAGGGGATGAATGAATGGAAAAAGTAGGTAGAGGTTGGTAAAGGATATAAACTTTTAGCTGTAAGATAAACAAGGTCTGAAGTATAACATGGTGGCTATAGTTCATAACATCATCACACAAGGGACATTTTATAAGAGTAGAACTTAAATATTCTCACCCTCCCCCCAAAAAGGATAAATCTGTGAGGTGATGTGTGTGTTTGAATGTGTTAACCAGATAGGAGGAATCCTTTCACAATGTATTATCACAATGTACACTTTAAATACATTTTAATTTTGTCATTTATAACTTAATAAAGGTAGAAACAATAAAAACAGTGAATGAAGGTTATGTACTGGTTGAAAAGATATTCATTAAGTGAGATATGGGATTAACATGAGAAAGGAAAAATTGATGGCTATATTAACATCAGTTACACATCCAATAACTGGGGAGTCCTACAATACAGGATCCCTAAAATTAGTAGTCCTAGAAGAATGGTTCACTATTTTAAGAAAACAACACAGCCTTTTCTGTGGCTAGTAATAAGACCTTGAAAACACAAAAGTACCCAATAGGCAGATACATATCTATTACCCAAACTTTTTAGTGCCAGTTACCAAGTCACATTGTGGCCAGTTCCCTATGGAAGAATGTCAGGAAATAGAATTGACTACTAAATAGGTACCTCTAGTTTCCAAAGCCTTATTGCTCAGAGAGATTTCCTGTATATTTTATAATTCTTTGTGATTTCTTGTAATTGTTCTATATTTCAAATGCTTTGTTCAGGCAGCCATGTCAATTCATGCAATGGATTGAAGCATATCGTTCTCTATTAAGTGAATGCATGGCCATGTCCAATGCCTTGTTTTTGTCTTGCTTCATCCTCCTATAAAAGCCAGGAAATATACCTTGAAAATTCCAAATTGTGGACCTATATTCAGAATAGCTCAATTTAAATTACATTTATATTGTAATATATGTTCAGTTAGTATTTATCCCAAGCATTTCTAGACTTCTTTAATAAATTCATAACATGTCAGAAACTTACACTAACATAAATTAAAAGATACTGCAATATATGAACCATATATATTTTATAAGTTCCTTTTTACCTGAAAAGTAAGAATGCATTTTTTGTAAAGTTGCAGTAATTCTCAGTTTATTATTAAAAGAATCACTTATTCTGTAATTACTTTACAAACATCATGGCATCTCTAAATAAATTATTTTCTTTTTAAAAATATTTATTTATTTATGTTCTGAGAGAGAGGAGGGGAGAGAGAAAGAAAGAGAGATAATGATGTGTGAGAGAAACACCCATTGGTTGTCTCCTGCAAGCACCCGACCAGGGATGGCCTGTAACTTAGGCGTGTGTCCTGACCCAGAATCAAACCAGAGACATTTTGCTTTGCGGGATGATGCTCAACCAACTGAGCCACACTGGTCAGAGCTCCAAAACATTTATTCCATTTAAAAACAAAACATTTCTCCTCAGCCCTTAAGGGTGGCCTCACAAGTGACTTTCTTCAAAAGAATGTGAAAAGGGTAGGAAATTTGATTTTATGTTGGAGATACCTCAACAAACACTAATTCAACCAAGTGATCTAGGGTAAGAGCAACATGAATCAGGCTGATAACATGTGTTCTTACTGTGGTGTGATGTGAATGGAATTTACTTCTACAATTTTTCCTCTCACGACATCCACAACCTCAGTCTAATTTACAGAAAACATTAGAAAATCAAATTCAGTGATATTCTTCAAAATAACTGACCAGAATTCTCAAAATTGTCAAGGTCATCAAAAACAAGGTTGTTTGTGAAACCATTTCCACTGTACTGCTACAGACCTTGCTGGATCCCACCAGAAGTCGAGAGCAAATCTCTTTGACCATCATTCAATAAAGGGGTTGTATTTCTTCCTCTCCCCTCCACTCAACCCAAGGGAAAGGAAGGGCACAAGGCTGAGGGGAATAAGCTAATACTCTTCTTTCTTTCAGTTCTTCTATTTCTATCTGCACTGGTCTGAGAAATTGGAGATATTGATTCTGTTAGATCATCTATTCTTATATTCTGTGAAATCTTTCTCTCCTAATAACTAAAGTGAGCCCCTTGTGCTTAAAAATTAAGAATCACATGTTTTTTATTTTCTTGTTTTAATTCAGTTCTCCTAAAATAAATTCTCTAAGGACCATGATTATCTCTAATATAGTGGCCAGTTTGGAGGAAAATTACTAGAAGAAATAAAGCACATTCCCTATGGAGGAAAATAAACTGTGATAATCTGACACCATTATTAGCCTTCTCTGGAATATTTATGACTATCTCCTTACTTACTAGCAAAGCCCACTCCTAATGTGATTTTCAAGGTTTTCTTTAAACTTACCTCCAAGTATATACAATAAATGCACAGTAACATCTCACATCTAAAACTGAGTTATCCTTGCAATACTACACCACATTCATCCTTTCCTCTGTACCCCGGCCTCTGCTATTGTCACAACCTGAAATTATATCTTTGATATTACCCAGTTTTCTTTTTATTATTTTTATTTTTGTTTAAAGATTTTATTTATTTATTTTAGAGAGGGGAAGGGAGGTAGAAAAAGAGGGAGAGAAACATCAGTGTGTGGTTGTCTTTCACATGCCCCCTACTGGGGACCTGGCCAGCAACCCAGGCATGTGCCCTGACTGGGAATCAAACCAGCGACTGTCTGGTTCGAAAGCTGGCACTCAAACCACTGAGCCATACTAGCCAGGGCCAGTTTTTTTAATTACATGAGATTTTTCCCTTTTACTTTAGATCTTTTAACTATGCCAGCTTACAGTGCCCCCTAATTCCTCTTTGGTAATACATTTGAATAGCATTCTTTTATTCAGTAATTTGCCAAGCCCTGCCCATGACAACACTTACGTGGAATTACCTAATTTTGAAAAGCAAATGTAACAAGACATGGACCTTTGTTGTTATGGTGTTTGTCTGTATTATATCATATGAATTTTGACTGAAAGAATTTGTTTGACTTGCTTAAGATCATAAAAATAGTGAGCACCGAGAGTAAAACTAGATCCACATGTTACCATGATTCCAGAGTTTGGAACTATTTTCTCCACAGCTTTCTGTATTGCTGATTAGCCCTTCAAGGTTTGGGTAACTTTTACCTTCACAACTAGTTTGAGGACAAGGTGTTAGAGGTTAGAAAACTTGCCAAATCTGTACAGCCCCTATCTCTCTCTCTCTTTCTCTCTCCCTCCCTCCCTTACTTTTTGGCACTCCTTTTTCTGGAAGATCCAGAAAGACTTTAGTTGCTTTTGCACATGTAGCTTCCTGTCTCACCACTGCACATAAACAATAAACCAGGGCAATAATTTATAATATAAATCAATGCCAATGTTAACAGACTTTCACAGAGACTGGCATAAGATGAACAGATTTATCCCATCCCATTTGTCCTCACATTCATTCAGAGTAAACTTAATGCATCATGGTTGCCTATTTTCTTCCTCAGGTCCAGAGAAATTTTTGTCTACCAAATGAAGATCACACGTTAGTCATGAAATTTATTATTGCAACCCTTCTAGTTATGTTTACAATGAAAAATTGTATCAGTTTGTAAAATAACTACATAGAGCAGCTAGAGCTTTGTGAACATGAGCCACATCAGAGTTTAAGGACTATGATCTCTACCTGTGTGCTGCAAAAAGTGCATGATAGCTGTCATGTCTGGCAATGCCTCCCGAGCACAAGGAAGAGTGGTGTAATTGCCAGCATTCTCAGTAGCAACTATTCTAGTGTCGTGAACAGAGTATGACCTGAGTTATGGATAGTTGATAAAATATTGTACGACCCACATGTCAGAGATAATCAGCCGTACTCATTAAATGACACAGTAGGTAATATAATGCATTTAAGTTATTTTATCATTGACATATTTTGTACAATGAGATTACAATTTCTTTTCCATACTACAGCTATGATGTAAGAATGACTTTTGTCACTACTGATGCTTAACCAGTATCTTTTCTGCCCTCTAGCTTTATTAATATAATCTCAACTTAGTTAGGGGTAGGAAGGTATTCAGTTTCCTTGGCTTCTTTGCCACTAAGGGTTACCATATGAAAGCCCTAGCCAATGAGTAGTAATCAGAAATTGAATTGTGGTGGGAGGGATCATGAAGCTATTTTTTTCTTAAATAAAGGAACAAACTCAGTTAGCATGAGCCTGATAACCTCCACTTTTCTTTCTGCAATGAAGACTCAGACATGAGGCAGAAGCTTGAGAGTGGGAGGAAGAAAGGAACTTGGTTGACCCCTTTTTGCAACATGGAACTGTCCTAAGTGGCTTACTTCCAGACTGTGTTGTGTGAAATAAACAACTTGTTTAAGCTGGATAACACGATTCTTGGATTTGAAGTCCAACCTCTGCACTCTTTTCAAATCAAATCATATGTATGGTAAGAGAAGTATAAGTATTTTATTGTTCTTGAAGACCTGTCTATCCTTAGGGGTATTGCTGGTCATAAGTTGTATTATAAACCCCCCTACCTGTGTTGTCTACTGGAGAGCACAAAACTGCCTGGGTCAAGGTCAAAGCGAGTATTATACTCAGTACATTTTCTATACACTTTTATTTACCAAAACTTTCCAAATCTGAAATAAAAAGTGAAAATATCTCTGGTGTAATTAACAAAACATAATTTATTTGATATTTGCTTTAGAGTAATGAGTTAGTTCAAGATTTAAAAAGATAAATGACTGATCAGGTCACTTACCACGAAAGAATAAAATTTCCAAATACAAATAGCAGTAACATGCATATTATTAAAAATAATTTCACTCTGTAGTTTCAGTAATTTACTTGTGATATGAAGCCTGAATTTTATAATTTAATTATCAAAATTCTCTGAACTTTTCCTTCAATGTTGAGATATTTTACCTTTTTATTTATGTTGTAAATAATTTTTTCTTTAGTTCAGCCATATGTCTGAAACTTTCATTAATTTATCTATTAAATACTCGTTGAAAGGTTATTATATGCACTGCGTATTATTTTAGCTACAGTTGATTTGCACAGGCTCTTGAAAGCCTGTTGTATTCATCTCTTCTCAACTCTTCCTTCAACACCGTCACATTGTTAGCTTGAAATCTGCCCTGCTGGGAATGCTTGCGCCCAACAAATTGGCAAAGACTGTACAGCAATCCGTGTGTGTGCGTGTGTGTGTGTGTGTGTTTGGGGGGAAATACCAGTTGTTAGCATTTACCTGCACACAACTACAAAGGATATAAACTTAACTAAGATACCACTATACCCCTATTTTTTTTTTTTTTTTTTTTTTTTGTGTCCTTTTTTTTTTTTTTTTTTTTAATCAGTATTTTTTAATTGTTGATATTGTACAGTTTTCTGTCTTTTACCCCGCCCCAGCCCACCACCCCAGCCCTCCCCACCTTCCTCCCATTTCCACCCCCCCATAGTTTTTGTCCATGAGTCCTTTATACTTGTTGCTCTAAACCGTTCCCCTTTTCCCCTGAAATTCCCTCCCCTCCCACTCTGGACACTGACAGACTGTTCTCAAATTCAGTGTCTTTGTTTATATTATACTTGTTTGTTTGTTTTGTTGATTAGCTTCCTGTTAAAGGTGAGATCATATGGTATTTGTCTTTCATTGCCTGGCTTATTTCGCTTAGCATGATACTCTCCAATTCCTTCCATGCTGTCGCAAAGGGTAGGAGCACCTTCTTTCTTTCTGCTGCATAGAATTCCATTGTGTAAATGTACCACAGTTTTTTGATCCATTCATTAACTGATGGGCACCTAGGTTGCTTCCAGCACTTGGCTATTGTAAATTGTGCTGCTATGAACATAGGGGTGCATAGATTCTTTTGGATTGGTGTTTCAGGATTCTTAGGATATAATCCAAGCAGTGGAATTACTGGGTCAAAAGGTATGTCCATTTTTAGTTTTCTTAGAAAATTCCATACTGTTTTCCATAGTGGTTGTACCAATCTGCAATCCCACCAACAGTGCACTAGGGTCCCCTTTTCTCCACAACCTCTCCAACACTTGCTGTTTGTTGCTTTGTTTATGAAGGCCATTCTGACTGGTGTCAAGTGGTATCTCATTGTAGTTTTAATTTGCATCTCTCTGATAGCTAGAGATATCGAGCATCTTTTCATGTGTCTCTGGATCCTCTGTATGTCCTCCTTGGAGAAGTGTCTGTTCAAATCCTTTGCCCATTTTTTAATTGGGTTGCTTGTCTTCTTAGAGTAGAGTCTTGTAAGTTCTTTATATATTTTGGAGATTAATCCCTTGTCTGAGGTATCATTGGCAAATATGTTTTCCCATACAGTTGGTTCTCTTTTTATTTTAATACTGTTTTCTTTAGCTGTGCAGAAGCTTTTTATTTTGATGAGATCCCATTTGTTTATTCTTTCCTTTATGTCCCTTGCTCTAGGGGACGTATCAGTGAAAATATTGCTGCGTGAAATATCTGAGATTTTCCTGCCTATATTATCCTCTAGAATTTTAATGGTGTCATGGCTTATATTTAAATCTTTTATCCACCTTGAATTTATTTTTGTGTATGGTGTAAGTTGGTGCTCGAGTTTCATTTTTTTGCATGTAGCTGGACTTAGCTGATATATATAGGGCCCTCCATCCCAAAGAAACTAAATACACATTTTTTTCAAACGCACATGGAACATTTTCAAAGATAGACCACATGATAGGACACAAAACAAGTCTCAACAAATTCAAGAAAATTGATATCATACCAAGCATTTTCTCCGACCACAAGGGACTAAAACTAGAAACCGACTTGATGGGGAAAATCCCCAAACCATCAAAATCATGGAGATTGAATAGCATGCTATTAAACAATGAATGGGTAAAGAATGAAATTAAGGAGGAAATCAAAAAGTTTCTGGAAACAAATGAAAATGAACTCACAACAACCCAAAACTTATGGGACACAATGAAGGCAGTCCTCAGAGGGAAGTTCATAGCAATACAGGCCTACCTAAAGAAGACAGAAACATTTCTAACAAACGACTTAACCCTACGCCTACAAGAACTCGAGGAACAACAACAAAGACAGCCCAGGGCAAGTAGAAGGAAGGATATACCCCTATTTATTCCACAAATATTAATTTAGCCTAATTTTCTGTCTTATTCTTGTTAGGTTCTGTGAAAATTGCAAAAATATGCTACATAATTCTTCCATTTATTCAAGAACATTGTAACTTCGTGTCCACTACAATCAGACATGTACTGTTTCTATTTGGAGTTGACATTCTAGTAGGCAAGGTTTTCTACTGAAGGTGTTTACACTAGTAGCAGGAGATATTCCATCTGATTACAAACCATTGTAACCTAAGCAGTGTGTGATAAGGGCTGGGGAAGGTGCAGTCAATGAGTTATGCAATTCTGAGTGGATGAGCGCACTTGTGAGTGATCTGGTAAACTGTACATCACTTCACTGAAGTGGTACCATTTGTCCTGAATGTTGACATTCAGAGAATTCCATAGATGAAACTGGATGTGGGTGGTAGGCAGATAATCTCTCTGCTATTTTGAACTTATTTTTATTTTCATATATTTTATTGAAAAAAAAATTGTATGTCTCCTTTCCTCCTTTAGGTAGAGGATGAATACCAATTTGTTTTATTTTTCTGGCACAGAAACCGTCACTGTCCAAACCCTCAAAAAAAGCCTGGAATGGATTCAGGTGGGTGAAAAACAAGTAAAAGTGCAAGCTATGTTTTGTAAATGTGAGCATTATAATTTGGCTGGATAAGCAATTGTGAAAAGTAATGGGTATTAAGAAAGATAAATCAGAAAAGGAGGTGAAATCAGTTCATGAATTTATTCCATAGACAGAAACTGGCATTTAAGAAGTATTTAGTGGTTGGGGAAAGTAATCAATGCATGCTCTGGAAGGATGATCTGACAGGTGTGATTGAAAGTGGGATACACTGTAGAGGTAGTAATGAACATTTTGAAAATAGTGAAATAATGCAGGTAGCAAATCAAATTGGCCTGACCTACCAAAGAGGCCAAAAGATATAAAATTGTAGAATACAAAGTAGACCTCAAGGTAGATAAAATAAGAGGAGTTGGTATCATACTGTACAAGACAGGTGAGTGGGAAGAAAAACAGTATAGACAGTATTAGAAGTTTTAAGTCAAAGTGACTGGGAACATGAACAATCTGTTTTGAAGACCTGCATTTAAAAAAAGACATTTTTTTCCATTTCTTTTTCAAGGATGTGGGGTTTTGTACATAGTAGTCTATTAGATGGTTTATAAATATGTGAGATTTTGGAAAGGAAACTTAGAATGTAATTGTTCTATATATCCTGATATATGTAGTTACATGTATATTATTTACAAAATAATGTGGTATATATTTAATAGGAAGTCTTATTTATAATATTGAAACTGTCAATGAAAATATATACCATAAACTAAACATAGTGCCTAAATTAATTTATCCTTATGTACAATGTCTATGTTTACCAAAACCCCAGAGAATTATCCATATTCCATTAGCCCATGAAATATTGGTAAATTTTATACTTATACTCAGAAGTGGATTAACAGTAGCAATTCATTAATATGAAAAAATCACATGGCTCATCAAATCGATATGCTATTCATGATGAAGAAACTAGAACACAATTAATCTATTTCTAAAAGTTCCATTCCACTTATGTGAGTTTCACATACAGCATGATTTTATGTATAGTTTTGTTGAGATATAATTGACATACATCACAATATAAGTGTACAACATAATGGTCTGAATTTAGATATGTGAACTATAAATTAACTTCATGATATACATACATATTGAATGCAATTAAGAGTTTTTATTTAAATAAAAATGTAGCACAAGGTCAGGTTTTATTTACAACTACTTAATTTGCTGACTTTAGTGTGAAATGGTTATACTCACCCTTTCCACTTAGCATGTTAACTCCTTCTTTCCACTGGCTACTTACTAAAAGTGAACTGTTCTCTCATTTTCTTCATTAAAATAAGCCTATTAACATATCTATAAAGTCATCTACAAATTCACTTTTTCCATTAAGAAAAAGACACATAATATTTGACTCTTTCTACCTTGGAAGATTATATATGATAAAGAATAATAGATTAACATGCATTTGTTGTTAAGTTCCACCTAACGGTAAAGTATCATTTTGATGATGAATATATGAAAACAATAATATGATCAATAATATTACAATGAAAAAAACACTGAGACTCCAGTGTTTAAGTAGAGACCCCGAGAATTAAGAAACTAATACTGATTAAGTAGTATGTTATGAGTTTACTTCAACTGCTACTAATTCTTTTGGACCCTAGATATACTTAATACATATGAGAATTTACTGTTCTTTGACTTCCCATGAAAAATAAAAGGCATGTAATTTTCATCAGTTTCTTAGCTATTTTGAATCTTTTACTTTTTTCAGAGGTACAGCTAGGGTATATGAGAGTATATATGTTATTTACATACACAATTGCCAGGTATGCTTATTTGTGAACATATATATATTGGGTTGTCCAAAAAGTCCATTTAGTTTTTCCCACAAAATAAAAGACCCATTTTTCATTTCCACCAGTAACTTTATTGAGTTGGATATTTTGAGTGTTGTCTCTCGTGGTGCAGAACATTAATTGTTCTCAATTATTGTCATGATTTGATTGCTGTTAACTTCAACTGGTCTAGCCGACCATAGAACATTGTCCAGTGAGAAATCTCCAGCACGAAACTTCACAAACCGCACTTGACATATTTGATCAGTCACAGCACCTTCTCCATACACCGCACAAATCCCTTATTGCATTGTGGTTGCATTTTTACCTTTCCTAAAATACTAAAGCATAATGCACCCAAAATGTTGTGTATTTTATTCCATCTTCGATACTAAAATGGCTACACAAAAATCACCAATTTTGATAAGCTTTTTAAGATTCATACTGATATGACAGTTGTCACAATATGATTTAATAAAATTATTTCAAATGAAGTTAAAGACAACTAATCACTACTAGAGCTATCTTACAAAAAAAGAAAGAAAAATGAACCTTTTGGCCAACCCAATAAATAATAAGAATTACAAACCTTAATTAAAAAATCATCTGATATCAACAAATAATAAAGTGAAAATTGACTTAAGCAGTGACATACGATATAGTAATATTGGGTTATGATTGAAAGATAATGCAATGGGAAGTATTTGAACTGCCTTTTCTGTGATGTGCATTTAACAATATTATAGAAATGAAGGATCCTGAAATATCACATAGAGGACCGATTTGAAATTTCTTTAAATGAAGAATAAATGATTTAAGATCAGTTGAGAGTTAAAAAAATAAAAACAGTTGTGTGGAGCTGAGTAGGCAATGTATTTATCTCATTGAATATTTCATTTCTGACTCATTGATAAACTCACATTTTTTTGGAATCTATTAAAGTTCACAGATAAGTCACATTTCACTTGAATGAAATCGCTCCTTTTGATTCTTCACACAAACTCTGATTTAGCTGCATTGACAAGGCACTCCCTTTCCCTACAATTTACTTCCTCTTTTATGAGCCAAGGGGTAGAAAATGCACTTTACTGAAGGAATAATTAGAAGTTAATGAAATTTAATTCATCCACAAAAAATACCTGTATTGTAGCTAGGCGGAGTCATTGATGATGCAGTTTATGAAGGAGAACCTCACCTGCTTAGTCATTGTGCATCAGAGGGCAACCATGTATACTTAAAAATGGTGTTCTAACATTGATCCAAACTCTTGGAATTTTAATCTATTGTGATCATTAAATAAAATATTGCTGATGCTTTGAGAAAAATTAAGTGATAGAGCAAAAACATAATTCTTAGAATAATAATTAACTCTGACTCATAAAGTATATTTTAAAGCCTCCTTTTGAGACATTTCAGTGATGCCAAGTATATATTAAAAGTTTGAAAACTTTTCTACTACTGTGGTCCAATCCATAAATAGTTTTGGGCAGAATTATTGCAAAACCCCCTCAAGTGATTTCCCTACTACTACCCTTTATCCCCCCAAGATATTCTCAATATAGAATCCAGAGTGATCCTTTATAATAAACATCAGATCACTCTTACTTTTAAAACCCCAAGTAAAAGCAGCATCGCTAAGTTTGGAAAAATCTTTGCATTGTGCCCTACACCCAAAACATACCTCTCTAACCTTATGTTTTGCTATTCTCCTGTCTCACACCACTCCAATTGCACTGGTCTTGGTTTCCATCATCACACTTGGCATGATTTCACATTAGTGTATTCCACACAAAGTGTTCTCTCTGCCTGGAACACGCCCTTCCCATATATCCATCTACATGTCTAACTCTGTTATGGCCTTCTGACCACCTTCTCACCAACGGTATCCAGCTACCATATTTAAAATAACATTCCCCACTCAATACACATGTTCTTTCTAACTCTGCTCTACTTTATAATATTTATCAACTTGTAATGTACATATAATTTGCTTGATTATTATGTTTATTGTGTGCTTCCTCATTGGAATGAAAAGTTTAGAAACACAGGACTTTTTCCTTGCTTTGATTACTCAGGAATCCTAAGACTTGGAAAGCAAGAACTAGTAGGTGTTCAATAACTATTTGCTGAATAAATGTATGAAGACTTTACTACAGCTTAAGAGTTTTGAAAAGTAATAATCTTATACTATATCAAGAAAAAATAGTTAACGATAAATCTTAGAATGCCAATTGTCAGTGAGTATAAATAAACTGCCACTGAAAACAAGAAAGGCACTCATTAGTGCCTGCCTTCCTCTATGATTTGTGTCTGTTCCATTTATGGACAGATTATAATAGAAGCTATTGAGCAGCTATTGCATGCATAGATATCTTGGTTGACCATAATCAGAGAATTACAAGTAAGGGGGAAAACCACCAAATTATTTTCTTAAATGCTATATTTGATGTAATATCATACCAGTATATTTTAAATAAATATACAAGTTAATTCATATTAGTCAATAATATAATCTGAAATACAAATATAGTAAAATATATGTTTATCTCTCAAGGTCATTCCCTTATAGTAATAATCAAAAAGGAACACATATATTATAAATGTATGAGGTTTCAGTTTCTTTAAGAAGGTCTAAAATGTTATAGAAAGTCAGCATTGGATCACATTTCAGATGTTCTATAGCCTCATTCAGTTGAAGTGTCTCCTAGATTTTTGTATTTGAAGAATATAATTTTTTTCTAGCAAGAGTAAATCTTTTCAGAAAAGCAACCAACTGACCACTGAAATTCCCACTCTGTCCGATAGAGCAGTGGCTTATATATAATGTGATACTTCTGTGCCAAGCACCACAGAAATGGATGGAATCACCTCATGAACTTAAAGTGCATTACTGTGATAAAAGAAAATGAAAGTAGAGAAAAGCTGCATTCATTAAACAATTGCTTCATTTTAACTATGAGTTATGCTAACATTGGGAGCTTTAAGCAGTTCAAGTGTACATTTGGTCCACAGTCATGATCAGCAATTTGAGTTTCCTTTGGAAAATAAATGCAGAAAATATTTCACCTCTTTTTCTTTCCTTTAATTAAAAAAAAAAAAACAAGTAAAAAGTAAATACTGCTTTTCAAACTTATCTAATGAAGCACAAAGCACATGGAAAGATACATAAATGAAAAATTAACTTTTTCTGTTTAGAGAAAGAACTTGGATTTGAGAGCAAGTGAGCTAAAATAAAAGCATGCATAATTTACACCACAGATGGGTATATTCTCCACATTAAATGATACCTAGCAATTTCAGGGAGAAAGAAAATAAAGTGACAATCAACATTAAGAAGGTGGCAGAAGTAATTGAACACATGCCACGTGGGGAAAAAAAAGACACGATGAAGATTCCGTAAGAAACTTTTTTTCATGACTCAGACACCAAATAACTATTTCACAAATTTCAGCAGAAGTTCCCAGTGCTCTTATCAATAATGCATCCAGCTATAGCTTTAGGTATGAAAACAAGATGAAGTTGACTATATCAAAGATCCAAAGTTCAAATACATTTTTACTATGGAACGTAAAACCAGATAAAATATGTGGGGCTGAAAGAAGCAGATTATGTGCAAATACAAAAAAATACTTTTGTTGAAGGTTGAGAGTAAATTAGTAATAAGGTGCAGGGCCTTAAGTTTTACAAATCAGAATTATACCAAAGACCCCATAGTTGTGAAGAAAATGTTCACCATTTAAATAATATTTATTAGGCAATGGAAAGATGGAGGTCATTGCAATTTAAAATATTTGCATTGCATGAGATAATTTCATTGGCAATGACCACTGTGTTTGCTGAAAATCTCAGCAGAGAAAAAAAGATCTATGATGTAGACTTTTAAATTCAGAACAGAAGCACATTAATAAAGCAACCAAGTGAAATTTGCATTGCCAGGTATGATATTTATAGTTGTATAGTTACAAAAATTCAATCTAGTCCTAATCATAATTCATAAATAAGATGTTGTTATGGGGAGAAAGCCATCACTATGGGAATAACTGAGAATGTTTGTTGTGATTTAACAAATATTATAGTAAGTACTTTAATTTATTTGGCCTTATCACTTTGTATTGCTTTTTTGTTTACCAGTTGGTTAGAAAAATGAGCAGGAAATGTTCCAGTATGTTCAGGAGATTAAAGTCTATAATATCAATATTTTATGGCTCTGTAAGTTCCTGATACATATCTGAAAATTATCTCTTGATTAATTAATAAGTAAATACAAAAATTCTATGGAAGCCAGCCAAGTATGAACTTCAAGTCTAGACAGAATTGTTGGGTAGCAAAAATTCAGAAAACTTAGCAGACGGCACTACCATATATAAAATGCAATTCTGGAGTGCCTAAAGTTTTACTTTGGATCTGGTGTTAATTCATTTAGGGTACTATTTTACAATTCGGTATCTTAAAGTATTTGCTTGAATCCTAGCTATAGTTTCTGTGCTAAGGGCCCCCACTTAAAGACATTAAATAAGATGGAACCCGTATCTAGGCTTTATTACATTACATTGTATTGAAATAGCAAGTCAGTAGTGTCTAAATTTGTTCATTAGACTCATATAGAAACATTAATTTCAGTGAAATTTGTCAGAAAATTATGTATCAAGATAAAACTTATAAAAAAAGATGTTCGTCGATACCTTTGAATCCATCTAAAAGTCAACGTTGAAATAAGAGACGTTTTTCCCCTTTTAATTATCAGCATAGTGTTTCCAAGTAGAATATAGTGTTTCCAAGTAGAATATAGTGTTTCCAATTAGGAAACAATTCAAACTCAAACTTTGAAATAATTTATCTTGTAAACATATTTTCTTTAACTGCTAAATCAGCAGCAGTGGCCTTGTCTTCCAGAGCTAAATAGTGCATTTTAAGTTGCTATATTTTAAAACAGCGAGATCCTCCTCCCAGTCAATAGCGTATTCATTAATAACTCAAGGGGACCTGGAGTTGAAGAAAATATGTTGTTTGGCTTCATAGCACTGTAAATACATCGAATAACTTTAATGTATGGTTTAATTGACAACAGAAAGAATGGGGTACTTGGTGTCACTGACAAAGACAAGGCTTGTGATGGGACTTTCTCAGAGAACATTTCCACCTCGTTTGGACTCCCCGCAATGCTGACAATTATGACGGAGCACGCAGGGGCACATCGGGTTATAGAGGACAGGTCAGCAACGCCACAGGCAGTTGTACATGAGATTAAACACAATGTCTTTGCTACACATTTTATTTTTCTGTAAATTAACTCAATTTAAAATGATTATAAATTATTTTTTGTACTTGTATTTCAGTCTAAAACCAAGTACAATATGAAGTAAAATGTAAGGAAATAGAATTCAGTAATATTGGCTTTGATCGCTCTTAAATATAACCTAGCTTCATTTGATTTTCACTTCACAACCTGCTTCAAGCAATGAAAGATGTCCTAAACTACTTCCCACAAAATTTGATTGCTAAAACCCACTTATAATACAATTAAAAATAGCTAGTTGTAACCAGTTGCTTTTAAAAATTCTTTCTACATCCTACAGATTAGGTTTCAGAAATTACATATATATAGTATTTTTACAAATAAAATTCTTCATAGATGTTTATTATGTTGCCCTAATTGTTTCTATAGGCCAATGCCAAGCTTCATCTTACTAAAATGTAAATGAGAGTGTACTGGCAAAAGCAAGGACCCTAAGATGAGACAGCAGTCATGCCCCCTTACCTGTGGAGGACATGCTGTCAGATCCCCAATGGATGCCTGAAACTGCAGATAATACCAAATCTTATATATACTATGTTTTTTCCCCTATACAAACATATATGTGGTAAAGTTTAATTTATAAATTAGGCACAGTAAGAGATTAACAACAGCAACTCATAATAAAAGAAGATAATTATAACAATATATTGTAATAAAATAATGTGAATGGTGACATCTCTCTTTCTTTCGGATAACCAATCTGATAACTGAGACAGCCACCAAGGGGCTAAGAGGTGGATCCTGTGTATGGAGTGTATATGTTGGAGAAAGGGATGGTTCATGTCTTGGGCAGAAATAAGTAGAACGGTTCATTTCATTACACTATTCAGAACAGCGCGTAGTTTAAAACATGAATTATTTATTTCTGGAGTTTTCCACTTAATGGACACCTGAACACAGCCAACTGAGGGGTAACTAAAACTGTGGAAAGCAAAACAATAGAAAAGAGAGTACTACTCTGATGGAATTTCAGAAATTTTAATTATAAGCTACTCGATGTTGGTAGAATTATTTCTATGTTTTGTGTCCCAGTTTCCTCTGAAAAACTGGAAGTAATAATTACCCTTTAAGAATGTTGGGTGGTTTAAGAGTTATTTAACAAAAAGCAGTAACAATACTGCCTGGCATATGGTAAGTTATCGATAAATGTCAGTTACTTCTAATATTCAAAAATATTTTCTATTTATCCTTAAACATAAATTAATAAGGGAGCATGATTTTTGTACTAAAAGACTAAAACATGTTCCAAACAAGGTATATTTTAAGTTTTCAAACAGCAACTGCATACTTTGATTATTCTGTGTGACCAATGAACATGCAGGTTGCGTTGGTCTCTCGTAGACAAACATCTTGTCAAACTTTGCTTACTGGTATGCTTATATATTGTGCAACCATAAATGCTTTCCGGTTCGTTTCCCAATTTTTGTATGATTTTTATTTTTTCTATAATAATTCTTGGCAGCAAACCAGACCAATCACATTAAGACAGAAGTTTTCACAATGATACAATAAATGCATACATTACAGCTTCTCCGGTGGATTAGTTACTTGACTGAGGCTACGTGTGTGCAGTGAGCCAATTGTACTTTAAAATTAAAACTTGCCATTTAATTTTATTTTCTGGTAGCCCACTTCATTAACGTGGGTAATATTAGTGTAAATTGGGAATGAGTGCTACAGATATAAGCAATACTGCTTTGTTCCTCTATCACCTAAGGAAACACTACAGCTACACTGATGAGTAGCCTGGATTGTCTTTTGCAATATGGTCATTTTTCTGATTGCTGCCAGGAGCTAGCTTTTCTCTATAAGCTTCACTATTATCTAAAGTTATTTGTGCACAGATATTATCCTTCCCAAGTGATTAAATGGGTTCTTTGTATATAAAGAGCATTTGCCCAGTATTTAGCAATTTTTTTGTTTCAAAATTGAAGTGAGTAAAAATAATCAAATACCCAGGGAAAGAAAATAAGAATAAAATAAAACTCTTGAAATCAAATTTTTGAAATCCTTGCGGGGAAAAAAACAATTCTTTTTAACCACTAGAATTGTTCCAAAATAGATGTAATCTTTTTTTAAATTTACACAATATGCCACAGTTCATTTTAATACAAACGGAGAAAGAACATTCCACTAGGTTGAACAAAGAAAGGTTTCTGATTATTTTTCAAATCGTTTATAGTTTTACAGCAGATGTTATTAGGCAACTTGAAAGATTGCATGTACTCATTCAGTTGCCTCTAATGATTTTACTATCTCATTGTGTGTACATTTCTAAGCACAAAAGCAACGATCATGCTAAAAGTCTGTTGGTGAAGTATGTGGTATTATCACAGATTTCAAACGAAAGCAATTAATAAACTATAAACATAAAAAGAATAGCTGTCAAAATAATGTTTAGCTTAACTAGTAAAAGATAACATTTTTCTGAAATCATGGTGAAATGCAAGATCGATAACAACAATGTAATAATTAAGGAAATATATATATATATATATATATATATATATATATATATATATATATATATTTTTTTTTTTTTTTTTTTTTTACTATGTGGAACATAGAACAACCTGGTCAGTTTTCTCCATCTTAAAAAATGAACTTGCCTGAACTCTGTGTCTCCTCACTGCCTTCTTCCCTTCAAAGTCACGCTGCTTCCAAGAAATCTATTATTCTCTCCTTTCTATTCACTTCTCAACTTACAGCAACTTGGAAATATTTTAAGGATTTTCAAAGCATAGTGAAGTTCTTAAAATGGAGTTGAATAGTCAACGAGAGAAACCATAAGAATGGGTATGCTCTAATAATCCAATTACTTTCCATAGTCCAGAAATAACATGCAATTTCCACAGCTGGGAATATGACAGGATATTACTTACACAATTTGATTCTGAATATATAGTAACCTGCCCCTCCTCCATTTCTGGCCCTATTCTCTCCTCTTTTGGTATCTTTAAGTTAAAAGTGACATTCTTTCAGCCTCCAGTTTGGCTTAACAAAAATGTTCATTCTTCTCCTGGGATAGACCCCCCATTTTATGTATGTATGTATGTATGTATGTAGGTATGTATTTATATTGTTGTTCAAGTGCAGTTGTCTCCATTTTCCCGCCACCACTTTCCCGTGCTCCACCCACCTCCTACCTTCCACCCTCAATCCTTCCTCTCTTTGGCTTTGTCCATGGATTCTTTATACATGTTCCTCGGGGACACTTTCTTTTCTCCTGTTATCCCCTTCCCCTCTGGTTACTGTCAGTTTGTTCTTTATTTCAATGTCTCTGGTTATATTTTGCTTGCTTGTTTGTTTTGTTGACTAGGTTCCACTTATAGATGATATCATATGGTATTTGTCTTTGACTTCCTGGCTTATTTCGTTTAGCATGATGCTCTCCAGCTCCATCCATACTGTAGCAAAGGGTAGAAGCGCCTTCTTTCTTTCTGCTGCATAGAATTCCATTGTGTAAATGCACCACAGTCTTTGATCCACTCATTTACTGATGGGCACCTTGGTTGCTTCCAGCACTTGGTTATTGTACATTGTGCTGCTATGAACAGTGGGGTGCATAGGTTCTTTCAAATTGGTGTTTTAGGGTTTTTAGGGTATAATTCCAGGAGGGATAGACTTGATTGAAGGAGATAGATCAAGAACAGAACTAAAAGTTTGTTTTTCTATTGCTCTGGTAGTTCCTGCTTCTCACTTCCCATAAAGGTGATGGCAACAGCTTCATAAGGCCTTTGCAATTTCATAACTTCCTGAAAGAAGGGACATAAAATTGAAACAACTTATAGGAGCAATATACAATCTGGATTGGAAGGAAAAACTATTCTATTTAAATTTAATCCCCCTTTCAATTTGGCAAGTCTCCCACTGAGGAATGTTTATGTTTGAAACTTATGTGAATGGAGCTACATTGAGGTGACAAAAGAAAAATTATTTTATATTTTACCATTTACTTGCCAGAAAAATACCTTAATGTGGTGGTTGAATTCTTAGTGCTTATCAACACTAAATTGACTTAATTTATTCAGGTATCTATGCTCTTTATAATGTTTGTAAAAATGAAGAGTTTATATTTGTTTCTAGAAGATGTTGAGTCCGTGAATTAAATAGAGAAATAGTGCACACACACACACACACACACACACACACACTATTTCACAGAGTCCAGCAGAAGTAAGGCTTGCTTGAGTGTGGTTAGTAAAGTACATGAATGTCTTGCACAAGATGGACGGAAATTTGAACATTTCACCTAAAATATCATATAGTGTGCTTAAGTGGGATATTGTTATGTACAGAATTACATGCTTATGATTTCATAATAAAAGATTTTGTAATAAAAAGGGGAATTTCTGTGCCAACCTATATATACATATATATCTGTGTATGTATGTATATATGTATGTGTATATATCAAACCAATTTTAAGAAAACACAATGAAATACTAATCTGATAGGCAGAATTTTTTTTCACTCAAATCATTGACTTAATTACCTTCATATCTACAATGGAGATACACTAATCTACAAGAGTTTTAGTTTATTAAAGCAAACACTAATAAGGAGAGCCCAGTTTTCCATGTATCATATCTTTCATTCCTAATTTCTAGAATTCTTTAACTTAAAGAGTTTCGGTGTATCATATGTTTCAAAGCTTAAACCAGAAACAGGTATTCTTATTGGTGCATTGTGATTTCTGTCATCTGCTTTTTAATTGCTCAGATATTTTCCAAATATGCTTTCTGCTCAGGGTTGTGACATTTTGGGAAACACTGAGTGGGGAAACATTTTCACATCACCCTGAAGAGCAACACAAATGTGTCTTAAAACAGTTGGGCTAATATAATGCCCAAGTTGTATTAAACCAATGTATTAAATATGACCTTACTCATATTTCCCTGAAATAAACTCTAGCAAAGTACCATTGCCAGTCTGTGATATTCAGCTTTATTTTTAAAATAAGATTAGTACTTATTAAATATTTTTATTTATTTATTTTTAGTGAGGGGAAGGGAAGGAGAGAGGGAGAGAAACATCAATGTGTGGTTGCTTCTCCTATGTCCCTGAGTGGGGACCTGGCCCTCCACCCAGGCATGTGCTCTGACTAGGAGTCAAAGTGGTAACACTTTAGTTCACAGGCTGGTGCTCAATCCATTGAGCCACACCAGCCAGAGCTGATATTCAGTTTTAAGCTGAGGTGTTCAATATGTTTTCAGGGTAAATATATGTTTTTTAACTCTAAGTAATTGTTTGAATAATTTTTAAAATTGGAAAGGGACTGTTTACATTGTTTATTTTTATAAAAGTTACCAAATAAATCAGAATGATAAAGGTATTACTAGTTGTCCTTTATCAATATTCACTCAATCATCATTAATAAAAGAAATAGCATCATTTGTTGACAAAAATAATTCATGTCTTATTTTGATTGTGATCAGTATATTCATTAACTTGAAAAAAATGAAAGAATTTCAAGGCTGAAGATGTCTTAAGAGATAGATCAACAGAAGACAAAGGAAATTTACAGAGGATGAAATGGGTGTGGAAGGATGTGGAACCACTTATCTCAGCTGAAACAGCTCACATGCACAGCTACCATGGAGACTGAAAGAGGACAACTGTTTTCCTCCTCTGACTCCAAGCAAGAATGATGCCTCCACTTGATTGTCACCCACTTTGGAAGAGTTCGTGATAGAAAAACATAAATCATGTTAACTGAACATCTTTTTAGCCAATAATTATTTTGTTCAAGGTTAGAAATAAACTTGAGGATTTCTTTTCAGTCAGCAAAACATAAAGATAAAAATGGAGAGAGCAGCTGGATCTTTGTGATTTGAGTAGATAAGATAGTAAACTGACAGCTAATGAAAGTCAAATATACATCTATTGACTTCTGTACATACCAGGAAAACATCTGACTGAGGAGTACAAATTCTTCGTAGACCAAGTTATAGAATAAAAGAATTTTCATTGGAAAAATTAAAAATATTCAGCATACTGCTTTCTTAACTCAGTGAATACATTGGAAATCACAGAGTATCTGTAAACAAAATATGCTATTTCATCAGTTATAATGAGCTGTAAAATACAAGAGTATCACTTGATAGTTACCTATACTCAGATATTTTTATTAATATAGGAAATATATCTCATATATTAATAATGATACTTTCATTTTATAATTTTGTGAGTAGCAGCCTGGTATGATAGAACGTGCACATGTGTTTTAGCCGAAGGACCTAAGTTCATGTATTTCTCAACACTTGTTAAGTGGGATTTTTACTGATTTTAAGTAATTTTACTTAACATAAATGTTTTCCCAATATTATATAAAGATAGGGGGAGTAGCTATCTTATGATTTAGTTGTGAAGCTGAACTAAATGTATAAAAAGAATATTTTAAAATGCTATGTAAACTATAATATATTTTAAAATGTTAGTTATTTTTGTCACAGTTTACTGTCATTCAAACTACAAAAAGCTGTTTTTCACTGATGTATGTTTTCATCTATTTTAAGGTTAAGTCCAGTACTCTATTATAGCAGAATCTTATTTGCAATGTCAGTTTAAAGGGTACCTAGACTACTTGTGAAGAAAACACATTTAGTAACACTAGAGAATCTACCAAATAAACGAACAACTCATAGAATGTTCTCTGTGATCTGAGATGCAGGTGAGTACCATCTTTTATATTCCCCTTGACCTTGATAGCGCAGGCAGGAATACAGTCCAGGCACTTGAGATGACCTTCTAAGACCACCCTAATGTGTCCAGGGCCCAAGTACCACACAAGCTCCAGTTGTTTCCAAAAGTGGTGCCAGCATGGAGCACCCTGGGCCTTCCATCTATGCCTTCCCTAGCTCCAGGCATCCCACCAAGGCTGTCCACACCTGGGACCTACCTTGCCATGCTCACCCAGCTTCAGCCATCCTGCCAATGTGGACCCAGAATGATGTGCCCTGGGATTTCCCCTGGCCTGTGCCTGCCCCAACTCAGGCAGCCCTGGCAAGGCAGGACTGGCATGGCATGTCTCAGGGCTCCCTTCCCCACCCACACTCATGCCTTCTCCAGCTCGCCTCCAAGTGCTGCTGGGCACACACAGCACATACAGGGGTCACACCTACACAGGCTGTTCTGTCAATACCAGAAGAGGTAGATGTTTCATCTAATTCATAATTTTAAAGAACACAAAACGTCAAAACAAGAAACACAGGAATATATTCCAAACAAAAGTACAAAGTAAAACCCCAGAAAAACTTAATAGTATGGAGATTAATAATTTACTTAATTGAAACATCAAAGTAATGGTCATAGAGTTGTTCACCACATTGAAGCGAATAAAGGAGATATACAATGAGAAACTGAACAGAGTTAGAAAATATAAGGAATAACTAATCAGAACTAAAAACACAATAAGTGAAATAAAAAATGCGCTAGAAGAAATCTACAGCAAATTCATTGCTGTTAAAGAATGAGTGGTCAATCTAGAATAGTAAATAGTAGAAAATACAAAACAAGAACACAAAAGATAAAAAAGAATGAACAAAAATAACAGTAGTTTAAGGAACCTCTGGGACACTATCAAGTGTCCTAACATTTGCATTATAGGGGTCTCAGAAGGAGAAAAGAGTGAAAAAGAGGCAGAAAATTCTTATCTGGGAAGGAACAGAAATCCAGGTACCAGAAGCACAGAGATTCCCAAGTAAAACAAATCCAAATAGAACCACCCTAAGAAATATTATAGTTAAAATGCAAAAGTTAAAGAGAGAATCTTAAAGGCATCAAGAGAAATGCATCTAAGCATATAAAAGAGAAACTCCATAAGATAATTAGCTGATTTTTTCAATAGGAACTTTGTAGACCAGAAAGATGTGGCAAGATATATTTAAAGTGCTAAAATATAAAACAAAACAAAACAAAACTTACAAGCAACAATATTCTATTCTAGCTGACAGGTGATATCATTCACAATTGAAGGAAAGATAAAAAGAATTTTCCAGACAAGGAAAAACTAAAGTGGTTAACCACTACTAAACTGGCTTTACATAAAATATTAAACAGTGTTCTTTAAGGTGAAGAGAAAAAAAGCAACTAAAAATAAGAAAACATGTTAAGGGAAACAATCTCATATAGTAAAGGCAGTTGATCATCTCCATATGAAGCTAATACAAAGGTTAGAAGAAAAAGTAGTAAAATCAACTATTACTAACTACAGTAAGTACTTAGGGGTTCCACAAAATTAAAAGATGTAAAATGTGATATCAGCAATGTAAAATGTAGAGGAGAGGAGTAGAAATGTAATGCTTTTGAATGCAATTAAACTTAAGTGACTATAAACTTAAATAGACTGATATATAGGGGGATACATATAAAACTCAGTACCCACAAATCAAATACCTATAATGATAATTAAAAAATATAAAGAAAGGAAACCAAATATAATACTAAAGAAAACCACAAGGGAACAGATGAAGAGAGGAAGAAAGGAACAGAAAAGAACTGCAAAAATAACCAAAAAAATGGCAATAAGTACAAAAATATCAAAATTTACTTTACATGTAAATGGACCAAATGCTCCAACCAAAGACACAGTGTGACTGAATGGATAAAAAAAAAACAAGACCCATTTATATGTGGCTTACAAGAAACTCACTTCAGATCCAAAGCACAATAAACTGAAGGTAAAGGATGGAAAAGATATTTCATGCAAATGAAAACAAAAAGAAAGCTAAGGTAGCAGTACACATCAGAAAAAAATAAACTTTTAAATTCAGATTGTAACAAAAGACAAAGAAGAGCATTATATAATGATAAATGAGTCACTACAAGAAAAGAATTTAACATTTGTAAATCTTTATATACCCAAATAGGAGCACTTAAATATATAAAACATATATTAACAGACATAAAGGAAGAAATTGACACTAATAAAATGATGGAAGGAAACTTTAATACACCATTTATCTCAACAGACAGATAAATCAATCAGAAAATCAGCTAACAAACATTGGCTTTAATAACACATTAAACCATAGTTATATAACTGTTACACACAGAAACCTTCATCCCCAAACTGCAGAACACACTTTCTTTCTAAGTACACATGGAACATTCTCTAGAACAGATCACATGCTAGTCCTCCAAAATGCCTTAAAATCAAGAAGATGAAAATCATATCAAACATATTTTCTGACCATAACAGCATGAAGCTAGTTTGAAATCAAATACAAGAAGAAACCTGAAAAAATGCCACAAATATGTGAAAAATAAACAATATGCCAATAAACAACCAAGGGGTCAATAGACAAATGAAAGAGAACATTAAAAACACTTTGCAACAAGTGGAAATAGAAACACAACTTTCCAAAATCAGTAAGACAAAGCAAAAGAAGTTATAAGAGGGAAATTTATTATGATCCAGGCTTACCTCAAGAAAGAAAAAAAAAATTTCTCCCTAAAATTCTAACTTTGGAGATAGTAGAAAGAAGAAATAATGAAAGACAGAGAGAAAATAAGCAAAATAAAGACAAAAAAAGTCAATGAGACTATAGTTGATCTTTAAAAAGAGAGATATAAAATTGGTAAACACTAACCAGACTCATCAAGGAAAAAAAAAGCCCAAATAAGTAAAATCCAAACTAAAAGAGAAATTAAAACTAACAGCACAGAAATAAAAAGAATTATGAGATTACTAGGAATAATTGTACCCCAACAAGTTGGAAAACCTAGTAGAAACAGATAAATTCCTGGAAAACCATGATATCCCAAAACTGAATAAAGTAATAGAAAATCTGAATAACGTGATTACAAATAGTCAGTAATTTAAAAACTAAAAATCCAGGACCAGACAGTTTCACAATTGAATTCTACCAAACATTTACAATAGATTTAATACAAATCCTTCACAAATTATTCCAAAATATCTAAGAGAAATAGATACTTCCAAATTTACTTTACAAAGCCAGCATTATCTGACCCAAATCCAGACAAAGACACCACAGAGTAGACAAACAAATGAAACTACAGGCCAACATCCCACATGAATGTGTATGTGAAATTCTTCAATAAAATATTAGCAAACAATTTAACAATAGAATAAGAGGACAATGTGTTATGATCAAGTGGGATTTATTCCAGGGATGCAAAGATGATTCGGCTTCTATAAATCAGTCCATGTGATGCACCACATTAACAAAATAAATAATATGATCATCTTAATAGGTTCAGAAAAATACATTTATCAAAACTGAGCATCCATTTATAACAAAAACTCTTAATAAAGTAGGGTAGCATAATCAAATTCATAAATGATAAACCCACAGCTAAAATCATAATCAATAGCAAAAAGTTGAAAGCTTATCCATGATATCAGAAAAAGAAAAGGAGGCCTGCACTTACTACAATTATTCAATATTGTACTGGATGTACTAACCACAAAAAGTAAGAAAGGAAAATAAATGAAAGGCATCCACATTAGGCAGGAATAAGTAAAACTCACTGTTTTTATGACTCATATGACAAAATACTATATATACAAAACCCTAAAGACTCCACCAAAACACAATTAAAACTAATAAATTAATTGAGCAGAATTCTAGATGTAAAAATATACGAATAAGTGCATTTTTGCACTAATAATGTGCTATCAGCAGGATAAATTAAGAAAATCATTACATTTGCAATTATACCAAGAGAGAACAAAATACTTAGGAAAAAGAAGACCTGTACTTTGCAAACTATAAGACATGAATGAAAGAAATTGAAGATGACACAAATAAATGGAAAAAATATATACCTTGTTTATGGATTGGAAGAGTTAATATTGTTAAAATAACCATAGTATGCAAAGCAATCTACAGATTCAATGCAATCCTCATCAAAGTATCAATGGCATTTTTCACAGAAGTAGAACAAAGAATCCTAAAATCTGTGTGGAAGCCTAAAAGTACTGTAAGACCTAAAGCAATTTTGAGAAAGAAGACATAGGCTGCAGGTAAGATCCCTTATTTCAAACTGTACTACAAAGCTATCATTTTATCTATCTATCTATCTATCTATCTATCTATCTATCTATCTATCATCATCATCATCTCTCTCTCTGTCTCTCTCTACACACACACACACACACACACACACACTTCTGGCATAGAAACAGACATATATATAGATTAATGGAATAGAGGGGAGCCCAGAAATGAACTCATGCACATATGGTCAATTAATCTATGCAAGAAGGCAAGAATATACAGTGAGGAAAAGACAATCTGTTAAATAAATGTTTGGGGGGAAAACAGGACAACACCTGCCAAAAGAATAAAACTGAGCTGCTATCTTATGCATATACAAAAATAAATCCAAAATGGTAAGAAATTGTAAGACCTAAAACCATAAAACTTCTAGAAGAAAATATAAGCAGTAAGGTCTTTGACATTGGTGTCAGCAATATTTTTTTGGACCAGACTCTTCAGGCAAGGGCAACGAAAGCAAACTTTTTTTTAAATCGTATTATATCAAACTAAAATGCTTTTGTGGCAGTTGACTGTGGGTGCAGGGGCTGGGATGGGCGGAGGAGGGCAAATGGGGAAAAACTGAGACAACTGTAAGAACATAGCAATAAAAATGATTTAAAAATAAAAATAAAAAAACTTCCACACAAAAAAATACTAAGACCACATGGCTTGATTAGTCTTCTCCCAAAGATGGATATAATAAAAAAGATATAATAACAAAGGTGTGGAAAAATCATTCATGGGTAAGATTACAAATGATCACAACTGCTTTGAAAAATGTATTGGTAATTTCTCAAAATGTTAAACATAGATTTATCTTATGATCCAATGATTGATTTGCTTTGGTCAATACCATTTTAAGAGATACAGTGCAAGCAGATTAACACACATTCATTAGTTGAAATTGCATTCTCCTTCCTCTCTAGTTAATATGCAATGAATGTGTCCAGCATAGCTCAGTGGCTCCAAGATGAAAAGAAGTATCAGGAAGTACCATCTCAGCCAAGCCCTCCTAGATAAGATGACATACAGCTTACCCGAAGGAAACTCACATGTGGGGGTACTAAGTAAATGCTTACTGTTATGAAGAACTGATATTGCGTTATACACCACAGCAAACAGATCCCCTTCTATTTTCCTATTCTCTCAGCTGCTTACAAAGTTTGAAAGTAACTTATTAGTTGACCTCAAAAACTCATTATTTTTTTTAAAAAATTGATTATATTATCAATTATATAACTGAAACAATTTGAAAACAAAAAGAAAGAACAAATACTATTTATATATTCAACTAGAACTTCATGGCATATCAAAAATTTCAGAATATAATGAAAAGTAAGTTATTTTCAATCAGAAACTTTCAAAAATTTATCACTTATGCCATTTCATTACTCAACCCAAAGTGTGTTGTCTTCTGAATTTCTCTGATTCTTATCTTTGTAAATGCACACACCTTTTCTGCCATGAACTTGAACTTTTATTTTGAAAAATATCATAAAATTAGATTTTAAATTGCCTTATATGTTATAGACACCTTCTCTATTTTTATGCACTGTTACGGATTATAAAAATCAACTAATATTTGCAGATTTGATTGTTATGATTGGTACCACATCACTTCAATGAGCTGTCCAAGGCTAACCCCATATGTAAAACTGTTTGAATAAATGTAATTTCTTTTTTTAAATGTTACATAATTATATATTCTAAGTCATTAAACCAGTTATTGATTTTAATTCATCTGACACTATTTTGCTTAATCAATTTCATTCTTTTTTTTTCACCTTTTGTAAATCGCTTCAACTGCCAAATTAACATTTCCGTAAAAGGCCATCTACAAAATATTCTGACTGATATAGACTGTTCCTCCTAGGTAGAATGTTCTGTCTCTAAACTTCTGAGATGTGTACTTAATATTCATTTTGACTCCTTAGCTTCTAAATTGTTTTATTTTTTTGTCTTATTTGATGAATCAGAGGGATATCATAATATCCTTTGTGGAGTTGGAAGGAATTGTTCACGGTAAATTTTAATATTGAAGCTATATCTATGCACAAATGCACACGTCCAGATTGTACTTTTCAACACTTTTCGAAATGTAAAATGTGGTTCTGTAATGGGAGTCTCTGACAGCTTTCACTGCATTTGAGACTCTGAAGTGAATTTCAGTTTATACAATCTCATATTAAAGGACAGGAAAATAAGGTAGAAAAAAATACTTTCCTTAAAACTTAGATTTCTGAGGTTAGTTTGATGTCTCAACCTCAGTAACCTCAGGTGCCATAGCAACAGACTATTCTTCATGATTGAGAGATATTGTCATCAACCTGTGGATGTGCTGCTGATTTTAAAAAATACATATATCCTTACCCAAGGACATTTTTTTCATTGATTTTGGAGAGAGAAACATCAATGTGAGAAACATCCATTGGATGCCTTCTCAAATGTGCCACGACCCAGGATCGAACTGCAGCCAGCATATATGCCCTGACTGGCAATCAAACCTATGACCCATCAGTCTATGGGACAATGCTCCAATCAGTTGAGCAACATAGAGCAGGGCCATGCTTCTGTTTTAATGGATAGTGGTTAGGATATCGAAGTAAGGCAATCTTCTCACAATCTAAGATCTGTAGATCCTTGACACCATTTCATCCTTGGCACTCAAAAACATGTTGGATTGGCCAAAAAGTTCATTTTTTTTTTCTGTATAATGGCTCTAGTAGTGCTTAGTTGTCTTTAACTTCATTTGAAACAAGTTTGTTAGATTGTATTGTGACAGCTGTCATATCAGTATTCATTTAAAAATTATCAAAATTGGTAGACTTTTGTGCAGCCATTTTTTTTAACATTTTTTTTTATTTTCATTGTTGATCTTGTACAGTTTTCTGTCTTTTATTCTCACCCAAACCCACCACGCCAACCCTCCCCACCTCCCTCCCATTTCCACCCCCCCCAATAGTTTTTGTCCATGTGTCCTTTATACTTGTTCCTGTAAATCCTTCCCCTTTTCCCCTGAAATTCCCTCCCCACTCCCCTCTGGTGACTTTCAGCCTGTTCCCAATTTCCATGTCTTTGGTTATATTATGCTTGTTTGTTTGTTTTGTTGATTAGCTTCCTGTTAAAGGTGAAATCATATGGTATTTATCTTTCACTGCCTGGCTTACTTCGCTTAGCATGATGCTCTCAAGTTCCATCCATGCTGTTGCATAGGGTATGAGCTCCTTCTTTCTTTCTGCTGCATAGAATTCCATTGTATAAATGTACCACAGTTTTTTGATCCATTCATTTACTGATGGGCATCTAGGTTGCTTCCAACACTTGGCTATTGTAAATTGTGCTGCTATAAACATAGGGATGCATAGTTTCTTTTGGATTGGTGTTTCAGGGTTCTTAGGATATAGTCCTAGCAATGGAATTGCTGGGTCAAAAGGTATATCCATTTTTAGTTTTTTTAGAAAATTCCATACTGTTTTCCATAGTGGTTGTACTAGTCTGCACTCCCACCAGCAGTGCAGTAGTGTCCCCTTTTCTCCACAACCTCTCCAACACTTGCGTTTGTTGCTTTGTTTATGAGGGCCATTCTGACTGGTGTCAAGTGGTATCTCATTGTGGTTTTAATTTGCATCTCTCTGATAGCTAGCGATATCGAGCATCTTTTCATGTGTCTCTGGATCCTCTGTATGTCCTCCTTGGAGAGGTGTCTGCCCAAGTCCTTTGCCCATTTTTTAATTGGGTTGCTTGTCTTCTTAGAGTGGAGTCGTGTAAGTTCTTTGTATATTTTGGAGATTAAACCCTTATCTGAGATATCATTGGCAAATATGTTTTCCCACACAGTCGGTTCTCTTTTTATTTTAATACTGTTTTCCTTGGCCATGCAGAAGCTTTTTATTTTGATGAGATCCCATTTGTTTATTCTTTCCTTTATGTCCCTTGCTTTAGGGGACATATCAGTAAAAACGTTGCTGCGTGTAATATCTGAGATTTTCCTGCCTATGTTCTCTTCTAGGACTTTAATGGTGTTACGGCTTATGTTTAAGTCTTTTATCCACCTTGAATTTATTTTTGTGTATGGTGTAAGTTGGTGCTCGAGTTTCATTTTCTTACACGAAGCTGTCCAGTTCTCCCAACATGAAGGTGGAAGGGAATATGCAATTTTTTGGCATATTATACTTTATTATTTCAAGAAAGTTAAAAACACAACTGAAATGCAAAAAAAAATTCTGCAGTGTGTAGAGATGGTGCTGTGACTGATTGAACATATCAAAAGTGGTTTGTGAGGTTTCTCTAAAGTATTGACATTTTAGCTAAATAAGTCTTTGTCTTATATATTGGAAAATGTTTAGCAGAACCCCTGGCTTCTACCCATTAGAAGCCAATAGCAAGAGATAGCCCAAATCAATAAAGTTATTGGTTAAAATGAAAAATGTGTATTTTATTTTATGGAAGAAACTAAGCAGACATTTTGGCCAACTCAATATTTTTCAAACTTACTTTGATATTTTCCATTAGAGAAAGAGACATGGTGTCCTATCAAATGATATTGAAAAATAAGTAGCTACCGTGTGACAGACTGAAACAGGAGCACACCATAAATATTTTGCTACCTCCATAATCTCCAATTTCTACCTGGAAAGGACTTGGACAAGAACAATAAAGGAAGAAATCATTTTGATTGTTCACAATATAAGTTCCACGTTTTACAATATCTTCTCTGATTCACACAGTTGAGTAAAACATTTATACAAAAATTATTATGTTCAGTAAAATAATGACCCTAAAAGTTACCTATGTCATAATCAGAATCTGTGAATATGTTGCTTCACATGGCAAAAGGGACTTTGCAGATGTGAATAAGTTAAGGATGCTGAGGTGGTAATATTACCTTCAATATTCAGTTTGACCTGATGTAAGCACATGAGCTCTTACAAGAGGAAAGCAGATATGATCATGAAAACAGAGGTTGAAGTAATGTGGGGACAGGAGCCCAGCAAGGAGAGTGGACTCTCAAAGCTTGAAAAGGCCAGAAAGTGAATTCTCCCCTTCAGCCTGCAGAAGCAATGCATCCTTGACACCACCCTGATTTTAGCCAAGTGAAACTATCTTCTGATTTCTTGTCTCCAGAATTAGAAAATAATACAACTGTATTAGATTAAGCCATTAAATTCATGTTAAATTATTAATAGCAGCAATAGAAAACTAATATATCCATAATTGCACAAGTAGTTTTTTTCTCTTCTAACATAGTTTTCATTAAGGGACAATACATACTGAGAGGCTTTATAGAAAATTATAGTCCCTTATAGACTGTCCCTAAATTAATATATTATACACACACATGCACACATATATATTCCAGCAGACATATTTTTTAATTAATTTATTTATTTTAAGTACATTTTATTAATTATGTTATTACAATTGTCCCTTTTTTCTCCCCTTTATCCCCTTCCACCTGATACCCCCATTCCCTCCAGCATTCCCCTCCCTCTTATTTCATGTCCATGGGTTGCACGTATAAGTTCTTTGGCTTCTCCATTTTCTATACTGTTCGTAACCCTCCCCTGTCTACTTTGTGCCTATCAGTTATGCTTCTTATTCTATATACCTTTTTCTCCATTCTCCTGCATCACCCTCTCCACTGATAACCCTACATGTGATCTTCATTTCTGTGATTCTGTTCCTGTTCTAGATGTTTGCTTAGTTTTGTTTTGTTTTGTTTTGTTTTGTTTAGGTTCAGTTGTTGATAGTTGTAAATTTGTTGTCATTTTACTGTTCATATTTTTGATCTTCTTCTTTTTCTTAGACAAGTCTCTTTAACATTTCATATAACAAGGGCTTGGTGACAATGAACTCCTTGAACTTGACCTTATCTGGGAAGCACTTTATCTGCCCTTCTATTCTAAATGATAGCTTTGCTGGATAGAGTAAACTTGAATATATGTCCTTGCTTTTCATGACTTTGAATACTTCTTTCCAGCCCATTCTTCCTTACAAGATTTTATTTAAAAAGTCAGCTGATAGTCTTATGAGAACTACTTTGTAGGTAACTCTCTTTTTTTCTCTTGCTTCTTTTAAGATTTTCTCCTTATGTTAAAATTTGGGTAATTTAATTATGATGTGTCAGTGTGTTCCTCTTTGGGTCCAACTTGTTTGAGACTTTCTGGGCTTCCTGGACTTGTATGTCTATTTCCTTCACCAGATTGGGGGAGTTTTCTTTCATTGTCTGTTCAAATAAGTTTTCAATTTCTTGCTCTTCCTCTTCTCTTTCTGGCACCCCTATGATTTGGATGTTGGAACATTTAGCATCCAAAGCCTCTCCTCATTTTTTTGAAATCTTGTTTTTTTCATTCTGTTCTAGTTGAATATTTATTTATTCCTTCTGTTCCAAGTAGTTTATCTGAGTCCTGGTTCCCTTTCCTTCACTGATAGTTCCCTGTATATTTTGCTTTATTTCACTTTGTATTGCTTTCACTTTTTCCTTTATTTTGTGGACATACTCAATCATTTCTCTGAACACCCTGATTACCAGTGTTTTAAACTCTACATCTGATAGGTTGGCTATCTCCTGGTTGCTTAATTCTTTTTCTGGAGTTTTGATCTGTTCTTTCATTTGGACCATACTTCTTTGTCTCAATGGATCTGTTATGTTGTAAGGGATGAAGCCTTAGGTATTCACCAAGGCAGGGCAACCCACATCATCGTATGTAGGGAGGGGTCAGAGAGGGTACAGTGCTGCTTGCTTGGCTCTCACCCTGGTTTCTTTCACTTCCCCTGCTACCCACAAACAAATTGTGCTCTTCGAGGTACTGCCCTGGTACTGATACCTGGGTGGGTGGACTTGTATATATTCTAGGACCCTGTAGACCCCTCTAATCATCTCTCCTGTGAGACTAGCAGTTTCTCCCACCACCACAACCCCACAGATTTTTATAGCCACAGGGTTTGAGGCTTTAGTTTCCCACACTAGAATCCCAGGTTGTGCAGTCTGTCTCATTGCTCAGTTGTTCCTCCTGGTTTATCCACATGCAAATGGCCCTGCCTGATCCACCAGCCACTGCCTCGCTGGGTGTCTTCTCCACCCTAGCTGTCAGTCTCCACCTTTTCTACCAGTTTGGATGAATGTTTCTTTTTTAACTCCTTGGTTGTCAGACTTCCATACAGTTCAATTTTCTGGTAATTTTGGTTGTTTTTTAATTTTTTTAAGTTGGTTATTCTGGTTGGAACAAGATATGCTTCTTTTGGTTCTGTGAGGAAGTGAAGCATATCTACCTACACCTTCATCTTGGCTGGAACAAGCAGAAATATAGAGAAATATTTAAATGCTCCTTATATATAGCTTTTCAGCTGTGATGCTGCTATTGCATTCAAACACAAGGAAAAATGATTTTATGTATTTAGTAATAAAATCTGTGTACTTTTTTTAGATTTTAGTTATTTATTTTTTTAGAGAGAGAAAGAGAGTGAGAAAGGGAAAGAAACATCAATGTGTGGTTGCCTCTTGCATACCCCCTATTGGGGATCTGGCCTACAACCTAGGCATGTAACATGCCTGGGAATCAAACTGGTGACCTTTTGGTTCACAGGCCAGCACTGAATCTACTGAGCCACACCAGCCAGAGCTGTATACATTTTTTAAGTTTATTCTTAAAATAGAGATCATCTCTCAAGCAACCATTTATTTCCTTTTCCTTTTTTAATTGAAATTTTTGGATGACATTAACAAAATTATGCATGTTTCAGGTGTACAATTCCATAATACATCATCTATATATTATATTGTGTCCTCACCATCCTAATTACCATTTATCCCTCATTATTTTACCTCTCTCCACTCCCCTTTCTCTCTGGTAATCACCATGCTATTGTCTGTGTGTATGAGCTTTTTGTGTTTTTTTATTCTCACTCAAGGACTTTTTTTTTATTGCTTCAGGAGAAAAAGAGAGGGAAAGACTGATGTGAGAGAGGAGCATTCTGTTTGTCTCTCATATGAGCACCCTGACCAGGAACTGAACCCACAACCTGGGTATGAGCACTGACCTGCAATGTAACCGGCGACCTTTTGGTCTACAGAAGGGGATGATGCCCTACCCAGCCCCCAGAAATAATGATGAAAATGCTGTGCAAGTGTTCATTTAAAAATATTTTCAGTATATCTATCACTCCATTATCTGAAAGACACTATCAATTTTTTTTGTCCATCAGTTTTGAGAACAAGAGAATGAACACACAAGAAGGGTAGATGTGTGAGTATACATACAAACACACACATTGACAGAAGGCTTTCTTAGCAACCAGATGTAAATTAGGCATCAGAAGGCACCCATGAACAAATATATTTTTATCACCAAATCTGGAAACACAGTTTAAAAATACATTAAATACCTCCTTGTATTAAAACTGGAAGAGAGTGAAAAACAATATTTAAGGTAGAGGAAAGAAGACAAGAATGGCCCTATATATTGTTTTATAAATCTCTTACATAAATATCTTGTAATATGTTTGACCTTTGTCACCTCCATTATTTTTTTGTGCAAATAAAACAACTACAACTAAGAATGACCTTATTTCCAAGTAAGGTCAAAATCTGAGTTTATGGAAGGATATTATTTTGGATGAAACACTATCCAATCCAGTACTATCTCCAACTATTTTCTACTCAGAGGTATAGGCCCTCATCTGTAGAAAGTGTTTCTCCAGTTATAAATAAACTGACTACATAAATTTTCAGGCCAGTAGACCTACTTCTGATGGTTGTTCTTCTTAGGTGGCATGACATTTCCAAGAAGAATGCCCCTTACCACTTCCCTAGGCAATATTTACCTCAAATCTGTGTCATTAAATGTATACTGAATTCCTTTGGCTTCATGAAATTTCTTCACCGTGGTCCTGTTGAGAGCTTAGTTCAGAGAGTGAGACAAACAATAAAAATTACAGGTAAAAAAGATACTTTGTAGGAGAAAGAGAACTTGAAAGAGGAATATAAATAAAAACTATTATCTCTCATAGAAAGATAAGTAAAACTATCACCCATAAAGTGAAATAAGTATATAGTTACTATAAAAAAGAAATTTTCTGAAATCAAGATTTAGCTCTTAGAATTATAAAGCATAGTAACAAAAAATTAAAACTTAATGAAAAGATTGTGAGATAAACATGCTATCTTCCTGAAAATAAAGTAAAAATGTAAAAAGATGAAAAATTATTTTACAGATTATTTGGAGGCTGAATTTCAACCTAGATTTTACCAGGATAAAAATACTTTGGAAGTATATCAGTGAAAACTTACAGGTCTAAATAAAAAAATTTTTGCTATCAAATATTAGGACTACCTTAATTAAAAGAGTAAAATTACAATTTTAAAATAGCTCATGTTTAAATATGTATGACAATCATAATGATCACATACTTATTTTGGCAATGTCTTGGAAGGAGGAATGGGAACTTGCTTGAGACTGAAGAAAACAAGACTCTGCCCATCCTTACCCCTAACCTGATGAGTAACAGGAAAAGAGCTGATTACTTTTCTGTCATTCAATTTCTTCCTGTTGGGTTGTTGATCTTTGAATTCTTTTAAAGATCAAACCTCCTACAACTTAATACCAAATAATTGCTGAAGCTGCAGCATATGTGTACGTGGGCATATGTATTTTACATTTTTGCTTTTCTTAGCCACAGATGAATGCATGTATCACGGAGCTCTCATTAGATGGCTTCTGTGTTATTCACACTGGACACTGTTCATTCCCACTTTAATTATTCACTCCCGGGTCCTGCCAGTTGCATCTTGTTTTAGGCCTGCTGCACAGTTGCCAGCTGCCCAGTGGGACATCAAAGGGACTCTGAATTGGTAGAAAAAGTTGATAAATGATATGGAGTGAGGGCCACTTTGAAGTCCTGCAGTGTCACCAAAAATACCACAGTGAAACCAAAACAATGAGAAGTAGGGGGCAGGGCATGGGCCACCACAAGAAATGTTCCTCAGGGGATAGAAAAACAGTTCCCAGGAAAAGTTGTAAAAAGAAAAGAAGATGATAGCACAGCAGAAAATAATCAAAGTAAGAAAGAATATATAAATCTTTGTGTTTTATTTTTAAAAAATGTTCTAAAATCCATGATGAGTGAGCTTCAGAGACTTTAGTTTAATGCACTGCTGGGATTGCTGTTTCAACATGTCTACCCATAAACTGTGAGATGACAGTGCGGAGAGACACTCGTTATGTGGACTTTTATTCTGAACATTGCCTCCTCTGTTTCATCATCTGCTTCATTTTTTTAAAGTACACTTGACTACTCAAGAAAGGGTCAGAAAAAGGAGCGGGCACAGTGATACCTATTTAGTGATATGTGAATCCACTTGATGTGAATTCTCAAAAGGAGAAGTGAAAAAACGCGATTACTCATAAGGAAACACCAACAGGATCAGGTGCACGTGCGTCGAGCAACACAGCCGGGCAGAAACAAACCTCATTAAGGCAGCATCTGCTTATTGGGTTTTTCCCACTCTGGGCTGAAGAATCAATGTTAGAGTCAGATAAGACTTAAAGGAAACATTTCAGATAGCTTTTACAGAGCCTCTAGAAATTCTTCATACAGAGTGTATAAGGGGAACGAATAGTTTTGTGAGAAAATAAAATGTACACACCAAAGGGAGAACAATTTTGTTGTAATACGAATGAAGTAGAATATATATACTGTATATATTTACGATGGAGATTATGAACATCTTTAGCCAGTTTGACTAAGGAGACTGTCCAAGTCCAGTGGATCTTGGTGCCACATCTGTTCTGGGAAACGCAGCTCTCGAACTCTGGGTGTCTAGTTGTGATTTTCTAATAAATATTCTCAAAATGCTGCCTTTATAACTGAATTTTGGAGGGCATGTATGCCAGTCCACAAATCTAGATCTGCATGATATATAACTTCATTTATATATTGAACATATATAAATTTAATGTGTCAATTGAATGCGTCAATTTTCTAAGAATTCTTTAAATACCAAGGTATTCATGGACATGGGATGGATATGGGTGTGCTAGAACCTGGTTTCCACATGATTGGTCCAGGCTGGGACATCTCTCAATCCTCTTGACTAGATAACTTCAGATCCAGCAGCATTCCCAGTTAATTCTGTGCCATGCACTGGCAACACAGTAATCATTCTTGCCCTTCCAGGTCATGCTGGTGCAAAGGAAACTAATGAAGCAGGAATGTGTGCCCAAGCACATCATAAAACAATTTCTTCTCTCAGGTGTCGCCGCCTCTCTGTGCCATAAGTCACCTCAGCTCTCAAACTCAGAAACCTAGTGGGATTTCCGCCGTCTCCCTGTTCTCTTCAGGGGAAGCAAGCCATGGAGGCTCTCTCTCTCAACTAGCCCACTAACTGTATACTCTCATCACTTCTCCTCCCATCCTTGGAATCTACCATCATCTCCTTTCAGATTTGCAGAGTCCTCCAATACTCTGCTTTCATGGCACATCATTTCTAATCCAAATTGTTACTGTAACCAGAATCTTACCATTTTCATGAAGGCAAGAGTCTCTTAGGGTGGCTTCAAGCTCAGTGCAGGTAACGCAAGTGAGTCCAGTAGATGAAAGACGATAGAGGTAACTGATACTGTGCCTCGGTGCTGGGTACACAAATACATGAGCAGGAACTAAGGCTGATGGAAGAGCATGTGTCTCGAAAAGCAGACAGCTGATAATCAGATTATCCCACAGTTGTCCTGTGGGAAAATGCCCCAGTTTCAAGCTCTTCTGAATTTTTTAGAGAAGCTAGATATAAATATTAAATCTTCCAATTTCAAATGTTGGCCACTATTTCTATTTTAAAACAATGTGTGGGACAACATCACAGTAACCAATAAAGCATTTCTCCAAGAGAGATTTGGCCTGAACGCTGCTAATTTGAGACCTCTGCTTTCAGTTCTTTGCGCTTTTAGAAACCAAAGCTAGAAACAGATTCCTTAAGTTATATTCTCTACAGTGACCTATATCCTTCCCTTGTGGCAATGAACTGAGAATGGCCTAGTTGTTTGAATTAGAGGAAAAGAAGGGAAATTCGAGGTAAAAAAAACCCTCAAAAGCAAGTTAATAATTCAAAAATATCAGTCTGCTGTTGATGATTTGCTTCCCTGAGTTCAGCATGCTGATGTTCTCTGTCCCCTCTCCAAAGCCTGAGTTTTCTCCGTGTTCTTTCTGAGGGACTGCTGAAATTCCCCAAAGATGAATACTTTCCTAAATGAAATAAAACTGCTGAAAAATCTTAGGTCATGTAGACACCTGGACCTGGATACTTCCTTAAGCAATAGAAACCGAGGCTCAGAGATAGCTTTACTCAATGCAGGGCCAAGTTAAAAGGAAAAACCTTATCTTCTTACCTCAATTTTTATCTACTCCTAAATCTGATTTTTTTCTCACAACAGCCTGAGTGTTTTACTTCAATTTTTAATTTTTTTTCTATCCAAGGATAGAAAGGATATTCCTTTCTGTTTCCTTCCAGAATGTGAACTTCAAATAGTCAGGGACCATTACCTGTAGGCAGTCTGTCTGGAATGCCAGGGGAGTCTTCAGGAGAAGTTCTTATGCTGAGCCTAAGAAGCTAGAAATATCAATGGACAGGGCCTGAATTTAGGAAAAGCCAGCAAGATATTTGGATAGGAAAAAGCCCTTCCTCTGGCCTTACTGGGTTGGCGGTGGGACTAGGGAAAGGCAGGTACATGCACCATAGAAGTCAAAATGGCACAGGGGGAGGTTCTGACCAAAAAAGCTTGTCAGTCTAGCCTGGGGAAAGAAGGGAATGGTTGAGAGTTAGACCCACCTGAAACACACAAAAATTTAGGAAATTGATTTGTCATTTTGAGAAAGTGCCTGATCTGTCCCACACCCAAACTAATATAATTCCAGGGGAGCAAAGAAAGCTCTCCAACTCTTGCTTGTGGCTGGGGTGCTCCTGACCTGCACTAGTGGGTGCATTTAGTACATCTGTCTGTTCTTTCCATGGGTCACGTGGCCTTAGCAACCATGTGGTCCACGGCCTCCAGGAGGGAGCCACTCTCACTATCTTGACCACCTGGTATTACATTCACCAGTACATTCATGTTCTCTCTCCTGGAAGCACGTGACTCTGCAGCCTTAGCAGTTGCACAGCCCATGACTTCTCTGGATCCACACACAAGCTCCAGAGGAAAGCATGAAATGAAAAGCATCTGGGAACAAGCTATGCTACATGGATGTTAAATATGACCGCTTAACAGCTGCCTGCAGGCTCCAAAGGACTTGACTTTAAATTGGAGCAGGAACTCTGGGTCCTGGCTTTTGATTTGTTCTTATGGAGGAGATGAGCCCACCATTCTCCCAAGCAGTGCAAGACATGAATAAAACCCTTTTCCTTTTGCAACAGCATCTGCCTCATGAATTTGGCTTTTGTGGTGACAGCCACCCAAAGTCCCACTTTTGTTCAATAATAGAACCATATCTGTCTTTTTCATAGTCACCCAGCATGATGCCTGGAATAAAGCAAGTATTCCTCCATAGATATATTTTCAATGAATGGATAATTGATTATCTGATTTTTTGATGGACTATTTAGTTGTCTTCCACAACTTGCCATTTGAATCTTATTATGAAATTAAAGTATATTGCTAGAGAGAAATTTATGCCCGGGGAGGTATTTAATTATTGCATTTACAAGAATGACGTTATAAAAATGAACAGTGGGGAGACAAAAATATGAAGGAAATAGAAGGATTTTACAAAGAATCAGGGATATCTGAATTGCTACTATTCCAGGATAAAGGGTGGGTTATACTTTGCTTTTCTAGGAGTACCTATGGTCAGGAGTAGCACAAACTGAGAGTAAATTGAATTTTACTATATCTTAGAATTGGGTTGATAGCAGGTAAGGGAGGCCATACTTCTGATTACTCTGCCATGATTACCTAAGAAAATTCAAGGAACTATCCTAAATATAACTGACAGGGTCTTCTAGCAGAAGAGTTAACAGACATACACACACAAAATAAATTTTTTGGAGATGTTTTGTAGTAAGGTGTCAGAGTCCTTAGCATAAACATCTGAAGATGAGCAACAGAAATGGGACAAGTCAGAAAGGGGAAATAATTAAAATAACAATGGCTAACTCAGTCTGCTGAGCAGAACGGTAACTAAGGGTAATCAGTGGAAGTTTCCTTAGCTCACCATCACTAAGAACAATCATATCTCAGTAGAATAAAGGGATCAGTATACTAAATCAACCAGTTTGGTATACTTGTACTTTTTATCTTTGAGTTTATATTTCAATAAATAACATAGGGTGGAAAGAGCATAACAAAACTCCACTAGTTGGATCTTCAGTTTTTATACTCTTCCAGTCCACTGCCCCATGATCTTCAACAGATAGTGCTGAGTTGTTGAATTCTTTAAGGTGTTGGGTTAGGTTACTGACTTGAGATCTTTCATCATTTTTATTTCATTATTTTTAATTTTTTAAGAGTTTTATTCATTTATTTTTAGAGAGAGGAAAGGGAAAGAGATAGATAGGGAGAGAAACATCAGTGCGTGGTTGCCTCTCACATGCCCCCTACTGGGGACCTGGCGCACAACCCAGGCATGTGCCCTGACTGGGAATAAAACCAGCGACCCTTTGGTTTGCAGGTTGGCACTCAATCTACTGAGCCACACCAACTGGGGTCATCATTTTTAATATAGACCTTTAGTGTCATACATTTCTCTATAAGCTGAGTGCCATACAAGAAGTGTTGGTGGTTTTTTTTTTCATTTTCATTCATCTCAAAATATTTTTTTATTTTCACTGATTATTTCTTATTTGAATCATTTGTTACTCAGGAGTGTGTTGTTTAATTTTCATATGTTTGTGAAATGTCCATATTTCCTTTTCCTATATAATTTATTTCATTTTTTACCAAAAAGCATATTTTGTATGATTTCAGTTATCTGGAGAGTATTGATGTTTTTTTGAAGGCCTAACATATGGTTTATTCAGAAGAAAGTTCCAGGTACACTTGGAATCATCTGTATTGTTCCTATCTTGTGTATAAAGTTCTATGAATTCTTATTAGTTTTTGCTTATTTATAAAGGTATTCAAGTTTTTTATTTCCTGTTGACCTTTGGCCTATTTGTTCTATACATTATTGAAGGTATGATATTAAGGTCTCAAATTATTATTTTGAATTATCACTTTCTCCCTTTAATTATGTCAGTTTTTGCTTCATGTATTTTGAAATCTAGTTCTCTGTGTGTATATATATATATACTTATATAAAATATATTTATTTATAATTGTTACAACTTTCTGATAGATGATGCTTTTGTCAGTGTAAAATGTTCTTTTTGTACCTAGTAACAACTTTTGTCTTAAAGTATATTTTGTTTGATATTAGTATAGCCACTCCAACTCTCTTAAATTACTATTCCTATATATCTTCTATCCTTTTACTTTTTGTTCCTTTTGCTATATTTTTGAGTTATTTTATTTGGTTGTCCTAGTGGATATAATTAACATTTAATATAATCAATCTAGTTTATATTAATGCCACTTTAAATTTAATACTATATAATAACTCTTCCAATAGACATCCATTTCCTTTTCAAATCTTTTTGATATTATTGTTACTTAAATTATGTTTTTATTATTTATAAGCCCACTAACATGTCTTCATAATTGTTACTTTATGCATGTTTTGTAAGTGTGGCAGGAGAGGAAAAGGACTACAAACAAACCTCTTTTGGGGTGGTTATTACATCTCCCTGTGTAGTTACTGTTACTGTGCGTGCGTGCGTGTGTGTGTGTGTGGATTCAGGTTTCTGTCTAGTGTCATTTCATTTCAGCCTGAGAACTTTCTTAACGATCCTTGTAGGGCAGGTGCTGGTTAGCAACAATTTGGGAGGGAATTTTTTAAATGTCTTAATTTTTACTTTATTTTTGAAGGAGGGCTATGATGAATATAGAATTCTTGCAGAAAGTATGTTTTTTAATTCAGCACTTTTAATATGTCATTTTGTTGCCTTCTGGACTTCAGAGTTTCTGATGAACATTAAGCAGTTAACCTTTCAATGACTCTTTGTATGTGATGAGCCATATTTCTCTTTCTGTTTTGAAGATTCTCTCTGTTTTTTTTCTTTAAAAAATGTGATTATGTTGGGCTTAGTTGTGGTTCTGTTTGAAAGGACACAACTTTGATTTCAATGCACTTCTGTGATGTGTTGATTAATACTTTTTAGATTAAATTTGGGAGGATTTAGCTCTGGTTTCTTCATGTTCTTTCTATAACTTTCACTCTCTCTTCTCCTCCTGGGTTCGCATTATGCATACGTTGGTGTGTTCGTTGGTATCCCCCAGGTTACTGTCTGCTGCTTTACATCATTTTTCTTTCTTCTGAAGATTAGATAATCTAATTTGACATATTTTTCGGTTCATTTATTCTTGTTTTTCTCCGACCACAAATCTGTTCTTGATCTCCTCTAGTAAAAATTTTATTTCAGTTATTATAGCTTTCAACTCCAGTGTTTTAATGTGGATTTTTTCTTTAACTTTACTATCTTATTTTTATTTTACTTGTTGAAACATTGTTTTCTACTATATTTTAGTTCTATAAACATGGTTTCTTTTAGTTTTTTGAGTAGATATACATATACATATATACATACATATATGCATACATATACTTTATATATAAATAAATAAATATATATACATATACATATACATATATACATACATATACTTTATACATATATAATCTTGTGTTTTTAGACAAACACAAAAGGATAGAGCTTTCCCACTGAGTAAGTACTGGATCTGGTCAAAACAGAATCTTTGAATGAGGTTTTTCTCGGGAGCCACCAGACAGGTCAGATAATGACAGTTTATGGGGATGGAGCTTTCTGGGGATCTGCAAATCCATTCTTCCATCTTTAGTGGCTGCTAGGTTCCTGTGACCCTGGCAGTAAGACTACTCATTTTCTATGCTCATGGTGACCTATGAAGGAATAATGGAAATATGGTAAGTTAAACTTCCACAGAGTTTTTTAAGTTTTTTTAAATTATATTTTTGTCGCTCTTTATCTCCCTTATGCCCCCACCCCCACAATCACTATGCTGTTGTCCATGTCCATGAGTCCTTTTTCATTTTTCCTCCATTCCTCCACCCCTAACCTCCCCCCACCCCTTAGCTTCATCCTGTCCTCCATCTACGAGTCTGTCTATATTTTGCTTATTAGTTCAGTTTGTTCATTAGATTCCACATATGAGCGAAAGCACATGGTATTTGTTTTTCTGTGACTGGCTTATTTCACTTAGCATAATGTCCTCCGTGCCTCCACCACTTAGCATAATGTTCATCCATATTGTTGCCAAGGTTAAATTTTTCTTCTTTTTTACAACTAATTAGTATTCTATTATGCAGAGATTAGACCATTTTTCTTGAGTAAACACTCTCTAAATTGCTAAAAGTACTTAGTTAATTTTCAGAGTTCTGAAAAAGTTGATTTTCACAACTTCTACTGTGTCTTCATTGTTTTTACGTAGGAGCACATTTTCAGAACTCCTTACTCCATCCTCCTAGAAGTACTCATCTTTGTTGGTATAATATCGATCACTTGGATAATATGGCATTTGCCAAGCTTCTCCATTTTAAAATTATTTATCTTATAATCAATAATAATTTTGTGGGGAGATAAGTAGGGTCTGTGAAGTTATCTTGTTTCTAATGGATATTTCTATTTATTTATTAATTTATGGACTATTATTTTATTCAGTGACTTATGATTGTTCTTGCTATTATTTATTTTAATAATCAAATCACCCTGGAGTTGCTGAATGTGAGCCATTTTAAACAGGTTTTTGCCTTTTGATATGTCTGCATTATTCTCAGGAGATCATTTCTATAAAAATCACATGTTCTAGATCATCCTTTATTTTCCTTACCAGGCCCTGAAATACAGTATTTCTCTGAGGTGCTCAGGTTGTTTTCAGTGGATAGTGGTATATAGAAACCAAGACCTGGATACTGGTTGTACCTACTGTTATAAATGCTGCTGTTTCTAGGCCTTTGCCGTTGACAGAGTTAGGGAATATAAGTATATGTGTGTGTGGTTTTTGTGTGCATATATGCATAAAGTTATGCATGTACAAATATGTGTAACATTTGTTATATATTATGTTATGTAACATTTTTATATATTTTGCTTTTGTAAATCGCTATATACAGGGGGTTGGCAAAGTAGTTTTACAGTTGGTCCTGTGTTGAAAGACATGCAGGGTTTGACTATTACGTTAGCTTTATTAACTCTGTGTTTTATGTACTCAAAACTGTAACCTACTTTCCCCCACCCTGTATATTGAAAACTTAAACTGCATTCTAATAACTCACATTCCATTTGCACAAAAAAATCTTTATTCTCTTTCCTTCCTTCTCATATGTATCCTCCATTTCCTGTAACTACCCTTACCATAAATATATTTACTCATTTAAACGAATCTTCCTCTATAAAACCAACTTCCATTGCCATTGTCTCCATTCCAACATCCCCCTTACTTAGCTTTGGCTCAAAGGCACCTGACAGACCACACCCCACCACATCCCATGGAAGTTCTTTATATGGCTCTGAGCTAAACCACTGCCCCCTAAAGCACCCTTCTCATGTGCACTGATTCTGAAACCTTGTACTGGACTTCTGTCTTACTCAGGAGTGCGTAATGGCTGTCAGAGTAAACTGATCAAGAAGGAAAAGCAACAGAAAGGCAAAAGGAAGAAACCACTTGGAAATTTTACACCTCGTTTTTATACAATATTCTGCATATCCTAAAGTTGCACAAATATAATTTGCCTAGTAAAATAAATACATTTTGCTACCGTGTCTTTCAAAATAGTGCAGTTTTTTGAAATGCTAAAATCTTTGACCAACTGCTAAATTTTGTTTATAGCATACATTTCTTAGTTTGAAGCAGTTCTTAAAGAATGAAGGCACACAAGGTCAATGACTTCAGATTTTCTGGTTGAATTTATAGAAATATATTCTTGTATAACTCAAATGACAAATTCTGTTACTCATAAGGGAGTACAAAATTGTTCCCACATACTACCCAAATTCTTTTGTAGTTTTACTGGTTTAAAATGTAAAAAGCAAGTAATTTATAAATAGTTTTTAGCCTTGTAAATTATTTACAATTAAACAAAACTTGGAACACTGTAATCATTTGCAACAATACATAAACATATTCTACACAAAGGGATTACTAGAAAATTGATAGATACATGATAGATATAGAGAGATATGTATACTGCCCTATATAGAGCCTGTGTGTATCAAGCATACATAGTTAGCCATGTGTCGATATGTACTGTGACTATATATGCACACAGTTAACACATATATTATCATGAATGGCCATTTCAAGAGTATTCATTTTCATTAGATTAAAAATTGAGGCTTAAAACATGTCCCTTTTATTTGGGAGATCAATCACTGTTGATTTTTATTCTCATAGGTATCTTGCAAAAATAAAATAGAAAAGGAAAATAAGCTCCATAGTAAGTTAATTTTTGTAATTTCAACCTGATATCCTGAGAGAAGTTAAGAAAATAAGAAGAAAAATAGAAAAATCCATTAACAATTTTTCTGTCATTAATTGAATTCCCTTTAACTGACAAAGGTAAGGAATGTTAAAGTTTAGATAATGAAGTGTAATGGCATCATCATTCTTTAAAAAAAATAAAGAGGGGAGAAGTATACTGTCAATGGTTGATAATTACCATGTTAACCTGTAAATGATTCAATGATTCTATGTTCTCTAGATTTGGGACAGAGAGAGGATATTAGAATAATGGATTATTTCCTATATTTGTGTACAGATAAATTTTCAACATTCGAAAAGTTAAAAATTCAGAAGCAAAACATGAGGAATTACATCGCAAAAGCAGTAATTGCAGCAAAATCAATTATACAATTTTTCTTGATCTCATTTGAAGCTTTGACATCACACATTCTGTTTATTTGCTTCTGGCCTAATAATCCTCTGCATGCTGGGAAAAATCTTTGTTCTCTGATAGAAGTAATAAAGCTGTCTGCACGATTCCCTCTTGTGAGACACAGAGTGTTCCTATTTTATTTAATCTATTGGTGTGCAGCCTTTTCAAAGTAAATACTTCACACACACTGAACAGAGAAAGACATGCAAGGGGCTGGCCTGAGAAGTGTAAAAATTAAAAAGTGCCCTGTGAAGAAATAATGATGGCTCTCTAAAAAATTAAATAAATAAGAATCTTGGGTCAAGTGGGCCTTGACTCTCATTGCTACCAGAGTGTGCAGTGCTTCATATTCTCCCAACCCCCCCTGTTCCATTCAGTTGTTCCTGCTGAATAGAAAGCATGGAGAAAATGAAGAGATCTAAATGCCAGCAGGAGATGAGTTGCATTCTTTTAGGCATGTCCTGAACCTAGTCACCCAGAACAACTTGTGATCCCTGGACAAAGCCGTTCACAGCAGGTGGCCATATCAAGAAATTTTCCTCCTGGAATTAGATATTATCCCAGGAACCACTAGTGAGTCAAACATAATGCCTCATCCTGCTGGGTCAAGTAGGATTCCATTTCAATTTCTTTACACAACGATGCGTTTCATCTTGTCTGCGTACAATGACAGTGCTCAGGCTTGAAATAAATTGAAGTGCCTGAAAGGCAGAATTATCCCTTGAACCTGCAGCATTCCCAACCCCAAAACATACATTGTCAAGTGAGTTCCAGATAAGCAGGATCTTCAGCAAGTGTTTGTGCTGGTTGGCTTCCTTTAATCATACTCCCTTTTGTAAAACGGATTTTCGAAGGGAAAGATAAATCATTGCTGAGGGAAAAAAAGGTCACTTTCAAAAGGCTTAAGAGGTTCATTTTGTGTGGCTTTCCAAGGTGAAACAGGTAATTCAGAGTAGTGAAAGTCTTTTGTGATCAACTTAATTTATCCTTCATATTACCAAGAAAAAAAAAACTATTGAAATAAGACTGAGTAAAATTCTTTATAACAGTGTTCCCTCTGTTAGAAAGTGAATTTCTGTTTGCCAGAATACTCTCCAAACTTCAGCGGAGGAAAGTTTAGATTGAGAGCAAGATTTTCTTCAACCTCTTCTTCAGAAAACATAACATTGTTCTGGCTGTTAGGCAGGTGTATTTCAGTACTTTTATTAATAACATACCTTTGCCTACAGAGCATCACCTTAGCTTCAGCCTGACTGTGGGGCCAAAGTACATTTTTCTCCAACATCGGGTTATGTGTGAGACCTTTAAATACATAGACATGGGAGAAAATCCAAAGAATCACATTTTATTTCTGCTTTACAGAGATGAAAGATCTTTTTTAAGTAGCCAAATATTTTTTCAATCTTTAACTATATTCCGCATGTAAGAGTAGTTCTCTTGAATATATTTATGGAAGAAATTGATACAGAAAATATAAATACATTGAATTTTAATAATTTTAATACATTAAAACTTGTTTTACAAAAATTACTATTAGAAAACAGGCAAGAATAAATTAAAGTACATCATACATGGCTTGGGATTTAATACATGTTTCTTATGAAATTATTTTATTTGGTTTTGGCTTCTTGTACTTAAATGTGCATTTTTAGGCAGCGTGGAAGGTAATTTAGAATGAAAAAAATAACCATATTTCAAGTTCTTACACAAGTTTAGAATACATTGTTATTTTTATATGTGTAAATGAATATTCAACAGTGATCCCCATATTGAAGTAAACTTAGATACCGGATAATGACTGATTATTAGAGTTGTTTTCTTCCAAATTTTATACATTGTGTGGTTGTGTATATTGTGGAATGAATTGCTATAATTCTGCAAATTAGCTGCTGCTAGAAAAAATCAGGCAGTTATGAATGCACATATTTGCCCACCAATCACATGGAATTTAATCTGAGGGGTAAAAGGGATCTATAAAGAGGGAAGCAGCTGTTATGTGACACCTTCCTTCCAGGGCCAGTTTAAAAGAATCTCACTCGCTGAAAAGAAAGGACTCAGTGATATTAGAAAATATGTTAAAAATATACATCAATGACTAAGTGTTTTTAATATTTTAGTTTTTTATTAACTTTAATATTTTATCATTATTATATTCCATTAATTTTACAAGGATATATTAAAATAATTTAGATATGAGCTCTAAGAATTTCCACAGTTTCCCTAACTATGTCCAGATATATACCTCTTTGAGAAAAGACATATGTTCTATTAATGTTCTTATAGTGAATACATTGAAATTGTAACCCATGTTATATAATTTTATATACATCATTACATTTATATCAAAAGTTAGTCAAACCTTGTTTAATAATGCACTAAAAGTTAAACGTTCTATTTAAAATCATATGTATTTGCAATAACTTTACTAAAAGTAAATAGGAGAGGACTATTTACTGTACAAGATGATTTTCATTTTAAAATATTTTTCTTTTTAAAACGTAAATATCAACATCTTAAAACTAGGAAAAATAATATTTAAATCTATAATTCTACATAATTCTTAGAATTCAATTTCAAAATTCTGAGTAGACATTCATATAAAAATTATTGTTCTGGAAGAAAATTTTCACTTAAATTCTTCATTCACATATATTATTCAGTTGTTGATAAAATACTTTCAGAGGTAATTTTTCAGATCCCTGAAAACTTTATTTTTTCAGCTTTTATGTTTTTGTGCAAGACTATTCTTTATGAGCATTTATCATAACCTTTGTCTGAATGTTCTTATTCAGCAACGTGTAAGTCTTTAAAGGAAAAAAAAGGGTTTTTCCCCCTCCACTTTTATAATCTATAAAAAGTAATAAAAATGTTCTGCTCCAAAAAGAGACTCCTTATGATGTTGTACACTGGTGAAGATAAAGTTATAACTTCTATCTTCTATCTTTTAGTTTTTTAACATGATCTAGGGTTAAGAAAAGGAGTTTTTCATTTGTCTGTTTTGTTTTAGCAATCGATAAAATGTAAATAGTATTACATTTACATTTTTTCATTTAGGAATATTTTTGCATGCAGGATCCTATGCAAAAATGTTGAAAAATCAAATGTGTCCAACAGACTGGGCTAGGATATGGTACAATAACAGCCAAACACCAAATCCTGGTCCCTTAAATGGCTTCTCACCCTGCATGACATTATGTGGCAGTGGGGCTTTCCTGTCAATGAAGTCTTTAGAGGCCCAGGCTGAGGGTCCCGTGATCGCCTCAAATGGTGCTCATCACCATGCCAGAAGGAATAAGAGAATGTGGCAAACTGTGCATGGGCTGTTAAAGTTATTATCTGGAAGTGAGTTGTGTCTGCTTAAATTTCACTGGACAAAGCAGGACATCTGGCCACAGCTAAATACAAGAGGGTAGGAAGTATAATCCTGTCTTTTGTGCCTGCAAGGGAGAAGAAGCTGGATTCTTAGCGAGCAGATTTAATGACTGCCTAAGCAATTTTTACCATCAGTCTTGTCTTTTTCACTTCCTGCAAGAAACCAAATTTTGCCTATGTCTCTAACTTTAAGAATCACCTAGGATATTTTCTTTTAAATCCTCTCCTTTGAAAAATGCCAGGTTCTCCCTATAGAGACATGAGAGTTTTCCTTGTTCCAAGCTGGACTCCTCTCAAAATGTTTTAGTTTGATTAACACAGGTTATCAGCTTCTGCATACTCTTAATCAGGTATACCTTTGATTGGTAGCCATCATTGCATTCAATATTTTTGCTTTATTATTAACATCAAGATTTTAGTTATTAACAGGAGCCTCTTAAGTAACTAATAAAAACACCTGTAAGCACTTTAAGACAGTGAAGCATTGTACTGAACATAAAGGCTCATAGTTCACTTAAACACAGACATTGCCCAAATGCCATGCAGGGTCAAGGATAAAAGTAGTGGTGGAACAGCCAGGTCCAGAGATGCATTCTGGTAATAAATTCTGTGCCTCCCACAGCTTTGTGTCCTCAAGATTATTTCTCTTATAGCATCTGTTCTCAAAACATTTCAGACCCACCAAGTGGGAGACAGTATCTGCCCACAGGGACAAGAGAAAACATGTTTTTAAAAGAAGAAGAAGAAAGGACTGTTTGTTTTGGATGGAGTGTTAGAGATGTGAAGGAAGAAACAGGGTTTGGAATATCTGGAATGCAGTATAAGAAGTGGTGTGGCTGGGAACCACATGTCTAAGAGACAAATAGATATTGATCTAATGACAATAAGAAAAAGAAGACTGACAAAATGTGGGGGACTTATAATGATTTCTGAGTTTTCAGTACTTCAGTAATTTCTCAGTGAAAAAGTTTTAGCTTGGGATATGAAATCCAGAGCATTTAACCTTGCAGAGGAATTGAATTGTAAAATTGTAACTTAGAAAATAAAACATCAAAATTATCAAAACAAAAATAAACCATGGGAGTCAGGATAAGAATATCATGGATAATGTCAAGAAGTTAAGAAAGTAATAGTTACTTCTCCTAATTTTATATCGAATGTAAAGTAGCTTAAAAATAACATCGAGACAAAAGTTATTTAAATTTAGTTGAAAGTATAGTTGTAAATGAATGTATTGTGGCAAGTGGAAGAATATATGTTACCTTCAATATTTGAGGATAATAAAGACAGTGAATCGTTTTTCTTCCCATACCCAGGGATTTTGAAAGTACATACAAAAACTGTATTATTAGTATTCTGTAAAAAAAGGAGTGTATAATAAGAGATAATAAGGCCAAAGAGGTAATAAGCAATAAAACAATACTGAAATTGAATAATGCTCAGAGAATGTAGGAAAATAAACTATAAGCTGTATTATTATGAAATATAAAAATTCTTACTGCTCTTAAACTCTTATTATATAGTAGAAACAAATTTCTTGACTAGACCCTTCCCCTTCTTTCCCCCATGTATGAAAGATGCATGGACATGGACATGGTGACATGAGTTAAACATGAGAAACTAAGGCCATCCTAAGGCCTTCAATACACCAGAGAAATCTTGGAAAATTCTCTGGAATTGCTATGGGAATGATATAAGAGAAAAGCATCCTTGAGATAAACAATTACATTTAGTGGTCAGGGAAACTTTTGGTGACATAGAGCATGCATGATAAGATACAGAGTATAAGTAAGTTGTTCAATGTGATTATTAAATTCTTATGCAACATTCTTGGTTAATAAGAAATATGTTTCATCTCTTCAGTTCAATATGATCGACAATTATTAAGGTCCTATCATATTAAGGTATGTCAGATGTACAAGTGTGAATAAGAAACAGAGTCCGTCATTAAAGTCTTCACAATTTATTCATCCTTTAAGCAGGAATGGAGAGAGAGATTGAAAAACAACTCCTGACATCACAGGGAAAGAGTGTTATTCGGTAGTGCGAATCAAGGACTATGAACCTGGAGATGAAGGGAGCAGAAAGGATCACTTCAAAGAAGAGAACACTTTTGATCAGAGGCTTGAAGGATGAACAGTTTCACTAGACAGAAAATAACACACAGGTATTTGGAAGTCCCTAAGAAGCATATAGAGATTGAAATTCCCTTCTGTGATTAGGGTCAGCATGGGAGTTATTTGTTGCAAAAAGAGAGAAGGTCCGGGTGACTCTATTGGCTAGAGAGAAGATGCAAACATAAAGTAATATGAATGGAATGATATAACCCTTTTCTTATTGCTAATTCTATGTTATGGAGTGCGACAACAGATTCAAGTTTCCAACACCATTCTCTTTGCCTTCTCTAACATAGTTCATCCTCCTATAATGGTGTCTCAGTTACCGTCACCATCCTCTAAGACACCCAAGCTACAAACCTAATCTCACCACACATAGTACAAATTTATCTTCAAAATTCTATTTTCAAAATTCTTGGATTTGAGAAAAAAAATAAGGAAACAAACAAACAAACAAACCTCTGCCCTCCTACTTCTAACTGGTCCCTAAATTTATTCAGTGCATCTTATAGAATGTTTCCAATTTTACTGATTTGTTTCAATTTTCCTTTCAGAATCTCTAAATCAGATCTTCATAATTACAAATCTGAATTTCTACTGTTAGTTTCTAACTAGGTTCCCTGCATTCCCTTAATCACTTCTCTCTAAGCCATCATCCTAACAGCCTGCAGATATATGCCCTCTCTGAATTTCAGAAACACTCATGTCCCTTTTTCATCATGAATGTCAGTGCCAAAATGCTTAATGTGACATTAAGACCATTATTTCCCTGCATACAAACTGAAAACTAATTCTCCAAAATTGTTCTCTATCAATAATGGTTCATAGAGTCATCTCTCTTCTGCTTGCCTTCCAAATATAGATATACAGGTGTATGGAAAACAATGATAGAGCTTCACAATTCATTGACTGTGTGTGTGTGTGTGTGTGTGTGTGTATGTGTGTGATCTCCATCCTACATTTACTGTGGTTTTTCCATCTCAAACTTCCATCCATTGGAAAACTACTATTAACTGGTGTCCCATATTAAGAACATTGTGGCTTTTAAATTGCTAAACATTTTCAGAAAATTCATTTGATGTGACTAAGCTGTTGCTAACATAATTTCCAAATTTGACTTCTCTTACCAATGTTCACATTTACTAAATCCACAAGGCCCTGTCTTTTAGCTAGGTTGAGGTGAGAAGTCAGAGATGTGGTAGAGAATAGCAAACTCATGACTTTCATATACAGTGCACATTGTTTTGCAACTCAGACAGTACAAAGCCCGAAAAGTGGAGATAGTAGGAAGGAAGCCCCACATGTCCTGATTTATGGAGGTGCATGGCCTCTGCAGCTGCACAAGCCCTGACTGAACTGTGATTCACAGGGCTGCGTCAATCCTTTCTCCTGTTAGTGAATAGCATCTGCTTTTGGTGTGAACAAAGAGTGGGCAAACTTAAAATGGCATTGGATCCCTTCCCATATATAATTTAAAGCTTCTCTTTTAAATTAATTATCCATTGGCAAACTTTCAAAAATGTATCCTGGTATCATAGGGGAAAAAAGTAAAATCTGACAAATGATGTCCAAGAAGGCTGGTATTGCTGTCATTGATCAAGTTATGAAAGCACATCATCCTCATTTTATGATAAGTAGTATCTCTTTTTCTTAATATAGCTTTTTTGTTTCTGAATAAATCACTTAAATTTGTAACTGAAAGGTTGTAATAAGAATCCCCAGCATCACAGATTTTATGAACAAAGCAAAGATTAGGTTGAAATGCAGTGGATGAGTATGACTGTATAGAGACAGATTGATGGTTAGTGAATATTTTATATTTTAATAGTTTATGTAGGTGGGTTATTAAATAACAAAACTTTATATAATAAGGACAATAAAATTCATTCACTCTTTTATTTTATCATGGACAGTGACCTAAGTAATTTTAAATCATGTAACTGAGGAAATTTCAGGGTAGAAGATCAAAATACCTTCCCATGTTGTATGAAAGAAATGATGACTACAGATACTGGAGTGAAGGAAAACACATTACTAAAATCAATGTAATCAGAAGGTTAACTTGAAAGGACATTACCACCTTCCCAGACAATTGAAAATTAACCTAAGATTACTCATTTCATATTAAATAAATATTGAAAATCCAATGCAGCAGTTGTTTACCTGCTTTTAGAAAACCTCACATTATAAAGCAATCTTTTTTTGTTAACATTTTACCATGGAAATTAACTTAAAATCATCTTTGAAAGGGGATTTCTTTCTTTTCTGAGGAGTTCTTTATCAGTGTTAAAAGGGTAAGAGCCTGAGCAGCAGCAGGGAACCATTGAAACAGAGGTTCAAATGCCTGTTTCCAAATGAGACAAGATTTTAGTATTTCATACAAAAAAGTAGAACAATACCATTTCCTGTGAGACTTCTTCAACATATATAATAGCTGCTATGAAGCAACAAAATATTATTGACATAAAGCTAATAGAGGGTTTTTTTCTTTCTGTAGGCTTTGATTTTAATTCTTACTGTAGAATATGTGATAACTCAAGGAAATCTAGAATCCAACCAGAAAAAAAAATGTTTGCAGACTAGGCAATGTAAGCCACTTATGCGGAAACCCGATTTTGTTTCTTGAAACTGTGAACTTTTTAACATAGCATCCAGCTGCAGAATGGTAGAGCACAAAAAATAGTGGGGGATGCAAGTTGCCTTCACTGATATTGCAATTGTTCTGATCAGAAATATACCAGGTATCATTTGTAGAAACATTACTCAGTAGCCAGGTTAGCCAAGTTCAAGAATAAATCTTCAAATTTTCATTTAAAAATTAAATTTAAAAAACCGTATTGGGTCACCATACAAACAATCATTGTTAAATTATGTTCAATTTATTTCAAAGATTAATTAAATTCTTCTTTCATCTGGTAGAAGAAGACAAATTGTGAAACACCCTTGAGAAGTGAATACTTAATGCAAAATATTTCTTCAAATAGGAAAGAGTGGATGCAAAGTTTAAGAGCTCTTCACCTTTGGGTAGTGGCAGCTTAAAGATACACTAACATTCCTCAGCTGCTTAATGCCTTTTTCATGCTGCTCACGCATGCATGCCTGCACACACATAAACACAGACACACACACAAGTACTATGCTCATTTAATGGCAAATAGACGCTGTTTCTACTTGAACTGATTAAGATATAGTTTTAAAAATAGGCTTTTAGCTTTTGAAATGGCACCCGTAATACCAAAGTGACATAATACTGCACTTCTGTAATTCAAATGGGTTGCCATTGAGGAAAGGAAAGCAAGTGCCTCTGTGCAATTTTCCTCCTTTTTTTGTGAGTTAAGCAGATTTACTCTTCAACGGTGCAGCTTCCGCGGATGATTATGACATCAAAGTGTGACAGACAGTGATTATGTACTGCAGGGAGAAAAGGCGGTTAAAAAGAGACAATTCATTCCCATAGCTTAAAGGGACAATTTCCTTGGCCAAAACTGAAATAAACTCTGTCGTGCCAGGCTTCTCTTTGAGAGAAAGGGGGGTGGAGGCTTAGTCTGTTTCGTTTGATTTTTCACTTCCTTTCATAATTTGAATTGTACTGTCCCTCCATGTACCCAAGTACCTTTCCGATCACATTTACCCATCATCTGCATATGTTGTGTGATCTGTTTCTTTGACCCAATTATTTGGTAGATTTGAGTATCTTTATCAGCAGATTTCTCAATATCAGGAGCTTTTACTTTAATGAAACTGGCATCTGGAGTTACAGCCTGATTTTGTTTTATTTTTCCAGTCCAGCTAGAACCCCTCTCAATTTGTGACCTCTCTTTGGTTCTCATAAAGTGCTTGGAAAATGTACATGCAGTGTTTTTTATTCAGACCTTTGAGCATTTATTAGAAAGATTAAAAATTAGTTAATCATTTGCATATTTTATATTTAATCTTACTGTTTCTAATTCCCAGCCCATTAAAATATTTTTTCCTGTAATGTAATAATTACATTAGTTAAACATTATATCACGTGTTACTGAATTTAACAAAACCAAAAGTAATTTATATTTAATTTATAGTTTTGTTAGGAAAAACCACCTTGATTCTTAGCCAGATGCACCACTTTAAATATAAAATTAATATATAGTATCTGACATTTTAAAATAAATATTACATAATTTCCTGACTTTTTAAATAATGATTTAAATATTCAACTTTGTTTTCTCCTGAAAAACTGCCAATACATTTAATGGTGTGTGAATTGTTTTTAAATATATTTTTAGAGACCTATAATTATAAATCTTTTAAATTATGCCGCCCATATAGTCAAACAAAATATATTATTTAAACATATGAATTATTTGAATATTGAATTTACTCTCACAATAAGTAAATTATTGAGAGGAAGTCAATTGCAGCTCTTTAATGAGACATAGAAGTAATGAAAATGGCCATAATATATAGGGCATAGATTTGTCTTTTCTCCTGAAGTGGGTGTCACTTACTAGAATCTGTAACAAAATTTTCTTGAAGTGTTTATAAATTTTCCAATTGGAAAAGGAAACCAGCTATATAGAGTATATTCAAAATGTGAATAATTTCAAAAATATTTGAAAATAAATTAAAATGCAGTGACATAAAAATAGATACTAACAGCATTTTCTATAAGTGAAAATTTTAGAACATATATTTTAAAAGGATTCTATCTCCCTATATTCAAGTTTGAGTTCCTGAAGAAAGCTAGTGTATTGTAAAAGTACATTTTAACATCAAGACCAAGTATTAAATAAGACTCTTAACCCTACTATTTTACTATTCAAAAATACTCAACTAATACTGTGTAACATATTCTGCAGTATTTTATTCTTGTAACTTATTTTTGAAATGTTTTTCATGCTGCTACTCTTGTTGGCATTGTGTTATTTTTATATTGTAAACAACACGCTCTTAGTTTAAACTGAATAGCACTCCCTTGCACATTTGGTGTCCTTTCTAAAATCTTTATGTCAATGACTTCAATGTTGTGTGGCATAATGTTACTGACAGAGCATGCCCTCCAGGGTTTCACTTGTTTGTTGTCAGGTTATCAAACTCTATGCCATCTATCTATATGTCTGTCTGTCTATCTATCTATCTGTCATCTATCTAGTCATCCCATCAATCGCAACATCAATGTTCAAATTATTTGATATTGTTAACTACTCCTGCATCTTAAAATCAAGGCTTTAAAAATGGAGGGGGTCTTATGAAGCATATTCATACATCTAAGTTATGTTATTACCAGTGACACTATTATTCATATTATGACTATATGTCCTCAGGCTAAGATCAGAGTATATACAATTTATTTTGTGGAGCTTCACAATCAAAGAAAATCATGAGGAAAATGATATTGTAAAGTCTTTTCCCCATTTAAAAGTGAGGGAATTTACTTAGATAAAATGCAGTTACAGGGTTAGGCCATCTTTTTTACACGTACCAAGTAGGCATCAGTGTTATTGGCTCTCAATTTTATAAATTTTCTTTAATAATATAGATTTATCATTTCCTAACTAATTGGATGTTTTAGAGGTTATCCTTTTTTAGTTTTAACTATAATGTTTGTCGATAACTGTGTTAACACAAGATAGAAGGTAAATCAGCTTATGAAAAACTTAACCTGTCTGTCTTGGCAGTGGTAAATAAAAATTTGGAACATTTTGGATACTGATAAAGCTAACAAAATCCAATCGCTTGTACCTATGACTGTAAAATTATGCAAGCTTCTCCGAGTAAGAAAATAAATATTGACAAGTATTTGCTGACATGTACTTATTTTCTAAGTTGTTATTTAATTATTTTCAAGGTAGCAACATGCTACCTTGAAAATAATGAGAAGTTTTTCTAAGACCCTCCACCATTAAAATCTTCATTTTTCATTTGGTAACATCATGAAGCAGCGTGTCAATGGCAACAGTTGTGATGTGGCTGCCTTTTCTCTAATGAGTACATTAAACTTGCCAAATGGCGGTCAAGCTCTTATGAGAAAATCCTCTAAATGATAATAGAACATTCTGGTAGAAATTACCTTTGATAGCAAAGAGGACACTATTATATAGAAAATGTGGATTTTGATGCCTATGAGTCAAAGTTATTCAGAAGAATGTTTCTGGAAAAACAAACTTGAACATAAAAATGATTTTAGAATAGCTTACACAATTTATTTTACTTATGGTACGTTTTTATTTATTACATAATTACATAATTTATACATGACAAAAACCAATCATTGAGTTTAACAGTTCATTGAATGAATAAAATATCTAGATATCATCTATAGTGAAATAGAAATCTATCTATAGAGTAGGAGATACATAGACACATAGGCATGATATGAAATGCTTTATTATAGTATAACTGATGTTTTTCCTTCTCACTAGTAAGTAAATAATGTTATATCTTAAAACCAATAGCTGTGGTGCCATAGCTAATAGAGTACTCCAAGCTCACCCCAGCAATTCCCCCCCCCATACCTCCCTGTCACCTGTTCAAGATCTCTTCATGCACTTTTGTTTCTCAATGACTATGTAAAGATCATTCTTGCTCAATAAAATTCCCCTTTTCCTCCTAACTTCTCCACCTAATTTGTTTATTTAATTTTTAAGGTCATTTAAAAAGACACTTTCTTGGTGAAGTTGTTCTTTATTATTATAGAATTATTACAGTTTCTTGTCCTTACTTTCACACATAGACTATGAATTACAATTTCCTCCATCTCTCTCTCTTTCTCTTGTATACTATGAGTATACTATATACATACATTATTTTTATATTTAATATTTATATTAAATTTTTATTTAACTTATTCTAATATCCTTTAGAACAAGGGCTAGGTTCTACTTAAGTATGATTGATTTCTAATACAATTTCTACCTAAATGGTTTGATCCCCTACTGTAACACTTTAGTGTATGTTAATTTTATATACATTTCCTTTATGCTTGCCTAGTCTCATAAATGTTGAATAGATAGTAAAAGCAAAAGGATAAATGACTTCATAGCTTAAATATATTAATCTATAAAATACATAAGTAGCAGATACTTAGCAATGTTACTTCAGAATGGCACGACGCATGGAATTCACGCTCTCAGTAAGTGATATTTATGATGTGTTTGGCTCAGTAAGTATTATTTGAAATAATAAGGAAATAAAATTGTCAATAGTAAATATATATCATACATTTTCATAATTTATTTATATTTTACAACCATAGTTTAACAAGTTACTTAGTGTTATTTATAATGTCAAAACTAAAGCTAGAAATTAAATATTTTCTGGGTCTAGTACCCATTTATTCTGAATAACATTATGACTAACAATGTATGTCCTGGATCACTGCTGAGACTCAAGATGATTGCGAATGGATTAGTGCAGTTTATTCTTACTATGTGAAAAATCGATACTTATTGATGGAAGGTTAAAAATTGTCAATTTCCAAAAGAACTTCATATGTAGAAACAATATAGTTTTGTTAATATATTGATAATATTTTCAAATGATAAATAAAAAATAACCTTACATGTAAAACAATTTTTGTATTTATCTTGCTTTATTACTTACTTTAATACAAAAGTATTTTCAAGTTTAATATATTTAGGTTATGAAGCCACTTATTCTTTTGCTTTTATTATCTAATCAAATGTTTATGAGACTAGGCAAAAATGGAGGAAATATGTTTGAAATTAACGCATGCTTGAGTGTTATAATTAAGGGACTACACTCTATAAGTAGAATAGCACTGAAAAATCAATCATGCTTAAGCCTGAACTTTAGCCTGATCAGAATATGACACCCATGATGCTTGCTGCATCTTTGTTTACATACATTTTCATTATAAAGCTTCCTTGACTGCAATTGATTAAAAAAAAAAAAAAAAAACACTAATATTATCCAAAACATTTTACTTAAATTATTTCTTCTCTTTTTATTCTTTCTTTGGTAAAATGTTTCATTTCTCACCATGATGGATTATTATTTATAACTTACACCTTCTTTCCTTAGTAGTGGGATCTGTGAATATCCCCTTCAAAAAGAAAGGGTCATGAAGTATGGTGGAATGATGAACTGTTTATTGCCTTGGTTTTTCATATTAGATGCTATTATTTATTGTTAGACAGAGGGGAAGGGAGGGAGAAAGGGAGAGAAAGAAACATGGATGTGAGAGAGAAACACCAATAAGGTGGTTCTGACACATCCCCAACTGGGGACCTGGCCTACAACCCAGGTATGTGCTCTGACCAGAAATCAAACCTGTGACCTTTTGGTTCACAGGCCAGTGATCAACCCACTGGGCCACATCAGCCAGGATAATAAATACATCTTTATAAAAAGTACATACTTTAAATTTATAAGACTTTTTAATACATCTTACTTCTTTCCTTCGTAACTCTGTACCTTTGGCATATTTTTGAAACTATTCTGAGCCAAAATTTTCTCATCTGTAAAATGGAGATGATAATAATAAATTACCTAACTCCCAGGGTATTTGTGGGGATTAAATGGATTAATATATGTGACATACTTAGAACAGGGTACACAATTTTATTTCAGAGTTACTTTTGATATTATTGTCATTATTCTATTTGGTTAAGAAATTAATTCCTGACTAAATATTTTTTCATACTCTATCATGCTTACTTGCTTCAAATAGATCAATCTATTCTACTACTACAGAAAGGAAGGATAAACTTATTCTGTGATTCAAACATGGCAGGACAGAAAGGTGAAAAACAAGTACTAGATTTCAGTTTAACATATAAAAAAAGCCCAGGAAAATGCCATTAATTAGTGAAACTACTTGCTTCATGAATTAATAAGCTTTGCGGTTAGACAACTGTCCAGATGGTTGCTGAAGGGATACCGTGGTTTGGTGAGAGGGTGATTTAGAGAGCTCTTATCATCCTTACAAAAGGGTTGATGTTATTTGAAAACCGAATAGTATCAGCCTGCATGGAATGATCTGAGGGTGACTGTTTTGCTCATACCTTGACATGATGTTTAAAATACATGTCTCTTTCTTTGAATCTTGAGTCCACAGTTAAAATGCATCTTAAAAATTTCTCATTTTAGTGTGGATTATTTAAAAATTAGAACAAAAAAAGAAAATTAAATTCTAGACATGATATCTCATAAAAGATAAGCTGATGAAACACTAAAGATGAATTTAGTATAAATCAATTAAGCCTTTTATATAGTCCCCAATTCAAACAGTTCTCCCACAGGAAAACCTAGATGTCCAGGTGTTTTTCTGTGAGAGGAAGTCACTCTCAGCAAAGGTCAGTGCTGTAAAATCAGATGAATAAGTCACAGGACAGTGAAGAAAATACTAGTAAATTTTTTTTCATAGAAGCATGTACATAAAGCAGGTATCTGTGCTTTTGAAATCTCAGGTTTTACCTTAAAGAGTTGGCAAGCAATTATGCGCAATTAAGAGTGTTTACAGGAACAAATATAAAGGACACATGGACAAAAACTATGGGGGTGGAAATGGGAGGGAGGTGGGGAGGGCTAGGGTGATGGGCTGGGGTGGGAGTAAAAGACAGAAAACTGTACAAGATCAACAATTAAAATAAAAATTAAAAAAAAAAAGAGTGTTCATAGAGCTTCATTGTATCACAATCTGTGAAACCTAGTCAAGAAAATGGCAGGGAAAGCAATCTGATTAATTTTATTAATTACATTTCAAGGCCACTCTCAACTTGGCTCCTGTCTTGCAAACATATTGTTCACCTTATGGGTTCTTTCAATCGTGATTATTCATTCAGGTATTGTCATACCCTGAATTCATCGCTCACAACTCCATTCTGGAAGTCTTACACATGAAAATATTGGCATGGTAGAGTATGCAGCCTGGTCTTGCCGTGCTCTGGACTAAAGATCCATCACTAATGAGTTTTTGTTGCTGTTCCTACCAGCCCTTCATCAAGCTTCTATGGATACTGATCTAGAGCAGCTCAGCATAAACCAGCATGGATCCAAAACTTCATGTGTTCAGAGTCCTCATTGACCTCATTGAACCTTCCATGAAACATATGCACCAATCAAATATAAGGAAATAATTTTAAGACACAACTCTCTAAATGCATAGACCTTGTTTTTGCCCCTTATATTTGCATAAGTAATCTTACAAAAGGTGCAGCAAAGGAACACAAAATGCAGTCCTAGGTCGTGCGTTATAATCAAGAGATTAGAAGAATGGCCAAGTATTCTTTTACAATCATTTAAGTTTTTAAAGGTATAATTAAAAAGAAGGCTGCAGAAAAATAGCTAGACTGATGAGCTGTAATTATAGAAATGAGTATATGTGCTCACTTGTCTGTAAAAATACAAATATGCATTCTGGCTAAGGTCCATCTAGAACTTAAAGAATAAACTAAGAATAAAGACAAAATTATCCTATGTAAATATTCTAAATAGCTTTTTTTGATGCTAAATAAATCTTAAAACAATAATCTTACAGTGTCTTAATTACGCAATATTTAAGTGTTCTAATTTTATTCTGAGAAATGTGCAATTATAGGACATCGAAATTTAAAATCTGCAATTTAAAGAAATGTAATTTTATACATTGCTTGAAAATTTCTCTATACTGAAGATAGGTAAATTTAAGTGATCAAAAACATTGGCTTTCTATTACTCTTTCACACAAAGAAAAGATCCTGTCAGTGACAATTTACATATAGCAGTTGTATCTACAAAGTATGAAGCTGTGTTTTAATCATAGAGCGCTTACATTATTTTCCATTAATTCCTCAAATTAGTTACATAGAAAAATATATTCAATAATGAAACTAAGATATAACTTTAGTATAATTCTCATTTTTTAACTTCAAAGTGATATTTTAATGTTAGATTCTTCTTAAAATGCTTGAATTTAATGGAATTTTCTATTTTTTTAATCAAAATCACCATTAAAGTAGAATTATTTATCCCTATTTGAGATCATGAATCATTTAAATACAGTAACTTATTTCAAAGTAATGTTTATTTAGATGTATAGTTTTTAATCCTCAGTTTAAGAAAATCACATCATTTTCTATTGTAATATTCCCATTCCTTCATTCTTTCTGTATACTTGGAACTATACTTAGATATTGGGATAAAATTGACAATTTTTTTCATTTTAAAAAGAATATCTAAATAACAAAAATGTTTAAATTTTATTATGAATATATGTTTATATTTATATTTAAGAATTAAATATAAATATTTCAATTTATATAGCTTTTATTTTTCCTAAATTCTTTTACATATAAAAATAAATCTGAGCATCATATTCTCATGATTATGCAGTTTTATGGATTGAATTACAACTCTCTCAAATTCATCTGTTAAAGACCTAAACCTCAAAGTGATGAATTTATAGATGGAGTCTTTAGGGAGGTAATGGAAGGTATAGGGTGGGGTCCTAATCCAATAGTATTGTCCTTATAAGAAGAAAAATAAACCAGAGAGCATCCCTGAACATACAGAGAAGAGGCCAAGTGAGGACACTGCAAGAAAGCAGGATTCTAGAAACCTTGAAATAAGTCCTTACAGAAACCAGATTTGCTGGCACCTTCATCATGGACTTCTAGCCTCCAGAATTCTGAGATGTCTGTTGTTTAAGCCACCCAGTCTGTGATATTTTGTTTTGGCAGCCCAAGCTTACTATTACATGCAGAAATTGCTATTTTACTTGCTTATTTTAAAGCACACAGAATTGATTGATCATAATTTTGGTTCTTAACCACTATTATCAATTGCGCTTTGCCAGGTCATCTTTTATTTTCTTTTTTTTTTTTATATTTCTTTTTTTTTTCTTTTAGATTTTATTTATTTATTTATCTTCAGAGGGGAAGGGAAGGAGAGAGGGAGAGAAACATCAATGTGCGGTTGCCTCTTGTATGTCCCCTGCTGGGAACTGGCCTGGCAACCCAGGCATGTGCCCTGACTGGGAATCGAACCGCGATCCTTCGGTTCGCAGGCCCGCGCTCAATCCACTGAGCTACACCAGCCAGGGCCTTATTTTCTTTATTTAACTGCAATAACTGGCACCCAGCTGTGTGTTCCTCACCTGAATGGGCTCCCAACATTGTGATATTTTTGCTTAATGTTCCTGTGTGTTTTCTTAGTTTCCAAGCTAAGTAATATATTTTTCAGTTTTATTTTACTAAATACTGACTCCTTGAACTCCGTTTATTTTCAGTCAATAATATGTTCCCATGCACACTCACGCTATTGCTTATAGTTCATTTTCAATGTTATATAATATTCAGTTTTGTAAATATATCACAAATTATGAAAGTGGTCTTGTACTACTGACAATTTACCATGTTCTCAATGTTTTGCTATAATAAACAATGGGCCTATATTTTTTGTACCATTTCCTGGTAGATATGTACCACATTTGTGTTGGATATATTCTTCTGTGTTTAGTTCTATACTGTGAGGTTTGCAAATGTTCAGTATTACAAGATAATGTTAAATTCTTCGGGAAGTGTGCCAGTTAGCACTGCCACAAGTTTAATGTGAGTTGTATTACAATTGTCTTTTATGTTTTCTAAAGTCAAATTATAAAATGTACGTTGCTAGAGAATAACATTGTTGGCAATATAGAAACCAGGGCACTAAATACCTTAAGTACTTTGTCCTATGCTGAAAAATGTATTTATAATTTTAGGCTATATATGAAGTGGTGAGACTGAATGTTTACTTAGTAAATAGAACTAAAGCCCTGGAAATATCTTTAAAATTTTTTCTTTTGTCTCTTCCTTATTAAAATAAGTTATACATATTCTGTCCTCTTAGAACCATACATATTTCAATTATTAGAATATGCAATAATTGAAGGACAGGAAAAAAAGAAGCATGCTTCAAAAAAAAGACAACTGCCATTTGAAGCCTCAAACATAGATATCTAAATTCATTTAGTTGTTAACTTAAAAGTCATCTCAAACGGTCAAAACAGTGGGAAAAAATGATCAGAAAAAAAATGGTTTAAAAAAAGATTTATTTCTTCTATTCAGGGTCTATTCACAATTATTGAAGTAAATAATTCACTACCTGCTAGTTTTATATCATTAAATAGAACTTAGAATTTTCATTCACTAATGTGGTTATTTCCTGACCTTGTAACTAAAACACTTCAGCATATATTGTTTGCCAGATTGTTACTTTGTTTGCTTTAAAGTTAGTATGACATGAGACTGTTTATTATTCTGTAATTAATATTTAAATTTTATAGTATTTTCCAACTATTTTAAAACTAAATTGGAGCTATGTTGTTTTAAATGTCTAATAAAATTAACAATGCATATGGTATTTTTATAAAATATAGTATGGAACATGCTTATATTTTGCCATAGTGGCAAGTAGATAGAAATCATATTTCTGCACACCATATTCTTATTGATGTACCTCTTCAGTTTTCCATAGTTGCTTCTCAGATATTTAATGGAAAATTGTTGTATAGAGCTGTGGGCAGAATTCACTCTGAGATTAATAACTCAACTCGTGTTAGATGGGGTGTAATCTGCAATAACCATGTACTTAACTGTCCTCCTAGACATGTTTGCACAAAATTCCTATTTAGACATATAAATCATTTTAAAATACTCTCTGTTGGTTTTCAAGATATTTAGAAATTAACTGAAATTGGTAAAAACAACCAGACACAGTAGGACTTTGAATGAAATCACTTAAACTGACAAATTACATTTATGTCAAGATGTTTCAAATGGACATACAATTTTTAAAACATAAATCAGCATCTACAAATGTTTCTGTTCCATCTCTATTTGTTGGATTTTCTGTTCTCAGGGATCCATGTTTATCCTTCCTCAGCACCTAAAAAATGCTAAGAATCTGGAAGGCTTTTTGCAACCCTAGTTTTCAGACACAAAACAGGAAACTATCTCAAATGCTCTTACTTGATCCATCTTTGTGTTTCAAGCACAATGCCTCAAAAATCCACCTGCTGGAAGTCGGGTGGTGTATGCAAAGGCATGTCATGGTAATTTGAAAACAGTTGAATACAGAACAGAGGCTTTTCCTGCCCTCAAGCTCACCACGCTGGTTTGTCTGGCTCACTACATGCCAAAACTTTTGATTGATGTGCTCACTTCAGTCACGGGTAATTTTAACTCATATATTAAGTAGCTGCTGCTTCCACTCCATTATAGTTCCTTGCATGGGGCAAATCAGAGTTCGGGTTTTGTCTGTGTTGGGCTGACCTAGAGCCATAGTGTGCTTTTGTTTAGATTTAAGTAGGAGGCAAGCTATTATTTCAAAACTAGCAAACTTTTACAGTCTCTGCTTTTCTTAATTGTAGGGATCCCTGTGGTAAAGAGCTTTTTATTGCTACCACATTGCTCTTTAGGAGTCCCAAGGAAGTCAGAAATGTTATTAAAGGCTTTCTAAATACATAGAGATTCTTTTGAAATGTGGGACATTTTAGTGGATTAATTCAATACAACCAATCTGGCAGCATTTTTCCCTTTATCTGTTTATAGTTTTGAAAGACATTGTGTCTTAACATTAATTTTTGGTTGTGTATTTCAATATCTGCAGTAGATTGGGAGACTGACCACACTTCTGTTCATTGCCACTTTAGAGTCTGTGGTTGTACAGAATATTGACTATAATAGAAATCACCATGAACATGGTGGGGTATGATGTATATTTTGTTACATTTCAGATTTAATATTAATTCATACCACTCTTCATGGAAAATAGTATAAAAATAATTCACTCATATCAGCAACCCTTTTGTTTTTGAGAGTGTTACCTACTAATTATAATAGCAGAATGAAAAATTTAAGTTAAACCAAGTAAATCATTTATTCTTATTGTTATTCAAAAATACTATTTACACGGGGATATATTGATTGCCCCCCAAAAAGGATGGAAGAATATTTCAGAAATAAAATAACACTTACTAAAACATTCACTTTTCTGGTAAATCTTAGAGAATGTGGAGCTTTTTCAATAAACCAATATTCAAAACATAAACTTTATGAATTGTATCCTCTAGATTATAATCAACAAATCCTTAATAAGCATGCAAGAAAAACTAGTGTGAAAGAGGATAAAATAGTCAATGTTTTACAAATTGGTCAGAGGAAAGAGGAAAATTTACCAAAATGACTAGTCCAGAGATATATAAAAAGTCTCTCTCTTACATGGTCCTCTTTGGCTTTAGCTGGTGCAAGAGGACATGCCAAGCCCAACAACTTCCCGGTCAAATCCCCTTTCTTGGGTACTAAATAAAATGAAATTGCCTGTGGAATGAAAAGTTGCAAATATTACATTATTTTAACTCATGAGACTCTTAAATCTGAACTTCCCTATCCTAGCTAGGCTTGGAAATTACCTAATTTAAGATGCCAATCTGAGACCAGGCAAAATGAGTGTTTTTCTTGAAATTTGGAAAAATATATATTTATTTTATGTTTAAGTTTTCATTACCCAGATTTTAAAATAACCGTATTGATTTTATTTTGAACTTTTATTTGGATATAAAATGCTTAGAAAGGGGGTACCTAACTAAGGATCCTAAGCAATATCCAACCTACTGCTGGTTTTCATAAATAAAGCTTTATTGGAACACATTAATATCCATTTATGCTCATTTTGCCTGTGACTCCTTTCGCGCTAGAAAGGCAGTGTTGAGTAGTTGAGACAGAGATGGCAATAAGGTTGACAAATCCTAAATTATTGGACATCTGACCCTTTACAAAAAATGATTGCTAATACCTGATTTAAACTAGATATTTTATGTTAAAGTTAAAAGGTATTAATCATAAAGTTTGAATATTTTGAAAATACTTAAATATTTTCAAATATTGAGCTTAAGTAAGTATGTAATAAAACAATTAAAAATGTGTTCCTATACTCATTGTTTCAACATAATTACCATATTATACTGACAGTAATATACTCAATATTGTATGCAACACATTAGAGGGAGTTATTCGTAGCTATTAAGGTAAAAAAGACAATATATAACATATAAATTCTGGGCACAATGTTTATGTGCTTATTCATATAGTTCTTCATATATATTATGGTGGAAATTTTTTTAGATGTTCAGAATTCTTAATCATTAGCTCTTCTTTTAAGAAAGTAAAATAACTCAACCTTTAAAAATAAATTCCCATTGAGTTTTTATGATGAATTCTAATTTCCCAATGAGTGAACATAAGCCATAAAAAAAGTCATAGCTTCCTTCCCTATGAAGCACAGCATCCATATGATTATAGCTCAATTAAGAAACTGGAAACATTCAAATGAGGTACTCCACTTTCACGCTATGGGTGGCCGAGTCAGCCAGGCGCTGCTGAAGAAGGTGACTCCATTAGTGCTCTTTAAAGAAGCCATCAACTAAGCAGCCATGGCCTTTTTGTGTGTCTTAAAGTCAAAGGGGTGGCATTTTCCTCCCTTAAACACACTACAGTGTTTAATGACTGACTTCTCATTGAGAATTTGATATTTGTATATTGTAGTTTGATTATAACAGGGAATGGGATTCTTTAGATAAATGAGAGCATATGGGAGAAAAGATAGCATATTTACTGGAATAATGGCATTAAACATAAAGCCAACTGACACAAGGGAGAACAAATTGTAAGGATTAGCAATATTTTATTGGGTTCCTTAGTTTTATCCTGGCCTTTTCTGGTTATTGGTTTTAAATTTTACTTCAAGAACTTCATTACCTTACACTACTGATTTTCAAAAATGAGGTATAGGGATCACTCAGAGATCTCGTTACAATGCAGTGAGGCCTTACATTTGGATCTCAGGGGACTTGGATGCTTGCTGGCTCCAGAGCGGTCTGAATAGAAGACCTCAGATGACATCCATAAGGACAAAAATTAGGGTATTAGAGAAAGGCAAAAGCATTTTCCTTGAGGAAGAGTTTGTTTCTATTTTAGAAACAACTTATATAAACAACTGAAAAAATAAATATAAACTGACAAAATTTAGTCCAATATGGGCTTTTCTACAGATATTCTTAGTAAGGTAGACTGTTTTCCCTACGCATAAAAATACCCTTCCATGTCCACAAATAATTCTCCTTCACTCTTAAAATGTTTCTGAATTGAAAAAAAATCAAAGGATATTTTTGGGAATACTCTTTGTAAATATGGATGAGAAAACTATTTTCAGTTATCTTTTTAAGCAAGCTTTAAACTTTTTGTATATTCTTCATTAAAACACTGTTGATTTTGAGTATTTTCCTTACTCAGGGGTGCAAAATATTAAATTCTTTCATATATTTTTTACTGATGTATGCATTCATATATATGTACATATTAATGCATGACAGTTCTTTGTATTAATTCAATATATGACTGTCAAAACAAAATCTAGTCTTTTAAAAATAACAGGTGAAAATAAACAGATCTAAATAAATAAGGAGCAGGTGCAAATAAAAGTAAACGTATGCTTCATAGTTTAAAATTAAAAAATAATCAAACTTTACAGAATATGTTATAGTTTAGTTTGTTGAATTTAAAACTTAATATCAAGAAAAAAGTTTATATTTAAAATCTGAACTCTCAAATAAATATTTTATAAACTCATATAATATATTGTTTATTGTGAAATAAAGCTACACCCTAGAGAATACACATATATTTTGTGATGTAGAAACTCCTTGGTAATATTAATATCTAAGAGTTTCACGCATAATCTGAAATTCATTTTAGATAGTGCAAAGCAGATTTAAAATCATGATTGTGATGTTTAAAATATTAACCCTATAAACTGTGCATCAGAAAATCCATAAGGCAACAGACATTATATGTGCCTAACCACTAAGGTCTTTTTAAATAAGAAATTTGAAAAAATGTTATAGGATTTTTCATGAATTACATACCTATAAGGGAAGGAAATGACAAAGAGTTTCAAGAAATCCCTTTATAAATTTTGTTGAACTTCTTCAAAGCCATAAACAGAAGATAAAGAACATTATTAAATTTCACAGGAGGAAGTGAGAAATCCACTTATCCTGTTGCTAATCTTCTAAAATTCTTCCAATGAACACTGATAAAGATATGAAATCTGGGATTATCTAATATTCTTTCTTCTACTTTTCTTAACTCTCCCATTGCTTTAAGCCCTAAAAGAATTGGAGGGTTTGAAAATACTGACGAAAAAAAGTACTCTGAAACCCTGAATACCTATGACATTCACAAACAATGCACCTTAACAGCTTCACATATTCTTAAATATCTTGATAGCAAACAATTTTACCAATAATTACATTGATGTAGAATCTAAAAAATAAAGTAATTCACTTGGAGCATCAATGTTTCTACAAATGGGGCTTAAATTTCATTAAATAGCATTTAAATAAAATTAGCCATTTACATGAAATTTTTAGTATTTAATAAAAGAAATAATCAGGAACTAACTTAAATCATTACTATGTTCAAAATGTATATCCTCCATAAAAGTAAACAATTCACATTTCTTAGAATTTTGAATTTTATCAATAACAATGCTGCTAAGATAGTTACTTTCATACATACATATATAAAATATATGTGTCATGTGTATATATAATAGCAAAATATCTGTTAAATGCTTGTTATTTGCCTACTTGTGATCTATGTATTATTTCACCACTATAAGAGTTATGTGGAAAAAATAAAAGAGAGTAGCAACACAATAAATTAACAATTGAAATATACTAAAAGTCAAGTAAGAAATCCCTGTGAATATATCAATTACACATACTAAACTTTTTTACCATAGCATCAGTGTTCATCTGTTTCTCCAAAATTAACATTAAAAAACCTCACTGTTCTTTAATATCTCTCCATTTCAATACAGTGGTGTGCAAAAGTAGGTTTATGATACTTCATATGGAAAAATAATAAATAAATAATATAGAAATAAATTGTTTTGCATATGCACAACTGTAAACCTACTTTTGCCACACCCTGTATTTGTAATCTCTTTAAAACTATTTGCTTTGTTCTCTAACGTGTGACCTTTATATCTAATCATAGATTTCCTGGGGAATTGAGATATATGCAAAAATATGTTTTCTCTTCTGAATCAATCAACCCTCCCTCCTTACTATAAAATCCATAGTATTATAAATATTACTCTCAAATATAAGTGAAAGGTTAAGATCAAGAAATATTGATAATACATTTCTAATATGAGGAAAAACTTTTAATTTGTCCTAAAATATTTAAAATAAAAATTCATAACCCCTGCAAGTTTATTCAACTATTTTAGCTAATAGTTTTGAATAGGAAGGAAGATCTAGAAAGTGTTTAGATAGCTCTATCAGAAGAAATTGAATTAGTTTATTATAATCAGACAATCTGAAAGATCACTAGCAAAGGGGAAGTGTTTCTATTAACAGGTGGTATTATTTCTTCAGGAGCCTTTGCTTTGATTGCTCAAGATGACAAAAGATCTACTTAGGAATCAAAACGTAACACATATGTCAGAGATGATGGATGGAGCGGCACTGGGAGTGTGGGAGAGTTTACAGGGCTGAGCCCTCAGAAACACCAATATGGACTGGTGTCATTTTGCTGTTGTTATTGTCATGTCTCTTTTTGCTGCTGACCTTCTAGTTAACTACATTTTGTTTCTGGCTAGCTGCTTTTTTTTTTTTTTTTTTTTTTTAACAGAAAGCTAACATGATTTTTTAAAAGTCATAATACAATCATTTATATTATTCTAAAATTTCTTACATCACTTTTGCTCTCAGGTAAGATGTTTTTCTGCCTTTCTCTGTATATGTTGTTTGTTGGATAGTTTGCTTTCTCACTCCTAAACAAACTGGAGATGACAAATTTCAGCTGCAGGTTGCTGTTAAATCCAAATTTTGTTTCTAAAAGATATAGTCTAGTCAATACCTTTCAAAATCATCCTTTTACGCAGTGTTCTAGTAAAAAACACAAATTTAAGAAAATTTAATATTTTGACATGATTCCTTTGAAAAACTTGCTAAAATACATTTATATGTAAAGAAAGAAAATAAGATGATCTGACTTGTCCAAGGAGAACTCTCTACTGACAACACAGTGCCCCCTAAAGTTCTTCCTGAGAGAACAATCCCACAGGATCTCAAAATGAATTGCATATTGCTTAATAAAATATCACTTCTTGAGTTCATTTAACCAAATACATAAATATCCCATCTAAAAAGACACAATTCATATAAGAAATTTACATAATTTTTGTCTTATATTAAGGATATCTTTAATCGTAAATGGATATGTCCTTTTTTATCTGAGTTTCTAGTCTATGCTATTTAAAAATAATAAAGTGAATTATGTTAATTGCTGAAGACTCAGTTGAATGTTTATACTGACTATAAAGTATGGTATGCCAACAATATCTTGATAACTTTAGAATCTTAATGAAAAACATTTGCTGAAAGAAAGCAGAATAATTTTTAAATGTAAGCTTTCATTTAATAAAATATAAACCGATGTCTGTGTCACAGATCAGCAACTGAACAATCAACAAATATGAAAAAAGTACTCAAATAAGAGATATGCAAATTTATTACTAAGTTATGGGTGTATTACTATATTGCATATATTTGTAAATTTTAAAGTATACTGAATGAGTAAAATATTGGATTGATGTTGTAAAAGTGATAAGAAGCTTATCTTGATAAATTAAAAATAAAGCCCTGGCACTTGTCTTTTCTTATAATATAATAATCTTTTAAAAAGAAAATTAAAATCTCCCACCTTTTAGAACAATTAAATTTTTATCAAGTCTAAAATATAAGGGTTGGCAACAGTAGGTTTATAGTTATTCATATGGAAAATAATACAATAATTAATAAAAAATAAAACAAGCATATACTGCTTTGTATACTTACAACTGTAAACCTACTTTGGCCTACTCCCTGTATACCACAAAAATAGCAGGCTGTCTGAAAGGTGTATAGTTTATATATTTATCTTTCTTCAAAATGCAAATTCTGTAAGACCAATTTTTCTTACTGCTTCTAGTAGAGTCACAGGGAGGATCTTGATGCTGGACACATGTGATGGAAGCAGAAATTGCACCTGTTATAACTGGGTCCCTTCCTGCTTCAGCATTTACTTCTTCATTTAAGATTTTTTTTGTCTTTAAAAATCTTTTCTCTTTTTTCATTGTTGTCCAACTACAGTTGTCCCAATTTTTCCCCTGTTGCTCTCCCCTGCCCCTGCCCACCTCCCGCTGCCACAGTTAGTCCCCACTCTGTTCCTGTGTCCGTGTGTCCTTTTATACATGTTCCTTCACTAGAGCCTTCCCCTTATTTTCCTCCCATCCCCCTCCTCTTTCCTCTCTGATCACTGTCAATTTGTTCTTTATTTCCTTGTCTCTGGTTCTGTTTTGCTTGTTCGTTTGTTTTAATCATTAGGTTCCACTTATAGGTGAGGTTATATGGTATTTGTCTTTTGCTTCCTGGCTTATTTCACTTAGCACAATACTCTCCAGTTCATCCATGCTAAGTAAACTTGTCAAGTTAGAGGAATGAAGTTGCAAAATGGTCAGCCAGTTTTAAGTTTTGTCTCCTTAGCCTTAGAAATGTATTCAGTGATGATCATAGTAGACTAAGTATAATAAATAAATCTTAAACATTAATTTTATTGTGGTTGCAACATTTTGCTTGTGGTTAATGTTTAAAAAAGGAAAGCATAATAAAAGCCACAAAGATCAAATACTGGAGAAAAATCAAGACTGTATCCAAGCCTGGAGTCATTTTCCTTAATGTTAAACTCACTGATCATATCAGATAGAGATGAAATATTAATAATAATAATTTTCATATCATGGATGCTTTGAGTCAATTTATAACAGTGGAAATAGACAGAGGTATAGTTTGGAAAAACCTACTGACTTTCAACTATATTATTCTCAGGTCAATCCATTCCTGGACATAGGTAATCAAATTTTCTTCTGAGTTTTGGAATAAAAGAAAGAAGAAACTATTAATTGATATGGCATTTAGTAATTGTCCATCACTGAAATTTTTGTATGATAATTTAATTCTCATAATTACCTTGTAAACATGTATTGTTCCAATTTTTTTAAAGGTTTTGCTTATTTAATTTTAGAGAGAGGGGATGGGAGGGAGATAGAGAGGAAAGGAAACATCAATGTGTGGTTGCCTCTTGTATGCACCAGTGCCCTGCACAGGGGACCCTAGCTTGCAACCCAGGCATGTGCCCTGACTGAAAAACAAACCAGCAACTCTTTGCTTCGAAGTCCGTGCTCAATCCACTGAGACACACCAGCCAGGACTATTTTTTCACATTTGTTTATTGTTATTCAGGTACAGTTGTCTCCATTTTCCCACCACCACTCCCCTCCACCACAGCCACCTCCATTTCCCACCCTTGGCTGCTGTGGCTCAATGTTTGAGTGCTGACCTGCAAACCGAAAGGTCACAGGTTCAATTCCCAGTCAGGACAGATGCCTGGGTTGCAGGCCAGGTTCCCCAGTGGGGACACGTGAGAGGTAACCACACATTGATGTTTAGTGTACAACCATACAACTCTGAACATGCCCAATCTCATTTATTCCCATTTATTGAAATTTTCAACAATCAGGCTTAGATTCATTTTCTGAGTTGCTTGCCAGGCTGCTAACAAAAAACAAAGTTAAAAATAAAATCCCCCTTTCTTACTTTAAAGATCGTGTTCTTTCTACTTCATCACAATGGTGAATGGATAACTGGAAATGGTTCAAAACTATAAAAAACTGTTACCAGGGAGTTGGATATGGACCTTTGTCCATTGCATCAAACCGTTTGCATATGGTACCTTATAAACACATCTAGTATTTTTGGAAGTTCTGCATGAATATTTATCCCTATGTCCATCTGTCTATTTATCTATTTGTCTCTCTATCTAAAAACAATAACTTCCATAATCTCTTCTTGATTCTTCTAAACCTAACTAACTATACTAACATTTAATATTTTAATTTTTAGATCTTTATTTTAATATTTCAATTTGCCATGAAACAGATAGCAGAAAGTAGGTGAACTTATTTCAGTGTATCTCACTCCCACCATGACCCTGAAAGACTTCAGTGTTTATCACTTCACTGTTCTAATGCATTTTTGTAAGCTCCTAGAAACTGAGTAATACAAGAAATATATCATAATATTGTCCACTAAAAACTATTTAAATCTGTGTCTAGACAATAAATATATTCCCAACTGACACTGTGAAATTGCTTAAAATAGAGAAATATTTAAGTAATACATGTGTGTTTTTTATAAAATTCTGTCATAAAATTATACCTCCCTTAATATATTTGTATCTAAAGGAACACCACATAGAGAAAAAAAATATGTAATGCTAAATTTCATAAAATGAGTCAAATTTTATACACACAATTAACAGTAGAGGTAGTTTTAAATGTAAATCCTAAAATGACACGATCAAGCCCAACTATCTGTTTAGACTATCCTAAATCTGCCTATGTAATCTGCAAGACCAGAAATACATCTAAATAGGATCTTTGTTATTTAATTGGAGTTAAAGTATCGTACTGAAGAAAAGTAAATTGTCAAAATCACATTTTCTTTCATTAAAAGGTTCCACAGAATTAGAGAGCAACTCATTATCATTAATATAGTTGCTGAAGCAGACATCAGTTTACTGAGAATCATGCTCCTTCCCACTCCTTATAATAGCTGCTGTAAATTCCTTTAAAGCTTCATGGCCTTACCCAGAAAGAGATCTTGGGTTTGGCACAATCACACTAACTGTATGTTCCTCTCTGAGCTTCTGTCTTGGATAGCCCCTTCTTGCAGCCCACACAGGGTGCAGAATCTGCCTTCTAGTCCACTACCCCCCCACACTTTGATCTCTGGATTATTTATAGTTAATGATTTCTTTCATGTTCAAAATAATTCTTCAGCTCAGAGTGATTATATACCAGTAATATTTTTTCAGTGCCTTCTTTTTAATGATGAATATGTATATATTTTTCATTAACTGTTGCCAGTTTCAAAGAGAATATTTCCCAGGAGGTACATTTGAAATAATCTCACAAGCAGAATATAAAATAGAATGATTTTTAGAGATTGCAAAAAGCTATGAAGGAAGACATCAGTAAAAGGACCTTCTATCTTGAGAGCCAATTTGGAAAACATTCTTAAATATAAATTAATAAGTATTATGTATGCATAACAAGTTAATCAACTGACGGTATTGAACTGCTGTAACAAGTAGTCTTATTACTATAAAAGAAGATCCTATAAATGCATCTTTTTTACTATCCCAGTTCACTTCCTACTTTCTGTAGGAAATAAAAGAAGTATATATACCCATATAAATCTGGCAAAAAATAACAGACACTTCCAAGTATAATAATTGAGGTTTTTTTCTCTTTTGTTAGGCAACATACACACACAACATAAAGAAAAACCCATGACGAATAAGAATCTGACAACATTCCTTTACAGATATTACAGATTTTAGGTCCCAGTTTTTTCTTCTTCAAACAGAATCTTTTTGTCTCAAAAAATGTTGGGCATGCAAGAAATATCTTTAAGGAAAAAATACCTTGACAAAAAATTAATTAAAGAATATACATCATTTATCAAAATTTAAAAATGATATTAAGTGATTAAGAAGCTTGTCAAAGTTTCACTATCAACAGAGAAAATGTTACTGTTGTTTTTTGATTTATGTTGACTGTTTTTTTCCAGAAATCTCATTTGTTGAATGTTAACCAGCTACTTTTTTATTATTCAAAATGCTAATTTTGGATTTCTCTCTTCTGTTATGCAGAACCTATTGCCTGTTTTGAAACCTTTTATAACATGGCATTTCTTTATTGAACAAGATATACTACCAATATACTTCTTTAGTACAAAAATGAACAATAATGATTTTCAAATGTTTCTTAGTTTTTGTTCACAAGACTTAAATTATCAGTACATTTTGGCAAAACATTATCAAATGAATACACAGAAACCTCTTTTGAGTTATTAAGTTATGAATTCAATTAGATTTTCACAGAAAGTATTTAGATGAATGCTAGCAAACTTAACATTGTCAAAGTCTATATACTTTCTACTGATGAAGAAAATAAAAAGAATACATTTAAATTGAAAGAAACCAATACAATAATAATTATTCTTATTAATGACTGTGATTTGCATTCCTTTTAAATAATGGAATTACAAACACAGCATTAACTAATTAAAGCCTGGCAATTAATTACTTAGTTATCTCTATATAGATTTATGAATGTTTTAGTGTAAGAGGAAAAGAGCTGGAATTTAGGACCTTTAAATATACCATTTTACAATTTTACATTATACAATTTTACATTTACAATGTACAATTTACATTATACAAGCATACGGCCAGTAGTCTGTGGAGAATGCATCTGTGGTGAAAAGTCAGCGAGCCCCTGGCAGTCTACCTCAGGTCCACAAGACTCAGTACTGTCATATCGCCATGTGATTAGCCAACTGCAGTATGATTCATTGTTGATTTTTCACTTTGGTCAGACACCTTCAAAATTAGTGAAATCCTCTCCTATAATTAGTTTCTATGAATAGTATCTTTCTATTAAAGAATAGTTTTTCCTTGAAATATTACTTCACATTCATTAAAAAGCATTTGCAATCTTTTCAAGGTCTAATGCCAAGAACATTTGTCTTTAAAAATGTATTGTTTTCAGAACAAATGATTTCTGTTATTTTTTCCTTTATTGGGTAAATTCTAAGCATTAAAATTTGCTGTTAATTGGTTTATTTTTACTTAAGGATATGTGTATAAATTATACATGTATAGTATTGGGTTGGCCAAAAGTTCATTTTTTTCCGTAAGATGGCTGTAGTACCACTTAGTTGTCTTTAACTTTATTGAAAACAATTTTGTTACGTTGTATAGGGACAACTGGTATATCAGTGTGCAATAAAAAAACAATAAAAATGATGAGTTTTTATATTAGCCTTTTAAATATTGAAGATGGAAGAAAATATGCAACATTTTGTCACATAGTGCTTCATTATTTCAAGCAAGGTAAATATGCAACTGAAACACAAAAAACACTTTGTGTGGAGTATGGGGCAGGTGCCAGGACTGATCAAATGTGTGAAATATGGTTTGCGAAGTTTCATGTGGAGAGTTCTCACTGGACAATGCTGATGGTCAGGTAGACCAGTTGAATCTGAGAGTTACTAAATCCACACATTAATTGAGAACAATCAATATTCTACCATGCAGGAGTTAACTGACATACTTAAAATATATAAAGCAATAAAGTTATTGGTGAAAATTTAAAATATGAAAAAACTGAACAGACTTTTTGGCCAACACAATATCTGTATATATGATAAACTATTTTTCTATTTCCATTTTATTTAACATTTATTGTACATAATCAGTGATAGTCTTTTATGACATTAATTTATTGTATAAAGAAATAATAATATGCAGATAGGGAATAAAGTTAACATCTGTTATCTGTCCTTTTAAATTTTATTAGAATATACCCTTTCTAATTATGACAAGGAAAGTAACTAGATTATGTACCTACTTTATTAAAATATTTGTTTTTTTCTATTTAGTAGTTTATTTGCATGGAATATTGTGTTAATTAGTGTTTGGGGCAGTTTAGTAGGTTTTAAGTACTACTTCAAAACTGTATTAATGTTTATATTCTGATTACTGGCAACAGTAACTGTATAATTAGGTATTATTCACCATTTATAATTCCATTTATATCATTAATATTATTCATTCATTTATACAATAAGGCTATTTTTATACATACGAAAAAAGTCTTAAGTAATTATATTTTTTAGCCTCACCCAAGTGCATTCTTTCATTGTTTTTAGAGAGCAGAAGAGAGACAGAGACAGAGAGCAAGACATCAGTGTGATAGAGAAACACTGAGTGGCTGTCTTCTTGTATGCAACTCAACCGTGATGGAACCCATAGCCAGGGTATATGCCCTGACCAAGAATCAAACCCACGACATTTTAATCTATGAGATGATGTTCCAACCAACTGAGCCACACTGTCCAGGGCATTAAATAATTCTTAATGAAAATATATTCCCACCCTCTTGATTTCCTCTTTTATTGAGTTGGTTTTTATAAAAAAATTGAAATATAATCATATTAGTGCTTTTTGTGTGATATTTTTTCAGACTTTGTAAGGAAAAAAACAATGTACTTAAGAATTATATTCAGTTTACAGAACAAAGAAACTTGGAGAAAGAAAACTGGAACAACAATGAAGACTATATTAAAACTATAAACAAATATGGCAAACTTAATCTAAAATATTTTAGTATGACAATAATTATAAGTTGTTCATATTTATATTAAACTCCATTAGAAGGCAAATACTTTCAGACTTGTTCAAAGTGATAGTATTAAATAAATGCAAGTTTATATACATTCTACAATGCATAGAAATTAAAATAAACAAAGTGTAACTTACAGGGTGGGGCAAAAGTAAGTTTACACATGTCCATATTGAAAATAATATAACAATTAATAAACAATAATTCAAGAATACTCTTTGTTTTGCATACTTACAACTGTAAACCTACCTTTCCTCCACCCTGTATAAATACAAAAATAAAGAGCAGGACTTTTAATATAAATACAACATAGAACAAGAGGAACAGCAAAAGGCTTTATATTTAATTTTTTATCATCCAAAGTATATTATTTAATATATGTAGTAGTAATAATGCAGTAAAATGATGTTACCCTGAAAATTTTTTAAAAGTTGATTATAAGTAAAATAATTTTTAGATAGATTTTGTGCACACCAAAGAAGACTACAGAAGATTATTAAAATTAAAAATTGGACAAAAAAGCTGAATAGACACTTCTCCACAGAGGACATAGAGATAGCCAGTAGACATATGAAAAGATTCTCAAACTCACTAATCATCAGAGAAATACAAATTAAACCACTATAACATATCACCTTACACCTGTCAGAATGACTATCACCAATAAATCAACAAACAAGTGATGGCGAGGATGTGGAGAAAGGTGAGTCCTTTTGCACTGTTGGTGGAATGTAGATTGGTGCAGCCACTGTGTAAATAGTATGGAGATACCTCAAAAAATTGTGAGTGGCTCTGCCTTTTGACCCAGTGATTCCACTTCTAGGAATACTACTGAAAAACCAAAAACACTAATTTGAAAGAACATGCGTCTCTATACGCTGCAGTGTTATTTACAATCACCAAGATATGGAAGCAGCCCAAGTGTCCATTAGTAGATGAGCTGATAAAACAACTATAGGACATTTACACAATGGAATTCTACTCAGATGTAAAAAAGTAGAAAATTGTACCTTTTTAAACAGTATAGACAGACCTAGAGACTATTATGCTAGCTTAAATTAGCCAGAGAAAGACAAACACTATACGATTTCACTCATATGTGGAATCTAGTGAACAAACTGAACTAACAAGCAAAATAGAGACAACCCCATCAATAGAGAGCAGGATGACAGCTATGGGAGGCGGGTAAGTGAGGAGGTGGAGGGGTGTAGCAAAAAAGGGGAAAAGGACTGATGAGCATGGAAACAGTGTGGTGACTGTGGGTGGAAAGGGTTGGATAGGGTTCAATGGTAATTGAAAAATGCAATTAAAATTATTAAAAAATCTAAAAACAATCTTGAAATACAAATAAAAACTAAAACTCTCCTAACAAGAGAAATATAAACAAAGATTATAAGTGCACTATGATTCAAACAATCACAGATTTCACAAAATGTCAGAATTTATGAGATTCAGTATTAAGACTATGAACAAAGAAAATATTATTACTATGCATAATTTATTATTAATACAAATTAAAATAAATTAACTGGATATTTAGTTTTGTCAAATAAATGACAATACAGAGAGACCAATGAACAAGGGGAGAAACTTTTCTATTTAAATAATTATTTGTGTTCAACTTTGACATCAGTATCTAAAGTTGATAGATGCACTTACCTGGATTAGAATTTTTTTAACTGTGACTTTAAGAAGAAAAAGATTGTTTTAAAAATAGACAAAAAAATCACAATGTATTAGCAGTTAGAGTCAATTGTAGTGATTTATCTAAGAGCCTGATTTGCCATAAAGGGGACTGAATTAATAATTCCATCTTGCTCTTCTTCCTCATTTTCCTCTTTATTATCTGTTTTTTTCTTTCTTTACTCTGAACATATGTTCTTATAAAAATTTACAATTTCTCTAATATTATTTTCACAGTTATGGAGTGATCTTTCCAATGACCAACCTTTCTTTATAATGTTTATTCATGAAGTACATCAATGTGATTGCTAAATACTAGTTTCAGTGGTTTAATAGATAAAATTTACTATTATTTAGGTTTCTGTTAATACTCTGGACCTTTACAATTTGCTGTCATGCTGTGTCTGGTTTCTCACATGTTCATATTTAAAAGTCTGCAATTTGTAGCCCTGGCTGGTGTAGCTCAGTGGATTGAGTGCGGGCCTGCGAACCAGAGGATCGCGGTTCGATTCCCAGTCAGGGCACATGCCTGGGCTGCGGGCCAGTTCCCGGCAGGGGACACACAAAAGGCAACCGTACATTGATATTTCTCTCCCTCTCCTTCTCTCCTACCCTTCCCCTCTAAAAGATAAATAAATAATAAATTTAAAAAAAAAGCAGAGTTTGGGTTCATAATATGAAAACCTGGGGAGGAAGATGGCGGCGTGGTAGGAGGGAGCAGACCCTACTCCCCCTCTACACACGGGAGAAAAAACAGATCAATCTACGTAAAGATCAGAACAGACAAGGAACAGTAATACAGCATATTGGAGAATAAGAGGTCGGAAATTGTAGCGGACACTGAAAAACAAGCGGTAAGGAGAGCTCTTCGGAACAATAAGAGCCCAGGGTTCCAGCGCGCGGAGAACGGGGCGGCCGAGGCCCCGGCCCGGCGCTCCGCCAAGCCTGCCCCAGGGCCCTGGGGAGGGAGCTGGGTCAGCCGCTGAACCGGCTGGGAGATCTCAGGGGCCACCGCGCGACTGCGCCCGAGCAAACATAGGCGCAGGCCACTGGAGACAGCTGTGGAGCCAGAGACGCCAGTTCACCGGCGGGTTCGCAACGCGGACAGCTCAGGCCCAAGGTGCAGGCGCCGGATAGCAGCTGGAACACAGGCCTCTCTCAGATCCGAATGCAGGCAGCTGTGCCCGAACACTGAAAGCCTCCCAGGGACAAAGGCAGGCGGCTGTGCACGGCTGGAGAACCTAGCTCACACCCATAACCTCGGAGAAGTGCGCACACACCAGTAAGTTCAGATCACACGCTGGAAACCCTGTGGGGAGAGGTGCCCACTAACGCTGGGATACATAGCACAGTGAGGACTGAGTTCTGAACACAGAGAAAAGCAATAAGATCACCCCTCGGCCATTGCAGCCAGCAAGACCTGAAAAAAACCGGCTGGCAAGTTTGAAAACAACAAGAGGGTTTTTTTTTTTTTTTTTCCTTCCCTTTTCTTTCTTTTTTTTTTTTTTAAATTAATATTTTTTTAAATTTTTTATTTCTTTAATATATTTTTATTTTTTTAAATATTTTGTTGTGCTTTGCTTGTTTTTTTTTTTTTTGTTTTTTTTTTTTCTTTTTCCCCCCTTTGGCTGCTTATATTTGTGTGGGGGTGTCTGTGTGCGTGTCTCTTTTTTGTTATGCCAGTTTGTTAGTGTCTTTTTGTTTGTAAGCCTGTATATCTATATGAGTTTTTAACTACTCCTTCTTCATTGTTTATATCTTCTTCTTTACTCCCCAACTCCTTTTGCCTTCCTTGAATTCCTTCTTCTCTTATCCCCTCTTCCTTTCTCTTCAATTTTTATCTTTTCTACCTTCCTCTTGTTTCCCCTTTCTTCTTTTTTTCATTTTCCCCCCTCTTCTTTTTGTAAATACACACGAGTGAGACAAAACAAACAAACAAGCAAGCCTGGAACTGTGGCGGGGGGAGATCCAGAGTTGGCCCCCAAAAGAGGGTATTCCAGCTGATGAGTCAGTGGAAGCAGTGAACAACAGGATAGCCGAAGGAGAATCCACCATTGAATCTCACAGATATTCTACCACAGAAGGTCATACCACAAACCCAGGGAGCCAGAACAGATCAATTTAAGAAGTTGAGGCTAACAACAAGAGTCTTACAAACAATGGGAAGACAAAAGAACAATCCCCAAATGAAAGGAAAGGAGGAAGCTCAAGAAAGAATGCTAAATGAAACAGAGGCAACTCAACTATCAGATATCGAGTTCAAAGCAATGGTTGTCAGGAAGCTCAATGAGCTCTCAATGAGCTACCATAAACTACAGGGAAGTTATGATGAACTCACGGCAAACTATATCAACATGAAAAAGGAAATAGAAACTATCAACAAGGGCCAAGAGGAAATGAAGAACGCAATCTCTGAACTGAAGAACACAGTAGAAGGAATGAAAAGCAGAATCGACGAAGCAGAAGATCGGATCAGCGAGTTGGAGGACAAAATAGAAAAAAATACTCAGAATGAGCAAGATAAGGAAAAGAGGCTTAGAAAGAATGAAGAGGGTTTAAGAGAAATGCAAGACAACATGAAACGGAATAATATCCGTATAATAGGAATACCAGAAGGAGAAGAACAAGAACAAGGGATAGAAAACCTGTTTGAAAAAGTAATGATGGAAAACTTCCCTCATTTGGTGAGAGAAAAAGCCACACAAATCCAGGAAACACAGAGAGTCCCAATCAAAAGGAACCCAAACAGGCCCACTTCAAGACACATCATAATTAAAATGGCAAAACTCCAAGACAAAGAGAGAATCTTAAAGGCAGCAAGGGAGAAAAAGGAAGTAACATACAAGGGGGCCCCAATCAGGTTAGCATCTGACTTCTCAATGGAAACGCTCCAAGCCAGAAGAGAATGGCAAGAAATATTCCAAGCAATGAGAACCAAAGGCCTGCAACCCAGACTACTTTACCCAGCAAGGCTTTCAATCAAGATAGAAGGCCAAATAAGGAGCTTCCCAAACAAAAGAAGTCTAAAAGAATACACCTCTACCAAACCAATGCTGCAAGAGATACTAAAGGGACTGCTTTAAGGGAAGAAAGGAAAAGACAGAGAGAGAAAGAGACAGAGGAACACAGGTACGAAAATGGCAATGAATAAATACCTATCAATAATAACTTTAAATGTAAATGGATTAAATGCCCCAATCAAAAGACATAGAATAGCTGAATGGATAAGAAAACATGACCCACACATATGCTGCCTACAAGAAACCCACCTCAGGACAAAAGACATACACAGGCTCAAAGTGAAGGGCTGGAAACAAATTTTCCAAGCAAATGGTCAGGAAAAAAAAGCTGGGGTAGCAATACTCATATCAGACAAAATAGACTTCAAAAGAAGGGCCATAAAGAGAGACCCAGAAGGCCACTTCATAATACTCAAGGGAAGAATCCACCAAGAAGACATAAATATTGTAAATATATATGCACCCAACGGAGGAGCACCTAAATACATCAAGAAAATTTTAGAGGACTTCAAGAAAGATATAGACAGCAACACAATTATAGTAGGTGATTTTAACACCCCACTGTCAAAAATGGACAGATCTTCCAAACAAAATATCAACAAAGATATTGTGGCACTGAACAACACTCTAGAGGAAATGGACTTAACTGATATATATAGAGCCCTTCATCCCAAAGAAGCTAAATACACTTTCTTTTCAAATGCACATGGAACATTTTCAAAGATAGACCACATGATAGGACACAAATCAAGCCTCAACAAATTCAAGAAAATTGAAATCATACCAAGCATTTTCTCTGACCACAAGGGACTGAAACTAGAAACCAACCCCAAGGAGAAAAACCCAAAACCCTCAAAATCATGGAGATTGAATAGCATGCTATTAAACAATGAATGGGTCAAGAATGAAATTAGGGAGGAAATCAAAAAGTTTCTGGAAACAAACGATAATGAACTCACATCGACCCAAAACTTATGGGACACAGCAAAGGCAGTCCTCAGAGGGAAGTTTATAGCGATACAGGCCTATCTAAAAAAGACAGAAACATCTCAAACAAACAACCTAACCCTTCGCCTACAAGAACTCGAGGAACAACAACAAAGACAGCCCAGAGCAAGTAGAAGGAAAGAAATAACCAAGATAAGAGCAGAATTAAATGATATAGAGACTAAAAGCACAATCCTAAAGATCAATGAATCCAGGAGTTGGTTCTTTGAAAAGATCAACAAAATCGACAAGCCTTTAAGCAGGCTCATCAAGAAAAAAAGAGAGAGGACTCAAATAAACACAATCAGAAATGAAAGAGGAGATATTACAACCGACACTGCAGAAATACAAAGGATTGTAAGAAATTACTATGAAGAACTGTATGCCAAGAAATTTGAAAACCTAGGTGAAATGGACAGGTTTCTGGAAAAATATAACCTTCCAAAACTCAATGAAAAAGAAACAGAAAGTCTGAACAGACCAATAACGGCTGGTGAAATTGAATCAGTAATCAAAACACTCCCGACGCACAAAAGCCCTGGACCAGATGGCTTCACAGGAGAGTTCTACAAAACATTTAAGGAAGAGCTAACCCCTATTCTCCACAGACTATTCCAAAAAATCCAAAATGATGGAAGACTCCCAAACTCTTTTTATGAAGCCAGCATCATCCTAATCCCAAAACCAGATAAAGACACAACAAAGAAGGAGAACTTCAGGCCAATATCGCTGATGAACATAGATGCTAAAATCCTCAACAAAATATTGGCAAACCGCATCCAGCAACACATTAAAAAGATCATACACCACGACCAAGTGGGATTCATCCCAGGGATGCAAGGATGGTTCAACATTCGCAAATCAGTAAATGTAATTCATCACATAAACAAAAGCAAAGACAAAAATCACATGATCATATCAATAGATGCGGAAAAAGCATTCGATAAGGTACAGCACCCATTTATGATAAAAACACTCAGCAAAGTGGGAATAGAGGGAGCATTCCTCAACATAATAAAGGCTATATATGAGAAACCTACAGCCAGCATCATACTCAACGGGCAAAGACTAAATTCTTTTCCACTAAAATCAGGAACAAGACAAGGCTGCCCACTCTCTCCACTTCTATTCAACATAGTATTGGAAGTATTAGCCACAGCGATTAGACAAGAAAAGGAAATAAAAGGCATCCAACTTGGAAAGGAGGAAACAAAACTATCATTGTTTGCAGATGACATGTTAGTATACATAGAAAATCCTATAGTCTCGGCCAAAAAACTGCTCGACCTAATAAATGAATTTAGCCAAACAGCCGGATACAAAGTCAATATCCAGAAATCAAAGGCATTTTTGTATACCAACAATGAAACAACAGAAGTAGAAATCAAGGAAAAAATACCATTTGATATAGCAAAAAGAAAAATAAAGTACCTAGGAATAAACCTAACCAAGGAGGTAAAAGACCTGTATGCAGAAAACTACACAACACTGAAGAAAGAAATCAAGGAAGACACAAATAAATGGAAACACATACCGTGTTCATGGATCGGAAGAATTAACATCATCAAAATGTCCATACTTCCCAAAGCAATCTACAGATTCAATGCAATACCTATTAAAGTACCAATGGCATATTTCACAGATATAGAACAAACTCTTCAAAAATTTATATGGAACCATAAACGACCCAGAATAGCGGCAGCAATCTTGAGAAAGAAGAGCAAAGCAGGAGGGATCACAATACCTGATATCAAAATGTATTACAAGGCCACTGTAATCAAAACAGCCTGGTACTGGCATAAAAACAGGCACGTCGACCAGTGGAATAGAATAGAGAGCCCAGAAATAAACCCTAGTGTCTATAGTCAATTAATATTCGACAAAGGGGGCAGCAACATAAAATGGAGTAAAAATAGCCTCTTCAACAAGTGGTGTTGGGAGAACTGGACAGCTTCGTGCAAGAAAATGAAACTCGAGCACCAACTTACACCATACACAAAAATAAATTCAAGGTGGATAAAAGACTTAAGCATAAGCCGTAACACCATTAAAGTCCTAGAGGAGAACATAGGCAGGAAAATCTCAGATATTACACGCAGCAACATTTTTACTGATATGTCCCCTAAAGCAAGGGACATAAAGGAAAGAATAAACAAATGGGATCTCATCAAAATAAAAAGCTTCTGCATGGCCAAGGAAAACAGTATTAAAATAAAAAGAGAACCGACTGTGTGGGAAAACATATTTGCCAATGATATCTCAGATAAGGGTTTAATCTCCAAAATATACAAAGAACTTACACGACTCCACTCTAAGAAGACAAGCAACCCAATTAAAAAATGGGCAAAGGACTTGGGCAGACACCTCTCCAAGGAGGACATACAGAGGATCCAGAGACACATGAAAAAATGCTCGATATCGCTAGCTATCAGAGAGATGCAAATTAAAACCACAATGAGATACCACTTGACACCAGTCAGAATGGCCCTCATAAACAAAGCAACAAACAGCAAGTGTTGGAGAGGTTGTGGAGACAAGGGGACACTACTGCACTGCTGGTGGGAGTGCAGACTGGTACAACCACTATGGAAAACAGTATGGGTTTTTCTTAAAAAACTAAAAATGGATATACCTTTTGACCCAGCAATTCCATTGCTAGGACTATATCCTAAGAACCCTGAAACACCAATCCAAAAGAAACTATGCATCCCTATGTTTATAGCAGCACAATTTACAATAGCCAAGTGTTGGAAGCAACCTAGATGCCCATCAGTAAATGAATGGATCAAAAAACTGTGGTACATTTATACAATGGAATTCTATGCAGCAGAAAGAAAGAAGGAGCTCATACCCTATGCAACGGCATGGATGGAACTTGAGAGCATCATGCTAAGCGAAGTAAGCCAGGCAGTGAAAGACAAATACCATATGATCTCACCTTTAACAGGAACCTAATCAACAAAACAAAGAAACAAGCATAATATAACCAAAGACATAGAAATTGGGAACAGGCTGAAAGTCACCAGAGGGGAGAGGGGAGGGAATTTCAGGGGAAAAGGGGAAGGATTTACAGAAACAAGTAAAAAGGACACATGGATAAAAACTATGGGGGGGTGGAAATGGGAGGGAAGGGCTGGGGTGGTGGGTTGGGGTGAGAATAAAAGACAGAAAACTGTACAAGATCAACAATGAAAATAAAAATTAAAAAAAAAAAAAAAAAGCAGAGTTTTAAAAAAATAAAAGTCTACAGTTTGTACTGTTTTGACAAAATTTGCTTACTCATTTATGCATTGAGTGCCTCAGTGTCAGGCAATGTGGCAAGTTAATCCAGGAGGGGGAAAAATAACAACACCACCTGTCCCTGGCCTCAGGAAGTTGAAAGTCTAGTACAAGGTTGCCCAGACTTGTTTGTTTATAAAATTCATGGAACTTTGGATAAAAATAGAGATTTTTATAATATTCTTTAAAGAGCTGAAATTCCAAAGTGTAGGGATTTTTTACTACATTTAGAAATATTTATTTTTTTTTACAAATACACCAGGTTATATTCAGAATCAAGGAACTTTGGAAAATACTTATTGACCTTCATCTTTGATTTCTTAGCATAATATATACATGTAAGTTCTCTTGTAATCATATGAACAATCATTTTGAATTGCTTGGTCTTGGGATCAGTTAACCTAGGTAGTAAATCCTGTCTCTTTTTCTAATCATGCTGATCATCCTAGCCAATGAATGACTGGGCTGGTAAATCCAGCCTCAAATTCTCTACTGTGATGCTCCTCAGAGATCTTCATTGGCAAGATGTGAACTTTTATGTATTCTGGTGGTTTGGGGCTGAAATAAATACATCCTAGAAAAAGCCCAGTTTGAAGTACTTGAATATGGAAAAAGGAAATTTTCCTTATTTATTGTTTTCTTATTGATGTGGTAATTTATTTCTGGGAATTTTTATATTTTTATAAGGCCTTTACTATTGGCTATTACCTTATGCTTGTCAATGGTTCACTGTATTAGAATGAGCAAAAGAAATAGTAATTATAATAATCAAAGTGATCCAAAGGCCTCATAACTGAAAATTTGGACTTGGTAGACATGGTTTGGGGAATAGTCAAATATAGTAAATGAATACTCTACAGTTGATTTTAATGAAAAATTACATTTCAGAAACATTTCTGGTGGCTAGAAATTTATCTGAAAGAGTATACTCCATGCCCCTGAGGAAAAACATCACTTTAGAAAATGACTATACTGGCCTAGAAGCATATATTTTATATATGTATTCCTCAGTTTGATAATTGTATATGTGTCATATATGTAAATTTATATATAAATACACACATTTATACTTCCTGGACAAATGATGACAAAATGCAAATTGCAGGGGAAACACACCCTCTCTTCTGGTTCACTTTCCCTACTCTGATTACAAGCACTGGTATATAGGTTTATGCCACTGGGTAGGAAAATGGAATACTTGTGTCTGAAAGAAACGCATGGACAAAGAAAAATCATACCTGATACTCATGTTTGGAAATCATCCCTATAGAATGGCAAGATCACACCCAACCAATCATTCCACAAGAAAAGGTACCATTCAAAAGCTCTCTGACACATGTACTCATATCTAAAGCTTAAAATTAACACTTTGGTGCTTCATTCTCAAATATTAACGGAATAGAGATTGGATTCTTTACTAGGATAGAGAATAATACAACCAAACGAAATGCAACAAACAACAAGATGAAAAAAAAAAAAAAAACAACTTGCAAGAAATGAAAACAATAGAGAAAGCAGGGATTTACATACATGCACATATATTTCACAAAGTGATAATATATTTTATCTATGAAATAAAAACAAGTTATTCCGGAAAATAGATAAATAATCAGAGAAGAGCAAGAAGCTCTCCTACAAGTTAAAAATACAATAACAGAAATTAAAAAAAATAATAGAGTGTTTAAAAGGAGAAGCAAATAAAAATTCCAGAAAGAAAGAACAAAAAGAAAAGGTCAAAATCAATAAAAGTAGAATTCAATGAATTTACAGCATCAGAAGTTCTGATATCAAATTAATATGAGCTCCAGAAATGAACACATTTCAGAGAATGATAAAAGTAAATGATCCAATAAAGTAACCTGAGTTTTGCAGATTAAAATTTTAAATGTGTCTGTATATATGTACACATACACATATATATGTATACACATGCGCATACACATACATACATATGTCTTGGCACAAAATGTAAGGGGGAAATTGAAAAAAGATCCATACTATCAAATATCATATTGATATTTTAAAATCAGGGTTAAAATAAAAGACAGCTTATGTGTTTGTGCATATCTGTGCATGTGATAGACAGACATACATTGAGAGATAGAGAGAGAGAGAGACTGAATTGGGGGAAATAAACAAACAAATATTAGGAAACTCATCTAACACATCTAACAAACAGAGAAGAGGACACGGAAGAGAGGAAATCCTCAAAAAAAGAATTCCAGAACATTTTCTGGGACTGAAGAAAATGATTGTACATATTAAAGATGACAAATATATGCCCAGCAAAAACAGATTTTTAAACGATCCACTCCAAGGTGCATTTTAATGATTTTTCAAAACATGGAGGGGGGGAGAAAAAGTAAATCCTTAAACTGTCCAAGGACTGGAGGGAATAGGGGTGAGTCTACTAAGAAAATACTTGAGTTATATGAAGAATAAATTCTCACTGCATCCATTTGCTTTTGAATAGCTTATCACACTGTACCTTTTCACTGATTCTAATTATAATATATCCTATTTCACATAAAAAGCACAATAAAGAGACAAGGTGAAGGGGAGGGAGGGGTATGTAGATGAGGCACTATAAACTTTTTTCCTCACCTTTGCTTTTCTCTAAGATACTCTGAATAATGCTTTTTCTTTAATCCTAAAATGAACTGATCATTTTAGGATTCAGTTCTCATTTTGGCTTTGAAGTTTCCTTTCTGATTTTAATTACCTTTCATGGTAGGGTAAGACTCTTTGCACAGGAGAATTTTATACTTAGGTTTATATAGCATAAATTAAAAAGAAAAAGAAAAAGAAACTTTCACTTGAAGCAGCATTTTCAATTGTAAGGATGCATCACATTGATACACAATAATAACATTTAGCAGCTTTTAACTAAGCTGGTTAAGTGTTCTTCCCCCCACCCCTCTTGGAGACAGCTGCCCCTTCCAGCTCATGTACTGTTTTTTGCTGATAGACTGATGTCTTTATTTACGGAGTTATAAAGAATTGCTTCTAGTCATCAGCAGTTTCAAAAACTAGCCATTGAAGGAGGGATAAAGCCTATTCAGAAGATGGATGACAGCTTTTCATTTAAGGATCATACAGAAGAATATTTCCTTCTATAAAAATAGATTCTGCAGTGTAGCTTGAGACTTACATTTTGCAAGGGATCTCCGCTCTAAAAAATGACATTGAAAATTTAAGACTAAAAGCAGACAGACATTCTTTCTCTTCGTGTAAAAAAAGGCCAACATGACAAAATGGTTTCCATTTTTTTTTTCCAGCACACAAAAGAGATTTCTGAAACGTGTGTTTACCATAATCATACTGGAGCACTTAACTTCAGAAGAGAATGGCTAAATTGTCTTATTTAAATAGGAATTTTGTTTCCTAGGACCAAATTCTGTCTAATGACATTGATTTAAAGAAATAGTTCATTACTAGGTAAATGTAAAGGAAAGCACATCATGTATATGGAAGCACAGTGCATTGCTTTATGTTATCTTCTATTGTTTAAGAAGATGACAAAGATTCTTAGTCAAACAGTAAATACATAAATGTCAACAAAAGTGATTACAATTTTTGGAACCTTGCATGATGATATTGTTTTCCACTTTTCTTAGCAATGGATACTCAAAAATATGGTCACATTTTCTCTTAACTTGAAAATCTAAAGAGGAGACGAAGTTCATAAACTTCCGTGTACGCAGGAACTCTCTATAATACATGCATACTTTGATGTGTCTTTATATGGACACTTTGCTGGTCCCTGATAATATTTCTGTGCAGGGTCTGGACAGAAAGCTGTTTTTTGTCCTATTCTGGATTTCCTCTGTGTTAAATTCTAAACAAGACTAAACTAATTCAAGTCTGTCATTTTGTTTGAATACCAAACAGCACTGTTCACTCTCCCAAACTTTGTAGAGAAACATAGTGGTGGGATTCCCATTCTTATGCTTCATAATCCAAAAGCTGGGAATACTGCTTTTTATCTTTTTCTTTTCTTTTACTTATGATATCTACCAATTATTTTCTGCTATAGGATATTATTGTACATCTCTCATCTTTTTAATTTTAATACCCCTTAATACCTTAAAATATTTGAATTCTAAGATATTTCCTCTATAATGGCTACAAGCTTTGTCCACCAAACTAAGTCGACAAAAAAAGTGACATTACTTTTTAAAAAGGCAACAGTGCTACTTCAAGTCTTCATTTCATCAGGTAGAAACTGAGGGTGTGGATTAATTCAGGATAACCCCATCCCTCATATTGTTACCTGTTTTCATACAGTTGTATCTATATCCAGATAGCCTTTGCCACCCCAAGGCATTAAGTAAAATGTCCTTCCTTGAACTGTAACATCTCTATATGCTAGCATTCATAAAAACATGCTTGTTTCCATTCAGTTTCCCGTGTTGATGATGTGTTGTTCCCTGTTCCTGACAGCAAGGTGTTTCTAGGTCCAGCTCCCTTTGAACCACTTCTGGCCTATACTGAAGGTTGCCGGACACTCTTTCAGGCTACTTGAGGCTATTGACCATCTTGGCAATTCCACACTTTAGCCCACAGGGTATCAAGGCTGTAGATAAAACTCTGAAGCTCTCTGGTCATTGCATATTATGATATAGGGGAGCTGAGTTCTTATTGTGTCTCCAATTTTAGCTGCAATTACTCAGCCGGGAAGACTTTAAAACTATGTTAATACTATATTCAAACCTTAAATTTTGAGCATCAGAAGGCAAAGACTTAATTTATTTAACTGTATTTATTTCTAAGAGCATTTTAAAGAGATCTTCACCCAAGGATATGTTTATTGATTTTAGAGAGAGAGAGAAACATCCATTGGGTTGCCTGCTGTATGAGGCATGGAACCCCTAATGAGGATGGAACTTGCAACGGAGGCATATGTCTTGACCTGGAATTGAACCCATAACTTCTTGGTGTACTCACATACTCCGATCAATGGAGCCAATTGACCAGAGCTAAGAACATTTTCTTGAGTAAGAAGACTTACTGTTTACCTTTTGCAAGAGAGAAAGGTTATAGTGTTAGAGAAATACAGATGGAGGAAAACCCACATCGGTGGGTATATCAATGTATTGTCCCAACACATAACTCACAGTTTTAGTTCATAACCACACTTGCAGTTTTTCTAACTGACCCCTTCTTTTTAATTGGATAAAACTTATTAGCTAGATATAGAACATAATATCACACAGACTTAAATGAGTTTTGATTGGTGGTTCAGTATTTTAATTTATAGGTAACCTAGAAAATATTTTTAAATAGGGGTAATAACACCTAAATATTGAATGTCAGAAAGATTAAATGTTAGGATACATATAAAGAAGTTGGTCAACATTGCTATTTGGCAGCCATGTGGGCCAGCGTAGCACACAGATACATTTGTGGGAAGCTGTTGCAAACAGGTGCTTACAGATGGAAACTGCATATATATATTAACTTGACAATTGTCTCTTTCATCCAATGTACTGGAATCCACATAAGCACAGGGACATTTATGTGCCCCTACTAGGCTCCCAGCTCCAGGTATAGAGTGTATGGTTAATATTTATTTGTGGAAAAATTAGCTAAGTAAAAAATAAGAGAATTTTATATTAATTAAATTTGTGCACTTAAAATATACAAAACAAAAAGTACATGTTTATGTGTATTAATTATATTTGTGTGATGATGAACATGTAACATTTAAACATTAAAAGAAAATCTGAGGTTGATTCTAATCATTATCTGCTGCCCCTAAGTAGCCATTTATAGAGGCCAAATGGAGATAGCTATAAAAAAATGATATAGTGCTAAGGTGCAGAAGCATCTTCCTGGAAGCATTCAAAATAGAACTTATTTACCTGAGTAAATTTCAGCCAGTGCATCAACACAATGAACTTTACAAAGCGAATTTAGGTTAGAAGTAGTTTCATACTATGTAAAGAACTGTTATCATTATAATTGCTACATTTTGCTTTGCTTACTAATTTTGGTACTAGCAAATGAAAACAAAAGAGTACAAAAAGTGATAAGTTGTTTATAAATGTGAACTTTTTATTGCTGGATGTTGAGCAATAACAGACAACTGATAACTCTTGGTGATCCAAATGTTAGGACTCAAGTACTAGGGAAGGAGAGATGACAATGAGGAACTTGGGCTACACTTGTGTCAAATGTAGATCAGCCCCAAACAGAAACAAGATGTCAAGAGAACAGAGTATGAACCAGAAATAGGATGTTTAAGTAGGATCTTGGGAAGGATGGATGCTGTAGTTGGATTGCAATAGGCAAAGATAGACTAGAGGTGTCTGGGGACAAAACAATGCCACAGGCAGACAGTCAGTAGAATTCAGAGTGTTTAAAGAATTAAGCAGTGGTATGCTACTAAATATTTAACAAGTGACATTTTGAAGGAAAAATAAAAAACATGGTTTGTGGAATTTGCCAATTTCTGTGTTGCAATCCTCAATGTGGCCTATATGAAGCTAAAAATGTTTAATAACCAGATTGCAAAACTCTTGAAAATGTGTCATTTGGCTCAATACAACAATTGAGGTGAGTCCTATCTAGGTGCACATATGGTATGAGAGTCCTATTAGATGCAAGTCAGAAAATATTAAAATTTAGGCTAATGAATTCAAACTAACGAATTTTCTCTTCATTCTGGAAGAAATAATGACCTGTAGTAAGATTTGAGGAGTGGGATGTGTTCAGACCAACTACTCACAGGCTTTATAAAGTTACAGTGAGGTTAATGAATTATAAACTAAAACTAAAATGGAACCGTCTATTTCAGATTGCCAGGGGAAGTACACACTGAATGTATAAATGTATTTAATGGGAAATAAATTTCTTTTATCATTTGCCTTTTTGTTTTCCCTCTAGTCATAGCTGTTTGAAATAAAATCTTTTATTAAAATAGATACTTTATTCTGTCTTACTTTCCTTAACTCTCTGTTAAACTTGCTTTCAAAGAGACTACAATTGCCTTGTATAATGCTACTTTCTGACTTAAGAAAATAAAAGGAACATACAAACACTGTTAGTTTTTTTCAGTTTTCTATTTATCAATAAATCTTCTTTTTAATTACTTTATCATTGTTCAATTACAGTTGTCTGCATTTTCTTACCACCACTCCCTCCCACCCCAGCCAAATCCACCTCCCTCCCTTGCTTTCACTCTCCCCCTTGGTTTTGTCCATGTGTCCTTTATAGTAGTTCCTGAAATCCCTTCTCTCCACCATCCCCTCTCCCCTCCCCTCTGGCTATTGTTAGAATGATCTTAATTTCAATGTCTCTGGTTATATTTTGTCTGCATTTTTCTTTTGTTGATTAGGTTCCTGTTAAAGGTGATATCATATGTATTTGTCCCTCGCCACCTGGCTTATTTCACTTAGCACAATGCTCTTCGGTTCCATCCACGCTGTTGCAAAGGGTGGGAGCTCCTTCTTTCTCTCTGCTGTGTAGAATTCTGTTGTGTAAATGTACCATAGTTTTTTGATCCACTCATTTGCTGATTCACATTTAGGTTGCCTCCAGCACTTGGCTATTGTAAGTTGTGCTGTTATAAACATTGGGGTGCATACGTTTGTTTGGATTGGTGTTTCAGGGCCCTTAGGGTATAATCCTAGCAGTGGAATTGCTGGGTTTCCAAATATAAAGAACTCACACATGTTCACTCAAGGAAGACAAAATCTCCCATTAAAAAATGGGCAAAAGACTTGAACAGACACTTCTCCAAGAAGGACATACAGAGGGCCCAGAGACATATGAAAAGATTCTCAGCATCACTAGCCATCAGAGAGATGCAAATTAAAACCATGAGATGCCACTTCACACCTGCAAGAATGGCCATCATAAACAAATCAACATACAAGTGTTGGAGAGGATGCGGAGAAAAGAGGACACTAGTTCACTGTTGGAGGGAATGCAGACTCATACAGCCACTGTGGAAAACAGTATGGAATTTCCTCAGAAAACTAAAAATGGAACTGCCTTTTGACCCAGCAATTCGATAAATCTGTTTTAAGGTGATAGTTCTGGTTAGCTTTGTCATTCTTCCTAGAACATATTCCCATAACCATCTGAAATAATATAAATTCTCTCCATGATCAAGATGGGAAGAAAAGAAGAAATCAGAAGCAACTATGAAACAGAAGGAAAAGACAACGAGAGAGGTTCCTCTCAGGGAGTTGTGTAGCTTATCACGAAGAAGGCTCATTTCTTAACCTCCAAGATATGAAAGTACTTATTAAAAATGTTAGCTGTTTGATACTTACATTTATTTATGTCTTGGCTCTTCTTTAGCCCAAATTAATGTAAATTCTTTAGACTTCGAGTGTTAATGCAAATTTTTTTTGTAGATTGTAGGAGTTTTCCTAGAATGTAGGTGCTGTGACATACAGAAGGTCTTAAATCTACCTTATTAGTATCTCTAATGACCTCACTCAGAGTTGAGGCAATTTTCATTAAAATGTTCAACTCATCAAATCATAAGTAATTTAAAAACAACTTTACTTCTTTTCTTGATGAAAGACACGTAAAGCATAATTGGATGCTATTGTAGTAGATAGCAGTTGGTGTGATTATTCCTGACACTTTGCTTATCACAGTACAATCTTCAGATAAATAAAATAACAACTCACTTCCCTTCACAACAAAGAATATACTCAGAGATAACAATGATTGGGGAATTTTGAAACTCTACTAAATTCATATGTTAATGAACAGCTGTGATGTTTCCCAGACACATTACTGAAGAGAAGACAATTCCCATGTTTCCCTACAATCTAAAACTTTTACAAAGACAATCTAAGAGCTGAAAGCAAAAACATCAGTAGTTTCCACAATATGTCCATATACCTTTCTGGTTCTGAGTTGTCACTCTGCTTGGCTGAGGAGATCTAAATGTCATAAAAGTAATTTTGTTTATTTAATAAATAAATAAGGTCTCCAAGTACACAACACTTAATCAGGTTGGTGCAATAGTTTACTTTGCTCTAGGAAAACATTAATGACAAAAGTGATGGTACATCATGAAAAAATAGTGTGTAATTAAAATCAGTTATGTCAATGTAAATTGATTATTTCATTTATTCATTCCCTCCCTCAGTGCATCATGGACATCTAACTATGTATTAGTCAATAAAATTAGTAAACAGAGACAAAGATGGTGAAGGGTCCTTGAAAAGCTTTTAGTCAGATATCCACTTTCAAAACATATCCCCTGCCATCACAGATTTTAAAAGTTCGTCAGAGAGGCAAGACATATGAACATGAAATGTAAAATAAGTGCAACATTTTGAAATTAGATGCATTCTTATATTTGTTCTGTGACTAAGTCCTTTTGGAAATAACACTAAGCGTTTATGATTTTCCACCTTTTATTGTAAATTAACGTAAAAATGATTCAGGTCAACTGTGACTGGTTTTGTATCAGGCTAGGGTATTTGCCACTTGATGTATTTTATTGCTAGTTGGTCTAACTGCTAATATTGTGTGTGAAATTCATTCACCCTGACATTCACATTGATAGGAGATTTTCAAAGAAAAGCAATTCAAGTACCTCTCATTGTCTGTTCAGTCTGCGGTGTCATGAATATATGAATGCAACCAAATGATATTATGTTAATCTAGTCTACCAAATGGCAGGTGCTATGAGAAATATAACTCTTTCTCAACTACTATTTAAAAATATTCACTAGTATTTGACTTGGAAAAATGAGGATATTTTAAAAAAGAGTTATATATTCACTGTGGTTTGTATCTATATCTACATTCTAAAGACCTGAGACATTTTCCCCACACCATATCTACAATCTTGTCAAGTCATGACATTATCACTTAACACAGGCATCGGGTTATATAAATCCTTTATTTTATTTTTGGTCAGAATCAATGTTAGCTTTCCCACACTGCAATTGCATAGAAGGCAAGAATGATATCTAACAGGAGTGGGGGACGTACTACCTTCTATAGAACCAAATACAAATAGTCTTAGTATTTGCACAGACTTATTTTCATGGTACAGCTTCTTTAACAATTTCCCTTCAACCTCTCTTAAATCTTACTGCATCATTTGGATTTCATCTTCTTTCATTATCTTCAATCTCTCCATCTCTGCTGATTGGAAGCAAGCAGAGTTGTAGCTAAGGCTACAAACATTCTGAAGACTCTCCCATGTAAAAGAATTCTCCCTTTACCCAGGTCTCCCCATCCCCCTCACCTCCATCCTCATTACCTTGACATTCCATATTCCACCTAAGACAAGTACTTCTATGGAATATTTTACCTCCTCTGAACACTTAGTTCATGGACTCAGAATTGGCAAAATTCCTAATGAACTTCTAATTGCCCAATTTAATACATTCATTTTAATTCTTCAATTTGACCTCTGTGGCATTTGAATATGTTGATAACTTCTTGAAATTGGCAAATATGAGTCTTTAATCTAATTTTCTTTTACTTTTAAATCTTCCTTGTTTTTCTTTACTACTTCTATTGATCTGCTCGTATCTTAATCCGATGTCTCCCAGATGCAGTCTTTGGTCTTTCTTTTAGCAGTACCCTCCATTCAGAGGACTTCAAACACCACGCATATGAAAGCATCTAAGTCTGAAGTGCATATCAAAACATAACGAGAATTTTTCAAATTATAACCCAGTTTCCCTTTTCCACAATACTAGGTCCACAGATTTGGATTGAAACCATAGTCTCTGTAAATGGGGAGGGGAAAAACTGTCTAAGAAGTCCTGATGAACATGGTGTTGGGTCTCTAAGTTCCAAATCCATAGATCTATTTACCTTCTAGACATACTCATGCTAAGGACTCACAGACAGTTCCAACTTGTCCTGTTCTAAAGCAGAAATCATAGCCTCTATAACATAAAGCTATTGAATCTTGTATATTCCTTAAGCCTGACATTATTATTGATATTATAACCTAAGTCAGAAACTTGGAGTTATAAATGGCACATTCTTATAAATCATTGAGTCATGTAAATTCTATCATCTTAATCAATCACATATATAGGCCTTTCTCTCAAATCCTAATATTAGCTTTGTTTACAATATTTCCTCTGTGTTAATGTCAATTCTTCTCATTTGACAATTATACAGTCAAAAACTTTGTGTATTTTTTTCATAAACTAAAAGACATGTTCTTCATTTTCACAAATAACTTTATTGATTTGGATACTTTCAGTATGTTGTCTGTATCCTATATGGTGTAATGTTGGTTGTTCTAAATTAATGTCTCAATTTGATTGCTGTCAACTTCAACTGGTTTACCTGACCATACAGCATGGCCAGCCAGAAATCTCCGGCATGAAACTTCACGAACTATTTTTGACATGTTCGATCACTCACAGCACCTTCTCCATACACCGAACAAATATTTTTTTGTGTTTCAGTGACATTTTTACCTTTCTTGAAATAATAAAGCATAATATGCCAAAATGTTGAATATTTTCTTCCATCTTCAATATTAAAATGGCTACACAAAAATTCAACGGTTTTGATAAATTATTTTTAAATGCACACTGATATGACAGCTGTCACAATAGTGTAACAAAATTGTTTCAAATGAAGTTAAAGACAACCAAGTGCTACTAGAGCCATCTTACAGAAAACAAACAAACAAACTTTTTGGCAAATAATAGGTATAGATAAATAGATAGATATAGTTAGATGATGTAGATAAATATAGACATAGATATATAGATATATAGATATATATGCACATAAACTTTCAGGATTCAGTTCAACCTCAATTTCCTACTACCTATCTTTTTCATTTTCATTTTTTATTTTTGACATTGTTTTTTAACTTTAGTTTTATTGTTGACACTATTGCAGATGTCCCCATCCCCCCATTTGCCTGCCTCCATCCAGTCCTGCCCCTCTTCCCTCTGACCATCACCACTCTGTCATCTGTGTATATGTGTCATGCATACAGGTTCTTTGGCTGACCCCTTAGTACTTCTGTTGATTGTTCCTTATGTACATTCCACTTTCTCTCTAATGATATTCTTGTGACTGTCATTGTTTTCTACATATTTCTATTATATTACCTGAAACTCTTTAAAGATTCAAAATCTTTATAATAGGCTGAACATACCTTGATGCAGGAACCATTATTTTTGTTTCTGATTTCTATTAATTAAGAGAACATTTGTTCCACTATAGGGCAGTAAAAAAATAGTTGCTATGTTTGTGTGTGTGCATTTAATATTTACTAGATGTGACGACAGACACAGTTTTTTTTTTTTTTATGCATTATTTTGTATATTACTTACAGTTTTCCACATTTCTTTAAAAGATGGTGGGTTTTGAAACAGAATGTATACACACACACATATATATATATATATATACACATACTCTAAGATGGATGTATTCTTTTTAGTTAATGTATGACATACTAAAGTGTAAAGATTTACATCTTGTTTAATTTCACATAATACATCATTAATAAAGTCAGATAGGTACCTCATCTAGGGCTATTTGAAATGGAAGAATAAAGTCACAAATATCAGAAACACGATGACATTTGCCACTGTTTTAAATGTGAGATATGAAAGAATTTTCAATAGGTTCCAATAGAGTTGTGAGCATCTCCATTAAAATTCTGCTTGAGTATTTAAAACCACCTGTTTGTGCATTCAATCTCTCATGTTACACACATAAATGTGAGTTTTTGCAAGCAAAAACAGATGCAGTCCTAAAATGTGTCAGCACATTTTCAAAAGCCGACTGAAAATGTGTCCTCAGATGTCTCCAGACTTTGTTATAACATATTGGTAAGCTGTATAAATTGGTTTCTTGAATATCCATTAATGCAAATTATAAGGCTAGGAAAACACCACACTAAAGACTGGCAAAATTTCACAAAATGTAACTCTTTTCTTAGGAAAGAACTAAAGAGAACAAAGTTATGCTGGCACTTTTATCCTAGGGTGATCTTGGAAGTAAAGATAGCGCATAAGAAGAAAAGTTATAGAGCTTAAAATCATTTACAGGTAGTCCACCACCTCTTTCCCTCAAATATACCAGCTGATACTGCCTAAAGTGAAGGTGTAACAACTGTAGTTCATTTCATTTCATTTCATTTCATTTCATTTCATTTCATTTCATTTCATTTCATTTCATTTTATTGTTGTTCAAGTACTGATGTCTCCATTTTTTAGCTACCACTGTTCAAGCCCCACCCACCCCCACCTCACACCCTCAATCCTTCCCCTCTTTGGCTTTGACCATAGGTCTTTTATACATGTTCCTTGATGACCTTTCCCTTATTTTCCTCCATTATCCCTCTCTCTCCTCCCCTCTGGTAACTGTCAGTTTGTTCTTTATTTCAGTGTCTCTGGTTTTATTTTACTTGCTTGTTTGTTTTGTTGATTACTTTCCACTTATAGGTGAGATCATACGGTATTTGTCTTTTACCGCCTGGCTTACTTCACTTAGCATAATCCTCTCCAGTTCCATCCATGCTGTCCCAAAGGGTTGGAGCTCCTTCTTTCTTTCAGCTATGCAGTATTTCATGGTGTAAATGTACCACTCTTTTTTGATCCACTCACTTACTGGTGGGCACTGAGGTTGCTTCCAGCATTTGGTTATTGTAAACTGTGCTGCTATGAACATTGGGGTGAATTGGTTCTTTTGAATAGGTGTTTCAGGATCCTTAGGGTATAATCCCAGCAATGGAATTGCTCGGTCAAAAGGCAGTTGCCTTTTTAGTTTTCTGAGGAATTTCCATATTGTTTTTCACGGTGGCTGCACCAATCTGAATTCCCTCCAATTGTGCACTGGGGTTCCCTTTTCTCCACAACTTGGCCAGCACTTATCATTTGATAATTTGTTTATGATGGCCATTCTGAGTGGTATGAAGTAGTATCACATTGTGGTTTTAATTTGCATCTCTCTGATGGCTAGTGATGCTGAGCATCCTTTCATATGTCTCTGGACCCTCTGTATGTCCTCCTAGGAGAAGTGTCTGTTCAGATTCTTTGCCCATTTTTCAATTGGATTGTTTGTCTTCCTGAAATAGAGTTGTGTGAGGTATTTTTTACATATTTTGGAGAACAAACCTCTGTTCAAGGTATCATTGGCAAATATATTTTCCTATATAGTTGGTTCTCTTTTCATTTTGCTGATGTTTTCTTTAGCTGTACAGAAGGTCTTTATTTTAATGAAGCCCCACTTGTTTACTCTTTCCTCTTGTACCTTGCTCTAGCAGACATATCAGTGAAAATATTGCTGCATGGAATATCTGAGATTTTCCTGCCTATATTTTCCTCTAGGACATTTATGGTGTTATGACTTATATTTAAGTCTTTTACCTATCTCAAGTTTATTTTTGTGTATGGTATAATTTGGAGGTTGTTTCTTTTTTCTTTCTTTTTTTTTTTTTTTTTTTTTTTTTTTTTTTTTAGTGTAGCTGTCCAGATCTCCCAACACCATTTGTTGAAGAGGCTATTTTTACTCCATTTTATGCTTCTATCCCATTTGTCAAAAATTAATTGATCATAGAGGTGTGGGTTTATTTCTAGGCTTTCTATTTTGTTCTATTGACCTATGTGTCTGTTCTTATGCCAGTACCAGACTGTTTTGATTACCATGGCTTTGTAATATAGCTTGATGCCAGGTATTATGATCCCTCCTACTTTTTTCTTCTTTCTCAAAATTGCTGTGGCTATTTGGAGTCATTTAGAGTTCTATATAAATTATTGAAAGTTTTGTTCTATATCTGTGAAATATGTAATTAGTATTTTAATAGTGATTGTGTTGAATCTATAAATTGCTGTGGGTAGTATGGACATTTACATGATGTCAATTCTTCTAGTCCATGAACATGGTATATGCTTCCATTCATTTGTGTTTTCCTTAATTTCTTTCTTCAGTGTTGAGTACTTTTTTTAGTACAGGTCTTTTACCTCCTTGATTAGATTTATTCCTAGGTACTTTATCTTTCTTGTTGCTGTAGCAAATGGGATTATTCCTTGATTTCTGTTTGTCATATTTTGTTGTTGATGTACAAAAATGCCTTTGATTTCTGAATATTGACTTCATATCCTGCTGCTTTACCAAATTCACTTATTAGGTACATTCGGTTTTCTATGTATACTATCATGCCATCTGCAAACAATGACAGTTTTATTTCCTCCTTTCCAATTTGGATGCCTTTTATTTCTTTTTCTTGTCTGATCACTGTGGCTAGGACTTTCAATACTATGTTAAATAGAAGTAGTGAAAGCAGACATCCTTGTGTTTTTCCTGATCTTAGTGGGAAAGCTGTCAGTTTTTGCACATTGAGTATGATGTTCACTATAGGTTTTTCATATATGGCCTTTATTATGTTGAGGTATGATCCCTCTACTCCCACTTTGCTAAGTGTTTTTATCATAAATGGGTGCTGTACCTTATCAAATGCTTTTTCTGCATCTGTTGGTATGATCATCTGACTTTTGTCTTTCCTGTTGTTTATGTGATGTATTACATTTATTGATTTGTGAATATTGTACCATTCTTGCATCCCTGGGATGAATCCTGCTTGATCACGGTGTATGATCTTTTTAATGTATTGCTGGGTGTGGTTTGCCAATATTTTGTTGAGGATTTTAGCATCTATATTCATCAGCATATTGGCCTGTAGTTTTCTTTGTTGTGTTTTTGTCTGGTTTTGGGATTAAAATGATGCTGGCCTCACAAAAAGAGTTTGGGAGTTTTCTGTTTTCTTGGATTTTTTTGAATAATCTGTGTAGGATAGGGGTTAGCTCTTTATTAAATATTTTGTAAAATTCTCCTATGAAACCATCTGGTCCAGGGCCTTTGTGTGCAGGGAGTTTTTTTGATTACTGATTCAATTTCACCAGCTGTTATCTGTTTGTTCAGGTTCTACTTCTTCTTGATTCAGTTGTGGAAGATTATATTTTTCTAGAGATTTGTCCATTTCACCCAGGTTTTCAAATTTCTTGGCATGTAGTTGTTCATTTTAATTTCTTACAATCCTTTAGTTTCTGTGGTATTAGTTGTAATTTCTCCTCTTTTGTTTCTGATTTTATTTATTTGGGTCATTTCATTTTTTTTTTCCTTCAAGGACTATCTATCTTTTTTAGGCTTGTATGGCTATAAACTTCCCTCTCAAAACTGCCCTTAGCTGTGTCCCATAGATTTTGTACTGTTGTGTGTTCATTTTCATTTGTTTCCAGAATCTTTTTTGATTTTTCCTTGATCTCATTATTAACCCATTCATTGTTTAATAGCATGCTATTCAGTCTCCATGAGTTTGAATGTTTTTGAGTTTTTTTGTTGAAGTTGATTTCTAGTTTCAAGCCTTTGTGGTCTGAGAAAATGCTTGATATGATTTTAAATTTCTTGAATTTGTTGAGGCTTGTTTTGTGTCTTATCATGAGGTCTATCTTTGAAAATGTTCCATGTGCATTTGAAAAGAATGTGCATTTTGCTTCTTTGGGATGAATGGTTCCATATATATCAATTAAGTCCATTTCATCTAATAGCATCATTCAATTCCACAATATCCTTGTTGATATTTTGTTTGGAAGATCTATCCATTGTTGACAGTGGGCTGTTAAAATCCCCTACTATAATTGTGTTGCTGTTTATATCTTCTTGAAGTCCTCCAAGATTTTTCTTATGTATTTGGGTGCTCCTATATTGGTTGCATACATGTTTACAATATTTATGTCTTTTTAATGGATACTTCCCTTGAGTATTATGAAGTGTCCTTCTGTGTCTCTTTTTATGGCCTTTGTTTTAAAGTATATTTTGTCTGATATAATATTGCTACTCTATTTTTTCCTATTTGCTTGGAATATGTTTCCCAACCTTTCAGTTTCAGTCTGTGTCGATCTTTTGTTCTGAGGTGGGTCTCTTTTAGGCATATGTGTGGATTGTATTTTCTTGTACATTCAGCTACCCTATGTCTTTTGATTGGAGCATTTAATCCATTCACATTTAAGGTTATTATTAATTCTTATTCATTGTCGTTTTACCCACTTTGTGCTGTGGCCCTCTCTCTCTCATTCTTTTCTTTATCTTCTTAAAACAACCCCTTTAGCATATCTTGAAATGCTAATTTGGCAGAGGTGTATTCTTTTAGCCTTCTCTTTGTCTGGGAAACTCCTTATTTAGCATTACATTTTAGCTTTGATATCATGAACCAACAAAAACAGTACAAAAACAAATATTATAGGACTACTTCTAACCTATTTATTGACTAATATGGTACCTTGAATAATTGTCTTAAAAATATTAAGATCCTAAATTCTGGAACCTGTGAATATTACCTTATGTAGAAAATTGGAGTTATTTTATGTGGAAAAATATGAAGATTATTCTTGATTATCCATTTGGGCCTTGATTAATTTTCTATGGCTACTAAGACAAATTGTCATAAAATTGATGACTCAAAAAACAGAAATTTATTTTCTTATTGTTATGGAGGTCAGAAGTCCAAAATTGGTATCCTGGGTCACCACCAAGGTGTTGGAAGGGTCTTGTTCTCTCTGATGGCATTAAGGGAGAATCTGTTCTTTGCCTTTTCCAGCTTTGGTGGTTGTTGGCATTCCTTGATCAGTGGCTTGCATAAATATAAATATGCATGTTTAGGCAGGTTATTTATTCCCAACCACTGGGGAATGGGCAGTAACTGAATAAAATACTCAAATCTTTCAACTGTTTCTAAGTGAACATACTTTATTTTCTTTGTGGATGCCTCTAGTGTTTACATGGATGGGCTGCATCTTATAACATCAAACATTTTTCTATATTCTTTCGAGCTCAAGAAGTCACCAGAGGAAGGGTCAATTTTGTGAGATCTCTTGGGTTTCCAGAGTCCACACTAACAGTTCTTCAACAATTGAATTACCTCTTCAGGTCCCAGATGTCTCATTGGTAAGTGATGGTTCTTTAAGTCCTTCTCTCTCAGGAATATTGATGCTTCTGTAGATTCTGCCTGTGGAACATGGAACCTTAGTGAGGTCCTCTAAGTCTGGCATCTTATAATTTTTCTCTGTGTATGTGTTCACATTCATTCACAAGAAGTTCCATATTTATTTTTGAAACACTGTTAAATTCTGAATGTACTATTGCTTTCCATATTTTAAAGATTAACTTGGGAAATTATTGATCTTCACATTATTGCATTTTGTCATATTCAAACATGGATTATTTCTTCATTTTTTCAATTATACTTTTATGTCTTTTAACCGCATCAAAATTAAAGATTTATTTATCAAGAAGGAGATATATCAAGTTATAAATTAGGTGGCAGACTGAGTAGAGCTTTTTGTACTGACTTTATATAAAAAGGATTAAATCACAGATTTGGAATAGATTCTCCTCAATTTACAGACTTTTATACACAGCTGTCAAGAGAGTGTTTACCGAGTCCAAGTAAGACTTACAAGGTCTGAGCTTGAGGATTTTTTTGTAAAACTAAAACAAAAATATGTATCTTTAGTTGTAGATTTTAATATATATATCTAGAGCCTTCTGTGTGTAGATGCCCTAGACCTCTGTATTCCTACCCGTGTACCCCTGCTTTCTTCCTTTTTCTCACAGTCTCTCCATCACTACTTTAATTGTGACCATTGGGTATAAGTTTCATCAAGAACCTGGATCTTGCTCATGTCCATCTCCAACAGAAACCCAGGTCAACTTTTAAATCTTGGGACTTAATTCCTATAAAGTCATTAATATTTCTCTGTCTCTGTCTCTGTCTCTGTCTCTCTCTGTCTCTCTGTCTCTCTGTCTCTCTCTCTTTCTCTCTCTCTCTCCCTCTCTCTGTCCCCTGCCTTTCCATGTCTTAAAACCATGTAATTTTTCCATCTATACCTCTTGGTCAACAATCAACAAATACCTTCTACCATAAATCTTTACATCCCTTTGTGCTATGTAAAGTCTGGCTTTTACATGCTGCTGCTTCCCCTAGCAGCTGTTTTGGGAGGAGTTGTTTCTGTTCCGTGTCTTTTGTAATACTCAACTGCAACTGCCTAAGACAGAATGTATAATCATCAAATATTTATTCGATAAAATTTTTCAAGGGATATAGCACACACTTTATTTTTTTCTAACTTTTATAAGTAGTTTTAACTTTTTAGTCTTTTACATTCTTTTACACATTAAAATGCTGAATTACTTTAATATGTTATGGTTTTCAGTTTACTCAAGAAATCAAAGTCAGAGGCACACAATTGCATTTCCTCACTGTCTTAGGTTGATTATCATAGAATAATGTCAACACAGTACCCAGAGAATAGCTGCAGCTCCAGGGAACTGTTAGAAATTCAGATTCTTAAGCTCAATTCTAGACCTACTGCATCAGAAATCAGTTTTCCAAGTCCCTCCTGGTGGTTCTCATGCGGACTTAACTTTGAGATAGCCTAGGCATAGGTTAATATAGTAGAAACATAGATTAATATTGGAATTCTTTTGCAGATAGTTTATTGAGGGAGTGTTCTGAGGGTGAAATCTGTAGAGAAGTGAGTTAGTGCATTTTGGAAAAGGTCTGGGTTCACTTCAACTCTAGCCACAAATCTGAATCCTAGGGGGAAATCTGCAGTATCTACCTGAAACAAAGGACTAAGATTTATGTCTTCTAAATCACTGTACTTCTAAAAGGAAGGCAAAGCCTTTAGGTATTTCTGCATAAGTTTGGCCCTAGTAGGCCCAAGGCAGTTCTCAGAATGCTGTTGCTGTGAGCCTTTGGCTGTCAACACTCTTAGCACTTTGGGTTGATGTGTTGTCTGGGGATAGCAGTGGGAAACAGAACCGAGCTGTATACCACCTGAAACTTCTCTGAGAAAGAGAGAGAATTATTTAGGTTGTAATGCACATAATCCTTAAAAAACAATAAAAGAACATTTCACCCACAGACAAAAAAAAAAAAAAAAATGTTCAAAGATAAAAAAAAAAACTTCCAGGGCCTTCCAGATAATTTTAATTAGCCCTTCAATCAGGTGCGTAATTTTCCGTCTTTCTCAACATTTTATTTGATTCTTGCCAATCCATTTTATCCTCAGTCTTAAAACCAAAAAGTTTTTAGTTTTTTAATTTAAAATACTTTTATGAAATGACCTCTTGACCACATAATGAATCTATCCTCTTATCTATTAATTCCTTCAAATCCTGAGTATTTTAAATTGCTCAAGACCTATTTTGTCTAGACAATTATGCTGTTACTTGTGATTTTACTCCTAAAAGTTGATAGTATGTTCATTTAGAATCATGAATTAAGCCATAATCCTAAATAAATTGCTCAATAATAATTTAAGCTTCTGAAGGTTTGATTAAGAATGCTAAGGGATTATAAAAAAAAAAAAGTGCCAATGACCAAGTGTATGGAGACAAAGGCAATGTCTTAAAATTTTTTTAAGTGTCCATACTTGGAAATTAATAATATTAATAGTTTTTTAGAAAGAAAATGCAGATACTAGAGTTAGTTCTAAATAACTATTTATACACTAAGCAATTTTATAATTAAGCATAAGCTTTTTTATTGTAATACTTCACATTAACTTGAAAAATGACTCTCAAAGTTTAAAAACCTTTTTGTATTTTCTGTTGAGGCTACAGAAATTTTATAATTTCTATGCTATATTAGTAAGCCCATGACCCTCCCTCACCCTTTTTTAAAATAGGTATATTAAGCCTCTGTTTTATTTTATTTTTACTTCTATTGATTTTATTGGGGTGATACTTTTAACAAAATTTTACAGGTTTCAGGTGCTCAGTTCCACACCACATCATCTATACACTTTATCATGTGTTCACCACACCAAGTCGTCTCCTTCCATCACCATTTATTCCCGCTCTACCCTTCTTCACCTCCCCCACTTTCCTACATAAATCACCACAGTTGCTCATGTCCATGAAATTTTTTCTCTCATTTTTTGTTCAATCTGTCCACCCCTGGTGAGTCTTTGTTTTGAAAATGTGCATATATAGATCTGTTTTTCCATAGTTGGAATCAATATATATTTTCCAGTAGGCTTGTTTCAAATGTCTCCTCCTTTTTGTCTCTTATTTCTTTCATTATTTTTTCTTAAGGATTTTTTTTCTCCTTGTTCCAAAATATTTTTACCTTATCTCTTTCTCTTGAAATATAACTTAATAAGAACTGAGGTAAAATTATTTTAAGCATTATTCTATATCTATATTTCTTTGATTTCTGTCATTGACATTCCTCTTTAGAATAAAGTATAGTCACTGTTACCCATCATGGGTCTCCATTGTTTCCATTCTTCTCTTTTCTCCTCAGTCCATGTAAGAATCCTGGTTTCCTTGTATTAAGTGACATGTCAGGTTCATTATGACCATGCACCCTGGTGAGAGAAAACTGGCTTGAAAATATGAGCTTCAAGATGCAAGACTTGGAGCAGGTTAGTGGAGCTATTCCCTGACTCTGAGCTTTCCCACATGTGAATTGTGGGTAGGTAATGATTTACTTGTTTGTACCCCACTGAAATTCCTCTCCAATGGCCCACAAGTGATTCTTTTCTCTGGAGACCACCTCTTTGCTGATGGCCACCCCTTTATTGTCAGGTTACCACCCCACACAATGATGGGGTGTTCTGGGAGCGGCCAACAAGCAATTACAGATCCATGTGTACTGAAAGCTGATCACATATCTCCAGGAGGTGAAACTCTGGTAAATCTTGTACTCTAAATATTTCTATTCACCCTGTAGTTTGAGCCAAGCAAAGACTTATTTGAGGCAATACCTTTCCCAGGCCATCCCCCTTTATTATCCTGTTTCCCTGACTCCCTTATAGGTTTTGCTGCAGAGCACTCCTTCAGTATATGTGTACACCCAATATTCTGGTAATAGGTGGAGTATTGGCAGACCTTGGAAGTGTGATCGTTATTGTTTTATTTAACCTGTGGTGAAAAGGGATGAGTTACAAGGATGTAGTCCATACAGGATACATTTGGCTTGTACAATATCTCTAGCCTTTTATAAATGGTAAAAAAAAAAAAAAAAAAAAAAAAATAGTAACTATAAGGACTGGGGATTTTGGTGGCTGCTACAAAATATCACAAATGCTTAAAGGAGAAAAACGACAGGACCAGGACAATCAATCGCTGATTTAAAACAAAGTATGATAGAGTGTCTCCTTGGAAGCCTTTAAAGAGATTGTTACCTTCTACTGACAGAGCTGAAAGCATTGAGTCGTACTGAAATCACACTACCAAAATAAATACTGCATCAGTAAAGGAACCATTAAACACAGGTTAAATCATGGCCTGTATTCTGTCTGTATTTAAAGATTCAGTGCAGAATGTAGTATAGAGTGATTTCAATCCACAATCTTAAGTGTTTAGGCTAAAGAAGATTTATAAAGTATTTATTAATTATTGTAAATAACTGAGTTTTAAACTGCAATGTTGTGTTCATTTTGCAGAAATGAAAAAAGCATTGCATGTATTTAATAGCTATGCATTATACATGACCTCATTTTATTCTCACAACTATCCCAGGGAGGCAGGGACAATTGTAACGACCATTCTACAGATGGGGAATAGGAGGCAAAAGAATGGTTTAAATCTCTAAACATCAAGCTCCGTGGCAAGTGGGAGAGCTAGAACTCAAAACCAGGTCTTGATTCCATGAAGTACTCTGTTGTTTGCATATACAGTCCTTTCCCTTTCTGAATAGCTGAAGAATATTTCAAGTTTATAATTTTTATTGTTCATTTTTCTTTGTTGGACATGGGGAAAATGTGTAATCTGCATACATGAGCAATATAATTCTTACAGCAGTAGTGTAGACCTAGAGGTACAGGTGCCCTCTTAAACACATAGAAGGTTTCATTTGCATTAAAACCTAAGGGGGGCGGGAAGATGAATGTGAGATGCATAAGGATAATGAGAAGATGACTATACGAAGGAAGCAAATCTAATTATGGTTTGCCATGCTGGTAAGAACCTTTGGGTTCAACATTTGCAAACTCACTCAGATGATATTAAGGAAAAGGATATTTTACTAAAATGAGTCACATGGTGTGGAAGCAGAATCATTTAGAAGCTGAGACCTCTCTAAGTTTATGCTACTGTTTCACATCCTATAAATTATCTTTGTATGCAGTTTTCTAGCTTCTCTTCCTTCTTTATCAATTCCCTTTACAATCTCTTGTCCAGATTGATTGGTTTAGTTCACTGGTCAGAAGCCTAATGCATAGAGCTCTTTTTGCATTACTGTGCAGTCTCTATGATCTACGTTCAAATCGGATATTCAACCTGGTCTGAAATACAGCTATCTTTGTGCTCAGTGCCTTTGTTTGTCTGACTCTCTTAAGCGGAAGCCTTTGGGTAGGCAGTTTCAAGTGGGGATGTTATTTTCAGCTGCACTATGACTGAGACATCCTGGGTACAGATTATATTACTCTAACATTTTGGTGATTACAGACTTTATCTTCAAAGCTAGGTTACTTCTGAGAGTAAAGCTTGTGCTCTTAATAATGACATCAGAACAATGGGGACAAATAAAGACTCTCACCAGCTGGGGTGTACATCTACTTTTCCTATGTCTCTGACTTTTATTTTATTTTTATTTTTGGATGTTAGAGGCAAAGAAAGACCATATACATCCCCTGAGAATTTCAGTGTCAGCATATTAACCTAGGTCAGTGGCTTCAGGTCTGTGGATCAACTTCATGACTTAACTTTAGACCCATAGACCTGTAGCCCTCATATCACCAAGATAAATCCTTCTGGGTTGACAAATAGCAAAATCTTGGTCAGCAAGATTTATTGAAGGAGTTATAGAACAGTAAAAGGAAATGATTATGAGATATTTCCCAGTGTATCCGAAGTACCAGTTGTTTATTATTATTTGTGGGACTTCAAATGATTTCTTTGCCCCTACTCCCTGTCTGGTGCTTCATAAAGAGTGAAAAATGCATAAAAATTAAGTTTAATGGATTTGAAGCAATTAGTAGAAAATCAATAGGATTCATAGGATGAGTAAATTCTTAGCTATGTGATCTTACTCAAATTGTTTAAACTCTCAGGATTTCAGTAGCATCAATTAAACAATAATTACTCTAATATGAATCTCAAAGTATTTACTTTGATAGGCTAATAGCATTGGAAACAAGTAATTATGATATTGGATAAAACTGATCTTATGAATGAGACCAAAGTCACACTTGGAGTTATAATTTTGCAATTTATGTTAATATGGTTACTGTAAGAAGCAATCTCTAAAAAGGAATTCAATGTGCAAGAACTTTATTAAGGAAATTGCTTGTGAGAGAAAATTAGGATGGATCTGTGAAGGGCTGGGAGTGCTGTTAGACAGCAATGCAAGTCTGACCCAAGAGAAGAGAATAAGGATAATTGCTGGAAGTGTTGTAGTCTGCCATGCATTCTAATGAAAACTTGGTTAGCCTCTCAAGGAGAATGCAAAGCAGACCCAGCTGTCACAGAAAACCCATTTCTTCCCAGTGTGGGCCTACCTAATCCTAACATCCTGCTAGGTTAAGATATTGCCTTCAAGAAGCTGTAGGAAGCATGGTTTTGAGGCTTTTCTTCCTGAAGGGAAGCTTATTGTGATAAACCACAACTATTTCTGCAATTGGTCTCTGGCCTATAACTGGCTCTGGTCTTTCTCCTCCACTAGCCATTCCAAATTCCCTTTATTCTTTGTTATTGCCTGAAAAGGTGCTTGTTGTTTACCAGGTGATGATTTCCATTATTAAAATATTCCTACCCATGGTAATTATATTCTTCTCAGTTTTGCAAATGACCATTCACAGTCATAATGAGTCAATGGAATACAAGTGGTGCAAGTAGATCCTCTTTGTTTGACACATGTCCTTCTCTGTCCCTTTGTGTAAGAGAATCCATTTAAAAATATGTACAAACAAACAAACAAACAAAAAACCTTCTGCAGTTCAGAGTTAATTAGTTTTGTCAGGAGGGTGATTGTTCCTGATTTCCTATTCCTGGGCACCAGATGCCCTGGTAACAACTTTAACTTTTAGAAAGTGGATTCTTGCTTTCTCTTCTGGTAAGCAAGTGCCTTGTTTGGGGACTAAGAGCTCCCACTCTATAGAGCCCAGAGCTAAGAGGACAGAAGTCAAAATTCTCCAGTGGGTTGTTAGGAATGACAGTAACAGGGCAACTCCAGCTTACATTTTTATTAGCACAAAAGGGTTCTCTGATCTAATAAATGTATTTTGTCCTGAAGGACAGCAACACATCCTTTTTTTTTTTTTTACAGATTTATGTATATATGTATGTATGCATGTATTTTATTTTAATTGTTGTTCAAGTACAGTTTTCTCTCTTTTACTCCCATCCCATCTCACCCATCCAGCCCTCCCCACCTCCCTCCCATTTCCACTCCCTCTAGTTTTTTTTTTTTTTTTTTTTTAAGATTTTATTTATTTATTTTTAGAGAGGAGAAAGGAGGGAGAAAGAGAGGGAGAGAAACATCAATGTGTGGTTGCCTCTCACGTGGCCCCCACTAGGGGCCTGGCCTGCAACCCAGGCATGTGCCCTGACTGGGAATCGAACCTGTGATCCTTTGGTTCACAGCCCGTGCTCAATCCACTGAGCTACGCCAGCCAGGGCTCCACTCCCTCTAGTTTTTGTCCATGTGTCCTTTACACTTGTTCCTGTAAACCCTTCCCCTTTTCCCCTGAAATTTCCTCCCCTCTCCCCTTTGGTCACTGTCAGCCTGTTCTCAATTTCAGTGTCTTTGGTTATATATTGCTTGTTTGTTTGTTTTGTTGTTTAGACATAGTTTCAGATTTACTTCCAGGAGGTCATTCTAGTGGTCTTAGCAGCATGGTGTGGTATGTGATACAACCAACAAATCTTTGGCCATGGGCCCCCTCCCCCACCTCCTTCACCCTGAAGTGTGTTTCTTGTCCATACCTATGGGTAGGGCACTCTGTAAGCCCTAGATATTCATGATGGCCAAGAGTTTGCAGGCAGACAAGAAAAACTCACACCTAGAATAGGTACTTAACCCTGTCAGAATGAATGGCTGGCACTTCCAGGGTAGAAGGGAATCAATACAGACAACCTGCCAAAAAGTGACCATTTGGACACCTAAAGAAATAATGTTTTTATTAGAGACAGAGTGTTGGCCTCTGTTGCTAAGATGGACACTCACAAAACAATCATCTCCTGGAATACAATCCAGCGGTGTCCTTTTAGCACTTTGTAATATACCTCTTCTTTTATGCCCATTTCTCTCAACTTATGCCTTTCTCTATTACATGTAGGGTAACATATACATTTATAAACTTCTAAGGTCATCTGAGGTCATTTTCAGATGGTTAAATCCCATGTTTTGACAAAATGTCTCCATGTCAATGTATTATTGCTTATTCTTATAAATTTTGGCTCACTTGATCAACTGTCATTAAAATCCAATCCATAACCCCAGCTGGGTGCTCAGTTGTTGGAGTATAGTCCCATGCACCAAAAGGTTGTGGGTTTGATCCCCAGTCAGGGCACATGCATAGATTGTGGGTTTGATCCCTGGTTGGGTGTGGATGGAAGGCAACCATTGATGTTTCTCTCTCACATTGATGTTTCTCTCTGTCTATTTCTCTTCCTTCCTTTCTAAAATTAATAAACATATCCTTGGGTGAGTATAAATAAATAGTCCATGAGTACTACTCTCACTCATTGCACTGTATGCCAGCAAGTTCTCACAATTATTTAGAAGTATGGTCTCTTTCTTCCTTTTTCAACCAAGCAAGTTCCCAGACAGGTTATTCTAGAATTTTCCTTACTTTTTTAGGCTGACAGCCAGGAAAGCCCATGCAAACAGTTCCTGACTGGGTGGGACTACTTTCTGCAACATTTTCCACCACAGCAAAAGTGCTAGCTGTTTTTATAAAAAGTGGCTCCTTGGACGAGTTCAGAAAGTCCCGGGCAAGTTGAAAAATCAGCATCTTCAGAGGAACATTTATATACTACCTGACCCATGTTTCTTGGACCCAGGTATCCCCCACCAGAGCCTGACTTTAAGTAACCTGACCTTGGCTCAGTATTTAAATGTCTCTCAAACTTCGTGACTCTAACAGTTAGGACAACAGTCATGCACCTTGGGAGATGAAGGCCTCTTTAAAGGCTACCACAAAGGCACTTTGTCTCTCATACTCAGCCATTAACTACATGTTACCATCCCACAGTCTCTTAGCATCCTTCTGCAGGGCATCACACAACAGCAGTAACTAGCCAGCTCTTTAGTGTGCATAATTCTCCTCATATTTTTCAAATCCCTGCATCATCGTTCATATCACAAAAGGCCCTGCTCTTCATCAGGATATTTTCTTAGGTTACTTTCCATGAAATCATTGATATTAAGTTCCCACTTTTTCCCAGAGACTATCCAGCCCACCTGTGAAGCAAACCTTCAACTCATGGCCTGTATTCTGTGACTATGTGCTCACACACACATGCATGGAGCAAGTAATGCATATACATATAATATTTGCCTGATGAGTGTGTGAATCTTCAATGAAGAAAGACAGAAAGAAGGATATGTGGAAACACTGCTGTCCATTGTGCATTCATGCAATCTAAGAGAAGGCAAGGTTGTCATGACACTCTCAAGCCAATACCAACCACCAGAAGAGTTTCAGTTCTCCCAGGAATAGGCCTGCTATGCCTTTTGAGAAGGAGGCTGCTGGGAAAGACAATGCAACTGCAGAGAAAAGGCACATGCTTTCTAATGTAGATGATTTTTCAACATACAGGGTTTATTTGTTGAAAATGAAAAAAAAACCTGAAGGACTGAGTGATAGGTAGTAGTATCTGGCATTCTTTCAAGCAAAAATGCAGGATAGTATTTGTGGTATGTTTTGGTAATTGAAGAAAGGGAAAATTTTTAATCATGGGAATATTTTTTTAAATAATGAAAAGAAGCAACAGAATATCATTATTGACACCCTGTGCATTTTAACAACTCATAGCATGAAACATCAGAAACTCATCAAGGAAAAAAGGGAAATGCGTATGCTTGTGACATATGGTTTAACAGGCCACAAATATATGTTTTTATCTCTTTAATCATGTATATATATATGATAATCATTTCTTGTTAAATTTCATGTGATCAAAACACAGACTTGTCTCCTTCATACATATAAAATGGAAGATGTGTACATACATAACTTGATACATATATAGACACATATTGATGTATAGGTATATATATTATATATAATATACACACATAAACACAACACAGATTAAACAGAATTTATTTATAAAAATTATGTATTTACTCTTACATGTTTAAACTTCAGTCACCTTACAGTACCACAGAGGCATTTTTTCCTTCCACTTCTCAAACCAGTTTTTGAACTCATTGATTTTGATGCCTTTTAGTACTTCTGCCATTATGTTTCACCTCCTCCACATCAGCAAAATGTTTCCCTTTGAGGCCTTTTTAAATCAAGGCAACAAATAAAAAAGTCTTTCAGGGTGAGATCTGGTGAATAGGGACACAGGGGTCATGCTGTTTTTGGTAAAAACTACTGAACACTAAGTGTAGTGTGGACAGGTGCACTTGTAAATCATCCATCGTGAAACGAGCAAACATGTTGAAAGAGTTTTCAAAAAAAAATTCACTGAAACCAAATGCAGCTCCTCTCAACAATGCCAGGTGGTGCACTAATACAAATGGGTTCCAAGAACACTCACTAGTGGGGGAAGCCTGTACTACAAGGTGCCCCAGCCAGAAGATAATCCCATTTGGGGGGATACTCCCCCATACATATATGTACCTATATATTTGTGAGAGAGATTATTGTAGTTGTCATTACTGAAAAGATATTTTAAAATTATGTTTTACTTATCCTTATTAAATTATCCCTCTTATATTGCTTATCTTGAAAGGAAATGTTGTGTCATATTTTACTTGGGTGCCAACATTCTGGACCATTGACTACATGTGTTGGAATGCAGAAAAGACCGATAGTCTTTATTTTTTCGTAACAGTCTTGGATGATGAAAGAAGCCAAACTGTCTGCAAAGCTTAAACAAAATGAATATCCCATTGTAAATAAGACATTGAAAATAAATGGCAATCCTATGAAGTTATGTATTTTTGGCTAGCCTTCTGTAGTGATATTTGTGAGAGTAGAAGCTTATGTGTATATAAGTGTGTGAATGCATTTTTATGTGTTAATTCCACACATCTTTATAGAAAAGTATTTTCTTGAAAAACAAGAGTATATTTTTTGTAGTTTTAAATAAATACTCCTTAAGAAAGTTTGTGTCTTATACTTTAGTTTATTTGTCTTCTGTTTCATAAAATATAGGCTACATAAGAGAAATAACTATGGCTGAGGACTGGAGAACTGGCTAGAATTCCATGACAGAATTGCTAAAGGATCTTAATGAGTAAATTAGTCACCCTTCTTCTCAGATACATTATTTTCAAAATTAAATAGATGATAATCTATATCATGTTCAGAATTAATAAAAGTGATAAAAACAGAAAGTACACAGAGCTACAAGATAGAATGCAACAAAAACAAAACAGCATTTTCCCCAATGGTATTGGAAATATAAGCTATTTTTCCACAGCAAAATCAGGATTTCCAAATCAGGACCTATTGTAATTGTTTGTTTCCCCTCTTAAAAGTGTAATATTAGCCAAAAACCACTGTTGTTTATCATCTTTTAGGTCTTCTGTATTGAAACTATTCTTTTTCATTTTTCCCACAAGTGAACCATTTGAAGTAAGAGGCTCTGTCTTACTCATTTTGTATCCCTGTTTCCTATTATACCCCATGTCATACCCTGAATATTTCCTGAAAGGAAAACTCATGCAGGATATTTATTTAACAGTATCTACCCCTATATCTGCTACATATGGGTATAACTGAGGGTTAAATGGTGTTATCTTCTCATTTGAGATTTAAATTCCATAGTTCCAATCCCCGCATTGTACAGTAGAAACCATAATAACAAACCCAGTCTCCCTAGGTTCTTGGTGTTCAGGAAAGAAAACAGGGAGAAGTGTTGTTAAAATATTCTATAAATATTTCCTGGTCATATATCTGTTCATATACTGGCTTATCTCTAATAGGTTTATTTTCTGAATCAACTCTGCATGCTATGGTACATAAATCCAATCCTTACAGAAACATAAAGAACTTGAAATTGAAGGGTAGGCAGCTAGACAATATCAATTACTTACCCTGTTGCAGCCCGTTCTCTTTTATATTTCATACCATTTCTTTTACCCCTATATTAGTGTACCATTAAATTCTTATACAAAGCAGCTTAGCCATATTTCACGTATTATCACAAGATCATAGGGACTCATTGTCACAAGAAATATCTTCAAGATATTTTTTTCTCAACAGTTACACTTTTGTACCCAAGTACAGTTTTTGTGACAGCTGATATCAACCTCACAAAAAAGGACTTTTTTTAAAAAATCGTATCTTCCAATTCTTTGCAATGCTTACGATATTGAATTATCACATTTATTCAAGAATCAATATGTACTTATTGACAAAAATAAAGATAATTTTTAACCAGATAAAAAAGGAATTACATCTGAAATGGAGATGAATTAATCCTCATATTCTTTGTCCTAAATAGGCATGTGCCTTATGCAGTGTTTTAGCTTTTGAGTATCCAAATGAAAGTAAAATATATAAGATAATGTATAAATTTACTAAATAAATGTAAAATATACAACATAAATATCAAATGAAACTTTAAGATTTCATATTAATTTTAATATTATGGCAATAAATATTAATATTAAATAGAGGATATATATACAGTGCTACAATTACTCTATGTAATTGAGAAACAATTGCTTTCATTCTGGGTTTTGAAAACATCCAGTGGTAAGATTTAGGACCGAGAAGATTATGAGCCAATATCTTCAATGAATGAGTGACATGACCTAGTGTTGAGTATAAAACAGGAAAAAAAAATCATGAGTGATATAGATGGATGCTAATTCCTGGTCCCATCTGTACTAATTCCTTTAGTCTGAAAATGTTACCTTGTATTTATTTGTTATTCCTGAATTTTACTCTTAATTTACATATTTCCAATATTTCTTTTTTAAATAACTTGATTATGGTATCATTGGCATATAATACACTGAATATATGCAAGTGTACAATTTGGTAAATTGTTATATCTGTGAACACATAAGAAATAATCACTACATTAAAGATAATGAACATTTATCATCATCTTCAAATATTCACTCAGGGTTGCTTATAACCCTTCTTCCATGTCCTTCCTCATTGCCCCAGCCGATTCCCAGGCAACTACTAATGTGTGTTCTATCCATATAGGTTACTTTGAAGTTTTTAGAGTTTTATACAAATATAATGATAAAAATACTCATTTTTGTGTTGCCTCCTTCATTTATTATTGTTTTGGATATTTAACTCTGATGTTGTTTGTGTTATATTTTATATAATAGCATTCTATTTTAAGTATGGATATTTAGGTATTTGGGGGTTTTTGTTTTGCTTTAGTTTTGTTTTTTAAGTCCTAAGTTGCTATAAAATTCATATACAGATCTATGTATAAAATATGTTTTCATTTATTTTAAGTGAGTATCTGAGAATGAAAAAAACTAGGTCACATGGTAGCTGTATGTTCATGATTTTAGGAAAATGCTAAAATATTTTTCAAAGTGATGCTAGTAATTTGTATTCCCCCAGCAATGTGTGAGAGTTCCAGTTCTTTAACAGGCTTGCAGACCATTGGTATCACAGTCTTTCACCATTCTAATAAACCCATAGTGGCATACTATTGTGGTTTTAATTAACATATCCAAATGACAACAGTGTTGAGCAACATTTCATGTTCTTCTTAGACAAATCTCTCTCTTCTAGAGTAATTTATTTTCAAATATTTTGCCCATTTTAAAAAAGTGGATTTTTGATGTAAATGAATCACATGCTCCCATCAAAAGGAATAGGGTAGCAGAATAGGTAAGAAAACAGGACCCATATATGAGGTCTGTCCAGAAAAAGCCTAACCATTGTTAATATAACAAGAATGGTTTGCATGGCATCTATGTAACCTGGCAGCCAAGGAGAGTGGACTGGGATGTGCATGTGCGAATAATGATGGCATCATTGTATTAGTCAGTGAGGGTGGTAGAAGTCATTGAGCAAGAATGTGTACTGTGTGGCCATTACATTCAAAATGACTGAGAGAGTATAGCTATGAATCTGCATCAAATTTTGCATTAACATTGAACATTCTTTTGCAGAAACTATTTGGAGGATTCAGAAGGCTGCGACTATGGGCAACTAACTGGTGATTGGCAGCTTCATCATGAAAACATACCTGCTCATGCATCATATTTTGTGTAGAGTTTTTCAGTGAAACATCAAATCATCCAGGTGACTCAGCCCCCAATAGCCCAGATTTGATGTCCTATGACTTCTGTTTTTTCCCAAAACTAAGATCACCTTTGAAAAGGAAGAGATTTTGGACTGTTGATGAGATTTAAAAATATACGATGGGGCAGCTGATGGCGATTGGGAGAACTGTGCGAGGTCTCAGGGACCTCTCAAGAGAGAAACAGTGGCCTTAGATTACACATTAGACCAGATGTATTTAATTGATACATTCAGAGCATTTCATCCCAAAGCAGCAGAATATACATTCTTTACAAGTGCACATTGAACGTTTCCTGGGATAGATCACTGGTTTGGACACAAAACAAGTATCAAAAAATTTAAGAAGACTAAATCATATCAAGCATCTTTTCTTATAATAATGGTATGAAACTCAGCATCAATCACAAGTACAAAACTTTAAAACACACAAAGACATGGAGGCTAAATAACATGTTACTGAACAATGAAGGGGTTATCAATGAAATCAAGGAAGAAATCAAGTAATACCTTGAAACAAATGAAAATGAAAACACAACCTAAAATCTGTGGGACATGGGGAAAGCAATTCTTAGTTGGAAAATCATAGTATTAGAAGTGTATCTCAGAAAACAAGAAAAAACTAAAATAAATAGTCTTTACACTGAAAGTAACTGGAAAAAACAATAAACGATCCCAAACTGAGTGAAAGGAAGGAAATAATAAATGTTAGAACAGAAATAAATGAGAGTCTCAAGAAACATAAAAAAGATCAATGAAACCAGTAAGTGGTTCTTTGAAAAGATAAATCCAATTGACAAACTTTAAATCAGACTCATCAAGCAAAAGAGAGAACAAAACATAAACAATCAGAAATAAAAAAGGAGAAGTAACAGCTGGTAACATAGAAATGCAAAGAATTGTAAGAAAATATTACAAACTATATGTGAACAAATTGAACAATCTGCAAGAAATTAATAAATCCCTAGAAACATACAATCTTCCAAAACTGAATCCAAAAGAATCAGAGAATCTGAATAGACAGAGTACAACGGGTGAAATCGAAGCAGCAAGCAAAAAACTTTCAACAAACAAAAGTCCAGGATAAAATTACTTCACAGGTGAATTTTACCTAACATTCCAAGAAGAATACCTCTCTTTCTCAAACCACTCCAAAAATTTAAAAGGAAAGATCCCAAGCTCATTTTACAGGGCCCATATCATCCAAATTCCAAAACCAGATAAAAAACACTAAAAAGAAAATTATAGTCTAATATACCTACAGAGAAAATTGCAGGCCCATGTTCCTGATGAACATAGGTGGCAAAATCCTTAATCAAATATTAGCAATCCGAATCCAGCAAAACATCAAATGATCATACATGATCAAGTAGAATTTATTCCTGGGATGAAAAATTGGTACAATATCTGCAAGTCATTAAACATGATAAACCATATACATAAAATGAAGGATAAAAATCATATGATGTTATCAATAAATGGGAAAAGCATTGAACAAAACCTATGAGGGGCTTGTGAAGATCTCACTGTTGTGGGGGCCTGGGTTGGGTAACTTGTAACATAGTTTTGTGAACATGTTAGTTTCATGTTTCCTTTTTTTTGTTTTGTTTTGTTTTGTTTTAGTTTTTAAGGATATCTTTATCTTTACACTTTATGTTATTATCATTTTGATGAACCATGTCTTTGTTCATTTCTTTTAAATTCTATTGGAAATGAACCAAAATCTTATTTGGTTTTATTTTTTCTTACTTTTGAATGTTATTTGGCTGGACAATAGTTATTGATTTGGAAAGTTTTTCCTGATAACTTTAAAGAGTTTATTATATTGGCAGCCAGAGTTGCTAATGAAATGCTGGATGCATATTTGTAAAGAACTAGAGATTTAGCTGTGAAAGCTTCTACGAATTTTATTTATGTTGTTCTTGGATTCTGAATCTTCACCAAGTAGTTCTGGCCATACCATTCACTTGCTTGGCACTCAGTGGCCCTTTCAGTCTAAAATCTTATTCAGTTTTAAGAAGTATTGTTTATTGTGTATCTGCTTTATTTTTCTGTTTACTTATGTAACTTCACTTGTTTGAACTTCTAGACCTGTTTTCCATGTCTCATTACATTCTGTATTCATTTTTTTTCATCCTCATCCAAGGACATTTTTAAAATTACTTTAGAGCAACAAGTATAAAAGACACATGGAGAAAAACTATGGGGGGTTGGAAATAGGAGGGAGGTGGGGATGGCTGGGGTGGTGGGCTGGGATGGGAGTAAAAGACAGAAAACTGTACAAGAACAACAATTAAAAGAAAGAAAGAAAGAAAGAAAGAAAGAAAGAAAGAAAGAAAGAAAGAAAGAAAGAAAGAAAGAAAGAAAATTACTTTTAGAGAGAGCAGAAGGGAGAGGGAAACATGGATACAAGAAACATTGATTGGTTGCCTCCCATACGTCCCCACTTTAGAATCAGGAAGCTGATTTAATTAGACAATTAGTATTTTCAATATCTGTTCAGTTTTTTATTGTTTTTCCTATTATTCTGATTTTCAACAGATCTCATGTATAATATGCCAAACTCAGGTTGAAATCCTTTCCTTATTCTACAACATAAATTCACTTGGAAAGAGTTTAAATTACATTCTTGATTCTGAATAAGCAAGCTAACATTTTATTCTATCTTTCTAATATGTTTATATTTGTTTTATGCATGTGACAAAATATAAGAATAGTTAGGATAATTCAAGAAAGTTGAAGATATTTAAATAGTTGAGTGCAATGCAGAGAGGGAAAGATGGGAAACACCTTTGTAAATATAATATCAAGTATTTAAAATATTTTAAATTAATAAGTAAAAATACTTTAGATCAAGTGTCTGATTTTTATTAATTTATTTTTTCTTTTGCTTATAGAAACACTTAGGTAAATAATTAATCCAGTGTTATATTTGCGTCCACTCAAAGGTAATTATCACCCAATATAATTTAGTGAAAAGCACAAGGAACTAATAATTATAAAAGAATAAATGAAAAAATTAATATTAACTGTATTTTATTGGGAAATGCATATGGCTAATTCCTCTACTCTAAAATCTAGTACAGATAGAGCATACTCTATTTTAAATTCAATTATTGCTAGCAAATAAATCTATTTTCTTTCTTGTTTACAGAAATATTGATGACAAAGATTACATATGTATAAAACCAAAAACTGTCCAAAGATAATAAATAATTTCAATATCTTTTCAGGTTGGATTCCAGAAAGCTGAATCGGTAATGGAGGCTAGTGTGCAGGATCAGCACCTGGGGAAGGGAAGAAAGAATAAATGGGCATGGGGAAAGTTGGGCTACAATTCACTCTTAAAAGCATCTGCTGAAGCCACATGAAATAGAAATTCTAAGAGAACAGTTTAGAATCATCTTACTTTATGGTAAGAGGTCTGAGACTATATACTTCTGCTTTCAGCAGTGACATGCTTTCAAAGGGTCAGCTCCAGGAATGAAACTATACTCTCTGGCTAGAGACAATTTCATTGGTGGGCTAACAACTGGAAGCATTTCCAGCAGCAGAGGACTTTTTCTTTCAGTTCTGAAGGGAACTGTGAGAAGCAAATCATCACACCCACTACAATATCATAAAGATCTTATTTGGAAAATCAACAAGCATGTTGGGTACTACTTGGAAAGAGTGGGATAATCAAGTGTGGTGAGTGAACAGGAGAATTAAGAAAATGAAAATTTCAGCATTTATTTTATTTATTTTTTTATTATTTTTAATCAGTATTTTTAATTGTTGATATTGTACAGTTTTCTGTCTTTTACTCCACCCCCAGCCCACTGCCCCAGCCCTCCCCACCTTCCTCCCATTTCCCCCCCCCCATAGTTTTTGTCAATGTATCCTTTATACTTATTGCTCTAAACCCTTCCCCTTTTCCCTGAAATTCCCTCCCCTCTCTCCTCTGGTCACTGTCAGACTGTTCTCAAATTCAGTGTCTTTGTTTATATTATGCTTGTTTGTTTGTTTTATTGATTAGGTTTCTGTTAAAGGTGAGATCATATGGTATTTGTCTTTCACTGCCTGGCTTATTTCGCTTAGCATGATGCTCTCCAATTCCATCCATGCTGTCTCAAAGGGTAGGAGCTCCTTCTTTCTTTCTGCTGCATAGAATTCCATTGTGTAAATGTACCACAGTTTTTTGATCCATTCATTAACTGATGGGCACCTAGGTTGCTTCCAGCACTTGGCTATTGTAAATTGTGCTGCTATGAACATAGGGGTGCTTAGGCTCTTTTGGATTGGTGTTTCAGGGTTCTTAGGATATAATCCAAGCAGTGGAATTGCTGGGTCAAAAGGTATGTCCATTTTTAGTTTTCTTAGAAAATTCCATACTGTTTTCCATAGTGGTTGTACCAATCTGCAATCCCACCAACAGTGCACTAGGGTCCCCTTGAGATAGAGAAAAACCATGAGAAAAGTTTTATGCTTCTGAAAATCTATTATTTTCTATTGCATTCTGATTGAGATCATAACAATTGAAGTGGAAAGAGCATGGTTAAAGTTATATGAGTTTATTTACGAGGCAAGTTAATGGAAATGTTAATTAGGGTATATGGTACAAGTTTAAAAATCTTAATGAAGTCAAATTCTTTGTACATCAAATCTGTAGCTATGAGATGAATCCACTGAGAAAGTTGAAAAGTAGATTGGAATAAGAATATTGTATACCAAATCATTGACAGTGTCTAGCAGGTTCAGGCAATACTAGCTGTCACTAGATTTTCTGGAGAGGAAATAATTATACAGTGGCTCTCTCTTTTGAAAGTTCAAACACATGTACCTAGTCTTAAGGTCAGCATTCACTCAGTTCTCCATGTGGACACTGCTATTTCCCTTTCAAACACTGAAAACACGTAAACCCTCTCATTTAACTAGATTCCACTGTAGATATACCTAGTGTCCTATGCTGGCTCTCTTCTAGGAATGAAGAGAACACACAATATATTGCCTAAAATTAGCATGTATTTCTCCAAACCTCACTAGAGAACTATTTTTCTATTTTAAGGTCAACTCTTCTTATAATAATAGCTCTTTTAAATATCAAAAGTTTAATAGCTGGACTGGGTCCAAGCAATGATGATGCTAATAGATTTAAAATGAAATTATGGTCATGTAGAACTGTTTTTAATAAATTCAGCTAACATGCATTTGATGTATCTTGTAGTTCAACTAATTCAATTATCTCACTTGACATATAAGATACAGGCTCAGAAATCAAGGTTATAAAATAATATAATTAAAGAACTATGACCAAAATGCAAGTTTTGCATATAAATAATGTTGAATAGATGTTTAATAAATGTTTTTAAAAGATATGTCCCTCAGTCATATGCTACAGTATGTTTCCATTAAGCAATATGGATTGTGTTAATATAGAATATTTTTATCTTTTTATATAGTGTATATTTTATTAGTTTCTACTAATGCATTCTCATATTACACAGGCAATTTAATACAATATTCTTTTTTGATATTTGAATCATCTGAAATAATACAGAATTGTATATAAAAAATCATTACTTGACAACAAAAAAGACAAGTTAAAGGATAAAGAGTTTTTCTTTCTTATAGCTGGACATTGAAGTGACCCTAATTTGATTGTCTTTTTAAAAGCTTCAGAAACAGGGACTTCTGGCCAAGATGGAGGCATAGGCGGACACACTGTGTCTCCTCTCACAACCAAAATTAAGGACAACAAAGATTTAGAAACAAGAAAACAATCAGAACTTACAGAAAATTGAACTGTACGGAAGTCCAACAACCATTCATCCAGACCGGTAAGAGGGGCGGAGTCGCGGTAGGAAAAAGTGGAGGTGCGGACCCGGGAACGCAAGCAGCAGCGGCTCGCAGTTCCCAGGTGCACAGGTGGTGGCTGGCGGTCCTCGGGCACAGGGGGGCAACTGTGCAAACCCAGTGAGGACGCACAAGGCGGCTGGCTGACTAGGGGGTCCCACATTCTCGCACGCAGACGGTCCAGGCAGAGGGGAAGTGGCGGAAGGGAATGAACCCAGGAAAGAGCAGAGCAGGCGCCATTGTTCCCTCTCAGACCCCGCCCCCACATACAGCGTCACAACCCAGCGACTGGGCTGCCCCACACTGGGGAGCGCCTGAGGCTCCACCAGTCACTATGTAACAGCTGCGACCAGACTAAAACCAAACCAAAACAAAACAAAACAAAACAAAAAAACCCACCAAAAATGGCTCAAACCGGAGAAAAAATGAAAACCCCAGAGTCAATTCCTCTAAGCAACGAAGAGATAGCCAACCTATCAGATGCACAGTTCAAAGCACTGGTCATCAAAATGCTCACAGAATTGGTTGATTTTGCTCATAAATTAGATGAGAAAATGCAGGCTACAATACGTGAAATGAAGGAAGACGCATGGGGAACTGATAGAGATGGAAGGAAAACTGGGACTCAAATCAATGGAGTGGACTAGAAGGAAGAAATTAACAACCAAACAGAAAATGAGGAAGAAACAAGAATTCAAGAAAATGAGGAGAGGCTTAGGAACCTCCAGGACATCTTTAAACGTCCCAACATCCAAATTATAGGGGTCCCAGAAGGGGAAGAAGAAGAGCAACAAGTAGAACACTTATTTGAACAAATAATAAAGGAGAACTTCCCCAATCTGACTAAGGAAATAGACTACCAGGACGTCCAGGAAGCTCAGAGAGTCCCAAAGAAGTTGGGCCCAAGGAGGAACACATCAAGGTACATCGTAATTACATTAGCCAAGATTAAAATGAAGTAGAGAATTCTAGAAGCAGCAAGGGATAAGGGGACAGTCACCTACAAAGGAGTTCCCATTAGACTGTCAGCTGATTTCTCAAAAGAGACCTTACAGGCAAGAAGGGGCTGCAAAGAAATATTTGAAATCTTGAAAAGCAGGGACCCACATCCAAAATTGCTCTTTCCAGCAAAGCTGTCATTTAGAATGGAAGGACAGATAAAGCGCTTCTCAGATAAGGTCAAGTTCAAGGAGTTCATCATCACCAAGCTCTTATTATATGAAATGTTAAAGGGACTTATCTAAGAAAAAGAAGATAAAAAATATGACAATGAAAAGACAGCAAACTCACAGCTATTAAGAACCACACCTAAAACAAAAGCAAACTAAGCAAACAGCTAGAACAGGAACAGAACCACAGAAATGGAGATCATATGGAGTGTTAGCAACAGGGGCAAGGGAGGAGGAGGGGGGGAGGTACAGAGAATGAGTAGCATAGATAGTGGGTAGAAAATAGACAGGGCAGGGTAAGAATAGTATGGGAAATGTAGAAGCTAAAGAACTTATGACACAAGGACATGAACTAAAGGGGGGAATGTGGGTGGGAGAGGGTGTGCAGGGTGGAGGGGAATGATGGGGGAGAAATGGGACAACTGTAATAGCATAATCAATAAAATATATTTTTAAAAAAAGCTTCAGAAACAAAACCAGCAGAGAAATTACTTAAAATAATTTTTTAACAATTTAGAACAATTTTCTTATCCTATGACTCAATCATATCACCTATGATTTAGAAAGAAGGAGAAATTTTAATGTTGACTAGAAGAACATACAATCCATCTGAACATTTTGAAACAGAATATAAATTTGTAATATATACATTTTATAAAATAATGTTATTATCATATATATTTTTCTATGATTTATAGATTTTTCCAGGGCAGTTAAGATCCTTGAATGTTAGTACAGCAAATTTGTAAACACAATACTTTTTTAAAGATCTGTTTTTAGGTGTTCTTTGGAAATATCTTCACTTGCCTGTGAGGCAAACTACTGATGGTTGCTAAACTTTCTCTTCAGTAATAGAGATGTGGCCCACAGCTTTCATGCAGAGTTATTAGTTAAATAAACAGAGTTTTTACAATTATATATTGGGCCGTTGATCAACAAGTTAAGAGCTATAATATCCTCTGTGCCGATATTTCTCCTTTAGTCTCTAAGCACAATTGTTTTGTTCTTGGGTGATAACAGTTATAGATAGCATGCAAATAGCAAAACCTATGTTAATTCCCTTCAAATTGTACCTTATAGTATATGTGACATAGCAATCAGTCCTGAAAATAAAATAAGGGAAAAATTTCAGATATTATGAAAGCTCCAAAACCCTTCATTTTGGCTTTAGAACATTAATATCTTCTTTTTAAATAAATTACTGCATAACATAATAAATCCTGAAATAATTTGATTATTTCCTAATTATCTTAATAAAACACCATAGAAATTTAATACTTGCTGACAAAGACCAAATATAAATAAATTAATAAGAAACAGAAGGGCAATTATTCCTCTATAAATAAATTTAAGATGTCTTTATTTTTATATCATTCATAGTATAATAATAATAGAAGACTATGTAGGTTTGAATAAAATATGGTTATTTACTTTTCTTGAAGAGTATCACTGTAAAAGAGAATAAACATTAAACACATGTTGCTAGACATACAGAGGGATTCTCACTTTTGATTTTAAAGGATGGGAATACTAAAATTCTAAATTATGGAATAATTTTCTTTTTTACCATTTTCTACTGAAGAATATGTTAATACATATTTCCTGAGTTTGTTTATAGAGGTTCCTTATGTTTATTGATGAATGTACTTTGCAAACACCCAAACCTACCAATTTTTCTTTCTTTACTTACAGGCTCCCATCGAAGACCATTATTCAGTCAGGTTGCATTTGCCCCCTCACATTAAAACCTGAGTCCCAGCCCAGGGTATGTTTTGTTGTTATTATGTGAGACTGAGTCAACAATAATTTCTCCATACTTTTTGGGTTTATTATTGATAACAAATTCTAATTTCTAAAGGCCTTTGATGGTCAATCTCATTTTTTTAAAAAAGGGGGAAAAAGCACTGTTAGAGTTGAAGCACCACAGTGGGGCCCTGAGTTAAACCAGTGAGATCTGACTGTCCATTTACCATGCAGGGGACTGGGGCAGTATACTTAAATCATCACTGATGTTTTCATATTCAAATAGTAAAAATTCTTGTCAAAATACGGTGCTGTAAGAATTAAGGAGAAATTTCATCTGAGATACCAAGCCTTGTTTCTAACAACCGGCAGACATTTAAACATATTCATTGTCTTGTTGTCATTGCTACCATTCTGATGGCTTTGATAAGAATATTCCCAACAGCAGCTCACTCCTCTCATAAAAAATTACACAAATAGGAGATACTTTTGAAGACATATCTTGAGAGAAGAGGCAGTAAATTGACCCACTGTACATTGATCTAACAAAATGCATTTCCCACTTTACAAAATGGTAATACACGTGTGCTAATTATGGAGCTCAATGCAATGTGTCCCTTTCACATTGTAAAAAATGCTTATAGACAAGTACATAAGTAGCTGTAATTAAATTCTTTAAAGTAAAACTTTGGATCTTTAGCTTTTCTCTGTCCCTATTAGAGGTTTTTTTTTTTTTTTTTTTTTTTTTTTTTCTTCCCGAGGATTGGCTGAAGCCAGCAGACTGAACAGATTATAGAAAATCTATATTAATACACAAATTCCTACAGCAAAACCTGAGTGATTATCGAAATGAAACAAAAACACTGTTTAGAGAATTTTACTAAATTATCATTGGGCACAAACGTGGGCTGACTTTCCAGAATGATATTAGGTGGGGAATTATCATCTTGTACTGGTGACCTACTTGTAGAGAAGAACACAAAACACAGCCAAAAGGCTTGTGTGTGGACATTACTCAAAAAAGCCTCCTGGATTTCCTGCTTCCCGTTTCATTCTCTAAACTCAACACACAAACAGTACACAATGACTTAAAGGATAACATTATAAGACAATAAATTAATAGATGTATTTATTTCATATTTCTTTTTCTGAAAGGCACATCTTCCCAACACACACGCACACACACACACCCTCAGAAAAGCCAGATAAACTTTCTGTCTAAATTAGAGTCTGAAAGAGCAGAATCCTGAGACCAGTATATCTGAAGTTATATGGCTAGGTTACTTTTTTTTTTTCCTTGAGGAATGTATTATATGTCATCAGAGGTTTAAGTCTTAGATCAGAAAACTGCCTGGTAAATGCGAGAGGTGCTAATAATTTATGTGAAAAGATAACACAAGGAGGCTTATTTTAATCACCAGCAAGCAACATCAGCTATTCTTTGAGTAATAACTCTCCCTTTCCCCAGAGTTAACACAAAGGGTAAAATATAATTTCATTTTTATTCTTAACTACATTTGTATTTCCTATCAAGGCTAAAACGTGCTGCTTTCTACTTTGTAATTTTTGGTCATACAAGCTCCAATCACTATTCAATTTTGTCTACATTATTCACTCTGAATCTTTAATTCTATTTGAAATTAATTTAGATTCCATGAATATCATAGTATACATCTTCTTTTTCAGAGCACCTGTATGCCCACACATGCACATGCATGTACCCATGTATGGTTGTATTTCTGTGTGTATTCATTTGCTGTAGGAATGTCTGTTAAATGTATGGTTTTTGAAATAATGCACATACTCATAGCCCAGGCAAAAATAGGGTAGGAGAAAAGAAGGCACATTGATTAATGGTCTAAAAGTCTTAAAAACATGGCAATATCACCAAAAGAAGTGTGGAGATATAGAGTCATTTTTATAATGAAGCTGAGGTATTTGCGACTGTTGAGGTTGCATTGACTACAAATTGGTAACTGAATGTTGTTTCCCCCCTTAGTTCCCTGTATTTCTATGACTCATCAACTCAGTATCCTTCTTTTGCATCTGCATAATATAGAGGCTATATTCAATAACTAGATAACTATTCTTTACTAATAATTCCAATTTGATTGGATAACTTATATAGGCTATCAGAGCAAATGATCTTATTCTACATTATGGTAAACATTTGGCTGCTACATAGAGTTATTAGAGTTGTATAGTTATTAGAGTTGTCTATTTAATAAAGTTAGTCTCTCTTTCCTGTAAACTAATTCAAAGCCTAATCATTAATACTTAATGGGAAACAACCTTTCCTGACAATTCAATGAAATGAGAATGAACCACTTTTCATTCTCAGGGGAGATGCAAGCTTTCTTATGCTATGTGATATTTTTGAGTATACTGACCTTTTACTCAGACACGTGTCTTTTAGGCGATGACCCCAATTCTTTGTACATTTTAGTTTGTTAGTTGAACTAGATATTTTTTTGCTTACTCCTTCAGATTTCCTATCTACTTTTCCATTTTGCTCTGTCCGTGAGAGTGCTTATTTATATTAACTGCATCAGTTGAAATCCCTTGCTCTCTGACTTCCAAGTGGTTTGGCCCATGGGAACTACTAACAGTGTGTTAGTAAAAAGAAAGATGAATCAACAATATTTAGAAGGCTGGGTGTCCCACTGCCTGGCTGTGGGCTAAGAACAGAGGAGACCTCCCTAAGGATCAGGCAGGCCTTTCCTACAGCTACAGGTGTTACGGTTCTGGTGTCAACTTTTCCCCTTTTGTCTTCACTCATGGAGGTGGACATAGTTCTCTATAAAGATGATAGTATACTTCACCATCCATTGTGGGTTTCTTTAATGTTATAAACACCTTTTGTGAAAAATAGATCCCAATATTAATCCATCATGAATCATCCCTTTTGAATGTGCCATGGGTTACCTTCCAGAAGACTAAATGATAAGTAGGTTGGGTTATTTTTCTCTTTAAAGTTTCTGCTCTAAGCCACTTCTTTACAAAAACTTGAGAGCTGATTTTACAACACCTCAATTTTGTATTTTACATTCTCAGGTGTGAGCTTCCTGTTGGTGATGTTAAAAATGAAATCTTTTCTGCATTGTGATTTCAGGTTATTGCAGAGACAGAGGAACAATGGATATCAAACAGCTATTTAAGCTGGATAAATGTATTGATGAAAAAATAATTTTGATAATTTCCTCATAAACTTAAATAGAAATGTTTAATGCAATCATCCTTATTGCAGACATTAAACATGACTTTAAAAGACGTTTAGATTTTATTTTTATTTTTATTTTTATTTTTTAGTTTTAGAGGGGAAGAGAGAAAGAAAGAGAGGGAGAGAAACGCAAGTGTGTGGTTGCCTCTCACATAACCCCTAACTGGAGACCTGACCTGGCCACAACTAAGGCATTTGCCCTGGCTTGGATGCAAAATGGCAACACATTGGTTCACAGGCCAGAACTCATCCGCTGAGCCATACCAGCCAGGGCTAAATGCGGCTTTAAACAGAAGTATGTAAGGGCCCGCAACTTTCATCACAATTCTTGTGAACCTAGTTTTCCATCTCAATGATAACTTTCCAGTGTTTCTCCTCCCAACCTTCTAATATTTTGTGATTCCACTAAATAAAATCTAAAATATAAAATAATTTCACAGATGTGGATCATTTTCTTGTCTAAAGATATTTAAAAACCCCAGAGTCAGAAATCCTTAATTAATTAAGAGGCCGAAATATATAGAGCAAGCTACATATTTCAGATGGGCAAAAAGTAAAAGTAAGAAATTATGGAAATGTTTTGTTTTCTCCTAAGTGCAGGAAAATAAAGTGTATTTCAGCTACAAATCCAAAATAAATGACAGCTGAAGGAGGGCTTTAAAATATAGAATAGTCAGTTTAAAATAAAGTGTATTGTTATATATAAAGACAAACTCAATAGTTATTATTTTGCTCACAACTAAATCAATAATCACATAATAAATGTTGTTATTACATTTTTCTGTTAACCATTTGCAGAGTTCTACCACGAGAAAATTCAACTAACTAGTCAAACCAAAATGAATTCAAACCAGCAATTTCATTTGGAAATACATATAAAAATAAAAAAAATGCAATGATGTAATATTGCATCCTGAATCTAATATGTATGTAATCTGACTTCCGCAAATACTGAGTTTTTTTCATTCACAAGCTACATTAGTTGACTTAGGCGCTACCATAAATCTCATTTACTTTTTATGTTGAGGTTATAGTAATGACCTAAAGAAAATATCCAGAATAAACAGACATTCAAACTTTGTTTAGCTACTTTGACTCATCTTTGTAACCCTCAGAAAAGATGTCAGTGTTTGAACAGGAGTTGAAGCATTAAGGAGTAAATGTCTGAATTAGACTTTAGACATGAAGAATGTAACCTTAATCTCCATACAAAAACTAACATCTGAAGAGCAAATCTATGGTGTATTATTTTGTCAAACATGTCTATTAATGTAAAATGAGAAAATATGTGAAACATTTGCAGATTTCATGAGAAGTAAATATGCTTTCAGGAGTGAAAAAACATTAACATTTTTTGGTTTGTTTGTTTTTTAATAATATATGTCAATCAAACACTTACGAATAAAAGGAAAACAAGAAAAAGCATGCAGTGCCAAACAGATTAGACACAGCGAGCTAAGAAATGCAAGATGGATAGAATTATTCACGGGGCAGATACTCTTTCCCCTGTCTCACTAAGAATGAGCAGAGCTGCATTTGTGGAAACTTAACTAAGCAGAAACCTGCAGTGTCTGCTCAGGGCTGCTGACCTGCCAGCTGGAAAGAGGACTGAGTTTAAAGGGTTTAAGATCTCAAAGAAGCCAAGACTTGGCTCATCATCTTGGGCTCAGCATATTTTGAGGCATATGAACTATCTTCAAAACTGGCAAGGAAAAAGGAAGGAAAATTGAAAATCTAAATACAGTAGCCAGTTAGAATTCAAACAATTGTAAAGGTTGCTTTTTCTCTGAAGTATCTGAGTTTTTTCTCTCTATCAAATAATGAAATAAATGGATTTACTTGTGGGGGAAGAGGAGTTGCACACCTTTGGATTGCCACACTACTCTTAGTGCGTGGAAAGAGGAAAAGGTGAAAGAGAGAACATATACGTATTCTGCAAAGAAGTAAAAATTTTTGTGTGATTTTTCTTAATATGGTTTATTTTTATGTGCTTTCCCTAAAATTAATTTGTTATTTAATAACTTGTTTTATTATTAATTCTAACAAAATTAACAAGTGTAAACTTAATAAGACAATCACTATATTAATTAATAAACTTGAAAAGCATGTTTTGAATGAATATGTGCAATGACCCAAAAGTAACGATAGCATAATTATTATTCTTATTTTAGTAGAAGGAAAAAATTGGCTTGACTGAAATAGATATAACAAAAATATTAACTTCTTTTCTATTTTAACAGTCTGCTTTTTCTGTTATAAGAGGTAACACAAAGCCCCTCACTCCTGGGAATATAAAACATGTTGCCAACATCTCATAATGACATAATTTGGATTCATTGCATCAATACAAAAAAAATACCAAAGATAGCCTAAGTCCACCACTGCTGGGTACCCCTCAGAATGAGGGCCTGCAGGGAAGATGCTGCCCGTGTATCTGCCATAAGCACTTCTCAGGATGCCACCCACCCAGAACTGTGGAGCTACAATTGAGAACTGACTACTTACTGGTCATATCACTGACAAGCTTTTGAGAGACATATGAATAAAACACTCACTGAACTTAAAATAAATCATCTTTCGCATTTTATTTAGATTCATATTTCTAGGTTGAAACTGAAGTCCAGCAGAAAGGTCCTTTCCTCAATGCAATGAAAAACACCTGAGAATAAAATACACATAGCATCCTAGATTCAACTCTGAATAAAAACATACAGTTGAATATTAAGAAACTTTCAGTGAAGATGTAATTACTAAACTTTTAAATATTTTATTTACTAGTAGGTGGATCTCCTTTTCTGTTTAAACTACTCTATTTCAGCTTTGGATTAAATCTAATTGTGTTACAAAATATAATTAATGTTCTAAAACTAAAAGCAGATTATAATATTCTCTAACATTTCTACCATGCGAGGTGACATTAACTGCAACAGTAGGGCAGAAAAATTTATTATTTTAAGAGTGATTTAGATATTCTTTATTATTAACACACATTCAAAAGAAATTAAAACTTTTTAAATATCTGTAAGCAATAAATTACATGCTATTTTAAATGGCTTCTCTGTTTAAGAAATATAATATCATTTTCTATGAAATAGGTTCTCTTTTGAATAGATCTTGTTCAAGATCTCTTCAGTTGAATTGTTTTCATTTTCCAAATTAAAGTTTTGTAAATTGCTTATGGATATCAAATTTTCTTAATAGTTCCATTGGACTGTTTACTCTCCAAGCTATACTAAATAGGCAATGGCATTTCTGTCAGTGTTAAAAGTTGATCTGCCAAGTGTTAATGGTGTGGCTCAATAGGGAGAGGCAGTATGGTGGAAAAGCAAGCCATCCTGGACTTGACAAGATTTGGTTTGTCAACAGTATGGCTGAAGGTGTTTGACATATACATTCTTTTTCCATTGGACTTCCAGCCCTTCATCTCAATGTATATTCTCACATGGAGTCAATCTGCTGAATCCCTTGCAGCAGGCAAAAGAAAACATAGTTTAGAGAATAATAGCAAGGATATGAAAGAGAGATTTTACATATTGGTTTTCACTGAACCCATGACTAAAGATAATAATAAATGCTAGCTGCTTCTTCACTTCCAGCAGTAAATTCCCTTATCCAATGATAAGGAGGAATTCAAAAAATAATCTGTGTCTTTAAAAAAGTTATATCATAAAAATCTACTTTCCCAAACTGAGGGGAAAAGTGCAGACACTGTGCAATGGAAGGGATTTCTCTGCAATCTGAAATGGCTGTACATCTCTGTCACACAATGCCTGGGGTCTTGCTTGCAGGAACGTAATGAAGTTACACTGCCTGAATAAAAATTCAAAACACAAATTAGGGCAGAGGACCTTGCCAGCTAGCCCTGGTTTGTGGTGGTGCTTATCAGTGGCCAGTGTGGGGTGATTCATCATGAAAACACCAAATATTTTTGTCCCAGGCCACAATGTTTCACTCCAGTGCCAGCGTATCAGGGGAAATGAACATTAAGTTATAACAGGCATAATCAGTGTCAGACATGTTTGTAACACATGCACAGAAAAATTTATATCTGGGAAAAGCTGACACATCCCTAATGATTCGCTTGATAGATTTTCTTGCCTTCTGACTTGTTCAGTAGCACAACACACCTTTCCACATGGCGACCTCATTGAACTTGAGAAGGGCCCTGTACATGGCTATATGTATTCAATTAGTCTATGCTAGAAACCAGGGTGAAGAGTAACCCTCTGGTACCTGTTTAAAATGAAGATCCTCAAAATTCAAATTTTAGTTTAAAAAAAATTATATAGTAAAAATTCAGGAACTACAACTCTATTAATGTGAACTTTGTGATAACTCCAAGTTTCTTACTCTTTCCTATTATCTCTAAATAAAGATAATACAATGTTTTATACCAAGTATGTGATATGTTATATTAATGTTACAAATTGTTAAAAGATATATTTTATACAATTTCATGGAGATAAAAGCCCTTTCTCACTACTTGAAGAAATTTAGAGACATTTTCAAAAAATGGCTGTTAATTTAAAATCATTTTTATCAACATATTTAAATTTTTTGCTAGCCTAGCTAAATTTAATTAATATAAAGCCAATTTCCCCATTTGGGGAAAAAAAGTTACATGATTACAAATTTCAGCCATACACTCTTCTGTCCTATATACCCAAGACGCATTTTTACACACATACAATCTTTGCACACTTATGGATGCTAAAAGAGATTTCCAGATTTTAAAAATAGAATTAGAAATGTGTTATAACTAATTAAGAAAACAATGAGGTGGGATACAAATAATAAAATCAATGTTAATGCCAAATAGAAGCTTTGTGGGCAGTAAAACAAAGTGATCCCAAGCATTCAGAAAACACAGCATATTCAATCAATGGGACAATTGATTCTTATTTTCAAAAGTGGCAAAACTGGATCCTGGTTTCTGCTCAGAAGCAGCATGAACATAACAGGCCTAAAATGGTCCCCTTCCAAGTTGCCTACTCATGTAATCTTCGGATATGTTTCCCAGTCCAGTGACAGAGTTCTCTATATATTAACATCTATGATCCCATCACTATATATATTCTCTATATAGTTCTCTATATATTAACATCTATGATCCCATCACTCACCGGCCTCAAAAAGGAGCTAAAGGAAAATCAAATTAGAAGACTTATTCTTGAACAGTTCCTGTGGCCTATATATCTTTCAAGCCACTCTGAAAATTGCTAATTACCTTTCCTCAGATTTCAATTCTAGTTTACAAGTATGCAGGGACATCTGACTGTGATTCTAAATTAAGAATTATCTCTATCAATGGCCATAATCAGTTTCAATTTTGATTAAACATTTCTAATTTTGTGTACTGTACATTATACCTTCTGCTGAGTTGAGGACAGATGATCAAGCCTTGCTCAGTCAGGGTCTGTTGTAGATTTTCCTTCTTGGTCAAAAAAGACTGAAACATTTCTTAAAACATATTTTTAAGATTGCCATAGTTTTCTAATCTATTACCAGACATATTTAGCTCACAAATTTGTTTTTGTTGTTGTTGTAATGGCAAAAATGAAATCTCATAACCATGAAGTTGAGAACAAAGCAATTAATGTCCATCTAGCTAAACATATTTTTCCTGACTCCTTATTTCTATTGAATGTCACTGACACACAAGAGCAAAGTAATAATGCTACCTTTCACACCCCCTTCTCCTTCATCATCAGCTAAGTAATTGACACTGTATAGTCAATAATTACTTACTATATATTTTTATCTCCCAACCCCTATTTCCTACTCTCACTATGATTACCTGTATATAAAAGCCTTGTTTATCAGCTGCTATGATGATCTTATATTTGCACTTATTGATCTCAGTTTCTTTATAGATCACTTCACAACTACCTATTTAAGCTTCCTGAAACACCACACATTGAGGCTGCTCAAAATTTTGGATTATACCCCATTGGATAAGTGTCCAGGCTATGTCCAAATTTTTTATTGTCCAGTCATGTCATCCAACTGCATCCTATAAGTTTTGATTTGTAATAAGTTCAGTATTTTCTGATTTTAATTTTGATTCCTCCTTTGATTTGACCCACTGGGGCAAAAGGTGCTTCCAGATGCTGGCCACGTCCTATTTCTTGATCAGGGTGGTTGTAAGGTCTATATTCACTTTGCACTGATTTGTATTTAGAGAGATATAGTTATGCTTGCATATTTTCCTATACTGTTAAACTTCAACCCCCACCCCCAAATAGTTCACTTAAAAAGCAAACTAAAATCTTAAGGAATACAAAGGCTGTATCAACTTATGTTGCCAAGGGATGAGAATGTAAAACATGGTTCTAGGCAACCATCATGTTACACAAAGCATGAAACTTCCTAAGAATGGATCCAACTAATGGGAAACAAAGTTGAAAAGTGAAGAAAATATGGAAACATTGATGTGTTCCTATAGAATATGTTATTTTATTTAACTTTAGAATACAAAGTACAGAGTTGTGTACTACAAAATAATAATAACAATAAATGCAAAAATCTAACATATGCCAGGCATTGTGTGAAACATTTAATACAAATACTTCTTAATTTTCAAATATATTAGTATTTTCTAGTTATCTATTTGTTCTTGATTCCTAGCTTAATTCCACTGCAATCAGAGATCATACTATGCATTTTTCAATCCCTAAGAGCTTGTTGAGGTTTACTTGCTTGTGGAGCAGTGTGTAGTTACTCTTTATAAATGCACCAGAAACAATGGAAACAAATGTGTATTCTGCAGTTTTGTGCAGTGGTCTGTATATATGCCAATTCAGTTCTAAATTTAGGTAATTATGCTGTTCAAATCTTCTGTATGCTTCCTGATTATTTTTTTCTGTGTGCAAATCTACTTTTTAAGAATTGTATTAGTTTTTGGTTCCAGAATCCCATTGATTATTTTATACAGCATCTAGTTTTCTGTCAGCATTTATTTGTCATTGAATTTTTTTACTCCTCACCCAAGGACACTTTTGTATTGCTTTTACAGAGAAAGAAAGGGAGAGGAAGGGAGAGAAGGAAACATCAATACCAGAGAGAAGCATTAACCAGTTGCCTTCTGTACCCAGAATAGGGATCAAACCTGCAACTTGGGCATGTGTCCTGGCCAGGAATCAAACCTGCAACCCAGAAAGCAGGACTACGTTCCAACCGACTGAGCCACACCAACCGAACCACACCAACCAGGGCTATCATTGAAACTCTTGAAATATTCACTGTTTTTTTTTTAATTAGAGTCTAAATATTCCAATTTCTAAATCTACATTGTCCTGTTTTTATGACCTATTTTTCTCTTAATTTTTAGTTGTTTCTTGCTTATTTTATTTTATTTATTTTGATTTGATTATTGATTGAGAAAATTTAGTATAAAATTGTAGTGATAAATTCAAGAAACACATGATAAATTCCTCCAAATTTTTCTTCCAGTTCTCAAGTTAATACAAATCACCTTAAACTAGAATTTCTAAACCTTGACACTATTCATATTTTGGACAAGATAGTTGTTTGTCTTACAAAGCTGTACTGTACCTTGCAGGAAGTTTAGCAGCATCCCCTCCCTCCACCCACTAGATGCCAGTAGCATTCTCCCAAGTTCTGACAGTGAAATCTGTTTCCAAATAGGCCAACTATCCCCTGGGGCTTGACTGGGGCAATGCCTCTGCTAAAGGGCCACTTTTTAACCCATTAAAAACTGAGTCAATTTAAAGCTTGGTTTGTCCTTGTGAGAACTATTCTTTTCTCTCATAAAATATTACTATGCCAGATGTTACTATCCCAAATAAAAATCCAGAGCTGCTCCTATTTTGAGCCCTCAGCCTTACGACACTGATGAAAGCTTTCTTCTATATCTTAGCCTCTCACCTACCTCTTTCTGCACAGTTTCTCAGCTTCCCATTCTCTGCTTGTACTTGGCAAGTATCTAAGAAGAAAGTGATGCCAAATGTCAGACTCACCTTCTGCAATTTTCTTGCTGTATTGATAACTCCCCAGTCTCTTTAAACAGATGCTTTATATTAGCCTTCCAGCTATTTTAGTTGTTTTCTGGTAGTTGGTTGGTATAAAAGTTAGCCTACCATCCCCCAGCTACTGAAACATAAGTGCCAGGGTTGCATTTCCCTGCCCTTGTTGGCTTTGAATCTGTCATATGCCAATCCTTGAATGAGTGACTGTATCCATATAAGTTAGATAATGCAGAGTTCCACATAGTGAATATAATGCCTGTTAGTTAAAGGGCGTTAAGGAGCAGGGGAGACTAAGAAGCTGTGAGAGACTGAGCACAGCAGAGAGGAAGGAAACAAGAAGTGGATATTGACACTTGAGAACAATAGTTTTCTACCAAGCATAGTGAAAGCTGGGATATAATTGGTACTTTATAAATGTTAAATTTCTTTTTATAAAATGTTTACTGACTTGTAAAACATTTCCTTAAAAATCAATCTCTAAATATTAAGTTTAAAATACTGTATTGTGAATTTATGATATAAAAATTGAACTCAATGTACAAGAAATAGCACTCAACAAAGAGACAGTTTATTCATAAGAGAACTGGATTTAAACATACATGTACTTTCTCACAAAAGTGGTTTAAATCACTTCAAAATATCATGTATTTTTTAAAAGAAAATATTTCACCTCCCATGCATTGGTTCTGCTGGTAGACTTGAACTAAGGCATTCATTTTAGATATCTGAATTTGAGGAAGAGGAAGAAAAAATAAGAAATAGAAACTATAAACAATCAAGTCCCTTTGTTAAGAAATTTTTAAAAGCTGAAAAGAAATTTTGTGTTGAAATGTACAATATATAACAGTTGCATTGAAGTATATATAATTAACAGCAAAAAACACTGTTTAACTATTTTGTTAGGCAGAAATTTTTAGTGAAACTAACATTTAGTCAAGTTAACATGAGGAATTCTGAACTAATTTTCTGAATTGCAATGAATGCATTTATCACTATTAGTTGTGTTGAATGATAATTAATTTTTCTCATACATGAATGTTTTACCTTACATAATAATCCAACTAGTCTCACCCTTTCAAATACATGATTCCTTTTTGTGTATAGATACATATAATGCACACCTGTGAGTAATGTGCACCCAGGTTTTTGGCATGAAATTTCAGGGAAAAAATACTTTGTTTTAATTTTTTAATTCAATTTTTATTTATTTATATTTAGATACGTGTTTTTATATTATAAAGAAAGATTAGCATTTATTTTTGAACATGGTACAAGAAATTCTGTATAACAAATAATTAGAAAACACAATAACAGATACAGGGTATTTCAGGTACTACCCATATAAAATGTGCATCTTTATTTTTCCCTCAAAAAATTGGATGAAAAGTCCACATTATACAGGTCAAAATATAGTACATTTAGACATATGGAAAAGGTAAATTATGTTTACCTTATGTTTGGTGTTTATTTCTGTTTTTCACTACTTAATAGCATGCACAGAATAATCATCAATCATTAATTAAAATGCTCATAAATTTGATAATCACACAAGTATTTATGAATTCTTGACCACTTCTATAGATGTTGTTGCTAATGAAGCCAAAGTGAATTTCTACCTAGAATTATCCAATTAGTTTGTTTAATTCATGAGAACAGACTACCTGCTAAGTGCTAGCCAGCTATCTCTCACCTATGCGCCCTTGGCAGGAAACTTTACCAGAAGAGCTTATTTCAGAGGATCACTACAAATTCATTTCAATTATCACTCAGAAAGTAATTAAAACTGAATTTTGTACTTGTAGATTGGGGTGTGTGTATATGTGGTGTGTGTATGAGAGAGAGAGAGGGGAGAGGGAGGGAGAGAGAGAGAGAGGGAGAGGGAGAGAGAGAGAGAGAGAGAGAGAGAGAGAGAGAGAGAGAGATGGAGAAAAGCAGTATTGTTTTGTGTTTATAAATGGCTGAAAAACACATTATGATAGCTTTTATTATAGAGCACTTATTAAACCTTTTTCTTAAAAATATTTGTTTTTTAAGTAGACAGTTAATAAATTAGTGATGGTTTAAACAAATACTAAATGCAATTTAGTAAGAAATTCACCAGGTGAAGGGAATAAGCAAAGAAAAAAACTCATAGATACAGATAATATGGAGATTAGTAAATTGAAAGAAGGTGGGTAGGGGAGGATAAATGGTGATGGCCAGAGACTTGACTTGGGGTGGTGAGCACACAATGCAGTGTACCAGTGATGTGTCATAGAATTGCACACCTGAAATCATATAATTTTATGAACCAATATCATCCTAATAAATTAAATAAACATTTAAAAATAAAGGAAAAAAAGAAGAAATTTACCAGGGATAAAAAGACAATTCTCTTAACCTGGAATAGGCATAGTAGGATTGTCTGCCATCACAGATTGAAAGGAGTAATTATTTTTTCAGTTCCTCTAGGAATATAGTTGGAGCAGAGGGAAAAGTGTAGAAATATAAGGATGGCTTGGTTGACTTAGCTTTCATTGACTTCAGGAGGGACAAGTCATTGTGTCATTGTTTACATCATAACTTTAACATATAGCTGTTGAAAAATTCGAGTGCTTTTCAGTGTAGACAAGAATTTCATAAGAACATATTCAGGTGTTTTGAATTTCTTTTGACACATCACAGTTAAAAATACTGCCATATTAATTTAGGGAAGAAAAAGATTTTGTGGTGAAATAGTCAGACTCTGTACTAAAGGAATTATTTTGTCTAATGCAAATAGAAAGAAGAGACCAAAAAGTGCACTTAAAAATATTTACACTAACCCATGATTATTTTCTGAAATAAAGAAAACTGACACATATAAATCTAAACAAAGAGGAAAGAAGCCCAACTGGGATTCCTAACATAAAGACACTTATCCTTGGCTTCTGTCAAATCTACCTGGACAAAGGAAAGAGGAGAGAGTGGCAGCCACAGTACAGCAGCATCATCAATCTCTAGGAGACCCACTGAGATGGTAGGCAGTTGGTTTTGAAAGCTTGTGTGGAGTTTGAGTGGTCATAGCCTGGGCAAACTATTTAGGCTTGCTACAGTGAGGAAAAATAATAAATAAGGTAAAAACTAGTTTGAGTTTGTTATTTCCGCCCATAAACCAAGGATTATGTTCCATTCAATTCTATGTATCTAAGATTCAATTAAGTAAAAGTATATTGAATATGAGTAAACTAATTTGACTTCTCAAACTCTTAGTATTTTTCTATATTTAATATTGAAAATAAAACTATTTCCCTAAATCTAAAAATGAATCATTTTCTCACCCATTAGTTATCTTGGAGTTCCCATACGTAAATATTTTTAAAGGCATTTAAGTGGTTATAATAGTCTATCTGAGAGAGCAAAAGATATTTTTATAAGTTAAAAAATCAAAATGAATGAAAACTATAAGACAACATTAGATATAATCATGATATTTTCAAGACATATATACAATTGTATTTGCTTCAAACAGAACATACACCACTGATTTGATTATTGTAATTTTATGTATCTTGTATGATTTGTATTATTTGTCCTGAAAAATGTATAATTTTTATAAGACATGTAACTTCTTATAATAAGCAAATCCCAATTATTCATTTTTTAATTGAAGCATAATTCTCATTCTATAAAATCAGTCATTTTAGTGTGCACTCCAGTGGTTTTCAGTATATTTACAAATGTATACTTCCAGTACCACTATGTCATTCCAGGAGATTTTCACCACCATGCCCATTAGCAACTCTTATCATTCCCCAGTTCCCTTAGCCCCTGACAACCACCAATCAATTTACTTTCTATCTCTGTATGGAGACTTCTGTATCTGGCTTCTTTCTCATGATATAATGTACTCAAGTTTAATCCATTCTGTACCATGAATCATTTCATTCTTTTTATTTTATTATTTTTAAATATATTTTACTGATTATGCTATTACAGTTGTCCCATTTCTCCCCCATCATTCCCCTCCACCCTGCACACCCTCTCCCACCCGCATTCCCCCCTTTAGTTCATGTCCATGTGTCATAAGTTCTTTAGCTTCTACATTTCCCATACTATTCTTGCCCTCCCCGTCTATTTTCCACCCACCGTCTATGCTACTTATTCTCTGTACCTTTTCCCCCTCTCTCTTCCTCCCACACCCCTGTTGCTAATCCTCCATATGATCTCCATTTCTGGGTTTCTGTTCCTGTTCTAGCTGTTTGCTTAGCTTGCTTTTGTTTTAGGTGTGGTTGTTAATATCTGTGAGTTTGCTGTCTTTTTACCGTTATATTTTTTTATTTTCTTTTTCTTAGGTAAGTCCCTTTAAATTTCCTACAATAAGGGCTTGCTGATGATGAACTCCTTTAATTTGACCTTATCTGAGAAGCACTTTATCTTCCCTTCATTCTAAATGACAGCTTTGCTGGATAGAGCAATTTTGGATGTAGGCCCTTGCCTTTCAAGACTTCAAATACTTCTTTCCAGCCCCTTCTTGCCTGGAAGGTCTCTTGAGAAATCAGCTGACAATCTGATGGGAACTCCTTTGTTGGTGACTGTCCCCTTATCCCTTGCTGCTTCTAGAATTCTCTCCTTCATTTGAATCTTGGCTAATGTAATTACGATGTGCCTTGGTGTGTTCGTCCTTGGGTTCAACTTCTTTGGGACTCTCTGAGCTTCCTGGACTTCCTGGACGTCTATTTCCTTTGCCAGATTGGGGAAGTTCTCCTTTACTATTTGTTCAAATAAGTTTTCCACTTGTTGCTCTTCTTCTTCCCCTTCTGGGACCCCTATGATTCGGATGTTGGGACGTTTAACGATGTCCTGGAGGTTCCTAAGCCTCTCCTCATTTTTTTGAATTCTTGTTTCTTCCTTGTTTTCTGTTTGGTTGTTAGTTTCTTCCTTCTGGTCCACTCCATTGATTTGAGTCCCAGTTTTCCTCTCATCTCTATTGGTTCCCCATGCGTCTTCCTTCATTTCACGTATTGTAGCCTGCATTTTTTCATCTAATTTGTGAGCAAAATCAACCAATTCTGTGAGCATCCTGATGACCAGTGCTTTGAACTGTGCATCTGATAGGTTGGCTACCTCTTCACAGCTTAGAGAAATTGGCTCTGGGAATTTGATTTGTTCTCTGGTTTGGGCCATTTTTGGTGGGGTTTTTCTGTTTTGTTTTGGTTTTAGTCTGGTCACGCCTGTTACGTAGCGAGGGGTGGAGCCTTAGGTGTTCCTCAGGGTGGGGCAGCCCAGTCGCTGGGTCGTGACGCTGTATGTGGGGGTGGGGTCCGAGAGGGAACAATGGCACCTGCTCCACTCTCTCCTGGATTCAGTCCCTTCCGCCACTTCCCCTTTGTCTGGACCGTCTGCACGTGTGAATGTGGGACCACCTGGTCAGCCAGCCGCCTTGTGCGGCCTCACTGGGTCTGCACAGTTGCCCCCCTGTGCCGGAGGTCCACCAGCTGCCACCTGTGCACCTGGGAACTGCCAGCCGCTGCTGCCTGCGTTCCCAGTCCGCACCTCCACTTTTTCCTGCTGGGACTCCGCCCCTCTTACTGGTCTGGATGAATGGTTGTTGGACTTCCGTACAGTTCAATTTTCTTTAAGTTCTGGTTGTTTTCTTGTTTCTAAATCTTTGTTGTCCTTAATTTTGGTTGTGAGAGGAGGCACAGTGTGTCTGCCTACACCTCCATCTTGGCCAGAAGTCGCAGTTTATTCTTTTTAATGGTGAATAAGACTTAATTAATACCATGTTTTGCTTATCCATTCATTTACATTTTAGCTTTTAGGAATAATGTTGTTCTAAACATTCTTGTGTGGACCTAATCTTATGTGGGCAAAGGTTATGAATTCTCTTGAGTATATACCTAAGATTGGAATGCTGAATTATTTACTAACTCTGTGTTTAATTTTTGAGGAAATGCCAAACGGATTTTCAAAATAGCTGCTGTACTTTAAAATCTCACAAGCAATGTGTGAGTTTTCCAAATATTTCATATCTTCCTCAATACTTCTTATTGTCCATCTTTTTAAGTATAGCCACTATAGTGAATGTGGAATTTTTACCATATTTTTACAGGCTAAATAAGTTAGGTATCTTCTCATATACTGTATTTTGCCATGTATAATATGCACCCACATTTTTCGCCCAAATTTTCAGAAAGAAAAACTTTTGTTTAATTTTTAATTCATTTTTACTTATATATAAAACTGATTATTGTATTCCAGGGTATTATTTTGCATACAGATATTGTTATTGCTTTCTATAGTTAAACTTTTAACCAATATGTATAAATAAAAAAATTAAAACATTTACGTAGGCACAGAATTAGTACTACCCATGTATAATGTGAATTTTTATTTTGCCCTCAAAAATTTGAGCAAAATATAATTATTACAAAAGGCAGAATATGGTACTTGTAACCTATTTGTATATATTTTTTAATAAGTGTTTTACTAAAATCATTTGCCCATTTTTTCCAACACTGTTATTTTATTTTTTTGAAATTTTTTTACATTTTTAAAAATTATTTTACTGTTGTTCAATTACAATTGCCTACATTTACCCCCCATCACTCCCCCTGACCCCAGCAATCCCCACTCCCCACCCTTGATCCTACCCCCTTTGGTGTTATCCATGTGTCCTTTATACATTTTCCTGAAAACCCTTCCCCCTTTTCTTCCCATTATCCCCTCCCACCTGCCCTCTGGTTACTGTCAGATTGTTAGTAATTTCAATGTCTTTGGTTATATTTTGCTTGCTTGGTTGTTTTGTTGATTAGGTTCCAGTTAAAGGTGAGATCATATGGTATTAGTCCCTCACTGCCTGGCTTATTTCACTTAGCATAATGTTCTCCAGTTCCCACTTTAAATTGTTTATTTTTATTGTTGAGTTGTTGATTTGTATATATTATGTATACAAGGTCCTTCCTAATGTATGATTTGAAATTAATTCTTGTCATTCAGTGAACTTTTTTTCCATTCTCTTGATAGTGTTCTTTAAAGCAATAATAATAATAATGATTTTAACAAACTGCAATTTATCCACTATTTCTTTGGTTGGTTGTGCTCTAGTTGCCACATTTAAGAAACTATTTCTTAATCCAAGGTCTATGGCTCCTTCTAAGGGTTTTATTGTTTAGCTCTGACATTTATATATTTGACCTATTTTGAGTTTAATTTTAAATATGTTGTGAAGTAGGGGTCCATCTTCATTTTTTTGATCATGGATATCCTGTTTTCCTAGCATCATTTGTTTAAGACTATTCTTTCCTCACTAAATCATCTTGGTACCCCTGTTGAAAATCAATTGACCATAATGAAATAAATAAATAAATAAATAAATAAATAAATAAATAAATACCCTTGTGCCAGTACTACTCAACTTTGAATATTATAGTTTTGTACTAAGTTTCAAAATTAGGAAGTGTGAGTCCTCCATCTTTGTTTAGCTATTCTGAGTGTCTCACACTTCTGTGTGTTAGAATCAACTTATTTCTCTAAAAAAAAGAGGAAGCTGGAATTTTGATTGGGATTTTGTTTAATTCCTGGATAATTTGAGGAATATTGCATCATAACAAAACTAAGTCTTGCAATATACAAATAAGGGATGTCTTGCCATTCATTAGGTATTGCATTTCTTTCAGTGATGTGGTTTTCAGTGTATACGTCTTTTACTTGTTTTGTTGACTCTATATCTAAGTATTTCATTCTTTTTCATGCTATTTTGAGTGGAACTGTTTTTCATAATTTTGTTTTTTGAACTGCTGATTTATAGTGTATAGAAATGCATTTTTTTATGCATTGATCTTGTATTATGTAACCTTGTTGGACCCACTTATTATTTCAAATAGTTTTTTAAGTAAAATTATTTACTTTTTCTGTATATGGAAGATTGCGGCACGTGTAAACAGATATGTCCAGTTCCTCCTTTTTAACTTAAATGCCTTCTTTCTTTCTTAATTACTTTGGCTGGAATCTCCACTAAAATAGTAATGGTGAGAGGGGACAAGCTTGTTTTGTTCCTAATCTTAGTAGGAAAGCTCTCAGTTTTCCACCATTAAGTAAGTTGGCTGTGGGTCATTTGTAGATGCTCGATATCACGTCACAGTCCCTTCTATTTTTAGTTAATGTAGCAGTTTTTAATTATGAAAATTTGTTGGAATTTGTAAATACTTATTGCACTTATTAAGATGATCATATGATTATTATTCTTTATTCTCTAAGTATGTGCCATTGACTGAGATTTGTGTTTTGCAACAACTTTCATTTCTGGTATAAATCCTATTTGGTCATAGTCTACCCACCTTTCCAAATCTTTCTGGATTCAGTTTGCTAGTTTTTATTGAGGATCTCTATGTCTATAGTCATAGTGATATCAGTTTGTAGTTTTCTTTACTTGGAATGTCAATCTCTGGTTTTGGTAGCAGGGCAATACAGGCTTCATCGAATGAGTTTGCAAGTTTATTCTTTTCTATTTTTTGGAATATTTTGGGAAGAAATGATACTAATTCTTCTATATTTTTGGTAGATTTCACCATAAAGCCATTTGCTCTTGGTGTTTTCTTTGTGAAAAGTTTTTTGATTACCAGTTTTCTGTCTTGATGTGTTATGAGTCTATTCAAACTTTCTATTTATTTTTGAGTCAGTTTCTAGTTAATGTCTTTCTAGGATTTTGTCTATTTCATTTGTTGTCATACAACTGTTCATAGTATTCCCTTAATATGCGTTAGTTTCTGTAAGTTTGATAGTGATTACCTCTCTTTCATTCCTCATGTTGGTAAATTGAACTTTCTTTTTTTCTTGGTCATGTTACTTGATGATTTGTCAATTTTGTTGATCTTTTAAAATAACCTATATTTGATTTGTTAACTTTTTCTGTTGCTTTTCAGTTCCCTGTTTCACTTATTTCCTTTCCATTTAACTCATTTGGGCTTCATTTTTTTTGTATTTTATATCTTTTCTATTTCTCTATTTACCAATACTTCTTTTGTGTTAAATAGATACTTTCTATTGTTTTGGTAAAATTCCCTTGTCATCATTTTAATATATTTGTTAGTTATTCTCTTATAGATTCTCTATCAATGACAAACTCTTATTACAAACTAGTCTATAATAATACTATCTTAAATGAAATTATATTCAAGAAATTTGCACTTATGTAGCTCCAATCCATTGTATTATTTTTAATTCAAATTATATATTCATGTTATGTTCATGAACACAAATTATTATTTATTCAGTTGTCTTTTAAGTCATATGAGAAGAGCATCAAATAATTTGATTTACATTGTCTTTTATTTTTATCTATCTAATTAACAATGTGCTTTATTTCCTAATGTAGAAGTCACTGTCTAATACTCCCTTTTCATACCAAAAGATGTTCATTAATATTTCTCTTAGAGTATGTCTGTTAGAGTGGACTTGGTTTTTGAATATCAGTGAATATTTGATTCCTTCTTCACTTTTGACAAATGGTTTTGCAAATACCATATGATCTCACCTTTAACAGGAACCTAATCAATAAAACAAACAAACAAACAAAATATAACCAAAGACACTGAAATTGAGAACAGGCCAAAAGTGAACAGAGGGGAGAAGGGAGGGAATTTCAGGGGAAAAGGGGCAGGGTTTGCAGGAACAAATATACAGGACACATGGACAAAAACAAGGTGGGGTGTGAAAACAGGAGGGAGGTGGGGAGAGCTGGGGGGGTGGGCTGGGATGGGAGTAAAAGGCAGAAAACTGTACTTGAACAACAATTAAAATTTAAAAAAGAATAGTTTTGCTGAATATAGAATTCTTTGTTGACAGTCTTTTTTCTTTCACCACTTTGAATATGTTATTTCACTGCCTTCTAGCCTCCATGGTTTCTGATGAGAAGGAAACTGTAAATCTCATTAAGTGTCCCTTCTACTAGATGAATGCATTCTCTTGGGGCTTTCAAGATTTTGCTTTTGTAGTATTCTAACTATTTGTTAATGATGTGTCTAGTTGTGAGCCTCTTTGAATTTATACTATTTGGAGTTCATTTTCCTTATTTGCTGTTTATATTACTATGTTTTATTAAATTTGGCAAGTTTTCAGCTTTTATTTCTTCAGATATTTTTTTGCCCTTGTCTTTGTCTCCTCTCACTGTGAGAATCCAATTATGTTTTTTATATTCTTGATGGTATGTCATGTATCTCTGAGCTTGCTGATTTTTTCTTCATTCTTTTACCCATATTTTCCCTGGGACTATACAATTTCAATTGAAGTATATTTAGGTTTTCTGAATCTCTCTTCTGCCAGCTCAAATCTGTTGTTCAGACCCCCACCCCTAATGCATTTTTCGTTTTAGTTATTGTGCTTTTCACCTCCAGTATTTTTATTTCATTCTTTTAAATAATTTGTTTATATATCAATATTCTTTGTTTTTCCTTTTATTTTCATATTTTCCTTTTATTCTTTAGTTGTAGCTTCCTTCAGTTCTTTGAGCATATCTAAAGTAGCTGATATAAATTTTTGCTAGTAATTCCAGCATCTGGTCTTCAGAAACAGTGCATATTGAATGCCTTTTATTATGTATAGGATACACTGCTTTTTCTTTTAAATACATACTTTTTTGTGAAAAAGTGGAAATTTAAAAAAATACAACATGGCAACTCCAACCATCAGAGATTCTCCTTCCTCAGTTTGTTGTTGTTGTTTGCTTACCTATCAACTTTTCTGAACTGAGTTGGAATTCATTTTCTGTTAGTTTGTTTCTGTTTAGTTAGCTGAGTGGTCTGCTGATAACTGGACAGAGATTTATTTAGATGACCGAAACTTATAAGTCCCCTAGTCCCTGCCAGAGGCTCTGTGTGCATGTTGAAGTATGCCTCCAACACTCAGCCACTATGTTACAACTATGACTTAGACTTTACTTCTCCTTGGGCAGCTTCCTGAAGTTAGCCAGAATTGATCCTTTGGAGGCAGTTAGAACTTTCCTGAGGATACACACCACTATAGGCATGCATACCACCCTGCGTGTTGTGTGCCTTCTAGGTTCCTTGGAATACACTGAAATTTTTAAAGCTACATATGGATATCTCATTTTCCAGCTTTTCCTTTTAAGCCTTTTGTTTGGCCCCCAAAGCTTAAATAATTGTTTTCCCCAACTATTACCCATGGCCTCTGGCAATTTAATAGTTGTTCAACATGTCAACAATTGCTTCTGATTATTTTTTGACAAATGTTCCAAAGGAGAAGACTGGGCAAGCTCAGAGTCAGGTACAATAAATATGGCCATTAAAGTAGGATCTTCCTGGGAATCGTAGATAAGTCAAATCATGACAATTCTCTGGGAATGGGGCTTTAAATGTGCTCCCATCCCATTCTTCCTTTTCACATTTCAGCCAAATTGCTGTGTCTCACTGTAGTTGTGGTTGTTGATTTTTAAGGTTAATGAAAGCTGGGAAAAGGAAGATTGGATTAGGTCATGTTAAAAGCCATGAGGCTTATTTAGTTTAATGAGATTTAGCTTTTTTTTTCTTAAATTAACACTTCATTGATTAGTGAAAGTCTTTGGTTAATTAGATGATTTCTAAAAGGTTGATTCTCATCATTTTTGGAAGGGTTCTCATTGCTTTCTTGTTAGAAAGAATTTTCAAGAGAACACACTCCGCCTGTTTTACTCATGTCATTTTGGAAGAGCTGTTTCTTATGAATGTATTTCTTCACAATGTATTGGACTGGGCCACTGAATTTCTTACAATATTTTGTACAAAGTGAAATCTGAATTTGATTTTTAAACCACAAATTAAAGGGCTATAATAACAGTTACAGTGTTTACAATGGATGAAACATTAATTATTTGTGTGGAATAAAACAATAAATCTATCAGATATTTATCTCACAATTCTTAAGTTAACAGCTTAATTTAATTACATACCAATAAAAGCAATCTTTTATGTAACTTTATTTTTTTCCTCTGAGCAAACATGATTTTTGAAGGTGCAGCCACCAAATCCTTAACAAAAAGGCAACCCTAATTCTAATGTACTAAAAGGCATCTTGAAGTAGCTAATAACATATTCTGATGGATCAAGCGCATTATGTGGTAAACTAAATTAAAATCTATGATTCTTTAAAAATATTTTTTAAATTTATTTTTAGAGAGAGGGTAAGGGAGACAGAAAGAAAGAGAAAAACATCAATGTGTTGTTGCCTCTTGCATGCCCCCTACTGGGGACCTGGCCTGCAACCCAGGCATATGCTCTGACTGGGAATTGAACCAGTGACCTTTGGTTTACAAGTCAATGCTCAATCCACAGAGCTACACCAGCCAGGGCAAAAATCTATGATTTTTATGTACATAACATTGAAGGCAGAAATGCTATCTATGTTTACATTTATATATTTCAAATTTACATTACAGGACAAGTGAAGAAATGAACACTCTGAATGCGCATATATATATATATATACATATATATATATATATATAGGGTGGGGCAAAAGTAGGTTTACAGTTATTCATATGGAAAATAATACAATATTAATAAATAATAATGCAAGAATAAACTCTGTATTTTGAGTATTCACAACTATAAATCTATTTTTGCCAAATCATGTATGATCAAAATGTATAATAAAACTTTCAATTATATTAAATAAAATATATTAAATAAAATATATTAGATATGTTGGTATATATGTGTGTATACACACACACATATACACACCCACATACAAGGTGTGGCAAAAGTAGGTTTAGAGTTGTGAGTATGTGGAACACAGAGTTTAGTCTAATATTATTATTATTAATTATTGCATTTTCCATACAAACAACTGCAAACCTACTTTGCCCCACCTGGCATATCTATAGAAATGCCACGTATTTATTTAAACAAAACTAGAGATCAACTAACAAGTGATTTTGAAATAGTAAATAATACTTGAGGATTTTTATCAAAGCTAAACTTTTGTCAGTGGAGAATATAAATCTGCAAGGCAATATCTAAGACAATTTGAGTATGGGAGGTCATGAATTTTGCAACTTTCTTGTAGTACTTAGATCTATCTCTCTTTCATGCTTTATATTACAGGCTCACTTAAAGAATAAATAAACCACTACTAATTTAGTATCCCTTCACAAGCAATGAGAACCTACAGTCTAAAAGAACTTCAAAACACTGATCAAAATGTAGGAATTAAAGGGCATTTTGAAATGTCTGCCCATTTGTTTATCTGATATCAGTTAACAAAAGAGTGTAAGATGAAAACAACAATAGTATTCATTTCTGCCTAATAGTCCTCTGCTAAAAAGCATTCTGGTTTATGGTCAAATTTCACATAAAATTTTTAGAAGCAGGTAAAATAAATTCATGGAAAGCAAATAGGCAGAAGGACAGCATAGGTCAGGGGTGCCAAACTCATTTTCACGGGGGGCCACATTAGCCTTGCAGCTGCTTTCAAAGGGCTGAAGGTAATTTCAACTCCTTAACAGTTAAGGAGTAGTTACACTTATACAGTCCTAAAATTATTTTGGCCTTTTGAAGGCAAATGTGAGGCTGATGTGGCCCCCGGTGAAAATGAGTTTGACACCCCTTACATAGGTGGACACTAATTTAAGTTTAATTTAACCATGCAATTGGAGTCTGCTAACAATTTCTATGTGTCCTTCACTACTCTCCAAATCCAGACCCCAATGATACTTCTCACTGATAAACTCTTGGCTTTTTGATGATTTTCACTATTATTCAGGTGGGTGTGGTCACAGAAAAATGAGAATTCTTCATATTGTGTATTTACCCCCCCAAAAAAAACCAAGATGGGTCTGGGTTCATGGGAGGGGAAAGGAAGCTAGCAATTATAAAGATATATTATCATAACATTTCTTTACATTATGTTTTAAAAGCTGAACTATACTTGCAAGGATTAATTTCTAGCTTTTAGAAAAAAAATTCAAAATGTCAGCTAAAATATTAAAAATGGGGCTATGTAAATATCTAACGCAGTAACTCAATTAAGTCCTAAGAGATGTCATTTCTTTCATATCACTCTCAGAAACTTGCAATTATTGATCAGTTACCAAAAATAGGTACCTCTTCAACTCTTCAATAATTTTACTTTTGGTACAGCAGGAAAAAATTATTGCAGTGGCAATCATTTAAATTCCCTAGTAACACTAGATTTTTCCTTTTCTGTATGTCAGATGTATCTATCTATACCCATTCAGCAGAAAGTATCTGATTTAAATTTAGGCAAGAATAGAAAAAAGGTTTTTCCTGTGTGTCTAAGTGTGCTGTGGATGAGAATTAGATACTCATAATATTGAGAATATGTGGAATTGAAGAAATTTTTCATGGACAGTAATACTTACAGAGTTAATTTCATGTGGGGTTAAAATTTTTCAACATCATCACTGGAAAGGCTGATGCAAATTTCTGTGGTCAGTCCCTTCTCACATATGCATAAGCACACAGATACACAAAAAAAACAAAAATAAAATTCTGACATGTTGTTCTTCCCCATAGAAATTGGAAGGAAGAAAAGAAGGAAGGAAGGCAGAAAGGAAGTGATGGAAGGAAGAAGGGAGGGAAGAAGGAAGAAAGGGAAAGCCAGACAAAAAGAAGGAAAGAAAGTATGGTTAGCACAGTGAATATTGAGGGTGAGACTCTAAATGCTTAGGCTGCAGCTGTGTCTACCTGCATGAACCTGATATTATTATGAATATTAATAGTACTATAATACTACCACAAAGCACTTTCCGATCATCAATATAGTTAAAGTGTTAGAGACATAAAGCACCTTAGATACAATCTAATGTTTCCACATGTTGCAGAATAGAAAATTAACATTTCAAGAAGCTAATTTTTCCAAAATCCTAACATATTTAATATCAAGGATACAGGTCTCACAATTCTCAAGTCAGTGTTCTTAATACATCAATTTATTTAGTTAACACCAAAATATTTGTTGACAAATAACATTTATGAAAGAAGACAGTAATAAAAAATAATAAGTCCATGAATGTTGTTCTCACTATAACAGCAACAGGGACTCACTAAGTTGTGCCATTCAAGAAGGTCTGTGACAGAGCTCTGATTTAGCCAGTCCCACAGCCATGGCCGTTATAAGTTGCTTGATCATCCAATAACACTCATTTTAATGCTTCCATCTTTACTAAACGGACTCAAGTATTTTCTGTCTATGGCACCTATATTATTATTTATTCAATTAGCATCATGCATAAAATTTACTTGAGGTACTAGAGATAGGTAGAAATTATATATTTGTGTAATAAAGTTACCTCTTAATATAAATATCTACCCAAACAATAAGTTTCCAAAATTGCGAGATTCTAGAGAACATTTTGGCTTTGTTTATATCAACCTGATATTAGAGCAATTTGTTATTAGTATGAAATAATGATGTTCTTAAAATATTAATATTTCATTTCTTTCCTTATTTCTTGTTGAATTCAATAGATTTCTCATTTTAAAATTAATTCAGGAAAGTACATTTAAAAATTATTTATATGGTATTAGCTACATTATAATTAAGAACCTATTAGTAGGCAATAGATTGTCAGATGTCTTTATATACATTATACCTCTGAAAGATATAAAATTAATACGGTTTATTAATATTTATGTGATAGAAAAAATAAACATTCAAACCAAAAATACACCTTCAGTTTCACCCATCCAATGTTCATTATGGTGAAACATGTTGACAAAGTCGATTAACACCACGTAGTTGAAACTGAGTGAATGCTTATAGGAATACTGTAACCAAAGTGCATATATTCAAAACTTCAATTATAGTTGGCATGTAAATGCCAAAGTCTATGAAAATTATTCCTTTCCTTTCACAGACATTGGTTACTTTTGATATTCCATACACATACTCATCTTTGGTTTAAAAATTAGCTTTTAAAATTACCTATTTCATTATTTCAGTATGTAGTTATTCACTTACTAATATAACATTTTTTTTTTCAAAATGAAGAATGTTTTAAGTATTTATTTGTCATTTATTTTAAGGGCATCACTTTTTAAAGGCATGACCACCTAAGTACATGTATAAGAAAAAAAAAAAACATTTTAAATTTTTCTGTTTTTTTTCCAAATTAAATAACAAAAGACCTGTAAAGAAATGTTTTTCATGCTGTCTTTTCTGCCGAAGTCCAAAAATGACTTTTACTGAAAATATTCACATAAAAAGGGAGTGCGCAGTTTTTCTTTGCTTTGTTATATGCACAGAATTTCCTGATTCTTCTTTATACTTCTAAATTACGATAGATGGCATTCTACCTTGAAAACAACAGCTCTGTTCATAAGTTGTAATTTTTCTCTTTTGCAAAATGGCAAAAAGAAAATTAGAGTTTGAGACAACTGTACTTAAACAACAATAAAAATTTTATCAATTACAATTACAAAATTTTATAATAAAAAAGAACATTAGAGTTTGAAATAAAATCATTTTTAAATAATAAGAGAAATTGAATTGAAATAAAAAATTGGTTTCTAATTTTTTTTTAAAATCCCCTAGCTTTCTTTAGGAGTATCCTGGTTTAGGTCTTTTATTCTTTCTCTCTTTTTTATGTGTGTTGTTTCGTTTCTCAGCATATAGCAGTGTTTGGCACATCCTGAAGGCTCAATAAAATTTGGTCAATGAATGAGTGTGTGAGTAAAAAATAATTGCCTACACAATTAACAACACTCGAGTGATTTCTTGTATGTGCCACTACCCATTCTTGTTTCAGTTTTTATGACGAACTGACTACTGGAAACCCTTTTAGAAATTTCACCCAGAATGACTCACATCTGAGTCAAATCAGAAGAACAATCAATTTGGCACCATCATAAGAACTCTCAGATGTTAAAGGTGACAAAATGGGCAGAACTCCTCCCAACAGATTATGGATACCATGTGTGACAGAATTAAGTGGAAAAATGTTTGTATAAATGCTGAAGTGGAAGGCATGTCACGCCCGTGTGGCTTGGCTGCAGAACAGAACTGCATTCACTGACATGATGGCAAAGTTGGGTGGCATAGCTCATATGGCATATGGCAGGTTTCTGCTTCAGCAAATGTACACCACATGCCAAAAAGTGGTGTAGTTTTTACTGATTACTCTGTTTCTTTTTCTTTCAAGTGTTCAAAATTAATATTAAAGTTTCTAAGCTACTCAAAAAGGAACACAAGAAGCCCAACACATACTTTATCTTATTCAACAGTGAACTGCCATATTATTTGTCCACCTTAAAAATGGCATACTGTACACATTAGTTCTCAAACTGTAAACTAGAAGGATACTAAAAGGAAAAATTATCTCATATTTAGTCAAAACAAAGAATCACTTTCAAGATTTTGAGTGTACATGTGTATATATATGCTTTCATAGTCTACTTCTTATGTTCATGTGTTCACTTATTCAACAAATCTTCATTGAGTGCATATGCCAGGAATGTTTGTAAAAGCAAAGAAACATAAGTTAATATGTTGGTTTTCAGGTGCTGGAAGTAATTTAGTATTGATAAAGCATATTGTACAGAAATATAGCAATATCTAGAAGGCAGGGGCCAGAAATCCAGTATGTGTTATGTTGAGATTAAGTTTTATACTGAAGGGTATACAAACCCATCAAAGCAGTTTAAGTAGATAGTGATGATGATCAGATAACATGTATTAAAGACCTCGATCTTCAGGAATCTCAAGATTAGAAGAAAGGTAGGAGAGTGACATTCAAGGCTCTGTAGTAGTCTAAACGGTGACAACAAGGGCATAAATTATTATCAATGGAGATGGAAGAACAAGTGTTGCTCCCAGAACCATGTTGAAATAGAACAGGCCAGACGCATTAACCCACTGGAAGCCTCTGAGCAAGGAATGGAAGTAGTTTATGCTGTCTTCAGCATTTCTTGCTTGGTGAATTGCTTAATTTAGGGAAAATAAAATATTAGAAAGATTTATTACATAGATGATAAATGCAGTTTTGAAGATTTGGGGGGATTTGGTTGGACCCATGGCTTTATCTAATGAAATGACTGTACTAAAAAGTTTTAATGTATGCACTTATATTAAGGAAAAGACTATGATTAGAGATAAGAACATTGGTCTACAACAGAATGTGCTTTTTAAAAATTTTTGGGATATCATGTTTTATATATGTCCATTAAATCATGTTTTTTTTTTAATTTTATATGAAGATATATATATATATATATGCTTTACCAATATTTTGTTTAGGATTTTTTTGCCTATGTTCCTGAGAAAGATTGTTTTTTAGTCTCTCTCTTTTGTTCATATTATGCTTATTTAATGTCATTAAAGCTATGTTTGCCTCATGAAGTTTAAGAAACTATTTCTTTTTTAGATTAATTAATTTCCCATCACCATTTATCATCCCTGTCCCCTATTCCACCTCCACCAGCCAACTCCCCCAACCTGCAATTGCCACACTGTTTTTCTTTCTTTTTATCCTTTCTTTAAAAATCCCTGCAAGGGATATGTTAAAATTAAAATCGAATTATTTATTCTTTGGATGTTGCTATCTCAGTGAGGTATTTTCTTGGCAGGGATATATTAACTACATTCAACTTCTCTAATACTTTCAGGGCTACTTGGGATACACATAGTTGTAAATTTTAATACATTGCTTCTGAATTAATATATCTACTCCATGTAAGTGCTCCAATACATTGACTGGTATGCAGTTATTCACAATATCGTTCTTTTCTCTTCTTGATCTTTGAAACACCTATAGTTAAGTTTTTCGTTCCATCCTTCATATTGTTTATTTCAATTAGGTCGGAAATATAGTTTATAAGCCAAAGCAAGATACTTTAAGAATGAAAATTGATGATACCACTTGAACCATAACAAAAAGAGTAACCTTGTAGTACCACAGCAAGATGGGACATGGCATCCGGGTGAATATCTATGTTCTTTTTATTTCAGGAATATAGTTAGCTTCATATTATTTTCATTTGACAGTGATATTTCTTTTTATTTTCTTTTGAAAATTTTAATTTGGTCTTTTTTGTGGCTCTATGATGTAAATATATTTTAGTAAAATGTAAAATTATACATATCTTTTAAAATTAAAAAAATAATGAGAGGAAAATACTATCCACAGTTTATAGGCAGTCAGTGCTAAAAACTGACTGCTTAATGAGATCATATGTAACTTCTATGATGTAATAAATGAGTGAAATCTATCTATATTATATTGATGAGAGATGATCAGATAGACAGCATTCACTGACAATTTATTATGTGTGGGCCTCATGCAATCCTCATTAAAATCTGTATGCCCAATATTATCCTCACCTGGAAGATGAAAAATCTGATTCTTACTTTGTTCGAAGTCAAATAGCTGAGAAGCAGTAGAACTATGATCCAGCTCAGGTCTCTGAAATTGTCCATCTCATAGTTCCTAATATCACATATCAAAAATTCCCACTAATAAGTGAGTAATCTTTCCAAAAGGTTTTCAAAATATAGTTAACTGTGAACCTTATCTTTTTAATATTAAGAAAAAAACTGGCTTGGTTATCTTGTGAGCATTAGTAAAATATTTATTCATTGAAAATTTTGAAGTTATCTGTTCATACGAAGATATTTAAAGTCCTAGGAATTTTCCCATTAATGTTTGAGAACTTTCAATCATATTCATTCAAGCTAAACCTCTGAATGAATAGCATTTTTCTGACAGTTGCTAGACATACATGTTGAACAAAAGAGAGACACCCCCTCCTTTCAAGGGGTTATAATTTTATTAGGAAACCATGAAATAATGACAGAAACAAATATATAATAAAATTTAAGGTGGTAATTAGTTCTAGGAAGAAAACTAAAGTAGTATGAAGACATAAAAACTGAATAACATACATGATTATAGACTAGATCTTACTTAAGCAATGAAGAAAGTCCTGTGAATTCCTGCAGATAACATTCCAGGCCAAGGGGTAAGAATGGGCAAAGTGATCCCCACTGGGTGGGAGACAGACAGGAGCTTTCCATTTGGCAGCAAGAAAAGGTCAGTGGGAAAGATGAGTGGCAAGGAGATAAATTTAGAGAAGATACAGGATCCCATTGTAAATGAAACATTAAACATTTTCTGTTTTATTTATTATTAAGACCTTATGCATAGTACACAGCTGACCCTTGAGCCACACAGGTTTAACTGTATGGGTTTACTTATACACAGATTTTTTTCAATAAATACGGCAAATATATTTTCACTTATTATTTTCTTAACATTTTCTTTTCACTAGCATACTTTATTATAAAAATACAATACACAATACATACATAATATATGTTAATCAACTATTTGTTATAGGTAAGGCTTCCAGTCAATAGTAGTCTATTGTTATTCAAGTTTTGAGTGATTCAAAAGTTACACAAAGATTTTCAGCTGCACAGGGGAGTCAATACCCATAACCTCTGCATTGTCCAAGGGCCAACTATACTCCCTATCTCTGACTACCTGTTACCCTTGAGATTTAAATTATCCTTGGTATCTCTGGTACTATGGAGGAAGCAAAATATACTTGGCAGTAAGAAGCTGTATCTTTTTGGGAATAGAACTCTAAGGGAGATTGAAAGTTGCAGGATAGCAGAGGCATATTCAAAACTGAGGGTTGGTAATGACTTTGTGGTGTGTCAATTTCTCTAGGCTAAACTACATTCCCAAGAATTCCCTTCTAGTACATGTCCCTTGGGGGGGGGGGAACACCATTCAAAGGATATTCTCATAATTCTCCAAAGGAACAGCAAAGAGCTGATGACACCAGTGCTGTGGGAGGGCCTGGGGGTCCCCTGGTACCTTGCATGCAAGGCCAGAGCAACTTCAGTGGAGGATTTGGCAACAGCATCTGGCAGAAGTCACTACCAGGGTGGAGTCCAGCTAGAAGCAAGGCCAAGGACCAGGAATGGATTTGCATCACCAAGCTAGCCTACCTGGTAAAGAACATAAAGATCAAGTCCCTGGAGGAGATCTATATCTTCCCTCATCCCATCAGAGAATCTGAGATCACTGACTTTTTCCCGGGGGGCTTGCCTCACAGACCATGTTTGATGATTATGCTCATACAAAATAGAACAATGCTGGTCAGAGAATGCAGTTGAAGGCATTTGTTACATTTGTTACCCCTGAAGATTACAAGAAACATGTTGGTTTGGGTGTTAAGCACTCTAAGGAACTAACTAGCCACTGCCATCCGTTGAGTCATCATCCTGGCCAAGCTCTCTATCATCCCTGTGCAGTGAGTCTATTGGGAAACAAGTTTGGCAAGCCCCACACTCTCCCTTGAAAAGTGACCAGCCATGGTGGCTCTGTGTTTATGCACCTCATCCCCGCCTCCGGGGGCACTGGCATAGACTCAGCCCCAGTGCTCAAGAAGCTGCTGCTGATGGCTGGTATCCACCACTGCTGCACCTCAACAGGGGCTACACCACCACTCTGAGCAACTTCACCGAGGTCACCTCTGATGCCATCTCTAAGACGTACAGTTCTGTCAAGCCTGAACTCTAGAAACAGACCCTATTCATCATGATGCTATTAGGAATTCATTGACCATCTTGTAAAAACTCACACCTGAGTTTCTGTGCAGAGGACCCAGTCTCCAGCTGTGGTCACTACATAATTAAAAAACAAAAACCAAAAAACAAAAAACAAAAAACAAAAAAACAGGTGAATTAACCCTATTTAAAAAAATATATTCTCAACCTGGCTGCTGTGGCTCAGTGGATGGAATACTGCCCTGAGAATCATAGCGTTGCTGGTTCAATTCCTAGTCAGGGTACATGCCCGAGTTGTGGGCCAGGTCCCCAGTAGGGGGCACACAAGACACATTGTTTCTCTCCTTCTCTTTCTCCCTCCCTTCCCTTCTCTCGAAAAATGAATAAATAAAATCTTTAAAATATATATGTGTATATATATTTTTTTCTTGTAACAATTTGAGGGAAAAGGGACAACAGTCATTTTTATTGTACATACACACAAGCACACCTCTCGGTTATTCAATCTAAGAAGAGTCTAAGTGCTGCTTTGCAAGAATATTGCAAATGTAATAAAAGTTTAAAATCATTTGACTTTAACTTAACAGATTATTTTGACAAGACCTGACTTAATCAGTACTTTTTTTCCCTGCAAAAGAAGACATCAACCTTTCCCAAGAAAAAGAAAGAATGGACAATTAGTGGGCAACAGACATCAGCCTTGTTCATAAGGTTTCCATCTGCTTGTGATCCTTTCTTCCTGATTGTCTGCTCTGTTAACTCAGAGTCGTTCAGCCATCCCCCACAATCACATAATTACAGGGTTGGCCAAAAACTCCTTTAAGTTTTTTCCTTAAAATAAATATTTTTCATTTTCACCTATAGTTCTTTTGACTTGAATACTTTGCATATGTCGGCTATCTCCATGTGGTGTAATGTTGATTGTTGTCCATTGATGTCTAGATTTGATCGCTATCACCTTCTCCTGGTCTACTTGCCCATGAAGCAGTGAGAAATCTCCAGCACGAAACTTTGCAAACCACTTTTGACAGGTTTAATCAGTCACAGCACCTCCATATACTGCACAAATCTTTTTTTTTTTTTTCATTTCAGTTGTATTTTTACCTTTCTTGAAATAGTAAGCCATAATATGCCCAAAATGTTATGTATTTTCTTCCATCTTCAATATTAAAATGGCTATACAAAAATACACCAATTTTGATTTTTTTTAAATGTAAGCTGATATGACAGCTGTAACAATACAATCTAACAAAATTGTTTCAAATGAAGTTAAAGACAACTAAATGCTACTAGAACCATCTTACTGGAAAACCCAAACTTTTTGGCCAACCCAATACTTGTAATAATCCATATATCCCTGTATCTCCTAATGGTTCTTTTCACTGGGTGCACCCTGGTAGATACAAGGAATACACTTCAGAAGTTCTCGGCAGGGAAGATACCAAAGAACAGGTGGAAATATCTATTAATCAGTTTTAAACACTCACTAGTAGCAGAGAGCCTGAGGTCAGATGAATACTTTCCTATTCTCCTTATCTCTTTTTTCTTTCCTCAGTTCACACTTACTGAGGTCAGAATTTTTTAATAGAAATCTGTTGGAGCTTTTTTAATGTTTTATAATGTTTCATTTTAAAGGGCTATACCCAAAAATCCAGATACATGATGTACCAGCTTTATATAACTGCTGTAACAAATTAAAACAAAATTACATGGGAAGTACAACACAGCTCTCACCAAGCTAACAGCAGAATCCAGGTCCTTTCTGGAGGCTCCAGGGAAGAATTTGTTTCCTTGCCTTTTCCAGTCTCTAGAGGTCACTGCATTTCCTGGTTCAGTGCCCCTTTCCCTCATCATTAAAGCCAGTGATGGAGAGTAGAGTCCTTCTCATAGGACATTACTCTGACTTTCTCATCTGCCACCTCTTCCATTTTTAAAGCTCCTGTTATTACACGGGACACACTCAGATAATACAGGATAATCTCCTTAAAGGGCAGCTGATTAGAAAGTTTTATTCCATCTGCAAACTTAATTTCCTTTGGTATATAACCAACTTTGGCAGTGGAGGGAAGTTGGGCAATTATTTTGCCTATCACTTACGAGTTCTTTGCAAATTTGGATCTGAAATAACTAAACATTTAGGCATTTTCTTTCATCCCTTGATAAGACATAACTTTACTGAAATAAATAATTACCAACTGACAGGAAATCACCCCTGTAATAAATTGTAGAGATGGAAAAACTTGAATTTGTGAACTAACTGGCAAGTGGATCTATATCCAAAGAGAGAATTTTTCTCTTTTATTGCTATATGTCTTAACATAAACTGTCCTTTTCATCTGGCATTCATTTTTTACATGAAATGTATTATCTTTAGTATAAATATAATTTTTCTATGTCTCTAAGTTGTATTCACTGAGTATTTCTGTATATGGTTTTATGAATATGTCATTAAAGGGTAGCTTTTAATGTTAAAAGAATATAGGCAGTTGGTATGATATTCTAAGCTATTTCAAAAAAGCATTTGCTTAAAAACATTAAAAATGGAGGTCATTATACAAAATTGACTCCAAATGGCTTCTTAGTCAAATAGAGATAATTAGGAGCTTCCCTGAAGAAAGTGGTCTATTAGAAAATTAATCTCCATGGGACTGGTAACCTTTCTGAATTTCAGTGATTTTTCGGTTCTGGTATTTGATTATACTGTCTGCAAGCATCCAAATATATCAGCGAATCCACAAGCCCTACTGACAGCTACTTGAACAGTCAAGCAGAGGAAGGTAAAAGAATAAAAAAAAAAAAAAAAAACTCAATCTTGATTTTACTATCAGGATTTCAAGGCAGTCGTGAGAGCTTGAGAACTTCCTTGCACACTTTAGCAATACTACTGAAAAATTATGATTTAAAAGGAGGTGACTTGAAATAGGGACAGGTGGGGGTGAAGAGGGAAATCTGAGGACAGTCAGTGTGGTAATGCCTCATATGAACTGTTCAGAAAAAAGGAAGGGCTCATTTAGCTTAAAAGTTTTGAAACCATTTTGGCATTTTAAAGACAAAAAAAAATCATCCTGCAGAAATGCAGTTCATCGTTGTGACGAGATGAGCAATGAACAATGAATTCCATCACGTATGTAGGTAACATTCCTTCCTCTTCACACAGTACTATCCATTATTAATGAGCACAATTTCTGAGTGTGAAAGAACTGTTTGAAAAACATTAACGTAGTCTACTGGATGTGACTGACATTGTCATTCCTTTCATTTTGCTGTTGGTGAGAGGCATCCCTGTAGAATTACGTGCATCTGGACATTACTAACATTCTCCTGGTTATGCGCTCTGAGCAGCTGTATCATGGAAATTGCCAGCATTGTATTTTATGGATTATTTTTCAACTTTTACATTGTGTTCTGTTGTAAAATGCATAAATCAAGGTTTTTTGTATGCAATGATCAATCAGAAAAAAATTATCTTTTCTAATCTGACTCTTCTCCAAATTTTAAGAAGAATTTATCTAAGTACTGGAGATGTGCAATGGTTGTATGCTAACAAGGCAGTTATTTAGATCTATGTCTATTTATGGTATTCATCTCTCACCCTCCAGTTTTAAAAGCTGAGTACATTTTAATTGTCCTGCTGCAGAAAGAACTGTAGCTACTGTCTACTTGCTGCTCAGTAATAGCATGGCACTGACTAACCCACCACATAATATTTTTTAATCAGTAAAATTAAAGGTAACAAAGTCAAGGATTAGAGGAATAATGAATTCCCCCCAAATTAAGCACTACATCCTCTTGACTTTTAAATATGCATATGACTAAGTTCCTTCCCCCACCCCTCAGTTGCCCTGCTTCTCCCTCTCACAGCCCATATGTGTACCCGCAGAGAGATCTGTGTTCCTAAGTTGTTGACTTACTTCATATGAGTATACCGCATGTTGATTTGTTTCTCTGTACATTAATGTCCTACGAGTGAAGTGGGGACTAAAACATTTTCAGTCTGCTAATCCTGATAGTCATTAATAGATGTAGGTGCAACTCACGGGTCCTCATTCTCTTTTTTAACATTCCCATGCCAATTCTGTCAAGTTTTGAGTATCCTAAGGATTTATCTTAAAAAGGACTTCCAAGCATATGTTTTGTCTCTTGGGAAATCAGTAAGTATAACACACACTGAAAGGAGGATGGAGGAGTTCCACTGTAAAAGCGATGTGGGACTGTTCTGTTTCAGTACTTTGGGGTGCCTCCAAGGCAGAAGAGCTCTTCTATGGCTGATATGAATCAGGACTGCCTAAGAACGGCATCATAATTATATGGGTTTCTTAAAATACTATTAATTTAGAATATTTTCACCTCACAGACTGTCTAGAGTTATTAGTATTTTATGGAATACGTCTTGGGAAATTCTGATTTCATTGCATCTTCCTATTAAGCATACTATTATACTAATGGGACCTACTCTAGGGGAAAAGAAAAACTTTACTTCTTACTGTTTCAGTGTACAGCGTAGTAAGAGTGGGCTGGCTCTGGAGTTTCAATTCCTGGCTTCAAATACCAGCTCTGCAAATTACTAGTCGTACGACCTTGGGCAAGTCTTCTACCCTGTCTTTGACTCAATTTTCTCTACATCAAAATAAGGAAAAATAATAGTATCTTCAATATGAAATAATGCAAATCAAGTGATTATAATAATTGCTACTCACTCAAAACTTTGCATCTAAAATGCATCATCTCTCTTATATCAAGATGGCCTGTTATGGTTACAATATATGGTACCTTTTGCTTTATCCAGGATGTCCTAGATATCAGAGGACTTTCCAGGCGTTGTTGTAATGAGTCCAAACTTGACCTTCAAATTTTATATACTCTCGTTGTTAGTAATTAAGTAGGTAGTTTTATGAATTAGCACAGAAAGGGTATACGCTACAATAGCCAGTATATTTTTACTGCAGTTTCCAGCAGATAGTGCTCTTCCTCCATTGTTAGTTACAGCACAAGTTAGTGTAATGTTACCAAGTTCAACCCTATCAAGAATGTTAAGCAGAAAGCCCCTTTACAATCCATCCAAATTTTATCATGGTAGTATTCACTTATTCAACACATTTTTATTGCTTACTTGTCATGTATTAGTCATGGGTCAACATGAGACTGGTTGTATGAGAAGGCCAACGGAGAGAACCATATCTCAAGGATTTCACAGTAGCCTCTAGGATCTGAGAACAGTGCTTCGTTAAAACCAGCAAGAAAATAGGGACCTCAGTAATGCAGCCATAAAGAAATAAACTCTTCCAACAATCTGAGAGAGTTTAGGGTGTTAGCTGAGTCTTCAGATGAGAACATATCCAGCTGACACCTTGATTTTAACCTTGTCAGAACCCAACTGTGTTGTGCAGGATGTCTGACCCATGGAAACTGTGAGATAATGCATTTGTGTGTGTGTGTATTTTAAACCCACTAAATTGGTGGTGATTTCTCACACATCAGTAGAAAACTAATACAGTGCATTTTATCTGCTTCATGGAGCCCATATTTCTCTAGCTGATAAAGACCAATAGATTTTCATTTATAAATGAAGGCTTTATATTAGTATGAATGTAGGGGTTCAAAGGCATAAGAATGGGGATCACTTATGCCAGAATATATAGATCTAATGGAGGGTTGGCTGTTATAGTCCAAATAAGAGATAGGTTACTGAGCATCTCTGACATTTGGATGAGCCTCCAGAAAGATAAAACCTTAGGGTGATCCTCAGCCTTTTTCATTTCATGGCCCACATAAACTAATTACTAAAATTTTTCTGTCAGATCAGCAAAACTAAAATGGAAAATGTTTTAGGTTTGTTGATTTGATGAAAAATAGGTACAATTTTTATTCATTTCCACTGAACAGCTATTGTCTTGGAAATATACACATAATATATAATATATGTTAATATATATTGTTATATTCTGTATATAAAATTTTGTGTTGCATATGCATATGTTATATTGTATATATACAATTATATAATATTGTGTATATAGTATATATAATATATGCATATATGTCAAATATATACATTATTTGACAATCTAATGTAGCAATTTTCAACCAGTGTGCCACAATTATTTTTTAATACATGCAATACCTGACTATTTAGTCAGGGGCACTGAACACTTTTCCCTTAGATGAGGAGTGAAGCTCACCTGAGCTCCAGCTCTTGTCTCCTCCCCACTCTTCCACAGCAGGCTAGCCAGCAAAGCTCGCCTGAGCTCTGCCCTTCCTGTCCCTGCCCAAACCCCCATCCACAGACATCCACAGAGGGTGAGCAGGTGAAGCTCACCTGAGACTCCTTTCCCCCTTGCTTTGCCACGTCGTCCACGAAAATGGCCCCTGGTGCCAAAAGGTTGAGGTTGCTGCCTTAGATTGCCCTACAAGAGTACTAAAAGCTAGTGAGGAAAACCTGGGAGAGAATTTCACTGGTATATTAGGGCATTAAAATTGTCTGTGTACCAGGGAGTTTAGAGAGACACAGGGATGCTTCTGGCATTCACGGAGAAAAGAATTTGAAAAGACCCTCAGCATTCAACCTGCTGGGTGATCTCTAGTTCAGTGAATCCTGGCAGGAAGTGAAGGCAATGGCAGGATGTAAATGGCCTGGCCAAGTGCTGAAGGAGAGCCTCACTCAGAGCCAATGTGCACAGAACGGGGAGAGGGGTTGCTCTCCTCTCTTAACTATTGGCAATTCAGTAAAAATAGGTATAACACCTCATTTCAAAAGTAGATTCCTTTCTAAAGCGATTGAATATCGTTTTTTTTTTACTTAAATTTTATTTTTCGATTACAGTTGGCATTCAATATAATTTTGTGTTAGTTTATGTTTAAAGTGTAGTGGTTAGGCAATCATATATACTTTACCAAGTGTTCCCCCAGATACTTCCAGTACCCACCTGGCACCATCGGAGGGGGGACCCCAAAATCCAGGAATTACCTTTTGGAGGGCAAGTCCCTTGTACTACAGACTTCTCCATCTAGGTGAGTGTTCTAGGAACCAAACTGTATCAGTGTATCAGTTGGCATTTTGTAGGAGGCTGTATTAGGCTTCAGTTAATTTTTTTTGAAGATTCTTTCAAGGTGTTTGCCCATGTCATGATGGGTGATTTACAAGCACACCTGCCCACACGTCACTGAGTGTTCAGCAGATTTTGACAAAAAACAGCATGACCTCCATGCCCCATCTTCCCTATTCAACCAATCTATACTCAGTGACTCCTTTTTTGTTTCCTGGCTGAAAAAAGTTGTCAAAGGGAAATGTTTTGCTAATGTGGGAGAGGTGAAAATGAACAGCAGAAGCACTAAAAGGCATAAAAATTAAAGCATTAAAAAGTGTTCTGATATCGTCCATGTGTCCTTTATACTTGTTCCTGGAAACCCAATAACAAGGTTGGGGGAGGAACTGCGAGGGAGGTGGGGAGAGATGGGGGCGTAGTCTCAGATGGGGGTAAAAGGCAGAAAACTATACTTGAACAACAATTAAAATAAAATAAAATTTTAAAAAACTGTTTTGAGCAGTGGGAAAAAAATAATCTTGATTGGAGTATGGTATCAAATGGACAGTACTTTCAAGGTGACTGAAGTTTAATCATGTATAAAGAAATACAAAATTTTTATAAATGAATTCTGATTTTTGGGAGGCTCCCATACATAGTTATTACAATATTATTGACTACACTAAGTAAGTCGCCATTTATATCCTTGTGACCATTTTTTAACCATCAATTTGTACTTCTTAATCTCTTGAATTTTTCACCCAACCCCCAAACCCCAATCCCCTCTGGCACCCAGCAGTCTGTTCTCTGTATGTATGAATCTGTTTCTATTTTGCTTGTTCCTTTATTTTCTTCTTTAGATTCCACATGTAAGTGCAGCTGAATATCTTATATGAATTTTCACACACACATATTATTACCTCTGGACTACTCATTTTATGCCCTTTGCCCTTTACAGAGCAATTATTTGATATAGTATTTGAAGGTATGGGTAAACTACTGATTTTAATTTAATGAAAATTAAACTGTCTTGAAAAATTCTAGTTTTGAAAAGTATAGAGATAAGATCAACTGCACAGATTAAATCAAACTAGCATATAACCACATAAAATATAATATTTTCAAAATGTGATCACAGTAGGACAAAAAACAGAAAACAACAAATTCTTTTGTTTAGAAAATGAACTTTATTATACCTATACTTTTTGTTGTCAAGAAAATTTTAGGTTCATGAAAGAACCTCAGAGTCTTCTGTTCTAGGCAGATGTTAAATGCCTCAACTTGACTCAGCTTAGCAGCCTGGAGGAGGGAAAAAGAAATGTTTGTGAGGAGAAAGTGTGGAGGCTTGTGAGGTCAGAGGGGCTGTTACAAACAGTGCTGCCTAAAGAACGAGTAAGAATGATTGCACAGCTCTTGCAACTGCTCCCTATTACTACGATATTAACATATTTCTAAAGAAGGTTCCCTCCTTTTAAATAAAATATGCTAACTTTTAATAGATTGCTCAGTAGAAATGAAATACAAGATAAAGCACTGACTTAAGAAATTAGGTCAAACTAAGAAAATGGATGATTAAAATTTTGTTTTAATCATCTTTAGATGTGATTAAACTATGCTGAATCTAAATTGTTGCATATAATTTGACAGCCTTCTGAGTTTAATGCAAATGTATGAGATCCGATTGGAAGCAACAGGAAAAATGAGGCATGTTGTTTGGTATATTAAATTTCCATAGCAGGTGTATGCAACGAGGACAATGGCAGAATCAGCCATGATTGGCCTAGTAAGAGAAAGAGGCTGCTGCTGGAATTCACTTCCTGGCAATGACAGGAGAAACCTCCCCATGCAGCTAAGAAACTAGAGATTCCTCTGTCCATTGGATCTGAAATTATTAGGAGATGAACTGGTCACATTTTATGGCTTACTTATTTACATTCATTATATTTTATTTCCTTTTTAATTACTGATAACATGCTAATTCCAAGTCATTTTGAAAATTACATTCTCTGCCACCATAACAGTAAATTTTTTATCAAATAAGCATGTGAATTGCCATAAATAGGCCATTAATAAATAAACTACAGACAAATGTGAACAATCTCTTAACCATTTATCTATAAAAACCCCTCTGTTGGGTCATTTGCAAACACATAGGCACACAAACAGTTCCTCCGTTCCCTGCACTATGCTTTTATCCGTTGTTCAGTTTCTTCCATTCAGCTAAAGGTGACCTTGCAGCTTACTGGGTTTTGAAGAAATCTGTGTATTCAAAAGTCAGGTGAGAACAAATACTAAAACTACAGAGACTGATGGAAGCTGTTCCTAAAATAGGAATCTAGCGTTTTGCAGGACTATCTACTGGAGGCACCCCACCAAGTGTTATCTTCTTTCATCGTCTGGAAAATGCCTCTCATTTTGTAGTCCTCCTTATATTTTACAAAGAAAGAGAATTTTGAATTAGAAAGTCACTTTTGTTTTTTGGGTTTTTTTTGTTTTTTTTTTATGGTTACTCAAGTGCAGTTGTCTCCATCCGCCCCCCCGCCCCCACCACTCCTCCGGCATCCTCAATCACAGAGTCACTTTTGAATAAGGTAATCAATCCCCTAAAAACCCTCAGGGTCAAGGGAGCATGAGCACATGTTTTCATACATCAGTATCATGGAATTGTGATGTTTCTAATGCCTAAATAACTCAGTTGAAATTACAGTTGACTAGAAATGTAATATAAAGTAATTAAACAAATAAGAAAAACCTAGAATAGAAATGAATTCAATGAAATGTCTGAATGTGTCTACATTTTAAAATTAATAGTAATTTTAGAAATAAAATTTAAAGTGATGTACATTAAATATAAAATTACCTGTATGCCTGTATAAGTAATTGAATACACATCAAAAACTGGAATGTACTAAAACAAATGTGACAAATTTTAATATCTTTATATTTACACATATTATTCAAATTATTATGAGAAAGTTAAGACATTGAGTTATATAAGTACAAAAATATATTAGCCTGAAACATAAGTTAAAGTACCCAATGAATATACAGAAACTATTTTAATTTTAGATTTAAGTGTTTAAACAATAATTTAAATATTATGAGATGTTTCTTTCATAAAAGGGTTCATAGATATGACACTTTCAGTAGTGTGATGGTGAGAATAGAAACAGTTATAAACATCGTGAAAGCCGTACAATAATATTTCAAGATATTTTCATTTCTCCCTTTTTACCCAATGATACCACTTTTTGGTGTCTAAATTAAGGACATAATCAAAATATGAAAAATATGCCTATTATAATAGTAAAAGGTGAGTGAAATTAATATCCAGCAATAAAAAATTATAGTATATCCATAAATAAATTATAATATAATCATTTAATTATATTCAGCATATATTTCTAAGAAGAATAATTGTTTAGACTATATTAAGTGATAATAAACTATTAAAATATATGTAGCAAATGTATAGAAAATAATGGAATGAAAATCTGAAATTTAATGATAATCTCCATGCAGTAAAGTTTATATGCTTGTGAAAAAAATGTTCTAAGTACTTTTCACTACTATGTTGGGAACTGCCCTGCCTCATTTCAGGATCTGTAACCCCCCTATTGCTAAGGTTAAATGAATGACCTTCAGACAATAAGCCACTAAAGAGACAAAGCTTATCTCCCTGGCAGCCCCACTGCCCCTCCTCCTTTTACTTCACCCTGCCTGGCCCCTGATGCTTGGTTGGTTAGCCAATGACAGGTAAGATTCCTCAAGGGAGGGATGACCTGAGACAGGCAGGATCATGGGGGCCTCCAGGGAAGGACTTGGGGGCCACAGAAAAGGGGTGATGGACGCTTGCCCTCAGCTTTGACACAGCCTGAGTCCTCATTCTGTCTTCAAGAAGTCTCCTAATCTCTTGGCTGCCTTACTTCCTCTGCCTGACTTAAGCCTGAAACAATGCCTTAAGCCTGAAACAATGCCAGTGGTGGGTACAGCACTGTGTTAGAAAGGGCAGGTTCCCTAAGGCGATCAGGCCTAAGAAAGAATATGTAAAATCCTGTGAAACCTGCTTTGTTTAGAATGCACTCAACTAAATGATAAGGGTCCAAGTAGGAAGTGAGTTTGTTCCTCAAAGTTTTATAACCCTTTAGCTATCTGACCCTGACTCAAAATAGGCCCTCAGAGTTCTTTGAATGTTATCTATTGTTTAATCTTTTCTGCCTGACGATGATTGATGAGATTTATTCCTGTGCAACTTGAACCCAATAAAAGCTTGTGAAGGCAAGGGTCAGGGCACTCTCCTCTTGAGAGAGTAGCCAAGGCATTCCAAGGCTTGCTCTCCCCTTGAGAGAAGTCACACTGTACCTTTTCCTCCACAGGACTTGGTAGTCCGAGTGAATTTATTTTGTCTCATCCATAATGCCGCACACACCGTGGGCCATTGTCTGCATCACTACTATCTAAATTTTCTTTGAGTATGTATTTGTTTATATCATATATTAATATTTAAAATTGCAAAAGATAGATTGTTTAATTTTGGTTAAAACAACCTCAGTTCATGTACTCATTTGTGGATTTAATGAACAAATATTGCAAGAATCTACTATATGCAAGGGACCCTTCTACAACTTAAAGTTGATATTATAAAAAATATATGTACAAGTAGTGCTTCATATAGCTTACATTCTAGTGTAGCAAGAACAAAAACATCACAGTTTTATTGCATTGAAGAGTGGAAAAGAATGGATTGAAAAGTGAGTGAGATAATAGAAAACATAAATATACCTTCAAATTGCACTTTTTCACTTTGTCAAAGAGAGAGCAGAAAATCACAGTTTTATCTTTAAGATCTTTATGAGTTTAAGGATTTGTTGTTGTTTTTGTGTCTGCTATAATGGAGTGGTCCAATTGAAAAGGAGTAATGAATAATGCAGAAAAAAGCATTTTAGAGAAGAGGATGAAATCCAGAGCAAAAATCAAGAGACCAAGCTTTGAGAGAGGAGGAAGTTCCTTCATTTAATAGCAGAATAACAGAAACACAGGGTGCAGATCATAGAGGTTTTGTAGCTAGAATATTGAGAAAACAAGAAAATCCAATCAATTCCTCTTCACATCAATGAAGAAAGGTTCAATGACAAGGGCCAAGCCTGTCAGGATAGGTGCTTGGGTGAAAGAATAAATTAACGTGGGACATTTGAAGAAAGTGAAGAGTTGGGAAAGTAGTTTGTCTTGGAAAGTAGAAAGTAAACTCTCCAGGGAAATGTAGTAATATTGCTGGGAACTTGATTTATAAATCAAGCTAATTTAGTTGCTCTTATTCAGATGTAGATAAATGTACTCAAGATCATGGGGTTTAGCCAAGCTATAGACTGGTTCCCTGTCCAACATTTATATTAACTATAACCTTCAGCAATAAGAGGGTCGCTTACTAATCAAATACTTACTTAATGTGTTTGTCCAAAAAGGCACAGAGAAGTGTGAGGAGAGGGCAAAGGAAACAGTGGCTACCCTGGAGAACTTTCTCCGGAAGCAGTTCTTTTTCAATAGATTTAAAGATCATGCTAATTTTTAAGAATGTATTGACCAAAACCAAAAACAAACAAACAAACAAAACAAGCACAATATAACCAGAGACACCGAAATTAAGAACAATCTGACAGTAACCAGAAGGGAGGTAGGAGGAGATAATAGGGGGAAAGAAGGGAATGGTTTTCAGGAACAACTATAAAGGATGCATGGACAAAACCAAGGGCTAGTGGATTCAGGGGAGGGAAGTGGGGATGGCTGGGGTGGGAGGGAGTGATGGGGGATAAATGCAGAAAACTGTACCTGAACAACAATAAAATAATTTTAAAAAAGAACGTACTGAAAAAAAACTATAGCAAAAGCTACAGACTATCATTAAAAAATCACTGGAAGGTAGTATGAAACAGTGCTTTTTCTAAGCACCTTTTCCCCTCAATTTTTCTCCCTTTACACATTCTCTTGACAAGCCTTGCATGCTAGAAAATTTCTCTATTTATGTTAGGCACTGTTCCTCTACTTACGATAGGCAGAATTCAGGGTAGGAAAATAAATGAGATATCTCAGAAGAAAGAGAAGGGTAAACATGCAAGTAATCATACGTGACATTGTAAGTACCCAAATGCATGTGAAATAAAGGGTAGAGGAGTAGGAATGATTGAATCTGTCTCCTAGCAGTTGCAAAAATTACCATTAATATCAGTGCTTCAATGTTCATAGCAGTACAAATTACAATAGCCAAGTGCTGGAAGCATCCTAAGTGCCTATCAGTAAATGAGTGGATCAAAAAACTATGGTATATTTACACAATGGAATTCTACGCAGCAGAGAGAAAGAAGGAGTCCCTACCCTTTGCGACAGCATGGATGGAACTGGAGAGCATTGTGCTAAGTGAAATAAGCCAGGCAGTGAGGGATAAATACCATATGAACTCGCTTTTAATGGGAACATAATTAACAAAAGAAGAAAGCAAACAAATTGTCACCAGAGACATTAAAATTAAAAACAATCTAATAATAACCAGAGGGGAGGGGAGGAGACAATGGGGAGAAGGGTTTTCAGGAACTACTATAAAGGACACAGGGAAAAAGCCAAGGGAGAGGGTGGAAGCAAGGGAGGGAGGTGGGTTTGCCTGGGGTGGGGGTTGGGGAGTGATGAGGGGAAAATGCAGACAACTGTAATTGAACAACAATATAAAATAATAATAAAATAATAATAATAAAAATATTAGTTGTTCTATGTTATTTTGGGTCAAAACTACTAAATGAAATCTTTTTAGTCAAAAATTATGAAAAGAAATATAATAAATGTATTCATATATCTTAATTGTCAAACTAGATTGGCATAAGTAACTATGTTATCAGAGTGAAGGACAATGAATCATATAACTGAATGAACAAAAAATAATTTGGTTAAATAACTTGATAAATGTTCTTGCCTTTGTACTTATGAGTCAGGAGAGTGGACATTCAATAGATACACTTCATTCAATAGATAATCTCTCATTCAATTCCTTTGCTTTTCTAATAATGTTGTGGCACACTCGCTCACAAATCTCTCCCTTCTTTATCTATGTCGGTCTCTCATGCTGCCATACTCCTAGGGATCTGACAGGAGAAAGATAAAGGGAACAATGAGTACCAGAAAGTATGCATTCAGAACCCACTCAGCTTGAAAACAAGTAAACTCACAATTCACTAAACTACCTAGACATCCCATGCAACACAGACTCAAAGGGTATGCAGTAGAAGCACAAGGAGAAGTAGATACCTCTCCTGCATTTGGTCATTTAGACACATATTTTTATGTGGTCTGAACATATTTTTTTTACTTTTATTTTGAAAATGCACTACCATTAATTGCAGCATCATTTACTGTAATGTTACAGAACTTGGTCAATGCCAAGACAGGATTTAGAGGGGTTCTCATTATCCATTTGTTCAAAAGTCTTTCCTTTTATATTTCTACTCATCCTTACTTCATTCATTCAATGTCTTAGACAAAATTGCTGGAGATCCAAAGACTAACGTGTACTCGGTCACACAGAGTCTACAGAGTGTGTTACATTTTAATAGTTTCAATTCAGACTGACAAGAAGGGAAAAAGGGATGAGCATTCTCAAGCAGAGGAAATAGCATAAAACTGAAGAAGCAAGCACATGAGGAAATAAACAACAAACCACGGAAAGTTAGATAGGAAAGAGAACATTGTTTGTGGTCAGGCCCAGTTTTTCTGTAGAGCTGAGTGGTATATAGGGGGAAAATTAGACCTGGTAACTGAAGAAATTTTGTAAAAGTGTAAGAAGCTACTGGCTGACATTAAATGAAAAAGTAAAGCCACATTTGTACTTCAAAGAGACAACTCTGAAGGAACTATAGATGATGGGTTGGCATAAAAAAAGGCCAGAGGTGGGGATGAGGCAGAAATGAGGCAGAGATGGCTGTTGCTATTGTCCCATGGAACACTATGAACACATGCACTGAAGTCCTGGCAGTCAGTGTAAAGAGAAGGAGGAAGCACTTGTTAAACAATTACATATCATGGTGGTGAAGGAGTAGAGATATCAAGAATATCCATTTGTTGCCTCAGGCAAATGAGTGGGTAGTGACACCATTCCTGGAGATAACACAAAATGTTATAAAGTGTTTGCTTTATGAGTCTTTTATAAAAATGTTGGAATTTTTAGAAGACTTGTCACCTTAGGACCTTATCATTTTGTACCTTGCATGTCATTGGGTACATAGATATTCAGCATAAACCCTGCACAGGACCTAGAACAAGCGCCAATTTTAGGATTTTGCCTGGGGCCAGCCCTGGATACAAATGATTTGTTGTAATTTTCGTAATTGGATTTTAATGAGTAAAACACTGGATTTTTTTTTTTTTTTTTTTTGCCAGTATCTCATGTAATACCAATATACTAGTGTTAACAGGATGTATTAGGAGAAAAGCCTAAGGCTGTTTTTATACATGCAGTGTCAGGGGTGATTACAATATCATTTCTCGCATAACTTGGTCAGATACAGCTCTTCTCTGTAGCGCTACATAGATGCCATGTAGCAAGTTACACCTGACCTAATCTGAACAAATTAGTGAGACAACATCATGTGACTGTTTCTAACAGACTGAGTATTAGTGTTAGTCTAAATGTCCCCCTCCCCCACAAACTAAGATTTTTGAGTGATCCAGGTTAGATATTGTATACAAAAAATGTTTAAGACCTGTTATTCATATGTCCCCAGTATAATTGTCTTGACAATATTTACAAGTTATATCTATATCAATAAGAAGAAAACTGTTTGTTCATGGCAACATGGATTTTCCATGGATATTTATGGATAAATATATTGATATATTATGATTTTTAATCAAATTTGATATATTATTCTACAAAAGTATGAAAAAAGGAAAAAACACCTTATGGGTCAACTGCTGAATAATCAATTTATTCTTTGCCTATGATGACACATCTCACTAATTCAATTATTATTTTTTCTTTGCATGGTTTAAATATAATATATTAGTCATGTTTTCATTTGCTTATAGGCATGACTGTATAATTTCCAATGACAATTGCCTTATACATGCATGAAAAACATTTGATTTTAATAAGTAATGTTCATAGTTTAATAGTTAGTCACAGTGAGATAGAAACCCTATTGAAACAATACAGTGTGATATAACTAACTACATGTTAACTCAAAGGGAGAAAATCATGCTTAGCTATTATACAGGATGCAAACAAGTAGCACTCGCTGCAAAGTTATTTAAGTTAAAATTCCATTTTACTTTGAAATTTTTCAATCAAAAATAATACATGACTGCTCATATATTATCGGTGTCTAAGCACCAATTGATACAAGTATCAGACTATAGTAACTATATCTTTATATCTTACAGCAAGCAAACAAAAAATCACAAAGGAAAACAAGCCAAACATTAAATTCAGTAGAAAAGAAAATAAAAGTAAATATTTTTTTGTTGTTCAAATACAGTTGTCTCCATTTTCTCCCCACCACTCAGGAGACAATTACATTTTATAAAGATCTATTTATCAGCTGATATTCCCAATAGAAGCTTCAACTTTTAGATCAATTATTGTTCATGAACCTGAAAGTTAACAAACACTAAGAAATAGATACTAAATCCTAACTAGAAATAGCACCTACTAGTGTATACTTTTGAAGTTTCTAAAACCAAATTTATTTAAAAGCTTTTTTCTATGTCCTTTGATATTCAACCTTGATCAATTTCCATTTGAAGCGATAAGTGTAAAATCCCCAGAGTCCCTAAAACAACATAATTAGACACTCAACCACAAATTCAAACAAAATGAATTCCTGTTTACCAAAGAAAGCAATGTGAACATCTTGCCTGTTGTCTAAATACATTGATCATTTTAACTACAAATTAAAGGAAAAGCGAAAGGAACCACAGCGCCTAGTATGTAGCATGTACGTGTATCTGCATATGTATTTTTATGCCTTAAAGTGATGTGGGCAACAAGCAACAATATCATAATGAAACATGGCTTTGAAATGCTGAGTATACGTTGGTAATGCATTATATTTTATATATATTTAAACATTTTTGTCTGTTTGCAGAAGGGATGTTTATTGCTGGAAAGAACTCTGACACTCTTCCTGTTATGAGAGTGGGCTCTAAATTAGTTAACTAAAGAACTGCCTTATGAAGATCATGAAAAAGTCTTTATGGGCTTAGATAAAATTCATACTTGAGAGAACAGACTGACAGTCACCAGAGGGGAGAGGGGAGGGAATTTCAGGGGGAAAGGGGAAGGGTTTAGAGCAACAAGTATAAAGGACACATGGACAAAAACTATGGGGGGGTGGAAATGGGAGGGAGGTGGGGAGGGCTGGGGTGGTGGGCTGGGATGGGAGTAAAAGACAGAAAACTGTACAAGAACAACAATTAAAATTAAAAAATGAGTAGAAAAACAAACAAAAATTCATACTTAAAAATTTGTTTTTGTCCCAGTTTTGGGAAGACAGGTAGTTGTGTGTGGGGTGGGGGAAGGTGGTGTTACTCAGATGTATTGCAAGTGGACAACTATCAGATACTTTACCAGTGAGTTAATGCAATGCAGGCCCTTTCATCTAAAAATTAAATCTTTGTCTATTGGGGGGATACAGTTCAATTTTTTAAAAGAATAATGTAAGCAAATTTTTAGTACTCCTCTGGCTGCAACAGTGGGCCTTAAATAAGAATAAAGTGGGCTTGAGAACAAGCCCTTGCACACAGGCACTGTGAGTAGTAAGATCTTTGAAAATACTGACAGACCAAGGAGTCAAAGAGAGATGTGGCATTGCCCTGGCTGGTGTGGCTACATGGACTGAGCATCAGCCTGCAAATCAAAGGGTAGCTGGGTCAAGATTCCCAGTCAGGGCACATGGTTGGGCTGTGAGACAAGTTGTGCCCCCACAGGGGGCACGTGAGAGGCAACCACACATTGATATTTTTCTTCCTCTCTTTCTCCTTCCTTTCCCCCTTCTCTAAAGATAAATAAATAGAATTTTTTTAAATTTTTTTTTTTTTTTTTTTAAGGAGAGACCTGGCAAATATGGCCATACTGGTAAACTCACGGGGTTGTATTTTCTTTTGTTCTTTTTTTTCACCATTTCTTCAATACACTGTAAAGGTTTCAGTTTTTTAAAGATTTCACAAAGGTTTATTAGTTCTACTTTGTTCTGTTTAGAGAAAATTAACCTAGTGAGACCTGCAGTAGTGGGGACAAGCAGCTGTGAAAATGTAACAGTTGACCCAAAGAAATGCCCCAGGGCTGCAACTCACAAGAGATGAGAGCAATCCATCTGAGTTAATGAGGACACTCTGGGAATGTTCAGCAATAGAAAATGTGTTACGTCAGAGGAAGAAAGGAAAGAGGAAAGGGTAAGGAGTTAAGGAGTGAAGGAGGAAATCTTGGTTCCTACTAACAGGTAGGAAGAAGGCTTTTTGTGTGAGGACCTGTGTTCTCCAGGTATTAAAAGGGGAGGTGATACTGTGAAGTTGGGGGAACTTGAAGTTTTGTAACGTAACTTGAAGTTATCTGTGTCTTGCAGCACCTACTTTTTACCACAGTAAAGCAAACTTTTCTTCTTTAAAAAAATACCAATGTGTTTCCAAAATCACATTCAATATCTAACTTGTAATTTGATTAATTGTATTCAAATCAGGATAAATATTGTGCAGGGACATTCTGTAGAATCCAAGTACTAAGCATGGTACATGAGTAGAGGAGAAGGAGAGAAGGGGTGAGTGTACAAAAGCATATTTCTCACAGAACACTCACGTCTTAACCCTGTTTCTGTATTTGTCTGAGGGTATGTAGACAGCATACGTCTAGGTCTGCTGTTTCTCTTCTTCACATTGACACATCAGTGTCCAGACTGTTGGATAATTCGAGGTATTGAGACAACCTCAAGATTTTTTTTTAATTTGCTATATTTTTGTAATAATTTCCACACTTCAAAATGAAGAATGTCAGCAATTTGTGAGGGTTTAATGTGAAATATTTTAGTGTCAATGATACATTTCATATGGAATTTGATCATTTCTTTTCCTATAGATGAAATGAAAGAAAACTCCATGAACTTCACTTCTCTCAGCCCCTTAAGTACTCCCCTTTTCAGTGGACACAAACTTGATCTGACTCTCCTGGAGGGATCGATTTAGGCTTTTTTTTTTTTTCCTGTGAAATGGATTGAAATGTTACACTTAAATTCAAAATGACCACAAATCTGAAAACTTAATTGGAAACCAGATGGCTGAGTGACCAAAACTAAGCTGTCCTTGGCCCGTCTCAGCAGGCCACAGTCATCCAGCAGCTACTTGTCATATGCAATGGAGGGATTGTTCACAAATCCAAAATGTGCATACCAGAGAGGCTTATCACCACTCGGCCCGTGCCACACAAAGATGATGTGGGAGTTGAGATGTTCATTCTCTGTCTCTCTCTTTTTTTGTCTCCCCCAATGTATATATGCTGAACTATAGATAGAGAATTTAACCTAATTTTCAGTTATAGTTTAAATAGGTGCTGTTTTATTATGTTTATTTTAGAATAACAAATGTGAAGTATTATTGACTATCATTTAGGGATTTTTCAATTCATTTTATGTTACCAGAGAATTTTAAAATGTTACAAAATTTTCCTTTTAAAAATTTCTTTTTGGTATGAACCTGGAAATCTTTTGCATATTGTTGGACATATATATTAAAAATACCAAATTAAACAGTGTCTACTACTCTACTTTTCTATCTTGACACTTATGCTCATGATCAACTCTCTTATTGTTTAATTACTAGGCAAAATGCAAGAACTGTAAATATGTAGAAAGAGATTCATACCTAGATAATATGATTTAGGAGACATTGTGTCTAATCATGGCTGAATAAACATGTTTTCCAGTGTTATACCATGATACATGTAACTCTTGTCCTTAATTTTATCATTAGAGTCACTCTGAGTAATTTGCAATATTTCTGTTGCCCAGGAAAGTTATTAATCACATTGTTTTATTCACTGAACATATTAATCATTCATTTTTAAAAGGATAATTCCTACTGGTATGATTTTAATCATGTATTCTGTGGGAATACAGATATTAATAAGCTATGAGTATTGCCCTCAAAGTGCTCTGAGGCTTCTTGGGATCAGAGCACTTTGGGGTCAGAGTATGTAGATAAGACAAGGCCAGTAAGGACACCATGACCCCTGAATGGGAATGTCAAGGCTGTCCTAATACATGGGAAACAGAAACTGTTCAGAAAAGGGATGGAAACTGATCAGGTCACAGAGAGAAGAACAAGAATAAGAAAGATTGTATTGACTTCCTTTCATTTGTTTTGTTTGTTTGTTTGTTCTTGTTTTACCCTCCTATTCTCTGTGAGAAGAACCAGTTCTAGGGGAAAACAAAGATAAATATTGAATTAATCTTTAAAATGCATGTTGCATTAAGTCTTCTGATTTGACTTACATGATCCTCACATCTTTACTCAATGGAGTAAAATTACTATCATTTAAAAATACTTTAACTTGGATTACATTTTTGATTAACCTCCCCCCTGCAACATTATTTATTTTTATTTTTATTTTTTTTTATTTTTTTTAGAAGACTTTTTTTTTTAATTATTTCTTTTCCTTTTAGATTTTATTTATTTATCTTTAGAGAGGAAGGGAAGGAGAGAGGGAGAGAAACATCAATGTGCGGTTGCCTCCTGTATGTCCCCTGCGGGGAACTGGCCTGGCAACCCAGGCATGTGCCCTGACTGGGAATCGAACCGCGATCCTTCGGTTCGCAGGCCCGCACTCAATCCACTGAGCTACACCAGCCAGGGCTCATTATTTATTTTTTTAATACACACCCTAGGACATTTTTTCATTGCTTTTAGAGGAAGAGGAAGAGGGAGGTAAATAGAGAAGAGGGGAGAGAAAGAGAAACTTTGGCTGCCTCTTAGAGGCTCCTATCTAGGGGGACTGACTGAAGCCTACTCTGACAAGGAATTGAACCAATGACCTTTTGGTGAATGGGATGATGCTCTAACCAACTCAACCGCACCAGCCAGTGCAAGAATAATATGTTTTGAATGTACTTGATGAGGAACTTTGAGTAAATGAATTGTTGACACAAGTGTGTCTGAAAATGCAAAGTGCTTAGTTTATTTTAAAAGATAAGGGAGAACACTAGAGATAATTGAATGTCAGCTATGTTTAAATTAACTCCTCTTATTTTATGTCTTATCAACTTCTTGAAGTTGTATTTCTATCACTTTATTCAATAGAACAAAGGGCTTTCTGATAGCATCTTGAGGTTTTGTTTGGGGTTTTATGATAGCATATGTTGCTGTGTAAAATTGAGAATACATACTTTTGAGAAAACTGCATATACTAATATTCAGTTTTAGATAATAACATTAATTTATTACAGATGTAGCTATATTAGGTTTAGGAGGTTAAGTTTTAATTTTGTGTTAATTTACTGTAAATTCATGTTAATTTATTGTAGACTCTGATCTTATTCTAATTATAACTCATTAATCATGTATAAAGATGGTCATCCCATTATTAATTTAGGAACAAATTTGGAAGCCTTCCTCTTTACAAAAGTCATCTTCAAAAGTAAACTGTATGTGATTTTTTTCTCTGCACATTAGATTTATATTTTTTAAAATTTTTATTGTTGTTCAAGTACAGTTGTCTCCATTTTCCTGCCATTCCCCTGCCCCACCCACCCCCACCTCCTACTCATCAATCTTTCCCCTCTTTGGCTTTGTCCATGGGTCCTTTATAAATGATTCTTACATACTTTAACTTAAATGATTGAACATTACATAATTTCTCCTTTTTCACAAATGTATAACAATCAACGTTTAGTGGTTCTTCCATTTAAAAATATATTTGTGTTATGTACACTAAACTTTGTTACTCAAAATTCAATTCAATTTTCTTTCATTTCTTCCTCAGAGTGAAAGATTTTTTATCAGTCACCATGTTAATAAAATAATTTTAGAACTGCTTTAGTAAGCTATAATTAGCTTTTCCCTTTTCAGATCAAGTAATACAATCAGCAGTTTGAGTTCAAACCCTGAGCTGTGAGAAAAAGTTTTATTTTTCCTTTATTAACTATAAAATAATTAGAAGTCGAGGAAAATGGCAACTGGGGCAATGAGGCAAATGGTGAAAGGAGTTTGTTCTTTTCATTTCATTATTATAAGACTGACCTTTGAACTAAGGAAGTCATTAAGGATCAATTTACCATTAAATTATAAAATATTAATAAAATCTCATGAACCATTTATTTGTAGTACAGAAGTTTTGCTCTGCTTTTTTAGTTGCAGACCTCTTTGGGCTTTTGGTACAAATCTGCATAAAGGAGAGAATGACATGCCAGCATTCTCTATATTGTGTTGAAACACTATCGTCAACTTTTTAGTCTTTCTATTGATTTTGAAAAATATGAAAAATGTACAATTGAAGTGCAAAGAGAAATGCTTACTGCCTTATTTTACCAAACCTGAGAAAACGTTCAAGGTTCATAGTACCATCCTTCTTTTTCAATCTTACCTAACTGTCCTTCTCAGTGGTCAGCTAGATGTTTCAAGATGCCGGATTATTCAACACACTCTATCAAGCTCCTGCTCCTTCTCCTTCTTCCCACATTATCTGAAGAGCTCCGTAAACTGGGGCCTGCAACGATGGAGAGAGTAGATTGACAAAGTCGTGTAGAAACTTTCAAACATGAACATTGGTTCTTGTTTAGTCAAAGAGCAACAATTACAGGGACAGCATTCTTTTACTATTTTTGTCATTTCATTATAAAAATTAAAAAGCATCACCTACTCAGGCAGTTAGTTTTTTACCAAAAACACATGAATGATTCATGCATTTTTTAAACAAATTTAGTTACCTAATGTCACTGTTTATAGTGTCAGATTTATCACTTAAAAATTCTAACACCATAGTATTTAAGTAATGATAGTTTTTCATTGTTTCTCCCTATTGTCATATTTAACAATGGTAAAAATCAAGTGGGCAAATGTCTACCTTTTTTTCTTAATGTTTACTCCTTTATTTGATTATTTTCAGTAGTAATTTTGAACTTCAGTGATCATATTCTGTCTTAATAATCTACAACTTACTTTTTATTCAACTTTTGCTTTTGAAATTCTGTCTCATATTTATGACTATAGCCTATTATTATTATTATTATTATTATTATTATCATCATCAGCACTGTGGCCATGATGAATAATTTCCTAATCATTGGCCCCTGGAGCTTCTCTAATGCCTCACATATTTTCTTCTGGTCTGTTTATAAAACACAATATATCTAAAGCAGTGGTAAATGCAAGAACTTTACTTATTAACATATTTTGCACTGATTAGTTATTACTCAGTTCTTACTATGTAGTAAATTATTATTGGCAGATATGAAGATAAACATATTTTGCCTTTTCTCATTAATACTTATACTTTAATGTAATTAAAAGGAAATACATATCCTTGGCTGGTGTGGCTTAAGGGGTTGAGCACCAGCTTACAAACTGAAAGGTCGCTGGTTTGATTCCTGGTCAGGGCACATACCTAGGTTGTAGGCCAGGTCCCTGGTTGGGGGCATGCAAGAGGCAATTGATCAATGTTTCTCTTGCATATTAATGTTTCTCTCCCTCTCCTTCTCCCTCCCATCTCTTCTCTCTAAAAATAAATTGAAAGTCAGTAAAATATAAATAAAAAGAAATACATAATGCAGATAAGAGGTATAATACAAATGAAATGGCAAAGCAGAGAAGAGAGCATCTAAATTTGCCTCTGCAAGTCAGAGAATCATTTAAGTTGAGTTTTGAAAGGAGAAAAGCGTATCTCTAGGAAGTGAGAGTTTTGGGAAGGAATGGGTGAAGGCAAAGGTGAAAGTAATTGCTAGCAGTATACACACACCAGAGTATGGATTTTTATAATGATCTTGTTATTGCTTAGAGGCCAATGATTCTGCTTTCCTTGCAAAATATGTTCTAAAACATTGAAATTGCCAGTACTTTATCTGAACATGAGAGGCAGAATTGAGGTGTACTTACCATTGGCCACTGGACTGAATATATTGCAAAAATAAATAATTTTCAGTACCAGAGAAGATAATGACAAGCCAGTTTATTCAACGTGGATTCCAGCTGTGACTCTGATAATAATTTGCTCACACAGAAGAACTGGTCTTGGGTTATCAGAACATGCTTTTATATATAGTGTTAATATTTAAATTAACTGGTCTTCCAAACTAGATTTAAAGAATATTATTGAAAACTATTAATATATGCACAACAATATAGTCTACTCATTTTAAATAAATATTAATTTATCAACATACTCAATAAGAAAGAATATTTTTACAGAATGGATAATTTTTTACTTACATTTTTAAGTTGAATACTCTTTTTGCTCTTAGTAAATGCATTTCTAAATTCCAATGCTCTCACCCCTACAGTGTCTGCCCATTGCTCCTGCTGGAAAGGGAGACGAATCAGCACTGTGATGTATCAACTTTGTTTTTCTAGTTATCTTTGTTGTCTGTATCATTGAATCTCTTTAACAGCTTATTTTCTGCTAGATTTCTCTATTTGTGGGTATATTGTGAGCAGTATTTATCTACTGGTTGTGACTGAAACATAGGGCAAGTTTCAAAGATTCCCTTTAATAACCGTTCTATGCTTCAGTTACTCTTAATATTACAGTGATAGAAATGTATACTTTTCTTTTCCCCTAAGTTTCTAGTCTCTGATTTTTGGTGACTTATGGATGTGCCAAGCATATATATTTTAAAGAAAAAAGAGCTGGCATTGAATATGATGCTATGGGCAACACTGCCACAAAATACAGAATTAAGAAAAAAAAAAAAAGGCCCATCTGGCAACTGCCAGTACCAACAGAAAGGAATCACAGCAAGAACAGTACAAACTCTTCAAAAGGAAAAAAAATGTGGCAATTTAATTTGGGGGTTTGTGCTTACATTCTCATTATACTTTTCTTTGAAGTGATGGTTTCTCTAAGCAAAAATGTAAATGTTGGCTCTAGCAATATTTTTTCCTGTGGAATGTCTCTGACTGAACTCCAGATTCAAGCCCATTGTAATCTCCTTGCGTGATGCAACATATGGAGCGGCAGATTTGTGCAGGATGGTGTTATGCAGATGTAAGATGGTGATGATGCTACACCGTGAAGATGAAGATAGCATCGAGGGGTGTTCAAAACTATCAGCTTCACTCCCTGTTTTAGTTTTGTTTTTTTTTTTAAATAGAAATAAGTTCAATTTGAAAAAAATGTGCTTCGAGGAAAAAACAGAATATGATATTGAAATACTTAATGGTCAAATGGATCCAGAAACCAAATTAGGCTAAAAAAAGAACTGCGCTAATAGCAGAAATCAGATTTGGTATGTATCAGAGAGGAGACAGGCCCTTTGAAAATGTAATTTGCAATATCTGATCTCACGGATAACTCACGCAGATTATAGACCTGAACATAGGAAAAAAATTGATGAATTAGTGGACAGTGAGGGAGAAATAAAAATAACAACAATTAGGAAAGAGGAATTAAATTTTAATAAGAAGATCTCATAAGAACACCTTAAATTCTGGAACTATGAGAAAAATTTATACACAGTCTAATCTCAGTTCTCAAATGTCTCCCATCTTGAACAACTTGGTTCTCAAACAGCCTTCCAGAACGAATTCAGTTGGAGAGCCAAGGTTACACTGTAAAACTGTCTAAAAACATATGATTAAGAATAAAGAGAAGACTGGGTAAACGATAGGAAAAAAATAGGCTACTAGGTTAACTTTATAATAGGGAGACTGCCTTTGATGTTTTTATGAAATTCTTAAGGGAAGGTCTGAGATTTACTGTTTGTAACAATTTTTGGAATACTTGTCTAGCTACTCAAGTTACTTCACCAAAATTGGGTTGGATGGAATTTAGACTACTCACAAGGCTGAAGAGTTTTTCTTTCCAACTTATTTATTCATTCATTCAATAAATATTAAGTTACAAACAGGAGCCAAATATCAACATAATAATAATGACTATTTTAATAAGTTCAATGTCAAGGTTACATTTATAAGGATATCCACTTTTTCTTTTTCACTATAAATAAACATTAAAATGCTATTGTTTTCTCTTTGAGAATGTCAAATAATAAGCTATGAATTCAAGTGAAATTTTATACTGTTAAAACCAGAGGAATGCTTTCTGATGTCAGTTTATTTTGATCTCAATATGGGTTATTTTAAGGATACTTCAATATAAAAAGACTAGCATAAAATCTGCCTCAAAATGTAGTATTATCTATTGTCTTTAATTAGATGTATTAAGCACATACTTATTGAGGTAAAATTGCGTAGACTCTAAGATGCCAACATTTTGATATAAAAAAAGCCACAGGAATATAAGAATAAAAAGTAATTCTTCTAAGAAAATAAAATTAAAACAATAGAGCAATTGTGTAACTTTTTTTATCTTAAAATGAGAAAGAACACGCATGTAAAGAAGTTTTATAAGTGTATGTTTTAATTTATAAAACAAATATAAACAAAATACATACTATATGTATAGATAATATTGTTACACTTTATCCTTCCCTGATTGTTTAGGTAAAAAGACATTAGTACTTAAAGGTCTGTATAAGTGAATAATCACATTATTGTTAAAATTAACATTGTATAATTTTTGTAAGTTAATTTTTAAGGTAACTACATACTCCAAATATTTTGCTTACATTTTTTGAAAAAATGTCCAGGATATTTTTGAATGAATCCTTTTTTTATTACTGTTATGCCATACATAAATATGCTCTAATATTTAAATTTTCCTCTTAACCTATATTGCAGTCATCTAAATTCAAGAACAATTCTTTCACTCAGAAACTATTTATTTAGAGCAATTATATGTTAGTTTTATTTTTAGACATAGTTATTAAAGACAAGAATAAGGCAAAATTTGCCCTTATAAAGCTTACATGTTTTTATTTTATTTAATTTTTTTGAAAATCTTTATTTGTATTTACTTTTAATTTTTTAATTTTTAAAAATGAGTATCTTGTAATTTTTCTTTCTTCTGTTATAGTTGTCCCAAGTTTCTTCCATTGCTCTCTCCTATCCTGCCCCTACCCCAGGCACCAACCCTCCCCACCACAGTCAATATCCACCCCATTGTCCTGGTCCAAGGGTCCATTATACATGTTCCTTGGTTTGCCCTTTTCCCTTATTTTCCCCCTTATCCCTCTCCCTCAGTTGCTGTCAGTCTGTTCCTTGTTTTCATGCCTCTGGTTCTATTTTGCTCATTTCTTTGTTTTGTTCATTAGGTTCCTCTCATAGGTGAGATCATATGATATTTGTCTTTCACCATCTGGCTTATTTCACTTAGCATAATGCTTTCCAGTTCTATCCATGTGGTGGAGGAAGATAGGAGCTCTTTCTTTCTTTCTGCTGCTTAGAATTCCATTGTGCACATGTACTCCAGGATTTTTTTTGTATTTCAGTGCTTTTTTAAATTGTTGTTCAAGTATAGTTGTCTACATTTTATTCCCACTGGTTGCCCCGCCCCCCACCCCAGGGATCCCCACTCCCCACCCTTGATCTTACCCCACCTTTGGTTTTGTCCATGTGCCCTTTATACATGTTCCTGAAAACAAATCCTTTTCCCTTTCCCCCCATTATCCCCTCCCACTTCCACTCTGGTAACTGTCAGTTTGTTCTTTATTTCAATGTCCTTGGTTATATTTTACTTGCTTGTTTGTTCTGTTGATTAGGTTCCACTTATAGGTGAAAACATATGGTATTTGTCTTTCACCACCTGGCTTATCTCACTTAGCATAATGCTCTCCAGTTTCATCCATGCTCCTACCCCAACCCTACAAAGGGTAGGAGCTCTTTCCTTCTTTCTGCTGCATATAATTTCATTGTGTAAGTGTATCATAGGTTTTTGATCCATTTATTTACTGATGGGCACTGAGTTTGCTTCCAGCACTTGGCTGTTATAAATAGTGCTGCTATGACCATTGGGGTGCATAGGTTCTTTTGAATTGGTGTTTCAGGGTTCTTAGGGTATAATCCCAACAGTGGAATTGCTGGGTCAAAAGGCAGTTTTATTTTCAGTTTTCTGAGAAAATTCCATACTGTTTTCCACCGTGTCTGCACCAGTCTGCATTCCCACCAACAGTGTACTAGGATTCCTTTTTCTCCGCACCTTCTCCAACTCTTGTTTTTTGTTATGTTTATGATGACAATTCTCACTGGTGTGAAGTGATATCTCAGAGTGGTTTTAATTTGCATCTCTCTGATAGCTAGTGATGCTGAGCATCTTTTCATATGTCTCTGGGCCCTTTGTATGTCCTCCTTGGAGATGTGTCTTTTCAAGACCTTTGCTCATTTTTTGATTGGGTTGTTTGCCTTCCTGGAGTGGAGTTATATGAGTTCTTTATATATTTTGAAGATCAAACCCTTTTCTAAGGTGTCATTGGCAAATATGTTTTCCCACGTGGTTGGTTCTCTTTTCATTTTAATGCTGTTCTCTTTAGTTGTGCAGAAGCTTTTTATTTTGATGCTATCTCATTTGTTTATTCTTTCCTTTATGTCCCCTGCTCTAGGGGACATATTGGTGAAAATATTGCTGTGTGGAATATCTGAGATTTTCCTGCCTATGTTCTCCTCTAGGACTTTTATGGTATCACAACTTATAGTTAAATCTTTTATCCACCTTGAATTTATTTTTGAGTATGGTGTAAGTTAATAATCGTTTCATTTTTAAAATTATTTTATTGTTGTTCAAGTATATTTGTCTGCATTTACCCCCCACCACTCTCCCCTACCCCAGCCATCCTCACCGCCTTCCCCTGATTCCACCGCACTTGGTTTTTTCCTTGTGTCCTTTATAGTTGTTCCTGAAAACCCTTTCCTTCCTTTCCCCCATTATCCCCTCCCAGCTCTCCTCTGGCAGTCACCAAAGAGTTTCATTTTTTTGCATGTAGCTGTCCAGATCTCCCGACACTATTTGTTGAAGAGGCTGTTTTTACTTCATTTTATGTTTCTACCCCCTTTGTCAAATATTAATTGACCATAGAGATGTGGGTTTATTTTTGGGTTCCCTATTCTGTTCCAGAACAGACACATAGACTGTTCTTATGCCAGTACCAGGCTGTGTTGATTACAGTGAGCTTGTAATACAGTTTGATATCAGGTATTGTGATTCTTCCTACTTTGTTCTTCTTTCTGTGACTATTAGGGGTCATTTATGGTCCCATATAAATTTTTGAAGTGTTTGTTCTATAGCTGTCTAAGATGCTATTGGTACTTTAATAAGGATTTCATTGAATCTATAAATTGCTTTGGGTGGTATGGACATTTTGATGATGTCAATTCTTCCAACTCATGAACGTGATTCATGCTTCCATTTGTCTGTGTCTTCCTTAATTTCTTTCTTCAGTGTTGTGTAGTTTTCTGAGTACAAGTTTTTTACCTCTTTGATTAGGTTTACTCCCAGGTACTTTATTTTTCTTGATGCTGTATCAAAAGAGATTTTTTCCTGATTTCACTTCCTGATATTTTATTGTTGGTATAAAAAGTCCCTTTGATTTCTGAGTATTTACTTTGTATCCCACTGTTTTGCCAAATTCATTTATTAGGTTGAGTAGTTTTTTGGTGGAGTCTATAGGGTTTTTTATGTACAGCATTATGTCATCTGCAAACAATGACAGTTTTGCTTCCTCCTTTCCAGTTTGTATGCCTTTTACATTTTTTCCTTGTCTGATCACTGTGGCTAGAAGTACCACAGTTTTTTGTTGAGAGAAAGCAAACAGATAAACAAATGTATAATGTAATGTCAGATACTGACAAATTTATGAAACCATTAAAACAGGGTGAGGAATAGAATGTGATGATAAGAGGTGAGAAAAGGGGGGGCAATTTTAGATAAGAGGATCTTGAGGAGGTTTGCTGAGAAGGTGACATTTAAGCAGACATTGTAATAAAATATGAGTGGAGTACAACAAATAAGGGAATGGGAAGAAGTAGTAGAGGGCTTTCCAGGGTCAGAAAAGAGTCAGATTATGTTGGGAGTTTGACTTTTGTTGTGATTGTGATGGAAAGACATTAGCTTCTTTTGAGCACAAGAGTGGCAAGATCTGATTTATACTTTTAAAAGCTCATTTTACAGCCTACTTTAGTTTGTTCAGCAAGAATTGATAATGAATTGGCATAGAATGACAGCAATAAAATTGAGGGAAAACATCCAGGTTTAGGATGCATATTGAAGGTAAAGCCAAGAGAACACAGTGTACAGGGCAAGGAGTAGAATTGGAATGATTCCCATTTAATAGGCTGTGCAAATTGACAAACATTGGTGCCATTCATTAATAAAGAAAATGCTGGAAGCAGACAGGAAAAATAAAGAACATGTTGTTAATTAGGGTATGTTACCTCTGGGATGATTATTAGACTATGTAGACTAAAGGCTCAGAGATAGCATTGGTAGGGCTAAAGATACAGATTTTGAAACTCTAAAACCCATCATCTTTGTTCACATCCAATTTCAGATACACCTGCTGTGGTCAGTTCTCAATCTCTCTCTCTTCTTTCTCTCTCCTCTCTCCCTATCACCTCTCACACAGACACACACACACACACACACACACACACACACACACACCCCTTGGTTGTTTTCTTCTCTTTCTTTCTTTCTTTCTTTCTTTCTTTCTTTCTTTCTTTCTTCTCCTTCTTCTTCTTCTTCTTCTCCTTCTCCTTCTCCTCCTTCTCCTTCTCCTTCTCCTTCTCCTTCTCCTTCTCCTTCTCCTTCTCCTTCTCCTTCTTCTTCTTCTTCTTCTTCTTCTTCTTCTTCTTCTTCTTCTTCTTCTTCTTCTTCTTCTTCTTTTGTAGGACCCTGATTAATCCAGATTTTGGCACCTGGAGTGGTTCTAGCGGATTAAAAATTTAAATATTAGTTTTTGGAATTGGTCTTGAGGTTTCTGGAATTTCTTCTGTAATTTTATTATATTTAAAGCACTATGATTCCATTTCCAGCAGTAAAGAGAGCAATAATAATTCATGGTGAGTTGTGGTAATAAAGGAATATGTAATATCACAATTAGGTCTACTAATCAAGAGTAAGAAAGGCATTCTGGTTCAGTTCTCTGCTGAGGAACTGAGGCTCAGAGCAATGGGGGTCTACAATGAACCAACTTTGGGTTGCTGCAGAATCAAAGGCAGATGAGCCCTCCTCCAGGACGGCAGTGGAGCCAAGACCAAGCAGACCTCAGTGACCCTCCGGACCTCAGTTTTGCTATATGCACTGAGAGACGTGAGGGTTCGGTGGCTACTGAGACTTGCTTGCCCCCAGAAATCTATGATGGAGTAGGTCATCCAAATCCCAGAGTTCCAGGGTTTAGTATCCAGTGCCCAGAGCACCATACATTCCCTACCTCAGCCTCAATTTCACTTTGTTGTTATACTTAAAACCCCCTCTACCTTGCAAAGAAGATTTTGTGTTTTCTAATTGCTTCATTTATTGAACGAATAATATTCTGGCAAATATAACAGAAGAAAGAAAGCCACATGAAAGTCCCATTATCTAAAACCTAGCTTCCTTTTTCTTTGTTCCGATCCTATGTCACTAAGTATTTATTAATGTCTCTTAATAAAAAAGTGTATATATATTAAAAGTATATATGAAATATATATAAATATGTAATTTACATACATAAATATATATAAACATATATATGTATTTGTGTATGTATGAGCTTAAAATACACTGGATGCAATCAAATACCCAAATGTAACATGTTAATATACAGTCAAGTTTAAGAGCAATGATGTTGGGAGTCAGGCAGACCTGCTTTTGAGTTACTACTGAGACATATCTCTGAGCCATTGTTTTCCTTTTACACTCTTGAAAAATGGAGGTAATGCCTCAGGGGGTTGTTGTGAAGATTAAGTGAAATAATGAAGGTAAAGCACTTGGCACAATGCCTGGCAAGTACTAACTCCTCAAAAAATGATAGCTTATTTTTGTAATAGAAACAAGCAAATACACTGGCCAACAGGGTAGTAGACTTACTTTAATTAAGTATCCAATTTAGTTCAAACATGTCATATAAAGAAAGAAATAACCAATAATTAAAAAACAATCCATTCTTCAAGAGTCAAATTTCTTTCTAGTACTTATATTTAAAGGAATTTGTCTTGGGGGACCTTATACAAAAGGGACTATCCATGTTGTGATGAACAATGAGTTCGCCAGTTTTACATAAAATATAAAAAGTCATTTCTTGATTCAAATATCAATAAAAGCTAAGAACATGACATTAAGACACAAAAAGACTAAGAAGTAAAGTTTTAGGTAACCATGTATATGATATCTTCAAACATTACTGTCAAATTAATTGTAAGTCTTTAAGGAAAAGGGTCTTTTTCTCACACAGTCATTGTCAGAATTAAAGAGTGAACTAGAAACCTGGCACATGGGATGCACTCACTAAACTGTCGTATTTATAAGGCTAGTATTATGACTTTTGATTGATTATAATATTTAATTTATTTTTATCAATGAAACAATACATTAACCATCTAAATACACCAAGCACTATTCCGGTCATGGAAGTTCATTAGTCAAGAGCACTGACAATGTTTCTGTTGTCTTATAGCTTAACTTCCTCGAAGGATGAAAAAAAAAGCTTGAAAGAAACTTGAAAACACTATAAATATTTAGTAACAACAAGATCAAAGGCACTTCTGGTGAGAAAGAATAATGGGCGAGACTCGATTGGAGTGAAGAAAATCTATCAGGAAACAATGAATAGGAAAAAGTGTGGTTATGGTTGAATATTCACCAAGCCAAAGAAGTTAAACCTTAAAAGTTTCAGAGGATGTCTTAGTGTTCTTGGGAGTGATTTAGGTATGTGGTTAACTTGTTGCCTTATGGAACTTTATGGGATACCGGGGATGTGCGACTCTCCCTCTGTATCTTGTAATCAGGAAATATTTTCACTTAGTTTATTCCCATTCCCAGAATGTAGGTTCATGTTTCTTTGCTCCTTAAAATAGAAACTCATACAGTCAGAGTTGTTCTCAGTGTTATAAGCTATTTAAGATTCCAAATTTAAAATACCAGATGTCCTCTGTATTTTGAAATAAGTAGTAATTTTATTCATCTATAGTCACCTATAATTTGTTCTCCACATTAATAGGTCTGTGACTATTACACAAATCTCTTTACTAAAAGCAATTTCTTTCTTTATTCATTTATGTTATTTTAAATAAACCAGCATTGGGGTTTGAATAATTATGAAATAACATGATTTTAATTATTTCACATAGTAATCATAATAGCATTTTGACTTTATTATGCTTAAATAAGATCACTGTATTAATTCACAATAACACAGAAAAATCTGATAATCTAACATAAGTGGGCCAGTAATATTTCTTTGAATGCTGAGTTTTTAGGTTTATTTATTGAAATCCCAAAACTTTGATCCATAAAGAAATGAACAAAATAAAGAAAAATGAAAGGGAACAGTAGTATTGGGAAATATAACAGACTGTTTTGTTGAACTTGAACAAAAAAGGTACCTAATTACTGTACCCAATAATTCTGATCTTTGTCACAAACTGTAGCATTAGAAATCACAACAATCTCTAGTGCCAGCCTTCATCTGCACTTGACTTTACAATCACTATATTAGCATATTTTACATTCATTTGATGAAAACTTTTGCATTTCTTTTCTCAAGTGACCTCTGCATTTTTTCAATGAAGCAGAAATGATTATGAAAATTGAATTCCACTTGTCTCTTATGAACTAGATATTTTATTTCCACCAGAGGGACATTTTTTCATGTAGGGAATTTGGGGGTGCTTATTTTTTTTTTTTTTAGTTTCGTATTTAGTTGTAGGAATTGCAACAGACTAATTTTTTACCGCATCTTCATTTGAAATTTATAACATCCAAACAACAAATGCTCTTCAGAGTTTAGCTTTTCTGTAATTCACTGGTTCTCCATCGCCTCCAGCATTTACAGGATACTGAGGGTAAGGCACTAGCAGCTGCAGTGTAGAACTATTATATAGATTCGTCGTCAGGTCTTCACACTGGATTCCATGTGAGCAACCCAACCCCATTTGTGGATCCCTACATACTTGCAAGTAATAAGGGGAAGCTAAGCAGTTCTGTTTTTAAATACTCAGCAAATTACTAAGCACTGCTCTCATTTATGTACAATTAATTATCAATTCTAGTGACTGGCAGTACATTGAATATGAAATTATATTTTATTTCACATGCATTAAAGAGATGACTACAGAATAAAAAACTCAGTAAAATGTTTTCAATATAGTCATCTTCTTGAAAAATTAAAAATCAATTCTGTAGTAGTGAGGAGAAATTAAACAGGTTTCTTTTCAACAGTAATCTAGATATTGGTTTTATAGGAATTGATTTTTGTAATGTTTTCGTAAATGTCAAAATTTCTAACAATTAATAAGCGCTACTTTCATAATTCATTAAACAGGACTGGTTGTTTAAGAAATATTCCTTTGTTCATAATGTAACAAGTAAATAAAGCACAAAAAAAGAGTGTCAATCTACTTTTAATAAAGATTATATTGGAAAATAAATACCAAATAGTTCTTTGGATGAACACTTTTGTAGTTCCTTAAAGTGCAACTAATAAAATTATGCCATTTAACTGTCCTAGTATGTATTTATAAATCTATACTGCTTAAATATTAATGTGATTTATTATAAGTGAATATATATCTCAAATATACCATATAATCATAAAAGAGAGAATCCATAAGTATACATATACTATCTATAATTTCAAAAGAAAGGTACATTTTTATAGTTGAGGTATGTCAGCCATAGCTATGAAAATTGCATTTTATTTCATAATGCCAATAACAAAACACTTGTTTATACTTTAAAATACTAATGGGATCAAATATTAAAGCATTAGGTAGAAAAATAATTTGCCATTAGAATTTTTCATTTAAAATTTTGAGGATATATAGTTGAACTGAGTGAATATTAAAATAGTTTAAAGAAATATTCTTATTATTTGTAGCAAATTCTCCATATTCTCTCCTCTTTGAAATGGGCACAGTTTTAACAGAAGTTCTACAACAAAAATGGAAATACTGTAAAATGACTCAGAAATAATATGTTCTTAAGGTTTAGGAGAGATGCCAGAAATATTTGACACTAATTATATACAAATGATTGATAAAAATGAAACTTTAAATATTCCTATAATTGATTGCAATAGTAAGACTAAGCCAGAAAATATGTATATATGGTCTGGTCAGTTAAATAATTATTTTTTGCCACCACAGTTTAATTACTCAAAATTAATTTAGTAATTGAAAATTGTATTTTTATAGAAGTTAAATTTTCTTGAGTCACTATTTGGTCCAAAGTCTGTATACACACACACAAATGTACACACACATAAATAATATATATATTTTACTAAAGATAGGACATGTGTATATGTAAGTGTATGTGTATATGAGAATATGTTGCATTTACATAATTTTATTAATGTTAGTACATAGAAGTGGCTCATGATCAAAGAAGATCCATAACTTATAAAATAAAGAAATTAGGAGTGATTACCAAATTCCACAAAATTGGTTGTAATTAAAACCACAGGAAATAGAGAATATTAACACATTTTGTCGTTTATCTGTTTATAAAACAAATTTTGTTGTGCAACTCCCTATGGAAATTTATTGTTATTTTTGTACTACTTTCTCTATACACAACTTTAACTGTGATAGTTATTACCAATAATTACATCCTTTATTCCTAAGAAGATCTCAGTACAGGTTAAACTTAACTTAATGGCAGGCACACATGCAAACTCACACACACACACGACAACACGCATACATGGTATGATTTTCCCAACCTCTTACTAGTGTCCTCCCAGTATAACACTGAATACTCTTGGGTAGATGAGTGAATGTTTCATTATACAAGGGAGTTAAAAATAGAAAGAAATCCAGGTATGGTTTGATTTGAGGGCCTAAGTCTTAGATAACAGGGATGCTCTCATTATGAAAAATAATTCAAAATTACTAATTCAAAATGACATACAAGGTAAATGATACATATATATCATTTACCATATCTTTTTGCCTACTCCGTATCCTTGTTGTCTTTATAATGTATCACAATAACACCAATAATCAGAGGTTACTTCTGACCTTCCTGCATCACCTGCCTGAATTGAATACATGGGCATTGTGAGGGAGGATTGGATGTGCTTTGGGTCATCAACAGCAGCTGCATTTGGAAGTTTTCAGATAGAACCTCCATGCAGCGTTGAGAGATCTGGGACATTTGCTCTAAATACTTCTGAACTGTCACCCACATAATATTTCATAAACATAATTAGGTTAGGATATAGGGTGTTTTTTTCTTCTTTTTAATCTCCAAGAATTATTTCACTATTTCTTCTCACGTAAACAGAATTAAAGTTCCCTTTAATTTGCTCATGATTTTCATCATTTTTTTAATGTATTGTTCTCAAAAACTTTACTGAAAACATAATCCCATACTGTTCTTTCTCAATGATTTTTTTTTTCAGGTCAAAAGTCGAAATGGTGATTTTTTTTAAAGTAGCCAAATCGTCACACCAGCCTTCACCAAGTGACTTGAAATTTGAAAAATGTTTTCTGAAACAAATCCTTTCCAATATGTAGGGGCAGGTCTGTGGGATATATTTATTAAAGTTTGAATGCGATTAAACTCTGCAAAGTTAAATGACAAGGTTAAGTGTCTAATTTTGCAGCCCTTTTATACCTGGTGAGTGTTAAAGCTTTCCTAATGATAGGATTAAATATGGTTTCTAGCTACAAACAGTTGCTTGTCGTTCCCTGTAGGTTAGCCTCTATATTCTGTGCTTATCACAAACAGAGAGGAAATAACTTTCTGGGTCTTTTGTGAGTCTTTGAAAATGCACAGACTTTAGGGAAATCATATTTTCTTGAAGGAAATGAGGCATGACCAATCACACAAAACGTGAGAAAATCCCTTGATAGATGACCTTTGCCACATGTAAAAGAAGCTGTTCAGTGGCTGAGGTTTCATGGATTTCATGCATGGAAATCAGATTTTCTGGCCACCAGTGCTGTTCAGTAAATAAATAATCCATCATTGTGTCAAACAGTTGAAACATGGAGATACTGCCCTTGCTATCTGAATAGACATTTAGAGACAGTAACTTATGTAAACTGTTTGCATGTCAGCAGTTATGTATGGAGCGTTCCAGTTTTCACTATGCAAAATAAAAACCACTTAGTTGTGGTGATTTTAATCTGATGGTGGTACATTCATTTGTTTCTGCCTATACTTATGAATTTACTGGTGTGTGGTGTGGGCAATAGGATAAGCATTCCCACATGGATTCTGTGGTGTGGCAGAGAATAACACTAAATCATTAGTAGGCATTTCTACTAACAATATTAAAAAGCATTGGTTTTAATAAAATTATTATTTCATTAAAACCAGTAACAACAAACTTCTTAGGATATGTTGGCATGATTCTTCCAGAATTCAGTTTAATATTTATATTTTGAATACTTTATAAGTGTTACTGCAATAAAGTTGGTTAAAATGATGATCCTTGACATCTAAAGATTTTTATTTTAATTGGGCAAATCATATCTACTTGAGGCTATGTTTACCATTTATCATTGTTGATTTAACTCTTTAGTTTTCCTTATATTTTAATTCTACATTAATTTTGGCTTTAGCATTTATTCAGCTGTATTAGCAAAATATGCTTGTATATATACGCATAAACACAATTAATTTAGTACCTAGATGTTTCTACTAATGAACCACTTCAGGTTGCTACTTTGGCTGTTCCTCCTAAAGAAGATGAAAAATCTACTTCAACTGTGTTTCTGGCATGAAATACATTTATGTTGCTTTTCAAATAACTCCTACACTTACCTTTGTTAAAGTACTTCCTTGCTAAAATCTCAAGTTTCTTCAGCCACAAAGGAGAATTTCTTTCCCCTCTTATCTCCTAGGTATTTGCAAATAATAGCTCACTTACAATAGCCCTTTTTACTCTTTCAGAATACAGTAGGATTCTTTTGATTTATTGCTCATTTCTTTCTTTTAAGTCTGTCTAGTATTTTGTAAAAACCCTTATGAAATTATTCTGCAAAGTAGGTATAAAATAAGATATTTGGAAAAGCTCTCTGAAAATTTTAAAAAAATGAAAAAATGGGAAACATTTCTAAGCATTAGATGTAAAATATCTGTTTTCAAATAATTTAGTCAAAATTTTTATGTTTTACTGAAAAAGATAATGATATATAATTGTGTTCTGACTTAATTTGATTCTATAAGAAATTAACTTTTAGAAATATTTTCAGATATATGTGCCTGATTAGATTTTAGTAAAAGTAGAAGTTTAAGTTTTTAATAAACTATATTATGACAAATATTGTATTTTTTTAAAATTTGGCACCTGTTTAAACCTTACAGTTTTTAGACATTTTTGGTTTAGGTTTTTATTTACTGAAAAAAAGGGACCTAAGGGTTACCGGATTTCATTTACCAAAAAAAAAAAAAATAATTGAAAGAAAAATAAAAAAATTGACTTTAATAATTTATAAGTAAAGAAACCAAAAAAGCCGTGTGTGTGTGTGTGTGTGTGTGTGTGTGTGTGTATCTCCTTGCTTCTATTCTAAAATTAAATCATAAGATATTTATTTTCAATTTTTTAAAGTGAAATAAATAATTTGAGTATTTCTAAGAAAATAGAAAAGTTCAGGACCATCATTCATTAATAATATTTGTTCTACAATTAACAAAAATCAACATTTTTATGTATTACTAAAATTATGATATATTTTTAATCTATCATTCATATGCCACAGAAAGTATTTATGTCCAGAAGCACAGAGTCAATTGAAAATACTACAAGGGTACACACCAATGGACATTTATTACTCTTGGGCTAATCTAGGTTGAATATTGTACTTTAGCATGTTTCCCAGCTTACAGTTTCTTCCCTAAGTTAAAACAGTTATATATAAATATCTATTTATATATAATACTAATATATAAAAATACATATAATACTAATACAAATAATACTAAACTATGTTTTAATATATTTAAATGCCATTTCCCCTCAATTTTTATTGTACAACTATTCCATGCTAATTATTCAAATATAGTAAAAAAAAAAAATTAGCACTGTTAACAATAGATCAAAGTTGTCCACACCCTTTTGGATGTTTTTAGTGGTTGTAATTAATACAAACAAAGGGAAGAAGAAACCAGTACCACTTTATGTACACTATTCTATATCTGTGTAATTTTTTTCCATTTAATAATATATGGTGAATATTTTGCCATATTCACAGATATAAATGCATGATGAAATTAGATGAAGCGTTCAAGATGCAATCAGAAAAGCAGAAGCTGCTCTAGGAAATAGGAGTAGAAAAAGATTTCAGAAATTGCAGGCTTAAGTCCTGCTTGATGGGAAAGAAGAATGAAAGAAAATTAGGAAGGCCACATTAAGCCAAGCTGGAAGTGAGAAGGTTGTAAAGAACCTGACTCTAAAAAATATAACCAGAGCCCTGGCTGGTGTGGCTCAGTGGATTGAGTGCCAGCCTGCAAACCAATGTGTCGCTGGTTCAGTTACCAGTCAGGAGTTGTGGGCCGGGTCCCCAGTTGGTGGCGCTAGAAGCAACCACACGTTGATGTTTCTCTCCCTCTCTTTATCCTTCCTTTCCTCTCTCTCTAAAAATAAATAAATAAAATCATAAAAAATAAAATAAAAATATAACCGGAGACATGGAAATAAAGAACAAACTTCAGGTAACCAGAACAAATTGACAGTAACCAGAGTGGGTGGGAAGGGGGATAAGGGGAGAAGAAGGGAAAGGGTCATCAAGAAACATGTATAAAGGACCCATGGACAAAGCCATAGGGGGAAAAGATTAAGGGTGGGAGGTAGTGGTGGGTGGGGCAAGGGAAAGTGGTGGCGGGAAAATGGAGACAACTGTGCTTGAACAACAATAAAAAAAAAAAGAAAAAAAGAAAGTGACTGTAGTGATGGCAGTCATATCTCAATATCCAAAAGAAGGGTTCAGAAGAGGATGTGTAGGAGCACCTGACTGCTACCAGACCTTGGGTGCCTCAGCACTGAAGTGGGTGATCCTCAGGTGGGGCCTCCCAACCCACAGGACGCTGTGGCAACTGCCTCTAGTAAACAAGGGTTTTCCTCTTTTGCCTTCAATATCTAACTTAAAACATTTCTGGAAAGGGATTACAGAGATAAACTTCTGGTTTCTCCATTGAGATTGTGGAAAGGGTGGAGATGAAGTTGAGTTAACTGGGGACATTGAAAATAGTCATCACTGTTTTAATGGCTGCAAACTATATCATTATGTATTTACATAGTTTTCTTATTTAATGTAATTTTTGGAAATATTGATTTCAATTTTTCTATTTTAACTGTTATATATATACACATGCATATGTGATATGACTTAAAGTCTAGAAAATATTAATATAGAGATAACATAAAGTCTTCAGGAAGTAAAAATCTGACTTTTAAAAGAAATGCATGATGAACTTAATTTTCTTTTGGGGGTTAGGGTCATGAATGTGAATCTCTAATAATTATCAAAATTCAATGATTCATTATTTCACATGTTCAATTACCTGAAACTGGCTTAAGTCAGTCTATGCTGTGCAGAATAGTGTAAAACGTACTCAGATGAAAATGTAACAGTGCGAAATGCTTCCTCTCTCTCAGAGCCATCAGGCTGATAGCTCCTCCTATAGACAGGCTAATTAACTAAAGGAATTCAGCTTGAGGCTTCAGCAGTTCCCTTGTCAGCAAAGAAATGGGGAAATATGCACAAAATAATCACTTTTTCAGAAGTCACAGGAGTCTCCATAACTGGACTCAGATCAGTGAGAGTTAATGGACCAACCTATAAGGAACAAAAGGATTGAGAACTTTCCCACTCTTCCTAGGTTCCCTTTGGATGCCTCCATGTCTGTGGCCAGCACCCACCTTTGCCCTTCCCTTACAACAAAAGATGCCTGGTTTCCAGACTCTCTTAAGATAGATTTGAGAATTAGTTCTCTCATCATCTCCAGCTAGGCTTTCTTGATCAATAAACCTTTCTTTGCTCTAAACTCTGATCTTTTGAATATTGGCCTTTCTTTTGAAGCACTGGGCATAGAAACTGTGGGCTTATGACAAAAATGTGTTTTAAGATGAAGCCACTGTGATCCAGAAACTTATAGTCAAGTGGGTGAGACATGGCATAGAGTTTGCCAATTAAAATAATAACAATAATAATTAAAAACTCAAGGCAGGTTACACGGCTAAATATATCATTTTTTTTAAATTTCCAATAATGATATTTCAAGTACAAAAATATACCCAAATGCAGGGACAGTGGCTGAACACAATATTAAGCCAATATACAGATTTCAGTTAAGTATGTTAAAAATAAAGCAACAAGCCCCAATGAAGTTGCTTATGCTAACTGAGCCACATAGCACCAAACCCAGACTTAATTACAGTTTTGGCTCTCCCAGAAATGGAATTTTAAACCATTGATAAGGAATTGCCAGATTAGCAGGAGTTAGCAAATCTGCCTACTAGAAGCCTGCCATCCCCTTAAGGAAAGCATTACAATAATCGAGCCTACTTACTACCAGTGTAACTTCCTTGTTCCCTCTCTTCTCACAAGTCTTTCATTTGGCGGAGCTCCTACGAGCGCCTTTCTGTCTCTAGATTGGATGTGGCACCATTCAGAGGACTTGCTCAAGTAACTCACAAATTTTAATAGGTACTAGTTTATCTTTTTAACAGTATTAATTTTATATTTTGATGAAAATTTCTCCCCATTTTAAGTAGAAAAACACCAAGAGTAAAACACTTTGATATGAGATATCAACGAGAAAATTTTTTTCTCACTTAAAGAAAAGAAAATCGAAATAATTTTTCTAAAATATTTATTTACCATTTTCACTATTTAGAATCCTATTCTATATATTTTAATAACTCTTAGTTTCTTAACATTTCCAAGTAAATTTTGAAAGAATTACTTAGAAAGAAACTTAGTCAATGATATAAAAATATTCCTCTCATACATCTCAGAAAATTTGATGTTAGTTTGTAACAATGTTTAAATGAGAGAGAGACTGCTATGGATGTTCACTTAGAATCTTATATTTTATGTCCCTTGCTCTAGGGGACATATCAGTGAAAATGTTGCTGTGTGGAATATCTGAGATTTTCCTGCCTATGTTCTCCTCTAGGACTTTAATAGTGTCACGTCTTATGTTTAAATCTTTTATCCAACTTGAGTTTATTTTTGTGTATGGTGTAAGTTGGTGCACGAGCTTCATTTTTTTGCATGTAGCTGTCCAATTCTCCCAACACCACTTGTTGAAGAAACTATTTTTACTACATTTTATGTTGCTGTCCCCTTTGTTGAATATTAATTGACTATAGAGACTTGGGTTTATTTCTGGGCTCTCTGTTCTGTTCCATTGGTCCATGTGCCTGTTTTTAGTCCAGTACCAGGCTGTTTTTATTACAGTGGCCTTGTAATACAGTTTGGTATCACGTATTGTGATCCCTCCTACTTTGCTCTTCTTTCTCAAAATTATAGCAGCTATTCAAGGTCATTTATGGTTCCATATAAATTTCTGAAGTGTTTGTTCTATGTCTGTGAACTATGCCATTGGTACTTTAATAGGTATTGCATAGAATCTGTAAATTGCTTTGGGTAGTATGGACATTTTGATGATGTTAATTATTCTGATCCATGAACATGATATATGTTTCCATTTGTCTGTGTCGTCCTTAATTTCTTTCTTCAGTGTTGTGTAGTTTTCTGAACACAGGTCTTTTACCTCTTCAGTTAGGTTTATCCCTAGGTATTTTATTTTTCTTGTTGCTATATCAAATGGGATTTTTTTCTTGATTTCTGCTTCTGCTGTTTCATTGTTGGTATACAAAAATGCCTTTAGCAAGGGATGTAAAGGAAAGAATAAACAAATGGGATCTTATCAAAATAAAAAGTTCTGCATGGTTAAAGAAAGCAATATTAAAATAAAAAGAGAACCAACTGTACGGGAAAATATATTTGCCAATGATACCTCAGACAAGGGTTTAATCTCCAAAATATATAAAGAACTTACACAACTCCACTCTAAGAAGGCAAACAACCCAATTAAAAAATGGGCAAAGGACTTGAACAGACATTTCTCCAAGGAGGACATACAGAGGATCCAGAGACACATGAAAAGATGCTCAGCATCACTAGCTATCAGAGAGATGCAAATTAAAACCCCAATGAGATACCACTTCACATCAGTCAGAATGACCATCATAAACAAAGCAACAAACAAGTGTTGGAGAGGTTGTAGAGAAAAGGGAACCGTAGTGCACTGTTGGTGGGATTGCAAACTGGTACAACCACTATGGAAAACAGTATGAATTTTCTAAGAAAACTAAAAATGGATCTACCTTTTGACCCAGCAATTCCACTGCTAGGATTGTATCCTAAGAACCCTGAAACACCAATTCAAAAGAACCTATGCACCCCCATGTTCATAGCAGCACAATTTACAATAGCCAAGTGTTGGAAGCAACCTACGTGCCCATCAATGCATGAATGGATCAAAAAACTGTGGTACATTTACACAATGGAATTCCATGCAGCAGAAAGAAAGAAGGAGCTCCTACCTTTTGAGACAGCATGGATGGAACTGGAAAGCATTATGCGAAGCAAAATAAGCCAGGTGGTGAAAGACAAATACCATATGATCTCACCTTTAACAGGAAACTAATCAACAAAACAAACAAACAAACAAAATATAACCAAAGATACTGAAATAGAGAACAGGCTGACAGTGACCAGAGGGGAGGGAATTTCAAGGGAAAAGGGGAAGGGTTTGTAGGAACAAGTATAAAGGACATAAAAGACAGAAAACTAAAGAACAACAATTAAAATAAAATTAAACAAAAAAGAAGCATATTTTAAATGTGATGTCGATGCCAACCTTGCAGTCACAAATGTCAGTTTTTCTCCAAAGTTCACCTGTATTTGTAGGAGTTTCCTACTTAAAATGCAGTTTCTCTTCTGTTTCAGGTATATATATATATTTTATTTCATTTTATTTGCTTACTTATTTTTCATTTAATCTACTGTATTTTTCCATTACTATTTAGTCTCCTTATACCCTCCTCCCCTCAGCAACACCTCACTGTTGTCCTTGTCCATGAGTCTTTTCTACTTTTTACTCAATGCCCCCACCCCTCACTACAGCTCCTACAAGGTGTCATCCTTCTCTCCATCTATGAGTCTGTCCCCATTTCCCTTGTTTGTTCAGTTTGTTCATTAGATTCTACATTATGAGTGAAATCATATGGTATTTGTCTTTCTCTGACTGGCTTATTTCACTTAGCATGATGTTTTCCAGGTCCTTCCATGCTGTCACAAAGAATAAAAAAAATTAGGGGTATATATATATATTTAGAAAAGAGCCCATTTTTTTGCCCTTTGATATAACAACAACAACAACAACAACAACAAAAACCACAGATATCATTAGACTCTGACTATATAATCCTCAGCATGGGAAGCAATGTCCTCATTAAAAATAAATAACTAGGGAAGAGTGTGTATTCTACACCCTGTAGAAATCCTGAGTGTGGTTTGATACCCAAGAAGAAAAGCCTTTGAAATGAACCTAATGTCACATTATTGAAAATGTAGCTGCACAGATTAACTTTTTTTCACTCTGCAATAGCTTACAAAGCTTCAAATGCCCAGAAATCTCCTAAACAGGACCATTTAGGGAATCTAAATAAGCTTGCATGGTTTTAAGCTTTCCAACTTTGAATGTTACCTTTGAAGTTTTGCCAGAACCTGACGGCAGAAAAGTTGCTTTTAAACTGAATTCATGACACTGGAATTAGCATTGGAGGTTTAGAATGCCTAATAATGATTTTGACCGTGCTAACCATAAACAGCGATCACATATGGTACCTCTGAATTAATAACACTCCTAAGATAAGATGTGTAACATCCTGGCTTCAATATTTATTTATTTTTCATTTTTACACACTGGTCTTTGGACAGTGTCCAATTTAAAGAGCCAATTGCTTTAATGGCATATGGCATTTGTCCATGGGTAACAGAGCATGGAAGAAGGATAGACGAAAGAAGCTTATAAATGGTTGAATTATAAACATCCCAATATACCAATTCATTTTCCTTTTTCTTCTTCCTTATTGTTTTTTGCTTAGATGATAAATCTATGCAAAATTCTGCACAGAACTCCAGTGTTTTTACGCATTGTTTTTTTTTTTTTTGCCAACTTCTAAATAAGATCAAATATAATTCCAAAAATTTCTCTGGGCATTTACATAAGCTAATTGCTCCTCACAGCATGAGGTTAATTACAAAGACTTTTTAAATACTGACATATACACTTAATTTTAATGTGAATATTTGTATTTTGTCACTCATTAAAAAGAAAAACCTATCATGTAGGTCTCCCTTCTCATCATAAATTTGACATGAATTTTCTACCCAAGTTTAAAAAAATCTAGATCTCAAACATTAAAGATAAAGTCACATACGGAGAAATTTATTATTGTCTTCAGTTCCCAGATTTTCAAAAAACATCATTGCAGTTATTAGTATATAGGTCTGGCATCTGCCACAGAATTTAAGGGTAAAATGTTGCACCATAAAGTTAATGATTCTACCAACTAAAAATATTTTATCAGTAATTCTATCAGTAAAACCACAAAACTTTATCAAAAGAGATTGAAAAGGATACAATGAAATGAAAAGATAGTTCAAGTTGTCCATGTCCAAAGAGAGTCCATGCTTATGGATTGAAAGAATCGACATAAAGTGTCCATATTACCAAAATCAATATACAGATTCAACATAATCACTGTCAAAATTACAATGACAATGTTTAAAGAAATAGAAAAAACTAAAATCATATTTTATGGAAAGACAAAAGACTCCAAATAGCCAAAGTAATTCTGAGAAAAAAAGAACAAAGCCAAAGGTATTATACTCTCTGACTTCAAATTATACTACAAAGTGATGATAACCAAAACAGCATGGAATTGGCAGAAAAACAGACCTACAGACCAATGGAACAAAATTTAGAGCCCAGAAATATAACTACGTACATATGGGCAAATAATCTTTGAAAACAAAGCCAAAAAACATACAATGAAGAAAAGAAAGCCTCTTCAATAAATGGTGGTGGGAAGATTCGAAAGCCACATGCAAAAGAATGAAACTAGACTACTGTGCATCCCCATATACAAAAATTAACTCAAAATGGATCCAAAAACCTGAAACAATAAATTACATAGAAGAAAATATAGGTACTAAATTTAAGGGCCTGGTCTTAGAGGAGAGTTTTTGAATTTGACCCCAAAGGCAAGGGAAGTAAATGCAAAAATAAGTTAATTGAGCTACACCAAACTAAAAAGCTTCTGCACAGCAAAAGAGACTGACAACAAAAAGACAATGAACTGCATGGGAAGAGATAGCATCAAACAACAGCTCCAACAAGTCATATTCAAAATATATTATAAAAATCACGTACAACTCAGCTTCAAACAAAAAATCTAACTGAAAAATGAGCAGAGGACTTAAACAGATGCTTCTCCTAAGATGACATACAAATGTTCAACACATATATGAAAAGATGCTCAACTGCACTAGCTATTAGGGAAATGCAAGTCAAAACTGTAATGAGATACCATCTCACACCTGTTAAGAATGGCTATTGTCAACAAGACAGGTAATAACAAGTGTTGGACAGGTAGTAGAAAGAATGGAACCATCATTCTCCCATCACTGCTGATAGGAATGTAAACTGCTAGAGTCACTATGAAGAACAGAATGGAGGATCCTCAATAAATTAAAAATGTGATTACCATATGATCCATCAACTCCTCTTCTGTGTATCTACCCAAAACATTTAAAAGTATTTCTTTCGCAAAGACATATGTGCCCCTATGTTCATTGCAGCATTATTTACCATGGCCAAAATATGGAAACAACCCACATGTCCTTTACTAGATGACTGGATAAAGAAGATGTGGTATATACATACAATGGAATACTACTACTCAGCCGTAAGAAAATATATCATGCTAAGCAAAGTAAATCAGACAGGAAAAGTTAAGAACCACATAATTTCACTGTTCTGTGGGATATAAACCTGAAAGCAGCAAATGAACAAACAATAAAAATAAACAAAAACTTATAGATATCAACATGCAAAATCTAACTCATTTAATCTCTAGCATACCCACTGTACACAGATATTAAAGAAAATGCTTCAGCTAGGAAAAAAAGTGGTACTAAATGGAGATATAAACCTATACATAGAGCAGAAATGGTACTAGAAATGTTAACTACATGAACAAATATGTAAGAAATATTTATGATTTCAATCTCCTTAAAATTAATATTGATTTAGTGTGGGTTTATAACATTTAGTGTGGGTTTATAAATAAGGGCAAAATTTATAGAAATAATAACATAATGGTTGGGGTTCTTATTCTATAAATGAAATGTGCTAATATCAATTAAATATAGACTATGATAACTTAACTATAAATATACTAAAAACTCTAAAACAACCAGTAAAATAACAAAACAAAATTGGTAACTAACAAATAGTAAAGAAGGAGCATAAACATTGTAGAAAATACTTCAAAAGCACAAAAACAGAAAAAGAGCCAAGAACATATTAGAAAACCAATAGCAAGCTAATAGTTTTAAAACACTATATCAATAATCACACGGAAAGTAAATGATTTAGCCACTGCCAGTTAAAAGTCAGAGATAGTCAGAATGGAGAAAAGAGCAAGATTTATTTGCTACTTATAAGAATCACACTTTAAGTATAAAAGCACAAATATCTGTTATAGAATGGAAAAAGATATACCATGCTTGCACTAGTTTAAAAAAATGGTTGAATTGGCTATATTAATTTCAGAAAAGAAGGTACAGACCAAAGAGTTTTACCAAGAAAAGAAATAATCTTCTCATGTGATAAAAGGGGTTAGTGCAACTGGGGGACATACAATGGTAAATGCTCATGCTCCTCATAATACAGTTTCAATAGGCATGAAGCAAAACTTGCTAGAATTAATGAAAGACTATTTGTAGTCAGATGTCACTATCCATCCCTCTTTGTATGATAAAACCAGGAGATAGAATATCAGTAAAGATATAGAGGACTTGAACAGATGCAGACACCAGCTAGCAGTGTGTGTGTCATTATGGATGAAATAAAATATACACACGGACTACCGAGTCTGGTAGAGGAAAAAGGACAACAGCATGGCTTTTCTCTCAAGGAGAGCAAAAGCCATGGTCTCCGCCATGACAGGCCTTTATTCTAATATCTCCTCACATTACGTCCTCACTCACTATGCCCGGTTACAACAAAAGGAGCCAATGCCCCTAATCACATCACAGAAGAAGGATATTAGCAAATGAAAAGGCAAAAGTGGTTGAGCCGGTTACACTGGTCCCTGCAAGGTTTGCCATGGATTTTAGGAAGTTACAACAAGCATTTGAAGGGTGAGGGAGTTTTCAGCAAGAAGCAGCTTAGGTATATTGCAAATCTGATGATCCATGAGAGAACCTATCTGTGCATCTCTGAGTGGGAGCTGGGCCTACGCCACTCAGAAGGGTCTGCCACATTGAACCAACTTGAAACGAGTGATATTTACAGATATTCCAACCAGGAACATCCAAATATATGCTCATTACAGGTGCACATAGAATATGTACCTAAATAGACATAATTATTTGCCATAAAAAACTCTTAAGATATTAAAATGTAATTAAATCATGTCAATTCAAGAAATATGACTGGAAATAGAACCCTCTAATATTTGAAAATCAACTAATATACTTCTAAATAATTCATGGAATCAAAGAAAAAATATCATTTGAGCGAACTATGAAAACTATACCAAATAAAAATATGGACATGCAGATAATTGTAAAGGTTAAAATTAAAATTAAATATGTGGATAAATATAAAGATGGTACCAAACAGTAATAATTATATGTTGTGGATTTAAAATATAAATCAATATTATACAACAGTATAACATATAAATAAGAATATTTGTTCTAATCTTTGCTTTGTGGAACTAAATGTTAAAGAACAGATATTGTACTGTCTGGGCTAACTATTAACATAATAAAAGATTATGTGGCTAGCACCATAAAGGAAGGGAGTAGAATAATTTAAAAAATACTGAATGAAATAAAAACAGAGTAAAGATAACATAAAATATGAAGGAGAAATAGGAAGCAATGGTAAAATAGTAAGGTCAATTCCAAATATATCCAACATGACATTAATATAAGTGCTCTAAATACTCCAATTAAGAATATTGTTAGATAATATGAAAGCAAACAAAACTAAACTTAGGAGACACATTTTATACATCAGAATATAAGAATAATAAAATATAGAAGAGAGAAAAAGACATCACACATGAACACTAAAAAGACAAAGGCTTTGGAAATGTATTATATCAGCTAAAAACCTTTTTTCAGACCATGAACATTACTAGAGATTGTCAGGGAGATTTTCCCTCAGAGCCCCCCATCCGCTGAGGATGAGAATAAGTATACCAAGGCATGATATGCTTGGGGAGGAAAGGTGGTCAGTCTCTCAAAGGAGAAGGACCAAGAGCCTTTTCCTCAGTGGGCTTTTATTGTGTTCAATTTGCACAGGAATACGAGTAAAACTCATCAATCACTGTCAGGCAGTAAGGATCAAACAATAGATAGTATAAAAAGAACTCTGAGGGCTTATTTTGAGTCAGGGTCAGTTAGTTAGTTAAGGGGCTATAAAACTTAGGGAAACAAACTCATTTCCTGCTTGGACCCTTAGCGGAAAATTAAGAGCATTATTAGCAAAGCAGGTTTCACAGGATTTTACGTATTCTTTCTTAGGCCTGATCACCCCAGGAACCCACCCTTTCCAACATAGGGCTGCACCACCCTCTGTTATTGTTTCAGGCTTAAGTCAGGCAAGGGAAGTAAGGCAGCCAAGAGATTAGGAGACTTCTTGCAGACAGAATGAGGACTCAGACTATTTCAAAGCCAAGGGGTAAGGGTCCATCACCCCCTTTTTCTATAGCCCCCCCAGTCCTTCCCTGGGGGCCCCTTCACAACCTTGCCTATCTTAGGTTGTCCCTCCCTTGAGGAATCTTACCCATTGTTGGCTAACTGGTCAGGCTTGGGGCCAAGCAGGGTGAAGTGAAGGAGGCAGAGGCTGTGCCCCTGCCAGGGAGATAAGCTTTGTCTCCTTAGTGTCTTAGGGTCCCAAGGTCTCTCACTCTACCTCAGCCATGGGGAGTTACAGCTTCTGAAACCAGGAAGGGCAGTTCCTAACAAGAGATAGAGAGAAACATTTTATAATGATAAAAAAGGTGAAATAATCAAGAACATATAAAGATTATAACATGATTCATCTAATAGCAATCCTTCTAAAGAGATAAACAAAAACTTGACTAAAGTAAAAGGAGAAATAAACAAATTTAGAATCACATAATGAGAAATTCTAATATCCCAACCAAAATATTAATAAGGGCACCAAAGAATTAAAAAAATATGTATGAGCAACAAATTTACCAAATTAGCACATATGGAATATGGTACCTAAAATTGAGTAACACTTATTCTTTTCAAATACAATGGAACTCCTACCAAAATAGACCATATGTTGGTCCATGATATGAATATTAATAAGTTTTTAAAGGATTGAAATCACAGAGAATAAGATTTTTGGCGACAAGGGAATTACAATAGAAATAAAATCACAAGGTAATTAAAAATTCCAGATATTAAAAATTAATCATATTAAATAATTCATGAATCAAAGAAGATCGTCTAATAAGAGTAGGTAATGTTCTGAAGTGAATTATAATGGAAAAATTACATATCAAAAATTATGTGATTCAGTTAAAGCCATGATTTGAAGGGGATTTATAGTCTTCAAAGTGTGCATTACAAACACATTGAAAGTATAAAAATGAATGATCCATGTATTCATGCCGAAACATAGGAAAGGAACACAAAATTAAATAAAAGAAAGCAGAAGAAATAACCAATAAAGATAATCACAGACATTAATGAAATAAAAATGATAGATTGGAAGAACAAAAGTAATTTTCATTATTTGAGCATAAAAATTCTTGGCAAGACTACTTAGTAAAAGAGAGAAGGTACAGTACCTAATATCAGAAATAAAGAGATGAACGTTAATGACCCTAGATCAAGTCATATCTATTTTTTCTGTCAAATACCTACATTAGACATTTGTCTCTTTTCATCCCTGAATTTTAATGAAGTATAGACTACATTTTAAAATACTTTTTAAGACTCAAATTTTATTTTGTACTTGACTAGGAAATTGTTAGTAAGGCTTAATGTTCCTTTTTCTTTTCTTTTCTTTTTTTTTTTTTTTTTTACTATTCTTAACTATATGTAGTCTAGCTTCTGGAATCCATAAAAAATGCCTTATGATATTTTTTCTAATTAAAAAACTATCATTTTTATTCACTTTAATTTTTAGGGAGAAAGGACTGTTACTTTAGCAACCATTAGTGGTGACCAATTAGATTTTTTTCTTTTTTGAATAATATCATTATGAGTTCATGAATTCTTATTTTCTGTTTTGTTTCAATAAATTCTAATCTTTTTTGTGTATGCTCAGATCATCTTCTGTGTCAAGGAGAGCTTCTTCTGGTTGATTTGTGTGTCCTTTTCACATGACATTAGTTTTTGACAAATGTCTTGATTCCTGGTAAAGGTTTTCTGAACTCATTTTGTACATTCACATTGTTCCTTAGACCTGGGATCAGTCATTTCTCCAAAGACCCCTGGTTCCTTTAGTTGTAAATTATATTTAGAGACCATTAGTGAATGCTCACTGCAGATGGATGATGGATTGCTATTTACTATTTATTTTTGCTCTTTTTGGTGTATAGATCTAGGCATTATATATATGTATGTATACATAATTAATATTTATTTAAAAATAAATCAAAAGTTCACACTGATATTTCAAATTTAAGAGTTTATACTGTGGCCCTGGCTGGGTGGCTCACTGTCCCAGTATACCAAGTTGTGGGTTTGATCCCTTATCAGGACACACACAAGAATCAACCAATGAGTGCATGAATAAGTGGAACAACAGCTCAATGTTTCTCTCTTCCCTCTTCTTTCCTTCTTTTTCTAACATCAATAAATAAATATTTTTAAATAAAGTTATATTGTTTTACTTGACCTGTCTTATTTAATGTTTGTATCTCTTTTTCCTATATTAAAGTCTTTGTTCTACTAGTATTATTACATTGGCTAATTTCTTTACATATATGTAAAATAATTTCAGTTAACAATACTTACATTACTATTACATCCATAATAACTCTATTAAATACAGTTTAGGATCTCTCTCTCCCTCACCTCTGCTAACTTATATCCTTAGAATATATCTCCCTACAGATATGTAGTCAAAAAGCATTGTTTCAAAAACACTTGAAATAATTAACTTATCTGTATGATTATCCACCATGCAATTATTATTTTGAAAAATACTATACCAGTAGAACTTTTTAATAGCTGATAAATTGAAGGAGAGGCATTTGCTCACATAATTAAAAAAGTGTAAGTTCAAGAGAATAGAAAGACAAGGCACACACTGAAAAAAAAAAAATTTGTATTAAAGAACTGTTACCCAAAATACACAAAGAACACTTACAACTCAGCAATGAAAAAAACAACAAATCAAGTTAAAAATGTGTTAAACATCATCTCCAAAGAAGTTTTACACATGAGAAATAGCCATATGAAAAGATGCTTTATATTATATGTCATCAGAGAATTAAAATAACAATGAGATATCACTAACCACTTACTGAAATGGTCAAAATCCAAAACACTGGTGACAGCTCGTTACAGTGAATTTGTGGAGCAACACAAATTCTCATTCATTGGTAGTGGGGATGCAAAGGGGTACAGCCCTTTTAAAAGACAGGTAGTTCCTTATGAAACTAAACATACTCAAACCATCCTGCAATATTCTTGGTATTTATTTTTAAAAAAATGAAAACTTATGTCTAAACAAAAACCTGCACACTGATATTTATAATAGCTTTATTTGTAATTGACAAAACTTGTAAACAACCATGATGTCCTTCAATGGGTGAATGGATGAACAAACTTTGGAACATACAGATGAAGAATATTATTCAGTGCTAAAAAGAAATGAGCTATCAAGTCATTAAAAGACATGAGGGAACTTTAAATGCATATAAGAATGTGAAAGATCCAATCTGAAATGCCTACATAACATATGATTCCAATGATATGACATTCTGGAAAAGACAGAACTAAGGAGACAAGGGGTTGGGCATGGAAAAGGAGGAATTAACAGGCAGAGCCCAGAGGACTTTCCAGGGAATGACACTATGCTGCCTGATACTATAATGGTTGGTACTTGCCATTATGTATTTGTCCTAACTCACAGAATGTACAATGCCAAGAGTGAACCTAAATATAAACTTTGAGTAATAATGATGAGTCAATGTAAATTTATCACTTGTAACAAAAGTGCCATTTTGATGTGGGATGTTGATATTTTCAGAGGCTGTCTGTGGGTAGAGGGTATATAGGAATTCTCTGTAATTTCAGATTGATTTTTCTGTGAACCTAAGTATACTTTAAAGATAAATGTTATTTTTGAAAAATGCAAAAGTGCCCTGGCCAGTGTGGTTCAGTTGGTTGGAGTATCAGCCCATACCCAAAAGGTTGCAGGTTCAATTTCCCTTCAGGGCACATGTCTAAGTTGTGGGTTCGATCCCAGGTCTAGGCATATTCAATCCCCAGTCTGGGAGTGTTTGGAAGACAACGGATTGGTGTTTCTCTCATTTTCTTCTTGTCTCCCTTCTTCTCTTTCTAAAAGCAATGGAAAAAAGAAAAAAGTCCTCAGGTGAGGATTAAAAAAAGTGCAAAAGTAAGTTAGTGAGGCTAGACCTAAAGTGATTATTTGAATCACTTTAAAATATTATTATCAAGGACTTGATTTTACCCCATATCTCCTCTTGGCTTTCTGAGGTGTTATATACTTAATTTTTCATATGGTGGCCTCCCTTATAATCTTCCCTTAGAATATTTTCAAACTGTAGTTCAGCTGTCTTATATTCTCACAAAAATAGAGAATGTTAGAGAGATGGTCCCTTCTCATTTCTTCCTGTGAATCTGAGTTATCATCTGCTGGAATTTTCCTTTATTTTTTTAATGTTCAGTACCAGTTGTCCAGCCTTTTCCCCACTGCTCTCCCCTTCCCTATCTCCCCACTCTCACAGTCAATCCTCCCATTGTAAGTACCCATGAATCCTCTATTCATGTTTTTTCTTCTTGCTCTTTCCCCTTATTTCCCCCATTATCCCTCTCCCTGCTCCCCTCTGGTCACTGTCAGTTTGTCCTTTATTTTTCTTTCAAGCCTGCAAAACTTCCTTTAGAATTACTTTGAAAGCAGAGTGCTAACATCACATTCTTTCATTCTTTGTTTATCCAGGAATATTTTTATTTAAGCTTCATTTTTGAAGGATACATTTGCAGGATATGGAAGTTTTAGATGATATTGTTTCCCCAGCACTTTGAATACTGTACATTTCATTATCTTCTGACATTGTTTCAGATGAGATGTTAGTCATTAACATATAGGCACTGCTTACACATGATTTGTTTTTTTTCTTGCTCCACTGAGGACATTTTCTTTGTTTTTCATCTTCAAGCTTTATTATGTTGTTTCTAGGTTTTAATCTCTTGTGTTCATTGTCTGTAATTGGATGAGATTATTGAATTAGTAGATTAATACTTTTCATCAATTTGTAGAAGTTTTCAGTCATTTTTTAAATAGTGTTTTCTGTTCCTTTCTCCCTCTCATTTCCTTTGAAAACTTAAATGACATTTATATTGGTGTACCTGGTTTTTCCTATAGATCTCTGAGGCTCCTCATTTTTTTCAATTTTTCTCTCTGCTTATTAGATGGTATAATTTCTATTTCTCCTGCCATTTTAAATTTGCTACTGAGATTCTCCAGTGAAATATTCATTATATTATAGTACTCCTCAGTTCTAGAGTTATCATTTGGTTCTTTTTAAATATCATACCTATTCCTATTGAGAATCTATTTTAGTTGATTCATTGTTGTCATAAATTTATTAACAAAACTTTTATTTATTTCTCTGCATGTATTTATAGTAGGAACTTTGAAAGCTTAGTTTGTAAAATCCTACATCTGGAGATATTAAGGAATATTTTATATTTACTGTTTTGAACCTTATTATGGATCAGAATTTCTAGTTTGTTTTTTTTTTACATGTCTCATAAACTTTTTACTGAAAACTGAAATTTCAGAAAGGTTTTGTAGCAACTCTGGATCCTGATGGTTCTTTTAGGATTGTTGTTACTACTTTTTATTGTTTTAAAATTGTGTGTTTCTGTGTTTCATAACTCCTCTGGGCTAAATATATAATCTACTTCTCCTGCAGTGTGGGGGCACTGGAAACTCTGCTAAGCTTTTGTTTGTTTGTTTGTTTAGGTTTCATTTTGCTTTGGGTTTATTGTTATTTTGTTATAATTTGTAAACTGAATTTGTCAGAAATTGACTGTTATATCCAAAGATTAGTAGTCACTCAATGATTCAACCAAGATTGTGTCTAAACTCCTGACACCAGTAAGACGGACATGCTGTGTGCATTGGTGGGGAAGAACATTCAGTGCTCGAGTCATTTATAAGTCTGTCTTGGCTTTTACTTTCTATTGATCCTTCTGAATCTCCTGTCTATGTGCACAAGTACATTCTAAGACAGCGGTTTGTAAATAGCTTAGGTCTTGTCAAATCTATTCTCCAGCTAGGCCTTTTTTGTCTTTGTGCAGAGTAACAGCTAGGAATATGTTTTCCCAAACCAGAAGGCAATACCAGTCTAGCAGAGCCAGCCACTGGCTATTCCTCATGTGCTACTTTCAAAAAGTAATGTTATCATAAAATAATAACCAATTTGTCAATGACAAAGAAACTACTGGTTCTCATGGCCTGCCTTGCACTGGCGAAATTTCCACGTTACCCAAGTTGGGAGTAGGGAAATGGGATAAGCCCTAAGCCAGAAGGACAAAATTCCCTTTTTCTCATTGCATAAAGTTTAACAATATTTCAAATGTAAATGTTTGTCAGGTTGTTGTATTATTTTACAAAAAATTTCCAAAGTCCTGAAATGACTGTTTTGGTCATAGTAGTTTTACAGTCACTTTTCTTGAGAGTAACTCATTCATCCATACTAGTGATTCCCCCGCATCTCATGAGCATAAGAAGCAGAGTAATCAGAAGCTCATGGGCAGGAGAAATAATAAAAATATGTGTTTATTTTTTAAAACAGACAAAATATTCAAGATAAAATAATCCAATTACCTTAACATTTGGGGGGTTTCTATGTGAAAATCTATATACTATACTTCTTGTTAATATGTTTTGTAAATTCTAGGTCAGCGTATTTTTCTAAACTAATTCTATATTAAGCAATTCACTACGCTGCTTTTATCAGTCCTTTGTCGGTTCCTAAATATCAAATCATTTGATTTATTTATTTACTAAAATTTTACTATCTTTTGAATAAGTGCTATATATTGTTCTATGATGTTAGGCAACAATAGTGACAAAGATGCAGACTTTGTATTCAGGGAAATCATAATCTAAAATAGTAGTTTAACCTGCTAAACACATGAAAATATTAGCTGACAGCATAGAATGTACATTATACGCCTTTCAATACCTTCTGTGGAAAAATTTTACTTCTGTTGCCACTACCTCTCCTTCCCAGTATATTTTCAGGCAAGCAGCATCTGTTGCTTTTCTGTGTATGCAGACAGAAGCTTGAACACCCGTAAAGTTTTAGAAAGTTGTATTAATTAATTTTTGGAAGTCAACATCTTTTCTCAGTCTTCCTTCTTTCCCAGGGCTTTTATCTTCACCTAAAAGCTTATTAAGGAGATATGATATTAAAAACTATTCCAAGTTGAGCATCTTTGGTTAAAGTAGGGAGAGGGGAACAAAGGGCTTCCCACAAAGGGCAGCACGTATTGTCTTCTAGCCACAAATCTAGAAAGCTGGCATTAACTGAAGAAATAATTGACACTACCTGTTTACTAAAAAATATAGCTACTTCACATGGCCCTTCATATTCTCACACCTAGTTAAATTATCTATTTATAACAGATACTATTGTGACATAAAAAAAAATAGGATATTGTGAGACACAAAGTCAGGAGCCTGTTTTCAGGCTGATGTTGAAGATACTGAGTTTTGATATCTAGAGTTCAATATTTCAAAAACTTTTCTCAACTATGTGGCTGTAAACAAACCCAGAATTATGAAAGCTGTAAGGTAGGAACTGACAATTCTCCATAAAAAGGATGAAAAGCACTATCCAATCAGCTGGGTGCTCTTCTTTAATTCTGTAAAGAAGAAAAAGCACAAATATCTTTCAGCCACCTACACAGACAGAGAGAAGTTTGAATAACCTGTACACTCCTTAAAATCTATTCACCTGATGAAAGTATCTGCTCTTCCAATCTTACATGTACTTCCCATTACTCTCTCTTCATTAACATTTTGATTATATATTTTTCTAACATCTCCATCACTAACTGCTTTCTCTAAAATGGTCTGGATATAAGAAAAGAAAAACAACACAGAGCCACTATTTACAATATTCCTTCTCAGAGTACAACCTTCAACTTCAGGACTCATGTATACATATGTTTTAAGGAAATAAATATTTGAAAACAAGCAACCTCAGTTTCCAGTTACCAAAAGTGTAAATATTTGACATCTTAACTCTCTTTTAAAATAAGTAGATAGTAATGTGGATTGTGAGAAATAACTGAAATAAATACAAAAATAAACAAGTAAATGCCCAGAATAAATACATAGATTCTATACACACCCCTTCTTCCCACACAAACACAGAGCCATATTCATTCACTGAATGCATCCATTTTCTATTGTTCTCCTTTAATTAACCTCATGATGATATTAATGCACTTAAGCCTTGCCACACACAAAAAGTTTTAAACTTCGTAGTTATAACTGGTGGTCAGTAGGCTTAAAAAAAAGAAAAATTGAAACATTTTATTTCTTAGAATATTTTCACCTCTACTATTGACATTAATTTATAAGTGGAAATTCAAAAACACATTTTGGGTTTAAGCAGCAAAATTGATAATATTTCAAAGTTGTCATTCTACATTTAAAATTAAATCAGAAAACACCATAATTTGACCAGTGAAAAAGATAGTGTCTTTAAAGTGTCTTATATTTCTGGAAACTTTCTAATATAAATGTGTACCTCCAGTATATCTCTGATATTACTCCTTTATTCTTAGGGTTTTACATTATATTGTGCCCTACTGCACACAAAATCAAAAAACACTTCTAATTTTCAAAATAATTATAAGTGTTTAAAATGATTTAACTAAAATTTCTTATGGGGTTTGGAGAAGTTTTACATTATACATACAACACAGTGAACAGTTGTAAAGAAAACAAGAAGAAAAAGTCCTTCTTGAATCTGCCACCAACGGAACTTTCCTATGTCATCACCTATTAAATGATTCTATTTCATCCTCTTAGACATGTAACATCCGTCAGTCCTCTTTTGTGTATTGGTTTCCCTTTGGAAATATGTGCACTGGTTATTAAGATTATACATAATTAGTTTTGGACAATGACTTTTCCAATAAAGTGGTTATATTGGCTTAAGCAGGTTATCCAACAGCCAAGAACCCTGTATGTGTTCTGAATGCTGTGGTTATGAAATTTGACATTTACTTGAGATTTATTGTTTATGACCCACAACTATCTCCATATATTTGTTCCTGTGTTCTTATGGGAAGTTTATATAAAACATTACAGGAAATGATATCATCAGCATTGTCCCAGTATTGTACAAAGCTCATTTTGGACTTACCTGCTGAGTTAGAAATATCTGTGCTTTAACAAATGTCTTTCCTGCCATCCAAATGGTCCCAGCTGCTATGGTAACAAATGCAATCCATTCTCAATACCCATCTCTCTTAATATCCAAAGAGTAATATCTGAACAAAGAAAAAAGGGGTAAAATAACATGCATCTTGATTATATTCTTAGAATGAGTTCTATTTGCTATAACTTGAGTTTATAATGGAATGGGAGAAAATCAAAATTAGTCCTTAATGCAATTTTTCCCTCTATATTAGAATTGTGCCTAATTTCAGAAAATTTCATCTCTGGTTTAGTAGTGCATTTTAAGCTAAAATAATTGAATTTGGCTTTGAGAAGTGCCACTAACATCTGTTAAGCAAACTGGAAGTTTAGCAAATTTTCTATCTGGTCTATGATTTATTATGTAACCTTGAAGTTCTTAAATATCACTTCAATTTTTCTTTTTTTGCAATTCGACCTTTCAATTGCCTTGTCATATGTGTTTCCTGCTCGTTCAAAGGGAGGTGATCTAGATTAATGAGTTTGAACTCCACAGATTAAAGCTTTATAAGTAGCATTTTTTTTCAGTTGGTATTATTTCACTGTTTCAATTTTCTGAAATCACTCGGGACTCATCCTAACCCAGAGGGATGAGAAACAATAAGATTAAGCTAGAACAGCCATGATGTAAATTCTCACATAACCTTCAGAAATATATGAGCATCAATTTCGTTAGGATTAAGCCAAAGATGAGCTGACTGCTGCCAAGGCAGAAAGACAATTTGTTCTTTAAAGGATGATTCAAAGCTCTATCCCTAAGGCTTCCCCTCTAACTAAAATCATGCCCAGGAGATAGACAGAAGCCAGAGATACATCCCACAGAAGCACAGAATGTTTACTAAAATATAATCAAAGAAAGTCAGACTATTAGTTTACCAGAGCACTGAGACAGCATTGCTGATGCACATGAGTCTGGGAGGGTGTGTTATAATGACTCTAACAGCCACCCAGAGAATATGGAACAGTTAAAATTGAACATGTGCTCTCAAAATGTAGGCAGAATATTTGAAGGAATAAAATGAATAAATTTTATAATAATAGTATACATTATTGAGCATATATATATTTATAATAACATGTATGTTTTTGGAAAAACTCAAAACTGAGGATTTCATCATGTATATTCAAATCTTTCAGGTGTTGAAATCTTGTTCTTCTAGAGGAGAAGGAGGAGGAGGAGGAGGAGGAGAAGGAGAAGAAGAAGAAGAAGAAGAAGAAGAAGAAGAAGAAGAAGAAGAAGAAGAAGAAGAAGAAGAAGAAGAGGAGGAGGAGGAAGAAACTAATAGCATTGTCCCAATTAATTGCAACCATTTGTACAGTGCAATTGTGAATGGAAAAAAGCATGCATGTTTAAAGACATAGAATTAGTGACTAGTAACATTTATTATACATTTGCTATACTACCAGCACATACCAAGTGCTTTACACACATTGTCTCATTTCAACCTCATAGCAGTTTTTATTTCACTCTCATAGCAGTGAAGTACAGAAACAAACATTACTTTAAAATGTGTAATGTTATTGAAATTCAAAGAGATATTTGACTACCTTTTAATCACAACATTAAACAATACAACTTTTCATATTACAATACAATAATTTATTTATCTTCATTATGAATATATGTTAGAAAGGTTAAAGAATTAACTCATAAGAATGGTTTAGCAAAAATTTGAATGGAGACCATTTAAAATATAAGCTCTTAACCATCATATGATCTGACCAAGCAAATGCTCATTACAATAAAAATACTCTGAATAATTATTTGGCCAACAATCTCAAGATAAGAATGAAAGAAAGAGTTCTTTATATATTTTGGAGATTAAACCCTTGTTTGAAGTATCATTGGCAAATATGTTTCCCATATGGTTGGTTCTCTTTTTATTTTAATACTGTTTTCTTTAGCTGTGCAGAGGCTTTTTATTTTGATAAGATCCCATTTCTTTATTCTTTCCTTTTATGTCCCTTGCTCTAGGGGAAGTACCAGTGAAAATGTTGCTGCATGAAATATCTGTGATTTTCCTGCCTATATTCTCCTCTAGGACTTTAATGGTGTCACAACTTATATTTAAATCTTTTATCCACCTTGAATTTATTTTTGTGTATGGTGTAAGTTGGTGTTCAAGTTCCATTTTTTTGCATATAGCTGTCCAGCTCTCCTAACACCATTTCTTGAAGAGGCTATTTTTACTCCATTTTATGTTGCTGCCCCCTTGGTCAACTATTAATTGACCATAGAGACTTGGGTTTATTTCTGGACTCTCTATTCTGATCCATTGGTCTACGTGCCTCTTTTTATGCCAGTACCAGATTGTTTTGATTACAGTGGCCTTGTAATACAGTTTGGTATCAGGTATTGTGATCCCTCCTACTTTGCTCTTCTTTCTCAAAATTGCAGCAGCTATTTGGGGTCATTTATGGTTCCACATAAATTTCTGAAGTGTTTGTTCTATGTCTGTGAACTATGCCGTTGGTACTCTAATAGGTATTGCATTGAATCTGTAAATTGCTTTGGGTAGTATGGACACTTTGATGATCTTAATTCTTCCAAACCATGAACATGGCCCATGCTTCCATTTGTTTCTGTCTTCCTTAATTTCTTTCTTCAGTGTTGTGTAGTTTTCTGAGTATAGGTCTTTTACCTCCTTGGTTAAGTTTATTCCTGGGTATTTTATTTTTCTTGTTGCTATATCGAATGGGATTTTTTTTTCCTGATTTCTGCTTCTGATGTTTCACTGTTGGAATACAAAAATGCCTTTGATTGCTGGATATTGACTTTGTATCCTGCTGTTTCGCCAAATTCATTTATTAGGTTGAGCAGTTTTTTGGCGGAGTCTCACATGACTCCACTCTAAGAAGGCAAAAAACCCAATTAAAAAATGGGCAAAGGACTTGAACAGACACTTTTCCAAGGAGGACATACAGAGGATCCAGAGTCACATGAAAAGATGCTCAGTATCACTAGCTATCAGAAAGATGCAAATTAAAACAACAATGAGATACCACTTCACACTGGTCAGAATGGCCATCATAAACAAAGCAACAAACAACAAGCGTTGGAGAGGTTGTGGAGAAAAGAGAATCCTAGTGCACTGTTGGTGGGATTGCAGATTGGTGTAACCACAATGGAAAACAGAATGGAATTTTCTCAGAAATCTAAAAATGGAACTGCCTTTTGACCCAGCAATTCCACTGCTAGGATTGTATCCTAAGAACCCTGAAACACCAATCCAAAAGAACCTATGCACCCCCATGTTCATAGCAGCACAATTTATAATAGCTAAGTGCTGGAAGCAACCTAGGTGCCCATCAGTGCATGAATGGATCAAAAAACTGTGGTACATTTACACAATGGAATTCCATGCAGCAGAAAGAAAGAAGGAGCTCCTACTCTTTGACACAGCATGGATGGAACTGGAAAGCATTATGCAAAGCAAAATAAGCCAGGCGGTAAAAGACAAATACCATATGATCTCACCTTTAACAGGAACCTAATCAACAGAACAAACAAGCAAGCTAAATATAACCAAAGACACTGAAATTGAGACCAAGCTGACAGTGACAAGAGGGAAGAGGGGAGGGAATTTCAGGGAGAAAGGGGAGGTGTTTGCAGGAGCAAGTATAAAGGACACATGGACAATAACAAGGTGGGGTGGAAATGGGAGGGAGGTGGGGTAAAAGGCAGAAAACAAGCATAATATAAACAAAGACACTGAATTTGAGAACAGTCTGACAGTGTCCAGAGTGGGAGGGGAGGGAATTTCAGGGGAAAAGGGGAACGGTTTAGAGCAACAAGTATAAAGGACTCATGGACAAAAACTATGGGGGGGTGGAAATGGGAGGAAGGTGGGGAGGGCTGGGGTGGTGGGCTGGGGCGGGGTAAAAGACAGAAAACTGTACAATATCAACAATTAAAAAATACTGATAAAAAAAAAGAGAATAATAAATATAAAATCAGAACAATAAAAAACTCTAAAAAAGAAAAAAAAAAGGCAGAAAACTGTACTTGAACAACAATTAAAATAAATTAAGTTAAAAAAGCTGCATATATAGAAAAAAGAATGAATGAAAGATGCTGCAAAGACTCTGGGTCATAATTGAGCATTTTTATGCCCTCGGGGTATACATATTATTAAAATCAAATCATAAACATGCGGTTTATAATGTACTACATACTGCAGATTTCAAGGAATCTTCAGCTTGGGGGAAAGCAAAGTATACAAAAAGAAATGAAAATAAAATAACAGATTCAATACTTAAGTAATGGTAAAATTGCAATAAAAGCACTTTAAAGGGAAATTGTAGACATAATTCCCCATTAGATGACACAACAAATTGAATGTTATCCATAAAATGAAGAAACTTCATCAGATAAGTTTGACAATAAAAGAATTTACATTAGAGATAGAAGAATACGCAATATTTGAAAGGAGAGAGCAATGTTACTAAGGCAGGAAAGGTTCCATATGACAATATGTAACACAATAGAAATACAACAAAGCACATTTATTTTTGTTTAGTCCATGGGTTGTTATGAACTATTGAAAAAATACCCATAAATGGCTAACATTGTTTTACAAAGGTACATTTGTCTCAAGAAAAGTACAGAAAAAAAACACAGGGATGGGCCAAAGTAGGCTTACTGTGCTATTGTGACAATCTTCAACTTAATAAAGCTATTATAATATCATAATGTACATGCCTTTTTCCATACGTAAACCTACTTTTGCTCACTCCTGTATCAGAGAGTATGTTGTAATCACAGGCTTTATACAGCCAGCAGAAAGAAAAAAAAAAAATCAGTGAATTTGATCCCCCGTTTCTATTGTAAATATCTGATCTGTTAACACAAATTCAAAAATATACATTTCTGTGCAGTATAATTCCTCTCGAAACAAACAACACACACAAAACAAAACAAAATCAGTTTTGATGATGGAAGGAAATTAACTGTCAGACAAATAGAGGAATTTTCTAAACTACCAAAAGTAATACATGGAAGCATATCGTCATGGAGGAAAGAGGTATGGATCAAGTTTTCAAGTGATAGAATTACTTTAAGTAATGTGTAATGCATTGGAAAATAAACATTGAGAGTGTATAGTATAACCTGCTAAAGTTAATAACACTAATACAATTCATTAAGCAAAACCTATTGAACGTCATCTCTTACATAACAAGATAGATTTCAAAAGCATATGAATTGATATTGAAAAATCCCTTTCCTGAAGTAGTTTATAATTTAATGATAGACTAGACATACATTGCATAGAAACAGAGAGTTATTAAAACAATGAGAATACTCTGTATAATAGCATTGTGATGGATGTGTTACTTAACATCAATGGTAAACTATAATGTAAATTATGGACTTTTGGTGATTATGATGTGTCAAATCAGATTTGAACACTGTTCTAATAGTCATAATAGTAGATATTGATTGATTTGAAGATGACTTTTGAACTTCACCTAAAATTGACATATAGGTTTAATACAGTTCCTAACAACATTCTGGAAACATTTTTTCTAGATATAGACAATATTATCCTAAATTTTATATGGAAAGACAAAGAAACTAAAATAGTGAAAGAAATTTTGAAAGAGAAAAATAAAGTGGGAGGAATCAGTATACTTGATTACAATTCAATATGTAGCCACTCTAATAAAAAGTCTTTGGTATTAATTAAGTAAATTTATTTTTGAGCTGAAGCTTGTTTAGTTCTTCATCAATAAGAACATTATTTCTTTAACTTTCAAGAGAAATACATGCCATTTATTATGCATGAATTATAGGAGCCATTTTTTTCCTATCCAGTTTCCTTGTATTAATCACCACCAATGCTTTTCTAAACAGAAAGTAAACTCATATTTTAAAAGATATGAAGCTAAGTGCACCACCTCACACCCATGAGAATGGCCATCATAACAAATCAACAAACAATAAGTGCTGGCCAGGTTGTGGAGAAAAGGGAACCCTAGTGTACTGTTGGTGGAAATGCAGACTGGTGCAGCCACTGTGGAAAACAGTATGGAATTTCCTCAGAAAACTAAAAATGGAACTGCCTTTTCACCCAGCAATTCCACTGCTGGAATTTTACCCTAAAAATCCTGAAACACCAATTCAAATGAACATATGCACCCCAATGTTCATAGCAGCATAATTTACAATAGCCAAGTGCTGGAAGCAACCTAAGTGCCCATCAGTAAATGAATGGATTAAAAAACAATGGTACATTTACACAATGGAATACTATGCAGCAGAAAGAAAGAAGGAGCTCCAACCCTTTGGGACAGCATGGATGGAACTTGAGAGCATCATGCTAAGTGAAATGAACCAGGTGGTAAAAGACAAGTACCATATGATCTCACCTTTAACTGGAATTTAGTCAATAAAACAAGCAAGCAAGCAAAATATAACCAGGGACATTGAAATAAAGAACAAAGTGGCAGTGACCAGAGAGGGGAAGGATAATGGGAGAAAATGGAGGAAAGGTCCTCAAGGAACATGTATAAAGGACCCATGGTCAAGGCCAAAGGGGGATAGGATCACAGGTGGGAGGCTGGGATACATGGGTTGGGCAGGGAGTGGTGGTGGGGAAATGAAGACAACTGTACTTGAACGACAATAAAAAAATAAAGTATATATGTATATGAAGGTAAATATGTGTTTAAATCATCTACTTATAAGGAGGGAATAAGAGACCATAGGCTAAGTGCTCTGATAGACCCTTCAACTGTAATACAAATGAACTGCCATTAAACATATCAGCAAAACTTCACCTCTCTGGAGCTTACAACAGTTAAAAAAGAAAACAAGAAAGGGCTCTTTATAAAAGCATGAACACAGTTTTTAAAACCTTCACACTTTCTTCTGCAGAAAACATAAATTATATACTTTGCAACCAGCTGTAATTGTACGCAGAGGCAGATGGTCCAATTTACTCTATAGTACTATTGTACATATTGTTTGATGCACAAATTACTTATAATTTCTCGTAGTGCCTCTTTGCAGTTTGATATTTTTAAGCAGCACTCCAATGGCTTAAAAAGTTGTAGACTTTCAGACAGCCTATTTTGAAAGGCTTTACCATTGCTGAGTGTGCTTTTTCACATCATGGTTTACAATAGTCTACTTCATATGTTCAAAAAAGTAAACAGATTTCACAGAAGAAATGCACAGATTTCACAAAAGAACTTAGACAAATTTTGATGACTGTTATATTCTGATTCTTAAAGTACAATCTTTTAGCTATGTCCATTGCAGAAGTATATCTGCACCTCAAAAATCTGCCATCATCATAATTAGGAAAAGGAATTCATTAGTTTAGAGAGTATTGTATTTGGGTCAAGTATATTGGAAAAAATGAACATAGAATTAGTAAAAGAAAACTCTTAATTTTCTCAAACCAAAGAGGAAAAGCAAGCACCTAGATTACAATCAAAAGCTCCCTTTTCCCACTGTGAAACTGTGAGGAGACTGAAAGAAACATGTTTTTCAAGTATGTGAATTAGTCTTTTCATAGGAGTCAATATGTTGAATCAAGAGAAGGGAAAGGAATAAATCCCTTTTCTCTCATTTAGTTCCTTGTCATTGCAAGGCAATGCCCCAGGATGACTTCCTGTGTTAGTGTGGATCCTGTGTTTCCTGGCTTTTACAGGCCCTTGACCAGCCTGCGTACTGCTCGTCACAAAGCACTATCCAGACTTAATTACTCCTAATGGTGTTGGGTTCCACTTTGCTGATACTACAGCTTTTCTATTAGTCATGTGTTACTTAATAATGGGGATACATTCTGAGAACTGCACTGTTAGGTAACTTTGTTGTTATATGAACATCATATAGTGTACTTCACAAACTTGTATGGCGTAGCCTATTACACATCTAGGCTATACGGTGTAGCCTATTGCTCCTAGGCTACAAATTGATATAGCATGTTACTATACTGAATGCTATAGGTCATTGCAATACAATGGTAACTTTTTGTGTATCTAAACATATGTAAACATAGAGAAGGTACAGTAAAAACATGGTATAACACAAAAAAAAATGGTACACCTGTATAGGGTACTTACCATAAATGAAGCTTGAGGACTGGTTATTCTGGGTGAGTCAGTGACTGAGTGGTGAGTGAATGTGGAGGCCTAGGACATTATGGTGTACTACTTTCAGACTTTATAACCATTGTACATTAGATTACATTAAGTGTATACAGTATTTTCTTTCTTCAATAATAAATTAACCTTAGCTTAATGTAAACTTTTTACTTCATAAACTTCAAATTTTTAAAACATTTGACTTTTGTAATAACTCAGCTTAAAACATGAACACATTGTACAGCTATACGAAAATATTTTAGCTTTATTCTTTAAGCTTCTTTATCACTACTTTCTACTTTTAAAACTTTTTGGTTAAAAAGTAAGACTCAAACACACACATTAGCCTAGGCTTAGTTGGGGTCCGGATCCTCAGTATCACTGCCTCCCACTCTACATCCTGTCCCACTAGAGGGTCTTCAGGACCAGTAAGAGGCATGGCAATGTCATGTCCTGTGGTAACAATGCCTTCTTCTGGAACACCTGCTGCAGGACCTGCCTGGGGCTCTTCTTGAGGAGGTGTCACTCTTTGCAGAAATAGCCATGGTGGTTTGCTTGTTTACTTGTATTTTCTTAAAAATCATAGATTTACTTGTAAACAGTTGACCATGAGGATTCCTGTATTAATAAAAACCTTTCAGTATTGGGTCCATGTTTTCAAAATGTTGAGGAGCTTGTTGAAGTGTGCTAAAGCTCCTGCTAGCCCATTCAATGTGAATTTTCTCAGGGGAGTCTGCTTTTTCTTTCCCTGCAGTTTTCTTTTTTTTTCTGCCCCCTCTTCAGCCCTGCATTCTTATTCCAGTTCCTACAACTCTTCATTAATCAGTTCCTCAGGAACCACTTCTAAGAGCACCTCAATGCCATCCTCATCCACACTGAGGTTAGAGTTGTTTGCCATCTCTAACACAGTCTTGATTTTTACAACCCATTCATCCTTGGAAAATCCTTGTAGTTATGGGCTATGATGACACTAGCCAGCAGTTTTCAACCTTTTTTCATCTCATGGCATGTATAAACTAATTACTGAAATTCTGCAGCACACCAAAAAATATATATATTTTTGGCCAATCTGACAAAAAGTAGATATAATTTTGATTCATTTACAGTGGATGTCTATTATTATTTTGGCTGTTGTCATTGTTTATTTGACAAACTAAGGGAAAAAAGATCAGTGCCCCTTACTAAAGAGTCAGGTATTGCATGTCTTAAAAATTCTTGCAGCACACCTGTTGAAAATTGCTGCACTAGGCAATAGCAATATTTTAGCTTCATTATAATCTTATAGAACCACTGGTTTCTATGAGATCCACCATTGACCAAAGAATAATGTGGTGTGTGACTGTATATCTTCAATTTTTTGTATCCTAATTGTTTTCCATAGTGATAGTTACAAATTATACACCAAAAACCCAATTGTAGAAGTTCTATAAACTAATAATGAGTAAACTCCAAGTGATTTCCCTTGGTCTGTAAGGCTCAGTGAATTTTCCTTTAAAATCTGGATAGGCTTAAATAAAGATTAACTCATTACAACACTGTAGACCCAGCACTAACCTTCCCCTTATGTTCTAACCACTTTTTCACTCTACTTTATATTTTGTGCATTCAAAAGACACTTTCTTTAGGCACCGTCATTACCTTTATCTTTGCTCCACTGTAGGAGGTTTTTAATAGCACTATACAGGAATAGAAATATAGAATAAGTTGACATAATCCCATTCAAGTATACAGATATTGTCACTGGTTTAACCTTTTGTATCAGGTTTCAATGATATTCTACATACCATTTCATGACTCATAGATTGCTTTATCTAGTAAAATTGCATTTCTCTAAGCCTTAGATCCACAGATTGAGTTTTAGACACAGCTTCTCAATTTGAATTCACAATGGCATTTTAAACTTATTTAAACCTATAAACTCTGACTCTCATTCCCCATATCACTCATCCTCGTAACTTTAATAGATCAGGGAGTACAACTACCAAACATCTAGTTTCCTAAGTCAAAAAATTGGACATCACCCTGTATTAGTTTGCCAGGGTTGCCAAAACAAGTACCACAGACTAGGTGGCTTAAACAAAATTTGAGAAGATATAAATCAAAGGTCAAGATGTTGGCAGGGTTATTTTTGTCTGAGGTTCCTTTCCATGGCTTGTGAATGACTTCTTTTTCTCATGTCTTCATAACATTTTCCCTCTGGAGCACCTGTGTCCAAATTTCCTCTTCTGATAAGGACACCAGTCATAATGGATTAGGACCTACCCTGGTGACCTCATTAAAGATCCTTTCCCCAAACACACTCATATTCTGAAGTAATAGTGTTAAAATTTCAATATAAATTTCACAAAACAAATTCTTAATCTCTCCTTCATTCTTAATCCTCCATTCTCAGTCAGTCACCAGGCTCCATTGATTCCATTTACTAAATGTATCTCTAGTATGCCTACTTTCCCCCTTAACACTGTATTAACCTATTGCATGATAGCATTAGATCTCTGCAAACGCTGAGATCTCTGCAGAACTCCTAGTCTCATTCCACTGCAATAACATCTCTGTGTGCCACCTAGAATGATCTTTGTGAAATCCAGACCTGATTAAATTCCAATAGTAACTGTAGCAAGTAGTGCCACGAGCTCAGCTGAGTTTCCAGGTTTCAGAAGAGCCCATTGAAAAAGAAGCCAAGAATGAAAACATTAAGCCTTTGGTCATTTACTTCCATAGTAGAAGCAAGAGTCTAAAACACTGACTTCCCTGTTCCATTTCCCCCAGGGAAGCATGCACCACCTGAGGGATAAGGTACATTAGGGTAGATGTAAGTTTATATCTCTTGAGAGCTCTCACCAAAAGTCTCCAACAGTTTTATAGTCACCGATGCTGGGGTGAGAATAAGAGGATGGCTGGGAGTGGAAAAGCACTGGATAGTGAATCACGGTGGAGGAAAGTATCTTGATGGTTTCCACGTCCTCTCTTCTTTTCTGTAAGGAGGACTCTGCAGAAGTGGTGAAGAAGACCTCCGTTCAAAGCCTCCAGATAGAAAGTGAGAAATAAGATGCCTAGACTAAAGATGCAAATGTTCCTAAGAGCATGACTGGCCTTGGGAGCTGGACTCTTTGACTGAAACTCCCATGAGAAAGTTGCAAAGCTCTAGCCATGCACCAAGGTTAGTGTGTATGTGTGTACATGTATGTATGTTGTGTGCATGTTGGAGGAATGGAGGACAGCTTTACTGCATGAGGCCTGAAAGGTAAAGCTTTTATAATTGTCTGTTGTCAAGCCTAAAAAATGTACTTTACTTTCCTCAATTTGATAATAACATGTATATTTTGTGGATTTTTGTATATATTAAATGCACTAATAGAAGACCCAAGACAGCAGAGGAACAGGTGGAAGCTGCACAAACCTCTACTAGGACAAAACTGGAATTGCAACTAAATCATAGAAAAATACTACTGCATAACCAACTGAACTTTAACTGGAGAGAAGGCTTACAACCATGACAGACAGAAGAAGACACATTACCACAATTAGACTGGTAAGGAGTGTGTGGAGGTGGCATGAGAAGGCTGGCTGGGATCTCACAGGTGGCACCTGAAGTTCCAGAGGGATATTTCAGCAGTCAAGGTGTTCTCCTACATAAGTATGGGGTCTAAACCACCACAGGAATCTCCAGACTATAGCACTAGATTTAGGAAAGGAACCTAAATAACGTATGGCTGTGAAAAGCATCAGGGTTTCTGTCTGCCAGGAAGAGACGGCTGTAGAAACAAAGAACCTCTTAAAAGGCCTATACACAGAATTTCCTTTGCAGCCACCTAACCTGGGCTCCAGCAGAGGGAGGGCATAGTGAACTAGAGACCATGTGACCAGAGACTGCAGTTCGTGGCTCTGCAGAGAGACCTGAAGGAATAGCCATCAGGATCCTTGTGCTGAGTCACAACCCATACTGCAGAAGCCACTTTCTGAGATAGAGCATCCCTTTCTGAATGGCATCAGCCTGAGGGGAAGTAATATCCCACCCACAGGAACTACTCTGTCCCACCCTGTATTGCTGAAACCCTGCTGCTAAGTACAGCTGGAGGTTGTTATCTCAGTGATTAAGTTTAACAACTAAGGTGGATCTCTGGGTTCTCTGAGACTTTAGCTGACCCTCCTCCAGGCCTGGCACTGATAAAAGATGCTGTGGTGTACAGCTTGGTTCTTTCTGCACACACCCAGTCCCAGGAGAGGGAACCAGAAGCAATGAATCACTGATAGCTCCAGACAGGTTCCTCAAGGCCAGTCACAGGCAGTGTTTGAATTAGGTCCACAGTAGAGTCTTTGCAGATCTACTTAATACATAGAAATAAATATAAAGAATTAGCTAAAATGGAAAGACATAAAAACAGACCCCAAATGAAAGAACAAGAGAATTTTCTAGAAGAAGAACTACATGAAATGGAGGCAAGCAATTTATAAGATAAAGAGCTTAGAGTAATGATTATAAGGATACTCAACAGCATTAAAACAGACATAGAAACCATAAAAAAAAAAAAAAAAAGACCAGTTAGAAATAAAGAACTCAATGTCTGAAATAAACTGTAGGTTAGATGAAGCAGAGGATCGAATCAGTGATTTGGTGGACAAGGTAGAAAAAAACACCCAGGCAGAGGAGTAAAAAGGAAAAAAAAGAATTTTTAAAAAATGAGGAGAGCTTAAGAAACCTTTGGGACAACATGAAGCATTACAATAACCGCATCATGGGAACACCAAGATGGAAAGAGAGAGAGAATATATTTGAAGAAATAATGACCATAAACTTCCCTAATCTGGTGGAGAAAATAGGCACACAGGTCCAGGAACCTCAGGGAGCTCCAAAAAAGTTAGACCCAAAGAGGTCTACACCAAGACACATCATAATTACAATAGAAACACTTAAAGACAAGGAGAGAATCCTAAAAGCCAGAGAAAAGCAGGTAGTTATATACAAGGGCACACAAATTAGAATGTCATCTGATTTCTCAACAGAAACATTTCAGGCCAGAAAGGAGGGGTATAACATATTTAATGTGATGAAAAGCAAGGACCTACAACCTAGGCTACTTTATGCAGCAATTTTATCATTTAAAATCAAAGGAGAAATAAGGAGCTTCCCAGACAAGAAAAAGCTACAGGTGTTTGTTAACACCAAATCAAGTACTGCATAAATGTTAAAGGGATTGCTTAAGAAGAAGCAAAAGAGAAAGAAAGGAAAAAAAAAAAACAGAGGGAAATAATCTAACAATAAAATGGCACTAAATACATATCTATCAATAATCACCTTAAATGTAAATGGTGTAAATGCTCCAGCCAAAAGACATAGGGTACCTGAATGGATACGAAAGTAAAACCCATATATATGCTGCCTCCAAGAGACCCACCTCAGATTGAAATATACACAGATTAAAAGTAAAGGGAAGGAAAAAGATATTTCATGCAAATGGAAAAGAAAAGAAAGCTGGGATAGCAATACTTATATCCAACAAAATAGATTTTAAAACCAAGGCTGTAGTCAGAAACAAAGAAAGATACTACATAATGAGAAAGGGAACAATCCAATGAGAGGATATAACCTTAGTGAACATTTATGAACCCAACATAGAAGCACCTAAACATGTAAAACAAATCTTGATGAACATAAAGGGAGAAATCAACAGGAGTACAGGCCTAGACAGGGATTAGAAATACAGTCATAGTAGGGGATCTAGGAGGAAAAAAAAGGATACAAAAGATCAATGAATCCAAGAGTTGGTTCCTGGAAAAGATAAACAAGATTGGCAATCTTTCAATGAGGCTCATCAAGAAAAAAAGACAGAGGACTCATAAAATCAGAAATGAAAGAGGAGAAGTAACAACTGACAACAAAAAATACAAAAGACCTAAGAAAATATTACAAGCAACAATATGCCAACAAACTGGACAATGTGGAAGAAATGGATAAATTCCTAGAAACATACAATCTTTCAAAACTAAATCAGAGAGAATCAGAGAATCTGAATAAACAGATTACACCTAATGAAATTGAAGCAATAATCAAAAAACAAAAGCCCTGGACTGAATGGCTCCACAGGTGAATTTTACCAAACATTCTGAGAACTATCACCCTTCCTTAAACTATTCCAAAAAATTCAAGAGGAGGGAAGGCTCCTAGGCCCTTTTAACCAGGCCAGCATTATCCTAATTCCAAAACCAGATAAAAACACCCCCCTCACAGAAAAAAGAAAAAGAAAAAAAAAAGAAGAGAAGGTTATGGGCCAATATCCCTGATAAACATAGATGCTACAATCCTAATCAACAAAATATTAGCAAACCAAATATGGCAATGCATCAACAAGACCATATACTGTGACCAAATGGGATTTTTTTCTGAAAATGCAAGGTTGGTACAACATTCACTAGTCAATAAACCATATAAACAAAATGAAGGATAAAAACCACACGATCTTATCAATAGATGCAGAAAAAGCATTTGATAAAATCCAGCACCCATTTACTATAAAAATTCTCAGCAAAGTGAGATTAGAGGGAACGTACCTCAACATAATAAAGGCCATATATGACAAGCCCACTGTCATCATCACACTCAATAGGCAAAAACTACAAGTGTTCCTCTTAATATCAGGAACAAGATGGGAATGTCTGTTTTCACCTTCCTTATTCACATATCACTGGAAGTCCTAGCCACAACAATCAGACAAAAAGAAGAAACAAAAGGCATACAAATTGGAAAGGAAAAAAATAAAGGCATAGAAAAATGTTTGTATTTGCAGATGATAATGCACTGTACATAGAGAACCCCAAAGATTCCATGAAGAAACTACTAGAACTGATAAATGAATTGAGCGAAGTAGCAGGATACAAAATTAATATTCAGAAATCAGTTATATTTCTATATGCCAATAATGAACTAAGAGAAAGTGAAATTGAGAAAACAATCCCACTCACAATTGCTTCGAAAAGAATAAAATACCTAGGAATAAACCTAACCAAGAATGCAAAAGACCTGGACTCAGAAAATTATAAGACACCGAAGAAAGAAATTGAAGAAAATAAAAATAAGTGGGCACAAATAATTTTAATGGATAGGAAGAATTAAAATCATTAAAATGTCCATACCACCCAAAGCAATCTGTAGCTTCAACACAATTTCTATCAAGACTCCAGTGATGTATTTCACAAAACACAAATATTTCAAAAATGTATATGGAACCACAAAAGGCTCAGTATAGCAACAGCATTAAATTACGCTAAGCAGACATATTTTCCTATCTAAAAAATGAAAGATGTAAAGAATTGATCTCTTCTCTCAAAAAAGTAAAAACAGGGTCATCTAGCATCAATCTGTTACTTGAATCAAAATATGTAACCAGAGGGGAGGAGAGAGGGAAATAACATGGGAAAGAAGGAAAAAGGAAGTAAATGAACATGAATGAGGGACCCATGGACAGAGCCAAGGGGGGTAGGATTGAGGGTGGGAGGTGGGTGTGGGTGGGGTGAGGGAAAGTGGTGGTGGTGGGAAAATGAAGACAACTGCATTTGAACATCAATTAAAAAAAGTAAAAAACAATATATGTTAATATACCAAATATAAATCATAAACAATATGATGAATTTTGTTCTTAGAGGTGACATCAGTTCAAGACTTGAATGAATATTTAGAGAGATTATTCTATTCCTCGAGTTTTGATCATCTTTTTATCTTTTAGCTATAGCTTTCTCATTACAGTGTGGCTTTTCTATTAAGGAGGAAAAAAGTAGCATTCATTTAGTAAACACTCTGAGAAATAATTTTACCTTGTGAGAGAGAAATATTAAACAGTACAATAAATGGATATTGTAATAATATTTCCCCTTGAAACTTCTTACCCTGTACAATTACAGAAAAATAATTAGAATGGGATCATTATCACTAATGCAGGCCAACATTTATCTGAGATTGTTTATAAATACACATTGGCAGATCCCTAGGTTTGAGATTAATCTAAGATTTAGTAAAATCTGGGACCCTGCATGGTATACACTTATGTCACTGGTAATGGCTGGGTTTTATTAACCTAATATTATGATTGAAAATATATGTAAGATTCTGCCTAACTTTTATATAGAAGTTGTTTTGTATGCTTTAAGAGCAAACATTAGAATATTTTGCTTTAAAGTAATAACTTGAACTAATGAGTTTTTAACTTTACTCCTAAAAATAAATTTCAAAGACAAGCTACATTTCACTATTGAAAATCTTTAAAATTAGCTAGTACAATCACTCGCATTTAAGCACATCAGAGGTCCTTACTCCACCAGCATGTGTGCCCTCTCTAGTGTCTATTTATCACCATCAGTGAACAATCTCACCATGTTTTTCCCACTTCTTTTCATGTGAAAATTTGCAGGCAAGACTCTTCTGTTACACTCATGCTCACATTGTTTTGCTTGTGAAAGTGGCCTTTCTGGTTAAATGCTGGGCTAAGTGGTCAAACAACCTGGTTAAAAGCATAAGCAGGTAATGACAGAATAAAAAATAAAATATTGAATCCTGAGACTCAATTTGTAATGAATCTATATCCCACATGCCAAAATCATTTGGCCACCCATAGTTTAAGGGATCCAAGGGAATACTTCAAAGAAATAGATACAAGGGAGGATGAGTCTTTGAACTAGGAGTTTCTTTTCGAGTGGAAACACGATTGCCAAAAAACCACAGATGTTCACCACATGAACAGGTGAAAAAATACTCCTCTTTCAAATATACTTATCAAAGTCTTTTCTGCCTTTCTGTAATTTCATTTTAAATAGGCCTTATTTTTCAGCTGTTCTCTGCTTAAAAACCCTAATAAGGAAAGACAGATTGTATGACTTCATTAACAATGGTGAGCCCAAATCTCAAGGCCTTTTCTGAGCCTTTTTTCTCAGCATATGTAATTTCCTAATTGCTGTTCTCTAAAGCAAGAACTGCAATTAGAAAAATGTTATCTGAGGACACAATTCAACTGAACACTATTTGGCATTTCAATTTGTTTTCTAGCATCCAATCATTGTAATGGAAGTGCTACTTGAAAACTTTTTTTTTTGTCATAACCACCTGCAGTTGAGTTTATGGTTAATCCACATGTATGGATTTCCTTTCTCAAATCTTCATCGGACCACAAGCAGACTCATTACTGTCCAGGCGAAGTGGAAGTGCCCTTATTAGCAATTAATTATTCAAGAAGGCAGAACAGTAGTTCAGTTATTTACTTGTTAGCAGCCTGGTAGAATTAATAAGATGGTCTGTGGAAGATTGAAGATGACCACAAATTCTTTGCAACTTTTTCTGAGAGGTGGGTTTTTTACTGCCCTACCCTTGAATCTGGGCTGGCCCCGGTGAATTATTGAGCCAATACACTGTTGCAGGAATGTTTAGGGACTTACAAGGCTAAGTTTTAAGATTTAATGCTTCCATTTGGGACTCTTGGTACACCTACTGAATGAAATCAGTTGCCAGTTTGTGAGGAGGTATGTGCAGAATCTTAAAGATGCTCATGTAAAGCACTGAAGCACCCAGATGACCCCCTCAGAGGCAACATCGACATGCCCACTATGTGAGGGAGCCACCTTGCAGGTAAATCCTCCAGCCTCATTTGATCCATTCCAGCTGAGGGTGCATCAAGCAGAAAACCCATTCCTGTCAAATCCAGCAAAAACTGCAGTTTTGTGAGCAAAATTAAGATTGCTGTCATTTAAGTTGCTAAATTTTGATATAAGTAATAATGCAGCAATAAATAACCAGAACAATGGCCATGGGTTAAATGAAACCAGGCAGGGGAAGGGTGGGGAAAGATTTTAATTTTTCTTTTACTCATTTAATTTATTATTATTATTATTTTTATTATTTGTATATTTTAGTTTTCTACATGATATCCTCATACCATTATTAATTAATGTTTTATTGGTAGTTTATTAAACTTGAAATTTTTCTAAAGTACTTGTACTGAATTTTATGCCTTGAAGAGCATACTCCAATAGTTTCCTATCAGAAGTTCCTTTACAGAATTTCCTCTATTCTGATTAGTATTGGGAACTAAGAACATGTATGAATCTTGCTAAAACAACATCACTACATAGGCTAACAAATGCACAGAAAAGAAGAAAAGTGATGATCATAAACGATGTTGCTAATGTAGTGAGAGAATACTAGTTCCCTAAAACCCTCTTTCCCTACCTCAGTAGCTGACAATATCAACCACGTAGATACTCAGAGTCAAAGGCAGGATTGTCATATTTGAGTCCTCTATGTCACTCGGACACTGGTATTCAGTTCCCCATGGGTCCTGTATACAGTAGAGCTCATACCTGTTCACTTCTCTTTATCTATTGTAGCCCCTGAGGGTTACCTTTTCTTCCTGCATAACTACAATAATGGAATTTCCTAATTCCCTGTTCTGCGATATAACACATTCACAAATGAGAAGAGTGATCCTTTTAAAAGGAAAATTACACCTGTGTATATTACTGAAAAGTACACAATGAAAACCCTACAGGCCCTCACAAGACTTGATCTTCAAACACTTTGATCAGTTATCTCTGTTTTGATGATAACTTTCAGTCACTCAGGCACCACAAGCGTGGTTTTTCTGACACAGAGACTTCCTGGATCTGCAAGTCGCAGGCTCCTCTTGCTTCTTGGAAATCAATTCTCAATCCAAGTAACCCTGACCACCAAACAATCCAAGGTTATTTTCATCCTCAAATCTCACTCAACATTAGTTTCTCCATAAAACTAACCACAAACGAAATCACTCTGATGATATATTTATGGGTTACTTATTGTATATCCTCCCACCTTACCCAGTAGGCGAGTTCTCTAAGACTAGGGGACAGGTTTTTTGCTGTTTCAGAGCTGAGAAATATCCTATTTTAGTGATATTTCTCAAATCACAAGATTCGCTCTCTTAAAAAAATAAAATTTGCATTAACTTTTGTGAGATGAACAAATAAATAATTATATTCTTTTCTATAATATGCTTATCAAGGAACTTTTAACCATGTAATAAGCATGCCAAAAATCCTCATTTAAATCTTGAGAAAGCATAATTGTAAGAAATCTTTACTTTCCTTTGTAGATTGAAGAGATACACTAAATATACACACACACACATACATATATGTATATGTACATGTACATACATATATACACATATATGTGTATGCATACATTTTTAAAAATTTTTTACTAAGTTTATGTTAGGCAAAGATAAGAACACAAAATGAGCCAGTCTCTTCACCTTAGACTGACTCTAATTTTCTGTTGCTTTTGTTGTTTTTCACTAGAAAAAGTCTAAATAAGTCTTTTTTAAAATTACTTCATAAGAAGTAAATGACATCACCAAGAAGAGAGGAAAACCAATCTTACAGATGAGAAATGATGTCAGTCTTTTTTTATAGCAGCTGTAACCATTTGAAAAGTGAAATAATTTTGCAACATAACCAAAACAGTTCTACAAAGAAATATGAAATGTGTATCCAATATTTTTTATTTAATTAAAGGTAAAAAATTGTGGAACATCGAATAAACATTTTAGGGGAGTTTAGAATATCAAAATTGGTTCCTGTAAGAATGAAAGTTTAAATTCCTGAACACAGTGGTAAATATTTCAGTGCTGCCGGATGAGACGAATCCCCACTAAGTAACTCACCAATGGAAGTTTTACATTAATGTGTAACTTTGTTCTAAACATTTACTTTTTATTTCCAATAGTGTTTGCAAATTGTCAACTGAATTTGACTCTAAACATTTTTTTAAACTCCTCTGATCAGAAGAATCTCTGCTATTAATATATACTTATCTTTTTTATAGAGCCCTGAAGTAGAGAATTCATTAAAATAGTGTTATTTCCATCTGGCATCTTTTAAATGTGTAACAATTAGGAATTGGTAAAACATAGATTTAGTAAGCCTCTACACTATTTCATCCCCCTGAAAAGCATAAATAAGTACAGCAAGCAGCTTGAGAAAAAGTTTCAGCAGTTTATAACATTTGTAGCTATTGTTAGAAAATTATTTCAGTAAATGTGTTTATTGAATTTCCTTTCTTTAGAACAAATTGGGAGATGATTTCATCTTTTTAAAAAATAGATCAGGCCTAATAATAAGGGTAAAACAAAATCAGAGTTATAGCTAACAATCATTAAATACCATGAATCATGTACTACTAAATCCTTTTCAATAATTAATTTCAATAATTAGATACATTAATTTAATCTTCGTAATGATTAGGCAGGGTATAAACTACTTTTATACCCAGACAGTAGTGCTAAGAGATGGTAAACAACTTTCCTTACCCAGGTCAAACAGTGAGTAAGCTTTGAAATTGGCATTCAGACCGAGGCCAGCAGTCTGACTCCTGAGCACAGGGTCCTGATCACTAGGCTATGCTGCCTCCCGATGGAAGTTTTAGGTCCTCAGAACAGGCAGGTCTATCCATCATAGCACATTAGAAGATAATGATCTTTGGAATTAAGCAAACGTTCAAATACCACTTCTGCTACATATTATTTTTTTTTTATCATTTTGAAGTTTCCTAACTTTTTTGAACTTTTTCCTTCTTCAGTAAAAAAAAAAAAAAATCATTTTCCCCAGGTCTCAAGAGATGCTATAAGAATGAAATATACTTACCTAATGAGATGTGTCCAGCATTGCGGTTGACATAATTTTGTTGATTAGTAAATACTAATTTCTATTTCTTACTTTTTAATATGACAAGGACTATGTATAGAAATCTGAGTGTGTGTCAGTCATCATATGCTATTTCAAAGAGTAGAAAGGCCAATAAATACTGTTTATTAAATTAGAGCTGATTTCTTAAATAATCTGAGTGTTCCTTTGACCAGGGTGAGAAACTGTCTCTAACAAGTTTGCCTCATAGGTTTCACTCTGAGATATTCACAGACAGTTGAAAAATGTTTAGTTTATATTTGGAACTGAGTTCAAGGTTATAATAAATTATGATGGATAGCAGTTCTGGGTGAGTGATATTCAGGATACTCACTCTGTGAGATGTTCGGGCTTTACCATGTGGAATTATGAATTCTTTAGAACATTTTGATGGTATTAATATGCCCTGCAAATATTTCCTCCCACTTTGTGTTTCTTCATGGTCACACTGGTTCACATTTAATTAACTAATATTTTTGATGCTATACTGGACAGTATAAATAATATATGGCTTTTGGATAGCATTTGCTTCCTCCAGGATTTTCAATTTTACTTCAACAGTATTTAACCAGTTGCAATTTTATAAGTGTCATGTTCTCCTTTTATTCAACTTATTTAGTCACTGTATATTTGACAGTGTACTTTTATAATTAGTCACCTTTTTTTAAGTTCATAGTAGATTTACTATTTTATTATTTTGTGTTTCTCAAATACTTTTTCTAATATATTTTTTTATCTTTAATACTTTTTCATCTTTCCATCCATTTATTTTGGCCATCTCTTTCTATTATTTTATTTAAATGTGTAATTCTATGATTTTAAATATTTACTTTGAAAATAAAGGTGTTTACAGCAGAGATCTTCACCTGAAAACTTCTTTAATTTTGCTAATATGTAATGACACATAGTGTTTTCAACATATTTCAGTCTAGGCAGTATAAAACTGAGGTGTTTGTTTTCACTCTGCTCTCAGGAATTTTTTAAAAGAGAAGAAGAGAAGTTTGTGTGTTTCAGTTTTTTTTTTTTTTTTTGAATTTTTGGTAAATTCATGATGGCCAGAACTTTATTATTATTATTTATTATTACTTTAAAAAAGATTTTACTTACTTATTTTAAGAGAGAGGGGAAGGGAAGGAGAAAGAGAGGGAGAGAAATATCAATGTGTGGTTGCCTCTCTTATACTCCCTACTGGGGACCTGGCCCACAACCCAGGCATGTGCCCTTACTAGGAATCGAACAAGTGACCCTGTGGTTCACTCAATCCACTGAGCTACACCACCCAAGGCTATTATTAATACTTTTTTAATAGACTTTACTTTTGCCCTAGCTGGGTGGCCTAGTTGGTTAGGGCATCCTTCCATACACAAGTGGTCCCCAACCTTTTTGGTACCATGGACCAGTATAATGGAAGAATGGGGCAGGGGATGGGTTGAGGGTGCGGTATGGGTTGGGGAGGAAATGATAGGAAGAGGAGCTCAGGTGAGCTTTGCTTGCTGCCTATTCCTAACAGCCTGCGAGTTGGAGATCCCTGCCCTTCACCAAAAAGGTTGTGGGTTTCATACACAGTCAGGGCATTTACCTAGATAGTGGGTTCAGTCAGGGTGCATACGGGAGGCAACCAACTGATGTTTCTGTCTCATATTGCTGCTGTTCTCCCTACCCCCCCTCTCTCCCTGCCCCCCTCTCTGAAATCAGTGAACACATCCTGGGTGAGGATTAAAAAATAGACTTTAGTTTTTACAGCAATTTTAGGTTTTCAGCAAAATTGAGAAAAGGTATAGACTAGATTTTCCACACGGCCCTCTACCCACACATGCACAGGCCCTTAACCAACATCTTCCACCAGAATGTACATTTGTTACAATCAATGAACCTATACTGATACACCATTATCAGTCAAGGACCAGCATTTACATTAAAATTTATATAAACTAACTTATAATTTTCCTGCATTATTGCAAGAGAATATGGTATATAATATTTCTATTTTTATAGAATTTCTAATAGTATGAAGAATTGTCAGGATATATTTTCAAGTTTCATGGGCATGGGAAATGAATGTACATTATTTATATTTGGGTCATAAAATATATTTGACAGTGCATGTGTGTGTAAAAAGTAACCAAAACAGTCTGGTACTAGCATAAAAATAGACACATACTTGTAGATCAATGAAACAGAATGGAGAACCTAGAAATAATCCCATGTCTTTATGGTCAATTAATATTTGACAAAGGGTGCACGAGCACACAATGGAGTAAAAACTGTCTCTTCAATAAATGGTGTTGGGAGAACTGGACTGGCACATGCAAAAAAAAGAAGAAGAAGAAGAAGAAGAAGAAGAAGAAGAAGAAGAAGAAGAAGAAGAAGAAGAAGAAGAAGAAGAAGAAGAAGAAGAAGAAGAAGAAGGAAGAAGAAGAAAAGAAAAGAAAGAAAACAGACAACTAGCTAACACCATACACCACCACAATAAACTCAAAATGGACAAAATTCTTAAATGTAAGTCCTGGTACCATAAAAATCCTAGAGGAAAACATAGGCAATAAAATTTCAGATATCTCACATAGCAATATTTTTGCTAATATATCTCCTAGAGCAAGGGAAATAAAGGAAAAAAATAAACAAATGGGACTACATCAAATTCAAAAGCTTCTGCATGACTAAAGAAACCATCATCAAAATGAAAAGAGAACTGACTGTATGGGAGAACATACTCACCAATGATATATCAGGCGAAGGTTTAATCCACAAAATATATAAAGAACTCATGAGACTAAACAACAGGAAGACAAACAACCCAATTAAAAATGACTATCATTAATCAACAAACAATAAGTGTTGGAGAGGATGTGGAGAAAAGAGAACCCTAGTGCACTTTGGTGGGAATGCAGACTGGTGCAGCCACTGTGTAAAATAGTATGGGTTCCTTAAAAAATTAAAAATGGAACTGCCTTTTGACCCAGTGATTCCACTGTTGGCAATACATACTAAGAACCCCCAAACACCAATTCAAAGAACTTATGCAGCCCTGTGTTCATAGTAGCACTATTTTTAATAGCTAAGATCTGGAAACAGCCTAAGTACTGATCAGTAGATGAGTGGATCAAAAAACTGTGGTACATTTACACAATGGAATACTACACAGCAGAAGAAAAGAAGGAATCCCTGCCTTTTGCTATAGCATGGGTGGAACTGAAGATTATTATACTAAGTGAAATAAGTCGGTCAGTGACAGATGAATATGATATGATCTCACTTATAAAAAAATAAACTAATGAACACAATAAAACCAGAGGCATGGAATTGTGGAACAGACTGAGAGCTGTAAGAGGGGAGGATGGAGGGGGGTAATGGTGGGAAGAAGGGGAAGGTACTTGTCAAAGAGCATACATGAAAATGGGCAAAGGTGTGGAATTGACTGCGGAAGTGGGGGGCAGGCTACATGAAGTGGAGGAAAGGGAGGAAAATAGGACAACTGTAACAGCATAAACAATAAAACATTAAAACAAAAAAAGTTTGCAAATGAGACAAAGAGAATTTTATGTCTCCTCTCTATATAATAATATCCCAAATGTTATTATTATTATTAATATATTTACTTGTGTATGTATACATAAGCTATAATAGACTGAGTTTAAGTTTCCTACAATCTTTTTATTTATTCCACTTTATATTTTTGAAAATTTTTTCAATATGAATTCTGATTGATACATAAAAATTTCTAATAATTCCCTATTGTGATTTTGATGGTTTATAAATTATCATTATACACTTCTCTTTGCTTCATTTTATACTTTCTATATTAAACTTGACCTCTTATTACTGACATCATAATTGATTTCTTTTCATTTGCATTTACAGATAGTTTTTGTTGTTGTTGTTGTTAACTCTGAAGTAATTGTATAGCACATAGAAGGGGTTGGAGTTTCTATTTTTGATCAATTATGATGATATTTACTTTTTAAAGACAATTGAACCTCACTTATAAATACTGATATATTAAATATTTTTGTGCTTAGAAAATTTTATGTATTATAATATTTGCCTCCAGGGCTCATTTTTATTATTTGAGTTAGTAATTTCCAGGGTCCTGTTTCTACTATCTGTGTTGACTTTTCAGGTTCCTCCTCTGGTTTGATGACTATCACTGCATAATACAGTCATTCTTTACACTTTGGATTAGTGATTATTCCCCCTTTCATTGAAGGCGACTTGTTCTTGTCATTCATTTATCATTTGCTATTTTAATTATTTATTGGTTTACAGGGTTATAGCTGAGAGTTGGGTAGAAATACCTCTACAAGACTGCTTTCTAATGGCAGTTATGTTGCCCACTTTAATAAATGCTGTGTAGTTTTATCTTGGTTCCAACCAAATCACTGTATCCTGGCGAGTGGTATGGAATGCGACTTTGCCGATCAGGTGGTCATCCCCAGTGACTACTGTCATGACTACAGAAGAAACAACAAAAAGTGAACTGACAAAAATATATATTAATTAACAAAATCACTTACAAGATAACTGATACGTAAAGGGACATAAAGGAAGGCCATGGCATTCAGGAAAAATAATAAAAATTGTAGGCCATTAATGTTTAATACTTGACTAATCTGTGTCTCTTAACTCTACTGCTTATAGGCCATTTTCATTAGAGTGAGGGTTTTCTTCCCCCAGAAAACTGTATTTTATCCCAATTTTGCCATTTCTTAAACTTTCTTACAAAAATTTTGAAAACGTATAAATAAAACGATATAATGAACACCCCTATCCATGTTACCATTACTCTCCTCAAATTGTATGAATATTGAAGAAGCCAGTTTCACATACACTTCCACCAGGAGAAAATATGAGGTAATAAACTTAACAGAGAAAGTGATGGACCTGTACACTGAAAACTACAAATTATTAATGAAAGAAATAAGTCAGACTGCTCTGCATTTTAATTGACTTTGTAACTGTTACTGAAATACTTTCCTATGCCTTGGCTGCCGTATTTGTAAAATTGAATATTGATGATATTGTTCTTATCAGTGTGTGTGGGTACTGTTGGAATGTTTTTTAAAGTTTTATTCAAACAACTGTGGTACTAATATTTAAATCAATGTAACTTCTGGGAAAACATTAGCAAGACAATAGCAGCCAATATTCAAGAACAAAAGAAACTAAACTTGTATTTCTTTAATTAGTAACACAACAAGGGTTATAAAAATACCCATGGCATACAATTCAAGTGGGTGTGCTCCAGTACACTGCCCATAGACACTGGTAACTTGCATGCTAATTACCTCATCTCCTCCCACTAAACGCCTTTTCAGGCCTCCTGCAAAACTGTTGTGCAAATTTGTTCTTGGTTATTAATCAGTTAACCTTTCTGTAGAGAAGATGAAAATTTTTCAGTGATGATTAATCTTACTCCTCTATACATGTTATCAAGGATATTTTGCTTGTTATTATTATTTTTTAAATTCTCATTTAAATGCATAATTAAACGTTCTTTTTTCCAAATGACAAAAGCAAAGCTGGATGATTATTTAACAATGAAGCACTACCAGCTGGTACTCCAGCCTGGTGAAAGTTACCATGTGTTACCACTTTATCTTAACATAAACCCTGAAATATGAAAATGTGAAAAGTAAATTAAGTTTCTGAACATTTTTGGATATGAACCATAGAAAATAGCAACATTTTATGCTATAACCAATCATCAAGAACTTGTGGTGGGAAATGAAGGACATCAAGAAAAACTGATATACATTAATTAGTTCAGCTCACTTGTGTGACTTTCATTATCACTGTCCTCTGAAAGAGGTCATGCCACACTTAAAATTTGAATGCATGCTTATTAATGTCAAAAAGATTAGTCCAATTGTAAAGATACAGAACAACGAAAAACTGCCCAGCTGAGAATGAGTAGTGTGCCTTAAAAAGCGTATTTTGGTCCTTTTAATGGTTATGCCACAACTTTATTGCTTATCTTAGGAAGATTCTGTTTTATATGGACTAGTGAGTAGTGGGTTTTTTTTTTCATTAATTCTAAAGTGTTGGTTCCATTATCAACATATAAATTACTTCACTGACTCACTTCTCACATTCTCAGGAAAATTTCGGTTAATTTTAGATTTGACACTAAATCTTTAAGTGCTTCACTTATAGAATAAAAACATCCTAAACTATAAAAATGCAGTAAAATATTTAGATAAGTTTTAGAAAATAACAAAATGAATTTCCTGGCTGGTGTAGCTCAGTGGATTGAGCGCGGGCCTGCGAACCAAAGGATTGCGGTTCGATTCCCAGTCAGGGCACATGCCTAGGTTGCCAGGCCAGTTCCCGGCAGGGGACATACAAGAGGCAACCGCACGTTGATGTTTCTCTCCCTCTCTCCTTCCCTTCCCCTCTAAAGATAAGTAAATAAATAAATAATAAAAATAAATAAATAAAATATTGAAAATAAATAAATAAATAAATAATTTTAAAAAAAAGAAAATAACAAAATGAAATAAAATGAACTGTGCTAGATAACTTTTAAGAAAAATAAAAGCTAATTTTTTGCATTATTTAGTATATTTTATTGAATCAGAGAACGAAGAGAGTTCTTTTGTGTGCTAAAAGAGGAATTACAGCCACCACTTTGCTGGGAAGATTAAACACGGTAAGGTCTGTGGAAAATGCGAAGTGCTAGGCAGACAGAGGTTAACGTTCTGATCATTGCTCCCCCTTCTACTCCCTTCCTTCAGTAAACTGGAACCTTAGCTTTGACTCTTAGCTTTGACTTAGGAAAGTGACCCCTTTCCATGACTCTGTTTCAGATTTATGTGACCTCTGCACTGCTCTGAGAAGTAAGAAAAACTGTCTCGTCACTCTGTATGCAAGGCCACTCTCCTCTCATTTTCCCTCTCCTGTTTTGCTTCTCCAAGCCATTGGAAATGTGGGTAGTAAAGCACAAAGCATAAACAGGTGCTCCCTTCATCCTTCCTGCCCTTCGGAGGGAGGTCACACTGCCGTTGAGGGTCCTCTGACAGGGTTGTGGGCAAACAAGCACAGTTTTAACACCCAGCTGGCTCTGTGCACATAACTTTATAATATTTTATTTGATGGTCATAATTAGAAAGAAATAGGAAATATTCTAGTATCTTGTGATAGGCTCTAGCTGAGAAAGAAGGTAAGAGGGCAAAAGACGATCTGGACTGGTATCATAACGGAACACAAAACTGAAGGCTTCTATTGGCAGTTTGACCTCGGATAGGTGCACTGAATGGTATGGAACACTGACTACTGTGAATATACAGCTTAAATTTTCAGCACTCTTTAGCAATTTAAATTATTCTTTGGATATTTCAAATGCTCTGGAATTTGTTTCTGAAAGATGAAACCATAAAGTAGATAATTTTATCGTGCTAAATAACTTTAAGATGGAATTATTTTTAAACATTCACTTTTAAGTTGTTTGAAATTCAGAGCATCATTTTTTTCCCAAATAAGTAAGTTTATAAAATCTGACTATATTTTTTGAATAATTTCTAAAGGCCTTTCCAGGGCCCTGTCACTAAATCTTCCCCCTCCTCATTCCAAGCACCACTCCACTTGACAATTTTTCTTTCACAAGTTTCCTGTGTATAATCTGGTCCTGCCTAGGTTAGATCCAGCATTCATGCCTCAGTTTTTCTTGTTGTTGTTGTTTGTTTTTTCCCTGTACTTTTCCAAAACAACTGAACTTGGAAACTTAGTTCTCATGATTGAGTCTATGTTTTGCTCTTTTTGCCAAGTACTGTTGTGATAACATTGCTCCAACTACCCTAAGACTTTTAATACTAGCACTCTAAATTCTGCCTTACCACCAACCTTTTCCAATGATAACACTGACAATTACATAATACTGCTCTGAGTCATTTATGTATAATCATTACTACATGTTCTGAGGCTGGGACAATTAAGAAACTAAAGCACAGAGTAATTAAATCATATTTCCAAAATTCACAGAACTGAGCATTAAGAAGAGCTGGGATTTGAACTTAGGTAGTCAAGGTCTCCAATCTATGGGGGAGACCACTCTGCGAATTGCCCAGTTCCCCCTGATTCATCATATAACTTATTTCTAAACTCCTCATTTCCAAACCTCTCTGTTCATAGTTCCACTCGAATATCTATCTACCCATCATTTTTTCCAGAACTCTCTGATCTTCCTATAGCTATGCTATCAGTGTATATATGAGAGACAAGTCAATTTACTTACTTTCAATTTGGTTTAGGAATGGTTCTGTGGAAAAAAATATATATATATACACACAAAAGAATTCCCTTGTGTTCAGTGAACTTCCTAGTGATAGAAGTTGGGAAGGAAAAGATCAGAAACAATATTTTCTTTCTTGAGCAGGACTACTGATACAATCAGACCATAGGACAATTATACTCCACTTTTTTTTAATCTCACCAAAATTCAATGTTAAAGTCTATATTTTTAATAATATTCAAAAAGGCTCATGAAAGATGTTCATTTTTGTAAGTAAGATCATTAGGCAAATATGGGATTGATTATAAATTGCTTGAACTTCTCACTTGTTTAGAGATGGCTCCATATAACAAAGTAGAAAACAGTGGACTAAAATGTTCTTTCTACTTGAGGATTCAGAGTCAGGTGAGTCTTATAAGTATAATTATATTAGTTGTCAAAGATGGTAAAGGACATCTCAAACTGAAACAGGTATAAATGTACTAACAATTGAGTTAATTTTAGGGATCGCTCATCATATCAATTATTCATTTTAAGTATACAAGACCTCAGACCCTTTCTAGGCCCTTCATGATATTTGGAATAATCACAAATTATTTAAATGCAGATATTATATCACTATTTTACATATTGACATAACTGAATTCAGAGAGGAGTAATGCTCTTTTTACAAATTATATACTTAGTGGTGGTTAGTCTGAGATTCAAATCCAAAATATTTACCTCCTAAGGCAATACACATTTCTCTAAGCCAGAGAATACCTTGTGACCTAGGCTGAAGTGAGCCAAAACTGAGAGAGATATTGATGGGGCTAAAGAATTAGACAGGGATCAGATTATGGAGTAAAAATAACACATAACAAAATCCTTCCAGTTTTGTAGAGGAAGATTAGAAAAGATACAGGTAGTTATTAGGATATTGAAATGACACAACCAATGGTCGACTTAATGACAACTAGAGTGACATTGAAGAAGGAGAGAAGTGTCAGAAAGTAAAATCCAGAGGATTTAACAATCAATATGTCTTGTTGATTTTAATTCCCTAATTTGAGAATTAGGGAATTGTTTGGATGTCCCAGTGGAAGAAGGGTAGGTGTTAGAAAATGAGTTCAGTGTAGAGAATTTTTCATTAGAGATAATAGGTTTGGAGTGAAAGCAAGAATGAGAAAGCATGATAGAGAAAGAGATAGATGATAGATCAGATATAGATAGATGATAGATAGATATAGATGATGATAGATAGATAGATAGATGATAGGTAGATAGATAGATAGATGATAGGTAGATAGATAGATAGATAGATAGATAGATGATAGAACAGTGAGAGAGAGAGCTTGAGATGTAAAGATTTCACTCTACTTCTTGACTTGTAGTTACTGAGCCCACTCACGAATATCTGTCCCACAGAAGCGGTTAAGTTAAAGTGGCCAGGCTAAAGTATACACCTTCTGTCCTGTTCTGGCCTGCACCCCCTGCCAACTTGCTGCTCTTTTGACACAGGCAGACAAAATGGACTTAAGTAACACAGTAACTGACTAGTAATACAGCTATATAATGCAATGACCTCATTCTGATTTTTTCTATGAACACAAAGAATAACAGTCATCATTTATTTAATGTTTATCATCTTCAGACAGAATATTACAAGATTCTAACATATTATCTTATTGATTCCTACAAGACCCCATGAGGTCAGTTATGTTATCATTCTTGCTTTGTAAATAAGAAATTGAAGCTTAAATAAGTTTAAGCCAATACCCTAAACAACCAGTAATTAATAGAGCTATTCTTCAAATCCAGCTGTTTGATTTCAAAGCCCAAGTGTTTAACATTATCCTAAAGTGCTTCTACAAATTCTTCCTGAATCCAGTTGGCTAATGCAAAATCACATCTCCATCATCTATATTATGATCAAATTCAAACTTTGCAGAATTTCAGAACTTTTATGTGTGGATTGTGTAAGAAGCTTAGCTTAGCTTTGTTTCCCATTATTCTAAGACATGTCAATGCTGTAACTCCAAATGCACTCCAAATTCCACCAATCCTTGCTCTGCTCTTAAGCAGACCATGTTCTTTCACCTGCCCACGTCTTTGCTCAGACAAAATATGGAGGTCTTCACATCCAACACCACTTATTTTAAATGCCATTTCCTTGATGAAGACTTTCCCACACTTTTACCTCCAAAGATTATTTGATTCTACTTCTTCACAGCTGTAGCATTTTGTATAAAACTTTGTTATCATATTCACTTCATTTTTATTTGTGTTTTCATGTTTTAATCTTTCTCATGCACATCTCAGGAATCTTCGTTTTATCCACTTCTGTGTTCTCTTCAGGCACAGTGTCAGTCATGGTGTTGTCACTGAATCACAATTGGGGAAGAAAAAGCTAAAGCTGTTCTATTTGCTAAGAAATTGTGGGATTTATTTCTAATCTCTCTCCATTCATCTCTGAAATGGCAGTTACACCCACCTCATGTGTGCGTGGAGGGTGAAACGCACTGGTGGAAGCAGCTTCTAGAGCAGGTTGGAACAGGGCTCTGGACAGAGTGCAGCGAAAGGAAAGGTGTTCATATTGCTATCCTGCTTTTCGTCAGTTGATTTTTGTCATTATACATGTAGCGAAGGACTGTCTTAGTTCTCTGGAAAGAATTTTCTAATAGAAGATTAAAATGACTTGAAAGTACTTGAGTATTTTGAGAGGAAGGATTGCTATCTGGTAGAGCAGAAATAGGTGAGAGTATAGATAGGAGAGATCAGAAGTACAGTGAGATTACTTTTGCCTTCTATTTAAAATAATATAGTCACTGTCAACAATAAAGACTAATAACTTCAAAGATTTTGCAGTGCTCCCTCCTATTCTGACATACTTGGACAAACATGTTCTTAATTATTTGCCAAAGAGTAAAATGCTGGGCACTGCTTTGGGATTAAATATTGAAGATAATAAAAAAAGGAAGAAGGAAATTAACATTTAAAGTACTTTTAAAGAGCATATAAGTCCCTTCTTTAGGGGGAACACATTATATGATATATATATACACACACATACACACACACATACTCTCAATATTTTAAAGTATTAAATAATTCAAGACAACAAAAACTGAATAATATAAATTATACAAAAATGATTGTAGATAGATTATTCACCCATAATGCCATTAAAGAGGAAAATAGGATTGACATAAATTGAGAAAAGATTAGTTTTCAATAGCAATGCTAAAAAGTGAGACATAAGTCACAAAATATTAACTGTATTTGGAATATCTGTTTTATCTATTCAGACCAAAAGAATTTGCACAAATCAGAGATGCTTTTATAACAATATAGTGAGTGGCAAAAGGAGAACATCATGATGAGGCAAAGTTAGTCCTACAAAGCGGTGGGTTGGGTTAGGCTAGTTGTCGCCTATGGGTATGACTAGCGTGGCACTAACTGATCAGACTGACTGAAATACATACTTGCTTTCCTGTTTGAAAAGTTTATAATGAAAAATGATCAGCCTATGCACATTCTGCTTGCAAGTTATCACTTAACCCTTGTCCATGAATAGGTAACAAGTTCACATTTAGCTAGTTAACACCTTGCAGCCAAAGCAAACAAAATAAAATATAGGAAATAGAATTTTCCTTTAAAAAATTCATGGAGAGAATTGTAGAATAAAGAAACTGCATAAAAGTAGTAGAACTAGGATGTAGGATGTGGTAACAAGGGCTCTGAAGGTTGTTTGTAATCAATATCAATAAAGACTAATCTCCTACCCATAAGAGGTGTTGGTACCCTCTCAAGCATTGTTGGTCAGTCTTGGTGAAAGCTGACCAGTTCTTAAAGATTATGGCGAAATTCACATAAATTCTCCTGTGAGCAGTTTCAGTGGGGCCTTGCAAGTGATTCTAAATTATCCTCAAGGGATACACACACATACACACACATATGTATACACACACATACATATATACACATATATAATATATAGGAATATATACATCTATATATCTGTATAGGGATATACATCTATATAGGGATGTATAGATATATATGTATGTATGTATTATATATCTTATATAAGATTTCTTATCTTATACCTTATATTACATACAATATATCATGTGCATGTGTGTGTATATATATCTTATTGAACAAAATGGACTCCCCTGAGGATGGCCTAAGTTTTTTAAGCTCAAAATTTATGCTAACAAAGCTATTAAATCTGTGATGAATGAAAAAAGAGATGTAGGAAAAATATCTGAACAATTGTTATTTCATTATTACTTTAAAAATATTCTGTCAACACTAAGAAAGTTCAAATGATTCCAAGAAGTGAGTTACTGACCTATTATATTCCCTAAAAAACTAGGATATTTCTACATGAGCTAGAAACAAACATCTTTTCCTTTAGTTTTGAGCAGTGTTAAACATTTCCCCTTAGGAATTTTAGCAACAGTAGAACATTATTTTTAAATTAACTTTTTCATTAAATGCTTGTTTCCCTTGAAAAGAGAGCAGCTGCTAGTGCTGGCAGACTTCCCCCCCACAAACTATGAGTGCAAATCAGAAACAATTTGTTTTGTGAATAATCTACAGTATGACAATTTGTCTACAAATATGTCACTGCCTGTTTACCTCAGTATGTGTCAGTTGGATTTAGCCCCTTATTTTCAGAGAAAAGAGTAAGGAAATCTTGACAGCATCCCTGCCTGCAGGTCTGGCACCGAAGCCTCTCCCTCAACGTCCTGTTGCCACTAAGAACCACAGGGAAGGAGAAGCCACACACTGCGCAGTGTGGGCTTCGCAGGACTAGGCCAGCTACAAAATTAGAGACCCGGGCTCTCGCTGAGAGAGTAGAGAGCTGTTCACACTCAGGAAGATCTGTCTGTACAGCACTTTGATTAAGTCTAGGAAGAACCTTAATAGACTGCCATTTACTAGAAAGGAACCTTTTACAGACAAGTGTTGGGGGCATGGAGTTTGATATATTTCTTCTGCCAGCTCCCTCTATACTGAACAGCTGATGCTTGTGTTAAAAGAAGATCAAATAAAAGGCTTACTCAGCATTTACCAGATTTCCAGGAAGGAAAAAAACAAATGTCAGCTTTAGCTACTTATATATAAGTATATCCTTCTATATGTCAGCTTATATCCCTGTGGGATGTATGATTCACCTTGTGTACTTAGTATTGTAATGAGCAAAGCTCCATCCCATTGTTAGGCACAGTTTTCTCCTTTGACCTAGGCACTTGCACTATATTCACAAAATTGACCTGAGCAGGTAAACCCAAGAACCTCATTAGATTGTTTCTATGGTTTGTGGATTACTCAGAAAGGTCCTAACATTACTTTGTGACACATGATAAATGTTCCCTTTCATAGAATTCAGCAGCAGTATTAGTGTTATGATAACTAAATTACTAATCTCTATTCCTTTTCCAAATGTTTGGGTTTTTTTATGTTATTTTTTTTCAAAACCGAGATGTAGGAAGGAAATGGCAAACTCAATACACAGGTGATTTAAAGTGCCAAGCATGTATCCATTTGCTACATGAATATATATTACAGATCCTTATTTATTAATGGCTCCAGATGTGTTTCGAAAATAAATTTCAAGATCAAGGGCAGTCCAAAGATATTTATCTCAAGCCTCAATTATGCAAGAAGCTAAAACTTGAGCAAAAATGCAAATGTTACTTATTTTACACTGAGACCATTTAAATACATATTATGTAAATAGGGACAGGGGCTCAAGGAAGTCAATACTTCTTTTTCTTTAAAATGTACTTGCAAAACTTCAAGTGTTATATTACACACAGAATTCTTCATGAGAAACAAGTCTTGCCTACCTACCTGGACTGGTTTCTGTTCAAATCCCATTAGAGTAGGAAAATAATAATGTAGAGAGACCCAAATTTGGTGGAGAATAGAGCACTCCTTTATCCCAACTTAAAACAAAATGTGCTGTGTAGAGATAGTAAAAACTTCTTTATTTTCTATATGTTATAAAATATCTATTGAAGATATAAGATACTGTTAGATACATAATTATAAATTAAATAAAACTATGAGACAACATTTGAACAAAAATGATTCCCCCTTAATTTTTCTATGATAGGAAAAGAGAATTGCATAAAGTAACTAAAATGCATGGTAAACTTTCGGAATAATTAAGCACAATGTGAGGTAGAGGGAAACATAAAACTCCACATATGAGAGGGAGGCCAGAGAAAGATAATGGGTTGAATAAACCTATTTTTTTTTTTTTTGCTTTCAACTAAAAAGAAAGAAAATAATTTTCAGCGTCATAAACTTACATGGAAAAAGAAAACAGATAAAACAACAACTAACTTTTTTGCATCTGGAATGACAGTAGATGTGATGACTGACATAGAATATACAAGACAGCTGAATTCTCAGATGGCCTGGGGAAAGTGAAATGACACAGTTTATACAACAGAACCACAGAAGATGTAGAGATGGGTAACACTGGATGCTTCTTCAAGTGGGAAAAGAGGCAGAGAGAAAACGGGAGAACTGTATGAAAGATTGTTGAAGAAGCAGTTAGAAGGCCCTTAATCTCCCCATTACAGGTCTGTGAATGCTGCGCTGAGGACGAAATGCCTGACCCAGATACCCCTTTGGTGAATGACGTGTGACTCTGCTGTTGTGAGTGCTGCTTCAGACAGACAGGTGTCAGGGATTTCCTTAGTTTACAGAAGGCCATTTTATTCTAGGTCTCACTTCTGCTCTGGGTGGCCCATTGTAATGGCTAATCCATGCAGGCTGATAGAGGTCTGACTGTTTAAGCCAAAGTAAGGACAATTCTGAAGAGCTGCTCTAGTACCAGAGCTCTCTGTGGGGTCAGTTGAGTATTGGTTGGGACTATATCACAGCTCAGCTTCTCCCTCCGCACAAATATAATTTCTTTCCCTCCTCTCTGCAGATACAGAAACCAAGGGATTGCCTGAATAAACCTCTTGCTCAATAATTCAATTTCAGAGCTTCTTTTTCAGAAACCTGACCTGCAATAATGGTTCTTCCTAATCTCCAAAGAAGACTGGTGACATATTCTTAGCAGTCTGTAAAGCAAAGAGTCTTCCTAGAAAGGGGGGCACTAGGGAGAGTTCAGGGTAGGAACTCTATACTTAAAGAAGTCAAATAAATGTATATTTATACACCAGGCAGAGATGCAAAACTTTGTCTTTCACAGATTGCTCTTAGGGTACTTAGATAAAGCCTTCTCTGTAGAATGTGAGTAGTCTAAGAGGAAAGACACACACACACACACACACACACACACACACACACACACATTTAGGTAAAATGATACAGCCAGATGACCTTACAGTAAAACCTACAGTGAGCCACATGACAGCAAAGAGCTTATAATAAGTTATTCTGGTGCTTCAGAAAAAATCTGAGATAAACATATAAAGTCATTAACATGAACAATAAATATCAGGACATATATATTTCTTTAAAATGTAAAGGAGTCCAAGACTATTAAAAGATTAGGTAAATAGTAATTATTTACATTTTAAGAATATAAAAAGAGAAAGTATTATATGTATAAAACAAAAACAGGATGCTATAAGAAAAAATAAAGTGTTCCTAGAAATAAAGGTGACCCTAGTTTGAAAAACTAATATGAGGTAGAAAAGACTTGAGTCCACCTCTCTGAAAATATATAAAAAAGGCAAAGATAGCGAAAATAAGAGATATTATAAGACTGGTACAACCACTATGGAAAACAGTATGGAATTTTCTAAGAAAACTAAAAATGGATCTACCTTTTGACCCAGCAATTCCACTGCTTGGATTATATCCTAAGAATCCTGAAACACCAATCCAAAAGAACATATGTACCCCTATGTTCTTAGCAGCACAATTTACAATAGCCAAGTGCTGGAAGCAACCTAGGTGCCCATCAGTTAATGAATGGATCAAAAAACTGTGGTACATTTACACAATGGAATTCTATGCAGCAGAAAGAAAGAAGGAGCTCCTACCCTTTGCGACAGCATGGATGGAACGGGAGAGCATCATGCTAAGCGAAATAAGCCAGGCAGTGAAAGACAAATACCATATGATCTCACCTTTAACAGGAAGCTAATCAACAAAACAAACAAACAAACATAATATAACCAAAGACACTGAATTTGAGAACAGTCTGACAGTCACCAGAGGGGAGAGGGGAGGGAATTTCAGGGGAAAAGGGGAAGGGTTTAGAGCAACAAGTATAAAGGACACATGGACAAAAACTAGGGGGGGGTGGAAATGGGAGGGAGGTGGGGAGGGCTGAGGTGGTGGGCTGGGGGGAGTAAAGGACAGAAAACTGTACAAGATCAACAATTTAAAAAAATACTGATTTAAAAAAAAAGAGATATTATAAGAAATATGGAGAACTACTCTAGAAGTTCCAACATACAAATTCATGAAGTTCTCAAAAAAAAAAAAAAAAATAGAACTGTGAAAAAAACAGAAAGAGGAAATCACCAATAAAATATTCAAGAAAAATCTTGTTTCCATATTAGAAGAACCAACAAAGTATCTTGCAAAATATGTGAAAATAGACCCAAGCCAAGCTATCTTATTATAAAGGAACAAAATAATTCTACCAAAAAAAAAAAAAAAAAAAAAAAAAAAACACTTTCCTTGGAATGGACCACAGTACAGTGTACAAAGAGGCCTTTGAATTCTCAGAGCCACCTTGGAAACTATGAGATGGTGGAGCAATGGAAACGTTAATGTCAATAAGATACAATTGGCAAAATTCAGCTAGACAAAGACCAGTTCCTTCAATAAATCAATGCTGGGATGATGGGGATAGCAAGACAATTGTTAGAGACTGAAATCTAGATCGTGTCAGTCTTCTTTGCTTGGATCTTTATTCTCACAAGCCAACTTAAAAAAAATAGAGATAATTGGGGAAGACTAAATGTGACCTATTTAAATATATTAAGCATATTTAACTTATTGATTGTGCCACTGTTATTGTGGTTCTGGTTTAAAAAATAGCTCTTATTTACAATGGTATAGCTATATACAGAAATGTTTACAATCAACATCCTATTTTTTTGGAATTTGCTTTAAAATTTTCCTGTGTTTTTGCTCCTCTCTTGACAAAAAAGTACAAAGTAATGTGAGTGGATGAAACAACTTTGGCTGAAACTCCATGGGCTCTAAAGCTGAGTGATGGGCCGAGAGAGCCCTTTTATATGTGCTGAAAATATCTATAACAAACTTTACTTTTAAAATCTGAAGAGATGCCCAGCTAAACAATTAAGTGAAAAAAGATACAATACCAGCATTTTTAGAAATACAAGATCTCAAAAACTTTACCTCACATGTTTTCCTGAAAGTGATTGGAGAAGCTGGGGCTTTAAGATGAGAAAATAAAGCAAAAAATATAGAATACTTGGGGTAGAGAATACAGAAAAAACAACAAAGAAGGGACGCAGAATCCTTCCCAATGATTATATCACTTTGTACTTCCTGTGACTGTTTACAGCAACAGAAAACACACACATGCACATATGCACACACACAGATACCTGCTTTCCCATTGACCTCATAATAATGTAATATCAGATAGTACTTAATCTTTTGGCTCCTGCTAATTGAATAAAGGCAAAAAGTAGGATGGACTCAACAGCACTATTTAGTGGTATCCGGAAAACAGATTCTTAGGAAATCACAAAGCTCTCATGGGTTCTAGGGAATGTTCTTCCGGACATAGGCTAAACTGCTTCTTATACCCAAGAAGCACAGATATGAACATTCTTTAAAATGTTAAGAAAGGAGCCTATGTACTCCCCCATGGAGAGACTCTTGAATATAGGAATTCGATATTATTAGATGTGTCTTGCCAACCCTCCTGCATTATTAAGGAGCAAATGATTAGCATTAGATTAAGCCATGTTATACACAAACATTGAAGTATTACAGTGTTTTATAGTGATTTCCATTAAATAATTGTTTTTCTGATTTCCAACTATGCTGTGGTATGCTAAATTTAAAACCACATTCTTGGTGTTGAGTCTTGTAATTTCTTAATAAATTTTGGATAGTAAACCCTTATCAGATTCATTAGCAAATATGGTCCCCCATTCTGTGGGTTTTCTTTTTATTTTGTTGATGACTTTTTAGTTTGATGTAGTCCATTTGCTTATTTTTTTCTTTTGTTTCCCTTGCCTGGGGAATTATATTTGATAAAATATTGCTATAAGCAATGTTTGAGATTTTACTGCTTATGTTTTCTTCCAGGATTTTAAGGTTTGGGGTCTAATATTTAAATCTTCAATCCATTTTGAATTTATTTTTGTGTGTGGTATAAGAAGGTGGACTAGTTTTATTTCTCTGCAGGTATCTGTCCAATTTTCCCAACACCATTTATTGAATAAACTATCTTTAGTCCATTGTATGTGCTTGCTTCCTCTGTTGAATAATAATTGACTATAAAAAACAATCCAATTAAAAAATGGGCGAAGGACCTGAATAAAATACTTCTTCCAAGAGGACATACAGATGGTCAATAGAAATATGCAAAAATGCTCAACATCACTAATTCATTAGAGAACTGGATATTACAACCACAGTGAGGTATCACCTCACACCAATCAGAATGGCTATTATTAATAAATCAACAAACAAAAATGATGGTGAGGATGTGAAGAAAGGGGAACCCTTTTGCACTGTTGGTGGGAATGCAGATTGGTGTAGCCACTGTGGAAAGCAGTATAGAGATACCTCAAAAAATTAAAAATGGAACTGCTTTTGGACCCAGAGATCTCACTTCTGGGAATATACCCAAAGGAACACAAAACACTAATTTGAAAGAACATAAGCACCCCTTTGTCAATTGCAGCATTATTTATAATCACCAAGATATGGAAGCAGCCCAAGTGTCCATCAGTAGATGAGTGGATAAAACAACTATGGGACATTCACACAATGGGACACTATTCAGCTGTAAAGAAAGAAGAAAATTTTACCATTTGTGACAGCATGGATGGACCTGGCGAATATGATGCTAAGTGAAATAAGCCAGTCAGAAAAAGACAAATACCATATGATTTTACTCATATGTAATGAACAAACTGAACTAACAAGTAAAGTAGAGACTGTCTCATAAACAGAAAGCAGAATGACAGCTATTAGCAGGGAGAGCTTGGAGGTGGAAGGATAAGGGATCAAGGACTCACAGACATGAAAAACAGTGTAGTGACTTGCAGGGTGGACGAAGCATAAGAGGTTTAAATGGGAATGGAAAAACATGATAAAAATTTAAAAAAATAAAAAATAAGATGTAGCTTGAAACTTAAAAAATATTTTCTACTTTTTAAAAGACTTTATTTATTTATTTTTAGAGAGAAGGGAAGGAAGAGAGAAAGCGAGGGAGACAAACATCAGTGTGAGAGAGAAACATGGACTGGTTGTCCCTCACACCCACAACCAGGGACCCCACTCACAACCCAGGCACGTGCTCTCGCTGGGAATTGAACTGGTGATCTTTCAGTTTGCAGGCTTGTGCTCAATCCACTAAGCAACAACAGCCAGGGCCTTCCTGCCTGTATTTTAAAGTAGTTTTTACTTGAGAACTTTTAACAGTGCTATAAACTCTCATCAGGCATTATGTTTGCCAAACTTCGAACACACAAGAAATGGATGTCACTTTTGTGATTTATACAGAGAATAAATTTATTGAAAGAAATAGTGAGGATGTCATTGAATTGCTAAAAAAACCCATAGCACAACTCAGGAAAATGGGCAGGACAGAAGAAGGCTACATGTCTGAAACTACTGTTGAAATCACACCCTAGATCTTTCACAGAGAGGCCACTTGTCTCAAGTTCATTGGACAGTAGCCATGAACCTGCTCCTGTCCAATGGTGCTCCTCTAGCATAGCTGCCACTGGTCCTAGTTGTTCCTGCAAACTCTGCTGTCTTAAAATTCTGGGTATCACATGGAACCCCTGTAGTCCAATTATTCTTTGTGGGCCCTGATTCTTGTGCTTTAACTCAAAATGAGAGTGACTGATAGGCCAAGCATCAGTTGTACACCTATACCCTGGTTGCAAAAATGTTTGATAAAGCTATCCACCCAGACTGGTAAGAAAGACATGCTACAAATTCAGGGAAAGATTGCCAGTATTGGCCAACCTGAAATACACAGATATGTCCTATGGGTGTTTTGCAACTAATGTTGTGTATAAGCATGTATCTGTATTTTTTTTAATTTAAAATCCAGTGTCTTGTATATAAGTAATTATTTAGGTCTATTAGTGCCAATTTCTCAATAAAGTAAAAATAATTTTTAAACAAAATATATTCTAAGAGCTCCATGTATATTTTATATTAGCTAGTTAAATGTATGTGTCAGAAGTTGAGTAGAAAAAAATAAGATGATGCTTTTCTAGTTAGTAATACATGCATGCTTACCTAACACCACAAATGTTCTCTTGTGCATTGGTAAGAGCATTTACTTCACATTTTTGGAGATGTGAACAGTACACAAAATTTCAAAAGAGACTTATATTATAACATGTGTATACAATTAAATACTAAATCAACTAACTTCCTTAAAACTATTTACTTGCATCAAACTCTACCAACACAATGGTCTAAATGTAAGACAATTGACATCTGGTTCCAGACTGTCCCCTACAGAACCAGCATACTTAGGTAACAAACTCATACTTTCATGTAAGTTCATAAGAAACATATACATGAGAGTTTCAGTTCTCAAAAGTCCTAAAATATTAGACATTTTCAAAAAGCTGTCAAAATACCTAAGAAATATATGTCCATAAAGCTTCAAAAAATCAGATGAAGATTTTACATTGCAGAGTACTGAAGCTACTTCAGAATCTAACCCCAAATTTACCAACTCCATGCAAAGGAACTCTGGCCTCTTTCCTTGCAACAGGCGTCATAAAGGGATTTTCAAATTTTCTTTCTCCTTGCCTCTGTGGCTTAAGTCACACCTGGTGGTCACAGCACCTAACATGTTCATTGCTCTGCTTAAGCCTAAATATACAATGTTGTAGTCACAATATAGGTATCTATTAATACTCCATGCAGAAAAAATTTTATAGTATAATGCATTACAGTAATATAAATAGTAATTCATCAAAGACGAAATATGATTTTCTATTATTCTAAGAAAATAATAGAACATATTTTAGAAATATCAATTGACATAAAAAATAAAATTCAATGTTTGAAATGTGCACTATTTTAGAAATTTTTTAAATAATAGCAAAATTATATTGAAGTCTATAAAAATCACTTTAAAACTTTTAGTACTTCATTTGTTATGTTGGACCTAAATTTATTTTAGGTTACTGAATCATGTAAATTGCAGTTCACTTTTTAGTTTCTGATTTCTATTGGTTTGTAAAAGGATTTACATTTGCATTTAAATAGAAAGGAAATGTGATAAAGATTTCAATTAAAAGCCTGTCTGAGTTAATTCTTTTCTAATAGGAACAGTAAATATTTTTCATTTGATGTAGCTCCTACCACAAGATCAGTTCACTGTTGTTTTTTTTTATCTAGTTGTCAGTTGGTCTTCAACAAAGAACACCATATTGCCAGCTCCTGCTATTTAAGAAGCATTCCTCATTTCTTTACTGATTTTTGAGGAATCAAAACAATTTTCTGAAGAGTACTTAAAAAACTTGGTGACAGAAGTTCACTGCATTAGTATAAGAGATACGTAACATGTATATGTGTATATATATAAAATATGAATATTTATATGCATATTAATATGTGTGTTCAAATGAGTGTATACATAGACCTATATACACCTAGAATACATTTTCATTCCAAAGTCATTGATGATAAATTTGATGGTAAGGAACAAAGAAAAAAATTATCTAATTTTGAAAGTTTGGCTAAGTCTTCAGAGTCCCATCTTCTTTATAGGAATACATTGTGTTCTCTCAAAAAAAAAAATCTTTTAATTTGCCTTCATAGGTATTATTGGCTCTTAAAATGGAGGGAGGTTTTGTAATGATAATACCAATCATAGTCCGATGTCCCTTAAATTTTTTTGCTTCTGAAACTAACTCTTCGAAATTTGGTCACTTACCAGTATCTGTTGTTTGGTTTTAGGCTTATCCTCGGATTCTAAAAAAATCATTTAATTACATGGAATTTACTTGAAATAATTTATCTTAAAATAATTTATATGTGTTTATCTCGTTCCAGCATGTTTGCCTTTTATTTTGCTTTAGATATAGCCATGGTTATCTAACTTACTATTTTTCTTCACTTAGTTTCTAAGAAAATAGCTCACTTCCTCTTTGAAAACCCTAAAAACAGGATTGGACACTCTTTTCTAGCAGGAAAGGAATATAAGAATTTTCATAAAGATTAAGGCATTTTATTAGTGTACTCTGGCTTCTTACTAGCAGAATATCACATATGTGAGTGAATGGATTGAACCTCCTGTAATGCCAGCCAGGAGATGACATCTTGACAGTTGTATTTTTTCAGTCTCGGGTGTCTAGTTAAGGAAAACACAGGGGTCCAATTCAACCTTTAAAAATGTTATCTTTTGACTAGAAAGATTACTGCTTTAAGATGCAATGGGATTTTCCACAGCAAATTTAGCAGAGGATTATGCTTTTCATTACTCTCTGAATAAAGAATGGGGTGAATAGATGGTGTAAATAGAGGATATTTTTTTAGAGAAAATTTCTGTATAAATTACAATTTATCTCTCTTGTTTCCACCAAAAATTTGTAAGGAAAGAAGGTGGTGGTTTAATCAGAGAAAGGTGCACATTATCTTGAGGAATTGCTCCTTACCCCCGCAAAAATATTTAGAGAATTTCAAGTGTTAAAATAAATTATATTTCATCTCAATTTATTTTCAGCTGTTGCATTCAATTTTTTTGTTATTATTAGAATCTGTTTTCCCCACAGTGTGTCTGTAGTTTTACGCAGTCTCTAAATTGCCTGCTTCATGGTTGATTTTTTCCCAGCCATATTTAACCACTGATCACAGCAGAATTGATTAGAGTGACTGGAGTAATTCAAATCAGATAAGATGGCTGAGCTCACCAAACAAACCGTGCTGTGGTCTAGTAATTGTGTTCATATAACTACAACCTAATCCATTGCAGTAAGTTAGAAGTGTTGGGAACACAAACTCTAAGAACTACCGATAATACAGTTTAAAGTATGCACAAGTAGTACTTAAAATGTATTACCAATACTTTATATTACAAATAAATCTACATTCACATTTCATCATAGACTTCATAAATACAAAATGCTGCTTTGTTTATTTGATTTAATGCATTTTCTATCACTGCATGTGTGGAAGGTCTGTGACAACATGTTTAGCATGAACCAATGATACTTCAGATAAATAGCCAATAAACCAACAAGCATTTCTGACTCTGCTTTAGTGAAAATCAGCAAGCTATTTAAATGAATGTAATTTAAATGATTGTTTGGATAATAGTTAAAAATGAGAAGTTGTTAATTAAGGTTTATAATTATCCAGAACACTTGCTGCTTACATTTTCTGGACTTGCAATTTTATAATTATTTAAAAAGTATTCATTTTTTTCTAAAAAATAATAGTAACTTTTCAAATTGTAATAAAACTACCTGTTTTTTTCCTAGTAATTACTAGCTATTGACTATAGCTGGGTCACTTTTAATCTATATAAAACAGAACAAAATTTTTATTCCTCTATTCTAATTTTTAAGCCAGCCACTGCAGAAGTGAATTTACTATTTGGGAATTCTGTTGGATTGTCACAAACATACCTCCTTTTTTTCACAATTAGCATTACTGAAGCATCATATGCCTCACTCAGCACTTTGAAAAAGAGCTGCTGCTCTTATTCCTGTCAGTAGTAAATGACTTGTGGCAAGTTACAGACCTCTTCAAGTTTAGTCAGAAAATTCCATGTTCATTTTTTATATTATTAATAAAATAAATATTCAATCTAAACCTTATTACTTTTTATTTTCTTGTCTTAGTTGTTGCTTATAAAAAATGAAAAGTCTTCTATGAAGAGAGTAAAAGAGTGCTGTGGTAAATGTGAAGCATCTTTAGGAACAGTATTTCAATAAATGCCTTCTTTTGGAACTTGTGTTTCTCTTTACTAAAAATTACTTACTCCTTACATCCTCCATTGAGAGTATAGGTTTTGTCTACATCACTGTAAAATAATAGACACTTGAAATGACATTTTTAAGAGACAGATCTTCCAATAAGGATTACAAATCTCTTATTTTTATGTTTTTTTTTTCTGAATTTCAACTTGCTAATATTTTTTCAGGCAGAGATTGCTCATGTTAAGCACTGATTAATGGAAGTGTAAGATAAAACTATTCCTTTCGGTAGCCTTTTATTTGAAGTATCTGAATGCTTACACATAGAACAATCTTTTGTTATCTCAGAGAAGAGATATAATGAAATGCTGTCTCATTGGTAGAAGGAGACGTTGTCAAACCTTGTTAGAATTTGTAGCCTAGGAGAAAAAAGTAGAAAGTATGGCTAAAATCTTGTTCAAAATTTAAAAATCAATTTTAATGTTATACACACACCCATATACATGCATTCAAAATTAGTGTTGGCACTGACCCCAATGAGAAGGCTTAGTTAGTGACATAATTCTTAAACACTGTTCTATTTTCAAAATTATTTTTAAAAAGCCACATTTTATTAGAATTTTCTAGATTTCAAATAATCTGCTTTGTAATTCAGAAATTACTGCTAATCCAAACAGTTGATGTTGTTTCCTATCCGTGCATGATGAAAGTTAAGTCTAGGAAGTTGATCTGCACATATCCAAAGTAATGATGTGAATTAGTGGTGAATTCAAACTCAGGGTTTCCAACTTCCAAGTTGTTACTTTATCTATAAATAGGTAAAAATTGTTTTACAAAATTATTAGAATCTGTAATATTTTATTTGTATAAAATTTATATTTATGAATATACATATATAGGTACCTAAACATATTAACTTCTATTACATATTGCATATTAATGGAGAAAAAGGTAACAATTACGTGCCTAATAAAATGCAAAAAAGGAATTTAAAATATGAAAATCAAAATCTATATAATTTAGACCAATATGCTTATAATGACTTCATTGTAGTATAATGAAAATTTCAAAATTTTGTTAGCAGACAGTATGATCCTGGTCTTCAGGCTTTCAGTGGGATCTGTGGCTAACCTTTAAGTGGCATTAGCCAGTCAATGGTCACTCATATGGCTTAATTCTGTTCAATCTATCTCAAAATATATATTTTTTAAATCTTTAAAATGTAATAATGTACTTTGAAACTACAGATATCTTTAAAAATAAGATTATTGGATAGTATATGCTCTTATGGCTTTGAAACTAGAGTTATGTGTGTCTCTGGGAATGACATAGAAGTCATCAAACAGGACTGTTGATCAACCTTGCTTTTATACAGCAATCTCAATATTTAACTAAGGGTGAAGAAGCTATCTATAATGCTTAGAAACAAAACCCAACAAGGATACAGTCAGTGGAAATTGTTCGGAGTTATGTTTCATGACTGTCACATTCTTCAAAGCACAGAGTAATATTTTGTGTGTGTTTCACTTAAAAACAACTGTGCTTATTTCCACTAAATCAAACAGAAATATAGAATCATGATAAATATTGGGAAGCTACGGATTTAAGACAATGACTGAGTTCAATTTAGCAAGCAGTGTAACATTCATAGCAGTTAGGAAGCTTGAAAATAAGATTTTTTGAAAGCTACTCAATTTGTACCTGAAACTGACAGCTAGGATAGGATCATAGGAAAATAAATTGAAAACTACTATGTTGAGTTATTCTGTAATAAAAATTATAAGTATCTAGTGAGAATAGTAGAAGCCAAAGTGAGATGAAATATATCTTCTATGTGTTTGAAAATGACTACAATTTACTCATTTAAGATCTATATGTTGTCTTGACTGCAACCAATATTGCTTGCTTATAGAAATAACAGCTTTTTCATAGTTTATTATAAAATTATGAATATAGTTTCCTGTACCATATGTCTGTGACTCTCTCTCTGTTATAAAATATAAGAAAATAATGCCCTCTTAAAATATAGATTTCTAAATAAAACAATAAAATATAAAAATATTAATCAATTTTGCTAAGAAATTATTTAAAAAATTTTTTCACACACATGTTATATATACAGAATAATAAATATACAAAAATTATGATAGGTAATTATCTTGAAACTTTCTTCTTTTTCTATTCTAAATTATGCTTTGAACATATACTACTCAGAGTTAAAAAATTAATCTGCATCTCCAATACATGAGTGCTTAGTGATAATGTAGCTATTAACACACACTATAGTATTAATTAGTACAGAATGAAATGTGACACATGAGGAAATCTAATAATTAAAATAAAATTTTAATGTCATGTGCTCCCTGCAGATCACCCTGCACACCTATTGAGAAGTGCAAAACCACCTACTCTGGGACACCTGGTCTACAGCAAGAGCATGCAACTCTCCTAATGTCAACGTATAACTCAGAGCACATCTGGGGCAGCACCAAAGCAGTCCACTCTGGGAAAGAATATCCTAAAGTGATATCAGGTCTCTGAAAAGGAGAGTAAACTCTCCTTCATCTTTTAAGAAGGAAGAGTTATTAAATTGACTGTTTAGGTAAAAACACTGAGTACGTCGGTGTTCTGTAAACGTAACCTGTATCCTTTATTTCAGTCTTCTCGTTCGATGGTAAATACCCCTCTTAGCAGGCAGTTTATACCTGTGGAACAGTCACATTTTAGTTATTAGCATAAAAGAGTAACAAGTCCACTTGGGCTTGTTATACTATATAATATTGGGCTTGTTTATACTATGTAATAAAAATAACTGTATGAGCATAATTCCTTCAATATATATGAGCTGTCCATTGAAAAGTAAACATTTTCTATTGTATATTTTGATTTCCTTGTCTAAAGAATATTTCCCCCATTTTTTAAATACATTTTGTGGTCCCGGCCAAGGTTTAAGTCCCTAATGGTTAGGGCACCCTTAAAATAAATTCCTAATTGAAACAAACAAAATTATAAAGTCATTTCAGATTTCCACTGAGTAGCTCAGGGCATGTTTAATGTGTGTGTCCTAAGCTAATAGTCCCCAACCTTTTTGACACCAGGCACCGGTTTCGTGGAACACAGTTTTTCCATGGACTGGGATTGAGGGGATGGTTTCGGGATGATTCAAGCACATTACCTTCAAGCTCACCTCTTGCTGTGCCACTGGGGTTCCTAAAAGGGCAGAACCCAGTGCAGGTCCAGGGCCCAAAAGCTGGGGATCCCTGTCCTAAGCCGTGGTTTCTGAACTTTAATACATCCTGATCAAGTATTCTGCTTTTCTACTAAGATCCCAGATGATATAAATGCGGTTGGTCCATGAATCACAATTTGAGTAGCAAGATCCTAATCAATGTATAACAGCGGCAGTTGCATCTGTTCAGTGCAGTATTACATAGACAGGTTGCATATTGTGGTGGCATTATTTTATCCAGTAAAGATGAAAATAATAGACTTTGAATAAGGATTAAAGTTTTATCATAAAGTTGAAAAAATAATGAAATGTGAAACCCCATCTCAGAAAAATCTTATTGGAAATTGGTCAAATTAATAACTAGGGAAAAAAGCAAGAGGAATGATATGATTTTAATGAGAACACATTGTAGTATAATATATCTGTGACTTTTTTTATTTTTGGCTTCTTTGAATCATCAAAATTTAAAAAAATGATATGGAAACTTTCAAAACAGTGAGTATATAATTTATCAAGAAAAAGCATGATCTGGCCACTGTGGATCAGTGGATCAAGTGTTGACCTGCCCACCAAGGGGTAACTGGTTCTATTCCCAGTTAGGACATATGCCTGGGTGGCAGGCCACATCCCCAGTGTGGGGGCACACAAGATGTTTTGCTCCCTCCCTTTCTCCTTACCTTCCCCTCCCTCTAAAAATACATTTTAAAAATCTTTAAAAGAAAGAAAAAGACATTTTCAGCAACTTAGAGCACAAGGAGTCTCCCCCATTGGCCAAGACAGTGGCCAAGGGTGGCGGGCGGGGAGGGGTACTTCTACTGAGTGCACCAAAAGCTAGAAAGATGAATGGATAGGGGCCAAGTACACTAAAAGCTAAAAAGATAATCAGATAGGGGAACAAGCCCTCCTCTCCCTACCTCCATAAGAACCCCAGGCTTCAGCAGAAGACTGAGATGACCCTTGAGATGGGATCCATCACTCTTCCAGGTTGTGCAGCACCTGAATAAAACTTCTTTCCTTTTGCACCAGAACCTGCCTCATGAATTTGGCTTTGATTGTGGCAGGCAACCAAACCTCCCTTATGCTGGGTTATAGTTAAGCCAAACATGTAATAGTTTTTCTCCTCCAATTTCTGTCTGAGATGCTGTGGGCAGACAATGGCAGGAGTTAGGCAGTAAAAGGAGGCTCAGGGGTTTTGTACTGCCATTTGCCTTTGCTGGTAACAAAAATAGACATGAGAGGAACACACACTTACAGTTATAGCAAATAGAACAATAGGAAAATAGTTGAGGAATTCACAGACATGTTTGTTCAGCAGAATGAGTGCAAATGGATTTTTTGTTTTGTTTTCTACTCAATATTTAAACTAGTAGATTTTATTTTTTAAAAACCCAGATTTCCATTTTTTCTTAAAAAATCTACACCAGAACTTAATTTCCACATAACAAGAGTTGTCAAGATCTGAGTAACAGCTGTTCTTTCTAGAAAGGACATAAACTGTCCAAATCAACACAATTTCCACCACCATTTTTCATTCTTTGAACATCACAATGGAATGTTGTTTGCCATTTAATGCTATTCTCATTCTGCTGCTCTTCTTATAGTATGGAAATATTTTATGTACATATGTGTCTGTCAAAAGAGAAAGACAAAAGACAGGCCCAAAGACTGCATGTTTTTAAAAATGAGAACAAACATATTTTGTTGTGGTCCATGTTATTCCTTTACATTAAATGCACGTGTAGGATAAGCATTTTAATTTGTAACCTAGTCTAAGGCAAATATATATTTTTTGTTCTTTATGTCTTTCTGAGACATTTCTAAAAATTTCTTTACCCTGAGACTAAGGATTTTCCCCGATGGTGATTCACAGTGGCTATGCCAGCCAAATATTTAGGAAGGCAAATTCCAAGCTTTCTAAAAATAATATATGAATACATATTTATTGTGTGTTAAAAATTTAAAATAGGCCTTAGAAGTTACTATGTCTTTACTCAGTCATATCATTCAATCTTAAGAATTAGGTATACTATTGTTTTGCCCTTTTAATGATGTAGAAAAAAAGTAATAAGCTCAAGGTCAATATAATTATTACTTAAGGTAACTGGTACTAGTATTGTGATTGATGCCCCTTCACATCCTCTTGAACTCTGGACTGTACTGCCTCCATAATTTAAGAGACTAAGTTGTTTTCCAAGTTCCAACAAATAAAAATATTCTCAAAACTAATGTGCTTGGTATCAATATGCTAAAATTAATATGTTAACATCCTTCTCTTCAAATTTAGGCACCAATGTATTTACTATCTTCCAAGTTGTAGCTTCCTTGTTACCTTGAGGAGGCCAAGATCATTCCTGAAGTTTTGAAGCTTGTAATCTGTCTTTGAACTTCAATGATACTTTCCCTCTGCTTTTGAGACACTTACTATATGGCATTGATGTCATTTTCATAATAACTTTGTCTTCCTTAATACAATTTTATGAGTAAGTTCCTTGAGAACTTATTTTTATGCCTAGCTGTGCCTTTCACAGTGTCTTGGGGAGTACTGCATTTAACAGAATGTTGAATCTGCTTAACAGTAGTAGTTGATGTTGAGGGAGTACATGAAGTCCCTGAAGGCTACTCAGTAGAGTGAAAAATTGAAAGCCTTGCATATTAGCTAGTGGTAAGAATACTCTCATTTTAAACTTGGCAGGAACTGAAATCTCCTTGTTGGTTTTGCTTTGTTTGCTACATATCTTTCCTAATGAGAAATAAAATTGCCCCAACTACTTCACATACTATGGGCTGAATGGCTATGATAGGACTATATAATCTTCTAAGGATAAGATTCTAAGACTTGAGCTCAGTAGTGCAATGAGAAGAAGAAATGTCTGGTTATTGGCATAGTTTTCAACAGAGCTCACTCATGTTTGTTTCACAAGCAGGCAATGAGTATCTGTGGATTTTAAAATTCAGTCACATATCATTCTTTGATAAGTGTTAGAATATACCACTCAGCCTGCGGTATTATAAGGTATTTTGTCAGCATATTAGTTAGCATCAGTCTTCAAATAGCGAGAAAACAAATGACAGTTTCTAGTTCAAGTCTTAAACTCCAGCCATAATAGCAAAAAATTTGGGACATTTATCTCCATGTGAAACATTTACATTGCCCTGCAGCACAGAAATCACATCTAAATGCAACTGCAAAGCTCTTTAGCAAAAGTAAAGTGAAACAATCCATTGCTGGAGTTGGGGTAGGAGAAGACACTGTTTGAATTATTCTCTCATCTCCAGGTTACAACCAGACTTGAAGTTTTGGCTGCAGAATGTGTGCACAGCATGGTTTTTTGCTATGATCTCTAGTGAGTTTTTGAACCCTTGTAATCTGTCCATGGGAATCTTTTCCTGAGGCTCAGTATTAAGAACACTTCATAAAGGAAAATAGTTGCAAGGTAGTGTCGCTCTTATTTGACTCACTCCTAAACAGTTGGTATTGTAGCGGATAGGAGTCTACCTTCCAGAGAGCAGCTTTCAGGTTTTGCTTTTGTAATCTGAGTTTAGATCCCTCAGGCACTCAGCGTGTTGGCAATCCCCTATAAGAGGGTATCAGCAGGGGACAAACTGAAGTAAAGCGGATTGTATCTAACAGAGCTCCTTAAATAAGTTGTTCAATTGATGGGAGAGGTAGGAAGCCTTCCCAGGGTTATTAATTCGAAGGACCTAAACTAGTTGTGCAGTTTTAAATGATTCTTGTCTCCTATTATTTTCCTGAAGAATACTAAAAATGCATTCAGGAAAAAGAAGTATTTTGTAAAAGTTTAAACATTGTGGTCCTGTGTTACAAAATAATTTACCTAAAGGCAGTTCTCATAATTAAGTCTAAAGTGTACAGGAGAATATCCAGCAGTGCTTGTTCTATCCTGTTAATTTCCTGGGTCCTACCAAGGAGATTCTGATTCTGTAGTTTCTGAGCTAGAGCCTAGGAAATTGAATTTGTAACCAACATTCCAGATATTCATGATGCAGATAATCCAGACTTGGGTGTTAATACAAGGAAACTCAAAGAAAGGAATGTGGTCTCTAATCGAGCTTTTCCCCTACGTGTGTCTACATAGACTTAACCTTTGGTCAGGAAATTGGAGCAAATAGTACTTTAACTAGAGAACCAGAAGGATGTCAGCTAAGGTTCTCAGTAAAAGATGAAAGAACTAAAGCTCCCTGGTTGGAAGTTTCCCTAGAAAGTAGCCTTCAAAGTACCGAAGGGAAAATTACTCAAGAATTTGCCTATATTTCTGTCCATCATTTGTCTCAAACCATCTCTTTTCAAGCAAGTATACAATTTTTTTCACTCCCTTCAATAAATGATCTGTCAAAGTGATTGTTTAATCACACTTAAAATTGTGTAAATTTATTTTAATTAAAAAATACTGACTTAAGTCTAAATCATGCTTATAATTAGACCTAGTGGAAAATCATAGACAAATGTTTAACTTATCTTTCCTAAATTTTACACTTCTGGCCCTATCTAAGATTCTTAGACATTGTAATGTTCTTACAGAAAATACATTATAAACAGTGCATGATACACCAGTTTACTTTTTAAAGGAAATGCCTTTAAAATCTTACTGTGTACATCTTACAGACTTCCAAGTTTTTAGATTATTTAAAATTTTGGACTTCAATGACTGATATTTGTCTACTCATGACTCCACCGATGATGTCTTTGTGTCACTCGTTATCACGTTCCTTCCCATACGTTAACATTTCATCTGCTTACCCTGTACTCCACATGGGGTCTTCATGCTTGAAACTGACAACATTCCTTTAAGACAGTCCCACCTTTCTATGTATCTACTAATTATAACTCTAATTTAAATGCTGAATCGTAGGTTGAGAATAAAACATACGTTTTTAAAATATAAAAATATTCAATGACTTTTTGGGAATGTTTAAACACTTAGGTGATTTATTTATTTATTTATTTATTTATTTATTTATTTATTTATTTATGTTTGCTAATGCTATGATTAAAGTTTAAAGAAATGTGAGAGATGGGGAGGTTGAACAATTGATTCAGTTAATAGATATAATGTGTTTCGGATGTGTCGGTTTGGTTAGGCTGTAGTCCCTTGTTATTCCATCACACACTATTGGGATGTTGCTGAAAAGGGATTTTTTCAGATTCAATTACAATCTCTAATTGGTTTACTTTTCTTGAAGAAAATTATTTTAAATATTTTTGGTGCGCTTGCCTTAAGCAACTTAATCAGTTGCCTTAATCAGGACTGTGACTTTCTTTGGAAAAAAGAATACGTTCCACGTGGATGATGCCTTTGATCTCTGCTGGTGGAATAGTGTACAATTAATGATCTTCCTTTCTGACTACCTGCTCTATCAATTTTGAACTTGCTTAGCTAGTCCCCACAAGCACATACAGCATTACTTTGTAAGAAATCTCAGAATATAAACCTTAATAAAAGAAATAAATCAATAAATCATAATAAAAATACCAAATATCTCTGTTTCTTTGTGTGTGCATGTGTGAGGGCAGGGAAGTATTGATATGAGACTAGTAGAAAAAGTTTTAACAAAATTTTCAGTACTATTAAACAATATAAAGTAACTTTGGGAACAACATGTCAAGATAAATACTTATAAATAGGGCTACTTACATGTATTTTAATTCATTTGTTAATTTATATTATTATTTTTTCTAATCAAGGTAATCCTAGGGCAAAGTCTTTACTGAGATAGTGCATTGTTTTCATTCAATACAACTATAACTGAATAGAATGTTTAATTAATTGTTGAAAAACTGGAAAAGGCCTAGTTTCTTCTACTAAAATGATGGTGGCAGTATCATGTATGGTAAGGTTCATCTATAAAGATTAATTTCTGTTTCCGATTGAACCACAATTAATAATATTGCCTCTAAAAATATACCTTTGATTGTGATATTATTTAGGAATTATTTTTGGAAAAACAAAACTATAATGGTTAATATTTTTAAAAGTGTGAATGCCATTGCAATGATCCTTGTATATACAAGACAAATACCTCAGCTATATATTCTTGCTGATGGTATCTTGATGTGGACCCTGACCAGCAGGATCCGTGTGTCGTGGCTGCCAGAGACAAATTCACACGGACTACAGAAGTCCTGTGGAGAAAAGAGGAGGGCATGGTCATTCTCTGAGTGAGAGAGGGCCCTGACCCCTGCCTGGACAGGCTTTTATTGCTTTTCTGGGTACATTACATCAAGGATGGCCCTCATTTACTATGCCAGGTTCATTGTAGGTGATTACCTTTTACAAATAACAAAGGAAAGAATGTTGCTAATTACTTCAAAGAGAAGGATGTTGCTGATCAACTCGGGAAAAGTGGTTGAACTGGTTGGTTACACTCCATACTTGGGAAATTTAGCATAGACTTTAGGGAGTTACTTTAGAGATATGCAGTAAGCATTTGTTGCCTCAATCCAGGATGAGGAAATTTTAGCAAAAACAAGTTTCGTAGCAGCTTAGGTACAATGCAGGCCTGATTCCCAACGGGAGAACCTATCTGTGGGTGTGGGTCCTGTGTGCCGGACCTCGCTCCCCACTGGCCTTTTTGAATGGGGGCTGGGCTATATTCTCATGCCATGAGGAATGGCTCCCTATAATATCTCTTCACAGGAAGTGACTGATAATATTTGTTTAACCTAAAGTGAGTTATTAACAGATATATTATTGCATTGCATAAACTAACTACATTTTCCCCTCTTATAACTCAAATATATTTTTACTATACTGCTTCCAGAAACTAAGAAATATCATTATATACCCAAATTTTATTGTTAAGGTCTTCCTGATTTTTTGTATTTATATAAAGGTAATATTGCCACACAATATGCACATTAGAAAAAGGAGTGAGTTTGCCATTGAGAAATGGTTCTGTATCTTATTTTGAAGACATAAAACTCTATACTTCCTAGTAATATCTAAATTAGACATATATCATTTAATACTGTTGTGCTATCAAAGTATAAATATCACAAACGATTAGAGATAATCTCTTCCTACTGTAATGTGACATACAAAATATTTTTAGTACTGTAACAATCATTGCAAATGAAAGTGTGGCTGCAATATGAGCTCAGCAAAAGAAATTTGACTTGCTGGCTGCAATGTTGGCTACACAATAAAACTACGTTCGTTTATTTAATGACATAAAAGTGTGGTATTTGCTTGGTAGTTAACATTGGATAAATGCTTCATGACAAATTAAAAACAAGCCAAATGTTTATAGTTCCATAAAGTAAGGAAGTTGTTAAACACATATACCCACACATGCACACCTATGAAGCAAAGTGTGGGGAGGGTATATATGAAAAGATACAGGAACCAAAGAATCATCCTGAAAGACCTCCCAGTGGTCAAACTTGGAATAATATGGGCCAAAAAAATAAATAAGGAGATAATATTATAATATTAATAAATAATAAAATATGTATCAACAAGCAAGGAGATAACATTAACAAATAATATTAATAAGGTAACATTATTGCTTTATTAATAATACTAATAAAATACCAATATAGCAATTACATAATAAATTATATTAATAAAGTAATATTATTGTTTTATTAATATATTTTATCAATAATATTAATAATATGGGTAAAATAAATAAGGGAATAATGTCAATAAATAATATTAATAAATAACAATTATTTAATAAATAAAATTAAATTATTACCCAAAGAGTCAACGACACACCCATGGTCCACACTGATATAAATATTTAAATAAATACATACACGGGAGAGAAGGGACACATCTTTCTTCCAGAATTCCAAATAATAAATGTAGAAGGAACAAAGAAAATAGAAACCATCAATACAATAGCACAGCAAAAGCTGCTGTAGACAAACTAGTAAACTTTATGCATGTATTGGAAGGCAAATAGTAACTTTATACAAAGAAGCTTGGCAGACACTACCTTAACCAAATGATCAAAGGCAACATCTTCAGTAAGTCATGTTACTCTCATGTGCCTGGTGGTATGATGCAATGAGAAGATCACTTTGTCTTTTTGAAAATTCTTCTACAAATGTATAACCCTACTTTAAGCATGTGAAAACATCAGACAATTCCAATTGACAGAGATTTTATAATTTGACTCGTACTCTTTTTAAATTGTTAAAGTCATGGAAAAAACAGAGACTCAAGAACTTGTACAAATTGGGGGAGATGCCCCATACTGGGTATGTGTCCTTCAACCCAGGCATGTGGCCTGACTGGGAATTCAACTGGCAAACCTTTGGGTCACAGGCCAGCACTCAATCCACTGAGTTACACTAGCCAGGGCAATAATATTCATACTTACTTAACTGCATGACTTGTTCACAGTTTATGTTGATGTCCTTACAAATTACAGGAATCTGTCTCTTTTCTTATGTTTGCATTCATTTCCAAAGTCACATATACTAAGATTTTAGTAAAAGGATAGACATGGCCCTGGCTGGTGTAGCTCAGTGGATTGAGCGTGGGCCTGTGAAGCAAAGGATCGAGGTTCAATTCCCAGTCAGGCCACATGCCTGGGTTGCAGGACAGTTCCCAGCAGGGGATGCAAGACAGGCAACCATACATTGATATTTCTCTCCCTCTCTCCTTCCCTTCCCCTCTGAAGATAAATAAATTTTAAAAAAATCTTTAAAAAAAAGAATAGAAATGATAACATCTGTTCAAACTAACTGAAGGGCTATTATTTTTCCATTGCTTATAAATTAATATAAATTATAAAATTAAAGATGAAATCTCAACTACAGTAGAACAATATTTCTCAAGTGTGTTCCAGGAAAATACATATTTCTTTGAATTTGTTAAGTATTAAGAGACACACAAAAAAGAGGACCATTTTTCTGGTCTAATAGGATTGGGAGTGCTGGGTCCAACAAATTTAATAGCTTTCTTTACTGAGTAATTACTTTGAGCTCTTTTAGCAGTGATGTTCAGTGTGAATCTCTGAAAAGGAAAATGTAAATACTATTTCTGAAACTTTCTTACTATCAGAGCTCTCAAACTCTCATTGGGTTAATGTGAAAAAAAATCCTTTGAAACTACTACATTAATTATCAAATAAAGGCTATATTTAAAAAGTCGATGTATATTGTAAAGGATCGCTAATTGTGAAAAAATAAAGTATCATTGAAAATAACCAGTCATCATTGGAAGATCCAATATGAATTTATTATTTAAATTTATTAACGAAGTTATTATTGTTCTCAACGCATTTTTTTTCTGTCAAGTTTCACTCTATAAATTTTCCTTTAGTACAGCTAATCATGAGTATAGTGTGGAGCAACCAAACCCTGAAAAAGAAAGGTATTTGTATTATCTCTTGGTCATGATTAAATTATGCTTTTCTTAACCTTTCGGCTTTGGAATTCCTATTATACTTTCTCTACCAGTCAGGGAGCATTTGCTCTATTCCTACTACCCCCACTAACCTTCATCCATGGTAAAACAACAAAAAAAAGTATCCCATTTACCCTAACAATTGGCAGTAGGATAAGGAGCAAGGTTAATACTAAATTTAGCTAGTTCTTTCAATGCTCTAAATATTTTTATTTCATAAATTAGATAGAAAAAATAGTCTTAGAAAAGTAACGAAGTGTTCCAGTTCTGGAAGTGGAAGGATTTCCATCCAGTTCCAGATGGATGAAGCTCACTCCATCCTGTTCTCCCAATGAATAAAATTAAACCCTGGACATATTGCATGAAGCAGCTATCTTAAGACATTAAAAGATAAATTCGTTAGTAGGCAGACCAGGAAATGAAAGCAGAATTTGAAGTACAGATCAGAGCTGCATTGCAATGTGCCAGTCAACAATGGCTAGGGTACACAACAGGGGTCCTATAATACTAAAATGGAGTTGAAAAATTCCTGTAGCCGAGTGACATCAGAGCCGTAAAACTGCTGTGCTGCCAACATGTCATTCACATGTTTCTGGTAATGCTGATGTAAAGCCAGTCACATAAAAATAAAGCATATACAATTTTACATAGCATACAATGCTTGATAATAAATTACTATGTTATGGGTTTATATATTTACTACACTTTTAATTCTTATTTTAGAGTGCACCTTTCCATTTATTAATTAATGGAATTAATTAAATTTCCATTTAATTTTCCATTATTAAAAGAGAGTTGACTGAAAGATAGTGTGCTGTGTAATGCTGGCACCAGCCTCATACATTTTATATTTACCACACCTCTTGGTTTCATCACTTTCTATTGTGCTTGATTTTATTTATAAAGACGGAAAAATCAGTGATGATTACTGCTTCCCAATCAAGCCTGTCCCATTCCACCATAGCTATGATCTTTAAGAACAAGAACAAAGTGATGGAAGGTGTAAAGAATCTGCTTCGTTGAAGGCAATAAGACTAATAAAAATTCAAAAAGGGCCCATACCAGACCGGAAAAACTTCTAATGACCTGGATTGAAGACCAAACACAGAAGCATATTCTTCTTAGCATCATGATGATCACAGTCCAAATCAAAAGCTTGTTTGCAATGCTGAAAGAAAAGGCTAGACCTTACTCCAATGTCGTAGTCATGTAAGCTTCAAGGGGGTTAAATGAATCAAAATTGTTATTCATTACATAATGTAAAAGTAAGTGGTGAGTCTGTGAATGCTGATGTGAAGGCATCTGAAATATTGTTTAAAAGTCTAAATTAGCTGATTTTGGAGAGAAATTATTAGTCAGAGCTGATAGTCTGTACAGATGAAACCACCTTTTTCTGTAAATGAGTATCTAAAATGACTTCCATCCACAAAGGTGGCCAAGTCTATGTCAGGCCAAGTCTATGATATTTATATGATAGTATAAATATCATTGGGGGAGAGGGGGAAATGTTTCAGGCTAAACATTGAAATTGTTTGTGCTCTTGGAGAGTGAGAAATCTAGGGCCTTAAATATTATCAATAAGTAAACACTGCCAGTGAAATACAGTAGCAATAAGCAGTCATGGATGACCCAGATTCTCTTCTAAGATACCCTCCTGAATTGCCTTGCTGGGAAAATGGAGGCATATTCTTTGGAAATAACATACCTTTGAAGATTTTGCTTATCATTGATAATGTTCCCAGGTATCTTCCTCTTATTGGGGATTTCCATCCCAATGTCAAAATGGTATATTGATATTGGGATGGAATATCCCTCCAAACACCACCTCTTCAATCCAACTAATGCAGGCTGCTCTGTCCAGGCTATTGCCACAGGGAGAGGGACACTGAGAAGACAGCGATGCAATTCTGAAAAGATTATAACATCTATGGCTGTGCCTGGACTAGGGGTGATATTCTCAAGGGGTGTCTGAATGGCATTTGAAAGATCACACTCGATGAGTTCATCCATGCCTTCAAAGAAATTTGCCAGGAACAAAGAGATTTCAAAAATCATCAAAAATGTCAGAAAAGAAGAGGATTGTGGTGAAAAAGGTAAGGGGATTAAGCAAAAACAAAACCAAAACAAACAAATGAACAAAACTTCAGATACAGACAGCAGTATGGTGACTACTGTTAAAAAGGATCAGCAAGGCTGTGGCTGAGATGTGAAACAATGTTAACCTCACCATGGATGAGGAAGACATGGAGAAACTCCTAGTGGTGGTTCCTGAGGAATTGACTAATGAGGAATTATTGCAGCTGAAACAGAAATGCAGAGCCAAAGAACAAACAAGAGGAAAGGAAACTTCAGGAGAAAAAAAAAAAAAACAAAGAACGCTTCAAAAAATTCAGAGTGAAGGGGTTAGCATAAGCTTTCACAGACCTTAACAAGCTCCTTAAAATCCAATGTTTGAAAACATGGATCAAAACATTTTTACTAATAGAGAGCAATATTAATGGTTCATCAACTACTTATAGGCAATTCTATGAATAAAAAACACACACACAAAAAAAACAAGCAAACCACCATGGACATATGTAGGGTAAATGGAGTCTGGCTTCCTCACCCAGGTGTCTGGGGAACTAAGGAAAACAGTTTTTGGTAACATTGAATGTCCTGATAAGTTGTGTTCTCATAGCCACGAGACTGGGTCCAATAAATGTTCCCATAGCATAAAGTGGGCTCACCTGTGCAGAGCAATGCTATGATACACAATTTTTTGACTTGAGGTTGGCTTTGTTTGTCTCTAGTGCTTAAGCAAGAAGAGGCGTCTGACTAGTGAGACACACAGCGTGGAGTGTGCATGGCCCACCCACCCACCCATGGATGAAGGCATGCCAAGTGTCCCTGTGGCGGCACGCATTTTCTTCCCTCGGCCTTAATCTAGAGTGGACCTGCCAGACTTTGACCAGCTGCAATACAACATATTTCTGCAAAGAGTGACACCTCCACAAGAAGCTCCTCAGACAGGTCCTGCAGCAGGTGTTCCAGAAGAAGGCATTGATACCACAAGAGATGACATTGCCATGCCTCTTACTGGTCCTGAAGACCCTCTAGTGGGACAGGATGTGGAGTGGGAGGCAGTAATATGGATGATTCTGACCCCAACTAAGCCTAGGCTAATGTGTGCATTTGTGTCTTAGTTATAACTAAAAAAACTCAAAAAGTAAAAAGCAAAATAAAATAAAATAACTTAAAATGGAAAAATCTTATGAATAAGGATATAAAGAAAATATATTTGTATAGCTGTTTTAAGTGTTACTACAAAAGAATTAAAAGGTTAAAAATATAGAAGTTAATAAAGTAATAAGTTACATTAAGCTAAATTAATTTATGGTTGAAAAATGAAAGTAAAATTAAACATTTAGTGTAATGTCCAGTATTGATAAAATCTACAGTAGGGTTCAGTATCGCTCAAGGCCTTCTCATTCACTCACCACTCACTCACTGACTCACCTAGAACAACCAGTCCTGCTAGCTCCATTCACGGTAAGTGCTCTATACAGTTGTACTATTATTTGTTTCTTATACCATATTTTTACTGTACCTTTTCTATGTTTAGATACACAAATCCTTACCATTGAGTTACAACTACAGTATTCATTACAGTAACATGCTGTACATGATTGTAACTGAGGAGCACTAGTCTAGACTACATAGCCTGGGTAGGTAGGAGGCTGTAGCATCTAGGTTTGTGTCAGTACATAAATGATGTTTGCACAACAATAAGATCACCTAATGATGCATTTCACAACATGTATCCCCAACATTAAGTGCTTCATGACTGTAGCAACGATTCAGTGTTGTTGTTGTTATCGTTGCTTTTTTTATCCTCTGCCATTACCCAGTCTATACTCAAAGGCAATCTGAAATCCAGAAGTGGCCCCTAAATAAGAACAAAAACCATCCCAAAATATATCTCTCTGTTTTGAAGAGTAGAAAAGAATGCTCTAAAAGTCCAACAGAGTGAAGGAAATTCAGTAGGATTTTCCTCCTATTTCATTTTTTCTGACCCAGTCCTTAAGCAATCTCACTGGGAGGTGAAGTCAGCACCAGTAACCAGGCACCAAAACTCTGAAGAGGAATCCTATATATCTAGTACAATTGTGACATAAGATGTTGGGTTAAATTCCATTGCTATTTTTCTTTCTCTGTCTTTCTATTTCTTCATTTCATGTGCAGCCACAGTGGTGGGAAATGACCCATAGAGTAAAGAATCCAAGGTCCCAGCTTTCTGGCCAGAGGACTGGAAAGGAACATTCTAGGGGACAAGAGATGTCAGAAATATTGCAAAGTGGTGAAAACTCAAGAGAACAATCTTGTACAGTAGTGCAAAACCTCCCAAATTTAGTTCAGAGCTTTGCATGCACGCATGTGTCTCTCCCTAAGTAGTACTCAGGTCTTCAGAAGAACTTAGCCACATGGTAACCCACAACATAAGACTGCAATTGATTGTTATTTGGCAAATTAGATTGATCTGAATAGCACTATAAACATCTTGTAAACTCAACTGACATAAGAGCCACACACTACATAAGAAAAGAGAGAACTTTCATGTTGAATTTAATCTGATAGATTCCCCGTCATAACAAAAACAGAAAAAAAAACATTAATTTTATAATTTAAACAGGGAATCTGAGTCTCATAACACTACGCCAAAATTTCTGTTACACAATTAAAAATTTGAGGCATAAAAAGAACCAGGATAATTTCAATTATCAGGAAAATAAGACAAAGGTAACAACAGTGTCAAAACTATGAACTAAGTATGACTTCAAAACTGCTGTTATAACCCTAGAAATAAAAATGATATTTTAGAAAAAAAATGTAAGCTAGAAAATTACATTGAAGACACAGATAATATAAAGATTAGTATAAAGAGTGAATGATAATGTAAATTATCATGGACTTTGGGTGGTAACAATGTATCACTGTTACAAACAGGTTTATTCGGGGATGTTTATAGTGAGGACAGCTGTTTGTGATGATGGACGGAATATGTGGGCATTGACTGTCCTTTAAGTTCACAGAACTGCTCAGCTGTGCTGTGAACTTAAAACTGCTCAAAAATAAAGTATATTGATAAATATAGTGAGAAACTATTGCACACATATTACAGTGTCTAAAACTTAAAGGTCTAACCATTCAAAATATCGGTGGAGATATCAGGGCACTGGAACTTCCATAATGCTCTTTGTGGAATGTTCAACTAAGTACTTTCCAAAACAGTTTAAAAACTTCTTAAAAGGTGAAACAAAACCCACCCTTGATCCAGACCTTCTACTCCTAGATATTTACAGAAGAGAAATGAAAGCATGCATTGTAAAAAGACTTGTTCACAAGTGGTCAAAATAGCCTTAATTTTCATAGTCAAGAATTGGAAACAGCTCAAATGCTCATCATCATCACCAGATAAATGTATAAACAAACTATGCTATGTCCATACCATATAATGGAATTCACTACCCAGGAGTAGAGAACAAATATTAATATATACAATAGCATGAATTGCACTGAATAGACAAAGCAGGAAAAAAGTACATACTGTACAACTGCATTTAGACAAAATTCTAGAAAAAGCAAACTATGGCAGAAAGCATCATAGAAATTGCCATAATGTGACAAAGTAATCAGTGGTTGAATGGGACAGGTGTAATAAAGGGGTTGGAGAGAAGTATTATGAAAAGACACTTTCAGGTAGTGTTGAGATATTAATTATATCGATTGTAGCGATGGTTTTATGATTTGTATGTGTATGAAAACTTATAAAATTGTACATAATAAGTAAGTTCACTTCATTGTGAATCAGTCATCCTTGATAAAGCTGTTAAAAAGATATGGAACTGATTTATTTAAGAAATCAATCCTTTGTTGACTTCTGTGTCAACAGCTACACAAAACTGACCTGCTAATGAAGTCTAGAACACATTTTCTGACATCCAGTTCAGCAAGTCAAGCATTTGAGAAGATAATCATACAATTTCAGGTAAAGTAATGTACAATGGGAGAAAGATGGAGTCTAATTTCTGTCCAAAACATTGTCAGTAATGCTACCTAGTCAAAAAGCAAAAGCTTTCGATTGTAGAGGTAGACTGTTTTGGGGACTTTTATTCTTAAATGTATACTGAAATCATTGTTTTATGCTATTTCCCCCCAAGGTTGGCCTTAATAAAATAAACATTTTTGGTACTTTTAGATAATTCCATGTGTTTCTTATGGACAAGCTGGTTTCTGTAGGGCTTATGACATGTAAAGGACATCATGTTCAGAGAGAAATGATATGATAATGATTCCATTCCAGAGAGATGTTCTTGTCAAGCATAAGCTTGAGTTTTGTAGGCTCTTTTGACCTTCTTAATAATAATAGCTAGCTAGCATTTAGTGAATGCTTAATATGTGTAATATATCACCTTATTATATAGTCCCTACAAACTCTTGAGGTCTGTGCTATATATACCATCACTTTAAAAATGAGGACGTAGATCAAAAAGGCTGAGGAGCATGCTCAAGGGAGTAAGTGAGAAACAAAATTCCCACCTTAGGTGTGTCTCAGTGCAGAACTTAGCTCTGTCTTTCTATACTTTGTGTGTCATTCTTAATCACAGAAAAAAACAGGCATTAGAAATAAAGGGGAAATTTTTAAAAAATCATTATGGTTTTAAAATAGTGGATTATTTAGATGATGATCCTCTAGTCACATAATTCATCTTATCCAATCACCATATCTCCCTGTATACCTATTATGTAAGCATGGTGTGATTTCATAGGTTTATACTATCTGATTGATTCTATATAATTTTGGAGATAATAAAGCTTTAGTCAAGGCCATTACAACCTTTATAGTAATTTGTGTCTTAGATAGTTCCTTCTCAGTTCCATGATTAAAACAATGTAATAATTTGGGTATAAAAATAAAGCGTTGTGAACATCAGCTACTATTTTTAAGGTAATAATAAGTAATAACCCTAATAGGACCCATCACCTCTGAATGACAAGGGCAGCTTTTTCCACTAGTACCTGAGAACTTTCTGTTCTATCTGTATACTTTTCTCTATTTTCCCTCTCTCATGTTCCTATTTCTCACTGTGTATGTTTTTTTTCTTTCTTTCTATGTCACTACTTCTGTGTGTCAGAAATGAGGCACTGATCTGTAATACAACTCTACTCAACCATTTTCAGGAAATGTAAATTAAACATCCTTGACTTTTTCCTTCATCTTTCCACTTACTATCTGACTTGCAACTGCCAGTACCCAGTGTGCTCCTGTCCACAGTGCAAGAGGAGTCCCACAGCTGTCCTATGCTTTTGGTCCTCTCCACACGTGGTCTGACCACATAAACGTCACTGCACCTTACCTTCTTGCCCACTTCTACCTCTCAAATAGGCTCTCCGGTCTATCTTATGTTACAGTTTCACCTTGCACAATAGAGCTTTATGATATCCTACATCTTTCTCTATTCTGCCTTTAATTTTTATTTCACTTGCTTGTTTCTTTACTCTTTACCATATGTCTTATTTTCTTTTATTATCATTTCCATTAATTCTAATATAACAGGATTTTCAGGAACATATATAGGGGACACATGGACAAAACCAAAGGGGAGTAAGATCAAGGGGAGGAACGTGGGGATGGCTGGGGTGGGGGGAGTGGGGGGAGGAAAATGGAGACAACTGTACTTGAATAACAATAAAAAGATGTGAAAAAAGAAAAAATATATGTCATTAAATATTAAAAAATAGTTTTTGTTAAAAATTGCATTCTTTGTCTTTATTTTTTCAAACCCTATTTTGTATCCCTATTCTTTATTTAATATTAGTTGATTCTAAATTTTAGTGTTTTCCTCTAAAAATTATTTTTAAAAACCCTAATTAGTTCATAGATTTCTTTATTTCTTCATTTGTGCTGGATATAGGTCACGAATCATAGAATTCCCTACCCCATACTGATTATTTATTACAATCAAAGTTCCTACAATTTTATTTATTTTATTTATTTTTATCCTCACCTGACAACTTCTTTTTAGAGAAAGAAAGGGAGGAAGAGAGTGAAACATTGATGTGAGAGACAAACATCAACTGGTTACTTTCCAGTTGATCCACCCAGACTGGGGATCATAGGTGTCCTGACCAGGAATCGAACCCACGACATTTCAGCTAAAGGATGACTGAGCCACACTGGTCAGGACAGTTTCTCCAATTGTAAAGAAACTATTTTGTTAGACCTTAAATTATTTATGTAAAAATCTGCAGCCATCCTTTCTCTTAATGCATTGTAATTTTGAATTTCCATACAGATACATATTTTTATAAGCACAAAAATTATGCAAAAGGATGTATTTAAAAAGAATTTGTTGAACAGTAATTCTCAATGTCTGTGTGTGTGGGTGTGTGTATTTTTGTGTGTTTATGTGAGCATTTATATTATCTTGTTATCAGATATCCTATAAAACATATGGTAATGAGCATAAAATTTTGTTAATCATTGCACAGAATATACAGCTTGTGTCATAGATTATATCATATATTCATAATTTTAAAGATGTATATTTTATGAATAATTATTTTCACTGGAATTGTCTTCTTTTTGGTTTCAATTTTATTTAACTCTATTCCAAATCCAAGTTTTAGTTCTCTAATAAGCATTTGTATCAATATACATTAGTTAATTTTGGCTCAGATGAAATAAAAAGATGCAGACTTTTAAATCATCTACTTTGTAGTTGTGAGTTGGTCGTAAAGGGTAGGTAGGCAGAATAATAAATAGCCTTGGAGAAAATCTAAAGATCTGTACTCTTGATTCCAAGCTCCTAGATCACATGGCTTTAAGCAAGACATTTATTCTATTCATCTTTATTTCCTAATATTTAGAATGAGGGTAATGGTGACCATGTTATAGAATGGTGGTCCTCAGACTTTGGTGTTCAGAAAAAAGATACAATATAACTTGCTAAAAACAAATCAGAACAGAAGGTTGATTCCCTTGGTTGTGCATTCCTCAACTTCTCTGAGATTTTCACTCAGCAATCCTTGTTGAAACATCTTAGGTGACTCTAACAGAGATTGAATTTGACTTCAAAGAACATTTTAAACTCTTGTATGCAGTTAATGAATAAATAAAATAACAACACATAATAGCTACTTGTAAAGGAATTATATAACCAGGTTGTAGACCATGTAGATTTGGAATTATACTAAAATAATGAATCAATAAAATCCTAAAGGTATAGTCCACAACACTTATTATAGAAAGTTAGAAAGAAAAAAATAATCTCATCATTTTAAATATGGATATACACAGAACAAGCACTAGATAAGGCATTAAAATATATATTTTTTATTTTTGGAGTTTTTTTTTAAGATTGTGTTTATGTTTAGAGAGAGGGGAAGGGAAGGAGAAAGAGAGGGAGAGAAACACTGATGTATGAGAGAAACAGCAATAAGTTGCCACTTGCACATGTCCCCAACTGGGAAGGGAATGAGCCCATAAGCCAGGCATGTGTTGTGACTGGGAATTGAACCAGTGATCTTTCCCTTTCCAGCATGACACCCAACTAACTGGGACACACTAGTCAGGGAAAATTCTAAAACTTTGATTTGAAAGGTTTAATCTTGAGATTAAAGCTAGATTTAAGGCTACAGGATTGATTGCTTTAAGTGATTTATTAATTTGGTTATGTAGTTAACTATTGGTTATTTTTGCTGAATCAATTAATTTTTAGAAAAATTAACCAAATTCATTTTGTTGTTTGCTGACATAGCCTTAATCATCTTAACTTTCTTCCTTAGTTTTTACCAAGGGGAAAATTGGATCTTAATCATAGAAATTGTGTCAGAATATAGAAAGTAGAAAAGAGAAGGTGTCTTTAGTTCAGCTGACTTTGCTGATACATGCATTTAGACAATGACATATAATGGGTTAAAAATATAAGCACCACTAGGTTCACTGCAGCATTATTTACAATTGCCAAAACATGGAAGCAGTCCAAGTGTCCATTAATAGATGAATGTATAAAACAACTATGAAACATTTATACAATGGAATACTACTCAGCCATAAAAAGAAGAAAACTTTACCCTTTGAGACAGCATGAATGGGCCTACAGAACATTATGCTAAGTGAAATAAGCCAGTCGTAGAAGGACAAATGCCATGTGATTTCACTCATATGTGGAATCTAATGAACTAACAAGCAAAAACAGAGACAGCCTCATAGATGGAGAGCAGAATGACAGCTAGTAGGGGAGGAGGTGAGGGAGTGGAGGGACTGAGCAAAAAAGAAAAAGGACTCATGGACATGGACAACAGTGCAGTGTTTGCAGGGTGGAGGGGGACACGAGGGATAACTGGTAATGAAAAAAAAACACACAAAGCCACAAAAATAAAAGTAATGATGTGTTACTGAAAAAAAGAAAAAAATAATAATTACAAACAACAATGTTCATCACAGTGTTGCTATAACAAAAGTTTGGCATTTTATACTTGGCTGAAAGGGCAGCAGCACTTCAGGGATTGGAGTAACTACATTTTAGGAAGTACTGTAATCGCTACATACCAGAGTAGGTACACGAATATCTAATTATTCCATTTATAATATGTGATATGGTTTTATTTGGGGTAGCCAATGACAGTTTATCATGAAATTGTTTAGTTACTGGTATAGATGAACATGAAAAATAGTTCTACTTTTGTGCCACATATTTTAACATTAAAGAAATTTTCTCTTAAATTACAAAGAATATTTCTAGAACAAAATCTTCTACAAGGTCCTACTACATGTGTAACATTCTTTTTTGTTCTCAGTGTTAAAATATATGGTGAGAGAAATGCAAGTTACCAAAGCAACAGAAAAGATCTATCTTCATATCTTATTTCTATACATAAATTTTACTTTTTAGAGGTGGTGGGACTTTTCAAACAGCACTGATTTCATCAACCCTGGATGGGTGGTGATGTGAACATTTGGGAACCCCAACTATAGTAGCAAATTTCCTAAGGCCCTCTATGCTGATATATAATAAACTCAAGAATATCACTGAGGCCATTCTGCATACAGCTTGTATTTTCCTCTTCTGTTTTCAAAGGAGGGTATTTTTAAGCCTCATAAAGTAGAATTAAGCAGGCATGCAAATGGGAAGTCCTTTCTATCACAAGGTAGCGTATCCATTCCTTTCTACAGTGTAGAATGTGGGAGGAAAATCTTATTAAATAGCTTTTGCTTAAACCACTAAACCAGCTAGCCTCAGTTTTCAGTTATGATGTGAAATTTAAAAACATAAACAAACAAAAATGGTATCTGTTCCATTATCTCAGTGATAATTGAGATTTTTGGATAGAATAAGTTTTCTGTATTCTCAGTAGTTTTATGATTTTTGAGTCAAGGTAGGAATTAATAACAGAAGACCAGGGGTGCTTTGTAGCTATAGAAGAGAATATGAAAATATTTATTCTTGATCTTCTTGATAAGGCCTAAAAATACTGTGGAAAACTATCAAAGTCATTTTATATTATTATTGATCTTTGGTATTTTTTGAAAAAGAGGCAGTTTCAGTGTCAACTAAAAATGAACTACATGGAGCTAGGGTGGGGTGGGGTGATGGGGAGTAATATTATGGTACATCCATTTGAGAATGAAGTAACTGGAATTTCTGGTATGCCTTATCTAGGTTTCTTTCAAGAACATTTTAGATGAAAATGTTAGAGACACCTCTCATGTGATATTTTTATTTTATTTGTTTAAATAAATGTACCCCTAATAGTTACTGATACTATGTTTTAATGGAATTCATTTTATTAATACACATTTGGAAAATCATTGTACAAGCATGTTACAAATATATTGGAATGAATAAGGAACTTGGAGGATCTTGTAGTAACTCTGGTGGCCATAGATTAAAAGTCTCTGCTCCATATTTTCATCAAAGAAAGATTTTGCAAAATAAAACTAATTCAAAGTGTTCACTTGTCACAAGTTGTCCTCCAAGAGGACATTTAAAAAATGTGTTTACTATGAACAAATAAAATCATCAAATTGGAAGATCTTATTAAATAATGATTGGGTGAATTTATTCAATTGAAGAGGTAGAATTTTGGAGATAAGTATGGTGCTCTGCATTGTGAATGGATGGAAGAGTGAGGAATGACCAGGAAGTTAGTGTATGAATGAGGAAAGGCTAAATACTACAGAGTGGGTGATGGGAAATCTTATGGATTTGAAGAATGAAAGCACAATTTTAGAAGGAATGATTAAGGTAAAATTTGAGCTGAACTACTATAGACAATTGTATAAATTCTCTACTGATATTCCTCTCAAATCTTGTGTATTGCTTATAGTTTTTTTGTAGGAGGAAATTTGTAATATAAATAAATTTCTAATACAAATAAATAAATATTTTTAATATAAATGATATGGCTTGGAAAGAGTAGGAAAAAAAGCATTCTTTGGGATAAGTTCAGAAATGATACCAGATATGATTGTGTGAAGCCTTTTTTCATACCCTCTTTAACTACTTGCTTATAAGAGTGAAGACAGTGGTTGATATTCATAGATAGCACTGTAGGCTATAATCTATAACTCTCATGGATCATTTTGCTCTTCTAGCAGTGGGGATGGGTCAAGTGAGAGCAACCATTTTAAAGACTTTGAGATTACAAATGAATGTAAAAGATTTCCTTTCTTGAAGAGTATGTATGGAAATTTAATATTTTTATTTCAATAATGATAAAAATAGTAATGTAACATGGTCAATATTTATGAGTTTTAATTTAAGGTAAAAGCCTCTGTTGTAATATACAATAATGTGAGAAAATTGTATCTGATATAAATAAAATATACACATATACACACATAAATCTATTATTATCTAAATAAGAGTACATCATTTTGCAGACACACTTGACTATGGTGGGCATACATATTTCCTGTTATAAGCTTATTTTTTAGGACAAAACATGTCATCTAAAAAGGATAAAACAATTTCTATGGGTGTAGTCCTACATTAGATTATGTAAATTAGGACATTCATTCAAGGAAAGATTTTCTTTTGACACGTTGTCAAGTGAGATTGTAAAGATAAAGAGAAAGGCTTATCTTTACCAAAAAGATTTTACCTCATTAGAAATGCGGATGGATTGTAGAGGTAAATATAAAAAGGCTCTTAGACTGAAAACCATTTACCAGTATGGACAGAGGGAAATTAGAAGAAGTCCTAAAGTTTTGTTTTCATAATCCTGATGGAAATTATTTGCAAAAGGATAAAATGGGTTTCTCATTTTTTGATGAACTTTTGTCCCTTGGTCAGTGGTTCCTAAACAAATAGTGTGTGTGTATATATATATATATAATTTTTGTGTGAAAAATAAAAATGCATGGCTTATAAGTGTGGACTGCTGTTTTCACATTTTTCTTGCTTTTAATGTAAGAATTGTTATTAAATTAAATATTAAATTGCCTCCATGTTTAGTTACCATAAAAAGGAAACCATCTAATTGTCACTTCTATTAATAGTTAGTTAAATTAGACCTCTTATCTGTATTTTGTGCTTCCATAGCACTATACTAGCCCAGAGGGCCTATCTATAGGATGCTTCCTAGCCCAGTCCTTGTTTATGGCTTCATTTTCATGATTTTTTATTTACATTTTTATACTAATTTTCCATAGCAACATATGAAATTGGTACAACCCATAATTTCTCCATTTTGCACATGAAGAATCTGAGGTCCAGCAAAGTTGAGTGAGCACATAAAATGATAATAAAGATTAGAGAAAATGTTTGCAGAATCCTAATCAAGTGTTTTCCCCTCAAAATATTAAAGTTTTTATTTTGGCATTGCGATTTCTCTGATTTATACTTTATCATTTGAGAAATCAGATTCTTTGAAATTATGATCAGAATCTGGTGAACTATGTTCACAAGAATAAAAAAGATGTACACAGTGCTTTTTGGTTTCCAAAATCTTTTACATGCATATGAGTTTGTGTTTACCTTCACACAAATTATGTTCAAATTTTAAGAACATATCATTTTAGAAAGATTCTTCCATGTACTCTAAATTTGTATGTATCATAAATAAAGATTTACATTTTGAAATATGTTAGAAATTCATTTAGAAAATCTTAGTACTTCTAGACAATATCAATACTTTTTTTAATCCATCATTAAAAATAATTTCCTTATAATGAGGCTAACTTGGCCCAACAAACAATGCCCAACTGCCACGGGAGATTTGGCCTCACTCTACTGATCACTTATTCTTCCACACAGAACGTTTTAAGCACAGTACCCCCCACCTTATCCACAGGTGAAACAGTCCCAGATCCCCTGTGGATGCCTGAAATAGTTGATAGTACTGGGCCCTTCATACAGTATGTTGTGTTTTTCTGTACATGCATACCTATGATAAAGTTTAATTTATGATTAGTTCAGTAAGAGATTAACAACAGTAACTAATTAAAATAGAATAATTATTATACTATACTTAACACTATAATGTTATATACCATATACTATAATGAAATACTATTTACTATAGTATTATATACTATAATACTATATACTATACTATACTATACACTATCGTATACCATGATATTATAGTATACAATAGTATTATATACAATAAGACTATATACTACAATACTTAATACTATAATAAAAGTTATGTGAATGTGGTCTTTCTCTCCAAACATCTTGTTACACTGTACATACATCATGGATATGCTGGAAAAAGGGATAATTCAAATTCCAGGCTGGATGGAACAAGATGGCACAAGTTTTATCCTGCTACTCAGAAAGGTATATGTACAAACTGAAACTTATGAATTGTTTGTTTCTGGAATTTTTCTACGTCTTATTTTTGGATCATGTTCGACTATGTTTAATTAAACATGTGTTACACCATGTGTACCTGCAAATAAAGGCTACTGTACCTTCTCTATACCAGCTATAAGGCTAACTACCTGGGATAAAATAATGATGAAGACAAAGTTTATATTAAAATAAACTTACAAAATCAGGGAAAGTATAGACAAATAAATAGACAATTTCATACAATCCAAAAGGAATAAGTGCTCTGATATAGATAAGTAAAGGACACTTTGCTAAGGCAATCCTGAGGGGCAGGGAATTCTTTCCCCACCTTAAAAGAAATATTTGAGCTAACATCTAAACAATGAATAACACAAAGTAGAAGAGAAGAAAACATCTCCAGGAGTACAAAGAGGAGGTGCTCAGGTATAAGGGGGAGAGAGATACAACTTGTTCTTGGAAATGGCAAGTCGTTTACATGAGAGCAGGAGTTACAAAGTAAGGATGCCGGAACTGCAGAGGTGGGACGGGACCCACTGGCTGACTGGTGGACTAAGTGAGGAGTTTGGAATTCACTTAAAAAAAATAAAAGCTATCACTGAAGAATATTATTATGAACTAAATGGTGTCCCACAAAAATTCTTATGTCAAACCCCTAATCCCCAATGTTAAGATTTCAATACATAAATTTAAGGGTGGGCACAAGTCAAACCACAACAGAGGAACTCAGTCATGCAGAACCTTCTCCACTGAAATGTTCTTTTTGCTCAAGTGCCCTGGTTAACAGCTCCGAGTAAACGAAGCAATGAAAGCCTCTTGTGTACCTCTGTGATCTGTAAAGTTCATAGTAGGGCATTATAGGTTTCTTTCAATGAGGGTATTTGTTTCTACTTGACAGTTTATTTTGCTTTCTGCACTTTAATTTTCTCTGCAACAGTCTGCATAATTCTTCAAGTTACTAAATCTGCTATGTGCTTCCATTAAGAAACTTGAATACAGATAGTGGTAACTGTAGGTGAAAATATCCCTTACTGCTCCATGTTTATAATGATCTTCTATGCACACTTGCAACTGCCCTATTTCTAATCACTGGAGAATACGTGTGTGTTTCATCATCAACAGAGTTTGACAGAGAACAAGGAAACTGGTGGGTGAGAATCTGAGAGCACCCTGCTAGTGTAGTAAAATCACCTTTTATGTTTTTCTACCCAGCACAAGTTACAGGCTGTCTCTGCTCATGAGCCTCCATGCTGGTAACCTGAGATTCATTGAATTCTCCTGACTCGCCAATCTTAGGCCATTGGTGTACCCTGTGTCCTGCCTCCTTTTATGGATCCAAAGTTTGTTGATATATAAGTCTGTTCAACTTTTTCTTTGTTAGGATGGAGTGGCAACTTCCAAGCGTGGAATTGGAAACCAGAAGTCCTTTAATAAATGTTTTATTCTGGAATAGTTACTAATTTCTTGCAGAGTTTTAAAGTGTTTATAAACTTTAATATCTAGGAATCTACCATAAGAACTTGATATAAAATGTAGGGAAAATATACAAAAGCTATTAATTTACTAATTCATCCTTTCATATGATCCAGATACAGGTCTAAGATGCAAAGATAATTGAATTGCCACCTCTATTCGTCATGACCTTACCAAATCAGGAATGCAGGTATGCTCTCTGTTTTGTCTTCTGTTCCTTTAAGGAAAAACAATAATCCTTCACAAAATTGAGCTGCCTACAGCAGCTCATTGCAGTCATTGGGAACCCTCCCTCACATTTTCCAGACCTTGTTTCATTCTGGCTCCCTGACCACCTGATTCCAAACTCTTGTCTGTGTATCAAAAGGCAGTTGGGGTAGGGGGATTATCTCTTCAGAATCATGTAGTATATTAACAGCATGTATATTTTGTTTTGTACAAGTAATGATAGTGCAATTATTATCACCTTTTAATGCATAAATCTCATAAATGATTACAGCAAAAGTTGTATATAAAATATTTTAATGACTGCATATGATTGAATTAAAATGCGTAATCTTCAGTATAAACATAAACAAATATAAATATAAATATAAATATAAATATAAATATAAATATAAATATAAATATAAATATATTATATATATATATGATTACAAGAATCACCCTCATTGTCCTTAAAAATATTTTGGTCTTTGGAACATAGATTTACAATTTTTACTGGATAGTTTTAAACAAATGTTGAATGTTTTTACACTACACCTTTGCGTCTTGCCACCGACTTGCTCTTCTTCTATATATAACACAGCTGCATCATCTTACATGGGTAAAGTGTGACCAAATGTAATTTAGTAAGGAGAGAGGTGAAGTGACACGAAGCATGAAATTTAAAAATAAATGTCACACTGCTTTTCATATTGAATACTTAACATTAATTTGCATTGCAAGCAACTTGATGCAAATATCTTGTTACAAAACAGAGGAAAGTAGGGGACTTTTTTTATATTCTCTGAAGTTTTGTGGAAGTTTGAAAAATTACTATTCAGAAAAACCAGACACAGGCACTTAGCTCTATACTAAGATTCAATTTCTGACAACTTGAATATATATCCCTTACCCAACTAATCTACAGTTTGGCCCCTTATTCTTACTCTATCTTGCATATTTATTTACCAGGACAATGTGTACTTTTTCTCAGCTCTATTACCACTTTTTTTTTTTTTTTAATTTAAAGAGAGAAGGAGTCAATTTAATGGAATGAAGGCAGAAAAACAGATGAAGTAATAGGAAAGAGGGCCAATGGATATTTGAATATGTTTCTAATGTTTTGGTCTGACTGGCAAGAGATTTCTGTAGCTATTTTCAAAGGAATATTTACAAAACTGCTTTTCAACAATTAAGTATGTTAGTGCATAAGTTTTGTAAGTCAAAGTATAAGCTCACTCTTCCTATCTCAACTGTGAGACTATTTCAAAGCTGGCTACCTGGTTTACTCAATGAAATCCTATCTTCCATTCCATATTTCCAATGATTTGGCTTCTTATAAAAAAGGCTTGATAGTTATACATTTTATACATTATCTCCATCTCATGAGCATTTTAGATATCTAATTACAGTTTTGGAGTTACATAAGTATAACTTCAATCTACCTTGGATTTATCATAAAAAATTTGTGTGATATGTGAGTGAAAGATCATAGAGCAATTCTGATAAAGCCACATCAGTGAAAAACCTAGACTTGGAAGAATTCTCCTCCATTGATCATATAATCTAGGCACTTAATAAAAGCGTTCAACAAGTACAGCAGGTACCAAGGGTATGTCTTTGAAGGAACATTTGTGATTAGATGTTTAAATTCGTCTTTGCTTGTTAACATCCAGACTCACTTCCTCAAAGCCATAAATCAAGTCCTGAAATGCCCTTCAAAATGTTAGAAGAAAGGAATAAAAGCAATACTTTAGGAACTTCCCATTGCAATCCACAGTTATACAGTAAAATGTAGGATTTCTGGCCAGGGGAACTTTTGATTTTGTGGATTTCAGATCAAACTCACTGTGTTCTGCTTTATGTTTGGACACCATTCAAACCAAACCTTTGAGGTTTTCAGACCTTTATAGAGCACCAGGTAAAGTATCAAAGAATAAAAAAAAATCAGTACAAATCAGATTGGTATTTTATTTTAAAGACATATACACCTACATGGTATTAGGGCATGATGTGAACCTGCTTGTTGCTAACTACCCATGAAAACAGAATTGTTTTCTTTCAAAAGTAATATTTAATATGTGCCAAGATCTATACTAGGTACAAAGGAATTTATAATGAGACAAAGTTGACCCATTTCTATAGAAAGCAAAGTGATTAACTGATTATTTTTTGTTCTTTTCCTAACTTTATGTATTGAATGAATTTTTCTTAGATTTAAAAATATATAAATTGACAACAAATATTATATTTTAAGTTACATAAATTACAACTAGAACTTTGCTTCAATTTGTTCATTTAACTCAATTTATTCATTATCAGGGCCCATGTGCTATATGAATGGAAATTTTTGAGTAAATTTATGTTAAAGTATTATGCATTGGGCTTTTTAAAATGGCATCTAATTATTTTGATATGTAATCAAATTAAATTTATTTTATTTCCAAATAGATCACCTTCTCTAGAAATTATTCACACATAAGTATAGCTTTCATTTATATTTCTATGAGATAGCAAACTATTTTAATCTAACTTGTATATATTCAGTATTTATAATAATTTCATTGCAGTTAACTCTATCTTGTACCAGCTCTAAGACAAACTAAATTTTCAGACAAAAGTGGTTAAAAATCCAATAATATTCACTGCAGAAAATCCTAAATTTGCAGAGTAGTTCCACACAAATTTAGTTTGGGGAAAATAATTAATATAAACAGATACAGGATTATTTAAAATAAAATAATTAAGTTACATTTAATTACACAACTTTGTTATATATTTGTCTTATGAGACTACCAATCTCTTTTTTTTTAACAGGAGCATAAAATATGTATTCAGCATGCACTTTATTGTAAGATTATTCAGAGGTGTATTATGTATTCTGTTTGCCTTAGTAGATGTTAGACATAGATAGACAAGATATAAAGCTAGTTTATTACAATAGGAGAAGAAGACACTATATGGATTTCTGGGTCAGAGGCACAATGGTTTATTTAGTGCAAACAGGACTGCAAGGTGTTCACTACAAGTCAGCATAATGTTCACAATGCTTCTGCCTGTCCCACAAGTTCCACAAAAAGGGATCAGTGCTTTTGGTGGATGCTTGCATATACAGAGGGTTATATTAATGGAGAGCTTGCTAGATTCACCACTTTTATAATTAACAAAAGGATGCCTGATTTTTGTCTGGAGGGAGATGTTGCCTCATCCCTCATGATTGCTCACTAGAAATGCAACCTAATAAATGGTCCAATTAACAGCATTCAGAGATTTCATTTTTTGGAATACCTGGCAAGAATTTTAAGGACCCATGGTAGATCACCATTCCAACAGATGGTTCAAGAAACAGTATACATGTTTGAAATTTCCAGATAGAAACAACAACAACAAAAAAAACCTTTAAAAATGATGAGGAAGATTTATAAACAAACCAAATAAAATGCACAGAAATGAAAAATACCATAAAGATGAAATCAATGGATAGATTAAAAAGCAGAATTGATGAATGTAGAAGTATTAAACTAGAAGATGTAAGAACCTATTTAGAATAAAGCAACGAGGAAAGGCACTTACTCCTTTTGTGGTTCAAGTGTTGTCACTCTTTGTTTTGTGTTCTTACTACTTTCCTGGTTGTAAAATAAGGGATTAAAACATGAGGCTTTGATGTCAAGTTGGTGTTATCTCAGTCCCACCCTGTAAGAGCTGTGTGATTTTGAAAATATTGTTTAGGCAGAGCCTCAGCCTTCTCATTTTTGAAATGTCAATAACTATCTCACAGGCTTTTTTGAAAATTAAATATTTTAGCATCTAAACAATTCAGGTGTATGTGGTTATTAAATGTTAGGTATCTTTGGTACTACTTCCTTCCTTTATCTTACTATGTCTGAAATGTCCACAGCAGCTTCACTAATTGATTAATCTCTTCAATCCTCCCAAAACTTTTAATCTTGGACTTGACCAAAGCATTTTTTGTCTTCTCATTGAATAACTTCATCCACCCATGACTACTAGCCACTTTACAATGAAGATATCTTTATATTCATATCCAGCTTTGTTATCTTTTTCTTTAGTGAACTACAGATCATTTGGAAAATTTAACTCATGTGAAATACAGGCAGATTCTTGGCCTCATCATTTTATCAAGTCCAGTCTTTTTCCTGATTTCTTATTGCAGTAAGTTTTTTTCACTCCTCAGCCACTTATTTTAAAGTTGAGGAAACAGAAGAGTTTTACCCAAATCTTCCCTCTCCCCCACTTTCCATGTACAATCAGCAACTAAGCATAATTATTCCATTTCTAAATGTTTCTCAAATATTCTCTTTTACACTCTTTTGTGCACAATTTCTCAGCTTCATTACACTAAGAGTATACCTTTATAACATCAACCTTCAGGGTAAGTTCTAGCTATCTTGATTGCTAAAGCAATCATTCCAAATCCAAATGCATACTTCTACCTGAAACATGTACTCTGTATGTTGAGTTTCTCCTAAATCACCATCAAGTAACTACAAAAAATCTATAAGAAAAGCATTCTAACAGTAACTTCTCAGGGAACAGAGGCCTTCTCCTTCAACCATAGATCTGGTGCCATGTTTCATAAGAGCAGAAATAAATTTTTCAGGGACATATAAAAAGGCACACCTTTCTCAGATCTTATTTTATCATATTATGAGTATTGGTATAATTCTATGTATCTCTCACCAGATAAGGAGTTTTCAATGCCATGATTAGTAATTGCCAGGGAGTAAGCGAAAACTGTGCATGTATTACCTCATTTAATCATCATGAACTCCTATGCAGTAGATAATGTTATGAGGATTTCGCAGATGAGGACACCAAGGGTCACAACAGAAGTTAAGTAACTTGCTGAATATCCCTTAGATCAACAGTAGTGAAGACAACATTCAAACTAAATGTAAGACAAAGTAGTTCCAGAGCTAGTTTTCTTAACAGCTATTCTATACTCTCTCCTTAGGACAATAAGAGTTGTTTTTTGTTTCTGTAGCTTCACTGTCTAGTACAATACAAGAGCAGTAATAGACATATTGTAAATATACACTGGATGTTGATTAATTAATAAATGAATAAATGATAAGTGAAGAATAAATGAATATTTAATAGAGTATTTTTACTTTGATATAGTGGATTTGCATCAAAAATAAGATTTGGCCAGAACTCAAGCAAGTGTCTGCATTTAAAATATTAATAAAAACCATACTGGAGTCAAAATAGTCATAAAAGAAAAATATATAATATTTTTAAATTTTGGAGTATTATTTTATAGATTATAAAGATTTTCACTGAGTTTTGAATAAAGGTATTATACTTTGCTTTATACTCAAAGATAGAGTTGAAAATAGCCATACTCAAAATGTGTCTATGAAATTCTCCTTGCTCCTCATCAACCACATTTTTGGCCATTTTAGAAACAGGGACACGAGAAGCTTAACGAAATACAACATCATCAGATTCCTCATCTGTATAATGAGGACAATGGGCTATGCAATCTCAAAGGTCCCTTCTAGCTCCATCATTTAGAATCTTCTGACTTAATGTATAGCATATGTTTTACTAGTGTACAGAATGTTTTCTTTTAGTTCCGGGTTAATTTCTTTAAATCTATAGACTAATCCTAGCTGTCATGCCTAATCTAAAGGCCAATTTGTATGGGGGAAAAATTCATTGAGGACATTGCACAGAATCCACAATTTGAAGAATTAGCAATTTGGGAGACCCTCCATGCCTGGATTGAAACAGCTTTTTAAGAACCGTAAGCATATGGGGACGTCATTCAAAGAATGACTATCCACTGTGCTTTGATCTCTCTCCACTGAAGCCCTGCCTGCCACATGCTTGGGGAGAGCTCAGCCTGTTAGACCCATGCCTAGGGCTAGCATCTCCCATTCTTCCTGCTCCAGAAATGGCACCAGAGTGTTTCTCAGGTATAAGTGAAATAAAATTTCATTTCTGTAGAATGTAGAATGAAGCTGAGATTGCATAATATTACATTAATTAGGCTAAGTCAACATTGTGCTTTAGAGGTGAATAAAGAGGAAAAAAGTATTAAAAGAACAATTTTGCAAAACATATGTACAGAACTGGATGGTTTTTAAAATGCTTCTCAAATAGTTTTTCTTTAATATTTTAATGACCCTCTGGGGATATTCATCATTACTTCTATTTTTTTAATTTAAAAGAGTTGTTAGATATTTAATAGGAGCTCAAAACTAGTAAATATGGGCTTTTGACTCAAACTCTGAACCCCTTTTACAAATTCTTAACTTCCCATGACTGCACATCATCCTAAGAGTGAGGGTGATAAATTACTTATACCCAAGGCATATTTGACTGCCTAAAATAATTTATACACATATATAAAATGTGAACAGTTTCTGGAATAAAAAAATAATGTGCATGGATTGTCATTTAAGTGACAATTTTATATAGCTTATTTGTATAGGGACAATTATTTTTATAAAATATTAAATTTTATATTCTTATTCTCTATCAATGAAAACAACTAAGAATATGATTGAGCACTGATGATAGATACTAATCAAGCATTATTTGATTTATAAAAAGTGATATTTAAAGTATCTTTAAAAATATGAAGCAAACCTTTCCACCTGAACTCTGTCAGGACCAACTCATTTTTGATACCTTCCTTTGTGAGAAACCACTGCCTTACCTGGTCTCCTCCTTTTGTTTACTAACAGTACATCAGATAACTAAAAATATTATTTCCTAGACTTCCTGGGCACATGACCTATGAGTTATGAGCAGCAGGTGTCAGGTGTCTTCAATGATTTTTATTTTTAAGTGTGGAAGACTCAATGGAATGCATATTTTGCCCTTTGCCCTTTTACGTTCATCCTGGATAAAGGTGGGGATGGTGCTGCTTGTGGCATTGCAAATTTGGAACTTTTTTCATACTGCGAAGAAAAGTATGAAACATAGTTTCTACTAAAGATGCTGAGAAAATAAAGAAGGATGGTACTATTGTGATGGATGCTGGAGCCACTGCAACAGCCCCAGCCTGCCTGGCTCTGGTCTTGTTGGCATGGTGCATATATAATTGTGACACTATTTTTCCAGTTCTCAGTTCTATATAGCTGAACACAATACCTGACACATTGACATTGAACCAATCATTATATTCATAGAAAATGATGGAACTGCTTAGCTTATGTCTGATTTCTGTCCATTTAGATATACTTGAAAATCTAGGCCAATCAGGGCCCACATCAAAAAAACATAGAGATATTATTAAAAGGGGGAAATCCAGGTCATGTTAAAAAGGGAAAAAAAGGCCCTGGCCATGTAGCCCAGTTGATTAGAGCATCATCCTTATGTTCCAGGGTTAAGGGTTCGATCTCCAGTCATGGCACATGTAAGTAAGAGTCAGCTAATGAATGCACAAATAAGTGGTACAAGAAATTGATGTTTCTTTCTCTCCCACCTTTCCCCTCTCTTTCTAAAAACTAATCAATAATTCTTTTACAAAGGAAAAAGAAATAATGAATGATGGGTAGTCCCTCACAAATGTCCACTCTAATATCCATGTACCATAATTTATTTAATTATTCCTCCATTTGGGGACATCTAGACTGTTTCTATTCTATTATTATCATAAGCAATGTCTTATTAACTACTTTATAGATAAATCATTGTAAGAGTTTTTTTCTTTTTAGTAGATTACTGAGAATTAATGTTACAAATCTCATCAAATTTTCTTTTAACCCTTAATATAATTTGCTAAATTGATTTTTATAACATTTTTTCAACCCTAAATTCTGTCCCATGTGTAATAATGCTCACTGAAAGTATAGTACCATCATTAATTTCCATCATCATATAGATTTTGCTTAATAGCATATGCAAAAATTATGTATTGACTTCAATTTCTTTTAGTTAAACAAGTAGTTTTAGTTTTTAAATATTATGCATTTACATGTAAATTACAAAGTATTTTATACAAATTTCAAAAGTGTAAAGTACAATTTAAACAAATGTAAATTAAAATGTCTAACTGTGGTTCTCAACCTTGAGTGCATGCATCAGAATTACCGAGGGCTTTCTTTCTCCAGCTTTAGTGAAGTGTAATGGATAAATGAAATCATAAATATTTAAGGTGTATGACATTATGATTTTATAAATATATAAATATGCATATATAGTGAAACAGTTACCACAATCAAGTTCATTAACACATCACCACTTCACACAGTTACCACGTTTTGTGTGTGCGTGAGATGAGAACACTTAACATTTACTCCCAGCAAATCTCAGGTATACAATATTAACTGTGGTCTGCATGCTGTACACTAGGTCCACAGAACCTACTGATCTTGTAACTGAAAGTTAGCACCCTGTTTCCCCCACCTCCTACCCCTTGACAGCTACCATGTTACTCTCGTTTCTATGAGTTCATCGTTTTTAGCTTGCACGTATGAGCGAAATCAAACAGTATTTCTCTGTCTTTCTCTTATTTCACTTAGCAGAATGGCCTCCAGGTTCATCCATGTTGTTGCAAATGGTAGGATTTCCATCTTTTATTTTTCGCTGAATACTACTTCATTCCATATGTATACACTACATTTTTGTTATCCATTCATGGATAAAGGGGAACAGGCTGGTTTCACGTCTTGGCTGTCATGATGAATACTGCTGTAGACACGGGAGTGCAGAGAGTTTGGAGACACACATTCCATGTCCTTCATATATATACCCAGAAGTGCGACTTGTGAATCATATGACAGATTTTTAATTTTAACTATATTTCTCTTTTATGAACACTTTATGCCATTAATTTTTTTGAGAATTGTATTGTTTGTCTAAGAATTAGTTTTATCTTTTTCATATGTGCCAAATATTTTTCCGCTTCTTTAAATGTATTTAAATTTTCTTTTATAATATCTTCAATTGCAAAATTTCAAATTATAGAATAAATCAAGCTTATGAAGCATTTTTTGTGATTTCTTTCATTGCTTTTAATTTTCTTATACTAAATTTTTTATTAGTTTTTAAAAATAGCTTCCTGTTTTGTTGATCAATTATATGGGCAGTTAATTAATCTTTATTTTTTATTTTTATCAATTTCTTTTCTACAATTTATTTGATTGATCATATTTTCCCAACATATTTAGCAAAACTCCCATTAATATTTAATATTTTCTATTTTCTAAAACAAATTTAGTAATATAAATTCTCCCCAAGTTCTTATTTAACTTCATTAAACTTTATAATTATGATGCTATTTAATCACAATTAATTTAAGTAGTTTATAAAATATTTCACATTCACTATTCATAAATCCATTTTTGTGTTCCAGATCTATAGATTTAAGAGCATCTATTTTTTTCTGATTCTTTTTTAATTGAATTAATTGGGGTGACCTTGGTCAATATAATTATATAGGTTTCAGGTGGAACATGTTTGTTACTGAATTGCTAACGTCATACTGCAGTCAAGGAATGTTTCTCGGTGTGGAGTTGATACTTTATAATTTTATGAAACTGTCTTGCAATCTAGAATCAATATATTTTTATAAATGCTACATGTGTCTCTGAAAAGTTTGGGGGGAGAAACATCAACAAGACAGCAAAACAGGAGTTTCCTAACTCTTCCTCCTTCCAAAGAGATCTGCACAGGCTAAAGAGCTACACCAGAATCAATTATCTCTGAGAAAGAAGAAGGAAGGAAGGAAGGAGAGGGGAAGGGAGAAAAAGGAAAAAAAAAAAAAGAAGAAGAAAAGAAAAAAGAAAAGGAAAGAAAAGAAACTGGTTGATACTCTCCTCCACAACTAGCAACTGAGAAACACACATGAAATATGTAGGAAAAGCTGCGACAGACTTTCATCAAAAGCCCCAGCCCTGGCCCAGCGCCATATAATCTAGAAGGAACCCCCGATTCCCACCCAGCTTTCCCTGGGGAGTAAAGAGAATGGATTGCACATTCGAGGCATCAACTTTTACTGTTACTACTTGAAGGACTGACCCCTACCTCACCTATTTCTGGCAGCTGTCAGGGCCGACATTCCGTAGTCTCTAGGACCACGGAGAACAAAGAGGCCTGTTTAAATCAGCGGAAGGACACGCAGGTCTGGCAGCAAGAACCGCAGCTCAGCATGGAGCCAGAGCACCGCGCAGTAAGGCTCAGCTTCCCACTTCTCTCCTTGGAAGGGCTGCACTGCGTATTTAACTCGCCTACCTTTGGCTGCTGACTGGGTCCTGTGGGGCCTTCACACCTTTCTGATGAGGCCAGAGTAAGGTAAGAACGTGGCCACCCACAGCAGGTTTGCGATAGATGGTGGGAGCAGCTGAAGGACGACGCCAAACTGGGTAGTGTCGGTGGGGTCCCCTCTACCCCTTTCCCCTTTCAGGGAAGATATTTAAGACAGGATTCTATGTTTTACCCGAGGAGTTAGACGGACTTTCAGCTGCTGCATGAGGGTCTGGCTTCTGATTAGCAGGTGTCTGGGTGGGCCTAGCATTCATTCACTAGCGCCTCTGGGTTTACAGTGAACATGGGGCACTTTCACCGACTCTGCAAGGCTCTCCTGGGACTCCCTTCACGGGTAAGCTCCTGCAGTAAAGCCCAGCTTCCCACTTTCTCTTGGAAGGGTTAAACCACACATCTTGTGCCCCCGCTTTTCCAAACGAGTCCCCGGGGTCGCTTCTTCTAACCAGCTTGTCCCTGGGAGTATGGGAGCTGAGAAGCAGGAATCCCTGGTCCTCCAGGAATTTGAAATGGCAGGTGGGTGGGTACTTACTCCAGAGATGGAGACAATCCTCTAGCCCATTTACTAATCTCTAAGAGCCGGTGGGGCCTGGCAGTTGCTTGTGCTCTGGGAGTGACAGCAAAGCAATGGTGGGGAAGTGCGTGTGTTCTGAATGAGAGTGTTCTGCCCAGCATAGTGCAGAGTGAGTCAGCAATAAACTCCAGCTCCAAGGTTCTCCCTTAGAAGGGAAGGAATTGGACACATGTCTAGCAGCTGCTACTCTGGGGATTGGCTTCTAGCTTGCCTGTCTTAGGAACCGGAGGGGCTTCCCACACCCTAGTCTCAGGTGGTAACTATGTGAAGAGGTGGTTGTGTGAATTAGCTTGACTACAGTGATCATTAGCTCCGCGTGTGTATATCAAAACATCATGCTGTACACCTTAAGTATATACTCGTGTGTGTGTATATATATGAATATGTATTTAAATTAAAAGAAAAAACATATGTATCCTCCATGTCTTTTGGGGAGCAAAACAGTGTTATAGATATTTCTATTAGGACAGTTCATAAACTATTCAATACGTTGTTCAAACCTTCCAAAACTTTAACTGTTTTACCTGCTATATCTATTATTTTCAGGATTTAGTATAATAAAATGTCCAGTATTACTAGTTTTTTAATAAACCATGGAATATACCCTTTTAGATAGCATCTTTTTACGGGAGACAGCAAAGGACAGAATTTTTTTTTTTTAATGTTATAACCTTACTCCTCTTTCAAAACTCTGTTGACATAATAGCTCATAAGTAACATCTTTCATGCTGTCTGTAACTCATCAGAATCATCATCAATATTACTAAAGCCCCCAATTCTCAGAAATTGACTTCTGTGTCTCTTAAAAGAAGTTCTCCCTTATTGGGATACTTTGTTTATTGATATCAGGACTAGCAAGATATATTTTAATATTGTGTATGGCTCATGTAAGCCTGATTAGACAAGTTCATCCTCCTAAACAAATATACACAAAATTTAATGTTAATATATTAATTTACAAACCCAATTATTTGTCTTAGGTTTACCCCAAATATCAATTGTAAAAATAAGAGAGTTTACTTGGTTTCTCTTACATATTTATTTTAATCAATCAGACTTAGGGACTCGTATTCTTAATGTCAAGAACACGGGAGCTTTAGGATTAAGTCAACAGGCAATGTATTATGTTTACTATACCATTGGTTTCTGAAGACTGGAACACCCATGTTCACCATTCTTAGCATCCCAGCCTGGCGTAAGTCTGCATGGGACTGAATTCTAATTAGGAGGTTTCTTGAATCACAAACAGTGATTAGGTTATAACTTTAAGTTTAATAATCATCTTTTCCTAGTTAGTATACTCTTAGTCATCTTGATTGGATTTGGGGATATTCTAAATCTTTAGTTTAGGATGAGATTTTCCTTTAGGATGAGATAGTTCTTAGCGGGGCTTCTCCCAAATATTAGCTATTTTTCTATCTTTTCTCACCAGTAGCTGTTTTGTTGAAATTTAAAGGCCACAACTTTTAAATTATTCTCAAAATTCTCACTTGTTGATAAATTTTAAACTTTTTCCTGTTTTGGAGGTGCTAAAAGTAAATAAGAACCATTTACAGTGTTTCTTAACCTATAACTGGCCTTTGAGATCATAAGTACAAGTTACACTAAAATATATGCTTTTAATGTGGTTTTGGTTTATAAATCTAAAAAATGTTAAGGTGCTACTGATTAAATAAGAGTAAAATATATTTATAGATACATTTTCAATTTTAAATGATAAAAATGATGACTCCCTTGTGCATGAGTTTATATCTAACATTCTATGATTCTGTATTTGTACTTGTATAATTGTAGCATCCTAAAAAATAGGTCTGTAAATCTTCAAGATCTTTCAATATTTCATGTATACTAAGTCATTTTCTTCTCATATTACTTTACAGATGAGGAACTAAGTGGCAGAGAGATTTAATGACTTTCCTAGGTCACAGAACTAGTAAAGAATGAAGCAAGGATTCAATCTGAGCAGCCTTGCACCAAGTCCTCTAGGCTGTATTGGGAACTCTGGCAACGTGTGCTAAATAATGATAAATTAAACTATGTGTATTACCCACAAAAGAGGGTGGGAAACTTTTCATATGGTTATAAGAATCCAAGGGGAGAAGATATAACATTGTCTTAGAAGTATTTGTGGAAGTGATCATATTCTCAAAAAATATCTTTCAAGATATTATACTAAGTAAAATAAGTCAGGCAGAGAAAAACAAATACCATATGATTTCACTTACATATGGAATCTAAAGAACAAAATAAATGAACAAAAAATAGAAACACACTCATAGATACAGAGATCAGATTGATGCTTGACAGAGGGGAGGGAGGTTAGGGGATTGAAGGTGGAGGGATTAAGGAGTACAAATCTGCAGCCACCAGATAGTCCTGGGCATGTACAGCATGGTAAGATAGCCCATAACACTGTAGTAACTATGGACAGTGCCTGGGGAGTACCAGAAATCCTGGGGGGAGTAACTTTGTAAAGTATATGACTGTCTAACCACTATGTTGTACAGAAAACACAAAAGAAAATTTTGTGTTTTTTGCTGACACACAACACAAAATAACATTGAATGTAAACTGTAATGAAAAAAATTTAAATCATTTGAAAAAAAAAATACTCCTGAGAAATCAATTAAGACATGGTTAATATTTAAAAAAAATACTTATTTTAAAATTAAATGGAATTAGTTTTGTATGGCAACATAAAATATAAAATGCCTAATGAATGAAATAAAATATAGAGTACTCAACATTTATATCATACATGTTTCTTGGAAGTAAAAAGAAGCAGACAGATAATTGGGTATTATATATATATGCCTAATAACAGATGATATTTTCTGTATTAATTTATTGGATCAGTTAAAAATAGTATATACTGTAGACAAGATCACATGAAATTACATAAAATACTGAGGATAGGTTATTATTCATTGAGTACTGTGCCAGTCATGGAGTTATTGATAAGACTCCCAACTATAAAATTGATAAGATATAAAATAAAACATACACCAAATATAACTGATTAAGCACTATTAATAACATTACATTTCACATTGCCGGATGCCCTTTAATACTTTCTTTAAAATTAGTTTCATTAACACGAGGTTGCAAATACAACTGTTTAATCTCAGATTGTTGGGGATTGGTCACAATGTTTGAGATAATACTAGTTTTAAATTTACAGCAATTGAACTATATAGGCACTGTGATCTACTTTTATAAAGAAATGGATAGAATACCTGTGCAGACTAAAGCACAAATATAAGGGGACATTATAGAATGACAAATTTGTAACAAATGACAACTTCATCTATACACACTTCATGTTATGTTTCTATGATTTTCAAAAATTATCAAAATGAGAATTTAAAGGGCCCATGCATGTATTTCAGCATTTGCTATTAAAAATACATTTTTTCAAAATATTAAGTAAAATGCTGTAAGATAGAGATACTAATACTCATTTTTATCTACAATTATTTAAATTATGAAACATTTTAGTGCAATATTAAAGTTACAACTACTTTAGTACAAATGGTGTGGGAATAAATTAAAATATTAATAAATTTATAGATGTTACACTTAGGAGTGGTACATAAAATATAAAATTTATATACACAAATATACTCAATGTGTTGAGAGATAGTTAATTGTATTCTTTGACTTTAAATTTAATCCTCCCCCCAGGTGGGGAGAGGTTAAAATAGTTTACAAGGTTTCTTGCGGAGCCAAAATGTTGATAGTTAATATAATAGGATTGGCAGCTATTTTAAGTCAAAATTAGTTCTTTAATCCTCTATCTACTACAGGTAGAATTAATTCATTACTAACCTCACAACAAATTTCAATGAAAGTAGGTCTGCTGTGACTGTTAAATTGTAGTCGAAATTAGCAAATGTTCAAATGGTCTCATCAAGAAAACTGCATAGTGTCCTTTAGCACATTAAGACAGTCCCCCAAATGTGGTTCAGAAGTGACTTTTTCCATCTTCATTTCACCATTGTGTGGCTCATGTGAAACAGCCAGTATGTCTGGGGCAGTTGATAAGTGTGGCTGAAGAAACTATTCAACACAGCTCGCTAACTAACAATTTTACCTCAAGACCATCTTGAGCATTTGATACCTCATGGTTTCTTCTTTTGATCAGTGTGTGTGTGTGTATACACACACTCAGACACACATGTGTGTATATATATACTGTTCTATATAGAATACATAGAATATATATAGTGCAAGTTTTATATATATATATATGTTACAAGATATCAATATACTTTTTGAGTGTGGGTGGTTTCTTGATGAGTCAACTGAGAGTATTAATTCAGTGTTTTAGCTAACAATGATAGTTTAGATGCTTAATGTTTTATTTTCATTGTTCATATCTTTCCTCTTTCCCTGGAGTTCATAAGGTGAAATAGTTAAGTAATTTGGGTAGTAGTCCCTGCTGTATAGTTGGCTTGCTCTACCTGAGTAAATACCAAACAATGCAGATTCTTACAGTATCATTCCAGTTGGCTGAAATAAGGGTCTTATCCTCTTTCTCCCTCTCTCCTCCGCACCAGTTACTGATGGCTGTTTTTTATGAAGAGTAGGAGATTAACTGATATTAACCCTCTTTATCCCCTATTCTAATGTTTTACTTGCACTTTCATTATTAAATCTTCCATTGGTTAATTTAAAAGTTACATATATATATAACTTGCTATTTCTTTACATATCAAAATCAAATATTATGTGTTGTTAGCCCATTGGGTAAGATGGAAATTTCATTCTTGTTTTTCTATTTTTGTTGTCTTTTTATCTATCCAATATTTCTTTTATATCATTACTGTTGTATTTTAATGCTAGTAAAATTTACGTTTATTATATTTATAATTCTGAGAAAATGTATTTATTTCTGAAAATATAAATTTTCTATGAAATGTCAAAGAAATAAAACTAATAACATTAAGTATATTATGATTAAAATTTGATTGTCTGACATAAACTCTAGCTATGAGGAAGCTTCCCATTCTTTGTTTTGCTGTCTTTAAGGAGTCTGAGGAGAGCTAGGTCCATGAACTCTGGGCTTACTGACTTTGTAGCAGCTCCTACAGACAGGAACTCCCAGCTGAGTGCCTAACTCACAATTCCTCAGCACAGACTGAGTTCTATAGTCAGTACCTATTTTCTCTTAGACAGCTATGTTAGCAGGTAGAGTAGGTTGAAGCCAGAACCTGCTATAATCACGAAGGAAGCTCATCGGCCTTCTGCCTATGTGTCCATTGGACACATTTTACCAGTGAGAAATTGCCTGGACCTGTCCTCTATAGTACATATCTTGACACAAGTTTTTACCTAATATATAGTTTCTAATTAGTCAATTACACCATTAATCCAGCCCCCTATTTCCATCCACATATTCTGCATATTAGAGAAAGATTACATGTATGAAGAATATTTCTATTTGTTTTGTTGTGTAAATAAATCTTATGAGTTTTTACCAGTCTTCCACTTTTGATTCCTTCTCCTCTTATCCATTCCCTTATACATTTCTTTCTAACTCCATTTCCTTCAATTTTTTAAATCCTCACCCAATGATATGTTTTTATTTATATGAGAGAGAGAGGAAAGGGGAATGAGAGGGAGAGGAGGAGAGGGGGAGGGAAGGATAGAGGGAGCAAGGAAAGAGAGAGAGAGGAGAGAGAGAGAGAGAATGAGAGAGAGAGCGAGAGAGAGAGAGAGAGAAACATTGATGTGAGAGAAACATTGGTTGGTTACCAGACCTGGGTTTGAACCCACAACTTAAGTATGCACTCTGACCAGGAATTGAATCCCCAGCCTTTTCATGTATGGGATGACACTCCAACCAACTGGGCAACCTAGCCAGGGCCATTTACTTCATTTTTGATGACCAATATATTTTTTATTTATGGGTAGTATAGTACTACCCATAAATAAAAGCACAGTTGTTATAATTCACACAAATTAACTCACTGAATCATCACAACAACCCTCAGAGGTAGATCCAATTATTATCCATTATGAAAATGATGAAACTGAGGCACCGAGAGGTGAACCTACTTAACAAAGATCACAGAACTAATAAGAGGTACAGCAGGCAGCAGAGCACTAAAGTCGAGGCCTTAGTCACTCCAGTATTTCATGCCTCGTACTCATATAATTATCAAGTTTGGTATGCGTACTTGGCTTTACCCTTTAAAATAGTCTTCTCTTTTTCTATTTTCTTATTCCAATGTAGAAAAATAAATGGAAAGCAATTCTTGAATTTTTGAACAATTAAAAAAGCCTTTATATTTAATAATTTTACAGTGTTGATATTCAGGTAGAATCAGTGTTCAGTGGGCAGTGAACCGTTGATTCACTTCTTTAACTTTCAGTGTGGCTGATGAAGTCTGAGGATAGCTTGACTTTCATACTTTCATAGGATAAGCTGATTTCATTCCTCTCAATGTTTTTGTAGCTTCTAATTTTCTCTGATATTATAAAATTTTTACAAGCCACATATTATAAGATATTATAATATTTTTACACATATCAGAATGAAGGTATTTTCATATATCTTATTTAGCTCTTAAGAGCCAAACACATGTGTAAATTAAATTCATGCTATTTTTCTACTATTGTATATTTTATTATTTTTATTCCAGGTTTCTGCTTAACTTTATTTTTAAAACTGTTATTTATTATTTTTGAGACCCATACTTAATTTTTATTTTTCTAGAAAAATTTGTTATTTGCTTTTTCATTTTGAATAACTATAGAAATATTAATTACTGAAAGTCACCAGAGGGGAGAGGGGAGGGAATTTCAGGGGAAAAGGTGAAGGATTTACAGGAACAAGTATAAAGGACACATGGACAAAAACTATGGGGGGGTGGAAACGGGAGGGAGGTGGGGAGGGCTGGGGTGGCGGGTTCGGGTGAGAATAAAAGACAGAAAACTGTACAAGATCAACAATGAAAATAAAAATTAAAAACAAACAAACAAACAAAAAAAACAATTAATATTGTGAAGGTTTTGCTTCCTTTGAAATAAGTGCCCTTTCTGCAGCTTGATTCTTCACACTATTAAATTTCTTTAAATTCCAAGCAATTCTTATGCAAATGGTAAATTTAGGACTAGAATTAAAAGAGGTAGCCAGTGTATATGGTATTGTTTCCACAACAGGCCTCTTTCTTCAGTTTTGGAAGTTTGACTTAAGTGAACTGTATTGGGAAGGTCTTCCTGACCAAGACTCACTTTCAGGTATAATGATGAGAAACAGCTGGACATTCTGGGTTTCATACCAATTAAAAATATCTTTGCTTTTCGAACCCAATGGCCATATCAGGTACCTAACTACTTCCCAGATTCATTGAAATTTTTTTTAAAAATGGAGACTATAAATTCCTGATCTCTGTGGACGTGGGCAGATAAGGAGCAACATAACAGCCTGCCATATTGTAATATTTGAGGGGCAGATATGTAAGAGATTCTCACCTTTGTGAATGTGTCTTTTAATCATCTGACCCCGATTATTGACGCACAGACTATTGCTATTCTCGGTGTTCATTGTGTTGGGAGACATTCTGCCGTTCTGCGTCTAATGAGCATGCTTTGGTCTGTGTCTCCCCTAGTCTTGCTCATCCCTTCATAAAACACCATCTGATGCTGAAAGAGCAATTGTTTCCCTCTCATTCTCAGAACAGTAATATATTTATATCATTTAAATTACATTTTGGGAGGTGATGTAGCTAAAAAATATGTTAAGCTTTCAATATTGAATTGGAAGCTCTAATTAAGTGCTTTTAATTATGGATGACTATTTGGCTGGGGGAATTTGAGGTTCATAGGAAGATGACTAAATTTGTATCAAATTCACTTAAAAGTATAAGCTTCACTTGACTTCACTTCATCCCCAACTGCTTGTCCCACTCTTCTCCTTTCTCTCTTTTTGTGACAAAAGTGGATAAAGAAAAGTCTAATTCATAGACTCCAGTTTCTTCTCTTTCACTGTTACGTGAAATTACTCTAAGTAGGTCTTTCTCCCCACACTCTACTGAAGCTATTCTGAGGTTATAAAGACCTACAGAGTACAAAACCTGGTGGTTATTCATAGCACTAGTATTACTTATCATCAATTTTTGACCCAGTTCTGCTCAAAACATTTTTCTACTACTCTTCTGACATACCTCCTAACTCAAAGGTAAATTCTTCTAGTTTTCTAAAATAGAGTCTGAGTCCATTTTGTGACATTTGACTAACATTTTTAGCTTCACCCCTTCCTCTTTTCCTTCAATTCCACAACAGAGCAAATTGGTAAGAAAGCTTGGTTGGGTGATCCCTCTTTTGGTGAAGCCAGGAGATTTAAACCACACAAGGCCTTGGCTATGCAAAGGAACCCTTACTCCAGTCCTTCCCTTAACCACAGTAAAAATCCCAAGTCAGTGTCCCTGCCTTGCTTTCTCTTGCCATTTTGGATCAATTTGGGAGGACTTCTCTGCTTTATGTAAGTAATAAACATTTTCATGCATTGGTATGTGTGTGACATTATCAGTCTCCGCATTTGAACCAAATTTCTCAACACTTCAGCTTTTAGGGCTTAGTGACAGGAAGTATTTTTTTTTTTTTTATTTTAACCTACCCTCATTCCTGCAGTGATTTCATCCTGTCTCATAGCTTCACATATTCCCTATTTTCTGACAATCCCCTCATGTATTACCTATCTCAGTCCTTCCCTTTAATCCCCAACATCTATATTAATTACCTACTTGATGTTTCTCCTTAGATGTCTAATAGACACCTGAAGCCTGACATTCAATACTGAACCATGCTTATCTTCTTCAAACCTTTCCTCTCATTGTTTTACCATCTATTTATTTACTTAGTCTAAAAATCTTGGAATCATTCTTGACTTCTTTTCTTTACAAATATGGTGTTTTGGCAAAAGTAGGTTTACAGTTGTTCGTATGGAAAATAATACAATAATTAGTAAATAATAATACAACAATAGACTCTTGTGTTTTACATAGTCACAACTGTAAATCTACTTTTGCCCCACCCTGTATATGTGAAAACTTTTCTGCTCCACCATCTAAATGTGTACAAAACCATGCAAACTTACTCTGCTGTTACTACCAGCACTATTGTGCAAGCTTATATTTTCAAACTGGAATTAGTGAAACCACTTATAAACGGCTATTTCTTTTCTAGTCTATGCCGCATACTCCTTGGACTCTTCTAAACACAGCAGCCAAAGTGATCTTATTAAAATGTAAATTAGATCATACCACTTCTCTGCTCAGTCCCAACTGGCTGTCTGATTCACTAAGAGTAAAAAATAAGTTCATTTAGATTGCATACAGAAATCAATATACTCTGGCACCCGTTACTCTCTGTCTTTATCTCTTACTAGTTTCCCACTAACTCACTGTACATCAGCCACAGTAGCCGTCTTTCTGTGCCTTCAACACAGCAGACACATTTCTTTTACAGGCTTTTGCCCTCCCAGTTTCCTTTGTCTAGAAAGAAATCCCTCTGTGTATCCTCATTGCTCAGTCACTTGTGTGCTTTAGGGCCTTACTCAACTCTCTTGCTGAAGTCTTTTTCCTCAACAGCATTCTCTGTCCTTTTTTCTTTTCTCTACTGCACTTATGAAATCAACAGTTGATATATTGTTTTATATTTTGTTTCATAGTTTTAACTCCCATTACTACTATAAGCTTTGTGAGAGCACGGGTTTTTCTGTTATTTTCATTGCTAGAACAGTATCTAACACAAAATATGTGTTAAATAAGCACTTGCTGAAATATTCATTTTTAAAATGAATAGGTTTATATAATATTGCATTGGTAAGTTTATTTCTAGTAGAATTCCTTACTTTTCACTTTATAATCTGATCAGTATAATGGACAATCCTTAACTAATTGACTAATTAACTTGTCTTCTCCATTTATGTAATGCAGGTAACAATAAATCATGTTACCAGGCTTGATGATAAGAAATAGCCTGTATGACTTATCTAACCCATGGTGAGATACATAGGTTATTATGTTTCAATCAAGTCCTGGAATAGCTGTGTATATGAAATATTCTCTCTGTGTATGTTCTCTGTGTGTGTGCCTTTCTCTTAATTTTCCCACCATTTAAAAATGTTTCCTTAAGAGTAAAGATTAGGAAGTGAACAGCATTTATTAAAGTACCTATTGTGAATAATTCTGATTTCCTCTCTCCAGGGGGCTAAGCAGTGGATTAACTTAGACTGAGTTATAATCAGGCCCTGAGGTTGAGAGAGAAAACTTCACCACAAAGATTGTAGAAAGTATAAAGAGTATGGGATGAGTATGGGATGAGAAGGAAGACCTAAGTATGCATTTGAAGCCCACTAAGCAAAATAAAAATGGCACCACAGTGAGGTGCCAAATGTAGAGATGAAACTGAATATGTATAGCAGGTGTATTAGAACGAGGTAACGAAAAGATAACCTTAGCAAGTCAAGGAGAGTTGATATATCAGTCCAAGAGCGTGGAGTAAACTTTGTGGACAATGGTTAACTTTTTGTGCATGCAAACAAAAGATATTCTGACACCAAGGAGATTAAAATCTAATGAAATAAGGGGCACAGCAAAATATGTAAAAAAAAAACATTATACAAAAAGAAATATTTACAAAAATTAAATTACACAGAATTTTAAGTCCTAATAGTTCCAATAGAAAGTCAAAGCACATGTAGAACAGAATTTTCAAAACCTAAATGAATATAAGAAACAACTAGATTAAAAAAACATTTTTAAGTATACAGTACATTTTAGTCGTTTGACCGCCATGGTTTAAAATTATATCTCTTTGTTTTCAAATGAAATGAAAGAAGTCACAGAGAAGGATTATCTTTAGTTTTGTCCCAATACTACAAAACTGAAAAGTATGAAAATATCTAATTATTGATAATGATTTTTTCTTTACCAAGGGACATTATTATGTGGGGCTTGCTTAACCCTTAATGATTGATCCAGATTTTATGGTATTAATATTTTTATATTTCAATTGTAACATATACAAAAGAAATGATTTGTTCTAATTTAGAACAAGTCAGGTTTGATACTAATGGGTTATGTAGTTAAAAAAATCTCTTGGAAAGTCACACTGAATTTATATTTTAATACCTTAGGCTGTTTCTATCCAAGCTAACCAAAATTTTTCTTTTAAGAAACCCAAGTTAAGTGTATTAATGGTTGTGCTCTTAAACATATTACTTATTTTTTAAAAAAATTACTTATTTATTTTTAGAGAGAGGGGAAGGGATGGAGAAAGAGAGGGAGAAAAATATCAATGTGTGGTTGCCTCTCCTGTGCCCCATGCTGGGGACCTGGCTGGCAACCCAGGCATGTGCCCTAGACTGGGAATCGAACCAGTGACCTGTTGGTTTGCAGCCTGGCGCTCACCTCACTGAGCCACATCAGCCAAGGTGCATATTACTTAATATTTTTCACCAACATTTACTGATTCTTGAGAGAATCAGTAAATGAGACTTGGCTAGTAAAGTCTCATTCCTGTACTGCTAAGATTAGATTTATCCGGCATTAACACTTTAGTTTGATCATTTAAATATCTCCAAAGTTGAAGTTTTACATTTTAATTTATTCTTAGTCCTGTGACAGTGCAACTAAAACTTTAAGACTTTGCTCACTGGAATTATTTAGCCTTGATTTTAATAAGCCTGGGCAAATTGGCAGCTTTAAATAACACAATCAAAGCAGTATTTTTCAAGATTTTTATACATACTCTCATGATTATAAATGTTATGAACAATGGGATGTGATTGTTCATAGAGAAAGATTTCCTCATATAAATTACAATACATCTATTCTTTCCAAGTTTAAAAAAAACAAAACTTCACAATAGCTTTGAAATGTTTTTTTTAAATACCCATAAAAAGGTATAAAATGAGTCAATCAAGTTAAAAGTTGACTAAATTTTTCTTATTTTATTATTATCTCTGAATTTACTTATGGAAAAGAAAAGTACCCAAAGATTGTAAACCAGAGTATCAGAAGTTAATGTCTGTAATCATGTAGAACTAAATATCTTCTCTCACAGAATTTATTTGTATTTCTACAGTTTCATATTTATAAGAGTGGTGGTCTCATTTGATATCACATGGCCATATCAAGTGTCCCTTAAAGATATTTTCTTTTTGCTGCAGAACAGAGAGTCGCAATAATTAACAAGAGCTAACTTTCCTAAGAAGCCTTTAGGCTGTTTGGCCATAGATACATCTTTTTGGTCTGTGAAGTCTTTCAACTATTTCCTATCTCCTTTATTTTCTATGGATTTTTCTTAGATATAGTCTTAGGAACCTGTTGCTTTTCTTAGAAAATATTTCCCTTAATTTGAATAGGAGCCTATAGAAATATGTTCCATGCACAGGCTATTTCTACCTACCTATTCTTACCAAAAAATAAAAATGAAAACAACACGTGAATGCTCAGGCTGAGTTTTCCCAGCACAAGTAGACATCAGGTAGGTACCATATTAGGTATGTGGTTTGTGCTCATATTTATTAACTTTATAATAATTAAACAAAAATTACTCTAATTCATGGATTGGCCCAAAATTGGTATGTTTAAATTAAAGTAATAATGTAACCAAGTACTTAATGTTTCTGAAGAAGAAAAAAAAGTCTGCCTAAGAATTACACAATCTAAAGGAAATATAGAATATTTCAACATCAATAAATCTAACCAGTGAATGTAACACACTTATTGTGCACAGATATTATATATATTTATGACAGCAACTTTTGCTTTTTATGGATATATAATAATGACAAAGTTGAACTATTTGACTTTAAATGTTACCGAAAGAAACTTTTAAAGTGGTATGCAGTAGCGTTTTTGTTTGTTTTCAGAAGTAACCATGATTGAGCACAGTACTGGCAAACAACCTCCTGAGCACTACATCTTGGCAAAATCTATTAAGTTCATAACACTGATAAAGTTATTTAAATGCCTTTAAAAATGATAATCATTTTTGCTACTCAGATAACTTATAGCATTGTGAAGTTTGCTAATAAAAATATAGCATTCTTCTAGTGTATAAATATTATATTTTGGCTAATATATTATTTCCAAAGCTGAAAAGAGTCCTATATTTTATTTTGCAAGGTCAATAACATTCTGGTTTCTGGAAGATATTTTAGCCATAAATACAAAATAAGCCTATTCAAAGAACCCTTATATAACTGCTAACTCTCCTTGAAGTCCTGACTCTCTGACACATATGCACCTGTGCTTCATTTGAAGAGAATGCTATCAGTGATCAATGCATTTTCTCAGCTTTGACCACTATCTTCTCTTGCAGTACCCTGTAAAACTTCTTCATATATTGTTTTTTCTGTTTTCCCTTTCTTTTTCAATTCCTCCTTCCTTCTCTTCCCTATCTTAGATTGCCCTATCCCGCTGTGTCTACCTGTATCTGTATCTCTATTTCTCTACCTTTCTGTATTTATTGAAATACTAGTAAGTTCCCTGTTTAAGATGCTATTACACATCAGTTAATAAGACAAAGTCACTGCCTTTATGTTGGTAGGCTATTGAGATCCTAATAAGGCACACAAATACATAAATGATAATAAACTTGCACATATAAAGGAATTCTGTGAATCAAATAAAGCAGGGCAGGTTGATAAAGAGTATTGCTGGCAAATAGTGCAGGATAGAAGTAGTCATTTTTATGAACATCTTTAGGGAATTTTTCTATCATGAGGTGACATTAGACCTGAATGACAAAAGTCAATGATATGAACAAAGACAGACATGACCACAGTAAGAATAGATGGCTTTCCATAGATCAAACAAAATTGTATTGGATAAAGTATGGGTTCACCAGATGACAGTTGAGGTTGATGTGGAGGGTGGATGCTGTGTTATGTAGAAAGCTATTGGCCACTGCCCGTGCTAGGCAGTTATTCTAAGTGTATCAGAAAGGTAATGGAGAACCATTAAGAGTCTCAGAGGGTGTCTCATGAACCATTCTGATAGTTATCAAAAAGTTCTAAGAGTTTTCCTCTTCTACTCTAATGTGTTTACAACAAACTGCCTAATACTGTTGGCAGTATTTCTACACCTCATATTGCTGTTCTCATATGTTCTTATGCAGACAGCTTCGATCTTTCCTCGTTTGCACTTGTCACAACATTTCTCTGCCTGTTGACCCAAAGCCTTCCGGTGCTAAAGCCACTTCAGAACCAATGGGAGAATTAGAAAAGGTGTAGTCTTTATTTCCATCATGTATTTTGTCCTTTGGTTCTGCAGATATCATCGTTATCGTGAATTTAACAAGCCTCAAAATAAGCATAGTGTCTTACGTGCACCCCTTTCTTTCAGGAGCCAGCGTAGTGTATTCCATTCTCCGTTTATTTGGACATTTTTATTGGAATCTTCTGATTTTTTTAGCTAAACCAACCAACCAAACAGCATAAAGCACACTAGCATATTCACTAATGCAAATACACATCAGTGTTTGGTACTAGGCTCCATCAGGCAATGACCGCTCAGGCCCAGCTGAGACAAACATTTTACAAAGCCATTTATAGAAAATTTGCATTCATTAGGCTAAGAGTAATAATATAATTTCTATCCTTAAAGAGACTGAAACATATATGTATTAAACTGGTTTGATTTTATCTGTATTAATGTAAAAACTTGTTTTTTAAAATTAAAACTTATGATTATTAAAGGATTATGGATTCATTTTGGAAATTGTAAAATATGCATAAGCATAAAACAATTAAACACTAATAATCCTACCACTCAAAGTGAATGGCTGTTAACATTTTTAAGTCCTGATGTGTGTTTGTGCATGTGTGTGCATGTATTAGGTTGTTATGTATTTGTACCATTTTAGAAAATCATTTTTCCTTTAATTCATCTGATTGTTTTTACAACTTAAATATATTTTAGTAATTTGAATTTATAATCTATATCATGGTTTAGTGTTACATATTAGGCACATTTATATTTGTTTTGCTACAGATACAACAGTTTTGTGCTCTTTTATTCTCTATTCAGATTTTGTTTATATAAGCTTCATTCTAACTTGATATCATCACCAATATTAATATAATTATCTCAAATAAAAGTTATATAATAATTATATTGGATATTTGGTTGAAGTTTTACATTACATGAAAGTAATTATATTTATTTCTCTTTGTGTTTTATTGGGTACATTGAATATTACTAGTTCTTTTAGTATACAAAATTCCAGTTTAGGATTTTAGAATTAATTAATCTCTCAATTATTTGAAGTATTTTCAACTGAGTACTTGTTTTTTTGTAAAAAAAAAAAAAAAAAACAAAAAAAAAACACATGTGGGTGGCATATTTTATGAAACTTTATTTAAGGACAACTTTTTAAATTTATTGTTAATTTTTCCTTCTCTACTTAAAAATTATGTTGTCCAGACCTGGCTGGTGAGGCACAGTGAATTGAGTGCTGGCCTGTGAACCAAAGGGTCACTGGTTTGATTCCCAGTCAGGTCACATGACTGGGTTGTGGGCCAGGTCCCCAGTAGGGGGCACTGGAGAGGCAACCACACATTGGTGTTTCGCTCTCTTTCTCCCTCCCTTCCCCTCTCTAAAAATAAATAAATAAAATCATTTAAGGAATGAGATTGTCTATATTTGGAAACCTTGTTTCACAAGATTCCGTGTTTTTTGGCATTCTGGTTTTTAGAGTTTGAAATAGGCCAGATAGTTTTCCCTTTTGTAGGTACTAACTTTTTGTTTCACTGAAAACTATTCATAGAGACAATTATTTAAATCCTTTAAAAGATATAAACAAAGGTATATCTGAGTTTTAGTATCTTTTAATTAATTTTGACTGATCTGTGAACTTTTTCTATATGCAAATTCAAGTCTCTAGCACAGGAGGATTTTAAAAATTATTATTAATCTATGATTGTGTAGCCAGTTAGCTGTGTTCCCTCCTTCTGGGTTGACTCATCTTAATCAGTATTTCATTCCCTCCCACCTCAGATTTCTGTGATAATTTCTTAAGACTATTATATATTTTATTAATTTCATATTACTTAATGTCCAATCTGATGATCTCATGTCCTTTACGGTTTTTATTTAAGCAGTTATATAATCATACACAGGCTTTTCAATTTCCTAATCAGAATGTCATTAATCTTGCATAGCTCTTATTGAATTGTGTTGAGAACTTGACTGAGACATTTTCTAAAAGTTGTTTATTGTGTGACACTTCATAGTTTCTTTCAGAGTTGTTTCTTCCTTTAAAATAAAGAATTTTTCACAGAGTTTATGAGTTTTTCCAAGATGCTTATTTTATTTTTATCTCCTGGTATTCATATTTGAAATAAATACTTTATATTTTTCAGATTGAGGCAAAGGAAGAGGAAAAATATTAGCATTTCTATTTCCTTATCTGCTTCATTCATCTGGTAGCTTAAGGAGAAAGGTAAGTTTGCGAAAGTTCAGTGTAACTTAAACAGAAAGTTTGTCCTACTCTCCCAGATTTCCCTGCCTTGTATTTGGCATGGCTTTCTCACTTTGGGAGGCGACTGTTTCTGCTGTTTATGGGGCATAGTGGTCATCCTTAAAAAGCAGGGTTAGCAATGCCTTTACTTTTTTGCCTGTTATGGTTGTCTCTGAAATTATAAACCAGGAGTAATTGCAAGTTTAGAATTTAAAGAGTTTAGTATCTTGTATCGGACTTACTTGCTGGAGTTGCTGATGAATCTCTATGTTCCTTTGGACTTTTGATTTGATGCACCAGTGCCTTGCATCCTCATGCCTCTAAGTGAAGGGATGCTAAGTCCACTTCACTTGTTCCTCATGGTTCTGTTCCTCCCCACAGGGTAGGGAGGCATTAGTGCGTGTCTACAATGTTCTGAATATCATAGTATTATTCTATATGTAGCCAAAGGAAATTCCTTGAATATACTAAATTGTTGTGTTCATACTTTCTCAGTTTTAAGAACTCACACCACACACATACAGGCACATGCACGCAGTGAACAGTGGAATAGGAATTGAAAGGATTTTTTACTGCTACTTGACCTAGAAGAAATAATTTTTATTCAAAAGTAACAGAACTTCAAAACCCACTTCATATTCTTTGGTCCTTACGTACATTTGTCATGTTTATCAACAAATGTAGAGTTTATCTTTTAAAGTGTAATCAGATTGTTTTTTGAAAACATTATTAAGTGCAACATGTTCTTTGTAGGTATACGGGGGTGGGGTGAATGCTTCAGCAACAGGCAGGCCCATCGTGTGTCTTCCAGGAGTATGATCCTTAACTGGAGAAAAAAGCCACCTGAGACACAAAATGTAAAACGTCCTAGGTAATACTGACAAGAAGTACAAAGCTGCTCAAAGGAAGGAAGAACATTTGTTGGACTGATTTTTTCAGAGTAGGCAGTGGCATTTTCACTGCGTCTCCAAGGAGGGATTTGGTTTCAGTGGATTTGAGTGGCAGCAAGTCCAGGGGAGGAGAAAAAAAGGGAATTCAGAATGTGAGAAGAGAGCTGGAGAGATTTGATGGATTACTGTATAGTCTGCTTGCTAGGAATGCTGATCATGACTTCTGATAGAACTTTGGCATATGTGCAGCCAAAAGTTGAGTTTATTACTTTTTAGAGCATTTTGTATCTTTGAATAAGTAACTATTCCTCGACTCATTCTTCTATAGTGAGTTTATAATGAAACCACACAATTTCAGCACCTTGAATGGAAAGTTTTGGAGATTGCACCTTACATTGTTTTTATTAAAAACGTTTCAAGTGTTTTATGAAAGGATTTGATCAAACAGGGAAGAGTAAGTTGATCTCAGTGAACATTGTTAGTTTCACTTAAATTTTCACTCTATGCAAAATTGGATGGCAACATAATCTAAGAATCAGAATAACTTTAATTTACCAAAATTATTTTTCTCATTTGTACTGATAACTTGTTTCTGCAGCATTGTGTATTGAAAAATAAAATATCCTATTAAGTGAAAGTCAAATGATGTGGAAATGCATTGGTCAGCATAGGCTTCTGACAATACTTTCTTAATATTTAATTTTCTCCACTACCAACAAAGTTCAGAATAACTGAAAGCAAAGAAAAACACTTTATTCAAAAAGATTATATTAGGCACTCTGCTTTTGTCTTGTTTTTGGATAATCATGGCATTGTGACATATTGAAAAAGATCTAGGGAAAAATTTGGAATCACTGAGTTTTATTGAGTATTATTATATTTTCAGCACTAGACTGAGAGAGATATAGCCTCATTATGCATATTCAAGTATATGCTTTCATCAGAACACAGCATTTACACTTGAAAGAGTAATTCTGAGAAGGCTTAATTTCTCGCTCCCATTTGATTTTCGTATGTATTTATGATCATTTTAGTCTGAAACAAAATCCTTTGCTCAGAAAAAATTTGTGATTATATTCTTGCATGCCTAAAGTAACATTAAAGGCTTTGAATTTAAAATCAGATATAAATATATGTCCAAATATGGGCTTAAATAATGGCAAATTATATAGTCCTAGATAATTACTTAAATTTACTCAACTTCAAATTTATTTGACTTCAGTTTTCTTATGTGTAAGGGAAAATGTAATAAAACCTTTTTGAAACATTGTTGAGATTAACTGAGGTATATTGAACAGAGTTCCCAGAAAACATTAGAAGGTTAAATATGGTAACAGTTATTATTATATATATTTCACTGTGTGTAATTTTACAATTGTAGTATTGTGTGTGTTTATATATATATGTGTATGTACATATGTATATTGTATATAAATATACACATATGTATATATTTGGAGAAGTGGCCTTGGATTCCAATGAGCTCATTAAGTGTGTATAATATTCATTCCTACTGTGGGGACTCTA